>JAZHRO010000003.1:49155000-50405000 GCA_037157565.1 Thalassia testudinum | reverse complement strand
GTTTTTGAAGGGATGACTATTCTATGGTGGCTAGTATTGCTTTTTGATGGTGTGTTACAGGTTCATCCCCCTTAGAGAGCGAAGAGCAAATAGGGTATCATGGAAATATGGGGTATTCCACTTCATCTTACGACCAAAGGAGTGGTGGTCGGAATGTCGGCAGGGTTTGCCTACCTGACAGAGAATGCTAGGGTTTGCCTCAGCTAGGGTGATGGTAGATCGATTAAGGTGGAGGTATCGATCCTGAGAGGGGGCTCAATTCTGGATAAATTAATCCTTAGAAGTGGAGGTAGCTCCTGGCTTCTCAAATTGAAGCTTGCTATGGTGCAAGACAACAGGCATTAGTAGGGATCTTCTGAAGTACAAGAGGAAACGAACACTGTGCCAAACACTGATAGTGAAGGTAATAACGTGCAACCTGGCCAACCGGAGGCTAAGAAGAAGAAGGAGATACATGTGTTTGAAGTGCTGGAGGAAAACTTCAGCGAGATGGATCACACACCTGCGAATGAAGCCATGGTTCAGTAAGTTGGAGTGGGAAGGGAGTTGGTGATTAGCAATATTGGTTGGCAAGGGGAGGAGCCTGAAAGTTAGTCAGCAACACAGAAATCTAATCAATTCTCCTTCATGAAATCAAGGAGAGTGGAATACGTAGTTGATTGTGCAACAATCGTAGGTCTTAATTGACCTAAATTAGGCTAGGACTTAGCATAAGTTAGGGTTATTCATGCATGCATACGCATTATCTGCATCTTTACTGCTTTTCTTTAGCTATGCATAAAATAATGTTATAATGTGCTGATTAAGTGCATTATGTCGATTGCAGGGAATAAGCTGATCAGGAGCTGGATCTGAAGCTGGATCAGGAATAACAGGAGTTGTAGCAGAGCTGGAGCAGAAGGCCTAGTTTAGATATAGGAATAATAATGTAAGGGGGTTAAAAGTTTGCTATTCTATTAAGTAGGAATAAAGCAGTAAAATGTGAAGAGCTTAGGTCCATCCTAGCCCTAGGATAGCCCAGAGACTTCCCCAAGCATTAGCCACCCTTAGATTAGGTCACAACACCCTAGGAAGCCCTAAAACTTTAGTTCCAACCCTTCCTAGACATCCAGATAAGTTTTAAGACGTCCAGGACCCTTAGCCAACTCCCGCACATTTCAAACCCACTTCTGCAGTGTTATTAGACATCCATACACTTTGTCAGATGTCTAATTTCTGCAGAATACCCAAAACAGAACCCGAAATCCTTCCTGACTCTGATTGGTCGTCCAGAAAACAAGTCTGGACTTCTGATTTTTGAGTATAAGACGTCTGATTCTATAATTAGACGTCTGATATTGCTCTCCAATTCCTGTTTTGAGATTTAAGCCTTGATCTTGGATCTCTAGGTCCCTAAACCCAACTCCAACCCCATAGGAACCTAAATTAAGGTGCCATAAGGACCTCCCTAAGGACTTAATTAGGTCCTCACTAAACCTAATTGACTTGGATCTTAGTCAATTCCATCAGCCTATTCAATTGGACTCATTGAGTCCAATTGAGCCCTGATCTCAGCGCACACTGTCCAATTGGACTCAGTAAGAGTCCAATTGACCTATACCTGACTTAATTGAGTTGTTTTACTCTCAATTAAGTTTCCACACACCCAATTAAACTTGTATTAAGTTTAATTGCACTTTACCTTAGTGAATTAGGGTTTATAACCCTAATTTGAGACCTACCTTGATCTAAACCCACTAGAACCCAACCTAATCAACCTAGCCACCTAAGTTTCGACCCACACACACCGACACACACCATCCACATGAAAATATCTAGCCTAGAGTTCTCTAGAACTCTCTACCATGTGTGGTTGCCTTGGTTGCCAAAAATAGCAACCAAGAGCCATTCAATTTTTAGATCCACATTTGGTGGATCTAAAAACCACCATCCACCCTCTCTCTCTCACTCTCCCAAGAGCTCCCACCATATGCCTCTCTATAGAATTCCATAATTCTCTAGAGAGCTTCCCTTAGGTCTATAAAAAGACCCCTTCGGTGGCCATTTGCACCCATTCACTCCCTTGGCAATTGCTCTCCATTGGTGCCATTCATGCCACCTCGACTTAGCCACTCACTCCACCTCCACAAGCTCACTACCACCACCATGGAGGACACCATGCCGGGATGCTGGATCAACCCTAATTCTCTCTAAGGGTCGGCCTAAGCTACATTGGCCGCCCGTCATTCTTTTCTCGACCACTCCAAGGCCATCGGGGACCACCCCTGAATGCCCTCTATTCTTCTAGCTCTAGATCATGCTCTTCATAATTTTTATTACTTTCATTTACTGCTTAGTAGAGTAGTCTTACTTCTCCCCTAATGATGCATGGAAAATACCCCCGTTGATTCTTGTATGCAATCGTTCTCTGGTAGTTAGATTTAATTTTAAGCATTCATGTATAAGCTTTCCTCTAGATTTCCTTGTGCAACAACTCTCCCACGATGAATGAAATTTCATTTTATATATATATATATATATATATATATATATATATATATCTCTTATGTGTTTGAAATCACCTTGAGCTAAATGATTATCATATTTGCGTGATTTAAGTGCCTGTTCTTTAACCGCATATATATTACGCACCAGCATGTCGTTTAAATAAAGTAGAGCGGCTTTAAGATCGATTTCAAAAACAAAAACAACGCCTCCCAGAGACGAACGAACAAGACTCAAAGTCTCGTTATTTTAAAAATAATATCTTTGTTGGATCGTATTTCGCAACTATACTACGACGCTTTTATCAAAAATGCAATCTATGACTTTCCAACAGTAGTGGGAGTTTCATTGAAAGGTAAATTGGTGCGCTCTCCCTATAAATTAAGGAAAAGAACTACTGGTGTTGGATAGGAATTCATGGAAGGAAAGCTGGCTACCATTCTAAAAGTTGAGAAGAGGACTGTGGGAAAGCCGGGGAATCCATGTTCGAGGGGATGAAATTCATCACGTGGAATGTGCATGGGTTGCACAACGGGGTCCGAAGAGCATCCTTGGCTCGATATTTCCGTGAGTGGGAAGTTGACTGTGCACTGTTGTAGGAAACACATATGAAGGAGGAGGAAAGTCTCTTTGGCAGTCTCTTTTGCAAGGTGGTCAGGTTGACATCAAGGCAGTGGATGTGTAGGGTAGGGTAGGAGGTTTGGCATTATGGTGGAAAACTTCTAAACAGATGTTAAAAGAGGTCTGGAAGGGACAGTTTCAAGTGTCATGCAAATTCCAATCGATGGGAGATAATCATGATTTTAGCACTCATCAGTGATTGGAATGCCCCAGCCTTTCTCAGACCAAACCCCACTATTGTGGGATAGTGGGGAGGGGTCTCATACCAATTCGTACTTTAAGTTCAAGAAGTCTTGGCTTAAAGGGGAGGGGTTTAAAGAAATGATCACCAGTTGGTGGAATCAAAAGCTGATTCATGGGTCATCAACATGCAAGTTGGTTGCGAAACTGAGGGAATTGAAGTCTATGCTGAAAGAGTATAGGCAGATTGTTGATATAATGAGAAGTCAAAGAGGAACTGAAGCTCTTGCAAATCTACGCATACTAGATCAAAAAGAAGATGCTGAAAGGTTGAACGAGGCTGAATTGAAGCAGAGAAAGTAGTGTGAAGAGGTGATTCGTGTCGAGGATGTGGTGAGAGAGATGGATTTGAGGGAAAAGACCAGACAGCTATGGCTAAAAGAGGGTGATGCAAACACAAAGTATTTTCATATGGCTGCAAGTGCTAGAAGGAGGGTGAGCCTCATTTCCTCACTGAAGAAAGACAAAACCACGATAACTTCTGAAGATGATATTCAGAGGGAAGTCATACAGTATTTCAGGGAGGCCACTAGAGCTGTAGATAGGGGTTGCTGGAGATTGGCAGCATCTGGTTTTTCTCAGGTGGGGGAACAGGCAGCAATCAAATTGACAGCTGACATAATAGAGCAGGAGGTGATGGAGGCTATGAATGGGTTGAATGCAGAAGGGTCACCAGGACTAGATGGATTTCAAGTGTTTTTTTACAAGGAGTTCTAGTAGGTAGTCAAACGTGATGTCATGGAAGTCAATAAAGAATTCGAAGGTGGGAATTGTGGGGTGGAAAGATTAAACAAGTCATATCTATTCCTGCTTCAAAAAAGACATGGGGCTGAGAAACTATCAGAGTTTAAACCTATTGCCCTTTCGAATTCGATCGACCTAATCATTAGTAAAGTGTTGGCCAACCGGTTGAAGGGAGTTTTGTCAGATCTGGTCAGTCCTGTACAGTAGGATTTTCTCCCCAATAGATCACTACAGGAGTCTTTCATTGTAGCATAGGTGATGGTAGCAGGGTGGAGCAGAAGGAGCAAAGCATATTTGTGGAAGGTGGATTTCAATAGAGCCTATGACTCTGTTACATGGTCCTATCTATGGGAGATTTTTAGCGGAAGAGACTTCCCTGTACTCTGGGTTCAATGGATAAAGAGATGTATTGTGACTTCTTCCTTTTCACCTCTAGTTAATGGAAGGTCGTGTGGGGTGTGGATACAACCACAATGTGGTGTGAGACAAGGGTGCCCACTGGCCCCTTTAATTTTTAATTTAGCAGTGGATACATTGGCTCAATTTTCGTGTAGGTTGGCTAGTGCAGGCTTGGTGAAAGGTTACTCCTTGTCAAATTCCAGGGTGTTGGTGACTATCCTACAGTACGCTGACGACACGGTCTATTTTGTGGAGGGGGGAGAGAAGATGCAAAGATTTTATATACTATGGTCAACATTTTTGGGGTGATCTTGGGCCTTAAATTAAATGGTGTGAAGTCTTCATTGGTCTGTTTTGGCACGGTTATACAAGGCAGGGAAGCAATTAGTTCCATCTTACACACGCCTGAGACCACCTTGCCTATAAGATATTTGGGTCTACCCCTAAGAAGTGGGAAGTTGAAAAAAAGCGATTGGGCCACTTTATTGGAGAAAACTTCAGCCAAGTTAGAAAATTGGAGCAGCAAATTTCTGTCTAAGGGGGTAAGATTGATTCTTCTCAATTTGATCATCACCTCTATCCTTGTCTTCTTTTCTTCTATGTTTAGATCACCGAAGGAGGTGTGGAAAAGGTTGGACACAATGAGGAAGCGGCTCTTTTGGAAAGGCACGAAGGCTGATGGAAGATTCTTGCACTCGGTTAAGTGGAAAAAATTGTGTAAACCTTGATCACAGGGTGACCTGGGGGTGCATTCTCTCAAAGAATTCAACGACGCACACCTACTGAAATGGGTAGTGAAATTGTCCTCTAATGATGGGAAAGTATGGCAGCAACTGATCAAGGATGCTCATGGATCCTCTATTGTGTAGCTTTGGTCCACACCACCCCAACGCCCCTCTCTATTCTGTCATTTAGTCTGGAAAGTGATACATGACAATTGGACTGAATTCGATCCAGTTGTGGGAGACGGCAGGAACTTCAAGTTCTGGACGGACTGCTGGTCAAACCAGGGAATGTTGTGTGAGGCCTTTCCGAGGGCATACTCAGTGACAACAAACAGTAGGATCACCATCAGTGATTGCTAGGATTGTAACTACGGTAGATGGAACATTGCAGGTGTTGGATCACACTGCAGAGGGTGCACGCAGGCTGAACAGGAGTGCCTGCTGTTTGAAATTGAGGCTTTCCAGCTGGTGGGAGGGACAGACTGCTTCAGGTGGAAACGTGGCCTTTTCACCCCAGCCAAGCATACAAAAATCTGATAGCTAGCTCTAACATTGATCAATCAAGGGAAGACAGGCAGTGTGCCAAATTTTGGCCCTTGAAGATTCTGTTGAAGATTGAAATCTTCTTGTGGTTGTGTAGGCACGATGGCCTAGTGATTGGAGATCTGAGAAGAAGAAGGTTGGATAGTCCCTCTCAAAATTGCCCTTTGTGTAACCTCCCTTCAGATACTAGGATACATTTATTTTCCTCTTGTCTCTTGACAGATCAAGTTCAGAGGAAACTGTGTGGGGAAGCTCTCCCCACATGGGAAGAATTATGGAGAAGAATTCTGACGAAAGGGGAGTGGCAAGTGAAGATGGCTAGAGTAATGTGTTGTGTGTGGCATGCTTGAAACGAGCATTTGTTTAAAGGGAGCTCTATTAATTTTTGGAACATGTGTTGGGAGTGTTGGAAATTTGTAAAGGAGTGGAGTGATTCATTGTAATTTTTTTAAAAAAGAAATTTTGAATAACATGTTCCCAGTATGCTATCGTCATTGATAGCATTCCTCACTTTTTCAAAAAGAAAATAATGAGAATTTCATTCGAAAATGATGTATCAGTAGAATCAAGTAACAATATGCAAAAAGAAGAGGGTAAAATGGTGATGTAAATCACCAAATTACCCTACAACATTAAGCTTCATAATTTATTCAAATATCATAATATATCCCAAATTAAGAACTACAGAACCAATGTATCATACGACAGAATAAGCGGTCAGATACCTTAACAAGGAGTGGCTCGAGGTCCTCACTTCTTCTCTTCAAGCCTCCAAGAGAGGCACAGCACAAAGGCACAAAGTGCCTCCCTACGACTAAGTGTAGAGAGGGCACAGCTGAGGCAAAACCCCTCTCTCACATTCTCTTTCCTTCTCGTATTTCTCTGAAAGACCCAGGGTTAACCGGGTTATCAAGGGGTAAGAGGATCCCTAATGGGGCCAGACCTGCGTGCACGACCACGGGAGAGGCGTGAAGGCGCGACGAGGCACGTGAAGTGGGGACCTGACCCTCGATGTTCTTAAGCGAAGGAGTATGAACACAAAATCACTTTATACATTTGCTTTCGCTCTCCCACTTCCGATGTGGGACTAAGTTAACTCTCCTTCCTTGCGCGAGCAGCCACCGAAGTCCACGTCTAATTTGATGGTGAAGGAGCACTTAGTGCTCCCAATTGAGAGCTTGGAAGGATGCCTGGTGGGGTTCCGCACTACCTGGAGTAAAGGCCTAGAGCTATTAATGCAAGAACATGGCTTCAAGGTCTCTTGAAGCTGCTCATTAATGGTGGCGATCGGCTTCATACCTGAAATGGAAAACACAGCCTTGTAGCCTCATCAGAAATGTTCAAGAGAAGCGCGTAAGTGTGGCGAAGGAGGTGGTGGCGATGGCGTGGCATGAAAGTGGCCAGAGATGGCTGGCATACACGAAAAATGGAGGGGGATGCGCTATTTGTTGGAGTACATGAGCAACCAATCCACTAATTTCTTGAGGGGTTTTGGTCAGTGGAGTATAGTGGAGGTTTTTGGATCAGTGGCAGGCATTTTCGTGGAGTGTAGCAGTAGGACTGTCTCGTCGGAGGTATGTCAGCAAGTTGGAAGATGGAGTCGGAGTGGTGCGACAGTGGTCGAAGTGGATGTTTGTAGTTGTTGGGATGATCAGTAGAGGTTGAGGGATCGATTAGAGTGGCTATTGGACGAAGGGAGACGGAGGAGGCATCAGTTGCGATATGGTTGGCATTGGAGAAGGAAGGACTCTGATGATGGAGACAGCGACGAGGATAGGGTTGGAAAGCACCTCGTAGGTATGGTGAGGTGTGGATTGACAAGAGGAAGAAAAACCAACCACTTATTGTACATGGTGGCTGCTGAAGAAGCTTAAGGTAGGGAGTCACCAGAGCAAGCTCGGAGCAAGCCAGAGATAGAGGAAAAAAGATTTTTGGCTCAAAGACTTGCTAAGGAGGTGAGCAAGGCCATGGGTAGTTTTTATAGGCGAGCCTTCAAGATTGGAAACAAGCTTGAAGAGCTTGAAATCTTTGAGTTAGGTTTAGGATCTTTTAAGGGTTCTCATGAGCTTTTTGGCTTGATTTGGAAGGCCATGAAAGTGCTCAAATGGAAGTGGATCTCATCAGGAGTTCTTCCATTTTTGGGAGATATTTGCCAAGGAATCAGAGAGAAATCTCTGATTGAAGGTCGCTAGAGTAGGAGTTCCTCTGCGATAATGGTGAAGGGACCAATTTGCGAAGAAGACGAAGAAGTTGGGGGGCTTTTGTAAGAATTTCAAAAGTTTAGGGGCTTTTTGAAAGAAAAAGAGACAGAATAGGATTAAAATGTAAACTAGGTCAAGACGATCGCAGATTGGATCCAAATTTTGGTACAAACCTAATTTGGACCCAAGAAATCTATTGGTGAATTTGGATTTTAGTTTTGACCAAGTTTGAGTAGGTAATTTATCTAAAAATCCAAATTAGGGCAACTGTCTGGTCAAAGCAAGGATACCAAACATTATGGAATATTTTTCTATGATTTTTAGATGGTTTAGGTAAATTTTATCCTGACCAAAACCTTAGTTAAGTAAGCGGGTTTATTTTTAGGGTTTCAGATGTCCATTAATTCTTGAGATGTGTGGAAAACCCATTTTATTCTGCATGGACCCTTTTATTGGACATTAATGACCATTTAACCTTTAATTATCCCTTGGAATACCCTGTGATTATTCTGTATTTGTGGAATGCTGTTAATTTCCTAGAAATAATCATGTATTCTTCTCTTCATTTCAAAGCAGGATAATGTGCCCTTAGGACCTTCTGATGGAATGTAGGAGCTTTTATCAACCTTATCAGACCAAATTAAGCTAGTTATGGCTCATGATGGTGTTCCTATCATTGGCTAACCTTTCAAGGATTTGGTCAATGAAAGGAAGAGGTAAATGATCCTTTTTTGTGGCTATGTTCAACTTCCTACAATTGATTTAGACTCTCCAAGAGGAAGCTGAATGAGTTGTGATAGATTCTCCTTTCTCGTTAGTCACAACAGTAATCCCGACTTTCTTGGGAACAATTTACATGGGACTTACATAGGGGCTATCTGAGATTGGATAAAGGATTCCTGCATCGAGACACTTAATGATTTCTTTCTTTACCACATCTCGCATATTACGATTGAATCTCCTCTGCATCTGTGGAGAAGGGCAGGATTCATCCTCCATAAAAATTCTATGATTGCAATAATATGGCTCAATGCCCCTAAGGTCATGGATTGTCCAACCAATTGCCTCCTTCTGTGCTTTTAGGACCTTGATCAATCTCATCTCTTGCTCCTTAGTCAGTTTTGTACTTATAATCACAGGGAGCATTTTCTTGGGTCCTAAGAATTGATACTTCATACTCTCAGGCAATGGTTTGAGTTCGAGTTAGGGAGTGTTTATGATGGAAGGTAAGGAGGATGCTGATGAAGACTCATCATCATGATCCAAAAGAAGAGGTTGGGAGTGGACAAAATCAGCAACCTCTTCATGGTGTAGTGGGTCTACCACGGAAGGTTGTGGGTTGGGTTCATCAGTGCAGGAGGAATTCTCAAGGACAGTAAAAGCCATACAAGTTTCAACATTCAAATCATCATCCTCAAGTTCCTCAATATATCCAAAATCCTCAAATTTGATAATTGCCTTGAAAATATCAAGTTTCATTTTTCTATCCCTAAAGGCATTTGCATTGTTGGGTTGCGATTATCAAGCTGAATCTATCCATGTGGTCGAATTTGTTGTTTGAAGCTCCGAATTGCATCACCTAGTCCCTTGGCCATTGATCTTCCTTAGACTGCATAAGGTGCTACGAGACTCCAATCAAGATAATTTTGGAGGCATTGAACTATGATCATTGTCTTGATTAGATCTATATGGTCGGAGCGTCAATCTGAGGCTCTGAATTAAATCTCCTTCTCTCCTGGCCATAAAAGGATGCAATTATTCTAAAATTTATACAGACTATTCTAAATGCTGAATGATGCATGCTATGTAATATTTATAACATGGAATGCATATCTAAGCATAGGAATATGCATAAATAGGTAGTTTATCCTAATTAAATGTGTCTTCATCATCGTCGTAGTCGCAAAAATCACTACTAGATAAAATTTATACTGAAACTCGAAGTGAGTCCCAGGTCAAACATATGGAAGCGAATATTTGGTTTATGAAATTCGCATTTGGATTTTATTTGTTTTTGTTATTTTTATCTTTTGTATTTTTTTGGCATTTTATAATATAGAACAATAAGCAAAATATTTATTATCTATTCTAAGCTACTCTAGTAGAATAAGAGAGAGAGAGAGAAACAACAATATATTGCTAATCAAAGTTTGCTATAGATAAATAACTACACTAGAAAGCGATAAAGATAGAGAGGTGAGAAGAGGCCCCCTTGATGGTTGCTTGGAGGACGACTCGCTCTGACGACGGTCGGATGAAGGTGGCTAGAGGTTGGATGAAGAAGAATGGCATGAGACGATGAAGAGAGAGACGGGATGGCATCGCGGCAAGGATCTACTTCCCAAAGTGGTAAGAGGATGATCACGGGATGCCCCACGAATGGGGGTGAGAGGCGGGAAAATATTTGAATTTTCTACTCCAGAGGAGCATCCTGGGCTTTGGACAAGCCCTCTCTAGAGCCTTGGAGGTGGTGAGGGAGAGAAAGGAAGAGATAAAGAAGAATGGGAGGGGTAGGGGTCCTTTTATAGTGGAGAAGAAGAGGCTTTGGACGTCCATGGTCAATAGCGTCATCAATGACGTCATTGTAGATCCAGCGCAAACGTCACTATAAGACGAGCTCACGCTTACACACAAGTGCGTAGCACACTAGTAGCTATTGTCATGCACGGAGGAATCTTCACCTTTGGATCCGAGATGAACACCCATGATTGCATGATGATCGCACGCTCAGATAGCTCGTCAGATAGGGCATCGAATAGGGCATGATCGCATGTGAGTAGATCATGTGATGCTCGTCACACGTCGGTGCAATGTTCACCACTTGATGAAGATCCGGTGGTTGGATTTGGCTCTAGCGTGTGCTTGCGAATCGAGAGATCTTGGTGGGTTTCGAACTCATATCAATGACTTGAGAGCTGTCTTTGCCACCACTATGCTATTGTGTTGGATGGTCAAGTGGAGAGATTAGATGGCATGAGCTCTCGACCATTGGATGGAGATCCAATGGTCGAGATTCCAAGTTGGTGAGCTCTTCTGATGAAGCGGGCGATGTGGCGTGATTATAGCCATTGGATTAAGATCCAATGACTGGGATTTGATAGTGTGGATGGGGAGGAGGTGTTGTGAGTATTGCTGGCCGGCTTGGAGGGTGTGGATGACACCAAGTGGTGCCATCTGGATCGTCCATCTTCTTTTGCTTGCAGAGGATGCCACAGTGCATGGATCAAGATGCTTTTCGTGTTGGCGGACTACAATCATCACTTCGGATCCATCCATATGGTCAGATTTTTCATCCCAAGCCCTAAAGATGTCGCATTGCCTCCTGGCCATTGATCTTCCTCGGACTGCACAATATGCTACAGAACTTTGATCAAAACGATTTCAAAGGCATTGGACTCCAATTGTCGTCTTAATCAGATCCATACAGTAGGATCATCAATCTGAGGCCCCAAAATAGATCTTCTTCTCTCTTGGTCATAAAAGGGCACGGATTAAGCTAAACTTCATGCAAACTATTCTAAATGCAAAATGATGGATGTAATGAGATATTTATACTATGGAATGTATATCTAAGCTTAGGAACATCCATAAATAGGCATTTTAACCTAAATGGATGTGTTTACATCAATTATAAACCAATGTATCTTAGGAAATCTTTGGACAAAAAGAATAAAACCTCAAAAATAATGGTCATTTGATTACCACTTAATCCTCTAATTAAGCATATATCCCAAGCATTCAATTTAACCAAATATTTCAATAGTAACCCGAATCATATATCAGTTAGGAACTCAAATAAACCCACAGTAGTCAGTAGCAAAGGCCTTAATCAGACGTCGCCCATAACCATCAGACGACTTAAAGTCACCAACCCTCAAAGAACCAAGGCAAAGCATCATAGAAGAGACATAAGGTGTTGCAGGCTAAGTACTAAGAGAGGAGAGCGTGAATCCTGAGGCAGTAAAACATACACTGCCCATGGCAATCTATAACTAAATACAGGCCTTGGCAATTGATATTTCGGGATAATCCTACCCATGGCACCAGAACCAGCACAAGGTGCTTACATGCCATCAACAGAATATGTAGATATCTTAGGAGACAAGCACCGTGGAGATGATATGTTCTTATGCATCTTTGAAGGGAATTTGCCACCTCTCTGCACCGAGAACTCGTCCAATCAACCTATGTTCTCGAGCTGCTCCTAAGCTAGATCTTCAAGATGGCTTTTCAGAATAGAATGCTTTTAGCATGATTTCTTCATTAAGCACACTGACTAGTGTGTGATTTTGGGTGCTTAGGTTACCAAGTCTCGCAAACCAAAGGGTTGGAAACGAGGCCGAATAATCCCTAAGCCATAAACCTATTACACTAGCTTCGCACTTTCCTTAACCTCTTGAGGACTAATCTAGATCTTAATGAATATGTGAGTGTTTAAGCCCTAAAACAAGCCCAAGAGCCCTAAGATCATCACTTATGCTAATCACCTTTTCTCTAGCATTTCATGACTTTATCTTTCTTTTGATTTAGTCTAGAACTTAAGTAAATCCAATAATCAATTGCTATGACTATCATTTTTTTATTTTGCTCCTTTTTGACACTCTATATTTCCTCCTCTTTTCCTACACAAGAAATATTTTCAATCAATTCTTCAAAATTTCCCTCCCCTTTCTCCATTTTTTTTTAATATGAATTTTTTTGTGAGAACCCCTCAGAGAATTGATTTTCCATTTGTTTGCACATTAACACCCCCCCATGCCTAAGCTTTGCAATGTCCTCAAAGTAAACTAGGTGGGTACAAATTTAGATTGGTTCAAGGATTAGAATAGTGTCAATGGGTGGCTGAATGGGTCGGGTGACTGCTGCAGATGATTTCAAGCTTTGATACGAGTACCAAAGGTGGAATCGGCTATTCTATAGTTGAACTCACAAGTACAGTAGGAGTGTAGCTCAAAAGATGAATCAGAAGGGTCTCGGGTTTTTGGAATGACAGGTTGCCTCCCGTTAAAAGCTAAATTCAATGCCTTCAGTCGAGCAAAAGGTGGTCAAGGAGATGGGGTGGTCAAATCAGAGGAATTTTGTAGAACAAGCAACTTTATGAGTAGCCTGGTTGATCCAACCAGGTGCATATTCAAATCAATAGGCTGATGGCATAGACCAAACCCAATTTGTCTGGTGGGTTAATGGATGTGAATCAATAGGTATGGAGCCCATCAAATGCTATGTGTCTCAAAAAGATATGGAAATACAAATCTAGGGTTTGGCTAGATTAGGTCAGCCTAATTAGAGTAGGGATCCTCAAATGAAAATGGATCTATGGAAAATGTAGGAACCCTACTGGTTGGATCAGAGAAGGATGAAATGTGATTACCAATCTGATCAATGTCCAATTCCCAGTCAAAAGATGAAGGTGAATCATATGCGATTGGATGAAAGTGAGGTGAGTCAAAGTAGAAATTGATTCTGGTGCCAGGTCGAGGTTGGGATCGGATTTTGAAAGGCTCTGTATGTGGTGTGGCTGCTCTAAGGTCCAAATCATTGGCCTCAGCATCAGAATCAAAGAGGGGGTCATGGATGCTGAGGTCATAAACTGGCTCATAATCATTTGGAAAGAAAGGATCTCCAAAATTAGAGTATGATTCGAAATCATCGAAGAATCTACGAAAATCAATTTTTGAACCTAATTCTAGATCAAGATTTCCACCAAAGAATAAATCATGATGCATAGAATCAACAGCCTGACTTGGATCTAACTTAATTTCAATTTCCTTGCTTAAGGAGGTGTCCTTATTAGGCACAGGCTCAGGTTCTAGGCTCATAGGGTAGACCCAATCAAATCCCAACTCTTCGAACTCCTCTATTTCTGTATCGTAAATCGGTGTGACTTTTGAAAAATCAATTTGTATCTCTGAGGATTTTGGAGAGGTGTAATCATCAAATACAAGCCTGGAATCATGATCCAAATATAAAATCTGATTCTCACTAAATTAGGCCTGTTGATCATCCCAAATAGGCTCAGATCAAGATTGTAGGTTTGGGGTAGGGATTGGGTCACTAGAATCTGGACATGGTTCTATTTGGATGTCAGAGTCACTCTCAAGGATTACCTTAACCGGATAAGGTTCGGGAATTACATCCTTGAGAGGTTCTAATTCAAGCTTACAACATGTGTTTGGGAAATTAAGGCATGATGGACCAGCCTCATGGCTCTCTAAGGCTAGTTTAGAATCAAGAACACCTTGAACTAGATCCACCCAACCAACATCAAGATCAGGTATGTCATTCTGCACAAAAGTTTAATTGGATTCCATTTGGGTTGGGGGTCTACAACAACCTCGATTTTCTAACCTAGGCTTTGGGAAATCATATTGATCAACATTACTCCAAGATGTCTCATCAATTTCTAAGTGGATATGTGGGTTTTTTTATTGATGGTCTGTTTCGTTTCTCAATGTCATCTTGGTGTATTTCCCAAAGTAGTGGATTTGTCAAACAGTAGAGATAGTCAAAATTATGTAATCTCTCTAATTCAATATATCCTATCATGAGAATAACCCAGGTTGAACCATTTATCATTTGTGTCAACATTAGCTGGGCACGATTCACAATGATGGTTGTTGTTTCTGACACATTAACCTAAACTCTACTAAATGGATCTAAGGTTTTGTAATACACATCATGCACTACTAAAAAAAGGAAAATGTATTTTCTCCATCGCTTATTCAAAGAAGTGACGACGAAGGTCTGTACTCGACTAAAGAAAAGGGGATGGGCATGCGGTGGTCATAAATATTTACCGTTGGTTATTCAAGTGACGATAAATATATTTTCTCCGTCACTTAATGCCATAACCAACGGTAAAAAGATGCTTAAAAGTTGCGCCAGAAATTTTGGAGGGATTAGTAATGTTTACCATTGGTTAGTGGAAGAAACAATGACGAAAAGTAGGTTAAATTTACTGACCAAAATTTGGGCACGTTGACAGCGTTGTTGAAGTAAGCCTTTGCCGTTGGTTATTGATGATGGTGTGTTTCGCAAATTAAAATTGGTGTTTGGAGGACCTGTCATCTCACAAAACATGTCTATGAAATAAAATTTATAACTGAAAATCGAAAAGTGAGTCCCGGGTCAAACATGGGAAAGCAGATGTTTTAATTTATAAAAATCCACATTTTGCTTTTATTTGTTTTTGGTCATTGTTATCTTTTCTAATTCTTTTGGTATTTTTAGCAAGCAAGAGATCAGGTCAATGAATTCTAGCTAATATACTTGCAAAAATTTAAGAGAGAGAGAGAGAGAAACAATCATCTATTTATAAATAATTGTTTGTTACAACTACAAAAGTGGGAAAATCTACACTGAAAGTGAAAGAAAGATAGAAAGAGGTGAGAGAAATCCCCCTCAACGATCGCTTGGAGGATGACTCGCCCTGACGTTTATGGAGGAAGGTGGTGAGGAGCAGGACAAACGAGGATGGAGCCGGAGGACGGCGTTGCGACGAGGATCTTCTTCCCGAAGGGAGGTGAGAAGACAACCATGGGATGCTCCACGAATGGGGATGAGAGGTGGGAAAACTATTTGATTTTCTACTCTAGAGGAGAATCCCGGGCTTGGGACAAGCTCTCTTTAGAGCCTTGAAGGTGGTGAGAGGAAGAAAGGAAGAGATGGTTTGGAATGGTGGTGGGTAGGTCCTTTTATAGTGGAGGAGGAAGAACAAATTCGCATCTCAATCCTTACGTCCGTAAACGTTGCTAAAGATCCACCCTTTCTGTCGCTATGGTCGGTGCCAACCAAGCACTTGCTCGCGTGTGCATGGGATCACGCGTGGAGATGTGCGCTGAAGCCCTCCCCGTTCGCACGCACTCTACTGGAGCTACGTGCTTCACGTGCCCGTGCTTCTCGCACCGTATCGCACACGCGTGCTGGCATGCACTGCATTGCTGCTACGAGTGGCTGTAGTTGTGTGCGGTGCGCTGCGATGCCTCATGTGCACTCAATTGCTAATTGAGGTGGGTTGCGGGGATTTGAACCCGCGCCCCTCCCTTGGAGTCCAGCACCCCAACAAATGTGCCAAGATGTCCGATGTGTCGGGTGGATGACTTCACATGCGCAGCTGAGGAGGGCTTCTCAGCTGTTGAATCAAGATCCAACAGCTGGGAATGAAGATTGCAGATGATGGGGAGGTGGGAGCGGGCGTTGCTGGCTAATGTTGGGTGGCCTGGATGGCACCATGTGGTGCCATCTGGGCCATCCATTCTTCTTTCTATTGTAGAGGGTGACATGATGCTTGGATCGAGTTGATTTCTACACTGCCGGATTGCGATCGTTGCTCCGGATCCATTTGTATGGTCAGATTTTTCATCTGAAGCCTGTAAAGATGTCACATTGCCCCATGGCCATTGATCTTCCTTGGACTTCATATGATGCTATGGGAATCCGATTTAGAGAATTTCAGAGGTGTTAGACTCCGATCGTCATCTTGATCAGATCTGTACAGTTGGATCATCCATTTGAGGCCTTAAAATGAATCTCCCTATTTCCTGACCATAGAAAGAACCTAATTAACCTAAAATATATACAACTACTCTAAGTGCAGAATGATGCATGCTATGCAATATTTATAACATGAATTGCAATTCTAATCCTAGGAACATGCATGAATAGGCATTTTAATCTAATTGGATGTGTCTACATCATACTCTCATGGCTATCTTTTGGTAGTCCCTAGCAAAATTAAACTACATGCTATGTATAAAAATAGAACCAAGATTCGATCAGTTAGGCCTATGTTGTTTATTAATAATAGAAATTATCAACTAAGGTCCTAAACTATGAAGACTAAATAGCACCTGGGTGTCTGCCAGAATGCAGACCACCCAAGTCCTTGCCTTATTTGAAAATGGAAGATACTTTTTTTTTTCTTTTCTTCTTTTCTAATTTTTTTGGACTTTTGGAGTTTGAGAGTTTCAGGATAACTTTTTACAGCTACCCGACCTGCCCAAGACTCGAAAAGGACTCTAAGTGCTAAGCATCTGGTGAAAAGAGTGAAAGACTCACTAGGCTGCCGTTAAAATGGACTTCAGGTTTCTATGAACCCTAGGTGACCTTGCCTAGAGGTTTGTCTTTTCGAACGGTAGCTTTCTCCCAACTTTTATTTATGGGGTCAACACAAGGGTAAACCCAGTGTATATCTCCCCAGTTTATTATACTTCCCCGCTTCTTCCCTAAGTGTTTTGGGAATTATTGTGCATTTTTGTGAGCTGGGTTCTAGACAACAAACCAATGGGCTGTTACATATGGCAACTTGCCAGCCATACTCGTGCGGTCAAGTGTGGTTTTATTTGTTTATTTTTAGTTTCTCCCTTTTTCTGTTTGTTTTTCTTTTCTTTTTTAAGTGGTGGCTTCCCTGATCTAAGATTTACCTAGGCAGTACGATGAAAATGGTCTTGTGGCTAGGCTCTGGACAACAGCTGATGAGCTATTACCGCTGACAACTTGCCAGCCATACCACCCTAGATAGTTCATTAGCTACCCAATTTTTGAAGAAACCACCAAAAAGTGAGTCAGTGTGAATAGTGTGTACATGCTTAGGCTTAAAATCCCCTCAAATCAGAGGGCGAGTTGATAAGTCGCATACTTATCATCCCAATTTATTAGCCAAATTAAAATAAAATTACTTGGCAAGGACTCGAGACTAAGTCCACATGCAAGTGGACACCCGAGCTAATTATGCTCGAAGACCTGAAGAGTCTAAGTGTCTCGGTCCTATCGTATCATTTCCTAAATTTAATAACTTCCAAATGACTAAGTTCTCTTCTCCTAATTCTTCTTTTTCATCTTTTTGAATTTTCAATTTTTTTTAAAGTAACTAAAAGAAATTCTATGGAGTTAACAAAATGATTTCAGGATAAAGTTTCTACCCCCCCATGCTTAAATGATGCAATGTCCTCATTGCAAAAATAAAGATATTAAAAGGGTGGAGTAAGCAGAATATCACCTGAATTTCATGATAACCCGATCAGCTCCGCAGAGAGAAGAGTATACACATGCACTAAGTATAATGCTTTCAGCTAGGCATAATATACATACAAAGAATAAATTAGGAATTCACAAGTGTAGGTCAGAATCAAAATCAAAAGATTAATCCCCGACCTGCTAGCAAAAGATGTCCACAGATGTGGACCAAGTTAAGGTGCGAACCCATGCCGCAAGGTCAAGTGGTTCTAAGGTTCTAGATGAAAAATACCAAGAACCTAAGATTGTTGTGTTTGCAGGGCCAGGCCTATGGTTTTGTGGTGTGCAACCCATGACTAAAGTGGCGAACAATGGGTAGATTTGTTTCACTAGGTTCAAATGTCCACTTGGAGTTCAGCTCAGAAAGATAGTTATTTCAAGCTTAGGTTGCACGTGAAAGATATCATAACTGTCCTTGTAGAAAGTAGGTGGTTTCAGGTCAACAGGAACCCTTAGAGCTAAATCGTAGTTCCCTCAAAATTAACTTCCCAAATTTCCATTTCCACATTTCTATCCTCCAACATTAACTGTTCAGGTTCCGGGACCTCTAGCATATCATTCACCCCAAATGATTTACCCAAGTTCAGAAATTGTGGCCGACTCATAATTGACTTGGGTACAATGATTTCCAAATCAAAATCAGTCCCTTCGTTGTGTGGTTGAGGAATGGGGCTACTAATTGAATCTTCTAGTAAATGAGGATTTGAATCCTCCAAGTTTGCCCCAACCGAATCCAAGTCTTCAATGAACAGGCTATCAAATGGTTCATCAAATTCTTCAAGCCCAATTGTCTCACTAAAATCATCTCCCTCACACTCAAGTGAGACTTTACTAAGAGATTCTTCACCCTCAGAGTCAAAGAATTCATGATCCTCATTTATATATGTCTCAAAATCGATTGTCATTTCCTGGTTCAAAGGGACATATTTTTTCTCACTCCCTGGCTCAGGGATCTCGGATGAATTAATCGGTACATCGTCAATGGGTTGCTCTAGCCTAACCTTGTCATCTCCGGTCTCAAAAAATGTTTCCCCCCAACAGGCTCCTGAGTGGGTTCATACATTGGCTCTCCTAAGGAGGGTTCATCTTGAGAATCATCCAAAGATTTGACTAGGGCAACCACAAATTTCTTCCTCAACCTTGACAACTTCCCAAGTAGAAACTCAGCCAGGCCCCTATTCCTAACATTTTGGAGCAAATCCAATAAAGAGCTATTCATCTCATCAATCATTTATATCATAGGCTCCAATGCTTCAATGCATGGTGTTGGCTGAGCTTTTAAAGATTGTATAGTGTTCTTCAAATTAGCCAACACCCTATCCTGGATCTGGTTCACCTGAACCAACTAGTTTAGTTTAGGGTTGGGTGGTGACAGAAGTTGTTTTTGCACGTTTTCAAATCATTGGAAATCATAGTATAGTCACGCTAAAATGTTTGTCAAAAAAGGTGATTTTGTAAAGATAACAAGACTTGAGTCCTAGTCGTTCGTCTCTGGGAGGCGTTTATGCAAATCTGAAATTGATCTTTTTCACTCTACTTATTTAAAATCGCATGCTGGTTTCTAATTGTTGGATCAACGTTTTTCCACTTTCATTATGAACCCTGATTATGTGCACATGTGTTAGATAGATGACAAATGTGAAAGTGTGAGTTTCAATACACACGATTCTAGTTATGTGGTGGCTGTTTACGGAAAATGCGCTAATAGTTAGATCCTCAATATTTTCTGGTACCGACATGTTGATTGCAATAGATAATATTTAAAAGTAGGCAACTTTAATCAAACAAAATATATTGCAATCAATAGGCTCATGGTGATTCTCAACACAGATATATATATATAAATTCTTTCATTCATTCAGGAGGGTGTTTGCAATGTGGAACTAGTGGAAAGCTTATAGAGGAAAGCTTGACAACATAAATCTAACTAATAGAAAATGATCGCATAGATGAATCTATGGGGGGATTTTGCATGCATCATTGTGGGAGAATAAAGAGCTACACTACTAGGCAGTAATAAAATCATGTAACTATGAAGAACTAAGCTACTAATCTAGCAGAAACAAGGGCATTCGTAGGTGGTCTCCGATGGCCTTTGAGCTGGTTGAGAGGAGGAGGGGTGGCCAATGGTGCTTAGGCCGGCCCTTGGAGAGAGGTTGGAGAGGTGATCCGGCATCCTATAGTGGAGATGGTAGTGGCCATGGTGAAGCAACTCGTAGAGGTGGAGTGGAGGTGGATGTAGCTAACCTAAATGGAAGCCAAGTGTGAATGAATGCCAAGAATGGGATGGGTGCAAATGGCCACCCCTTAGGTATTTTTATAGACCTAAGGGAGACTCTCTAGAGAAGTGTGGAACTCTCTAGAGAGAGCTCCAAGAGTGGCTGGCCAAAGAGAGAAAGAGGTGGTTTTTAGATCCACCATTTGTTGATCTTCAATTTGAATGGCTCTAGGTTGCTAATTTTGGCAACCAAGAGTGGCGCCACCTTTAGAAGAACCTAGAATACTCTAGGTGATGTGGGAGTGCGTGAATGGGGGTGTGTGTGTGTGTGTGTGTGGCCGTTCCCTATGTGACTAAGTGGTCTAGGTTAGGTCCTAAGGGGTTTGGGTTGGTGTAGGTCTGAAATTAGGGTTGCAAATCCTAATTGCTAAGGGGGAATTGCAATTAAACTTAACACAAGTTTAATTGAATGAGTGTGAACCTAATTGGGAGTGAAATAACTCAATTAGGTTGGGCTTAGGTCAATTGGACTTTCATTGAGTCCAATTGGAATTGTATGGGTCGAGATCTGAGCTCAATTGGACCCTATGAGTCAAATTGACTACGAAATGGTAATTGACAATGATCTAAGTCAATTAGGTTTAGTGAGGACCTAATTAGGTCCTTAGGGAGGTCTAGAGGTGATGTACTAGGGTTAGGGTACCTTAATTTAGGTTCCTAGGGGGTTAGAATTGGGTTTAGGGGGCTAGAGATCCAAGATCAAGGCTTGAATCTCAAAAGAGGAACTGGAGAGCAGTTCCAGATGTCCAATAATAGCATCAGATGACGTATACTCAAAAATCAAAAGTCCAGACTTGTTGTCTGGATGTCTAATCAGAGTCAGGAAGGATTCTAAGTTCTGCCTTGGCTATTCTGCAGAAATTGGACATCTGACCAAGTGTTTGGACGTCTAATAACACTGCAGAAGTGGGTTTAAGGTGTGCGAGAGTTGGCTAAGGGTTATAGATGTCCCATAACTCATCTGGACATCCAGATAGAGGTTGGAATTAGGGTTTTGAGGTTTCCTAGGGTGTGGTGACCTAATCTAAGGGTGGCTAAGGCTTGGGGAAGCTTCTAGGCTATCCTAGGGCTAAGACGGTCCTAAGTTCTTCATATTTTACTACTTTTTTCCTACTTAATAGAATAGCATACCTTAACTCCCTTACATTTTTATCTAATACATCTAATCTAGGTCTCCTGCTCCAGCTCTGCTGCAACACCAATTATTCCTTATTCTTCAGATCCAGCTTCAAATCTAGCTTTTGATCAGCTTATTACCTGTAATTGACATAATGCACCTAATCAGCACATTATAGCATTATTTTATGCATAGCTAAAAGATAGTAAAGATGCAAATAATGCTTATGCATGCATGAATTACCCTAACTTATGCTAAGTCCTAGATAATTTTTGGCTAATTAAGACCTATGATTGCTGTGCAAGCAGGTGGGTTCGAGTTAAATCTAAGGGAGTCAAGATATTGAGGTTCTCGGGTCCCTCCCTGACAATAGGTCATTTCAGGTTGTTTAAAGAATGGTAGCGATCTATGTTCTGCATAATTGTGGGGAGGGTAAGTGTTATAATCAGCATATCCCTCATGGTTGTAGATCTGGTTAGGTTGATCATCAAAGGGTGGAGATCTATAATCATTGTAGCTCTGGGAAGGATAGTAATCATAGTCTTGTTGTCTACAGTTAGACCCTTGACACTGAGGTCCATATTCATATCCCCAATCAAAGTCATGCTAGCTAGTGGATGGGTAATTACAAATCAAGTCGAAATAGTAATCATCTTGGGGATAAGTGGTGGTAGGAGGATCGGATTGGAAATGTGCGAAAGATGTGGAAGGGTACATTTTGGATTAGGAGGGAAAACAAAAGAGAGAAAGGTGCCCTACAATACAATCAACCAAACTTGTCCTTATGTTGGTAGGCTAAAGACCTTTAGACTCCTAGGACCTGTCTTGAGATTATAAATGATTTAGTCTACTTTTATCCAATCAATCCAACCAGTTAGGAGGGACTGGGGATAAGGTTTTTCCTTTGGCTTGCGCCTCTGGTTCCTAGTATACCCCCTAGCCACAGTTGTTTGATGCTACTCCCCTAGCTAAACATCAGATGGACTAGCAAAAGAAGATTAATCGAAAAGAATCTGAGTTTGAGCCTTGAAGAGCGAATCAATCCTTAATGCCAACGTCTACTCAATTTTAATTAAGCTTGGGATGATTGTGCTCTTGGAATGTGATGGGCCCTTTAGATGGGTTGTGCCCTTAATGATCAGTTGAAATGTGTGCACGTGCACAAACAAGGTTTGCAAACAAGGTTATTTGATGATGTGTCTTTTAGGGTTTAACCTTGTTTAGTACCTTTTAGGGTTTAATTTTTAGGTTCGTTCAATCAAGTTCAAGAGAACACTTCAAGTTTTGAAAGCACTAGTGATGATATATTCCTTTAGAAATTAGAAAAAATGTGGAGTGTCTGGTTCAATCCTAAAAATCAACCTTAAGTGGAAAGCTACTGATGAATCACTTTTAATTTGAGTGGTGCAGTCAAAACAAATCAATCAATTGGCCTATTCTCACCACAGATTAAAGCACACAATGTCTTAGCCTAATCAGATTTCTACTTATGTGTTTTGAGTTGAAGTGTGCCGGGTCCACAGGTTAGATCCCAGTTAAGTGGTAGAATCAAAGTAGAGTGGTGCACCTTAAGTCAAGAGTTGTGGGTGTTAATGTGTGTCTCTTTCAGAAAATCCCATAAGAGAAGAGTATGTTATTTTTTATTTTTTAATATATGCGGAGATAAGATGAGTGGAGGTGGCAAACAAACAACCAGATCTATCCTAGGGTTTATAAAAGACACCTAAGTTGATTTGGGTTTGGGTTATTAGTGTGGCGAAATGAAATCTAGGGTGGAGGTAGTGGGGATAAACTTACAAAACTCTTTAACTGCACTTTACTCTGATCTATCTGCTTTGGCTCACCTTGGAAGGGTACCTGTAATCACAGAAAGAAAGGAGCAAAGTGAGCTAAAAAGTTAAGTAAGGCGGAAAAATGCTAGAAAAACCAAAAAGCGTTGCCTCCCAGCAACGACACCAAAATGATGATGGCGTGTTTCGCGAATTACAATCAGGGTTTGGAGGACCCGTCGTCATAGCTCACAAAACCGATCTATCAAATAAAATTTATAACCGAAACTCTAAAAGTGAGTCTTGGGTCGAACACGAGGAGGCGAACGTTTGATTTTATAAAAATCCATGCTTCGCCTTTCTTTGTTTTTGGTCCTTTTTTATCTTTTCTAATTTTTTTGGTATCTTTAGAAAGCAAGAGATCAGGTCGATGAATTCTAGCTAATCTACTTGCAAAAATTTAAGAGAGGGAGAAAGAGAGAGAGAGAGATAGAGAGAAATAATCATCTATTTATAAAGAATTGTTTGTTACAACTACGAAAGCAGAAAAATCTACACTACGAAAGCGAAAGAAGGACAAAAGGTGGTGAGAGAAATCCCCCTCGACGGTCACTTAGAGGATGACTCGCTCTACTTCTGGAGGAAGGTGGTGAGGAGCAGGACGAACAGGGACGAAACCAGAGGATGAAGGGCAGGGCAGGACGACATCATAGTAAGGATCTCCTTCATGAAGGGAGGTGACAAGACGGCCATGGGATGCTCCATGAATGGGGATGAGAGGTGGGAAAACTATTTGATTTTCTACTGTAGAGGATCATCCCAAGGTTGGGACAAGCTCTCTCTAGAGCCTTGGAGGTGGTGAGAAGAAGAAAGGAAGAGATGGTCTGAAATGGTGGTGGGTAGGTCCTATTATAGTTGAGGAGTAAGAACAAATTTGCATCTGGGTCATTAATGACGTCCATAAACATCGCTAAAGATCCACCCTTACTATTGTTGAAGGTCGGTGCAAACCAAGCAGTCGCTTACACGTGTGTAGGATCGCACTTGGGGATGTGCGTCGACGCCCTCCCTTTGGCACGTGCTCCGCTGGCACCGCGTGCTTCATGCACCCGTGCTTTTCGCACCATGTCGCATGCACGTGCGCTGGCATGTGCTGCGCTGCGGCTGTGGGCAGTGCGCTGCGATGCCTCATGTGCACTCAATTGCTAATTGGGGGGGTTGCGGGGATTCGAACCTGTGCCCTTCCCTTGGAGTCAAATGCCCTAACCAATGCACCAAAATGTCCGATGTGTCGAGTGGATGACTTAAAGTGAGCGGTGGAGGAGAGCTTCTCAGCCATTGGATCAAGATCCAATGGCTAGGAATGAAGGTCGCAATTGATGGAGAGGTGGGAGCGGGCATTGCTGGCCGATGTTGGGCAGCCTGGATGGCACCATGTGGTGCCATCTGGGCCATCCATTCTTCTTTCTATTGTAGAGGGTGCCACAGTGCTTAGGTCGAGTTGATTTTCGCATTGTCGGAATGTGATCGTTGCTCCGAATCCATCTGTATAGTCAGATTTTTTATCTGAAGCCTGTAAGGATGTCACATTGCCTCCTGGCCATTGATCTTCTTTGAACTTCATATGATGCTACAGGAATCCGATTTAGAGAATTTCGGAGGTGTTAGACTCCGATTGTCATCTTGATCATATATGTATAGTCGGATCATCTGTCCGAGGCCCTGAACTGAATATCCCTCTTTCCTGACCATCAAAAGGACCTAATTAACCTAAACTATATACAACTACTCTAAATGCAGAATGATGCATGCTATGCAAATTTATAACATGAAATGCAAATCAAAGCCTAGGAACATGCATGAATATGCATTTTTTATCTAATTGGATGTGTCTACATCAATTATCTTAATTTGATGCTTAAGAGTAGCCTCGATCATTTTTTCCTTGATACTCATTTAGGATTCAGGTTTCCTAAATCTTCTTCCTATCTTTTCAGGTTGCATTTTTAAATCAGGTGGCAGATCAAGATGTAGAATCAAATTCAGGTCTAGATCTAAATTGATTAGATCAGATCAGATACCCTACAGAAGATCAACTCTAATAAAGGCCTCTAGGTCAAACTGAGGACCTTTCTTGTGTATGTTCTCTAGAGAATAGATGAGGGACTGGATGTTTATTGGACGTAATCAAGGCACCTAAAGCATTTTGGATGACTAAGGCTGTTTTGAGGTGGATGATACCTCTGAATCAGAAATCCACACACCCAAGAATTACTTGGGTAGCTGATGAGAACCTCATCATGAGCCATAACTAGCTCATTTTGACCTAATACAAAGGATAAAAGCTCCTACATAACTCAAGGAAAGGCTTAACTCAGAGAATTCTGAGTTTAAGAAGAAAATAAGTCATAAGGGGTAAAAATGCAATTTTACCAGCACAATCTGCAAGCAGGGTAATTCAGGGTCCAAACACAGGTCAAACAAACCTAATAAGAAGGGAAGTGGGATGATTTGATCTGATAAGGGCTACAGCAACTCCAAGGAATTAAATGATAATCTGTAACCCAAAAACAAACCCACTTCAATTCACGAGGTTCGAGGCAAATAAAAAATCGACTAAACCCTCTACAATTCGTAGAAAAATAATCTCTAGGGTTTAGAACCTTCAATTTGGCCATAGGAACCCATTTTGACCTATATTGAGAACCATGCCCAATTAATGACTTAATTTGGATTTTTACGTAAATTGACCAGTCAAACAAGGTCTGATCTAGAAATAAAATTCACCATTAGAATTCTTAGGCCCCATTTAGTCATGCATAAAAATTTGAGCCTAAGAAGAGACCTTCTTGACCGACTTTGCATTTTGGTCCTCATCCATTACTTTTTGACCCTCAATTTTTGAAACCCTCGCATTTTGGCCCCAAACTCTTCTTCGTTCTTTGCATTTGGGTCCTCCTGCAAAACCCTGAGCAGCGCCATGCTCCGGTGACTTTGCGCAGAGCATGGCGCCGCGCAGGGTAAGGGGGACCCTCTGGTAAGTCAATCGGGGGTTCCCTACGACCTCTGCCGTCACAGGGACACCTCCATGGTCTCTGCAACCACCCATACCTCCCGTGCGAACGCGCGGAATTTATGGGTCTCCATTTCTGGCGTCCTCCGACGAGGGAGGCATGTCGTCTCCCTCCGCCCTCCTCTCTGATTTCGACTCTATAAAAGCCCTCGACGCTCTGCCGCACTCTCCAGCTCGGATCTGAGGGAGAAACCCCCCCTTTTCCTCTCTTCCCACTCTGATAGAAGCCCCCTGCTCTGGAGGTTCTTCCTCCTCCTCCTCATCGCTCTGCCGCACTACCAGCAGCAGAGCTACCTTCACCTACTCTTCCCGTGTCGTGCCGTACCCATCGTGCGCTCTCCCGCTCTCTCCTCGCCGTCGCCCTCTCTCACTGGGCACCTTCTTCACGACTGTCGCCCTGCTCCGACCCCCCTCGTCCCTCCAAGTAGGTACAGTTCTTCCCTTTCCTCCTCTCTTTCTTTTCCCTACTTTAATTTGCTCAACCGCCCTTCGACTGCGCTTAATCACCCTCACCTTCTCCATCTCTGGCCACCCTCCGGCGAGACGTTCCCATCGCTCCGCAGCCCTATACGCCTCGCCGACCCTCACAGAACCTCCACCTCCTCACCCTGATCAACCTCCGCTCACCCATTACCACTCCACACCCCCACCATACTCCACCGAACAAACCCATTCTCGCGGCCACAGCCTGACCTAGCCCCTCCACCAGATGCCATCCCAAGACCTGCCACACCTCGCACCACCTTCGCCTTGCCACGGCGAAGGTCCCCCGCGTGTTTGATTAGGCCGAAGGTCCGTATTCCTGTCTAACAGGTTCGCTGCTCCAGCCGCCATTAGCGACGACTGAAGCAGCTTCGAGGCGAGCTCCAGGCCCTGCAGCCCCAGATTCCCAGATGCTGCAAATTGGGGCAAAGTCCGCGAAGGCTTCTGCCTCTTCAGTTGGCCCAAACATCGACTGCAGCTGATCAGAGGCGAGGTGGAGTCATCCTGCGGGCGCGCGCGAAGGCAGCAGAAGTTAGTCCCACATCGTGGGATTTCAAAGCCACGCACCCGCATAAAGTCAAAAAGTGCCTTAGCCTCTTTGCCTCCTGACCACGGGGTGAGGTCCCTCTCACCCACTCGACTCGACCTCGTCCGCGACCACCCCACGTGGAACTGGCCCGACCCGTTTACCCGACCTGCACTCCTCGCCCACCACCGCACACCGGTGGGCCTGGACCCGGGCGTGACCCGTACCCGACTACCCGGTAGCTCTGGGAGAGCTATCCTACGAGTGAATTCTGAGAGAGAGAGACGCGGGGGAGGGTAGAGTAGGTTTTTGCCCTTGACAAAACTGTGAGTGTGTAGGCACAAGAGAAAAGAAGAAAGAAGAAAGGAGGACGCACTGTAGCAGCGGGTTACTTAAGTCGTCTGATTGAAAAATCAGACGACGCTCCGAGGACGAAGAAGAAGGAGAAGAAAAGAAGAACATGACCGCAAGGAAGAAGAAAAAGAAGAATAAGCTCTGAAGAACCCAAGAGAAGAACAGAAGGAAGAAGACAAAAGAAGAGAAGCAGACCACGAGAAGAAACGAAGAAGAAGCTCTGAAGAAAAAGAAAGAAGAAAGCAAGAAAAAGAAGAACAGAGGAAGAACAAGAAGAAGGAAGAAAATTGAAGAACCAAAGAGAAGAGAAAAGAAGAAGAAGCCAACAAGACAAATTTCTCTCTCTCTCTCTTTATTTTTGTAATAGAAACTTTGTATCTCTAGAATACAGTTTGCTCCCTGAGTTCGACCTCGGGAGATCTTTTATTTCCGTGTAAAAATTGTAATAGTGGAAATGACTATCTGTACTACAACGCCATTTCTATAACAAAACAACAAAACCTAGTCATACCGCCATTATTCTTGGCGCCGTTGCCGGGGAGCAATGGCTATTCTAGAAGTAATAAAATTTCTATTTGTAAGTTTCTAATAATCTCTCCTCTCTTTTGTGCAGGTACAGAAAGAAACAAAAAGAGGCAGCCGCACCACAGCCACTCCAAGGACAGGTAACTTCCTGTTAAACCCTAAAATTTTAAAGAAAAAGAAAAGAAATAGGCATAACCTGTCTTTTATACATAGTAATAGCTGCATATTCTCAAAAACTATTATTCCTGCACACAGTTTTAAAGGTGATTAGGGGCTAACACATCCTTGCCTGAGCCCTAATTACCCAAAGAAAGAGTTAAATGGACCAAGTAGAGCCAACATAAGGTCAAACATTAGGATTTCAGAGACACACCCCTTAATCAAGAATTGAGGAAATCCAAAAGAGGTGTGCCCAAGCCATTGATTGAAAATAATTAATAAGGTAAATCCTAAACAATTGGCTCTCTCTAAACACTTGAACCCTAAGAAAAAAAAAAAAACAAGGCCTAAATTCTCAAGGGAACCACTGGGTGAAGTTGACCCCTAGGGTCAACCAACCTTCAAATTAGGCCACTTTGTTCACAAAAACACCTAAGAGTTCAAGTGAAACCTTAAGCACCCTGATCTTAAACTAAAATTGGTAGACTTAAGAGGTCAAGATCCCCATTCTGGTCTACCTGGAACCGCAGTGACAAGAGAGGTTGGGTGGGGGAAACCCTGTAACCCGTGGGGACGCTCTACCGTGTAAGGGTCTTTGCGGGACTCATCCTCTCTGGCTGCCCAGGTAATTCTCAGGTGGATGATCTTTCTGATCAAGGGGTCCATCTGCCCCGCACCTCTATAGTCACCCAACATATTTTTGGGTGTCTTGATTGGGTCCAGCACCTTTTGAACTCATCTCTTCCAGCAGTGCATGTACAGTAGGAGGTCCTTAAGACCACCCTTAAGACCTCCTTTAGAAATTCACTCTCGTCAAGGCCAAGCCTCGAAGCCCGTGTTTGTGTAGCAACCCCCTCACATTATTCTCTCTTCTGATTCAGAACTAAGCTCTTCTTCTTCCCCCATCATGGCTCAGCTAGTTGAGGAAGAAAACAATCTGGAGCATCAGCTCCAGCGACTCAATGACCTCTTCCAAACCTTCGTTCATGCACCCACCGCAGCATCCTATGATGCGGGACCACTACAATCCTACTGCGGTGGCCATTGAGCCTCGAGTCAGAATCCCGACTGGAGGACCTGATTCCAAATTGAAGCCCAACATGATTCATGCTATACCTAAATTCCATGGGCTTAATTCTGAGGATCCCTTCCAGCATATCAAACAACTAAAGCATCTGGCCCAAACTTTTGGGTCAGATGTGCAAAATCGGGATATTATTCTCATGAAGATGTTCTCCTTTTCTCTTATGGACAAGGCCACCCATTGGTATCAGACTCAGACCCGGCCGATCAACACTTGGGAAGAACTTCAATCCGAGTTTTTAAAAAAGTTCTTTCCCGTTGGTCGGACCAACGCCTTGCACCATCAGATTACTCACTTCACTCATCAATCAGGGGAACCTCTCCATGAGGCATGGGATCGTTTTCAGGATCTCATGAGAAAGTGCACCCATCACGGAGTTCCTAAATGGGAACAGGTCCAATCTTTTTACCAGGGACTCCGTGAGGATATCCGTCTTTTCGTCAATGCAACCTGCGGAGGAAATATCATGGGTCAACATGAGGACACCGTGTGGGAGATTCTCGAAATCATGTGCGAGAACTCCATCAACAATGACTCCATGGGATTATTTGACAGGACGAGTACCCACACATCGATGAATCTCAGGGGAGCACATGAGACGCAGGGCCTGTCCGCATCAGTCGACCTGGAATTAATGGCCAGTCGATTGGACAAGGTCTCGATTATTGAAAAGAAGGTGGATGAACTGACTCAACACCTGCAGCGAGCCACCTCTGCGCATAACCCCTTTGCACAGCCTCCTTCCACTAGGGAAACTGTGCAAAATATTCTCCATCAATCTTCTCCTAGGATGGATCCATATCCACCATCTGATTCTCTAACCAGAGGTCCATCCGATCCTCTCTATACCAACCCAGGGAATTCCATTCCCTCTTTCTCTGACTCTCTGGAGGTTCCTCAGAGCTGCGAGGACCTCAACGCCATCTAGAACGACCCGTTCTCCAACACCTATAACCCTGGATGGAAAAACCATCCCAACTTTCAGTGGGCGGGAAATTCCCAAACCCAAAGACCACTCTTTCAACCCCACCCACAACCCCCTCGTCCTTACCAGTCGCCTCAGCCTCGGCCCAACCCTACTTATCCATCAGGGCCAAATCAGGATCCAATGTCCCTAATCCTTCAGACTCTGGCTGACATTCAGAGAACGAATGCGGCTATTCAAAAGCAACACAAGGACGGGATTACAGAGGTCCGAAACCAATTGGCCCAGTTGGCAAATTCTCGCCAGCCAGGCACACTTCCTTCCCAACCTCTTCCTAATCAAAATAACGTGCCAACCCAGCGGCACGTTATGAACCCAAACCCGGGCCATGCCCATATGATTTATCAGGCCCCCTCTGTTCCTTCACCAGACGGGATAAAGGACTCCACTTCTTTTGCGGGTTACCAGCAGCAACCCATCTTACCCAATCCCAACCAAAACTAGGCAGGACTTAATTCCGTAAGAACCCGTGGTGGTAAGGAAATCCAAGACCCACCTCATCCAAACCACTCCAAGCCTGGTAGTGATCCCAAGCCTAGGACAGTAATCCAGGACATCCCCACCCCTATCCCAGATCCAAAACCTGGACCTATCCTAGAAGAACCAACCAAGATCCCGTTTCATGAGGCCTTGACCAAGGGAAAGAAGACCACCAAGCCCGTGGCACCTAAGGAGGACCTGGTCAAGCTCTTTGAGCAGGTCCACATAAACATCCCCTTGATGGATGCAATCCACCATGTACCGGCTTATGCACAATTCTTAAAGAATGTGTGTACACCCCAGCATAAGCTGCGAACCAAGAGTGGGAGTCCAATTGTTCTTTCAGAGCAAGCCAGCTCTGTAATCCTAAGCAGACTCACACCCAAGGCTAAAGACCCTGGTACTCCCCTGATTTCCTGCAAGATAGGTGATGCCCAATTTGATAGAGCTTTGCTAGACTTGGGCGCATCCATAAATCTGATACCCACATCCTTACTTGACCATCTGGAAGAACCTGAGATAAAACCAACCGAGGTAACATTACAATTAGCAGATCGATCTATAAAGTCACCAAAAGGGATTCTCGAGGATGTTATTGTGAGAGTGCGGGATTTCTATTTTCCTATAGACTTTATAGTCTTAGACATGGATGCACCTGAGAACCCTAGGGATACACCAATCATTTTAGGGAGACCTTTCTTGGCTACTGCTAGAGCCAACATTAGCTGTGAGGAGAGCCAAATAGAGCTCAAATTTGGGAATCAAACTCTGAAAATTGATATATTTAAGGCCCAACAAGGAATCAATTGCGGTGTCATTGAGCAAGTTTGTGACATTAGGGCTTTGGTTGATGAAACACACTTCCAGAATGGCCTGATTATACCTCATCAACCGCAGAAAGATCTTGACCCGCAAACTAAGGACTCGAATCCAGATATAAACAACCCAGTAACTCCCACCCTTGAACCTCACATCTATACTGAACCACCCGCTGCTGCTGATAACCCCATCCTTGAACTGAAGCCACTTCCTACTCACTTGAAATACATCTTTTTGGGTTCTAATCAGACCCTTCCTGTGATTATCAATTCCAACCTCAATCCCGAACAGGAATCCCGTCTGATTGCTATCCTCCAGCAACATCGCAAAGCCATCGGGTGGACTCTCGATGATTTGACTGGAATAAGTCCCTCTTATTGTACTCATCATATCTATTCAGAAGAGGGCACACGACCTTCTCTTGAAATGCAGAGACGCTTGAACCCCAATCTGCAGGAGGTCGTGAAAAAGGATATCATCAAGTGGTTAGATGCCGGGATCATCTACCCGATCTTCGATAGTCGTTGGGTGAGCCCAATTCAGGTCGTGCCCAAGAAGGCAGGACTCACCACTATAACGACTGAGACCGGAGAAATCATTCGTACCCGATTAGCCAACTCGTGGAGAGTCTGTATAGATTACCGCCGACTCAATTCCTCCACGAAGAAGGATCATTTCCCACTACCTTTCATTGATCAGATTCTCGAGAAACTAGCGGGAAATAAGTTCTTCTGGTTTCTTGACAGGTACTCCAGTTATAACCAGGTGGCAATCCATCCTGAGGACCAAGAAAAGACCACGTTCACCACCCCCTTCGAAACATATGCTTTCCGAAGGATGCCTTTCGGTCTTTGTAATGCACCCGCTACCTTTCAGCGGTGCATGCTTGCCATATTCTCAGATATGGTAGGTGATTTTCTGGAAGTCTTCATGGATGACTTTTCATTTTTTGGAGAATCTTTTGATGATTGCCTCCAACACTTGGTCCAAATACTCAGGCGATGCATCGAGGTGAATTTGGTTCTTTTTTGGGAAAAGAATCATTTCATGGTGCCTGAGGGAATTGTCCTGGGACACTCAATCTCGGAAAAAGGCATCCAAGTAGACCGAGCTAAGGTTGATCGGATCTCTCACCTTTCTATGCCTAGCTAGATCAAGGACATCCGATCTTTTTTGGGGCACATCGATTTTTACCGTCGATTTATCCCTGAGTTCTCAAAAATCGTGCCCCCCTGACCACTCTTCTCTCCAAGGATGTACCTTTCAAAATTTCCAAGGAATGCACTCAAGCATTTGAGGCCCTACGTGACCGAGTCACCCAGGCCCCGATCCTACAGTCCCCTGATTGGTCTCAACCCTTTGAGATCATGTGTGATGCATCCGACTTTACTGTAGGAGCGATTTTGGGGCAGAAAATTGATGGGAAACCTGTGGTCATTTACTACGCCAGCAAAACACTGGATGAGGCTCAGCGTAACTACACGGTTACTGAGAAAGAGCTGCTAGCTGTAGTATTTTCCCTAGAAAAATTTAGATCATACCTTCTGGGTTCCCGTATCATCATATACTCGGATCACACAGCTGTGAGGCATCTCCTTGCAAAGAAGGATGCGAAACCTCGATTAATCCGATGGATCTTGCTGTTGCAAGAATTTGACCTTGAGATTCGCGACAAAGCGGGAAAGAAAAATGTGGTAGCTGATCACTTGTCCCGCCTTCCTTCTGAAATGATTGACCCTTCCGGACCCATCACAGAGCATTTTCCCGATGAGCACCTGCTGACTATTGGTACTAGCCTTCCATGGTTTGCTAATATAGTAAATTACTTGGCATCTCATCAGATCCCGTCTGATTGGCCGAAGGCCAAGAAAGACAAATTGCGCTCTGATGCCAAGTATTACATTTGGGAAGATCCGTAGCTCTTCCGCATAGGAGCTGATCAGATCATCCGAAGATGTGTCTCGGAAGAGGAATTCAATAATATCCTCTCTTTCTGCCATGACCAGGCATGCGGTGGCCATTTCTCTGGGCATAAAACCGCATCAAAAGTCCTCCAGTGCGGCTTTTACTAGCCCACACTGTTCAAAGACACGTACAATCACTGCAAGGCATGCAGTCGTTGGCAGACTTTGGGCAACATGAGCCATCGCGACATGATGCCTATGCAGCCGATTCTCGTATGCGAAATCTTTGATGTTTGGGGGATTTATTTTATGGGCCCCTTTCCTGTTTCGGATGGTTTCGAGTACATTCTGCTTGCTGTGGACTATGTGTCCAAATGGATCGAAGCCATACCGACCCAAACCTGTGATCACAAGACTGTTCTTAAATTCATTCATCAAAACATTTTCTCAAGGTTCAGGATTCCTCGTGCTATATTATCTGATGGGGGGGCCCATTTCACAAACGCTCAGTTTAGGTCACTGATGACCAAATATGGGGTGTGATGAGAACCTCATCATGAGCCATAACTAGCTCATTTTGACCTAATACAAAGGATAAAAGCTCCTACATATCTCAAGGAAAGGCTTAACTCAGAGAATTCTGAGTTTAAGGAGAAAACAAGTCATAAGGGGTAAAAATGCAATTTTACCAGTATAATCTGCATACAGGGTAATTCATGGCCCAAACACAGGTCAAAGCAACTTAATAAGAATAAAAGTGGGATGAAATGATCTAGCAAGGGCTACAGCAATTCCAAGAAACTAAATGATAATCTGTAACCCTAAAACAACCCACTTCAATTCACAAGGTTCGAGGCAAAGTAAAAATAGAATAAACCCTCTAAAATTCATAGAAAAATAATCTCTAGGGTTTAGAACCTTCAATTTGGCCTTCAGAACCCATTTTGACCTACATTGAGAACCATGCCCAATTAATAACTTAATTTGGGTTTTTGCGTAAATTGACCGATCAAACAAGGTTTAATATAGAAATGAAATTCACCATCAGATTCCTTAGGTCCTAATTAGTCATGTATAAAAACTTGAGCCTAAGAAGAAACCTCCTTGACCGACTTTACACTTTGGTCCTCATATATTTACTCTTTGGCCCTCAACTTTTGAACCCTCGCATTTTGGCCCCTAACTCTCCTTCGTTCTTTGCGATCAGGTCCCCCCTGCAAAACCTGCCAGCACCATGCTCCGGCGACCTTGCGCGGAGCATGGCGCCGCGCAGGGTGAGGGGGGGGACCTGGCAAGTAAACCGGGGGTGCCCTGCGTCGTCAGCCGTCGCAGGGACACCCCCCTGGTCGTTATAACCCACCATACCGGCCGTGCGAACGCACGGACGGTATGGGTTCTTGTTTCCGGCCATCCTCCGGCGAGGGAGACACGTCGTCTCCCTCCGCCTTCCTCCCTGTTTGATCCCTATAAATACCCCCCGTTGCTCCACCGACCGGGGCAGCTCGAGTCTGACGGAGAAAACCCCCAACTTTCTTCTCCTCTCCCTCCGGCAGACGCCCACCAGCTCCGGCGGTTCCTCCTCCTCCTCCTCTTCGCTCTGCCGCAATACCAGCAGCAGAGACCTCCTCCCTTGCTCTTCCTGCGCCACGCCGTACCCAGCTGGCGCCTCTCCAGCCCTCTGCTCGCCGCCGCCCTTTCCCCTGGGCATCTTCTTCTCCGGCGACAGTCGATACGACTGTCGCCCTGCCCTGGCCCCTTTCGTCTCCGTAGCTAGGTCAGAACTCCTCCCCATCTCCCCCTCTTTCTTTTCCTCACTGTCTTTTATTTGATTAAACCCTCGACCGCTCCTGTTCACCCTCACCTTCTCCGCCTCCGGTCATCCTCCGGCGAGCCGCTCCCATCACCTCAGCAACCCACACGGCTCGCCGACCACCGCAGGACCTCCGCCTCCTCACCCTGATCAACCCCCGCCCTGCCACTTCCCCCACATCACCCTCTGCAACCCCACCGAACAAACCATCCTCCGACCCACAGTCCGACCTAGGGCAGCCCTTACACGCCGCCCCTCGCCTCGCCACCACCCACACGAGCTTCGCCGCACCCTGGCGAAGCTCCTGGCACTTTCTGATTAGGCCGAGAGGCCGTTTTCTTGTGAACAGGCCACCCGACCTCCGCCGCCATTGCCGTGCAGAAGAAGCTGCTTCCGCCTGCAGCTACAGGCGCGCCACGCTCAGCGCCACACCCAGATTCAACTCCCAGGCCTTGCGAGGAGTTTCGACAAAACACCAGGCTCGCAGCTAAGGCAGAAGGCTTCGCGTGACGCCCCGATCTCCCGCTGCTTTCCCCGCTGCGGGCGCGCAATTGAGGTGGGACATTTAGTCCCACCTCGGAAAAGCCTGAAGAGGCGCAGCGATATAAGATGCAAAAGTGCTGGAGGCTTACTGCCTCAGCACACGGGGTGAGGTCCCCTTCACCCGCCCGGTTACCCGGTCTCGTCCGCGCTCACGCCCCGCGGACCTGACCCGACCCGACCCGACTTAGACTGACCTGCACTCCTCGCCCACCACGCACGCCGGTGGGCCTGGACCCGGGCACGACCCGTACCCGATTACCCGGCAGCTCTGGGAGAGCTTTCCCAAGAGTGGTTTCAGAGAGAGAGAGACGCGGGGGGGAGAGGGTAGAGTAGGTTTTGTTCTCTGACGTAAGCTCTGAAGTGTGCAGGCACAGGTAAAGAAGAAGAACCGCGGAAGAAGAAGGAAGCTGAGGGAGACACTGTAGCAACAGGCAGTTTAAGTCGTCTGATTTGGAAATCAGACGACGGCCTGAAGGGAAAAGAAGAAAGAAGGAGGGGTGACGTCCCTGGCTGAAAAAGAAAAGAAGAAGAAGGAGATCTGAAGAAAGAAAGAAGAGCATCACCTCTGCAGAACAAAGAAGAAGAAGGAGATCTGAAGAAAGAAAGAAAGAAGAACATCACGAGGAGAAAACAAAGAGAACAACAAATTCTTTCCCTCTCTCTTTCTTTATTTTTTTTGTAAAAGAAACATGTATATCTCTAGAATACAACTTGCTCCCTGAGTTCGACCTCGGGAACTCTTTTATTTTCCGAGTAAAAAAAAATTTATATATTTGAAATGTTGGTAATAACTGGCTATACTACAACGTTATAACAATAAAACCCGGTTATCTCTCGCGAAGCCAGCGCTCCATCATTTTGGCGCCGTTGCCGGGGAAAGCAACAGCTATTCTAGAGGTAAACATTCCTGTTTCTTTTTTTTATTTTTTGATAATCTCCTCTCTTTTGTGCAGCTACAGGAACTCAAGAAGACAAGCAACCACACGACAACCACTCCGAAGACAGGTAAATTTTTTCCTCTCACTATTAACCCCTAAACTCTAAAGAGGAAGAAAAGAAAAGAACAAGCAATATAGGGCTAACCTGTCTTCCATACTTAGTAACCATAAAGAGTTGCATGTTTTCAACTCATCACTCCTGCACACTATTAAGGGTATTTAAGGGCTAACACATTCTTGCTTGAGCCCTAATTGCCCAACAAAGAGTTAAATGGGCCAAGTAGAGCCAACATAAGGTCAAACATTAGGATTTCAGTAGAGACACACCCCTTAATCAAGAATTGAGGAAATCCAAAAGTGGTGTGCCCAAGCCATTGATTGAAAATAATTAACAAGAAAAATCCTAAACAATTGGCTCTCTCTAAACACTAGAACCCTAAAAGACAAGACCTGAAAGCTCTCAAAGAAAACAAGAGGTAAAGTTGACCCCTTTGGGTCAACCAACCTTAAATTAGGTCACTCTTTGCACTTAAAAAGACTAAAGTTCAAGTGAAACCTTAAGCACCCTGATCTTAAAATTGGTAGACTTAAGAGGTCAAGATCCCCATTCTGGTCTACCTGGAACCGCAGTGACAAGAGAGGTCGGGTGGGGGAAACCCTGTAACCCGTGGGGACGCTCTACCATGTAGGGGTCTTCGCGGGACTCTCCCTCTCTGGCTGCCCAGGTAATTCTCAGGTGGATGATCTTTCTGATCAAGGGGTCCATCTGCCCCGCACCTCTATAGTCACCCAACACATTTTTGGGTGTCTTGATTGGGTCCAGCACCTTCTAAACTTACCTCTTCCAACAGTGCATGTGCGGAAGGAGGTCCCTAAGACCACCCTTAAGACCTCCATTAGAAATTCGCTCTCGTCAAGGCTAAGCCTCGGCTCCTTTGTTTTTACAGAAATCATTCACATAGCCCCTCTTTCCTCTGATTCTGAACAAAATCCCCTTCTTCCATCGTGATTCAAACTTTGATTCTATATCTTGATTCCACCACCTGATCCAATTATGCAGCCTAATTACCTAGCAAGACTACCATTCAAAAAACCTGAATATCTGAGATCCATGAAAGATAAGATGATTGAGGATGCCCTTGAAATCTATGAAATCAAACCCTCAACACCAGTAGAAAACATTCAGGTTGATGTCCCAACAACCACAGCTTTCATCATAAACTGTGCCCAAATTCTATTGACTGAAATTTCAAAAGGATCAACCCGAGATATGCTCATGACAGGATACATTGAGATGGAAAAATTACACCAATCTGAATACCTTCAATGCTTGACAAATCCTGTACTTTGGGAACAACACCAAGATGCCCTTATGAAACGGGTAGAAATGATGAAATCAGTAGAACAAATTATCAACCAGAAATACCCATATATACCAGAAATAGAGGATGAACCATCTTGGAACAATATTAAGGAACAATCCAGTTTCCCAGATCTCGGGACTGGGGCACAAAGTGGTTGTGAAATCCCAACCCAAATAAAAGACAATGTTGAATTAGGTTGGGATATTGCAGGAGAACACAATGATGAGCCAAACTTAGACCATGAATTGCCAAGCCTAGAATTTCAAAACTCCTGCAATAATGAGATCAGAACTGAACCTTCTGAGGGTATAAATTCCGCCCCTTATTTTGATAAGGTGGCCCTCGAAGGTTATTCGGACTTAGGTTCTAATAATTCTACCCACATCCTAAGCCTAGAACCTAGATCTGAAACTTATTGGGAAGATTATGAGGCCCCTTATGAGAAAGATCAAAATTTTACAGAATATGATTCCGGGCCTCTATTTGATGAATATCCCTCTCCAATATCTTCAGAAAATCTGATCGATTTTCCAGAGAACATGCCAATTTATGATACAGAGACTGAGGAGTTGGACGAGTTGGATTTTAATTGGGTCTATCCTACCAGCTTGGAGCTTGAGCCTAGACAGAATACCTTTTCGAGCCCAGAATTGACATATAGGCTAGACCCCAATCAGGCTGCTGATTCCACATCTGATGATTTTTGCTGTGGTGGAATTCATGATCATGAATCTCATTTTCGCCAACTCTCCGACAATTTCAAATCTGACTATAATTGCGGAGAGATTCCCCTTCTTGAACACGCCATGCCTATCTACGACCTCAGTTCTCATGACTCTAACTCCGACTCTGAGGTCCTGATTCCCGAGATCACTGATAACACAGAATCATTCCTTTTCGATCCTCAGGAACCAAAAACAGAAAATGCCAAGAGTGATTGCAACCAAGAATCCAAATTTTTTCTCGAATCCGATTCCTTTCATCCTACAGACACTCTTCCGGCATTTGATAGTTACCCAGAGGACTCTCTACAGGAAACCACCTATCATCCGTCTCTAGAAGAGCCCTCGTACACAATGGCCACCTCATCCGCACACACAGAACGGATCAAAACCTCTCCCAAACCCCGACCCGCAACCGGACTCAATTTCTATTCAGATTCACCTCTCACCGAGCTGATTGCATTTCCACATCAGGTTTCGAACATTGATCAGACTACATACCATGCTCTATCATTCTCTGATCACCCCTGTAGGGTTTCCGCGTCATTCACTGATTATTCTACGGGTCCCTACTCTGACCAGGCTGATTCGACTCAGCCAAACCTTGCGTTTACACTTCCACATCTATCTGAGCTTCATAGTTTATGGTGGGTTCCACACCTTTTTATCCACATCTATCAACCCACCAGATTGATTGGGTTTGGGCTGCATCATCAGCCTGTTGATCTGAACAAGCACCTGGTTGGACCAACCAGGCTCTTAATCAAGGTGCTTGTCTTACAAAACTCTACTGATTTGACCATCCCCTCTCCATCGCATTTCCCGCTTGGCTGAAGGCATCAAATTTAGCGCTCAACGGGAGGCAGCCCGTCATTCTCTTTGAAAACCTGAAACTTGTTCTGACAGCTTTTTGCACTTGAAGTTCACACTTTAGGGCAGCCGACTCCACCTCAGGTGCTTGCATCTGAGATTCATCAAAACAGCTATCCTAATGTATGAACTTAGTTGAATAAAAACCCCTAGGTTACAATGAGGACATTGCAAATCTTAGGCATGGGGGGGTAGGAAAGTACAAAAACTTGTAAGAAAAAGTTTCAAACAAAAAAAATTCACATATGCCAAAAACACCATAAAAATTAAAAAATTTTCGAAAAAGAATAAGAGGAAAAGAGGAGAAGGAAATTTTGTGAAGGAGAAAAGAAACAAAATGAAAAAGGAGCACTAAATTATAAGAAAAGGTGATAGTCATTAGTAAGGAACTAAGGAATTAACCTAAGTTCTAGACCTCATTCAAGAAAATAACTGAAAAGTGCACAATGAGATTAGTAAGAATGCAAACCTTAGGCATTCTTGAATAGACTCTTAGTACCCATTAAGATCTGGACACTCCTCAAGAGGTTGAGGAAAATGAAAAGCTGAAGTATTAGGTCTAAGGCTTAGGGAGTATTCGGCCTCGTTAACTAATTTTTGGTTTACGGGACTCAGTAACCTAAGCACCCTAATCTCACACACAGCCTGGTTCAGTAAGCGTAAAAATCAGAATCACGCAGAAGCGTCGCAAAATTCTGAAAAGAACACCTAGAATAGGAGCGACCGATCAACACAAGTTGATTTGGACGAGTTTCCAGCGTGGAGAGGCGGGAAATCCCCTCGAAGATGCGTAGCAAAATATCATCTCCTCGGTGCTTGTCTCCTAGGATATTTACATATCCTACTGGGGGCATGTAAGCACTCTGCTGGTTCAGATTCCATGGATGGCATTATCTCGAAGTGTCAATTGCCAGGGTCTGGATTCGGCCACGGAACACCATGGATGGGATTATCTCGAAATCTCAATAGCCAGGGTTCCGGGGGTTGCCATGGGCGGTGCTATCTCGAAGCATCGATCGCCAGGAACCCTTGAGGATTGATGATGGGAGCAAGGAATCTGATACAGACCGTTTTCAAAAGCCAATCCTAGGCTAGAACTAAAAAGAAAAAGAGAGAGAAAACTCTCCAAACAGAAAAACTTTCTATCTCTCTCTTACAAAACGCACTGCGAACTGAGCCAGGGCTAAAATCATTTCAAGCACGGGTGCTTTAACCACGAAGTCCAATAAACCTTAGGTTAGTTCTTGTGGGCCTTAAAAACCTTTGCTAAAAGACTGAGGCTAAGGCTAGACAGATTTGGATCTTGATTGGTACTAGAGTACCTTTTAGGCCTATGGTCAGCATTCTAACCTAATCTATGCTCAAATAAATAAGGCACTTATCTAAAACTATTAAAAACTTCATGGTCTAGAACAAGGGATTGAAACCTTAAGTTTTTGCTAAGGGACTAGCAAAAGCTAGGCATGGGGGTATGATGAGAACCTCATCATGAGCCATAACTAGCTCATTTTGACCTAATACAAAGGATAAAAGCTCCTACATATCTCAAGGAAAGGCTTAACTCAGAGAATTCTGAGTTTAAGGAGAAAACAAGTCATAAGGGGTAAAAATGCAATTTTACCAGTATAATCTGCATACAGGGTAATTCATGGCCCAAACACAGGTCAAAGCAACTTAATAAGAATAAAAGTGGGATGAAATGATCTAGCAAGGGCTACAGCAATTCCAAGAAACTAAATGATAATCTGTAACCCTAAAACAACCCACTTCAATTCACAAGGTTCGAGGCAAAGTAAAAATAGAATAAACCCTCTAAAATTCATAGAAAAATAATCTCTAGGGTTTAGAACCTTCAATTTGGCCTTCAGAACCCATTTTGACCTACATTGAGAACCATGCCCAATTAATAACTTAATTTGGGTTTTTGCGTAAATTGACCGGTCAAACAAGGTTTAATATAGAAATGAAATTCACCATAAGATTCCTTAGGTCCTAATTAGTCATGTATAAAAACTTGAGCCTAAGAAGAAACCTCCTTGACCGACTTTACACTTTGGTCCTCATATATTTACTCTTTGGCCCTCAACTTTTGAACCCTCGCATTTTGGCCCCTAACTCTCCTTCGTTCTTTGCGATCAGGTCCCCCCTGCAAAACCTGCCAGCACCATGCTCCGGCGACCTTGCGCGGAGCATGGCGCCGCGCAGGGTGAGGGGGGGGACCTGGCAAGTAAACCGGGGGTGCCCTGCGTCGTCAGCCATCGCAGGGACACCCCCCTGGTCGTTGTAACCCACCATACCGGCCGTGCGAACGCACGGACGGTATGGGTTCTTGTTTCCGGCCATCCTCCGGCGAGGGAGACACGTCGTCTCCCTCCGCCTTCCTCCCTGTTTGATCCCTATAAATACCCCCCGTTGCTCCACCGACCGGGGCAGCTCGAGTCTGACGGAGAAAACCCCCAACTTTCTTCTCCTCTCCCTCCGGCAGACGCCCACCAGCTCCGGCGGTTCCTCCTCCTCCTCCTCTTCGCTCTGCCGCAATACCAGCAGCAGACACCTCCTCCCTTGCTCTTCCTGCGCCACGCCGTACCCAGCTGGCGCCTCTCCAGCCCTCTGCTCGCCGCCGCCCTTTCCCCTGGGCATCTTCTTCTCCGGCGACAGTCGATACGACTGTCGCCCTGCCCCGGCCCCTTTCGTCTCCGTAGCTAGGTCAGAACTCCTCCCCATCTCCCCCTCTTTCTTTTCCTCACTGTCTTTTATTTGATTAAACCCTCGACCGCTCCTGTTCACCCTCACCTTCTCCGCCTCCGGTCATCCTCCGGCGAGCCGCTCCCATCACCTCAGCAACCCACACGGCTCGCCGACCACCGCAGGACCTCCGCCTCCTCACCATGATCAACCCCCGCCCTACCACTTCCCCCACATCACCCTCTGCAACCGAACCGAACAAACCATCCTCCGACCCACAGTCCGACCTAGGGCAGCCCTTGCATGCCGCCCCTCGCCTCGCCACTACCCACACGAGCTTCGCCGCCCCCTGGCGAAGCTCCTGGCACTTTCTGATTAGGCCGAGAGGCCGTTTTCTTGTGAACAGGCCACCCGACCTCCGCCGCCATTGCCGTGCAGAAGAAGCTGCTTCCGCCTGCAGCTACAGGCGCGCCACGCTCAGCGCCACGCCCAGATTCAACTCCCAGGCCTTGCGAGGCATTTCGACAAAACACCAGGCTCGCAGCTAAGGCAGAAGCTTCGCGTGACGCCCCGATCTCCCGCTGCTTTCCCCGCTGTGGGCGCGCAATTGAGGTGGGACATTTAGTCCCACCTCGGAAAAGCCTGAAGAGGCGCAGCGATATAAGATGCAAAAGTGCTGGAGGCTTACTGCCTCAGCACACGGGGTGAGGTCCCCTTCACCCCCCCGGTTACACGGTCTCGTCCGCGCTCACGCCCCGCGGACCTGACCCGACCCGACCCGACTTAGACTGACCTGCACTCCTCGCCCACCACGCACGCCGGTGGGCCTGGACCCGGGCACGACCCGTACCCGATTACCCGGCAGCTCTGGGAGAGCTTTCCCAAGAGTGGTTTCAGAGAGAGAGAGACACGGGGGGGAGAGGGTAGAGTAGGTTTTGTTCTCTGACGTAAGCTCTGAAGTGTGCAGGCACAGGTAAAGAAGAAGAACCGCGGAAGAAGAAGGAAGCTGAGGGAGACACTGTAGCAACAGGCAGTTTAAGTCGTCTGATTTGGAAATCAGACGACGGCCTGAAGGGAAAAGAAGAAAGAAGGAGGGGTGACGTCCCTGGCTGAAAAAGAAAAGAAGAAGAAGGAGATCTGAAGAAAGAAAGAAGAGCATCACCTCTGCAGAACAAAGAAGAAGAAGGAGATCTGAAGAAAGAAAGAAAGAAGAACATCACGAGGAGAAAACAAAGAGAACAACAAATTCTTTCCCTCTCTCTTTCTTTATTTTTTTTGTAAAAGAAACATGTATATCTCTAGAATACAACTTGCTCCCTGAGTTCGACCTCGGGAACCCTTTTATTTTTCGAGTAAAAAAAAATTTATATATTTGAAATGTTGGTAATAACTGGCTATACTACAACGTTATAACAATAAAACCCGGTTATCTCTCGCGAAGCCAGCGCTCCATCAGGGTGTCTCACCGAATCTCTACTCCTTACCACCCCCAAACCAATGGTCTAGCTGAGCTGTCTAATCGGGAGATCAAGAAAATCCTGCAAGTCACTGTTTGACCTGACAGGAAGGACTGGTCATCCCGACTTCCGGAAGCATTGTGGGCCTATAGGATCGCCCACATAACCTAGTTAGGCATGTCTCCCTTTAGATTGGTGTACGGGAAGGCATGTCACCTTCCTGTAGAGCTGGAGCATAAAGCCTATTGGGTAGTACGGAACTGTAATCTAGATTTTTCAAAGGCTGGAACCCACAGAAAACTTCAAATCAACGAGATCGATGAATTACGCCTAGACACGTCTCAGAACTCATGAATCTTCAAGGAGTGGGTTAAAGCCTTCCATGACAAGCATATCTCAAGAAAGATCTTTCATCCTGGTCAGAAGGTCCTACTCTTTGATGCCCGAATCAAACTTTTCCCAGGAAAGCTGCCATCCAAGTGGGTCGGACCATATTTAGTCCGACAGGTTTTTGGAAATGGAGCGATCGAAATCAGTCCACTCAGCCACGATTCCGAACCTTTCATCGTGAACGGTCAGAGACTCAAGTCGTTCATTGATGTGACTTCTACTGATTTGGCTGAATCATCTCTCATCCTCCATTCCCCTTGAGCTTGTTGCGGCCAGCCGATGGCGTAAAACTCAGCGCTTAACGGGAGGCAGCCCGTCATTTTCTGAAAATCTAAAACCCTTTTCACACTTTTGTGCACTTAAAGTTCACCCTCATAGACAGCCGACTCCACCTCAGATGCTTGCATCTGGGATTAGAAATCGTCTGCATTCTATCTTAAGGAATGAAGTAAGTAAATAAAAACCCCCTAAGTCACAATGAGGATATTGCAAACCTTAGGCACGGGGGGGGGAGTATAAAAGTGCAAAACTTGTAAGAAAAGGTTTTAGAAAAAAAAAGGAGAAGGAAATTTTGTGGAGGAAGGAAAGAAAAAAAAAGATGAAAAAGGAGCACAAAAATATGAGAAAAAAGTAGTCATTAGTAAGAAACTAAGGAATTAACCTAAGTTCTAGACCTCATTCAAGAAAAGAACTGAAAACTGCACAAAGGGATTAGTAAGAACGCAAACCTTACGCATTCTTGGATAGACTCTTAGTACCCATTAAGATCTGGACACTCCTCAAGAGGTTGAGGAAAATGAAAAGCTGAAATATTAGGTCTAAGGCTTAGGAAGTATTTGGCCTCGTTAGCTAACTTTTGGTTTATGGGACTCAGTAACCTAAGCACCCTAACCTCACACACAGCCTGGTTCAGTAAGCGTAAAAATCAAAATCACGCAGAAGCGTTGCAAAAAAAAAAATTTCTGAAAAGTACACCTAGAGTAGGAGCGGCCGATCAACACAAGTTGATTTAGACGAGTTCCTAGCGCGGATGCGTAACAAAATATCATCTCCTCGGTGCTTGTCTATTAGGATATTTACATATCCTACGGGGGGCATGTAAGCACTCTACTGGTTCAGATTCCATGGATGGCATTATCACGAAGTGTCAATTTCCAGGGTCTGGATTCGGCCACGGAACACCATGGATGGGATTATCTCGAAATCTCAATAGCCAGGGTTTCGGGGGTTGCCATGGGCAGTGCTATCTCGAAGCATCGATCGCCAAGAACCCTTGAGGATTGATGATGGAGGCAGGGAATCTGATGCAGACCGTGTTGAAAAGCCAATCCTAAGCTAGAATTAAAAAGAAAAAGAGAGAGAAAACTCTCCAAAATAGAAAAATTTTCTATCTCTCTCTCTTACAAAATGCACTGCGAACTGAGCCAGGGCTAAAATCATTCCAAGCACGGGTGCTTTAACCACAAAGTCCAATAGACCTTAAGTTAGTTCTTGTAGGCCTTAAAAACCTTTGCTAAGGACTGAGGCTGAGGCTAGACAGATCTGGATCTTGATTGGTACTAGAGTACCTTTTAGGCCTATGGTCAGCATTCTAACCTAATTTGAGTTCAAATGAAAAAGCACTTGTCTAAAGCTATTAAGAACTCCATGGTCTAGAACAAAAGTTGAAACCTTAAGTTTTTTTTGCTAACGGACTAGCAAAAGCTTGGCATGGGGGTATGATGAGAACCTCATCATGAGCCATAACTAGCTCATTTTGACCTAATACAAAGGATAAAAGCTGCTACATAACTCAAGGAAAGGCTTAACTCAGAGAATTCTGAGTTTAAGAACAAAACAAGTCATAAGGGGTAAAAATGCAATTTTACCAGCACAATCTGCAGGCAGGGTAATTCAGGGTCCAAACGCAGGTCAAACGAACCTAATAAGAAGGGAAGTGGGATGATTTGATCTGATAAGGGCTACAGCAACTCCAAGGAATTAAATGACAATCTGTAACCCTAAAACAAATCCACTTCAATTCACGAGGTTCGAGGCAAAGAAAAAATCGACTAAACCCTCTACAATTCGTAGAAAAATAATCTCTAGGGTTTAGAACCTTCAATTTGGCCTTAGGAACCCATTTTGACCTACATTGAGAACCATGCCCAATTAATGACTTAATTTGGGTTTTTACGTAAATTGATCGATCAAACAAGGTCTAATCTAGAAATAAAATTCACCATTAGAATCCTTAGGCCCCATTTAGTCATGCATAAAAATTTGAGCCTAAGAAGAGACCTTCTTGACTGGCTTTGCATTTTGGTCCTCATCCATTACTTTTTGACCCTCAACTTTAGAAACCCTCGCATTTTGGCCCCTAACTCTTCTTCGTTCTTTGCATTTGGCTCCTCCCTGCAAAACCCTGAGCAGCGCCATGCTCCGGCGACTTTGCGCAGAGCATGGTGCCGCGCAGGGTAAGGGGGACCCTCTGCCAAGTCAACCGAGGGTTCCCTGCGACCTCTGCCGTCGCAGGGACACCTCCATGGTCTCTGCAACCACCCATACCTCCCGTGCTAACGCGTGGAAGGTATGGGTCTCCATTTCCGGCGTCCTCTGGCGAGGGAGGCACGTCGTCTCCCTCCGCCCTCCTCTCTGATTTCTACTCTATAAAAGCCCTCGACGCTCTGCCACACTCTCCAGCTCGGATCTGACGGAGAAACCCCCCCCTTTTCCTCTCTTCCCACTCTGACAGAAGCCCCCCTCCTCCGACGGTTCTTCCTCCTCCTCCTCGTCGCTCTGCCGCACTACCAGCAGCAGAGCTGCCTTCACCTGCTCTTCCCGCGTCGCGTCGTACCCAGCGCGCGCTCTCCCGCTCTCTCCTCGCCGACGCCCTCTCTCTCTGGGCACCTTCTTCTCCGGCGACAGTCGATACGACTGTCGCCCTGCTCAGCCCCCCTCGTCCCTCCAAGTAGGTACAGTTCTTCCCTTTCCTCCTCTCTTTCTTTTCCCTACTTTAATTTGCTCAACCGCCCTTCGACTGCGCTTAATCACCCTCACCTTCTCCATCTCCGGCCACTCTCCGGCGAGACGTTCCCATCGCTCCACAACCCCATACGCCTCGCCGACCCTCACAGAACCTCTGCCTCCTCACCCTGATCAACCTCCGCTCACCCATTACCACTCCACACCCCCACCATACTCCGCCGAACAAACCCATTCTCGCGGCCACAGTCCGACCTAGCCCCGCCACCAGACGCCATCCCACGACCTACCACACCCCGCACCACCTTCGCCTTGCCACGGCGAAGGTCCCCCGCGTGTTTGATTAGGCCGAAGGGCCGTATTCCTGTCTAACAAGTTCGCTGCTCCAGTCGCCATTCGCGACGACTGAAGCAGCTTCGAGGCGAGCTCCAGGCCCTGCAGCCCCAGATTCCCAGGTGCTGCAGGTTGGGGCGAAGTCCGCGAAGGCTTCTGCCGCTTCAGTTGGCCCAGACATCGACTGCAGCTAATCAGAGGGTGAGGTGGAGTCGTCCTGCGGGTGCGCGCGAAGGCAGCAGAAGTTAGTCCCACATCGTGGGATTTCAAAGCGGCGCACCCGCATAAAGGCAAAAAGTGCCTTAGCCTCTTTGCCTCCTGACCACGGGGTGAGGTCCCTTTCACCCACTCAACTTGGCCTCGTCTGCGACCACCCCACTCGGTCCTGGCCCAACCCATTTACCCGACCTGCACTCCTCGCCCACCACCGCACACTGGTGGGCCTGGACCTGGGCGTGACCCATACCCGACTACCCGGGAGCTCTGGGAGAGCTATCCTACGAGTGAATTCTGAGAGAGAGAGATGCAGGGGAGGGTAGAGTAGGTTTTTGCCCTTGACCAAACTGTGAATGTGTAGGCACAAGAGAAAAGAAGAAAGAAGGAAGGAGGGCGCACTATCGCAGCAAGTTACTTAAGTCGTCTGATTGAAAAATCAGACGACGCTCCGAGGACGAAGAAGAAGGAGAAGAAAAGAAGAACAGGACCATAAGGAAGAAGAAAAAGAAGAAGAAGCTCTGAAGAACCCAAGAGAAGAACAGAAGGAAGAAGACAAAAGAATAGAAGCAGACCACGAGAAGAAAAGAAGAAGAAGAAGCTCTGAAGAAAAAGAAAGAAGAAAGCAAGAAAAAAAAGAACAGAGGAAGAACAAGAAGAAGGAAGAAAACTGAAGAACCAAAGAGAAGAGAAAAGAAGAAGCCAACAAAACAAATTTCTCTCTCTCTCTCTCTCTTTATTTTTGTAATAGAAACTTTGTATCTCTAGAATACAGTTTGCTCCCTGAGTTCGACCTCGGGAGATCTTTTATTTCCGAGTAAAAATTGTAATAGTGGCAATGACTATCTATACTACAACGCCATTTCTATAGCAAAACAAAACCTAGTCATACTGCCATTAGTAGCCAGGAAGAGAGAGCCCCGCAAAGACCCCTACACAGCATCCCCACAAGTTACATGGTTTCCCCCACCCAACCTTCCTTGCCACTGCAGTTCCATGTAGACCGGAATGTATGAATTGAGACCTTAAGTCTACCAATTTTAGTCCTAATTTATGCCTTAAATTTCACTTGATTAGAAGTTGATTCAATTTGTGACCTAATTTGGAGGTTGGTTGAACCATAGAGTGGACCAACTTTACCTAACCTACCATAAAGATTGAGGATAAAATCTGTGTCAAGACCCAAAATTACCTTGAATTGACTCTCAAATTTGTAGGTCCAAAATTTTAGGGTTTAAGTGCATTTAGAACCTGATTTTAGGGTTTTCTTGAATAGATCTTTTCAAACCAGGGCTTGGGTAGCACACAAATGTTGGAATGTCAATTTCCTTTAATGCATGAAAATGTGTACTAACACTTACAACCCTAATGTGGGAGCCCTAATTGGCTCTATTTCATGTCCAATTTGATCTCAAATGTAACACCTTGGATTCAAACAAGAATGTGAGTAGTCGAAGATATTTAGAAAATTAAGTGTAAATTCGTAATAGGTCAGGAAATCAGGATGGGGATCTCTAATCAAATTGTCTCACTTCAATAATATCAAATTAAGTTTGCAAATCAGGAATCTTTTTGCCTGTAAGTGATAGTTACTAGAAAAATAAGGCAAGTGGATCCTAATTCATTTGTTTCTTTTTTCTCTTCCCAGGATTAGGAGGTTGATCAGGGAAGAAGAGAAATTTTACTTGCCCCTAGAGTGGTTGATTGTGCGAAAGATCTTCTCATGATGTACCTTGCAAAATCACAGCAAATCAAATAGGGGAAGTTGGTAATAAGCTCAATCAAATAGGATAAGACTAGTGGTGAATTGCATGTTGCTTCCCAGCAACGTTGGGGCAATGGCACCAAAATGTTTTGGCGTGAGAATGGTCTTTTAAGGAAATGCATCATACTATAGGACCAAAATCACAAACACTTAAATTTATAGAACTCGAAATAGATGTAAGTCCGGGGTCGTTCACATAGAGCAAATATGAAATTCACACACTAATCATAATATAGGACTAGTAGGCATAATCAATGAATCACAATTAAATATATTCAATGAATAAATTATTCAGAATGATATTCAATTATAGACCAATGTATCTCAAGAAATCTTAGGGCAAAAAGAATAGAACCTAAAAAATAATGGTGATTTAGATCACCACTTAATCCTCTAACTAAGCATATATCCGAAGCATTTAATTTAGCCAAATATTATAACAGTAACTTGAATTATATATCAGTTAAGAACTCAAATAAACCCATAGTAGTCAGGACAAAAGGTCTTAATCAGACGTCGCCCACAACCATCAAACGACTTAATGTCACCAACACTCATAGAACTATGGCAAAGCACCATGGAAGTGACATAAGGGTCTCACAAGCTAAATGCTGAGAGAGGAGGGTGCGAATCCTGAGGTAGCAAAATCTACCCCTATACTCAGAATTACCCCTCTAAGAACCAAGTCAGACCTGGGTAACTGGGTAATCGGATTTCAGCCTAGACCCACGGACAAGGGTTTGTGCAAATAGGAGTGTATGCAGACCTTGACATTGAGAAGCGCGTTTAAATAAGTTGTTCGTTGTAGCATGCATTTACGACATCAATTTTAAATAGAATAATCATATGTGAGTATGAGTGTCGATCTTAGGGAGGCAAGAAATCAGATCAGTTAATCGCTTCAATGTCATAAAATACGTCATTTTGTTTGCTCGCAATAAGAGACAGAGAAAGAGAGAGAGAAAGAGTAGGGTTAGAAATCTATGATAACGGTGATTGCTAATCTACACGTGAAAAACATGATAGAGCAAGGTCACATTAAAATCATAGAATGTCTTGAAACGAATGAGACAACAATGATAGAAAAAATCGTCTTACAACTACCAACACTAATGCCAGATGAATCCTTAAAGAAATGTAAAAATTAAGCTAAGTAAAACTGGAGAATAAATGCAACAAATGGAGAATTGAGACAGCCATGGTGGTTGATGGGCTTCCGTTGGTGGCTCGACAGCTTCAGGACCTTACTTGAGGCTCCATGGAGGTGAGGGACATGCTTGGAAGAAGATTTGATAAGAGCCCCATAGATGGAGGGGTGTAGGTCCTTTTATAATAGAGATATGATGGCCAAAAGCACATTCGGGTCAACAGCGACATTCAACTCATCGCGTAAGCTCCACCGTAAGCATTGCTAAAGGACCCAGCTCATTCGCCCACTCAATCATTAATAGTGGCCTCACTCGCAGTCTGCGTGCTCGTGCTCACAGCTGTTCGATCAAGAATCGATGGTCCAAATCACGTGTGGCCACGTCCTTCGATTTGAACAAAATGCATGTATGATCAGGCATTGGATCAGGCGTTGGATGGCATGTGATATTATAACACGTCGCACCCTTCAGAACCGTTGGATGAGAAATAAAGGGCCGAATTTTGCCTACCACTCGCCTGTTGCTGATTTGTGCCCTCACGAGGGTTCGAATGTGCACCTGTAGCATGTGGGTTGAGGTGCTGACCGCTACGCCATGCCCACGGATAGTCATGTGGATGCACTGCTGGTGTTGCATCCACAGCAGTTGGATGCAACTGGACGGTCGAGCTGAGGTAAGGTGTGGCGTAACCGTCACCATTGGATCTTCATCCAACGGTAGAGAGGTGTCATTTGAAGGGCCTTCAGCAGATGTGAAGCGCATGGGGGAGCCACGAATGTGTGACATGTGGTCGATTGTGGGTCGTTGACCATCAGATCAACGACCAAAACTTCTTTGGCTCCTTATGGGAGCTACGAAGGTCGGATTGAGGTGATTGAGTCCATTAGACTCTGTTCATCGATCTGGATCCATCTATATGCTCCGATTGCTCATCTGAGACTTATTTTAATGCACGCTTGCCCATGGTCATTAAACATTAATTATAAGCATCTTAATGTAGGAATAACATAATATGCATGCAATGCTCCCAATCCCACTGTAGCATGATATTAATGTGCATATGCCCTCGAAATTGATTCTAATTGATAGAATTCTTGACATTATATGTAGAGTCATCATACCCCCATGCTTGCCCCTTGTTAGTCTCTAGCAAGGTTAACCTAAGTGCTATCTACAACTAGAATTAAGAATTGATCACTCAGGCAGAAGTCACCTGTCAACAGAAGGAAATTTTTACCAAAAACCTAGCCCACAAAGACTCAACAGCTCCCGAGAGTCTGCCAAAATGCAAATCGCCAAAGTCCTCACCTTATTCTTTAAAGAAGCAAATATATTTTTTCCTTTTTCATTTTTTCAGACTTTTGGAGTTGAGAGTTTCATGGTAACTTTTTATGGCTACCCAACCCACCCAAGACTCAAAAAGGATGCTAAGTGCTAAGCATCTTGTTGTAAAAATTGTGATAGACTCACTCAATGGCAGCTAAAATGGACTTCAGGTTTCTACACCCCTAAGTGGCCCGGAAAAATAAAATGCTACCTAAAATGTATCTATTTGACTAGTAGCTTTCTCCCTACTTTTATTTTTGTGGGGTCAACACAAGGGCAAGCCCAATGTATATCTCTCCGGATTATGCTACTTCCAGACTTCCTCAAGCATTTTGGAATTCTTGTGCATTTTAGGAGCTAGGATCTGGACAACTAGCCAATGGGCTGTTACCCTCGACAACTTGCCAGTCATACTCGTTCAGTTAACTGTGGCTTATTTCTTTTTTTCTTTTTTCTCCTTTTTCTATTTTTTTATTTCTTTTTTTTAATTTTTAAGTAGGTGCTGTTCGCTCTGAAACGAGTTTTAAAATGGTCGCATTGTAGTATAGTTTGAATCAGTGCAAAAAATAAATAAAATTTATACTTGAAAGAAATCCGAGGTCGTTCACTAGGAGCAACTGGCAATTCAATCTCAAAATCACATTTCTAGGTAAAAGATATGAGTGATTGCAATCAATATTGCTTCAAAATGAGATAGCAAAAATTTCCAATAGTAATGTGCAAAAAGAAGAGAGGGTAAGATGGTGGTTTGAATCACCAAATTACCTTACAATGTTTTTCTTTGCAAGTACTCAAAGTAACAGAATCATATAAGCCGAGAAAATCTCAATTTAACCAACGGAACCAACGTATCAACAGATATAAGATGACAGAATAGGTGCTCAGATGCCTTAACAGATGCTCAGCAAGACAGAGGCAAAGGCCTCTTCCTCTTCAAGCCAGTAGGCTTCTCTCTTATTCTCTTCTTCTACCTTCTTAAGCTCCACAGGAGGCACAGCACAGGGCTCAGCACACCAGCAGAGTCAAAGGCCTCTCTCAAATCTCATAAGTGTTGAGAGGAGGGAGGAAGAGCAAAACCCCCCCTCTCCTCTCTCTTTTCTCCTCTACCTCTCAGAATAAGCAAACCAGAACAGACCCGGGTATCTAGGTAAACGGATCGAGGCCCAGACCCACAAGGCATGAGCGTGGGAGAGGGCTTGCATATGCACGTGCGTACAAGGACCTCACCCCCTATGTGTGCTAAGGAGAATAGCCTGTGGCACTTTTTCCTCTTACGTGCCTTCACGCAAGCTTTAATGTTATTCGATGTGGGACTATGAAACAAGCTTCCCTCTTCGCACACGGCCGTGAACTTTCTGGTGAGTTGATTCGTCGAATTGGGGCAGTGGATGTGGTCAAAAGCCTCAATTGACCGACTGCGTGCGAACTTAACCCAAGTTCGATTTACCTAGGTGCAAGACCTGAAGCTAGCGACTGAAGATGGAGCTTTAAGCTTGCTTGAAGCTCCTCCATTAATGGCGCTGTGGCTCGAGACCTGAAAAGGATTGATATAGGCTAAGTGCCCCAGTCAGTATGTTCAAGAGCTTCGCCTTGGAGGGGCAAAGTCAACGGCAGTGGATTTGTAGTGTGGCGTGGTGTGTATGGGTAGAGCGAGGTCAAAGAAGGTGCGTGGAGGTGGGTTTGCTCAGGGTAGTGTTCGAGAGGCCAATCCCCTCGATTACTTGAGGGGTTTTGGTCGTTAGGACATGACAGAGGTTTTGGACCGGTTGGCGAAGTGGATGGAGTTGTGGAGTGGCGGAGATGCTTCACCAGAGATGTGGCCAGAGGCGAAGAAGATGAAGTACAGGGAAGCGATTGGAGATCGTGCATGTGTTGTAAGTGTGGGAGAGAGAATAGAGTGAAAGAGTGAGCAAGAGAGGGACTTAGCTAGGTGGGAGAGAGGTGGAGGTAGCAGGTTTTGATCGACTGGCACCGTAGAAGGAAGATAGAACGGTGAGGTGGCGATGATGAGGCAAACAGAGAAACGCCCTCCCATTGGCTGGGGAGGGTCACGAGGAAGAGAGGAGTCGAGTAAGCCAACCAATTTGGTCATTGGATGGCCAGAGAAGGTGGATCGAGGAGGGTCGCCAGAGTAGAGGTTTTGGTGGTCGGAGAAAAGAATCTAAGGGGATTGACGCACCAAAACTTGCTGAAGAGCACGGCCACGCATTAGGTATGGGGTTCCAAGCTTAGAAACAAGCTTGGGAACCTTGGAGCTTATGCAAAAATAGGATACCCATTCCTTTAAAGTGTTCACACGAGCTTTTGGGATGGAGTTGGGATCTAAGGTTAGTCCCAATGGAAAGAGGATTTCCTAAAGAATCTCCGGTTTGATTTTGGGAAGGTTTCATCAATCAATCAAGGAGATCTCTCCAAATGAAGCTTGCCAGGGTAGGATTCTTGACCGACAATGGTGGAGGGACCTTTTTGTGATGATGACAAAATTGGGTGGCTATTTGCAAGGAATTCAAAAAGCTAAGGGTTTGAATGAAAGAAAGAGTTTGACTGAACCAAAATGCAAACTTGGGAAAGATGATCACAGATTGGGCCCAAATTTTGGTAAAAACCTAATTTTGACTCAAGGAATATAATGGTGGAGTTATATTTAGCTTTTGACCTAGTTTGACTAGGTAATTTATGTAAAAAACTAAATTATGGAAAATATCAATTTAGGATTCTATTTTGGGCCAAGACGGGCTCTGATGGTCAAATTGAAGGTACCACACCCTAGAGAATATTTTTCTATGATTTTTAGAGGGTTGAGGGTTTTTAGGGGTTAGGGAACCACACCATAACCTCAGTAATTTAAGCGAGTCTATTTTTAAGGTTTCGGAAGTCATTTAATTCTAAAAACATGCGAAAATTCTTTTCTATCTATTCTAACCCACTTGTTAGACTTGTAAGATCATTTAACCTTTGATTAACCCCTAAGAAATCCTGTGATTGTATTGTAATTGAGATATACTATTAAACTATAGTTTTACCCCTATTTTCTTATCTTTCTCTCGAAATGATTATGCAATGGATTAGGGCTCTCTGGCGGTTATGTAGGAGCATTTAATGACTTAATCAAATCAAATTGAGCTAGTTATGGCTCATGATGGTGTTCCCATGAGTAGGTGGCTTTCCTAATCGAAGACTTACCTAAAGGTAGTAGTAAAAGAGAATGGTCCTGTGGCTGGACTCTAGACAACTGGCCAATGAGCTATTACCACCGACAACTTGCCAGCCATACCACTCTAGAAGGTTAAATAGCTAGCCAATTTTCATTAGAATCGCCGAGGAAGTCAAAGCGAGTCAGTGCAAAATGTGTGCAGATGCTTAGACTATAAGTCCCCCTAAATTAGAGGGTAGGTTGATAAGTCTATAGTTACCACCCTAATTTATTGACCAAGTTAGAATAAAATTACTTGGCGAGGACTCAATACCATGTCCACATTTTAGTGGACACCCGAATTGCTTATGTCCGAAGACCTGAAGAGTCTAAGCATTTAGGCTCCTAACGTATCATTTTCTAAAGTTGACAAGCTCCTAATGCCTAAGTTTTCTTTTCCTAATTTTTTTTTTCAAGAAGATAATTTAAGCTGACAATATGTACTTAGAACATATGAATCACCCCCTCATGGCTAAGTTGGACAATGTCCTCATTGGAAAATAAATGTATGCAAGGAAGGAAAGAAATCACCTAAGTTTCAAATGTGTATCTGGTTGGCCTGAATCCTCTGGGTTGCCTCCCAGGAAGCTCTAAGTTTAATGCCTTCATCTGGGAATAGTACATAGACAACAAAGGATTAATCTATTGAATGGTCTAGGTCAAGAAGGGGAAGACATAATCAGGTAAACCCAGCATTAGAAGTCTGCAGATGCAAACTAGATTATGATGCAGTCCCATCCCTAAGGGATGGGAACTCTGCAAATGGTGTAACATGCATGCCCATGTTTGTTCCTCTCTTAATCTGCAGGCATGTAGAAAGGTTGATTTAGATGAGTACAACCCGAATCTAAAATTCCAGACACTAAAGATGTAGGCTTTGTAATCAGTTTGTGTCCCTTTAAAGTTGTAATCCCTCGAAGTTATATCAACTCCAGTGAATTCAGGTTACAGGATTTCAATTCTGATAGGTTATGTAACAAAATCAAGAGTTTGACAATAAGCCCTAAGAATAAGCATGAGGTCTCTCTCCAAAGGAAAATCCATCCCTTCTTCTTCAACTAGGGTTTCATTGCTTATTCCATCCAATTCCTTGACCCCTAGAATATTATCTTCAACCTCTGTTATATCAGACCCAATTTTCGAGGTCGTAGTAGAGGTAGGGCTATTTTCATCATCTAGCTCTGATTCATTCCCTTGACCCTCCTCTAAACTTGTCATGGGAGTTTCAAATGATTCAAAATCAATTATTTTGGAATCGTAATCCCACTCCCCATCTTCAATTTTGGATGTCTCTTCCACCAAATCACTTTCCTTACGAAGATTAGATTTCGATTCAAAGACATCGACCCCCAAATTCTTAATTTCCTCTTGATTTTTGTCCTCAATTCTTCCCAAATCATGTTCTAAGGAATCCTTAATGACATTTTGTCATGAGTTGTCCAACAATGTGGCAGTATCAATGGTGGACTGAACCAATTTTGGGGAAATAGGTGTAGTCCAATCGATCACCACGGGGCCTTGCTTCATGAATTCTATAAAAGGGGTTTCTTGCAGTAGTATTCTTTGGCCCTCTTCATCTAGTTGTTGGTATATATCAATCATGTCTTGTTTCCCCTCATTCAATTTTTGATTCTATCTATATAACTCCAACTGAAGGCTATGAAGAATTGATTGAGTGTCATTAGGTTTCCCTTGGATTTCCACCTTAGCATTCAAATCAGGGTTGGGAGGGTATGGTTTAGGATGTGTATTAGAGTCTGTACTGAGGTTTATGTTCTTCGGTAGGTCCTATATTCTATCATTTTTAGGATCCAATTCCTCAAGAGGCACCATTTTCTATCTAGTCCTACTCCAAAATAATTGAAGATCTAAATCCTCCTCCTAATCAAATTCTTCGTCAAGGGTTGATGGTAACACCATCATGAGCCATAACTAGCTCATTTTGCTCTAATTAAGTCAGTAAAAGCTCCTACATAACTGCCAGAGAGTCATATTTCATTGCATAATCATTCTGAGGGAAAAATAAGAAACTAATGTTAAAACTGTAATTTTACTGTCATATCATGAATGCAATACAACCATGGATTTTCCTAGGGGTTAATTAAGGGTCAAAAGTGTCCTAAAAGGCTAACAAGTTGGTTAAATAATCAGAAAAGGGTTTTCACGTGTTCTGAGAATTAAATGACTTTTGAAACCCTAAAAATAGACCCGCTTAATTAAATGAGGTTCTGGTCAAGATAAAATTCATCTAAACCCTCTAAAATTAATAAAAAAGTATTCTCTAGGGTTTGGAACCTTCAATTTGACCATCAGAACCCATTTTAACCCATAATAGAGTCATAGACAGACATTTCATTAATTTGGGTTTTTACATAAATTACCTAGACAAACGTGGTCAAAACCAAAATCCAACTTTACCATTGGATTCCTTAGGTCCAAATTATGTTTGTACCAAAAGTTGGACCCAAGATGAGTTTCTCTTGACCTAGTTTGCAACTTAGTCTTGTCTGATTACATTTATACTCTTAACTTTCAAAATCTTTTCAAATAGACCCCTAACTTTCTCGCCATTCTCACAAAAGGGTCCCTATCACCATTAAACCTATTCGTACTTGCTCCGGCAACCTTGATTTGGAAAGAACTCCTTGATTTCTTGACGAATCCCTTTCAAATTTGAAAGGGAAGTTTGTCAAGAAATTTCCTTCCTTTTGAGCCAAATCCCATGCCCCAAAACCTTCCCAATCTCTCTTGTGAATGCATGAGAAATTTGGGTATCAAGGAATTTCCCAACTCCAATAGGCTTTTCAAGCTTGGGAAGCTTGCTTCCTGATGTAAACATATTTACACTACTTAAAATGTCTATTTATGCATGTTCTTAAGCATAGGATTGCATTTCATGATATAAATATTGCATAACATGCATCATCTTGCATTTAGAGTAGTTTGAATAAAATGGAGGTTAATTATCTCCTTTTATGTACTTAGACAGGGCAAACATTTTATCGGGGCCTCGGATTTAAGATCCAACCGTATGGATGTGATCAGGGCGACGATTGAAGTTCAACGACTCCAAGATCACCCTAATCAGGCATCCGTAGCATCAGATAGTGATCAGGGAACCCTAGAATATCAAGGGCCAGGATGGTGTAAATCCACTCTTCAAGTGACAAATCCGACAGTACGGATGAATTTGGATCGACGATTGCATCCCAACGACGTAAAAATCAAGTCAATCCGACATCTGTGGCACCATCTACAACTTCCCGAAGATGGATGGCACCACGTGGCGCCATCCCGGCTGCCCAAATGGCCGCATGGAATCTCTGAAGGCCCTACACCCGCTCGCTCTCTGCCGTTGGATCTCAATCCAACGGTTGTGGTCAGCCCCACCTAAAAGTGCCCGCTCGACCATCTGCGCCTCATAGCGCAGCGGTCGAGCACGCTTACGCGAGCTGCTGGCGTGGGTTCGAGCCGCAGCAAAGGGGAGGAAGGCACAGGCATGCGGGTGATGGCGGGCATTGGATCGCGATCGGACGACCATCATTGCTCAATCGAGATCACGCACGATTGAACGCACGGCGTCACGCGCCAGGCGGGCGCAGCAGTGGGCGAAGATGCATCTTAAGCCGTCCGATCTCCCGATCGGACGGCTGAGAATCAAAGAACGTGCATATGCATTGTGCACGAGCAGCTGAGGAGCCGCACGTGGGAGCAGAAGCTACGCCCACGTTGGGGCTTTAGTGACGGATTTATCCGTCACTAAAGACCCCTCATTTATTATTTTGAAGATGTAATGACCATTTTGCCCCCAGTCCTTGCAATTATAAAAGGAGACCCCCTCCATACGAAATTCTCATCCATTCCTTCTCCTCTCTACCTCTCCAAAGCTCAGGAGAAGCTTGTCCCACACCTAGGATGCTTCTCGCGAGATAAAGTCCAAATTTTCGTCCCCCTTCGGAAGTGGATCCCGCAACGACAATGGTGTGCTGCTCCGTTCCCATTCTTCTGCTTCGTCCTCCTTCATTCTGCTTCGTTCTCCTTCGTCCAGGTGTCGTCCCGTCCTGCTCGTCCTCCAAGCGACCGTCGAGGAGGATTTCTCTCTCCCTATTCTTTTACTGCTTTCTAGTATAGATTTACTGCTTTCTAGTGTAGTTCTGCTCGTCCTCCAAGCGATCTTCGGGGAGGACATTTCTCCTTCCATTCTTTTAATTCTTTATAGAGTAAATTTATCACTTTCTAGTGTAATTGTTTTATGCTTTCTAATTGTAATGAACAATCTTATTAATGATAAATTCTTTGTTTATTCTACAACTCATTTTGATTTCTATGTGTAATATTCTCTCTCTCTTACCCTCTCTCTCTTCTATTTATTGTAAATAATTATATAGTTTTAAATTGAATTACTTCGTGACAAATAAAAAGAAATGCGTAGTTTTTAAATCAAACGTCCGCCTCCCTGTGTTCGACCCGGAATTTTCATTTTGGTATAAATTTTATTTGTTGAACACAAATTCTTTGCTTTCAAACTACAACGACAGGTTTTCCAAAACCAAACACGTTAGCGTAGCGATTCGAAATGTTCAACATTTTGGCACCGTTGCTGTGGAGGCAACGATCTTTGATTTCTCTTTGCGTTTTGTACCTTACAAATCATTTACCTCACTTTTCTCCTTTCTTATTGTAATTGCAGGTACTCTTTCGAGACAGGCAAAAGCAGTAGAATCGAGTAAAGTGCTGTGGAAGGTTCTGTGAGTTGTCCTCCACCTCCCACCCATTAGATTTCATTCCACAACATAAAATTCAAACATCAATCAACCTAATTATTTTTATAAACTCTAAGGTTAGATTGTTTGTTGTTTGAGACCCATACTCACCCCAACCCCCACATTAAAAAAAAGAAAAATTAAAAAAAAAATCTCACAAAGGTACACAACCTCATCTGATTTCCAAACTCAACCGGTAAATCGATCTTAGGAGCAGGTACACACATTCAAACACATAATTGAGTAGAAATCAGATTAGGTAATCATTTGTGTGCCTAACTTAGTGGTGCATTTGTGGCCAATTGTTTGAGTTGATTGGGCCGCACCACTTCAAATAAAATAAACTCATCAAGTAGCTGCCAATTAGGTTCAACTCTTAGGGATTTACCAGGCACTCCACATTCTTTTTAAGCTTTAAATGAAAACATCTTCACCTGTGTTTGTAAAACCTGGTGTGCCAATGAAACTTGTTTGAAAATACCTAAAGTTGAATCCTAAAAGCTACTAAGCAAGATTTGAACCTTAAAATTCACCACATCCAAAATAATCTTGCTTGAAAACCACTAGTTGTGCATGCACACACAAATCAATCAATCATTAAGGGCACAACCCATTTAAAGGGCCCATCACATTCCAAAGCACATTCAAACCTAGCCCTAAAAAAATTAGAGTAGACGTTGGCCTTAAGGATTGGACTCCCTCTTCAGAATCCAGAACGAGATTATTTTCGATTAGTCTATTTCTACTATTCAATCTGATGTCTAGCTAGCGGAGCAGAGTCAAACGATCGCGGCTGGGGGCTACACTAGGAACCGGAGGCGCAAGCCGAAGGAAGAACCTTCTCCCCAGTCCCTCCTAACTAGTTGGATTGAACAGACAGAAGTAGATCAAATCGTTCCTTTATCTCAAGACGGGTTTTGGGAGTCTGTAGGTCTGTAGGCTAACCCATTTAAGGACAGGTTTGATTGTTTGTATTGCAGGGCGCCTTTCTTCCTCCCATGTCTCATGAATCCTTCCACATATTTCACACATTCCCGCTCTTTCCCTCCTGTTGTGAATTATCCTCAACATGACGATTATCCCGACTCGTATTGTAATCAACCATCAGTCAGTTGGGATAATTCGGATTGGGGATACAGTTCCGGACCTCCATGTTTAGGGTCTAACCCTGAACACTTTGATTGTGATTTCTATCCTTCTCAGAGCTACATTGGTTATAGATCGTCTTCCTTTCATGAACAACCTAATATGATCTACAATCAAGAAGGATGCACCAATCCTTACCCATCCTCTGATTTCACTGCCTTTAGGTCATCACCATCTCTTGGACAATCTGAAATGACCTATTATCAAGAAGGGTATAACGAATCTCAATTTGTTAATTCCCTTGCATTGAGCCCAAACCCGCCCAACCCTGAACCATCTCATTTGGTTCAGGTTAACCAGGTTCAAGATAAGGTTCTGGCTAACTTGAGGAATATCATACAATCTTTAGAAGTTCAGCCAATACCTTGCATTGAGAGATTGGAGCACCTGATTGAAATGATTAATGATTGGAATAAGTCTTTGTTGGATTGGCTCCAGGACGTTAAGGATAAGAACCCAGGTGAGTTTCTACTTGGGAAATTAGCGAAATTGAGGATGAGATTCATGGTTGCTTTGATTCAATCATGGGATGATTCCTAGGATGAACCTTCTTCAAGAAAGCCAATGACAGAACCCGCTCAGGCACCTGTTAAGGGGGACACATGTTACGAGGTTGACCAGATTAAATTAAAGCAACCAATTAGGGAAGATCTGATTTCTTCACCTGAGATCCCTGAGCCAGGTTACGAGGAAACGTATGTCTCCTTGGAACAGAAAGTGACAAATGATTTTGGGACATACATTGATACGGATCCTAATTTCTTTGATGGTGAAGATTCAAGATGCGAAGTCTCACATGAGTTTTCTGAATATGATTTCTGTGAGACGATTGGGCCTGAGGAATCTGATAGATCATTTGATAGCCTAATAATTGAGGAAACTGATCTTATTAGGGCACACATTACGGATCCAGAATCGCATTTTCTAGAAGAATCAATTCAATGCCCTAATTATCAATTACACCCCGTTGAGCTTATCAATAATTTTGTTTCTGAGATAATTAGACCCAAGTCAATTCTGATTCTGCCACATCATTTGGACTTGGAGATTTCAGATGGGATGATTAATATACAAGAGGTCCTGGAATTTGATATGCTGAATGAGGAGGATAGGAGCTGGAAAGTTCTGATTTGGGAAGTTAATTTTGGAGGAAATGGAAGATTGAGTCGAAGGGTTCCTTTTAAGTTGAAACTATCAAATCAGAACCCTTACGACATTTGTTTCGAGGATGCTCAACTCAAGCACACATTCAACGATTATCCTTTTGAGCTTCAATTCTCTGTAACCCGACTTTTTAGTTTTGGGTTGCATCCTCATAAATCGCAGGCCCAACCCCACTTGCATTCTGATTTCAGGTTTTGGATAATTTTTATCCAGAACCTAAGATATTCTCGATTATGGGGAATGGGTCTGCACCACAATCTGGTCCACATCTGTGGACCTCTATTGATTGGTCAGAAGATTCTTCTATTTATTCTAATTCTGACCTGCACTTGTGAATTCTTCATTTCTTTTCTTTGTATAGTGTGCCTAGCTGAAGGCACTAAACTCAGCACATATACAGTTTTTCTTAGTTTTCATCTCAGAGCGGACTTGACATTCACGCAATTCAGGTGCTTTCTTCGCTTTTCCACTCTGTTTTATGTCTTTTTAATACAATGAGGACATTGCATTAGATAGGTATGGGGGGGTGGATATTTATCTCTGAATTCATTCATCAGCTCTGTAGATTTGTTTTATTTTCTTTTAAAAAAAAATTTGGAATTAGGAAAGAGAATTTAGGTTTAAGAAAATTTTCAATATTAGGAAATACTACATTATGATTTGAACACAAAGACCCTTCAGGTCTTTGGACTTAATTAGCCCGTGTATCCACTAAAATGTGGATTTGTCTTTGATTCCTCACCATCTTAATTCTATTGGAATAAATAAGTTGGGTGATAAGTACACACTTATCAACCCACCCTCTGATTTGAGGGAATTTTGAGTTTCTAGCATCTACACAATATCTTGTCACTGACTCGTTGTTCGAGGATTCTAACGAAAATTAGGTAGCTAATGAACCTTCTAGGGTGATATAGCTAGCAAGTTATCGTGGGTAACAGCCCATAGGTAGGTTGTCCAGAGCCCAGTCATTGGATCTTTCTCTTTTTGCTACCTTTAGCTAAATCTTAGACCAGGGAAGCCACCTAATTAAAAAAAAAAAAAAAAAAAAGAACAAAAAAAAGAAATAAGCCACACTTCGCCGCACAAGTATAGCTAGCAAGTTGTCGGTGGTAACTGCTCATCGACTGGTTGTCCAGAACCCAGCTCAGTAAATGCACTAAAAATTCCCCAAACACTTAGGAAGAAGTGGAGAAGTAGAATAAACCAGGGAGATATACATTAGATTCACCCTTGTGTTGACCCCGTAAAAAAATAAAAGTAGGGAGAAAGCTACCAGTTGTAAAGATACACCTTTAGGTAGAATTCTTTTTGAGGTCACCTAGAGGCGTAGAAACCTGAAGTCCATTTTAACTGCCGATCAATGAGTCTATCACAATCACAATAAGATGCTTAAAGCTTAGGGTTCTCATCAAATCTTGGGTGAGTTGAATGGCCGTAGAAAGCCACTCTTAAACTCTAAAATTTGAAAATTACAAAAAAAATTAGAAAAGTGTAAAAAGAGAAAAAGAAAATTTTCTTTGAATAAGGCGAGGGCTTGAGGCGGTCTGCATTTTGGTTGATACTCGGGCACTGTTCTGTCTTTGAAAGTTCAGCTCCTAAGTAGACAATTTCTTAATGATTGAAAATAACTTAGGTCCAAATAATCCAACCTAATTCTTTTATAAATAACATATAGTTTTTGTTAGGGACTAGCAAAAGATAGGCATGGGGGTATGATGTAAATACATTTACACTACTTAGGATGTCTATTTATGCATGTTCTTAAGCATAGGATTGCATTTCATGATATAAATATTGCATAACATGCATCATCTTGCATTTAGAGTAGTTTGAATAAAATGGAGGTTAATTGTCTCCTTTTATGTGCTTGGATAGGGCAAACATTTTATCGGGGCCTCGGATCGAAGATCCAACCATATGGATGTGATCAGGACGACGATTGGAGTTCAACGACTCTAAGATCACCCTAATCAGGCATCCGTAGCATCAGATAGTGACCGGGGAACCTAGAAGATCAAGCACCAGGATGGTGTAAATTCACTCATCAAATGAAAAATCCGACCACACGGATGAATTCGGATCGACGATTGCAGCCCAACGATGCAAAAATCAAGTCAATCCGACATCTGTGGCACCATCTACAACTTCCAGAAGATGGACGGCCAAGATGGCGCCACGTGGCACCATCCCAGCTGCCCAAATGATGGCATGCAATCTCTGAAGGCCCCGCACTTGCTCGCTCTCCGCCATTGGATCTCAATCCAATGACTGTGGTCAGCCGCACCTAAAAGCGCCTGCTCGACCACCCACACCTCGTAGCGCAGTGGTCGAGCGCGCTTACGCGAGTTGCAGATGCGGGTTCAAGCCGCAGCGAAGGGTAGGAAGGCGCGGGCATGCGGGCGATGGCGGGCGTTGGATCGCGATCAGACGGCCGTCAGCACTCAATCAAGATCACGCGCGATTGAATGTGCGGCATCACGCGCGATCGCACGCGCCAGGTGGGTGCAACAGCGGGCGGAGATGCATCTTAAGCCGTCCGATCTCACGATCGGACGGCTGAGAATCAAAGAACGTGCGTATGCGTTGTGCGTAGGCAGCTAAGGAGCCGCGCGTGGGCGCGGAAGCTACGCCTACGTTGGGGGCTTTAGTGACGGATTTATCCGTCACTAAAGACCCCTCATTTATTATTTTGAAGATGTAATGACCATTTTGCCCCTAGTCCTTGCAACTATAAAAGGAGACCCCCTCCATATGAAATTCTCATCCCTTCCTTCTCCTCTCTACCATTCCAAAGCTCAAGAGAAGCTTGTCCCACACCTGGGATGCTTCTCGCGAGATAAAGTCCAAATTTTCATCCCCCTTCGGAAGTGGATCCTGCGACAACGACGGCATGCTGCTCCGTTCCCATTCTTCTGCTTCGTCCTCCTTCGTCCTGCTTCGTTCTCCTTCATCCAGGCATCGTCCCATCTGGCTCGTCCTCCAGGTGACCGTCGAGGAGGATTTCTCTCTCCCTATTCTTTTTACTGCTTTCTAGTATAGATTTACTGCTTTCTAGTGTAGTTCTGCTCGTCCTCCAAGCGATCGTCGAGGAGGACATTTCTCCCTCCATTCTTTTAATTTTTTTTAGAGTAAATTTATCACTTTCTAGTGTAATTATTTTATACTTTCTAGTTGTAATGAACAATCTTCTTAATGATAAATTCTTTGTTTATTCTACATCTCATTTTGATTTTTATGTGTAATATTCTCTCTCTCTTACCCTCTCTCTCTTCTATTTATTGTAAATAATTAGATAGTTTTAAATTGAATTACTTCGTGACAAATAAAAAGAAACGTGTAGTTTTTAAATCAAACGTCTGCCTCCCTATGTTCGACCCGGAATTTTCATTTCGGTATAAATTTTATTTGTTGAACCCGAATTCTTCGCTTTCAAACTACAACGATAGGTTTTCCAAAACCAAACATGTTAGCGTAGTGATTCGAAACGTTCAACACTTCCCAAGCTCAAAACTTCTTCCTGAGGTCTATAAAAGAACCTCCTGAACATACCATTCTCCCTACGCTCGAAATCGGCCAAGATCCCCCCCGATTCCTCTCTCTCTCTCAGCCAAAATCTCCTCGACGTTCGGCGAGCTCCTCCATCCTTCTTCATCCTCCATTCTCAATACCAGCAGTGGAGTTATCTTCCTCGTTTCTTCCCGCATCGAGCTATACCAGCCAGCGCCCTAATCTCCTTCTTCCTCTCCATTTCCCTCTCTCTGGAGTTGTTCTCTTCTCCGACACCAGCAAAACCACAACCGACGCCTTCTCCTTCGCACTTCATCCTTTAATACATTCAACTTCTCCCTAAACTCTTCCTCATCACACCAACACTTTCGATACACCATTTCAACCTCGACCACGCCTCTCTGACTCCATCATCTTCCACCTTTCCGGCCACACCTCTGGCAAGGTACATCTCACTCCGCACACCACCATACCCCTCGCTGCCTACCTCAAAACCTCTGCCACACCTCTTTGCTCATTTCCCCTCTCTTATTTCAATCCATCATCCACCCAAACACCTCTTCGAATAGACCCATCATCTTCGACGTAACCCGTGACCATCTAGCCACCATCCACACCCATCTGCCATGTCGACCTCCTCAACAAACTCATCGTGCTATGGTGATACTCTTTGAACCTTTTGACACGGCTGAAAGGCCTTATTGATGTTCTCGGGTGTCAAGCTCCCATGCCATTAACGCAAAGCTTCAAAGGAAGCTTGAGCCCATTCTATCCTCGCATGCTCCAAGCTATGGTGAGACACTCATCATGATCTCTAATTACCCCTAATTAACTAGTCTTCCTAGTTAATTAGCTAAGGATATGAACATATAAGGGTTAATTATAGAATAAGGGATGTTTAGTCAAGGACCTTAAAATAAGTTTAAAATGACATTTTATCATTCAATTAACATTATTAATAATTTAGATAATAATTGGACTCGAAATCCTATTAATCATTCCCTTAATTAATAAGATAAGTAACTTAAACTTAATGTATACCTAAGTATATAATAACTTAAGTGATTTTACTTAATCTAATAAATTAACCTAAAATGGTCAAAAATGTAAATTCAAGGTGAAAACATAATATTTACCTTATTTACTAACATATATAAAAAGTTGAAAAAGATATAAGTTAAAATAAACCTTCAAAACCTAGGTTTACATTTTAGTCCTTAATATTCATTACAATCGGGTCCTTATTTCTTAGACAGGTCCTTAAGTTTTATTACATTTAAGTCCCTTTCCTTCTTCTTCTTCTTCAGCCGAATGAACGGCTGGCGGTAGAGAGTCACGCCACCGCATGATCACCTCCCTACCGACATCAATCTTCTTTGTCCAAGCTCTTACAACTTGCGCTCACCACTTCCTCTTCATCCACCAGTGTGGATTAACCGAAAATCCTATTTTTCAATGGGAGATAACCTCACCGTCAACGGAGACGACGATGGAGGTTAAGCTCCTCAAGCTCCTTCGGCCAGACCCTGCCATTCTCTTCGCCGCCAACTACTATAAATACCCCCTCACCCCTCAGATTTTACTCAAGTTGGCTCCATTCCCTCTTCTAACACTGTAGCTGACTTCAATAGGCTATTTGTCCAAAACTCTGGTGACTTTCCATTTCACTTTCCGACTTCCTCCGTCCATTCTGATTAGCTGAGGAGATCCGCCATGGTCGGCCGCGTCTCTGACACAGGCACCGACCAAAGGAATCCTCTGCTCCACCTCAAATCCGCCTGCCAGAGATCTTTCTTCCACCCTCTGATTTCTTCGTCCGCTATGAACCTTCGGCGGAACCCTATTGACCCCTTCATCCAGGTAACAGTAGATTAGGAGTAGGAATAGGAGTAGGAGTAGGAGTAAGCTAGCTTAGTAAGTTTAGGTAGTTAGATTAGAGTAATTTTAGAATTTCAGTGTCATCTTCTCCGACTCCGGTGAGCTCCTTGACCTCGCCAGAGCTTTAATTTTATCTTTTTAACTCACTGTACACCTTCCTTTAACCCTCACAATCACTTCTAGCACATTTAATCATTTAATTGATCATCTAATCACCTAATTCACATTTCACCTCCACCGACTACTGTCACTATCCATGGTGACAGTAGTAGGCTTAATTTCACCTCCATTGGGTTCTTCATCATCAACTCACCACTTATTAACTCTAATCGACACTATAATACCTATAAATATCACATATAAATTAAATGCTCAAATATAATTAAGTTCCTGAGCTCGCTGTCAATGGCAGCTCAGGGGCAGTTCAAACTATTAATTAACTATATAATTATGACTGCTATCACTTGTTGACTTGTTTTAACCGCTCAATTGAGTGGTTAAACAAGTCCTGAGCTTAATTCAAATCAAATTTTTAAATAAATGAATTCACTGTCAAATCTTGCAAATAAAGAGACAAGTGAAGAATTAAATGTGATACTAAGGTTCCTTGCAACCTCAGGATCCTTTTTAGATTAAAAATGACAAGTTTTAACAATCTGTGCACACTTTTCATATTTTCTGGACTAACCGGAGCTCCAACGAGCCATTTTTGAGTTTCAGCCTCTAGAACTTAGCAAGAAGCTCCAGATCAATGATTTAAGGATCATTGATTGTGCTGAGGTATTTCAATTGAGATTTTAATGTCTGGAGCTGTAGATATGACTTCATCTTCTCAAACTCCGACGAAGATGGAGAAGTCTGACAAAGAAATTTAAGAAGCATTTAAGGATCCTAGAAGCTTCAGTGTGATGTACTGAAGCTGTTCATGACCTCATTCCACTGTAACAACCTCTGATTTCCTTTGAGGAGCAAAGTCATTTTGAACCTCAGGCGGCAAGCCTGAAACCCTAGGAATATGAGTTAGAACACCTATCTGAAGATCTAAATAAGTTCTTGGTGTTGAGGAGACTTTAGTTGAGGTTTTAATTTCTTAGGAGAAGGTTTTGAACAGAAAGTCAATTTTTGTGCCTTCACAGTCAAACTAAGTTTGATTATGGAGTTCTGAGCATGATTTGATGAATTGAGAGGCTTAAACAGATTCTGAGATTCTGTTGGATTGTTTTAGAGAGATTTGACTGAGCTCAAACATATATTTTGATAGGATTTTAGTTCCTGTCAGTTTGGGTTACTTTCGAACACAGACTGACTGGAGAAGCATTTTGATGAGATATGAACTTGAATCCTGCCTAGTTGAGTTGATTACAACTCTTAGAGCTAGTTTAAGTCAATCATAGTTGTTTCTCTGTGTTTGTTTACCTCTTTTAGTCTGAAATTTTGAACTCTAAAGCTTTTAGAGAAGCTTTAAGCTTCTTTGATCTTCCTGAAGGTCTTGTAAGCTTAAAACTTACTCTAACAGATGCGGAATGATTTGTAGAACCTGTACAAACCTTTAATAAGAAAGAAAAGTCCATCTGAGGACTCTGTGAAGTTAAAAACTATTTCAGGCGATAAATAACCTGTAGGAACCCCTTATTTCATTCTATAAATTGAAGAGGAAAACATCCTTTAAACCTTAAATTGACCCTGTAATCCTATAGAGTAATCTTAAAGCTTTCTAACAAACTTTAAATCACTTGAAATGGAGCTCTGGGTAGGGAGTTATGATCATTTGAAGTTGGATCTGGAGGGGTTACGATAGTCCCACATCATCAGTTTTTGAGCACGTGCATGGGGATAAAATGATTTTGTTACATGGGCTTACCAGTCATCAGCGCTCGGCACACCGATTACCAATCTAATCATCTGAGCATGTGCAAGTGTGTGTGCGGGCTTGTGTGCCTACGGGTGTGCGCCCTTTTGGGCGTGAGCGAGTGTGCCCTGGGAGGGCAAGGCCTGGGAGGCTGGTTTGAGCCGGATTGGCACGAGACTATGAACCAAAATGAAATAAACCAAAATCAAACCTAATTGAGATTAGGCAAGGACTCAGTAGGGTTTGGTCCCACCTTGGTCTCAGGGTGCTGTGTATCCTCGAAAGGTCCTCACCGCAAATAAAAGTAATTTTTGGTTAAAAAAGTAAAAAAACCAGATTCAGCTGAAGGACTTAAGGAAAAGAAGAGCCGATGGTTAAAATGCTAAGTGTTGAGCTAAATGCAAAGGAAAGAAAGAACAGGCACGAAAGGAACTAAGAGAATAGGCATTAAGGGAAGGGAAGAAAAAGGCAGGAACAGAACAAAAGAAGAGAGGTAAGAAAGAGAGCTTGAGATAGAGAATAAAAGGAAAAGAAGAGAAAGAAAGAGAGAAGAAGAGAGAGGATGAAGAAATAAATGAAGAAAATCCTTTCTTGCATCATTTTAATTACTTTTTGAATTTGTTTTAATTGTAAAAAGGCATGTTTTAATAGAACAACTTTTATTGCCTTAATTTCTTTTGAAATGAAATTATAAAACTAACATGTTTACTTGTTAATAAAGTAAATCATTTGAGTAAATATGTTTTTCATATGGAATTATGTATATTCTTTATAGTTTAAATATTTTGGCAAAATTCATGTTTTAAAATCAAACTAGTTATACCTCCTAAACTTATAAAGGAAAATAAAAGAAAATTGGTTATTATACCTCCCACTGAATGACCTAGACTCAACTAGTATAAATTTCTAAAATGTTAGGTTAATTCGACCCTGTACTACACAACCGACACAACTTCGAGTTAACCTAAGTGACTTTTTCTACTCTTAATTAAGTGAAGTTAACTTAATTACTGAGTTGAGGAAGACGCGTGATCAAGCTGTAGCTCCAAGTTGACACGGAATACTTCTTGGATTACGCCTAGGTATCCAATTGGGTGAGGCACCATCGGCAGCTGCTGGAATCAGACTGAGAACCACCTACAGATGCTCGTGCTAAACTCTCACTGGGATAGTCCCACATCGGAAAATGCTGGTCCTCTTGTGCCGCATATATTGTTTTTGTCATACAGGCTTTTCACCTCAGAACACGAGGTGAGGTCCCTCTCACCCACTCACTTGCACCTTGTCCGTGACCTCTGCCCGCAGATCTGGTTTAACTTGTTAACCCGCCTAAGCCTCACTCCTCACTCACCACCCACTACCCGTGAGCCTGGACTTGAGTATGCTAGGTCCGATAGCCCAATTACCCCTGTGGCTCTGGGCGAGCAGATTGTAAAGAGAGAAGGAGAGCCTACGCAGGTAGGGGGGTTTTCTCTTGGTGAGAACCGGCTAACACTTAGCCAAATTCAAAAGCTTTTCCCCTACTGTGTGAAGAAAGCCAGAGAAAGAAGAAGGGCTGAAGGAAGAAGAGTTGCAAAGATAGAGAAGGAAAGTAAGAGGACACAAAGAAGCGGAAGGGCCATAGTTGAAAAAAGAAGAAACGTAGAGAAGAGAAAGAGAAATGAAGAAGAAGAATAGAGAAAGGCTTGAGCAGTTTAAGCTGTCTGATTAGTAAATCAGACGATTGGTTTGATTGCATTTCATACATATAAACATTGAGTTCATTATCTATCATTGTAAGGAGTACTTGGTGATCTAAATCACCATTTTAGTCCATTATTTTTGTAGTCTGACACTTGATCCTAGTGCTACTTTATTCTGAAATAGTTTCTTTTACAATTTCTTAGCTTTCTTGTCCTAAATTGCAATTTTGAGAACTGAATTCCATATTACTCCATGTGTTCGACCTTGAAACTTTTTGAGTAATAAATTTATTTGTTTGTGCGCTATTTTGGCTATACTGCGACACGCCAATTTTAAAACATCGATTTAGCGGGCAAATATTTTATCACCATTGCCAGGGAGCAACAGGAAATTTAGAACTCTTGATTGCAATTCCTGATTTGGATTCTAACTTGCTATATCTCTTTTGCTATAGTTTGTTTCGTGGGGGATACATTCCGGGAAGATCAGCGGCACATTAAACACGCCAGGGGCAGGTAAGTTCTAACTACTCTCTCTCTTAAGCCCCTGATTCTTAAAAGGTTAAAAAGAAAAAAAATCAATTAGGGCTACTTGCATTCTATCCTTAGATAATTCATCAAGTTGCCTGATTTGATACATTCTATTTAGACAGCAAATCCTGATCTGTGCACCCACTTGAAGCTTAAGGTATCTAGGGCTATCACATTGTTGTTTGAGCCCTAGGTACCACATTTTTGATAAATTAAATTGGACCAAATTAAAGCCAATTAAGGATTCCAGTTTAGAGTTTTTAGAGATACACTTGCTTAATCAAGAATTGATCTTCTTAAACAATGTGTGCCTAAGCCCTTGATTGAAGAAACCTAATAAAAGAAATTCCTAAAAAAAGGCTCTAAATTCACTTGAACCCTAAAATCCTTGGACCTAAAAACCTGGGAGTCAAATCAGGGTTATTTCTAGGTCTTGACCTAGATCTCATTCTGCCATCTTTAGGGCAAGTCAGGTGAAGTTGGTCTACATTGTAGGACAACAAACCTCCAAATTAGATCACAAGTTGAATTAATTTCTAATCAAGTGAAACTCAAGGCACGAATTAGGACATAAAAGTGGTAGACTTAAGGACTTAAGTTCATACATTCTGATCTACCTAGACCCTCAGTGACAAGGAAGGTTAGGTGGGGGAAGCCCTGTAACCTGTGGGGATGCTCTACCGTGTAGGGGTCTTTGCGGAGCTCTCCCTTCCTAGCTGCCCAGGTACTTCTCGGGTGTATGAATTACTGATTTAGTGGTATCATCCTCCTCGAAATTGCCTTAGTCATCCAAAATCTTTAGGTGCCCTAATTGGGTAAATCTCACATCCAGTCCCTCATCCCTTCTATTTAGAGCACACACACAGATTTTCTTGGGAATCTCTTTCAGATCTGGTCAATTTTAATCTTCAATTTTGATTCTACATCCTGATTCCACCATCTGATTCAAAAATGCAGCCTGGCTATTTAGGAAAACCATTGAAGAAACCTGAATCTCAAATATCCATGAAAGATAGAATGGCTGAGGATGCCCTTGGATTTTATGAAATTGATGACAAAACCTCAAAACCGATTGAAGACACAAAATCGATTGAAGACATTCAAGTTAATGTATCGATAACAACAACCTTCATCATAAACTGTGGCCAAATAATTATAAGACAAGTGACAAATGGATCTCCTTGAGATGTTCTCATGATAGGATACATTGAGTTAGAGAAATTACATAACTTTGAGTATCTCCAATGCAGGACAAATCCTGTACTCTAGGAAAGACACCAAGATGATCTTGAAAAATGGGAAGAGATGATAAAATTATTAAAGCAGATTATTGATCAAAAATGCCCATACATTCCCCGAACATCTAGCAATACTGAGGATCTATCTAATTTTCCAAATCCCGGGTTCAAGAATCAAGGTTGTTGTGGACCTCCAACCCCAAATGGAATAAGATCAACCTAATTTATAGATTGTTACACTGGACCATGAGATGGGTTGGGAGGATCCAATTGCAGGAGGATATGATGATTTTGAGCCAGCCCTAGAAAACCAAAACACTAGTTGGCCAAGCTTCGATTTTCTAGATTCCTGTGATAACGAGATTGAATTAGAACCACTCGAGGGTGTAAATTCCATCCCTTATTCGGATAAGGTGAACCTCGAGAGCAATTCTGACATCCTTGTAGAGCCTAACCAAGATTCTAGTGATCCAAACCACACCCTTAACCTAGAATCTAGATCTGAGCCTTCTTGGGATAATTACAAGGCCCAATGTAATGAAAATCAGAGTTTGAATTTGGATTATGATTCTGGGCCTTTATTTCTTGAATGCACCCCTCCAACATCCTCAGAAATGCATATTGATTTTTCAGAAGTCGTGGCAATGTACGATATAGAAATCGAGGAGTTGGAAGAGTTTGGTTTTGATTAGGTCTTCCCTACAAGCCAAGAAACTGAGCCCATGCCTTAAAAGAACTGTTAACGGGGCGAAATTGGTTTTAAAAGCTGTTCGTTGCAGTATAAATGAAATCACCTTGAAAACAAATAAGAATTTATTACTCGAAAACCTAGGTATCCGAGATCAAACACAGGGAGCAAATTGGTATTAAAAAACTAGAATCACAACTTACAATTTAATAAAATGTAATGACCAATCAAATTATGAAGCAATAAAAATGGTTTCAATATATATAAAAGCTCAAAAAATGTAAAGATGGACGTCTGATGTAAAATCAGACATCTTAAGCCTTTGATGCTACAGTGCAGAGCTTTCTCTATTTTTGCTTCTTCTGATTTCTGACTTTGGCTTCTTTCTCTCTTCTTTCACTTTCTCTATGGCCACTCTTCTTCTTCTACCTTCTTCTTTCTTCTTTTTGTTCTCTTGTTTCCTTAGCTTTCCTCTACCTTTATTCTCCGCTTGGCCTCACTTCTGCTTCCTTCTACTTTCAGCTCTTGGCTTCACCTTCTGCCTTCAAGTCTTTCTTCTTCAACCTCTGCTTCTGCGGCTAAGTCCTTCCTTCTCCTTCCTTCCTTAGCTACTCTTGCCTTCAGCTTCTTCCTCTTCTTCAGCAGCTGCATCCTCCTCCTTCTTCTTTCTTCCACGCTCTTGCCTTTAGCTTTCTTCCTTAGCCTCTTCTTCCTTCTCTCCTTCTTTCCCTGCACAGCACAGAGCAAAACCTACCCCTACCCTCCCCCGTGTCACTGTCTCTCTATTTCTCTCTTGGGTTCGCTCCCCCAGAGCTAGGTAATTGAGCCGGGTTTCTCGTGCCTGGGTTCAGGTGCACCGACGTTGGTGGTACACGAGGAGTGCAGGGTATATGGGTCGGGTACGAGGTCCGTGTGGGTGTGTGTCACAGACGAGGTGGGGGCGTGGGCGAGGGACCTCACCCCGTGTTACTTGAGGCGATAAGAGAGAAACACAAAAACAATATAAATGACTCACCTGCACCTACCGTTTCCGAGGTGGGACTAAAGTCCCACCCACTTCTTCGTGCACCTACAGGAGAAAGGTCAATCCAATTGGGGAGTTGCAGGCGATGTAGGCCCTGATTGCCAGACGCGAAAGACTCATAGAGGGATTCCATGCACCTGGGATGCGCCTGCTGGAGTGGGTTGTCCTGGAGCAAGCGAGCAAGGTCCTTCACACCTTCGCTAATGGCGGTGGAAGCGTGAACCTGAAATGCATGCACACGGCCTTGTGGCCCTGTCAAACAACTTGGCAAGCTTCGTCATGTCCCGGCGAAGGCGAGATGGTGGTTGGCTAGCCGCGGGATGCCCTAGGCATGTTTGCCTAGGTCGCTCTGTGGCCGTGAAGGTGCATTTGTCGAGTGAGGGTGTAGGGCGTGTGTGGCAGTTGGTGAAGGGGTGGAGGATGATCAGTGGGTGGTGGCGTAGGTGATGAGGTAGGTGGTGAGGCATGTGGAGTGGGGGAGTGACAAATTTGCCTCACCGGTGGTCGGCCGGAGATGAGGGAGATGGAGGTGGACAGTGGCTATCGAGAGGTGTTTTACCAAATTGAATGAGGGAAAATGAAGAGTAGAGGGAGAGGAACTTATCTACGTGTAGCTGGATGAAGGGGAGGTAGAGGGGACGAGCGACGCGTATGTGTTGCCATCGGGGAAGAAGACCCTGTGGTGAGGATGACGGCGATGAGGAAGGGGTCGGAGAGGCGCGCGCGGGTACAGCGTGACGCGGAAGAGTAAGGCGGAGATAACTTTGCCACTGGTATTGTGGCAGAGCAACGAGAGGAGGGAGGAGGGATCGCCGGAGCAGGCAGGTAGTTGGCTGGAGACAAGGAAGGAAGAAATTTGGGGGAATTCTCTGGCCAATTCAAGCTTAAAAAATGCGGCAAGGACCAAGGGTCCTTTTATAGCTACTGGCCGAGACCTTCGTGCTTGGAAGGAAAGCCTCCAAGAGCAAATATTTCATCAAAGATGGAAGGTGCGCAAGACACCCAAATCTCTCGAGCATTCGCACGAGAGATTTGGTGTAAATCCGATCTTGGGATCCTATTCAGACGATGGGGAATTCCTCAGAGAATCTCCCTTCCAAATCTGGGAGATCTATGAGGATTCGGGGAGATATCCTCCTCAAATCCTTGCCAGAGTGGGATTCCTCCGTTGTAATGGTGAAGGGACTTGAATGCAAAGAGTGGCGAGGAAGATAGGGGGCTCAATTCAAGGGTTTTCAAAAGATAGGGGACAAAATGTAATTAGGTGGACTATTTTGCAAAGTAGGTTAAGATGACCTTCACAGAAACCCAAATTCTGGTACAAACCTAATTTTGACCTAAGGAATCTAATGGTGAAGTTGGATTTTAGGTTTTACTACGTTTTACTGGACATTTTGCATAAAAACCCAAATTAGGTCAAATAGTGAGCTAGGACCCCTATCTAGGTCAAAATAGGTTCCAAAGGCTAAATTGAAGGTTATAAACCCTAAGGGATATTTTACCATGAATTTTAGAGGGTTTATTTGAGTTTTATCCCGACCATAACCTTATGAAATTGAGTGGGTTTGTTTTAATGCTACAGAATGTCATTTAATTCTTAAATCTCACAATAACCCTTTTTTGACTGAACCATCCTACTTTTCCTCTTATTAAGTCCAATTAACCTATGCCCCTGAGAATTCCCGTTGATGTACTGCAATGGTAAAATTGTAGTTTTATCCTTTAGTTCATGCTTTCTTCCCATAACAGTAATCCCTTGAATTAGGCCTTCCTTTAGGTTATGTAGGAGCTTTTGTTCACTTTCCCAGGTCAAAATGAGCTAGTTAAGGCTCATGATGAGGTTCTCATCATACCCCCATGCCTAGCTTTTGCTAGTCCCTTAGCAAAATTTTAAGGTTTTTGCATCTATTCTAGACCATGAGTTTCTTTTACCAGTTGTGATAAGTGCTTTTTCTTTTTCTTTTGTGATTAGGTTTGAATGCCGACAATAGGCCTAGAGGTACTCAAGTACCAACCAAAATCCAAACCTAACCAGCTTTAACCTCAGTCCTTCGCAAAGGTTTTTAAGGCCTACAGAAACTATCCTAGGGTTTGTTGGACTCTGCAGTTAAAGCACCCATGCCTGAGACATTTCTAGCCTTGGTTCAGTTTGCAGTGCATTTTTGTAAGAGAGAGACAGAAGATTTAATTGTTTGGAGAGTTTTCTCTCTCTTTTCTTTTTATTTCTAGCTTTAGATTGGCCTAATGATAGCACTACATCTTCGGGTGATAATTCTGTCAATTGAGGTTCATCCTAAGAACAAAATGCACAGATAACACATCATAAATAGGAATGGAAGCATTACATGCGTCACTCATCAAGATTTCTTATAGAATAGTATTAATGGTCATTTGTACAAGTACTTGTCAAAACAGGCCTCAGATGAGTGATCGGACCACACGGATCGATACAGAATGACAATAGAGTCCAACGGACTTGAAATCAACTAAATTCGACATCTGGAGCTCCTATTATTGGCCCAAGAAGTTCTGACCGTTGATCTGACGGTCAACAGCCATGGGGCCACCACGTGTCATCCATGCCGCTCCCGCAATAGCCTTCATTACACAACGTCATTTTAAGCCATCCGATGCGCGCATCCACATGCCTCTTAGCCGCAGCGGCAGCAACCCCCAACCGTTGGATCTTCATCCAACGGCCATCCGCGCAGCGACCATACCTCATCTCTACAACAAAGCAGCGAGCATAGCGTAGTGGTCCGTGCCACACCCTCGCATAGTGAGACGTGGGTTCAAGGCGCCGACCGCAGCACAAATTCAAGTGATAACATGCGCGTGTGATTTCAGCAGCTGATGTGTGATCGAATGGCAGGTAGCGAGCGACGTGGTGCAATTGTGCACGTCCATACCCGACGCCCACGATGACACAAGGTGCGTGGGTGCGATCCAGGCGCGCACCCCACGAGTGACATCAACCGTCCGATCTGCGATTGGACGGCTCTCAAGCCGCGCACACGGATTGATCGCAGAGAAGAACGTGTGCGCGCTGGCGACCGATGGGCAGGAGGCTGCACCGATGGATTTAGTATGGGTTTAGAGATGTCTCAGATGTCGCTAAAGCCCATACTTGAATTAGAAAACCCTTTTGCCTATATAAACTCCATCCAACCACCCATTCAAGGCATTCATTCCACTTGCAAGTGTTCTACCCCACTCCTAGCCACCATTAAGCCCTCTTTGTAGTCGTCAGAGCCAACAAGCCACCGACGGAGCCCCTGTCCACTGCTGTGGCTGCCTTGCCGTCTTCCTTTTCTCTTTCCTCTATTTATCTTAAGCTTTACTTTACTTATGTTTAAGCATTTATCTAGTGTTGTAATTATAAACTAAAGTTGCATGTCAAATGAAGTTGTTTCCTATCTAGTTACTTGCCCCCTTTTATGTTTGAAGTTGCATGTGTGAATGAAGAAATTCTAACCCTATTTTCTCTCTCTCTCTCTTTCTCTTTCTCACTCACTTTTCACCCATGACTTTTCGCAAGCAAAAACCTGCTATTTTCGTGACATTAAGTGACAAGAGAAATTCAATTTTCACGCCTCCCTGAGATCGACACTCGGACTCACGTCTATTTCTTTATTTAAAACCGACGTTGCGAGTGCAAACTATAACGACTCTTTTAAACACGCATCCCACGCACCGTCACCTAACATGGTCTGTATCGGATTCCTCGTCCTCATCATCAATCCTCAAAGGTCCCTGGCAATCAATGTTTCATGATAGCACTGCCCATGGCAACCCCCAGAACCCTAGCTTTCAAGATTTCGAGATAATTTTGCCCATGGAGTTCCATGGCTGAATCTAGACCCTGGCAATTGACATTTCTTGATAATGCCGCCCATGGTATCTGAACCAATAGAGTGCTTACATTCCCCCAGTAGAATATGTAAATATCCTAGGAGACAAGCATCGAGGAGACGATATGTTGTTACGCATCTTCGAGGGGAATTTCCCACCTCTTTGTGATGGGAACTTGTCCAAATCAACTTGTGTTGATCGGTCGCTCCTAATCTAGGCAACTTTTTCAAAACATTAAAACACTTTTGCGTGATTTTGATAGTTATGCACACTAAACTAGACTGTGTGTGGATTGGGGTGCTTAAGTTACCGAGTCCCATGATGAGAGCCTCATCATGAGCCCTAACTAGCTCATTTTTACCCAAGAAAGAGAATAAGAGCTCCTACATAAGTTAGAGAAGGGCTAAATTCAAGGAACAAGTGTTCTGAGAAAAAAACTAAAATAAATGTTAAAATTGCAATTTTACCATTGCATTACATAAACGGGATTTCTCAGAGGCAAAACATAGGTCAAATGGTCTGAATAAGATGAAAACTGGGTTGGTTCAATCAGAAATGGGTTAATGAGTAGTCTAGGAATTAAATGACATCTAGTAACCCTAAAATAGACACGCTTAATTCAACAGGGTTCTGGTCAAAATAAAAATCAACTAAGCCCTCTAAAATTCATGTAAAAATATCCCCTAGGGTTTAGAACCTTCAATTTGACCTTTGGAACCTATTTTGACCTAATTAGGGTCCTAGCTCATTAAGTGACCTAATTTGGGTTTTTATGCAAAAAGCCTGGTCAAACTTGGCCAAACCTAAAATCCAACTTCACCATTGGATTCCTTAGGTCCAAATTAGGCTAGTACCAAAATTTGGACCTAAGGGGAGGTCATCTTGACCTACTTTACGAAATAGTACACCCAAAGTACATTTGGCCCCTATCTTTTGAAATCCATTGCACATACCCCCTAACTTCCTCGCCACTCTTACAAATTGGCCCCTCCGCCATTAATGGGGAGAAATCCTACTCTGACGAGGAATGGAGGGGGAATACTCCTTGCTTCCTCAGAGATCTCCTCCCAGATTTGGAAGGGAGATTCTCTGGGGAATCCCCTTCCATCTGAGCTCAATTGCAATATTTGATTTGCATCCAATCTCTTATGCGAACGCACGAGAGATTTGGATCTCCAACTACCTTCCTTCTCCGGTGAGAAGTCGGTGGTATAAGGTTTGCCCTCCACTCACCAGAAGCTTGGCCAGCAAATATAAAAGGATCCCTGGTCCTCTACGAATCTCTTAAGCATGTTTTGGCCGTAGACTCCCCCAGACTTCATCTCCCCTCTCTTTGGCCAAGTAGCCCGCAAGCTCTGGCGATTTTTCCTCCTCCCTCTCATCGCTCTGCTGCCATACCAGCAGTAGGGTTCACTTCACCTTATTCTTCTGCGTCGCACCACACCAATGCACGCCTTCCTATCCTCCTCCTCATCGCCATTATCTCCCCCTCAGGGTCGTCTTCTCCGACGACGGCACAAACGCGCCGTCCATCTCCTTTGCCTCCCCTTCGCTCTAAGTACTCCAGATAAGCTCCTCATCTTCCACTCTTTTCTTTCCCTCATTCTATTTCACAAAACACCCCTTGACTGCCACTGTCCACCCGCATCCTTCCCATCTCCGACCACCCTCCGGCGAGACGCATCCATCACTCCACACCTCCACACGTCTTGCCACCAACCTCACAACCACCACCACAGTCCACTAAACATCTTCCACCATCCACATGTCACCACACGCACTCCATGCTTCCCCTGTCCTAACCCATAAACTCGACCATAGAGCGACCTAGGCATGCACGACTAGGCCGCCCTGCGGCCTGCCACATACCACCTCTCCTTCGCCGTGACACAACGAAGGTCCTCCTGTGGTCTGATAGAGTCGTAGGGCCCCTTTTGGGTCATGCAGGATCTGAGCACCAGCCGCCATTAGGGATGGCTCGAGAAGGTCGCAAGCTTGCTCCAGGCTGAAGCACTTCAGGGTCCTAGGTTTAGAAGGCTTGGGGTAGTCTCGCGCATTCAGCTGTCTAGGCAATTAGCGCTGCGAGGACTATAGCTGCAGCAATTAGAAGAAAGAGCTCAAGCGGGCGTGCAAGCAAAAGCGGGTGGACATTAGTCCCACCTTGTAAACGTTTGAGTGAGGCACGTGCAATATATTGAATTTGTGTTTTAGTCTCTTCGCCTCGAGGCACAAATGGGGTGAGGTCCCTCACCTTTACACGCCTCGTCCATGAATTGATCCTGCGAACCTGGAAACCCGACTCAACTTTCCTACCGAACACCCCTCGCGCACCACACCTACGCCGGTGCGCCTGGACCCGGGCACGTGACCCAACCCGATTACCCGACTCTGGGAGAGCGTACTGAATAGAGATATACAGAGAGAGAGATGCAGGTATGGGTAGAGGGGTAGGTTTTGCTCTTTGGTTTGTGTAGGGAAGAGGAAGGGGAAGGAAGGCACAGCTAAAGTGAAGCTAACACTTGGCTGCTGAAGGAAGAAGAAGGAAGGAAGGATAAAGAAAGAAGAAGACTCGCAGAGGAAAAAGAGAAGGAAAGAAAGGTAGAAGGAAGAGGCGAAGCCAAAGAGAAGAGGAAGTAAGAGAGCTAAGGCTGAAGAAGGAAGAAGAAAGAAAGAATGGGAAAGACCAACTGAAGAAGAAGAAGAAGAAAAGCTGAAGCCAAGGGAAGTAGAGCTAAGGAAAGAAGAAGAAGACCAGCAGAGAAAAGGAGAAAGACACTACAGAGAAGAAACAAGGAAGAAGAAGCAGACGACCAAAGAAGAATAGAAGAAAAAGAGCTATGGAAAGAGGAAAATCAGAGAAAGAAAGTCAGAAGAAGAAGAAGAGAAAGCAGACAGGAGAAGAAATAAGAGAGAGTCAAAAAGAAAATATCTTTTTAAGACGTCTGATCCCATGATCAGACATCCAATTTCTCTATTTTTGCCACATTTGACTCAAATTCTTGCATTTATATTCTGAATTAGGTTTTGAGTAACTCTAAGTGTACAATTACATTCTTGAGATTAGTAATAAATTCCATTTGCTCCTTGTGTTCGACCTCGGATACTTATATTTTTTAGTAATAAATTTTTATTTGTTGACAACGCTTGGTCACCTATACTACGACGCAACTAACTGTTAAAACACGACCTAGCCGCATAGACATTTTGGTGCCGTTGCTGGGGAGCAACGTGCAATTTATCACTAGTCGCTTTATTCTTTTTAGTCATATTGAACACTAACTTGCCCTACTTTGCTTTGTTGTGATCTTGTAGGTATTTCACGAGAAGATCCCTCCCGCAAGTCAATTACTCCAGGGCAGGTAATTTCTTTTCTTTCTTAAACCATCCTCTAATCCTTAAAAGACAAAAGGAAGCAATTAATTTAGGAATCAATTGCCTTCTTTCTATAGTAATCACCATCTTTAAGGCAAACGTTTCCTAATTTTGCAGAAATTTTTCAAATCTTCTTGAAGTTGGAGCGATTTTTTTAGATTCTATCTCACAAAATTCATGTGCCTAATAGAAATCATGCTTAATCTCTATGGACAACACACTTCTTGCTTTTAAGTCCAAAGAGAATTTTTGTGAAAAAAAAGGATTGGAAATAGAACCAAATTAGGGTTTCTACAGTAGGGCCTTGGAGTGCTAATTCACACATGCTGTATAAAAGGAAATGAACCCTCCCGCATCAGTGTTCTAGCCAAGCCCTTGATTGAAGATATCTAAACAAGACAAACCCTAAGAAAAATTAAGCTCTAAAATCACTTGAATCTTAAAATCTTGGACCTAATAAACTGGGAGTCAAATCAGGGTGGTCTCTACGTCCAAAGCCTAGAATCATTTTGTCATCTTTAGGACAGGTCAAGTGAAGTTGACCCCTTGGGTCAGCCAACCTCCAAATTAGGTCACAACATCAAAACATCTAAAGTTCAAGTGAGAACCCTAAAGCACCTTTGAAATAAAAGTGGTAGACTTAAGAGGTCAAAGTCCCCATTTTGGTCTACCTGGAATCTCAGTGACAAGAGAGGTCGAGTGGGGGAAACCCTGTAACCTGTGGGGACTCTCTACCTTGTAGGAGTCTTTGCGGGACTCTCCCTCTCTGGCTACCTAGGTAATTATCAGGTGGACGACCTTCTGATCCAAAGTATCATCCGCCCTGAACCTCCATAGTCATCCAAACGTCTTTAGGTGACTTGATTGGGTCAAAAACATCTCCAGTCCCTCACCTTTTCTCTGTAAAGCACACACATACATTTTCAGTGGGACTCGTTATTCAGATCTAATTGCTTCACAACTTGATTCTACATCTTGATTTAAACTCCGATTCTACATCTTGATTCAACCACTTGATCCAAATATGCAGCCAAAACACTTAGGACTACCATTCAAGAGAGCTGAATATTGGAGATCCATGAGAGATAGGATGATTGAGGATGCCCTGAAATTCTCTGAAAAAGAAGACAAAACCTCAACACCAGTAGAAAACATTCAGGTTGATGTCTCAACAACCACAACCTTTATCATAACTTATGCCCAAGTACTATTGGCAGAAGCCACAAAAGGATCAACCCGAGACTTGCTCTTCACAGGATACATTGAGATAGAAAAATTGCACAATCTTGAATACCTTCAATGCATGACAAATCCTAGACTTTGGAAGCAACACCAAGATGATCTTGAAAAATGGGAAGAGATAATTGTTGGTACTAGAGCACCACGATCATTTGTTTTGATGATAACAAAACACGTGTTATTTAACATTTGCAATTTGAGTCCTAGATTTTAGGTCAATTGCAAATGTGGACGTGTTTAGACGGAACTCGAGCTCGCATCCAGGATGGATTGGAGGAGCTTAATGAAGAACAGAGGAGGTTCGCGTGGAGCGACAGATTGAAGATAGAAGACAAGAAGAATAGGATAGATTCTTTTTTATCCTTTCTTGTATCTCTTGTCTTTATTTTCTTGCTCTTTTTATTTTCCTTAGAATATTGTTAAAGAGCCTCAAAGTACCCTAACAGTAGTCCTAGGAACACCGGCACAACCCTAGGATACTTATGTTTTCTGTAGAATACTTAGAAAACCAATATAGGATTCAAACAACACTTCCAGACGTCTAATTCCAAAATCAGACATCAGATAAAGTATTTTAAGACGTCTGACTGTTGTTTCAGACGTCTGATACCTGTTAGGCTGGACATAGCTAGTTCTGTCTGCTGAAATCAGACGTCCAGACCTTATACCAGACATCTTAGGAGACGTCTGATAGACTTGCCAGACGTCCAGATAGTGGACCGTTGGCTAGCTTAGCAGGCACTCAAGATTATGACCGTTAGAGCCTTATCAGACGTCCTTAGGCCTTTCCAGACGTCTGATAATTGACCGTTTTGCCTCGGTTGACCCAAAATCTCTTCTCAGAGATTTTCTAGCCGTTGCAACGTTTGGAAAATCAATTCCCACAGTAAAAGTAGGTTTCCAGACGTCCAGACATAGTTCCAGATGTCCTATATGTCGTCTGATGGACTTGCGCAAAAACCCTGTTTAGATCTGATCCAAGTCAGGGAGAGACCTGCCCAAAATTAGACGTCTGACCTTGTAATCAGACGTCTTAAAGTGAACTTCCAGACGTCTGATGCTAGAATTAGACGTCTGATAAGCCTGTCAGAGCAATGATTGTTCCTGATTTCAGGCTGATTCTCTTGGGCTTTGTTCCCAACGGCTATAGAACCTTTCCTAAGCCTTCCAAAGCCTTCCTAAGGCCTCTATAAATAGAGGGGAGCCTTTGACACACCAACACACACTTGGATACACTTAGCTACACACTTTCACACTCTTTTGTGTCCAGAAAAGATCTTGCTCTCCAAGCTTAAGCTCCATTCCCTTGAGAGCATCAAACCTTCGCGCACCCACTCTCCCGCCGTTGTTCACGAGAGCGACATTGTGCCATCGCGTGGCACACGCACCGCGTCATCAACTCGACGCACTCCTTGCAAAGGGGAGTTTCCTATTTCCTATAGAAGCTAGGTTCATAATTGCTTTGTTGGCTCTATAGGACTTGTTGTTTATTTTATCTTTGTCTTTTGGTTGGGTATTCGCTTTGCGAATTCTCGTCTCCTTCGTGGGACAAAATCCTTCTCGTGGAGAGAAGGGGTTGAGGAACGCTACCCTCGTACTTGTAGCGTGGTTGTACTGAGGTTGAATCACCCTAGTTTTAAAGTGATTCGGTTAGTGGATTTGATCAACTAGGTTGATCGAAAAATCCTAACTCGAGAGGGTTAGGTGGTGGTTTTCACCCGGTTTGGGTTTCCACCTAAAAACAATTGTGTACATTGTGTGATTGATTGCTTATTTGTAAGATTTTATTTCAATTCCGCATTTTATTATGTCACCCCTCCTAGTAGGGCCAAACCTACAATAATGAGATTATTAAAATAAATTATCGACCAGAAGTACCTGTATATCCACAAACAGAGGATGAACCATCTTGGAACAACATCGAGGATCAATCTGATCTCGGGTTTGAGGCACAAAATGGTTGGGGACTCCCAACCCAGATTGAGTACAATATGCCTGATATTGAAGAAGGTTGGGAAGCTCCAAGTGCAGGAAAACACAATGTTGAGCCCACTCTAGACCATGAATCACCAGGTTTAGAATCCCAAAACTCCTGCAATAATGAGAGTAGAACTAAACCTCTAAAGGGTGTAAATTCCGTCCCATATTCTGTTAAGGTGACCCTTGAAAGTTATTCAGACCTAGATTCTAGTGATTCAACCCACATCCTAAGCTTAGAATCTGGATCTGAAACCTACTGGGAAGATTTCGAGGCCCTATATGAGGAAGATCAATCTTTCAATGAAGAATATGATTTTGGGCCCCTATTTGATGAATATCCCTTGCTAACATCCTCAGAGGAATCAATCGATTTTTTAGAAGTCATGCCAATTTACGATATAGAAATCGAGGAGTTGGACGAGTGGGGTTTCAATTGGTTCTGTCCTACCAGCTTAGAACCTGAGCCTCTACTAGACAAGGACACCTTTTTAAGCTCAGAATTGACATCTAGGCTTGACCCCAATCAGGCTGCTGAATCTACAGCATATGATTTATTCTATGGTGGAACTCATGATCTTAAATCTCATTCAGATTTTCGCAAACTCTCCGACGATTTCGAATCTGACCATAACAACGGAGAAAATCTGCTTCCTGATTATAACAAGCCAATTCTCATTGAAGCCACCTCTTCCACACATATAGAACTGATCAAAATCCGTTCTCTACCCCGACCTACAATCGGACTCAATTTCTATTCTGATTCACCTCTCATTGAGCCGTTTGTAGATGATTCAACTCCACATCTATACCGGGCATCGAGTATCAATCAGACTGAGAAACATGATCCATCATTCTCTGATCACCCTTGTAGGGTTTCCACACCATGCACTAATTAATTTTCAGACCCTACACTGACCAGGCTGATTCAACTCAGCCTAAACCCAAGTTTTCACTTCCATATCCATCCGAGCCACATTACATATGGTGGCTTTCGCATCTGTTGATCTACATCTATCAACCCACCAGACTTATTGGGTTTGGGCTGCATCATCAGCCCACTAATCTTAACAAGCACCTGGTTGGACCAACCAGGCTCTTAATCAAGGTGCTTGTTTTACAAAATTTCGCTGATTTGACCACTCCCTCTCCACCCCATTTTCCGCTCGGCTGAAGGTATTGAATTTAGCGCTTAATGGGAGGCAACCCATCATTCCAAAAATCGAGACTCATCTGATTATCCGTCCGTACTCCACGTCCATTGCACCTTGACCTCAGCCTTAGATAGTTGATCCCACCTCTTGTATAGGTACCAGAGCTTGAAATCGTCCGCATCAGTCATTTTCGACCCATTCACCCACTCGTTATATCCTGTTCTAAGTCCCTGACCTCAACACTATTTCACACCCTCCATTTACAATGAGGACATTGCAAAACTTAGGCATGGGGGAGTGATAAAGTGCATACATACAGAACCAAGAAAATGTCAGAAGGATTCTCACAAAAGAATTCAAAAATTATGAAAAATAACAAAAAATTGGATGAGGGAGGAAATTTTGTGAGCCACATAATTATAAGGAGAAAATGAGCAAAAGTGACAAAGGGAGCACAAAATGAAAAAAGGAAAAGAGAGTCATTAGCAAGAGATTAAGGGATTAACTGAAGTTCTAGACTAGATCAAGAAAAGAGAAAAATAAAAGAAAAGTGCTAAGGAGACATAAAAAGAGATTAGTAGGAATGCTAATCTTAAGCCTTTTGGGCAAGATTCTTTGGCTTAAAAATTCACGTATCTGCTAACATCTGGATAATCCTCAAGAGGTTGGGGAAAATGCAAAGCTTAAGTATTAGGTCTAAGGCTTAGGAAGTATTCGACCTCATTAACTGACCTTCGATTTGCGGGATTTGGTAACCTAAGCACCCCAATTCACACACAGTCTGGTTCAGTGCGCATAAATATCAAAATCACGCAAAAAGCATTTCAATGTTCCGAAAAAAAGTTGCCTAGATTAGGAGCGGCCAATCAACACAAGTTGATTTAGATGGGTTCCCAGCGCGGAGAGGCTGGAAATTCCCCTAGAAGATGCGTAACAACATATCATCTCCTCGGTGCTTGTCTCTTAGGATATTTAAATATCCTACCGTGGGCATGTAAGCACTTTGCTGGTTTAGATACCATGGGTGGCATTATCTCGAAATGTCGATCGCCAGGGTCTGAATTCGGCCACGAAACGCCATGGGCGAGATTATCTTGAAATCTCAAAAGCCAGGGTTTTGGGGGTTGCCATGGGTGGTGCTATCACAAAGCATCGATTGCTAGGGACCCTTGAGGATTGATGATGGGGATGAGGAATCCGATACAGACCGTGTTGAGAAGCCAATCCGAAGCTAGAAATAAAAAGAAAAGAGAGAGAAAACTCTCCAAACAAATAAATTTTCTGTCTCTCTCTTACAAAAACGCACTGCAAACTGAACCTAGGCTAAACATGCCTCAAGCACGGGTGCTTTAACCGCAGAGTCCAACAAACCCTAAGATAGTTTCTGCGGGCCTTAAAAACCTTTGCGAAAGACTGAGGCTAAAGCGGGTCAGGTCCAGATTTTGGTTGGTACTTGAGTACCTCTAGGCCTATTGTCTACATTCTAATCTAATCACAAAAGAAAAAGAAAAGCACTTATCATAACTGATGACAGACACTCAGGGTCAAGAACAAAAGTTAAAACCTTAAAACTTTGCTAAGGGACTAGCAAAAGCTAGGCATAGGGGTATGATGAGAGCCTCATCATGAGCCTGAACTAGCTCATTTTGACCTAAGAAAGAGAGTAAGAGCTCTTACATAACTTAGAGAATGGCTTAATTCAAGGAATAAGTGTTCTCAGAAGAAAATATGAAATAAAGGTTAAAATTGCAATTTTACCACTGCAGTACATAAATGGGATTTCTAGGTTAAAACTGCAACTGTCCGCCCGCATCTTCCCCATCTCTGGCCACCCTCCAGCGAGACACATCCGTCACTCCACACCTCCACACGTCTCGCCACCAACCTCACAACCATCGCCACAGTCCACTGAACATTGTCCACCAATCCACAGGTCGCCACACACACTCCACGCTTCCCTCGACCTTACCCATAAACTCGGCCACAGAGCGGCCAAGGCACGCACGCCTAGGCCGCGCTCCACGCTTCCCTCGACCTTACCCATAAACTCGGCCACAGAGCGACCAAGGTACGCACGCCTAGGCCAGCCCGCGGCCTACCACCTACTGCCTCACCATCGCCGTGACACGGCGAAGGTCCTCCTATGGTCTGATAGAGCTGCAGGGCCCCTGTCGTGTAGGATCTGAGCACCAGCCGCCATTAGCAATGGCTCGAGAAGGTTGCAAGCTTGCTCCAGGCTGAAGCACTTCAGGGTCCCAGGTCCAGAAGGCTTGGGGTAGTCTCGTGCATTCAGCTGTCCAGGAAATTAGTGCTGCGAAGCCTGCAGCTGCAGCATTTGGAAGAAAGAGCTCCTACGAGCGTGCGAGCAAATGGACATTAGTCCCACCTTGTAAACGTCTGAGTGAGGTGCATGCAATATATCGAATTTGTGTTTTAGTCTCTTTGCCTCGAGACACACTTGGGGTGAGGTCCCTCACCTTTACATGCCTCGTCTGTGAATTGATCCCGCGGACCTGGCAACTTGACCCAACTATCCTACCGAGCACTCCTCGCCCACCACACCCACGCCAGTACGCCTGGACCCAGGCACGAGACCCGACCCGATTACCCGGCTCTAGGAGAGCGTACCGAAGAGAGATATATAGAGAGAGACGTGGGTGTGGTGTGGGTAGAGGGGTAGGTTTTGCTCTTCGATTTGTGTAGGGAAGAGGAAGGGGAAGGAATGCACAGCTAAAGTGAAGCTGACACTTAGCTGCAGAAGGAAGAAGGAAGGAAGGCTAAAGAAAGGAGAAGACTTGTAGAGGAAAAAGAGAAGGAAAGACAGGGCACAAGGAAGAGGCAAAGACAAAGAGAAGAGGAAGTAAGAGAGCTAAGGCTAAAGAAGGAAGAAGAAAGAAAGAAAGGGAAAGACCAGCTGAAGAAGAAGAAGAAAAGCTGAAGCCAAGGGAAGCAGAGCTAAGAAAAGATGAAGAAGACCTGCAGAAAAAAGGAGAAAGACACTACAGAGAAGAAACAAGGAAGAAGAAGCAGACAGCCAAAGAAGAATAGAAGAAAAAGAGCTAAGGAAAGAGGAAATTCAGAGAAATAAAGTCAGAAGAAGAAGAGAAAGCAGACAGGAGAAGAAATAAGAGAGAGTTAAAAAGAAAATATCTTTTTAAGACGTCTGATCCCATGATCAGACGTCCAATTTCTTTATTTTTGCCACATTTGACTAAAATTCTTGCATTTATATTCTGAATTAGGTTTTGAATAACTCTAAGTGTTCAATTACATTCTTGAGATTAGTAATAAATTCCATTTGCTCCCTGTGTTCGACCTCGGATACTTATGTTTTCGAGTAATAAATTTTTATTTGTTGACAATGCTTGGTCACCTATACTACGACGTAACTAACTGTTAAAACACAACCTAACCGCGTAAACTGCAAGCTAAAGGTTAGTTAACAAGGCCAAATACTCCCTAAGCCTTAGACCGAATACCTAAACTTCGCATTTTAGCCAACCTCTTGAGGAATATCCAGATCTTAGCGGATACCTGAATTTTTAAGCCTAAGAGTCTAGCCCAAAAGGCCTAAAGTCAGCATTCCTACTAATCTCTTTTTGTGTCTCCTTAGCACTTTTTTTAATTTTTCTTTTTACTTGATGTGGTTTAGAACTTCAGTTAATCCCATAATCTTTTACTAATGACTATTTCAATTTTTCCATTTTGTGCTCCTTTTTGGCATTTTGCTCTTTTTCCACCTTATGTTTTGTATAGCCCAAAAATTTTCTCTCCCGCCTTAGTTTTTTTTGTTCTTTTTTCAAGATTTTTCAATTTTTTGTGTTTTTTGTGATATGTGATTTTTTTGTTGAAACCTTTTCTTGATATGAGTTTCCATAACATTTTGCACTTTCACACCCCCTCATGCCTACGATTTGCAATGTCGCCATTGTAAATTAGGTGGGTTCGAATTCAGCGTAGTTCATTCATTAGAATAGGTGTTGGGTGGGCGAATGGGTCGAGGTGACTGTTGCGAATGATTTCTAGACTCTGGTACGGGTACCTGAGGTGGAGTCGGCTGTTCTAATGGATGAACCCTAAAGTGTAATATGAATTCTGCAAAGAAATGTCAGGAAAGGTTTTAGGTTTTTCAAAGAATGACGGGTTGCCTCCCATTAAGCATTGAGTTTTACGCCATTGGCTAGACATAATCAGCTTAGGGAGAATGGAGGATAAAGGATGTCTCAGCCAAATCTGTATTGGTCATGTCAATGAACGGTTTGAGTCTCTGACCATTCATGATGAAGGGTTCAGAATCATGGCTGAGTGGACTAATCTCAACAGCTCCATTTCCAAAGATTTATTGGACTAGGTACGGTCTGATCCACTTAGATCGTAACTTTCCTAGGAATAATTTGAGTCGAGCATCAAAGAGTAGAACATTTTGACTAGGATGAAAGATCTTTCTAGAAATGTGCTTGTCGTGAAAGGCTTTAACCCGCTCTTTCTAAATTCGCGAGTTCACATACGCATCGTGGCGTAATTCATCGATCTCGCTCATTTGAAGCTTTCCATGGGTTCTAGCCTTAGAAAGATCTAAGTTGCAATTCCGTACTGCCCAATAGGCTTTATGCTCCAATTCGATGGGGAGGTGACATGCCTTCCTGTACACTAGTCTGAAGGGAGACATACCTAATTGGGTCTTGTGGGCAGTCCTGTAAGCCCACAAGGCTTACGAAAGCCGGGATGACCAATCCTTTTTGTCAGGTCGAACAGTAACCTGGAGGATTTTCTTGATCTCCCGATTTGATAGCTCAGCTAGACCATTAGTTTGGAGGTGGTAAGGAGTAGAGATTCGATGTGATACCCCGTATTTAGTCATCAGTGACCTGAACTGAGCGTTTGTGAAATGGGTCCCTACATCGGAAATTATTGCGGGCGGAATACTAAACCTTGAGAAGATGTTTTGATGAGTGAATTTGATAACAACTTTGTGATCATTGGCTCGGGTCGGAATGGCTTCGATCCACTTGGACACATAGTCAACAGCTAGTAAGATGTATTCGAAGCCATCCGAGATAGGGAAGGGTCCCATAAAATCAATCCCCCAAATGTCGAAAATCTCGCATACCAGAATAGACTGTAAAGGCATCATGTCTCGATGGCTCATGTTGCCCAAGGTCTGGTGGCCGGTTCATCGTTCGTGGTGTTCTAATGATATATTTGTTGTAGTATATTGCAAAAAATGATCACCAGTTTAATTTATTTATTACTCAAGATTTAGATTATCCTGAGGTCGAACTCAGGGAGTATACTAAGATTCCAGAAGCTTACAAATTCACAATTACAAAAATACAAAAGAGAGAGGACAAAAGAATCTTTTCTTCTCTTCTTTCTTTCTTTTCTTTCCCTTCTCTTCTTCTCTTTTTCGTCTCTTCCTTTTCTGCCTTTCCCTTTTTCGGATGTCTGATTCTCTGAATCTGATGCTTTATCGGCCCTGTTGCTATAGTGCCTCCTTTCTGCAGCAGCTCCTCCTTGGCTTCTTCTTCTTTTCTTCTGTTGTCTTCTCTTCTTCTTCTTCTTTCTCAATCAGCTGCTGCAGCTCTTCTTTTTCTCTTCCTTTTCTCTACTGCTGCTTCTTCTTTCTTCTTTCTTCTGCGTCTTCTTCTTCTTTCTCCTTCGACTGCTGCGGCTCTTCTTTTTCTCTTCCTTTTCTCCGCTGCTGCTTCTTCTTCTTTCTTCTTTCTTCTGCGTCTTCTTCTCCTTCTTCTTTCTTCAGCAGCTCCTACCTTCCTCGACTTCCTTTTCGCTCCTCCTCCATTCTTCTTCCTTTTCTCTGTTGTGGCAGCTTTACGGCTAAGTCCTCGCCACCCACTCTTATTATTCTTCCTCTTCCTCACCTGTTCTCGTTCCTTGCACGCACGAGTGTAAAACCTACCCCTACCCTCCCCACGCATCTCTCTCTCTCTCTAAATCTCTCTTCGGTACGTTCCTGGGTTATCGGGTCGTCGCACGCCTGGGTCCAGGCACACCGACGTGGGTGTGGTGCATGAGGAGTGCATGGATCAGGGTAATCGGGGCGCGGGTCAGGTCCACGTAGGCAGTGCAACGGACGAGACTCGGTGAGTGAGGGCAAGGGACCTCACCCCAGTGTTTCGAGGCGATAAGCCAAGAACACTTTTTCAATTTATGTGTGGGAGCATGCCCACACACTTTCGAGGTGGGACTAAAGTCTCACCTGCTGCTTCGTGCGTCTGCAGGCAGGAGGCTCGAGCGATTTGGGGTAGCAACCGAGGCATATGACCCCAATTGAAGACCTGGACACGCTTGCGCCTCAATTCCACGTCACCTGGGGCTTTCGCCTGGAGCGGATGGACCTAAAGAAGCTCGCGAAGCAGCTTCAAGTTGCTCGATAATGGCAGCGAGCACCTGGGTCCTGAAAACAGTAAAATGGCCTCAAGGCCACATCAAAAGTCTCAGGGAGGTTTGCCAAGATGTGACGAGTGTGCAGAGGTGGTCGGTGAGACATGAGAGTGCCTATGGCTATGCACCTAGGGCACACTGTGTGCGTGAGAGTGGGTGTGTTTGGGGGGTGTTCTGGAGGTGTGGTGTGGTGAATGGAGTATGGGATTAGGGTCAGTGAGGTGTCATAGTGCTTAAGGGGTAGCTGGAGAGGCGGATGGAGGCGTGGAGCAGCGAGAATGCCTCGCCGGAGAGCGGCCGGAGATGGAGAAGGTGGCGATGGATAGTGGTGGTCGGTGGGTGGAAACAATAAATTAATGAGGGGGAAATAAAGGAGAGAGTAAGGGGAAGAGTGTTTACCTACTTAACTAACAAAAGGAGAGGAGGAGGTGCTTGGCACGTGCCTGCCGACGTAGGAGACGAAGATGCCCAAAGGGGGTAACAGCGACGAGGAGGTCAGGAAGGTGCCAGCTGGTGTGGCCTGGCACGGGAGGACGAGGCGGAGTGAACTATGTTATAGGTATGGAAGCAGAGCGACGAAGGGGAGGAGGAAGGGTCACCGGAGCCTACGGGCACTTGACTGGAGGAGGAGACAAAGTTTAGGGGTTTTCCTCGACCAAAATAGGCTTGCCCTGACCAGAGGGCCTTGTCGTCCCTTAAATAGTAGTTGGCGAGGAGAGGATTTCAAGGAGAGAGTGTGGAGAGCTTGCCGGAGAATGGTCGGAGATGAGACCCATTCCTTTCGTGCGCTCGCACGAGAGGCATGGGTAGTGGCAGGTCATAGGAGGGGGTCTGCGCGGAAGAGGACGACGTAGGGAACTCCCCCTTCATCTCTGAGAGCGGCTCCCATACCCTACGCGACGCCATCCTCCGCGCAAAGTCACTGGAGGTATGGGCAGCTGCGCGGGGTGGCAGAGGGACCGTTATGTAAAGAATGAAGTGAAAGCTAGGGGCAAAGTTAAAGGATTGAAAAGTTAAGGGTCAAAATGTAATTTATGAGGACCAATTTATAAAGTTGGTCAAAATGGTCTTCTCTTAGGCCCAAATTTTGGTACCAACCTAATTTGGACCTAATAAATCCAATGGTGAACTTTGATTTTAGGTTTGACCACGTTTGATCGGTCAATTTGCATAAAAACCCAAATTAGGTCAAAAAATTGGCCATGGCTCTCAGTCTAGATCATGATAGGTTCCAAAGGCCAAATGAAGGTTATAAACCCTAGGGAATATTTTTCCATGAATTTTAGGGGTTTTAGTTGATTTTTATACTGCCTGGAACCTTGTGAATTAAAGTGGGTTTGTTTCAAGGTTACAAAATGTCATTTAATTCTTAGAAGTTGCTATAACCCTTTTCGGATCAGGTTAACCCACTTTCTTTCTTATTAAGCCCATTTGACCTGTGTTTAGACCCTTAGACACCCCATTTGTGTACTGCATTGGTAAAATTGCAGTTTTACCCCTTGTGAATTATTTTATTATTAAATTTAGAATTCTCTGATTTAGGCTTTCCCTTGGGATTTGTAGGAGCTTTTGTACACTTATTTAGATCAAAATGTGCTAGTTAGAGTTTATGATGAGGCTGTCATCATAACCCCATGCGTAGATTTTTCTAGTCCCTTAGCAAAATTTTAATGTTTTAACCCTTGTTCTAGACCATGAATTTCTTATCAAGTTTAGATAAGTGCTTTTCTTCTTGTATCCTTGATTAGGTCAGAATGCAATCATAAGCCTAAAAGGTACACTAGTACCAACCAAGATCCAGATCTATCTAGCTTTATCCTCAGTCTTTAGCATAGCATTTTAAGGCCTACAGGAACTAACCTAAGGCTTATTGGACTTCGTGGTTAAAGCTCCTGTGTTTGAGATAATTTTAGCCTTGGTTCAATTCGAGGTGTGCTTTATAAGAGAGATAAACAGAAGATTTATTTGTTTGGAGAGTTTTCTCTCTCTTTTTCTTTTTAATTCTAGCTTAGGATTGGCCTCTCAACACAACTGTATCGGATTCCTTGTCCCCATCATCAATCCTCAAGGGTCCCTCGCAGTCGATGCTTCGAGATAGCATCGCCCATGGTAACCCCCAGAACATTGGCTTTTGAGATTTCGAGATAATCCCATCCATTGTATTCCGTGGCCGAATTCAGACCCTGGCAATTGACACTTCGTGATAATGCCATCCATGGAATCTGAATCAGCAGAGTGCTTACATGCCCCCAGTAGGATATGTAAATATCCTAAGAGACAAGCACCGAGGAGATGATATGTTGTTACACATTTTCGAGGGGAATTTCCCACCTCTCCGCACCAGGAACTCATCCAAATCAACTTGTGTTGATAGACTGCTCCTAATCTAGGTGACATTTTCAGAATATTTGAAACGCTTCTGTGTGATTTTGATATTTATGCTCACTGAACCAGACTATGTGTGAATTTGGGTGCTTAGGTTACTGAGTCCCGTAAACCAAAAGTCAGTTAATGAGGTCGAATACTCCCTAAGCCTTGGACCTAATACTTTAGCTTTTCAATTTCCTCAACCTCATGTGGAATATCTAGATCTTAACGGGTACTAAGAGTCTATCCAAGAATGCCTAAGGTTTTCATTCTTACTAATCTTGTTGTGCACTTTCCTTTTTCTTTTCCATAATGTGGTCTAGAACTTAGGTTAATTCCTTAATTTCTTACTAATAATTATCTCTTTTCTTTCATTTTGTGCTCCTTTTTATCATTTAGCTCTTTTTCTCCCCCTCATTTTGTATAATCCACAAGAATTCTTCCTCCTTTCCAATTTTTTTTTTTTATGTTGAAACCTTTTCTTATAAGTTTTTATTCATTTTGCACTTTCATACCCCCCCCCCCCCCATGCTTAAGATTTGCAATGTCCTCATTGTAAATTAGGAGGGTTTTTATTTAGCTTGGTTCATGCATTAGGATAGGTATTTTGGTGAGTGGATGGGTCGGGGTGACTGTTGCGGACGATTTCTAATCTCAGATGTGAGCACCTGAGGTGGAGTCAACTGTCCTAAAGGATGAAGCTAAAGTGAGAAGAGGTGTCAGAAAAGATTTCGGGTTTTTCAAAAAGAATGACGGGCTGCCTCCCGTTAAGCGTTGAGTTTTACGCCATCAGGTGTCAGATGATTGCACGAGGAATCCCAAACCGTGAGAAGATATTCTGATGAATGAATTTGATGAAGATCTTGTGATCATAGGTTAGGGTTGGAATGGCTTCGATCCATTTGGACACGTAGTCCACAGCGAGCAAAATGTACTCAAAGCCGTCCAAAATAGGAAAGGGGCCCATAAAATCAATCCCCCAAACATAAAAAATCTCTCATACAAGAATCGGCTGCAAAGGCATCATGTCGCGGTGGCTCATGTTGCCCAATGTTTAGCAACGACTGCATGCCTTATAGTGACTGTATGCGTCCTTGAAGATAGTGGGCCAGTAAAAGCCACACTGGAGGATTTTTGATGCGATTTTGTGCCCAGAGAAGTGGCCACCGCATGCCTAGTCATGGCAGAAGGAGAGAATGTCATTGACTTCACCCTCCGGGACACATCTTCGGATGATTTGGTCGGCACTTATGCGGAAAAGGTACGAGTCTTCCCAGATGTAGTACTTGGAATTAGAGCGCAACTTGTCTTTTTTGGCCTTCGGCCAATCAGATGGGATCTGATGAGATGCCAGGTAGTTTACTATATCAGCAAACCATGGAAGCCTAGTACCAATAGTCAATAGGTGCTCATTAGGAAAATGCTCCGTGATGGGTCCAGAAGGGTCGATGATCTCAGAAGGAAGGCGAGACAAGTGGTCAGCTACCACATTCTATTTTCCTGCCTTGTCGCGAATCTCAAGGTCGAATTCTTGCAACAGCAAGATCCATCGGATTAATCAAGGCTTCGCATCCTTCTTAGCAAGGACATGCCTCACAGCTGTGTGATCCGAGTAGATTATGACGTGGGAACCCAGGAGATAAGATCGAAATTTTTCGAGGGCAAATACTACAGCTAGCAGCACTTTCTCCGTAACCTTGTAGTTATGCTGAGCCTCATCAAGTGTCTTGCTAGCATAGTAGATGACCACAGGTTTCCCATCGATCTTCTGCCCCAGAACCGCTCCTACAGCGAAGTCAGATGCATCGCACATGATCTCAAAGGGTTGAAACCAATCAGGGGACTATAGGATCGGGGCTTGGGTGACTCGATCACGAAGGTTCTCAAAAGCTTGAGTGCATTCCTTAGAAATTTCAAAGGGTACATCCTTGGAGAGAAGAGTAGTTAGGGGGCGCACGATTTTCAAGAAATCAGGGATGAAACAATGGTAAAAATCGACGTGCCCCAGAAAAGAATGGATGTCCCTAATCTAGCTAGGCATAGGAAGTCTAGAAATCAGATCAACCCTGGCTCGATCCACTTGGATGCCTTTCTCAGAAATTAATTGTCTTAGGATGATCCCCTCATGCACCATAAAGTGGCTCTTTTCCCAGGAAAGAACCAGATTTACATCGATGCAATGACTGAGTATATGAACCAAGTGCTGGAGGCAATCGTCAAATAATTCCCCGAAAACTGAGAAGTCATCCATGAAGACTTCCAGATAATCACCTACCATATCAGAGAATATGGCAAGCATGCACCGTTGAAAAGTTGCAGGTGCATTGTAGAGATCGAACGGCATCCTTCGAAACGCGTACGTCCCGAAGGGGTAGGTGAATGTGGTCTTTTCTTGGTCCTCTAGATGAATAGCTACTTGGTTATAACCGAAGTACCCGTCAAGGAAGCAGAAGAATCTATTTCTCGCTAATTTCTCGAGAATCTGATCAATGAATGGTAGTGGGAAATGATCCTTCTTCGTGGATGAATTGAGTCTTCGGTAATCTATGTAGACTCTCCATGAGTTGGCTATATGGGTAGGTATATCTTCTCCAATTTCAGTTGTAACGGTGGTGAGCCCTGCCTTTTTACGTACAACCAAGATTGGGCTCACCCAACGATTGTCAGAGATCGGGTAGATGATCCTTGCATCTAACCACTTAATGATCTTTTTCACGACTTCCTGCAGATTGGGATTCAAGCATCTCTGTATCTCATGGGAAGGTCGTGCGCCCTCTTCAGAATAGATACGATGTGTGCAATAAGAGGGACTTATTCCAGTCAAGTCATTGAGAGTCCAACCAATGGCTCTACAATGTTACTAGAGCACAGTAATCAGATGGGCTTCCTGATCAGGCATGAGTTTGGAGTTTATAATAATAGGAAATGTCTGATTAGAACCCAAAAAGACTTATTTCAAATGATTGGGAAGGGGTTTGAGTTCAAGAATGGGGTTATCAGCAGCAGTGGGTGGTTCAGAGTGAGCGTGGGGTACAAGGGTAGGAGTTATAGGTTTGTCTAAATCAGGGTCTGACTCCTCTAATTGCAGTTCAAGATCTTATTGTGGTTGATGAGGAATAATCATGTTGTCCTCAAGTTGTGGTTCATCAACCAAAGCTCTAACATGACAGATTTGTTCAATGACACTGCAATTGATCCCTTGTTGGGCCTTAAAGATATCAATTTTGAGAGTCTGATTCCCAAATTTCAGTTCTATTTGGCCCTCTTCACTACTTATGTTGGCCCTTCCAGTGGCCAGAAAAGGTATCCCTAATATGATTGGTGTATCCCTTGGATTTTCAGGTGCGTCCATATCTAAGACTATGAAGTCTACAGGGAAATAAAAATCCCGCACCCTCACAATAACATCCTCAAGAATTCCTTTAGGTGACTTGATAGATCGGTCGGCTAACTGTAATGTCACCTCAGTCGGTTTGAGCTCAGATTCGTCTAGATGGTTAAGTAGGGATGTGGGTATTAAGTTTATGGACGCTCCTAGGTCTAATAATGCTCTATCAAACTGGGTTTCACCGATCTTACATAAAATCAGGGGAGTGCCTGGGTCTTTTGCCTTGGGTAGGAGTGTACTCAAGATTACAGAGCTGGCTTGCTTTGGTAGTACAATTGGACTCCCACTCTTGGTTTGCGGCTTATGCTGAGGTGTACACATGTTCTTCAAAAATCATGCGTAAGCTAATACGTGGCGGATCGCATCCATCAAGGAGATGTTTATTTGGACCTACTTAAAGAGCTTGACTAGGTCCTCCTCAGGAGCCACGGGTTTGGTTGTCCTCTTTCCCTTGGTCAAGGCCTTGGGAAATGGAACCTTGGTTGGTTCCTTTAGGATAGGTCCAGGTCTTTAATCTGGGATATGGATAAGAACATCCTGAATGACTGTCCTAGGGTTTGGGTCACTACCAGGCTTGGAGTGGTCTGGATAAGGTGGATCTTGGGTTGCCTTACCACTACGGGTTGTTACAGAATTAAGTCTTGCCAGGTTCTGGTTAGGGGTTGGTAGAATGGGATATTATTGTTGATAACCCGCATAAGAAGTCGAAGCTTCCATCCTGTCAGGTGAAGGAATAGAAGGGGCCTGATAAACCATGTGTGCTTGGCTCGGGTTTGGGTTCATAATGCACTGCTGGCTCGGCACGCTATTAGGGTTAGGTAGAGGCTGAGAAGGAAGGGTGCCTGGTTGACGAGAATTTGCCAACTAGGCAAGTTGATTTCGGACCTCAGTGATTCCGTCCTTGTGTTGATTTTGAATAGCTGCATTCGTTCTCTGAATGTCAGCCAAAGTCTGGAGGATGAGAGACATTTGGTCTTGGTTTGGCTCAGATGGATAAGTGCGGTTGGGCCAAGGCTGAGGCGGCTGATAAGGATGAGGTGCTGGTGGACGGGGCTGAAAGGGTGGTCTAGGGTTCTGGGAATTCCTCGCCCAGTGGAAGTTGGGATGGTTTCACCGGGTGGAAAATGGTTGAGTTGGGTGGTTGGAGAATGGGTCATTCTTGATGGCGTTGAGGTCCTTACAGGTCTGAGGAGCCTTAGAAAAGTCAAAGAATGGGGGAGTAGAGCTCCCCTGGCTAGAATAGAAAGGATCGGAGGTTCCTCCGATCTGAGAGTCAGATGGGGGTGGATACGAGTCCACACCGAAAGAAGGTCGATGGAAAATGTTCTGCATAGTCTCCCGTGCGGGAGGTGGCTGTGCGAAGGAGTTCTGCGTAGAGGTGGCTCACTGCAAATGCTGAGTCAGCTCATTCACTTTCTTCTCAATAATAGAGAACTTGTCTAATCGACTGGCAATTAATTCCATGTCGACTGATGCGGACAGGCCCTGCGTTTCATGTGCTCCCCTAATGTTCGTCGCTGCGTGGGTATTCGTCCTGTCGAATAGTCCCATGGAGTCATTGTTGATGGAGTTCTCGCACATATTCTCAAGAATCTCCCACACGGTGTCCTCATGTTGACCCATGATATTCCCTCCGCAAGTTGCATTGACGAACAGTCTAATATCCTCACGAAGTCCTTGGTAAAAAGACTGGACTTATTGCATTTAGGAACTCCATGATGGGGCCACTTTCTCATGAGATCTTGAAAATGATCACATGCCTCATGAAGAGGTTCTCCCGTCTATTGCGTGAAGTGAGTAATCTGATGGCGCAAGGCATTGGTCCGACAAACAAGGAAGAACCTTTTCAAGAACTCGGACTGAAGTTCCTCCCAAGTGTTGATCAGACAGGTCTGGGTCTGATACCAATGAGCTGCCTTATCCATAAGGGAGAAAGAGAACATCTCCATGAGTAAGATATCCCGATTATGCACATCTGACCCGAAAGTCTGGGCCAGATGCTTTAGCTGTTTGATGTGTTGGAAGGGATCTTTAGAATTAAGCCCATGGAATTTAGGTATGGCATGAATCATGTTGGGCTTCAGTTTCGAATCAGGTCCTCCAGTCGGGATTCTGACTCGAGGCTCAATTGCCACTGCAGCGGGATTATAGTGATCTCGCATCATGGGACGCTGTAGTGGGTTCATGAAGTTCTGGAAGAGGTCATTGAGTGACTAGAGCTGGTGGTCAAGATTATTCTCTTCCTCAACTGGCTGAGCCATTGTGGAAGAAGAAGGTGAGTTGGGTTCAGAATCAGAGGAGAGGTCTATGTGAAGAGTTGTTTGCACAGACAAGGATACCGAGGCTCGACCTCGGGGAGATTGAATTTCTAGAGGAGGTTTCAAGGACCTCCTACCAAACATGCACTGATGGATTAGACGAGGTTGGCAGGTGCTAGACCCAATCAAGACACCCAAAATGTTGGGTGACTATAGAGGTTCAGGGCGGATGGTACCCCTTAATTAGAAGGTCGTCCACCTGAGAATTACCTGTGTAGCCAGAGAGGGTGAGTCCCGTGAAGACCCCTACACGGTAGAGTGCCCCCACGGGTTACAAGGTTTCCCCCACCTGACCTCTCTTGTCACTGAGATTCCTGGTAGACCAGAATGGGGACCTTGACCTCTTAAGAATTCCACTTTTAATTAGGATCAAGGTGCTTAGGGTTTCACTTGAACTTTAACCTTTTGAGTGCAAAGAGTGACCTAATTTAAAGCTTGGTTGATCCAAGGGATCAACTTCACCTATTAGTTCCTTTGAGAGCTTATTAGGTCATGTCTTTTAAGGTTCAAGTGACTTAAGAGCCAGATTGCTTAGGATTTCTCTTAATAGATGTTTTTAAGCAATGGCTTGGGCACACTTCTTTTGGAAATTCTCAATTCTTGATTAGAAAGTGTGTCTCTAAAACCCTAGCGTTGAGTCTTAAGTTGGCTCTAATTGGTCCAGTTAGTTCCCTCAAGATTAGGTAATTAGGGCTCAAACAAGAAGGTTTTAGCCCTGAATGCCTTTAGTGGATGTACAGATAGAATGTGTTTAAATTTGAAAATAGGCAACTTCTGTGATTTACTAGGTATGGATGACAGGTTATTCCTAAATTGCTCTTTCTTTTTCTTCCTCTTTAGAATTTTAGGGGCTTAAAAGAGAGGATAGAAAATTACCTGTCCCTTGGCGTGGTTGTTGTGCGACTGCTTGTTTCCTTCTTGTTTCCCTGTGCCTTCACAACAAAAGAGAAGAGCTTAAGTCAGTAGTAAATCAAAAATTGTGAATAAATAGCTTCTAGAATGGCCGTTCTCCCTGGCTACGGCGCCGAAAACTGGCCGGTTGGTCGTTCGCAGTGTTTTAATGATATATTCGATGTAGTATATTGCAAAAAATGATCACCAGTTTAATTTATTTATTACTCGAGATTTAGATTATCCCGAGGTCGAACTCAGGGGGCACACTATGATTCCATAAGCTTACAAATTCACAATTACAAAAATGCAAAAGAGAGAGGACAAAAGAATCTTTTCTTCTCTTCTTTCTTTCTTTTCTTTCCCTTCTCTTCTTCTCTTTTCCATCTCTTCCTTTTCTGCCTTTCCCTTTTTCGGACGTCTGATTCTCTGAATCAGATGCCTTATTGGCCCTGTTGCTATAATGCCTCCTTCTTCTTTCTGCAGCAGCTCCTCCTTGGCTTCTTCTTCTTTTCTTCTGTTGTCTTCTCTTCTTCTTCTTCTTTCTCCTTCAGTTGCTGCGACTCTTCTTTTTCACTTCCTTTTCTCTGCTGCTGCTGCTTCTTCTTTATTCTTTCTTCTACGTCTTCTTCTTCTTTCTCCTTTGGCTGCTGCGACTCTCCTTTTTCTCTTCCTTTTCTCTGTTGTTGCTTCTTCTTCTTTCTTCTTTCTTCTACGTCTTCTTCTCCTTCTTCTTTCTTCAGCAGCTCCTTCCTTCTTCGTCTTCCTTTTCACTCCTCCTTTCTTCTTCTTTTTCTCTACTATGGGAGCTTTGCGACTAAGTCCTCGCAGCCCACTATTCTTCTTCTTCTTCCTCACCTATTCCCGTTCCCTGCACACACGAGTGCAGAACCTACCCCTACCCTCCCCGCGCGTCTCTCTCTCTCTCTGAATCTCTCTTTGGTACGTTCCCGGGTTATCGGGTCCGTCGCGTGCCCGAGTCCAGGCACACCGACGTGGGTGTGGTGCACAAGGAGTGCATGGATCAGGGTAATCGGGGTGCGGGTCAGGTCTGCATGGGTAGTGCTGCGGACGAGACCCGGTGAGTGAGGGCGAGGGACCTCACCCCAGTGTTTCGAGGCGATAAGCCAGGAACACTTTTTCAATTTATGTGTGGGAGCGCACCCACACACTTCCGAGGTGGGACTAAAGTCCCACTTGTTGCTTCGTCCGTCTGCAGCTAGGACGGTCGAGCGATTTGGGGTAGCAGCCGAGGCTTATGACCCCAATTGAAGACCTGGACACGCTTGCACCACAATTCCGTGTCGCTTGGGGCTTTTGCCTGGGGCGGATGGACCTAAATAAGCTCTCGAAGCAGCTTCAACTTGCTCGACAATGGAGGCGAGCACCTGGGTCCTGAAAACACTAAAACGGTCTCACAACCATGCCAAAAGGCTCAGGGAGGTTCGCTAAGGTGTGGTGAGTGTGCAGAGGTGGTCGGTGAGACGTGAGAGTGCCTATGCCCGTGCGCCTAGGGCACACTATGTGCGTGTGAGTGGGTGTGTTTGGGGGGTGTTCTGGAGGTGTGGCATGGTGAATGGAGTGCGGAATTAGGGTCAGTGAGGAGTCACGGTGCTTAAGGGGTAGCTGGCGAGGAGGATGGGGGTGTGGAGCGGCGGGAACGCCTCACCGGAGGGCGGTCGGAGATGGAGAAGGTGGCGATGGACAGTGGTGGTCGGTGGGTGGAAACAGAAAATTAATAAGGGGGAAATAAAGGAGAGAGTTAGGGGAAGAGTGTTTACCTACTTAACTGATGAAAGGGGAGGACGAGGCGCTCGGCATGTGCCTGCCGACGTCGGAAACGAAGATGCCCAGAGGGGGGTAACGGCGAAAAGGAGGAGGTCAAGAAGGTGCCAGATGGTGTGGCCTAGCACGGGAGGATGAGTGGTGTCGGACCTGGTCAGGTTGTTAATATGGTGATTTTATCGTTGAAGTGTTGACGGGAGTGGAAATAGCGTATTTTGAAATCGTTGGAAATCGTAGTATAGTCGCAAAAACCACTCGTCAAAGATATTTGTGATAACGAAACTCTCGTAGATCTTTATTCTTTTTAGAACTTGAGTCCCGATCGTTCATCTCTGGGAGGCGTGAAAACGAATCGCGATTTGGATCGGCTTTTATAACCTAAATCTAACCTAAGCTACTATTTTTGTCTTTTTGTGTTTTTGATTTTTTTTATTTCGAAAATCGAATTGAAACCTAGATCTAGATAAACTAGCAAAACCCTAAGTGACTATGTGCATCTAAATGAGGCCATGGTGGCCGTGCATGGTGTGAACAAACCAAAGTGTCATATAAGCAAGCAAACATGAGGACAATCAATCACAGAAATATTATTTATGCATAGAAATTTATCACACATCATCTACACTAGAAAGCAGATAAATAGAAGAAAATCCCTCACGTCGAAAAGTTGCCACTAGGGCCATCGGCCTTGTCTGAGGGTGTAGGCTAGACCTTGGGTATGCAAACCCGTCTACACGCCTACCAAAAGAGATGGCCGGCCACAAGAGGCTATGGGTGAGCCTTCATGGCCGTCCAAAAAGAAGAAGAAGATGGGGGCTAGTGCACCCAAGTGGAGAGAGGAGGGTGTTGCTCCCTTTCTCTACCAATGGCCATCCTTAAAGCTTTGGAGAGAAGCTTCTCTAGCTAGCCGTCCATGGAGCCTTGGAGGAGGATGAGGAGGACAGCTTTAAGGTTTTGGAGGGTGGAAGCAAGTTTAGAGTGGAGAGTATGGATGGGAGAGTGTATGGAGAGATTGATCAATTTCGTAGCTGTCCCTTTGCCCTTTGTGGAAAGCTCCATTTGGTTGCCACTTTTGGTGGCTCCAAAAATAGCAAATGCCACAAATTTTGGATCTAGGTTTGACACAAGTTTTTAGGGTTTCCAAGAGAGTGTGCATGGGTTTGGTGGGAGTAAAATGGGAAGGTGTGCGTGTGTGTGTGGGTGTGTGTTTTTCGTAGGGCTAGGTTGTGGGTTTTGGTTGGATTAGGTACTAAATAGGTTAGGTCAATCTAGATTAAGTGGGTGTGGACCTAATTAGGCTTAGGAAAGTCTAATTGGGTAGGAGTGAACCTAATTAGGTCTAGGTCAAGTCTAATTAGATGTGTGCATGTGATTAGGCTACGGTAACACTAATAAGTATGAGTTAATTAAATCTTGGGGGGATCTAATTGGGCTCGGGTGCACCCAATCAACTGTAGATGCACCCAATTAGGTATGGGATGGTTCAATTGGGTTAGGGATAGGACAAGTAGGGCTATGGATAGTGGACTAGGCTTAGGAGGTCTCTACTTAGGTTTCCTAGGGTGTCCGGTGGGGTTCCTAGGTCAAAATAGGCAAGCTAGGGCTCCCAACACCAAAATCAGGAACCAGAAAGCAATATCAGACATCCAGGATAGTGGTCAGACGTCTTATACTACAAAATTGGACGTCTGGACACTAAATTAGACGTCCAATTCTGTGTCAGTATGAGTTTTGGCTTCCTGGATTGTTATTCTGCAGAAATCAGATGTCGAGCCAGATGTCTGGATGTCTTAAAAGGTCTGGAGAGAGGGTTTTGTGTTTTCTAAGGTTGGTTTTGGTTCCTATGTGTTTGGGAGAGGGATAAGAACATGGATAGTGCTATCCATGTTTGGGTTTTGAGGCTAAGGTGCCCTAATGGAGGTTGTTTTGGGTTTGGGATGGCTGTCCTAGGGTTTCTAAGGGTAGGGATAATGCTATCCTCCTCACTCCTCTTATCTGGATCAGTCTTCTTCTTCCTTTATTGCTTTATTCCACTATCTCCATCCTGGATCACTTTATTATCTGTAAATAGCAATAAAAACCATTAACTAGCAGGATATCTCATCTTATTCTAAATAGACTGATGCAATGCATGATATGCAAGATATGAGTGCAATATCCACAATTTAAGATAGGTTCAGACATTATTTAGGTTGATTAGGACCTATGATTGCTATGCAATCATACCCCCATGCCTAAACTTTGCTAGACCCTAGCAAATGCAAGACTAAATTATTCACATAAGGGTACCTAAGGGATTGATTATTTTATCAAGTGTATGCTTAGAGATTTTTCTCCTTTTTGTTTTCATCCTATGTTCTAGAAATCCAGACAAATGTGAAAGGTAGCTACGTAGCTTTTGCAACGGATTCGAGTGAAAGACCTGATTCACCTCTAAAGCCTGTACTTTGACCCCTAGTAAAAATTCTAGCGGGATAGGCCCACTTCTTCCCTCGGGGTATTCAAGATATTCTATGAATTCCACCTAGCTTTAAGCTTAGGTAGAGGATCTTAAAGTAAAAAGATTATATATTTGGTGGCTCATTCTCGACTGGTACTACATAGAGATTAGTACTATAGAATCTAGATTCCCGAATTATTAATTAACTCCACTTAGAGCAAGACAAGAAAAACTATGCTCTCTTTTGGTTCCTTTGTATTCATTCTCTCTTTTTCTTTTTCTTTTCTTTTCTTTTCTTTCCTTTTCTTAGAGCTCACAATCTCACCAAATTCACACATATGATCCGTGTTTGGTGGTCTCACTTGGCATTAACACTTTAATTGAGTTCTCATAACCCTAACACTAAGTCAGAATTCCTCAGCCAGTATTTGGGCGGTCAGAAATGCAGAAAAAATAGGCTAAGGCCTTATTTGGTGGGTCTCAAATTTGTTTAGTGGTATTGCCTCAATGAAAATGAAATAAATACTAAATATTCACAAACTCCTTTTCTTCTTCTTCCAAATTTTTTTCTTCTTTTTCTAAGTTTTTTTTTTTCAATTTTTCTTTCCTTTCATCATTCTTTTTCTTTTTCTTTTTCTCCTTTTTCTTTATTTTTTTATTTTTTTATTTTTTTTCAGCATAACACAACTAGCATACATTCATGAACTTTATTTAGGAGGCATTATTAGGGATTGGTGGTACTCAAAAGATATTGGGTGGCTTATTTGGTGGAAGTGCCTACTCACGGCACCAGGAGAGATTGATAGGATGGTGCATTTCTGACCTTGACATCAATACCCTCCTTCAGCCGAGGATTCCGTAAAGAATGGTCGTAACCATCTTCCTTAGCCCTAGTTTTATGAAAACTTGCTCTCCGCGTATTCGCCTTATTCGATGGCTCTCAATATTTCACACAAAAATGTATATGCTAGAACCGAGAGAGAAAACTATGCCTAATCTCTAAGTATCATCACCTAATTATCTAGGATTCCAGATTCCTTGCACTAATCTTAGAGCACCAGTACACTCTACTCTCATCTCACACTATTTGGTGGATTTTTGGAGGAAAATCTACCTGACTCCTAAAACATTGTCCAAGGGTTCAGGAAAAGAAGCGCTGCTTCTTCTCGACAAACTGAAGACGTTTATCAGCCTTCACCGTGAATCCATTGCAAATTCTACTTGTGTGTGAAAAGTTGTACTGGATTCCAGATTACAGGAATCAACTAAAGGATAAAATCCCTAATGTATTCTCTTAATAAAATAATCTTATTCATGAATGCAATATCTATATATGCTATAAACATGTAACCTCATATAATTTGTACTTCGTGAATTTCCTGTATCGGGTTACAATCAGCTTGACCCTAAATTTAGAACAAAAGGTGGGCAGGTGAGTCGGAAGTGGCTGTTGCGAATGATTTCTAGCTCCAATGAGAGCATTGGAGGTGGAGTCGGTTGTTCTTTTATTTAAGGTCCTAAAGTACGTTTTGCATGCAACTTCGAGGTTTTCCTAAGTGTTGGCAAAAACCTTTTTTTTTTCAATTTTTCTGTATCTACCCCCCATGCCTAAGTTCTTACATGTCCTCATGCATGAATGTAAAAGAAAATAAATGCTGCAGGGAGAGAATGGATATAAATCACCTGTAATTGCTCCTGAAATTATATTCAGCACTGGCCAACCTATTAACATGCAATATAGAAAAGGGAAATATGCTAAAACAAAAATATGCTATGTATAAAAATGGTTATGTATAGATGATGGTGAAATGGTATTTATACGTGCTGAGTTTAACACCTCCAGCTGGGCGTACACTTCAAAAAGAATATACCAATACAGTATTGAGAATGGCGAGTAAAATGATAAGAATTTTAGTCTCATTCGCCAATAGCGGATTGCAAATGGGAACTAGCTGTCCATGAATTCCAAGTCCAAATAATCGAGAAAATATGTAGATGGGGCTTGGGATTATCTGCAGCTAGATGCTACAGAAGAAAGACAGATAAATATGGATGCCTGGAAGGAATGAAGGTGAAGGCATCCTGAAGAGGTGATGGAGAATGTGGGTGGTAGGGGTATGGGTGGAGTCGTGTGGGGCGAAATCATATGGGTCCTGATAATGATGATGAATGGAAGGCATGGCCCAAGTAGTGTGGTCAGATTTGGAAATCAAGGTCCAATGATCAGTCTCTGTCTCTACCAAAGATGTTTGGGTCTCATCTTCTTCTTTTATCTCTTCCAAATTGTCCAATGCCAATTCCCAATTATCACATGATTCCCTAAAATTCCTAGCTTCCTCTGATAACTCATCACATGTTATCCCCAATAATCTTTCAATTTCCTGAATATATTTCATAAGGGGATATTTCCTTCTTCTCACTTAGATGAAGTTGGGCATTAGATTTAGTAGTGAGTCCCTCCATGAAAGTGGAATGGGCTGAATCATTGATTGAGGAGTTGTTACAGTCTTTTTGATTTTGTTGCTCCGCATATGAGATCATTTGAATTAATTCATCAATGTCTCCATGGGTATTCTCAAATACAACAAAATTATATTCAGGTCCCTTAATGCTTGGTTCCACAAAATGAAATGATTGGTACTCAGGCCCTATACCAAGATCAAGATTCTCAAATAAATCTCCATTCTCAGCTTCCATAGGGTTATCAATATCATCCACCTCGGGTGTTTGATTAACAAAATCCTGCATGACCACCATCGAATCGCGAATCGGTTGTGACACACCTGACCCAGATTCAAACATTTCTGGTTTTTGTTGCTCATCCTGGATTCTATGAAGCTCTTTCCTTATATCATCATATTCTCTTGCACTAGCTTCTTTTTATTTCATGAATCATTTTGATTAACTGAGTAACCTGGGATTCATTGCAAGGGGCAGGGGTTTGAATTGGGCTAGGTTGATCAAGATAGTCAACCATATTATCAGTGATTTGATCTGGTAGGGAGGGTGACTTATATGATCTAGTGGATTGTTGATTCGGGTCGTGTGGTTCTACCCAGGTGTCAATTGCCATAGTTTCTTCGGAATTACCCTCTGACTCACTTTCCATATCATCCAGAAAGTACCCTAACTTTATTTTCTTAGTGGCTACATACATATCAAAGTGAATCTTCTCATTGCCACTACTTACCTCCATACATCCTGAGTAACAGTCAATCCGTGCATTGGCCGTAGCCAAGAAAGGTCGACCCAGAATAATGGGTGAATTACTTAGCTTCTCCAATATATTCATGTCCAAGACAATAAAATCGACTGGAAAGCTATGACCTTGCACTTTAATAATCACATCCTGAACTACCCCCTTCGGTAGTTTGATGGAGCCATCTGCCATTCTAATGGTGACAGGTGTGTGGTGCAGATCTCCAAGTTTGGTGCGGTCAAAAAGAGCAGTAGGAATCAAGCTAATGGAAGACCCTAGATCGACAAGGGCTTTGTTGAAGGTGAATCCCTTTATGGCACAAGATATGAAGGGTTTTCCAGGGTCAGTCATTTTGGGTGGTATAGTGCCAGAAACAAATGCACTTATGTTAGCTGATAAAACCACCTCTTTAGGTGTGCAAGTCATTTTTTTCTTTTGTAACTCTTTCTTTAAGGCCTCAGGAAAGGGTAAATCGGTCAAATCAACTTCAGAAGCCTTTTTCTTCTTTTTGTCCCTTGAGTCTGAGTCAGAGCTGGATGTGGGTTTGGTCTTATTATTTTTGATTGAGCCCAAATCAGGTCGTTTGGGTGGGCTCTTAGCTTTTCTCTTCCTTTTAGAGGCCATAGATTTGACCCCTGTACAAGGGCATGTTTGATAGATTGGAGGAGGGGTTGGAAGAATAGGTGGAGAATAGGAGTGAAAAGGCATTAGCATTCGGGGATAAAGTGATTCTTGAAGTCTCTTGATTTGATCCCCTTGAGATTTCACATGATTTTCCAACTTAGTCAGCCTTTCTTCATTTTTCTTGTCAAAGTCCAACAAAATGTTCATGATATCTTCAAGGGTGGTTGCGGGTTGGGCTGGACTAGATGGTTGCCCTAAAGTGGATTGAGTGGAGTATTGGGCTGGCCTAGATTGATGTTCAGTCTGAGTCGATCTCTGTGGTGGCCATGAAAGATTAGGATCGTTTCTCCACTCAGGGTTATACGAATTTGGATATGAATCAATAGGTGTATCGCCCTGAGTGGGGTTGACTACAGAGGGAGTTGATTGAGAACCTGTTATGTGGTCCTGTACTTGTGATCCATTATTCCAATTCATTAGAGATATCTCATCAGGTACTGGTGTATCAGAAATAGTGCATTCCTTAATTGATCTACACAAATCATGGATTAGGTCCAAAGGTGCCTTTTGGGTTGGTTGAGTCCAGGATGCCTCCCCATGGTAGCAAGAATCAGTAGAATAGCTAGTGGTTCCAAAATATGGGTCACTAGACCAACTAGGCTGGTTGTTCCAAGTCTCTTGTCCCTGGGACGAGTGATAAGATTGAGATTGTGCCTGAGATCGTCTAATTTGCTCCAGAAGCTTGGCACATTGATCTGTATAGTCCTTATTATATTCCTGGAATTCAGCAACTATGGCTTTCAATTGGTTCTGATCTAGATAAGGGTCAGATCCATGAGATTCAGGTTCTAAATAAGCTGGGGGATAAGGATAATCATATCTCAGTTGGTTAGGATGAGTCTCCCAACCAGGAGTTGAAATCATGGTTGGGTTGGGAGATGGAGGACCCCGAGGGTCAAAAGAATGATATGGGTTCATGGATATTTGAGAGAAGATGCGAATAAAGATAAGAGATAGTCTTCCTTAGGAAGACACAACCAGCTACAAGGGGCTGGTGGAATTAAGGCAAAGGCCTAGGAAGAAAGATGCAATCACACCCAAATCAGGCTCAAAAAGGTTTGTTTTGAGTCTCTCAATTTAAACCCTAATGTGAATTACGTAGGGTTTGTGCTTCTAAAATCTGCAGTCAGACCTTAGTCTGACTTGAAATCACTGCCCAAATCAATAACTGAAGAAAAATAATATGAAATTTGGTAGAGATCTTACTTCTCCAATGAATTTTTCAGGGAATATTTTTTTAATATTTTTACTTTTTTGTGCAATTTTTCATGAATTTTTATGTTCTAGGGGGTGAAACAGACCAGATGGATGCCCTACGAGAAGTGCAGTTTGAAACAGTATAAAAAAAATCCAAAAATTCTTGAAAATTCATAGAAAAAACTAGATTTTAGTGGATTTTCAACCCCACAAATTTGAGAGATATCTGATTTATGTAAAGGACAGAATTAACGTTTAAATTTATAAAAAATCAGAGGGCAGACTGTTCTAACCCCCTTCCACTGTACAAATTTTAAAATTTTTATAGTGATAATTTTTCCAAATAAAAGGTGGCCTGGAAAGCTAGTTTCAAAACCTAATACCAGACCAAATCCCAAGATTTTTGGACTCCAAATTTCACAGTAATAAATTTTTTAAAATCGTCAATATTTGATGGCTGAATTTTCAAATCTGATTTTGGGGTGTTTAAATAGTTTCCAAGTTAAAACACACACCAAAGAAAATGATTTTTTTTTTTTTAATTCAGATCTGAAATTTTGAATTTGAATTTATATATAGATATATATTTTTTTTCTTTTTTTTTTCTAACCTAAGGAAGCAATAAACTAGAGGACAAAGAAGATACCTGCGGTCTTCACCATGGGTCGATGTGTGCACAGATCCTCATCTTGACACCCTACAATCAAAACAAATAAAAGTTAAGCAAACCCAAATCTAAACTCACGTGTTACCTCCCCGACAACGGCGCCATTTGACGGCCGTGGAAATCGCGTATTTTGAAATCGTTGGAAATCGTAGTATAGTCGCAAAAATCACTCGTCAATGATATTTGTGATAACGAAACTCTCGTAGATCTTTATTCTTTTTAGAACTTGAGTCCCGGTTGTTCGTCTCTGGGAGGTGTGAAAACGAATCAAGATTTGGATCGGCTTTTATAAACTAAATCTAACCTAAGCTACTATTTTTGTCTTTTCGTGTTTTTGATTTTTTTATTTCTAAAAGCGAATTGAAACCTAGATCGAGATAAACTAGCAAAAACCTAAGTGACTATGTGCATCTAAATGAGGCCATGGTGGCCGTGCATGGTATGAACAAACCAAAGTGTCATATAAGCAAGCAAACATGAGCACAATCAATCACAGAAACATTATTTATGCATAGAAATTTATCACACATCATCTACACTAGAAAGCAGATAAATAGAAGAAAATCCCTCATGCCGGAAAGTTGCCACTAGGGCCATCGGCCTTGTGTGAGGGTGTAGGCTAGACCTTGGGTATGCAAACCCATCTACACGCCTACCAAAAGAGATGGCCGACCACAAGAGGCTATGGGTGAGCCTTCATGGCCGTCCAAGAAGAAGAATATGGGGGCTAGTGCACCCAAGTGGAGAGAGGAGGGTGTTGCTCCCTTTCTCTACCAATGGTTGTCCTTGAAGCTTTGGAGAGAAGCTTCTCTAGCTAGCCGTCCATGGAGCCTTGGAGGAGGATGAGGAGGACGGCCTTAAGGTTTTGGAGGGTGGAAGCAAGTTTAGAGTGGAGAGTATGGATGGGAAAGTGTATGGAGAGATTGATCAATTTCGTAGCTCTCCCTTTGCCCTTTGTGGAAAGCTCCATTTGGTTGCCACTTTTGGTGGCTCCAAAAATAGCAAATGCCACAAATTTTGGATCTAGGTTTGACACAAGTTTTTAGGGTTTCCAAGAGAGTGTGCATGGGTTTGGTGGGAGTAAAATGGGAAGGTGTGCGTTTGTGTGTGGGTGTGTGTTTTTCGTAGGGCTAGGTTGTGGGTTTTGGTTGGATTAGGTGCTAAATAGGTTGGGTCAATCTAGAATAAGTGGGTGTGGACCTAATTAGGCTTAGGAAAGTCTAATTGGGTAGGAGTGAACCTAATTAGGTCTAGGTCAAGTCTAATTAGATGTGTGCATGTGATTAGGGTATGGTAACACTAATAGGTATGAGTTAATTAAATCCTGGGGGGATCTAATTGGGCTCGGGTGCACCCAATCAACTGTAGATGCACCCAATTAGGTATGGGATGGTTCAATTGGGTTAGGGATAGGACAAGTAGGGCTATGGATAGTGGACTAGGCTTAGGAGGTCTCTACTTAGGTTTCCTAGGGTGTCCGGTGGGGTTCCTAGGTCAAAATAGGCAAGCTAGGGCTTCCAACACCAAAATCAGGAATCAGAAAGCAATATCAGACGTCCAGGATAGGTGTCAGATGTCTTATACTACAAAATTGGACATCTGGACACTAAATTAGACATCGAATTCTGTGTCAGTATGAGTTTTTGCTTCCTGGATTGTTATTCTGCAGAAATCAGACGTCCAACCAGTTGTTTGGGCGTCTTAAAAGGTCCTGGAGAGTGGGTTTTGTGTTTTCTAACCTTGGTTTTGGTTCGTAAGTGTTTGGGAGAGGGATATGAACATGGATAGTGCTATCCATGTTTGGGTTTTGATGCTAAGGTGCCCTAATGGAGGTTGTTTTGGGTTTGGGAAGGCTGTCCTAGGGTTTCTAAGGGTAGGGATAAGGCTATCCTCCTCACTCCTCTTATCTGGATCGGTCTTCTTCTTCCTTTATTGCTTTGTTCCACTATCTCCATCCTGGATCACTTTATTATCTGTAAATAGCAATAAAAACCATTAACTAGTAGGATATCTCATCTTATTCTAAATAAACTGATGCAATGCATGATATGTAAGATATGAGTGCAATATCCACAATTTAAGATAGGTTCAAACATTATTTAGGTTGATTAAGACCTATGATTGTTGTGCAATCAAGTGTGTATAGTGGTTAACCTAAATCAGACCGAGTCATCTCTTTACAAAATTTTTAACCTGGCCTACTTGATTTTATCTTGGTCACTTTTAGGCCCAGGGTCGAACACAGGGAAGTGGGGTTATCGAAGGTATGGACAGCTGTGCAGGGTGGTAGAGGGACCGTTCTGTAAAGAATGAAATGAAAGCTAGGGGGCAAAGTGAAAGGGTTCAAAAAGTTAAGGGTCAAAAAGTAATTTAAGAGGACCAATTTGTAAAGTCAGTCAAAATGGCCTTCTCTTAAACCCAAATTTTGGTACCAACCTAATTTGGACCTAAGAAATCCAATGGTGAAGTTTGATTTTAGGTTTCACCACATTTGATTGGTCAATTTGCATAAAAACCCAAATTAGGTCAAAAATTGGGCATGGTTCGCAATCTAGGTCAAGATAGGTTCCAAAGGCCAAATTGAAGGTTCTAAACCCTAGGAAATATTTTTCCATGAATTTTAGGGGGTTTAGTTGATTTTTATCCTACCAGGAACCTTTTGAATTAAAGCAGGTTTGTTTCAAGGTTACAAAATGTGATTTAATTCCTAGAAGTTGCTATAACCCTTTTCGGATCAGGTTGACCCACTTTCTTTCTTATTAAGCCCATTTGACCTGTGTTTAGACCCTTGGATACCCCGTTTATGTACTGCATTGGTAAAATTGTAGTTTTACCCCTTGTGAATTATTTTATTCGTAAATTTAGAATTCTCTGATTTAGGCTTTCCCTTAAGTTTTGTAGGAGCTTTTGTACATTTATTTAGATCAAAATGTGCCAGTTAGAGTTCATGATGAGGCTCTCATCATCTAGCAACGGGTACATGCCTTACAGTGATTATATGCATCCTTGAAAATTGTGGGCCAGTAAAAGCTACACTGGAGGACATTTAATGTGGTTTTGTGTCCTGAAAAATGTCCACCACATGCTTACTCATGGTAGAAAGAGAGTATGTCTTTGATTTCCACTTCTACAATGCATCGTCGAATAATTTGATCAGCACCAATGTAGAATAGATATGGGTCTTCCCAAAGGTAATACTTGGCATCGGAACACAATTTGTCCTTCTTGGCCTTCGGCCAATCAGATGTCTGATGTGAAATTAGACGTCCATCTTTACATTTTTTCAACTTCTATATACATTGAGACCATTTTTATTGCTTCATAATTTGATTGGTCATTACATTTTATTAAATTGTAAGTTGTGATTCTAGTTTTTAAATAGACGTCTTAAGTCTTTGATGCTACAGTGTAGAGCTTTCTCTATTTTTTCTTCTTTCTATCTTCTTTCTCTTTCTCTACAACCCGTCTTCTTTTGCCTTCTTCTTTCTTCTTTTTCTTCACTTGTTTCCTTAGCTTTCCTCTGCCTTTATTCTCTGCTTGGCCACACTTCTGCTTCCTTCTGCTTTCAGCTCTTGGCTTCACCTTCTGCCTTCAAGTCTTTCTTCCTTCTTCAACCTCTGCTTCTACAGCTAAGTCCTTCCTTCTCCTTCCTTTCTTAGTTGCTCCTGCCTTCAGCTTCTTCCTCTCCTTCAACAACTGCCTCCTCCTCCTTCTTTCTTCCGTGCTCTTGCCTTTAGCTTTCTTCCTTAGCCTTTTCTTCCTTCTCTCCTTCTTACCCTGCATAGCACAGTGCAAAACCTACCCCTACCCTCCCTCGCATCACTCTATCTGTATTTCTATCTTGGGTTCACTCTCCCAGAGCCAGGTAATCAGGTCGAGTTTTGCATGCCAGGGTTCAGGTGCACCGATGTGGGTCGTGCGCGAGGAGTGCAGGGTCTACGTGTCGGGTACCAGGTCCGCGTGGGTGTGTGTCACAGACAAGGCAGGGGTGTCAGAGAGGGACCTCACCCCGTGTTACTTGAGGCGATAAGAGAGAAATTCAAAAACAATATTAATGACTCACCTGCGCCTACTGTTTTCGAGGTAGGACTAAAGTCCCACCAACTTTTGCTTGCATCTGCAAGAGGAAGGTCCATCCAATTGGGGAGCTGTAGGCGATGCAGGCTGTGATTGCCAGGTGCGAAAGACTCGTAGAGGGATTCTGTGCACCTGGGATGCACCTGCTTGAAGTGGGTCGTCTTGGAGAAACTGAACAAGGTCCTTCACACCTTCGCTAATGGTGGCGGAAGTGTGAACCTAAAATGCACGCACACGGCCTCGCAGCCCTGTCAAACAACTTAGGAGGATTCACTTTGTCATGACCAAGGTGAGATGGTGGTTGGCTGGCCGCGAGATGACCTAGGCATTCGTGCCTAGGCCGCTCTGCAGCCGTGAAGGTGCGTGTGTCGGGTGAGGGTGTAGGGCATGTGTGGCAGTTGGTGAAGGGGCAGAGGATGATCCTTGGGTGATGGCAAAGGTGATGAGGTAGGTGGCAAGGCATGTGGAGTGGGGGAGTGACAGATTTGCCTTGCCGGTGGTCAGCCGGAGATGAGGGAGATGGAGGTGGACAGCGGCTATCGAGGGCTGTTTTACGAAATTGAATGAGGGAAAATGAAGAGTAGAGGGAGAGGAATTTATCTGCATGTAACTGGATGAAGGGGAGGCAGAGGGGATGAGTTGCGCATATGTGCCGTAGTCGGGGAAGAAGACCCTGAGGTGAGGATGACGGTGACGAGGAAGGGGTCGGAGAGGCGCGTGCAGGTACGGTGCAATGTGGAAGAGCAAGGCGGAGATAACTCTACCACTAGCATTGTGGCAGAGCGATGGGAGGAGGGAGGAGGGATCATTGGAGCTTGTGGGTAGTTGGCCGGAGATGAGGAAGGAAGAAATTTGGGGGAATTTTCAGGCCAATTCAAGCTTAGAAGATGCGGCAAGGACTGGGGGTCTTTTTATAGCTGCTGGCCGAGACCTTCGTGCTTGGAAAAAAAGCCTCCAAGTGCAAAGATTTTGCTAGAGATGGAAGGTGCGCAAGACACCCAAATCTCTCGAGTGTTCACACGAGAGATTTGGTGTAAATCCGATCGTGGGATCCTGTTCAAACGATGGGGAATTCCTCAGAGAATCTCCCTTCCAAATCTTGTAAGAGATCTCTGCGGATTCGGGGAGATATCTTCCTCAAATCCTCGCCGGAGTGGGATTCCTCCACTGTAATGGCAGAGGGACCTAAATGAAAAGAGTGGCAAGGAAGATAGGTTGGTCTGTGTAAGGGTTTTCAAAGTTAGAGGCCAAAATGTATTTGGGTGGACTATTTTGCAAAGTAGGTCAAGATGACCTTCCCTTAGGCCCAAATTTTGGTATAAACCTAATTTAGACCTAAGGAATTCAATGGTGAAGTTTAATTTTATGTTTGAGTACGTTTGACTGGATATTTTGCATAAAAACCCAAATTAGGTCAAATATTGAGCTAGGACCCCTATTTAGGTCAAAATAGGTTCCAAAGGACAAATTGAAGGTTCTAAACCCTAGGGGATATTTTTCCATAAATTTTAGAGGGTTTAGTTGATTTTTATCCTGACCAAAACCATATGAAATTGAGTGGGTTTGTTTTAGGGCTACAGAATGTCATTTAATTCTTAAATCTCACAATAATCCTTTTCTAACTGAACCATCCCACTTTTCCTCTTATTAAGTCCAATTGAATTATGTTTAGAGCCTGAGAAATCCCGTTGATGTACTACAATGGTAAAATTATAACTTTATCCTTTAGTTCATGTTTTCTTCCCAGAATAGTAATCCATTCAATTAGGCCTTCCTTTAGGTTATGTAGGAGCTTTTGTTCACTTTCTCTTGTCAAAATGAGCTAGTTAGGGCTCATGATGAGGTTCTCATCAAGAACACCTTTTTGAGCTCAGAATTTGAGAATATGCTAGATCCAAGTCAAATTGCTAAGACTAGATCTTGTGATTTATTATGTGGTGGAACCTTTGATCTCGAATCAAATTCAGAACTTGGTTCTCGCAAGTTCTCCGACGATTTCGAATCTTACTATGATTTTGAAGAACCATTGCTTCCTTATGACTATGAGCCAATCTACAACCTCAGCATACATGATCCATTCTTCGACTCTGACTATGAGGTCCCTGATCCCGAGATCACTGATTCAAAATCAGGTTTCATTGAGATGGAATCATTTCTTTTTGATACTCAGGAATCAAAAATAGAAATTGTTGAGAGTGTCTACAACCCAAAATTCGAATCTTTTCTTGACTCAGATTTCCTTCATCCTATAACACTCTGCAGGCATTAACCTTTGAGTTTGATGGCTAATATGAGGACTCTCTAAATGAACCTACCTTTGAATCCTTACTAGAATAACCCTCATACACAATTATTCTTGAAACCATCTTTTCTACACATGCATAACCTTCCCAAACCCATTTTCAACCCCAACCCATAACTGGACTCAATTTCTACTCCGATTCTCCTCTTAATTTGGTTGCAGATGATTATCCTCCACATTCAAATCGAGTTTTCGACTTAGATCAGAATACGAATCATGCCCAATCCTTCTCTGATCACTCTCATAGGGATCTCACATCTTCTAGTGATTCCTTTGAGGATCCCTACTTTGACTAGGCTGATCCGACTCAACCAAACCCTGGATTCACACTTCTGCGTCATTCCAAGCTCCACAGCATATGGTGGTCTTCACATCTCTTAATCTACACCTATCAACTAGCTAGATTAATTGGGCTTGCGTTGCATCATCAACCTGCTGATCTGAACAAGCACCTAGTTGGACCAACCAGGCTATTGATCAAGGTGCTTATTCTGCAAAACTCATCTGATTTCACCACTCCACCATACCATTTTTTGCTTAGCTGAAGGCATTGAATTTAGCACTTAATGGGAGGCAACCTGCCATTCCAAAAACCTGAGATCCTTCTAATTATCCTTCTGTACTTTACCTCTATTGCACCCTAAGGTCAATTTTAGAATAGTCGATCTCACCTTTAGTACTCATACCAGGGCTTGAAATCATTTGCAACAGTCATTCTCGACTTGTTCTCCCACCTGATAATCCTATTCCAATTCCTGAACCCAAAACCGTTCCACACCCTCCGTTTATAATGTAGACATTGCAAAACTTAGGCATGGGGGGTGGTAAAGTGCAAACATACAAAAATTCATAGCTTGGAAGGGTTCTCACAAAAAAGCAGACATATTCCGAAAACTAAAAAAAATAAAAAATTGGAAAAGAACAAAAATAGAAGGGAGGAAATTTTGAATTGATATCATTTGTTGAGGAGAAAAGGGGAGAGATAAAAATGTCAAAAATGAGCATAATTTGAAAATAAAAATAGATAGTCATTAGTAAAAGATTAAGGAATTGACTTAGTTCTAGAATAAATTTAAAAGAGAAAAAATGAAAGACAAAAAGTGCTAAAGAAACAAAAAGAGATTAGTAGGAACGCTGATCTTAGGCCTCTTGGGCTACAATCCTAGGCTTAAAAATTCAAGTATCTGCTAAGATCTGGATAGTCCTTAAGAGGTTGAGGAAAATGCGAAGCTTAAGTATTAGGTCTAAGGCTTAGGAATTATTTGGCCTCGTTAACTGACCTCTAGTTTGCAGGACTCAATAACCTAAGCACCCCAATCAACACACAGTCTGGTTCAGTGTGCCTAAGTATCAAAATCACGCAAATGTGTTAAATCTGTTCTGAAAAAGTTACCTAGATTAGGAGCAACTGATCAACACAAGTTGATTTGGACGAGTTCTCAATGCGGAAAGGCAGGAAATTCCCCTCGAAGATGCGTAATAACATACCGTCTCCTCGATGCTTGTCTCCTAAGATATCTAAATATCCTACCAGGGGCATGTAAGAATCTTGTGTTGGTTTAGATGCCATGGGTAGCATTATCACGAAATGTCGATTGCCAGGGTCTGGATTTAGCTACAGAATGCCATGGGTGGGATTATCTCAAAATCTCGAAAGCCAGGGTTTTGGGGGTTAAAATGTGAGGTGCTATCTCGAAGCATCGATTGCCAGGGACCCTACGAGAATTGATGGTAGGAACTAGGAATCCGATACAGACCGTGTTGTAAGGCTAATCCGAAGCTAGAAATAAAAAGAAAAGAGAGAGAAAACTCTCCAAAAATAAAGAAAAGTTCTTCTGCCTCTCTCTTACAAAAATGCACTGCAAACTGAACCTAGGCTAAAACTTGTTACAAGCAAGGGTGCTTTAACCACGGAGTTCAACAAACCTTCGGTTAGTTATTGTGGGCCTCAGAAACCTTAGCAGCAAACTAAGGCTAGAGCCGGTAAGGTCCGGATCTTGCTTGGTACTTGAGTGCCTCTAGGCCTACTATTAGCATTCTAACCTAATCTACAAAAAAGCATACATCAAACTTTTAAGCATCTAAAGGCATATGGTCTAGAATCAAAGTTAATACCTTGAAATTTTGCTAAGGGACTAGCAAAAGGTAGGCATGGGGGTATGATGGGAACACCATCATGAGTCATAACTAGCTCATTTTGATCTAATTAAGTCAGTAAATGCTCCTACATAACTGCTAGAGAGTCATATTTCACTACATAATCATTTTGAGGGAAAAATAAGAAACTAGGGCTAAAACTATAATTTTACCATCATATCATGAAAGTAGTACAACCATTGGTTTTCCTAGGGGTCAAAAAAGTCCTAAAAGGCTAACAAGTGGGTTAGAACATTCAGAAAAGGGTTTGCATGTGTTCTGAGAATTAAATGACTTTTGAAACCCTAAAAATAGACCCGCTTAATTTACTGAGGTTCTGGTTAAGATAAAATTTACCTAAACCTTCTAAAATTTATAGAAAAATATTCTATAGGGTTTGGAACCTTCAATTTGACCATCAGAACTCGTTTTGACCAAGAATAGAGTCTTAGACAGACATTTGCCCTAATATGCGCTTTTGCATAAATTACCCAGTAAAACATGGTAAACACCAAAATCCAACTTCACCATTGGATTCCTTAGGTCCAAATTAGGTTTTTGCCAAAATTTGGACCCAAGATGAGTTTGTCTTGACCAAGTTTGTAACTTGGTCCTGTCTGATTATATTTATGCCCTTAACTTTCAAAATCTTTTCAAATAGACCCCTAACTTTATCATCGTTCCCACAAAAAGGTCCCTATCGCCATTAAACCTATTCCTACTTGCTCCGGCGACCTTGATTTAGAAAGAACTTTATTTCTTGTCGAATCCCTTTCAAATTTGAAAGGGAAGTTCATCAAGAAATTCCCTTCCTTTTGAGCCAAATCCCATGCCCCAAAACCTTCCCAACCTCTCATGCGAATGCATGAGAAATTTGGGATCAAGGAATTTCCCAACTCCGGCAAGCCTTCCAAGCTTGTGAAGCTTGCTTCCCAAGCTCAAAACTTCTTCCTTGGGTCTATAAAGGAACCTCTTGATCAGACCATTCTCCCTATGCTCGAAATCGGCCAAGATCCCCGCTAATTCCTTTCTCTCTCTCTCTCTTGGTCGAAAGTTCCTCGATATCCGGTGAGCTCCTTCGGCCTTCTTTGTCCTCCGTTTGCAAGACCAGCAGCGGAGTTATCTTCCTTGTTTCTTCCTGCATCGAGCTGTACCAGCCGGCGCCCTAATCTCCTTCCTCGCCGTTTCCCTCTCTCCGGAGCTATTCTCTTCTCTGACGTCGGAAACACCACAACCGGTGCCTTCTCCTTCCCACTTCGTCTGTTACTACATTCAAATGCTCCCTAAACTCTTCCTCATCACACCAACACTTTTGACTCACCGCTTTGACCTCGACCACGCCTCCATGACTCCATTGTCTTCCACCATTCCGGCCACACCTTCGACGAGGTACATCTCACCCCACACACCACCAAACCCCTCGCCGACTACATCAAAACCTCTGCCACACCTCTCCACTCATTTCCTCTCTCTCATTTCGATCCATCATCTACCCGAACACTGCCCTAAACAGACTCATCATCTCCAATCTAACCCGTCACCATCCGGCCACCATCCACACCCATCCGCTACGCCGACCTCCTCAACGAACTCCTCATGATACGGTAATACTCTCTGAACCTTTTGGCACAGCTGAAAGGCCTTGTTGATGTTTTCAAGTGTCAAGCTCCCTCGCCATTAATGCAAAGCTTCAAAGGAAGCTTGAGCCCATTCTATCCGCACATGCTCCAAGCTGCAGCTCCAGGTTGATGTGGAAGACTTCCAGGATTATGCCTAGGTCTCCAATTGGGTGAGGCACCATCGACAGCTCTTGTAATAAGATGAAGAACCACCTACAGACTCTCATGCTAAACTCTAGGTGGGATAGTCCCACATCGGAAAATGTCATTCCTCTTGTGCCGCATATATTGTTTCTATCATACAGGCTTCTCGCCTCAGAACATGGGGTGAGGTCCCTCTCACCCACGCACCTGTGCCTGGTCCGTGACCTCTACCAGCAGACTTGGTTTGGCTTATTAACCCACCTAAGCCTCACTCGCTCACCACCCACTACCGGTGAGCCTGGACCTCGGTACACTAGGTTAAATAACCCGATTACCCCTATGGCTCTGGGAGAGAGGATCCTAAAGAGAGAAGGAGAGCCTGCGCAGGTAGGGGGAGGGCTTTGCTCTTGGTGAGAATTGGCTAACACCTAGCCGAATTTAGAAGCTTTTCCCTTGCTATGTGAAGAAAGGTAGAGAAAGAAGAAGGGTTGAAGGAAGAAGAAGAGTTGCAGTGACAGAGAAGGAAAGTAAGAGAAGAACACAAAGAAGAGGAAGGCCTATAGCTAAAAAAGGAAGAAAGGCACAGAAGAGAAAGAGAAAAGAAGAAGAAGAACAGAGAATGGCTTGAGCAATTTAAGCTGTTTGATTGGTAAATCAGACACTTGGTTTGATTTCATTTCATACATATATACATTGAGTTCATTAGCCGTCATTGTAAGGAGTACTTGGTGATCTAAATCACCATTTTACTCCATTATTTTTGCAGCCTAACACTTGATCCTAGTGCTACTTTATCCTAACATCATTTTTGTTTACAATTTCATAGCTTTCTTATCTTAAATTTCACTTTTGTGAACTGAATTCCATATTGCTCCTTGTGTTCGACTTCGAAACTTTTTCGAGTAATAAATTTATTTGTTTGAGTGCTATTTTGGCTATACTGCAATGTGACAATTTTAAAACACTAATTTAGCATGCAAACAGGGGTCCAAAGTAGGGTTTGATCATTCTTGATTTGCCCAGGTTTATTCCATTTTTGTAAAATCCTTTCCAATCCATAGGTCAAGTAGGAGAGATACATGAATTCAGATAACGTATCTTGGTTAGGGTCCAGGAAAGGGTAGGGGTCTTGGTGTTCTCCTAGAGTGTAGGTCCTATCAGATTGTTTAGTGGGTGGATGGGACCTAAAAGAGGAGTCATCATAAGGAGAATCAAGATAAGGATTCCTAAGGTTTGGATCGTACCCCTAGGTGGTTGGGTTGGATGTATCCCAATAGGAAGTTGGTGCAGGATGAGCGAAATTGGGATAGCTGGGATAAGAGGGATCTTCTAGATATTCATGCCCTAGATTATATCTCCAACTAGGTGGTTGGTTATTCCAAGTAAACCGTGGATACAGTCTACTTGGGTTAGAATACAAATCATGTTGGGGATTGTTTGGGAAGGAAGGATAGGCATTGAAATCTATGGTTTAGAAGTAGAGGGATGAGCAAAGAACAGATGAGAGAATTAAGTTTGCACAATCAACAAAGCAAAACTAAGCCCTATATTGTAGACCCAGGTGACCTATGCGTCAGAAATAAATTTTGACCATATGACGAATTTGGTGTTGCCCTTACTCCCAAAGGTGGTAAAGTTGGGAAGGCGAACCATGGGGAGCATGTCCTGAGGGCTGCTAATTATGCCAAACCCCTTCTTACTTAAGTCGTTTGACAATCGAACCTCCCAACTTAACACCTTTTGAAGCAAGCAGAAGTCACTAATTCGCAATGCATTTAGAAAATACCCAGAAATAGACTCAATGAATCCTAGGGCCAATGTCTACTCAATTTTATTGAGGGCTAGGTTAGTGCTTGTGCTCAAGGTATATGATGAGGCATTGTTGGGGGTTTTGTCTTTTAATTACTTCAATTGATCGTGTATATGCACTTCAAGAAAGCAAGGTTCTCATGAAAGGTCTTTTTAGATGTGGTGTCCTTTAACGATTCATCCTTGCTTTAGAGCTTTCTAGGGTTAGAATTTCTTAATATATTCAAGCAATGTGTGTAGTTGGCACACAAAGTTTTGCACACACGGGTGAGTGTAAATTTCCCTTTTGAGAAAAATATGTGGCCCTACAAAAACAATCCCAATGTATTCACCCTAAAGTTCATACGATTCTACCAGGTGAATTGGTTTTAGATTGACTGGTGCGGCCCAATCCAAGACATGGGTGGCTTCACAAACACCACTCGAAAAGATTTTCAATGGTTATTAGAGTGTTTAAGAGAATTTATTTTTTTTCAGGTGGTGAGTTTGAGATGTAGGTCAAGTAATCATTCACAATGCCATTTTTTCTTTAATTTTTTTTAGATTTTTGTAAAAGCAAGCAAACAAGCAAACATTCTATCCTAATGTTCATGCATGACCCTAGACGTGAATTTTTTTTTAGATATGGGATGATGAAACTTCAATAGATATGGTGGTACTCACCCAAAATCCTTGCTGCACTTTACTCCCAATCTACCATCTTGGGATGCACTCCTCTTGTCGCCTTCGTGCCAGATTCCTACAATCAATCAATAGAAAGAGAGAAAGGAGAATCAGAAATGTGAGCACCAATAAAAGGATAGAAGTGACTAAAATATCCATTGCCTCCCCAGCAATGGCACCAAAAATTGATGTTAAGAAATGCATTAAAATAAGTTGTTCATTGTAGCATGCATTTACGACATCAATTTTAAAGAGAATAATCGTATGTGAGTAGGAGTGTCGATCTCAGGGAGGCAAGAAATCAGATCAATTAATTGCTTCAATGTCACAAAATACATCTTTTTGTTTGCTAGCATTAAGAGACAGAGAAAGAAAGAGAGAGAGAGAGTAGGGTTAGAAATCCATGATAACGGTGATAGATAATCTACATGCAAAAAACATGATAGAATAAGGTTAGATTAAAATCATAGAATGTCACAAATCGAATGAGACAACAATGATAGGAAAAATTATCTTACAGCTAGCAACACTAATGCTAGATGAATGCTTAAAGAAATGTAAACATTAAGCTAAGGAAAAATGGGAATAAATGCGACAAATGGAGCATTAAGATAGCCATGGTGGTGGACGGGCTTCCGTCAGTGGCTCGACAACTTCAGAACCTTACTTGAAGTCTATGAGGTGGGGGACATGCTAGGTAGAAGATTTGATAAGAGCCCCCTAGATGGAGGGGTGTAGGTCCTTTTATAGTGGAGATATGAAGGCCAAAAGCACATTTGGATCAATAGTGACATTCAATTTTTCACGAAGCTTCGACATAGGCATTGCTAAAGGACCCAGCTCATACACTCTCTGGCACCTGCTCACTCTTGAACAGTGGCCTCGCTCACAATCTGCGCGCTCGTGCTCACAGTCATTTGATCAAGAATCGATAGTCTAGATCATGTGTGGCCACGCCTTTAGGATCGCATGGAGTGCTCGCATGATCAAGCATTGGATCGGACGTTGGGTAGTGCGTGCACGCATCGTGTGTATTCGGTGCGTGAGATCGCGCCACATTTCACCCTTCAGGACAGTTAGATGAGAAATAAAGGGCCAAATTTTTCTTGTCACTCGTGTGTTGATAATTTGCACCCAGCGAGGCTTCGAATGCGTGCCTACAGCATGTGGGTTGAGGTGCAGACCATTGCACCATGCCCGTGGATGGTCACGCAGCTGCACTGCTGGTGCTACGTGCACAACTATTGGATACGATCGAATGGTGGAGCTAAGGTGAGGCGTGGCGTAACCCTCACCATGTGATCCTCAAGCAACGGTGGAGAGGCATCATTAGAAGGGCCTTCCGTAGATGTGAAGTGCATTGTGGAGGCACAGATGAGTGGCACATGGTCAATCAACGGCCAAAACTTCTTTGGCTCATTGTGGGAGCTATGGAGGTCAGATTGAGGTGATTTTGACTTCGCTGAACTCCGTTCGTGGATTCGGATCCATCTTTATGCTCCGATTGCTCATTTGAGACTTGTTTCAATGTGCACTTGTACCCATGGTCATTAAACATTAATTATAAGCAATCATAAGCAATCTTAATGTAGGAATAACATAATATGCATGCAATGCTCCGAATCCCACTATAGAGTGATATTAATGCACATATGCCCTCGAAATTGACTCTACTTGATAGAATTATCGACACTATATGAAGATTCATCAGACCTCACCCCCATGCTCTCGTAGGTAGCAAGCCAAGTGCACAAAATCCTTTTATCTGCCTTCGCGAGCCAGAGTTTCCCAGGCTGGGCTAATCCCACTCCTGTTCTTCATATCTACAAAGTGTGACATGCAACCAAATCCCTTGCCGAGTTGAGATCGTGGCTGATGCTCTTTTGCTAGATTGAAGACCTGGGCAGCTGCAATAGAAGATTTTGCGTCCAGCGAGGTCAGCAACCGGATGGATGTTGGCTAGAGTAGTGCTACCAAGGTCAGAGAGGGCAAAGGCCTTACAGCCTCATTAGAAGCGTTCACAAGCTTCGCCAGTCTCATCAAGTGCAGTGGTGGTCGTGGATTGGTGATTGGAGGCATGTGATGATCAAACGACTTTGGAGAAGATGGCAGAAGATGGGTCCGTCCGATGGGGCTGTAGAGTGGATGGAAGATGAAATAGAGGGCCTTTGTGTAGGGAGGTGAGGTGGAGCTCATGGCGGTCACGACATCGGTCTGGTGTACTGTGGAGTGCGTGCAACCGGCTTGGCTGGAGTAGGGGAAGATGGAGGAAATGATGATTTGTTGATGGAATTAGGGTACTAAGGGGGTAGATCTATTTTAGGGAGAGAGACGAAGAGGGAGAAACTAATTATGGACGAAGGTAGGGAGGATTTGACGTTGGCTGTGATTGGCTAGCTTTAGAGATGAAGATTGCTCTGATGGAGGAACAGTGATGACGAAGGGGCTTAGAGCAACAAAACTTTGATGGGTTCTGGTCACGAAGAAGAGAGAAGGACGTTGGTGCCTTCAATTTGACCATTGAAGGCATGAATGAGGGGGAGTGAGAGGGTCACTGAAGTCACGGAGCTTCTTGAGCAGAGAGGAGGGAAGAGGTTAAGGACCAACCTAGAATTGATTAAAGAGAATGAGAAGGACATCAAAGGCTTTTATAGAGCTTGTAATCGAGCTCTAGATGAAGAAAGAGGCAAGATTTGTCTATGGTTTCAGAGGAAAAAGATCCCTTGAAATCTCGAATTCGCATGGTCTCTATGCTTGGAATCAAGGTATAGAACCTCGCTCAAAAGATTCTCCAATGTGGGAACACCAATCCCACCAAATTTGGTGTGATTAAGGGGATTTCGAGCTTGGTCAAAGGGCCAAGTAGGTCGGTTGACCCAGCCATGGCGACAAGGGTCATTATGTGAAGAAAAAGAAGTTGGTAGGGTAAACGCAAGGAAATTCGAAAGCTAGGGCCTTAACTGAGAGAAATAGAGATATAATTGACTAAAATGCAAACTAAGTAAAGATGGACTCTGATTGGGCCCAAATTTTGGTACAAATCTAATTTATACCTAAGGAATCTGATGGTTTAGCCAAATTTGAGTTTTGACCATGTTTGTCTAAGCAATTCACACAAAATCCCAAACTAGGGTAGAATTCCATCCGAGACTATTCTAGGCCAAAATGGGTTTAGATGGTCAAATCAAGGGTACCAAACCTTTTAGAATATTTTCTTATAAATTTTAGGAGATGCAGATGAATTTTATCCTGACCAGAATCTCTTTAATTCAAGATGGTCTGAAATTAGGGTTTGGTGTTCTGATTCAGTTCTCAAAATGCATAAAACCCCATTTCTGTTTGTGTAGACACACTCTTTGGACTTTAATGCTTATTTGACCTTTAATTAACTCATGGCAAACCCCGTGGTTACTCTGCATTTATGACATGATGTTAAAATTACAGAATTAGCCCTGATTTGTCATTCTCTCCACAAAATGGATCTAAATGGATTACGGCTCTCAAGCGATCATGTAGGAGCATTTGTCACTTGATTTTCACTAATCTAAGTTATTTATGGCTAATGATGGTGTTACCATCAGCTACGTTGCTATCCCAAAAGCTTTTCTTCTTAGTCATGGTGCAGGTGAATGACAAATTTCAGACAATAATTTGTGATTGTCATGTTCTAGATCGCAATCCAGTTACAAAACCATAAACCAAAATCAAAACTCTTCCAAGTATCTATTATGGAATTTGCATCCGTAGAAGATCTAATGGAGTTTGATATTGGCCATGGATTACCTACCTAATGCAACTAGCATTTTTCTAGCTTTACGATGGTAAAGTGAAAAGGAGGTTTATGGTCGGGCCTGGATGGTCTTGGTCACTTTTTGGCCCAGGGTCGAACTCAGGGAAGTGGGATTAGAAGTGAATGAGTTTCTACGCCTTTCCTACAACGAATCTCTTCCGTTCGCTTATTATGTTTTTGCTGTTTTTCTATTTAAGATTTTTTTCTGATAATTCTTGTCCTTGAGGCACACCCTCAAAATCAGGTTCTTGGCTTTGAGCCAAATTATGGTTTCAAAACTAGTCTTTGCAAGACTGAGTACCTACAAGTCAAGGATTATCTTTTCTCTTTTATATATTTTTTTTCTTTTTAATGGCAGGAAAGGGAAACAAAAATAAAGTAAATATAGTATATATATATGTATATATTATATATGTATAAAGGGGTGGGGGTGGAGGTGGAGATGGCATGTAGCACGGTGTCAAGTCAGTCATCATCTAGAAAGACGCAACCAATTGGATGAAGTGCTGCATGGAGTGTAGGATGGATGGGTGAAAGATGTGTGCGAAAATGCTTTCTATACGCGTGTATCAGGAAATATCAGCAACTAGTGTGGATATTCCCGCGATACAATGTATGGTAAGTGATATGAAAAAATATATATATATATATCAGTAAATATATTTCTATATGTAAATATATATATGGTTATAGATATATAGGTATATATGTAGTTATATGTATATATATATATAGATATGTAAATATATGTATAGATATATATATATATATATATGTATATGTGTGTATATATAACTAAATAGATGTATATATATATATGTATGTATATATATAGTAATATATGTATATAGATATATGTAGATAGATATGTATATATAGTTATAGATATATATGTATATATGTATGTATATTTGTATATATATATAAGTATATGTGTATATATATGTATATATATATATGTATATATACTTATACTTAGTTATATAAGTACTAATATATGTATAGATATATGTATACATATATATATATATGTATATAAGTGTATGTATGTATATATGTAAGTATATAGATATATATATATATATGTATGTATGTATGTATATATACTTATATATAATTGTATAGGTACTAATATATATATATATATATTATATATAGGTATATATATATAAGTGTGTGTACAGGGGTGTACAAGTGATAGTGTGTGTGTACGAGAGTGTGTGTGCATGTATAAGTGTCTGTGAGAGAGAGAGAGAGAGAGAGAGAGGGCGTCTGCTGAGTGAAGAACTAGCGAGTTAAGTCGTCTCCAGCTTCCAACCGTCGTCTAATGGCGCACGCGCATGTGCAGGTGCGTAGGCACGCGAAGACGTGCGCACTGGAGGGAGTGAGAATGAGGGAGAGAGGCCACAGCGCACCGCGCTGCTTGGTGAGGCAGGCGCTGATTGCACCACAAAAGTATGCCTGCAATTGTGCCGTCTTGTGCTATTTCCTAGCATTACCAATGCATATTAGGTTTCATAATCGCATTTGTAAAAATACATGCATGCATGCATTTAATTAAGAAGGGAGGAGAGTGAAATAAAATTGCCTCGCGATTACATTTCTCCTCAAGTGCTTCCTCACAAATTTCCATCTCCATTTTTATTTCTTTTTGATTTTTAAATCTTTCTCCTCGCGGCTGCATGGAGCATCGACTTCTTCTCTTCACGCCTTGCCTAGCTTCACCTCTCCCTGCAGCTGCAGTAGACCTCTCCCTGCCAAGGCCATGCATGAGCCATGCACAGCCAGGGCATGGTCGTGCATGGCTTTCATCATCTATATAAAGTGGGCGGCTTCTTCTTCAAGCTAGCCTGGTCCTCACCAAAAAAAGCCAAAAAAAAAGACTCTGTAGAACTTCTCCTTCCAGGCAGTCCTCTCCTCCCTCTCCCTTCATACGCCAGCCCTCCTCGGAGACACCCGACGGGCAAGAGCCCTCACTGTGGTGCACACCACCATAGTGAGACCACCACCGCCCAGCTCTTCAAAGTGCCGGTGGGCATGGTGGCTCTTTTCTAGTTTTTTTTCCCTTTTCCAGCACCTTCAGCCATGGCTGCAAGCTTCAAGGTCTAAAGCTCGAAGCTCGGCGGCAGTAGTTGTGGCAAGGCAGCAGCAGTAGCAGGTGTCCCAGCCATTCAGCGCAAGCCTGCAGGCACCCCAGCCCCTTCCATGTGCACCTGCAAGCCTCTCTGCCTCCCGCTTCTTCACTCTGTCACACGCTCGCTTCCGCCCGCAACCGGCCTCTACGCGCCTCTGTAGGGGCCAGCCAAGCTCCCCAACACACCCCAGAAACACCTGCAAGCTTCCGCGCACGCCTGCAGACACCTCGCCTCCTGCTTCTCCGCTCTATCACGAGCTTCTCCATGCCTGCAACTGGCCGGTGCAGACCGTCTTGCTCGCGCGCCAGCCCGCGCGGGCTAGCCACGAGCCGGTAGCACTCACACCACCTGCAGCTCCTGGTTGCGTGGTGCAGATGACCATTGTAGCCACTGTTCACGCGAGTCTACGCGACACTGTGGCTACAGTGGGGTGATTGGTGAGCTTCTCACTTTACCGATCACCCGACGCGCCGCTACCGCCGTTTGCCCGTGCGCGCGCCTGCCCACACGTCTGCCAGCCCTCTCCCAATGCCTGCCTTCGCCCATTCTCTTCGCTCACGCGCGATTGTGAGTGCCCGCTCCAGCCTTCGCACAGCAAGGTACGTTGCATCTTCTCTCCGCACCCTCACCCTCCAGCGCACGCTTGTATGCGTGAGTGCGTGCCTGCGCACGAGCTTGAACCATCAGACGACACTCGCTGGTTGCAGACGACCTAACTCGCCTCCAGCAGCGCAGCTGCCATCTCTCTTGCCCTCTCTCTCTCACTCTCTCTTACAACACTCTCACTCGCTTCATCGACGTTTACACACACATACACTAACACTTCCACACACACACACACCTATACCCTATTATAAACATATATATATACGTATACTTATATATATTGATATATATATACATATATTATATACATATATATATATATATATACATATATACACACCTACTTATATATACATACATATATACATATATATACATATCTAGCTACATATATCTATATATACATATATTACTATATACATATATATATATACATATACATCTATATAGTATCATATACATACATATACATATAAGTACATACATATATATATATATCTACATATATCTATCTTTACAAATACTTATATATATATATTTACATACATATATATATATATTTTCTCATTATTTACCATACGTGGTATCGGGGGAATATCTGCACTAGTTGCTCATGTTCCCCGATACACGCGTACAAAAAGCATGGTTACATACATCTTCCACCATCCATCCTATACCTTACATGCGGCACCTAGTCCTGTCAGTTGCGTCTTTCTAGACGACGACCGACTCGACACCGTGCTACACTCCATCTCCGCCTCCACCCACACCCCTTTATACATATATATATATACACTATATTTACTTTATTTCTGTTTCGCTTTCCTATTAGTAAAAAGATAAAAGAAAAATATAAAAGAGAAAAGATAATCCTTGACTTGTAGGTACCCATCTTGCGAATAGCAAGACCCGTTTTGGAACCCTGTTTTGGCTCAAAGCCAAGAACCCAATTTTGAGGGTGTGCCTCAAGGACAAAGATTACCAAAAAAAAATCTAAATAGAAAAACACCAAAAACACAATAAACGAAAGGAAGAGACTCATTGTAGGGAAAGCGTAGAAACTTAACTTGTACCCCACTTCCCTGAGTTCGACCCTAAGCCTAAAAGTGACCAAGATAAAATCAAGTAAGCCAGGTAAAAAATTTTGTCAAGAGATGGTTAGGTCCGATTTAGGTTAGCCACTATATACACTTCAATGATAAAAACACCATATTAACAACCTATTCGGGTCCGACACCATAATTTTTCCGCCGCCGTTGCCAGGGAAGTGTGCCTTCAAGTAAGTTTCTATTCAATTCCTTTCAATTTTTCTCTTCTCTCTTCACGGGTATCTCTGTTTTTGGTGTGCAGGTGAACCTGGTGCAAGGAAAAGGCAAGCAAATGAAGTCGAAGACGTGAGCAGATCTAAGGTGGGAACGAGAGCGTGAAGATGCCGACACCGCATTAGAGCTTCGCACACGTTGCCGAACAAGTAGGCCTTCTTTTCTTAGCAACTAGGGTTAACTTGTCACCTTAATAAAAAAAAACTAAAAAAAGACTTAAAACTAGAAAAACTTCTTGGGATCTCTTGGGGCAATTGGACTAAAATTCACTTGTTTGATTGATTGTCTTCACTCCCACCACCCCGAGATTTCCCACCCTACTTCGCATAGCGAAAATCCGAGAATCGTGATTCTTGAATTTTTCGCCGTGCAAAGTATTCTTTGACGCAAATACAAAAAGATTGATTGCACCCCTCTTTTGCCTCACTTATCTACAATTCGGGATCACTTTTTTGGTGGGGAGACTTGGAATTGAGTCGATTCCAACCCCACCACGACTTTTCAACTTGCCTAAGATTCGATCCCGAATACTTCAACCCCAACTATTTGATTTTCTTTATCTTTCTGTTGAAGCCTCGTGTGTGTAAATCATTTCTGGTGATTGGGAGCACTTGAATTGAAGTTCTTTGGCTCCCCTTCACATAAATATAAAACTGATTCGTGCATCCACACATAGAAATCTCCATTTAGGGTAGCCCATTGCATTTTAGCATGCATTAACTAACTGATATTGAAGAAGGGTGTATTGGGCTTAGAAAGAAAACTTGTATTCTCACAAAACCCGGAGATTGGTTGAATTGGTATTTTAGCGAAATCCTAAAATCCATACTACTTAAGGCTGAACTCTAAAAACCATTCACCAATAAAAACTTCAATTCGGGGAGATTTCCCCGTTGCATGCTTGTTTTACACACTCTGAAAATCAATCACTTGGGCATTACCCGTAAAAAATGCCCTTCACATTCCAAAAGCACTTGATCCTAAGCCTCTAACTAAAATTGGTAGTAACTTGACCCTTCCAAAGGATTGGAGGTCTAACGACATGCGTGTAGCGTCTAGGTGCTGGTGAGAGTTCCCGCGTGCTATCGGGTGTCTAAGACTGGGGCAAACGGCCTTTCAATCTGGCTCGGTGGTTCCGCAGTGCTGGCATTCGGTTCCGTAGTCCGTGATAGTAGGTAACTTAGATCTTTAGGTCTAAGGGCACACTGTAGAGGTTAGGAATTTGATTGTATTGATTTGTCATCAAGTGTACCTTTGCGGCGTCGTTTCTCTCATCTCTTTTCCCTTCTCATCTCCCCAACTCTTCCTGCGGTAGTGCATGTTTGGGAGGAGGTCACAAAACCCTGAACTATTTGAATTGCCTGATAAATTTAGAAAAGGAGCCAAATCGTCCTCCTCCACAAACATGGCAAACACCCCCACCTCACCACTTTGTCACAATTCCAATTCCTCCAACATTAGGCTTATCCCGAGAAACCCTGTAAGACCTTCCATACCAAGTGTCGCGCCGAGCGACTCAGTAAGTCATGTGGATCTGGCTTCTGTAAGCTAGTATTTCGACATGGAGGACCACGCCTCTATCAGCTCAGACACATATTTACATGCGGACACGTCTTCTGGCATAGAAGATGCTTGCGCCCTGGGGAACAACCCGTTCTCTGTCACGTATAACCCAGGGTGGAGAAATCATCCAAATTTTGCATGGTCCAACAACCTGCAATGCCAAAACCCCGCGAGTGGACCAATGCGACCGTCCACACCCGTCATCCCAAGGGCCCAGTCTAATCCTATGGCGAATCCGCCATCAGGCCCTTGCATACCGCAAACAAAACACGCATCAAGTCCTCTTGATAAATTGATGCGAATGATGACAGAAATGTCAAAGTGCCATAAAGAGAACATGACCTCCCTTCAGCACCAATTGGCACAGCAGAATGCTAAGATCAGTCAACTACGCATGACGACTTGATCTCAGGGCACTTTCCCCGCCCAACCTGTTCCAAACCCACGAAACTTCGTACCTCGTGGTCCGCAACCACAGGTACAACCTTCTCAGGGACAGGTTCATCAAATTCTACAAGCTCTGAGCAATCCACCAGGATTTGTAGGCTAATCCCACTGTAGCACCGCACTCTTATGTCCCTATTGAGAAGCCTCCTCCGCCATATGATCCCACTGGACCTGCATCGTCCAATGATATCGCTACGAGGAGCGGTAAGCGGATCGTCGATCTGCCTCAACCTGATCCTGGCCCATCTTCTTCATCGCCCTCTCATTCGGGATGTGCACCACATTCGCGAGAGGACGATACACTCAAATTGGTGCCAGAATTAGTCCCATTCCCTGAGGCTCTACTGAGGGAGCCAAAAGGCAAAAAGAAAGATACGCAGGCCTTTGATAACCTACGTAATTTGTTCAGGGATGTAGAAATCAAGGTACCCCTGCTTGAGGCTATCGACCACATACCTACTGTCGTCCGATTTTTCAAAGACTACACAACACCCAGGCGACAGTCAAAGAAAACCAAAAATCCGGTGGTTCTCTTGCCTCATGCGAGTTGTGCTATACTGTCAAATCTACCACCAAAGTAGAAACATCCGATCACACTGCTTATTTCCTACAGCATCCAAGGCTGCAATTTTAACCGTGCCCTGCTTGATCTAGGATCTTCCATAAATCTTATACCGACCTTCATGCTCGAAAAATTTTCCTTGGGAAATCTAAAACCCACCCCTGTCACGCTATAGTTGGAAGATCGTTATGTCAAAATCCCGATGGGTATGGTGGAAGACGTGGTGGTTAGGGTCAACAGTCTCTGTTTTCCTGTTCACTTTCTCATTTTAGATATGGAAGTTCCTAGCTCACTTTCTGATTGTCCGTTCATCCTTGGTCGACCTTTCTTGGCCACAGCCTGCGCCCTTATCGACTGCAAGTCGTGCTGTATTGAGATTGCCGTTGGAACTGAAAAGCTCAAGCTTAACATCTTCAAGGCAGCCAAGAACTTTGATTGCGATTGTATCGAGGATGACACGTCTAATGAGGACATGGCCGTCAGCGCGTGTATCGGACCAATTGGGACCTATTCTGACTGCTGCGGATTGCCTATAAACACTGTCGACTACCTGACCAACACATATTGTGACATTCCTCCATCCCTCCCTTGTCTCGTACCTTCTCCTGACCAGACTTCTTACAAGGTTTTCTCCTCTTCCCATACCTCATGGTCTGAGTCATATCCGGGCTGCTCACCGCTGGTCCACACTCTGGAAGACCGGATTGCCCTTTCTTTCTCGCCAAATCAGCCAGATTTGCAACTCCACACTGGGACCTTGAGCCCACATCTTACTCACTGGGGCTATTCCCTTTTGAATCCATCTATCAAGGAAGCCCCTCTTCTTGGTTAATCTGAGGGCTAACTGCTTCCTCCTGACCTATTTTCTATTCCGCCTGGGACACTCTCTTCCTAGAAAATGCCAGATCTTTCACCACCCACCCTACCACCCTGCTGTATACCCTGCATTCAGCTCTCGTTACCCGATCTTTCGTCCTTTCTCTACCCTTCCCTGCATGCATATGAGGACATAGCATTATTTGGCATGGGGGGGTGGATAGGCATCCATAGGATCTGGGTATTTTAGGGTATCATGCAGTTTCCACCCATTTATAAATATGCAAGAAAAAGAAAAAGAAAAAAAAAATATATAAATATAATAAAAATGGTGTTTAGTAATGATCTAAAAGATGAAACAAAAAATACAATAAGTGTTTATATAGATATTCAACCTTTGTTTTGAAGACTTTCCAGGCCATAGAAGCTTGATTCGCTCAGGCTCGGCTTAATTCACTTGAGCATTTACAAGATAGATCGGAATTTCTCCTAACTAAGGATGTATTCTTGTACTTGAGACATCAGTACGGGATTCGTTGGTTTGCTTCTACTTGAGAGCTTAAGTAAACTTGGTTCACACTACACATATCAGGAAAGACCAGGTGAACATAAGATCCAACCTTAGTGTTCATTAGGGAAGGTTTAGTCCTTACCTATGCGTGCAGGTAGACTTTCTATCCCAGGTTTTAGTCTTGTGTTGAGGAGAAACTCTTTCTACCAAAAAGAAACTCTCCCACCAAAAAGAAAAGTGTGCTCCTTCAAATAAAGTTGTAAGAGATATACTGACACGTTTTTCAAAAAAAAAAGAAAAGAAAAAGAGATGCAAATAAGTCAGTATATCTCACAAATATCTGTAAAATCTTCCTACGAAAAGTTCTATTTTCCTTAAGCCACAAATGTCAGAAAATGGTAGTTGAGTTTTCCGTCATCTTCTTAAGGGTCAATCTGAAAACACAAGCTGAAACTGGGACCAACCTTTACTTAAAGATTCATGAAACCCTGGGCTTGAGTTTTAATGTTCATCTGGTCAGTCTTGATCCTTCATTAAGCACAAGCCATAATCTCTTGAGCTCTCGAGTACGGCAAAAACCTCCTGGGTCCTGGAAATCATACTTAAGGTTTAAATATCAAGAGTCCTGGTTAGTCGAGAGATGATCTATTTCATGTGAGACTTAAAGTTCTGGTAGTCTTCTCTACAATTGGTTCTCACAATATCCAACAATAAACACACCTATATCACCTCAGAAGAAAATCTTCAGCTTAAGATCATTTCTAAATGTTGTTTTGCTAGGGACTAGCAAAAGATAAGCATGGCAGTATGATTGCACCACAAAAATACGCCTGCAATTGTGCCGTCTTGTGCTATTTCCTAGCATTACCAATGCATATTAGGTTCCATAATCGCATTTGTAAAAATACATGCATGCATGCATTTAATTAAGAAGGGGGGAGAGTGAAATAAAATGGCCTCGCGATTACATTTTTCCTCAAGTGCTTCCTCACAAATTTCCATCTCCATTTTTATTTCTTTTTGATTTTCAAATCTTTCTCCTCGCGGCTGCATGGAGCATCGAATTCTTATTTTCATGCCATGTCCTACTTCACCTCTCCCTGCAGCTGAAGCAGACCTCTCCCTGCCAAGGCCATGCATGAGCCATGCACAGCCTTGGCATGGCCGTGCATGCCTTTCATCTTCTATATAAAGTGGGCGGCTTCTTCTTCAAAGCAAGCCTAGTCCTCACCAAAAAAAGCCAAAAAAAAAGACTCTGCAGAACTTCTCCTTCCAGGCCGTCCTCTCCTCCCTCTCCCTGCATACGCCGGCCCTCCTAGTAGACACTCGGCAGGCAGGAGCCCTCACTGTGGTGCACACCACCACAGTAAGACCAACACCGCCCAGCTCTTGAAATATCCGGTGGGCGTGGTGGCTCTTTTCTAGCTTTTTTTCCCATTTCCAACACCTTCAGCCATGGTTGCAAGCTTCAAGGTCTGAAGCTCGAAGCTCGGCAGTAGCAGCTGCGGTAAGGCAGCAGCGGTAGCAGCAGTAGCAGCAGCAGTCCCAGCCATTCCGAGTAAGCCTGCAGGCGCCCCAGCCCCTTCCGCATGCAGCTGCAAGCCTCTCCGCCTCCCGCTTCTTCGCTTTATCACATGCTCGCTTCCGCCCGCAACCGATCTCTGCACGCCTCTGCAGCGGCCGACCAAGCTCCCCAACGCACCCCAGTAGCACCCGTAAGCTTCCGCGTGCGCTTGTAGACACCTCACCTCCCGCTTCTCTGCTCTGTTGCGAGCTTCTCCACACCTGCAACCGGCCGGCACAGACCGTCTTCCTCACACACTAGTCGCGAGCTGGCAGCACTCACACCACCTGCAGCTCCCGGTTGTGAGGTGCGGATGACCACTGTAGGCACTGTTCACGCGAGTCTGCGCGACACTGTGGCTATAGTGGGGTGACCGATGAGCTTCTCACTTACCGGTCACCCGGTGCGCCGCTACCGCCGTTCACCTGTGCGCATGCTCGCCCGCGCATCTGCCAGCCCTCTCCCAACGCCTGCCTTCGCCTGCTCTCTTAGCTCACGCGCACTTACAAGTGCCCGGTCTAGCCTTCGCATAGCACGGTGCGCTGCGTCTTCTCTCCATGCCCTCGCCCTCCAGTGCGCGCTTGCCTGCGTGCGTGTGCGCCTGCGCACGAGCTTGAACCATCAGACGACGCCTGCTGGTTACAGACGACCTAACTTGCCTCCAGCAGTGCGGCTGCCATCTCTCCTGCCCTCTGTCTCTCACTCTCTCTCACAACACTCACTCTCTTCACCGACGTTTACACACAAATACACTAACACTTCCACACACACACACACACACCTATACTCTATTATAAACATATATATATATATATATACGTATACTTATATATATTGATATATATATACATATATTTATATACATATATATATTTACATATATACATATATATATATATATACTTATATTTATACATATAGTAGTACCTATATACTTATTTATTAGTATATATATATATACATATCTATATACTTATATATATACATATACATATATATACATATATCTATATACTTATATATATATACACATATATATACCGATATATATACATACATTTATATACATACATATATATATATACATATATCTATATATATTCTATTACCTATATAACTAAGTATCGATACATATATATACATATCTAGCTACATATATCTATATATCCATATATTACTATATACATATATACATATATATATACATATACATCTATATAGTATCATATACATACATATACATATAAGTACATACATATATATATATATATATATATATATATATATCTATACATATATCTATCTATAAATATACTTATATATATATATATTTACATGCATATATATTTATACATATACATATATACCTATATTGCTACATACATATATACATATACCTATATATATATATATACATATATATATACACCTATAGATATATACATATAAATATACCTATAAATTTATAACCATATATATATATAGATATATTTACATACATATATATATATATATTCACATTATTTACCATATGTGGTATCGCGGGAATATCTGCACCAGTTGCTGATATTCCCCGATACACGCGTACAAAAAGCGTGGTTACATATATCTTCCACCATCCATCCTACACCTTACACGAGGCACCTAGTCCTGTCGGTTGCGTCTTTCTAGACGACGACTGACTCGACACCGTGCTACACTCCATCTCCGCCTCCACCCACACCCCTTTATACATATATAATATATACATATATATATACACTATATTTACTTTATTTCTATTTTGCTTTCCTGTTAGTAAAAAGATAAAAGAAATATATAAAAGAGAAGAGATAATCCACGACTTGCAGGTACCCATCTTGTGAATAGCAAGACCTTATTTGGAACCCTGTTTTGGCTCAAAGCCAAGAACCCAATTTTTAGGATGTGCCTCAAGGACAAAGATTACCAAAAAAAAATCTAAATAGAAAAACACTAAAAACACAATAAACGAAAGGAAGAGACTCGTTGTAGGAAAAGCGTAGAAAGTTAACTTGTACCCCACTTCCCTGAGTTCAACCCTAGGCCTAAAAGTGACCAAGATAAAATCAAGTAGGCCAGGTAAAAAATTTTGTAAAGAGATGGTTAGGTCTGATTTAGGTTAACCACTATACACACTTCAACGATAAAAACACCATATTAACAACCTATTCGGGTTCGACACCAGGCGCTGAAGTGGGCTGGCGTACGCGGGTGAAGGGAGCGGGCGCACGCAGACGCGAGATAGGGCACTGGAGCAGGCCCGAGGAAAGACGCGGGCATAGGCTATCACAGGTTGCGGCGCACCGGGTGAGCTGCGGGTGGAAAGGCGAGTGCGGGCGCGAAGAAGTGGGAGGCAAGGGTGGCCTGCAGGCATGCGCTGGAGGCGAGGGTAGCCTGTAGACGTGTGCTAGAGGGCTGCACTGCTGCTGCTGCCTTACTGCTGCTGCGGCAGAGCTTCAGACCTTGAAGCCTGCAGCAATGGCAGAAGTGGCTCAATGTCGAAACAGAGAGAGAAGACCACCACGCCCACCGGCTCTTTGATGTGCTGGGCGGTAGTTGGACTGAAAGTTGTGGTTGTGCATCACTGTGAGCTACTCTTGCTAGTAGAGTGGCTCCTCAGAAGGATTAGAGGCTGCGTATGGAGGGGAGAGGGGAGGAGACGGCATGGAGAAGAAGCCGCTGTGGTGTTTCTTTGTGTGTGAACCAGGCTCCTCTTGCAAAGAAGAAGCCGTGCTCGTTTTAAAGAGGAAGAAGGCATGCACAGCCATGCCCTGGCTGTGCATGGCTGTGCATGCGGCTGCAAGGAATGGCGCATAGAGGAAGATGCCATGCTTTGTAGCCACAGGGAAGAATTTCAAAGTCAAATAAAAATAAAGATGGAAATTTTGTGAGGCAGCACTTGAAGAATTTGTCAATTACAATGCCATTTTATTTACTCTCCTTCCCTCTCAAATAAATGCATGCATGAACGTATTTTTACAAATGCGACTATGTCTACCTAATATACACTGGTAATGCTTGGAAATAGCACAAGATGGCACAATTGTTGGTGCACTTTTGCTGTGCAATCATACCCCCATGCCTATCTTTTGCTAGTCCCTAGCAAAACATTTTTGTATTGTATTTAGAAATGATCTTAAGCTGAAGATTTTCTTCCGAGGTGACATAGGTGTGTTTATTGTTTGATATTGTGAGAGCCAATTGTAGGGAAGACTACTGAAAAGGGATGTGGTTGGGCCCGGATAGGCTGTGTTAATATGGTGATTTTATCGTTGAAATGTGTATAGTGGTTAAACTAAATCGAGCCTAACCATCTCTTTACAAAATTTTTACCTGGCCTACTTGATTTTATCTTAGTCACTTTTAGGCCCCGGGTAGAACTCAGGGAAGTGGGCTAGAAGAAGTTTCTACGCCTTTCCTACAACGAGTCTCTTCCGTTCGTTTATTGTGTTTTTGGTGTTTTTCTATTTAAGATTTTTTTCAGATAATTTTTGTCCTTGAGGCACACCCTCAAAATCAGGTTCTTGGCTTTGAGCCAAATCAGGGTTTCAAAACTAGTCTTGCTATTCGCATGACTGAGTACCTGCAAGTCAAGAATTATCATTTCTCTTTTATATATATTTTTTATCTTTTTACTGGCATGAAAGAGAAATAGAAATAAAGTAAATATAGTATAGATATATATGTATATATTATATATGCATAAAGTGGTGGGGGTGGAGGTGGAGATGCCATGTAGCACGGTGTCGAGTCGATCGTCGTCTAGGAAGACACAACCAACAGGATGAAGTGCCACATGTAAGGTGGATTGGTGGAAGATGAGTGCGAACACGCTTTCTGTACGCATGTATCGGGGAATATTAGCAACTGGTGCAGATATTCCCACGATACAACATATGGTAAGTGATATGAAAAAATATATATATGTATATATGTATGTAAATATATCTATATGTATATATATATATATATGGTTATAAATATATAGGTATATATGTAGTTATATGTGTCTATATATATAGGTATGTAAATATATGTATAGATAGATATATGTATATATATATATATATACGTATAATGTATATGTATGTATATATAACTATATAGATGTATATATATATATGTATATATATATAGTAATATATGTATATAGATATATGTATATAGATATGTATATATATATATATGCATCTATATAAATATATATATGTGTATATATATATATAAGTATATAGATATATATATATGTATGTATGTATACTAATGCTTAGTATATAGGTACTACAATATGTATAGATATAAATATATATATATATACGTATATAAATATATATATATATAAATATATATGTATATATATTTATATATAAGTATGTAGTAGTGAGAGTGTGAGTGTGTGTGTGTATGTGTGTGCAGAGAATGTGAGAGAGTGTTGTGAGAGAGAGAGACTACTGGAGTTGGCGTGAAGGAGTGCGGTTAAGGCATCTGCATGCAGCTGGCGATGTCTGGTGATCCACACGTGCGCGCAGGCGAGTATGCATGCGGACAGGCACGTGCTGGAGGGAGTGAGCGCGAGGGAGAATGACCATAGTGCACAACGCTGCGTGAAGAGCAGGCGCTAAAGCGGGCCGGTGCGGCCGAAGGGAGATGCGAACGTAGACGCTGAAGCGGGCGGGCGCTGGCAGATGCGGGCGCACGTAGATGCGCTGGCAGGCGCTGGAGCAGGCACGAGGCTGGATGCGGGCGTAGGCTAGCAGCGGTTGAAGCACGTCGGGTGACCGGTTAGGTGAGAAACTTACCGGTCACCGCACTGTAACCACAGTGTTCCGCTGACTAGCGTGAACAGTGGCTACAGTGCATGGCCGAGCCGTGTGACCGGGTGTGTCTGCTTCTGTGAGTGCGGAGCCGCTGCGCAAGCTGGCGCGAGCGCGGAAGGCCTGTACCGGTTGGTGGCTTGCTGGCGAAGGAGAGCGACAGGGCACACAGAGAGGGAGGCGAGGGTAGCCTGCAGGGGCACGCGGTGGCCTGCGTGCAGCCGTGCGGTGGCCTGCGCTGCTGCTGCCGCCTTGCTGATGCTGCTGCGGAGCTTTGAGCTTCAAAGCTTAAAGCTCCTGTGGCAATGGAGGAAATTCTTCAAACGAAGAAATCAGGGAAGAGAACCACCACGCCCACCGGCTCTTTGATGAGCTGGGCGGTGGTGGACTCATGATGGTGGTTGTGCACCACAGTGAGGTACTCCTACCTGCAGAGTGGCTCCTCAGAGGAGGAGAGGCTGCGTATGGAGGGAGAGGGGAGGAGACGACCCGGAAGGGAAGCTGCTGTGTTGGGTTTTCTTTGTGGACCAGGCTCCCTTTGCAAAGAAGAAGCTGTGCCTTCTTTATAGAGGAAGAAGGCATGCACAGCCATGCCCTGGTTGTGCATGGTTATGCATGCGGCTGCAGGGAGTGGCTTGCTACAGAGAATGGCACGAAGAAGAGGCTGCCATGCATTGCAGCCGTGTGGAGAAGATTTTCAAAGTCAAATAGACATAGAAAATAAAGATGGAGATTTTGCAAGGTAGCACTTGAGGAATTTGTTAATTGCAAGGCCATTTTATTTCACTCTCCTCCCCTCTCAAATAAATGCATGCATGCGTGTATTTTTACAAATGCGACTATGGATACCTAATATGCACTGGCAAAGCTAGGAAATAGCACAAGATGGCACAATTGTTGGTGTATTTTCTCTATGCAATCATACCCCCATGCCTATCTTTTGCTAGTCCCTAGCAAAACATTTTTATGTTGTATTTAGAAATGATCTTCAGCTGAAGATTTTCTCCTGAGGCAACATAGGTGTGTTTATTTTTGGATATTATGAGAACCAATTGTAGAGAAGACTAGTACTTTAAGTCTCACATGACAAAGATCATCTCTCGACTAATCAGGACTCTTGATATTTAAAACTTAAGTACGATTTCCAAGATCCAGGAGGTTTTTGGCATACTCGAGAGCTCAAGAGATTATGGTTTGTGCTTAGTGAAGGATCAAGACTGGCTAAATGAACATTAAGACTCAAGCTGAGGGTTTCATAAATTTTTAAGTGCAGGTTGGTCCCAGTTTCAGCTCGTGCCTTCGGATTGACCCTTAAAAAGATGACGAAAAACTCAACTCCCATTTTCTGATATTTGTGGCTCAAAGAAAATAGGGTATTTGCCCTGAAGAACTTTTTTGTAGGAAGATTTTACAGACATTTATGAGATATACTGACTTATTTGCATCTTCACTTTTTTTTTTTTTTGAAACACGTGTCAGTGTATCTCTTACAACATTATTTGGAGGGGCACACTTTTCTTTTTGGTGGAAAGAGTCTCTCCTAAACACAAGACTAGAGCCTGGGATAAAAGTCTACCAGCGCGCACAGGTAAGGACTCCACCTTCCCTAATGAACACTAGGGTTGGATCTTATGTTCACCTGGTCTTTCTTGATATGTGTAGTGTGAACCATGATTACTTAGGCTCTCGAGTAGAAGCATACCAACGGATCCTGTATTGGTGTCTTAGGTACAAGAATACGTCCTTAGTTTGAAGAGATTCCGATCTTTCTTGTCAATGCTTAAGTAAATTAAGTCGAGCCTGAGCGAATCAATCTTTGTGGCCTGGAAAGTCTTCAAAACAGAGGTTGAATATCCATAAACACTTATTGTATTTTTGTTTCAGCCTTCAGATCATTACTAAACACCATTTTCATTTTTCATTATATATATATATAGATAGATAGAAACTACACGATACCATAAAATACCCAGATACTAAGGATGCCTATCCACCCCCCCATGCGAAACGATGCTATGCCCTCATATGCATGCAGGTTAGGGTAGAGGAAGGACGAAAGATCGGGTAACGAGAGCTGAGGTGCAGGGTATACAGCAGGGTGGTAGGGTGGGTGGATGGCAGGTGGTGAGGTGAAAAGTGAAGTGATCGTGACAATGGTGTGAAAAGTGATGGTGGATGGTGAAAGATCTGGCATTTCCTGGGATGAGAGTGTCCCAGGTAGATCGGAGAACAAGTCAGGAGGAAGAAGTTGGCCCTCAAATTGGCCAAGAAGAGGGGCTTCTTGGATAGATGGATCCAAAAAGGAATAGCCCCAGTGAGAAGTATGTGGGCTCAAGGTCCCAGTGTGGAGTTGCAATTCCTCCTGATTTGGCAGGAAAGAAAGGGCAATCCAGCCTTCAAGAGTGTGGACTGGTGGCGAGTAGCCTGGATATGACTCAGACCATGAGGTATGGGAAGCGGAGAAAACCTCATCATAAATCTGGTCAAGAGAAGGTACATGAATAGGGAGGGATGGGGGAATGTCGCAATATGTGTCGGTCAGGCAATCGTCAATGTTTACAGGTAATCTGCAGCAGTCAGAATAGGTCCCAATTAGTCTAATACACGCGCTGATGGCCATTTCCTCGTCAGACGTGTCATACTCGATGCAATCGCAATCAAAGTTCTTGGCTACCTTGAAGATGTTAAGCTTGAGCTTTTCAGATCCAACGACAATCTCAATACAGTCTAACTCGCAGTCGATATGGGCGCGGGCTGTGGCAAAGAAAGGTCGACCAAGGATGATCTAACAATGAGAAAGTGAGCTAGGAACTTCCATATCTAAAACAAGAAAGTCAACAGGAAAATAGAGACTGTTGACCCTAACCACCACGTCTTCCACCACACCCTTTGGAATTTTGACAGAACGATCTGCCAACTGTAATGTGATAGGGGTGGGTTTCAGATTTCCCAAGGAAAATTTTTCGAGTAAGATGGTTGGAATAAGATTGATGGAAGATCCTAGATCAAGCAGGGCATGGTTAAAATTGTAGCCTTGGCTGCTACAGGAAATAAGCGGTGTACCTGGATCTTTCTGCTGCGGTGGTAGATTTGACAGTATAGTACAACTCGCATGAGGCGAGAGAACCACCGAATTCTTTATTTTCTTTGACTGTCGCCTGGGTGTTGTGCAGTCTTTGAAAAATCGGGCGACAGTAGGTATGTGATCGATAGCCTCGAGCAGGGGTACCTTGATTTCAACATCCCTAAACAAATTACACAGGTTATCAAAGGCCTGCGTATCCTTCTTCTTGCCTTTTGGCTCCCACAATAGAGCCTTAGGGAATGGGACTAATTTTGGAACCAATTTGGGTGTATTGTCCTCTCGTGAATGCGGTGCGCATCCTGAATGAGAGGGCGATGAAGAAGATGGGCTAGGATCAGGTCGAGGCAGATCAACGGTTTGCTTGCCGCTCCTCGTAGTGATAGCGTTGGACAATGCAGGTCCAGTGGGATCATAAGGCGGAGGAGGGTTCGCAATAGGGACATAAGAGTAAGGTGCTGCAGCGGGATTAGCCTGAAATCCCTGTGGAATGCCCGGAGCTTGAACCGAATGCGAGCACCGCGGAACCATCGGGCCAGATTGAAAGGCCGTTTGCCCCAGTCTTAGACACCCGATAGCATACGGGAACCCTCACCAGCACGTAGGCGCTACACGCAGGTAGTTAGACCTCCAATCCTTAATAAGGGTCAAGTTGCTACCAGTTTTAATTAGAGGCTTAAGATCAAGTGCTTCTAGAATGTGAAGGGCATTATTTACAGGTAATGCCCATGTGATTGATTTTTATAGAGAGTATGTAAACCAAGCATGCAATAGGGAAATCTCCCCGGATTGAAGTTTTAATTGGTGAATGGTTTTTAGAGTTTTAGCTTTAAGTAGTATGGATTTTAGAATTTCTCTGAATTACCAATTCAACCAATCTCCGGGTTTTGAGAGAATACAAGTTTTCTTCTATGCCCAACAAACCCTTCTTCAATGTTAATTGGTTAATGCAAGATAAAATGCAATGGGCTTCCCTATATGGAGATTTCTATGTGTGGATGCACGAGTGAATTTTTAGATTAGTGTGAAAGGGAGACAAAGCACTTCAATTCAAGTGCTCCCAATCACCAAAATGATTTCCACACACAAGGCTCAACCAAAAGATAAAGAAAATCAAATGGTTGGGGTTGAAGTATTCGGGAACGATTCTTAGGCACGTGAAAGGTCGTGGTGGGGTTGGAATCAACTCAATTCCAAGTCTCCCCACCAAAAAGGTGATCCTGAATTGCAGATAAGTGAGGCAAAGAGGGATGGCAATCAATCTTTTTATTTTTGCCTCAAAGAATACTTCACACGGCGAAAACTTCAAGAATCAAGATTCTTGGATTTTCGCTATGCGAAGTAAGGCGGGAAATCCCGGGGAGGTGGGAATGATGACAAACAATTAAACAAGTGAATTTTAATCCACTTGCCCCAAGAGATCCCAAGAAGTTTTTTTTATGGTGACAAGTTAACCTAAGTTGCTAAGAAAGGAAGACTTACTTGTTCAGCAACGTGTGCAAAGCTCCAGTGCGATGCTGACGTCTTCACGCTCTTGTTCCCGCCTTGGATATGCCCATGTCTCTGACTTCGTCGGCCTATCTTCTCCTTGCAACAGGTTCACCTGCACAGCAACAAACAAAAACACCCGTGAAGAGAAGGGTGTGAGAAGAGAAAAATTAAAGGAATGGAGTAAAAACTTACTTGACTGCGCACTTCCCGACGCCATGAAAAGGAGGTTTATGGTCAGGTCTGGATAGGTTGTGTTAATATGGTGATTTTAATGTTGAAATGAGTATAGTGGTTTACCTAAATCGAGCCTAACCATCACTTTACAAAATTTTTTTTACCTGGCCTATTTGATTTTATCTTGGTTACTTTTAGGCCCAGGGTCGAGCTCAGGGAAGTGGGATTAGAAGTGAATGAGTTTCTATGCCTTTCCTACAATGAATCTCTTCCGTTAGTTTATTATGTTTTCGGTGTTTTTCTATTTAAGATTTTTTTCTGATAATTCTTGTCCTTGAGGCACACCCTCAAAATCAGGTTCTTGGCTTTGAGCCAAATTATGATTTCAAAACTAGTCTTTGCAAGACTGAGTACCTGCAAGTCAAGGATTATCTTTTCTCTTTTACATTTTTTTATCTTTTTAATGGCAGGAAAGAGAAATAGAAATAAAGTAAATATAGTATATATATATGTATATATTATATATGTATAAAGGGGTGGGGCTGGAGGTGGAGATTGCGTGTAGCATGGTATCGAGTCGGTCGTCGTCTAGAAAGATGCAACCAATAGGACAAAGTGCTACATGGAGTGTAGATGGATGGGTGAAAGATGTGTGTGAAAATGCTTTCTATACGCGTGTATCGGGAAATATCAGCAACTGGTGCGAATATTCCCATGGTACAACGTATGGTAAGTGATATGAAAACATATATATATATATATCTATAAATATATACCTATATGTAAATATATATATGGTTATAGATATATAGGTATATATGTAGTTATATGTATATATATATAGATATGTAAATATATGTATAGATAGATATATGTATGATATATATATATATATATGTATATGTATGTACATATAACTATATAGATGTATATATATATATGTATGTATATATATAGTAATATATGTATATAGATATATGTAGATACATATGTATATATATATATATATGTATATGTATATATAGTTATAGATATTTATGTATATATGTATGTATATTTGTATATATATATATATGTATATATACTTATACTTAGTTATATAAGTACTAATATATGTATAGATATATGTATGTATGTATATATATATATATATATATTGATATAAGTATATGTATATATGTAAATATATATGTGTATATCTATATATATAAGCATATAGATATATATATATATATGTATGTATGTATGTATATATACTTATATATAATTGTATAGGTACTAATATATATATATATAAATATATGTATATATATACATATTATATATAGGTATATATATATAAGTGTGTGTACAGGGGTGTACAAGTGATAGTGTGTGTGTACGAGAGTGTGTGTGTGTGTATAAGTGTCTGAGAGAGAGAGAGAGAGAGAGAGGGCGTCTGCTGAGTGAAGAAACGGCGAGTTAAGTCGTCCGCAGCTTCCAACCGTCGTCTGATGGCGCACGCGCACGCGTAGGTGTGTAGGCGTGCGAAGACGTGAGCACTGGAGGGAGTGAGCGCGAGGGAGAGGTCGTAGCACACCACGCTGCGTGGTGAGGCGGGTGCTAAAGCGGGCTAGCGTACGCGGGCGAAGGGAGCAGGCGCACGCAGAAGCGACATTGGGAACTGGAGCAGGCGCGGGGAAAGACGCGGGTGTGGGCTAGCGCAGGTTGCGGCATGCCGGGTGAGCTGTAGGTGGAAAGGCGAGTGCGGGCACGAAGAAGCGGGAGGCGATGGCGGCCTGCAGGCACGTGCTGGAGGGTTGCACTTCTACTGCTGCCTTGCTGCTGCTGCCACGGAGCTTCAGACCTTGAAGCCTACGACAATGGCGGAAGTGGCTCAACGTCGAAACAGAGAGAGAAGACCACCACGCCCACCGGCTCTTTGATGAGCTGGGCGGTGGTGGGACTCACAGTGGCAGTTGTGCACCACTATGAGCTACTCCTACCTGCAAAGTGGCTCCTCAGAATGAGGAGAGGCAATGTACGGAGGGGAGAGGGGAGGTGACGGCTTGGAGATGAAGCTGCTGTGGTGTTTCTTTGTGTGTGGACCAGGCTCCTCTTGCAAAGAAGAAGCCGTGCTCTTTTTAAAGTGGAAGAAGGCATGCACAGCCATGCCCTAGCTGTGCATGGCTATGCATGCGGCTATAGGGAATGGTGCGAGGAGGAAGATGCCATGCTTTGCAGCCGCGGGGAAGAATTTCAAAGTCAAATAAAAATAAAGATGGAAATTTTGCGAGGCAGCACTTGAAGAATTTGTCAATTACAAGGCCATTTTATTCACTCTCCTCCCCTCTCAAATAAATGCATGCATGCATGTATTTTTACAATTGCGACTATGTCTACCTAATATAAACTGGTAATGCTTGGAAATAGCACAAGATGGCACAATTGTTGGTGCATTTTTGTTGTGCAATCATAATGCTAAAGAAAAGAAATCTAATTACATGAAGGAAAGGGATACGAAGCAATCAAATAATTATACAACATGATAAATCGGATAGGCCTAGTGCTAACCCAATCTAAGCCTAGCGAATTACCGTTAAAATTGGATGAGCTTGTTTAATTGTTTGAGGATAATATTGAACGTAAAGTTAAACTCAGAAGACGGATGTAAATTGCATGGTTTTAGAACCACTTAAAGGCAAAATAATTGGATCTGAGGCCTAATGAAGTATCATGTTCATAATTATTTCTCACTTGCTTTCACTCAAAGGCACAAAGTTTATCCTACTCTATTACAGTTTCAAACTTCTCAAATCTTATGACCAAATAAAGTAGTTGTTAGTCACTCTGAAATAGGTTTTAAAATCATAATGTTGCAGTATAGGTCGAATCAGTGCAAAAAATAGATAAAATTTATAACTCGAAAAAAGTCCGAGGTCGTTCATTTGGAGCAAGTGGCAAATATAAATCTCAAGATTGCAATTCAAGCACAATTTAAGCAATTTATAATAGAACTCCAAACAATAATGATATATAAATGAAAGCAAATGTCGATAGTGTAAAAAGAATGGGATAAAATGGTGATTTGAATCACCAATTACCCCTCACAATAATATCAAATGTCTAAACAATATCAATCAATTTAAGTCCACATAGGATAAGTGCATAGTGCACTCCCTTCAGAGATCAGACGATGGAACTCTCAGTGCCAGACGGCTTAACCGTCCAACTGCTACAGTGCCAAGGGGGCACCATTCCCCTTCCTTCCCTTTCTCTCTTCTTCTGCCTCCTTAAGCTCAAGAGAAGTCACAACACAGAGCTCATCAACACCAACAGAGGCAAAGGCCTCCCTCATAATTGACTAACTGCTGAGAGGAGAGTGGCATCGCAAAACCCCCTCCCCTCTCTCTTTCTCTTCCTTCCGTCTTAGAATCAGGTGAACCAGAACAGACCCAGGTATTTGGGTAAACAAACCAAGGCCTAGACATGCGAGGCGTGAGTGCAGGTGAGGGCGTACGTGAGATGTGCGCGTGGGAACCTCACCCCCTATGCATGTTGAGGCAATAAGCCACCAGCATAAAAGCAATTTAAACCGCATGGGGGCTTTGGTGCTTTCCAATGTGGGACTAAGTTGTCCCCCTATTATTTGCGCATCAAGCAGTGGACCTTCTTCGCCGAATTGGAGTAGCTGCTGATCTCTGGGTCTCTAATCACGGACCTGGGCGTCTGAAGCTAGTGATTCTGCACCACCTGGAGGTGATGCCTAGGGCGTGTGATGGAAGAACACCATCTTCAAGGTGTGCATGAAGCTTTGTCAATGGAGGTGGTAGCGCAATATCTGAAAACATGAACAAGGTCTTTCTATTGCATCAAATACGCTCAGTAGGATCACCGTGGGATGGCGAACGTGATGGTGTGTGTGGTGAGGCAAGTGCATGCATGAGAAGGTCGTACAACCTCGGAAAGGAGGTGCAGTGAGGGTGCAGTTTAGGGGAGTCGTAGAGTGGCGAATAGGGTGAATTGGTAGTGGGCTTTTGCCCCTTGGGTCAAAGCAGAGGGGTAGGGAAGAATGGTGGCTAATTTGTTGGAGTGTGGTAGTCGTGCAAACTCGCTACATCTACGTCGATGAAGTGGAAGGCGGGGAGCGTACGAGTGAGATGGTGGTCAAAATGGAGTGTGGTTTGTGTGTGAATGAAGTAAAAGAGTTAGGGAATTATCTAGGTAGTTGGCAGACGATGGGGAGCAGAGACGACGTCGGTTGTGGTGTGGTCAGCATCGGGGATCAAGGTGACTCCTGTGGGGGTTGGATGGCGAGGACAAAGGAGATAGAGGCGCCGACTAGTATTGCACGATGCAGAGGAAGCAGAGGGAGACAAATCTATCAGCAATATTGCGAACAAATGAGGAATGAAGATGGAGGAGGTTGCCAGATGTCGAGGACCACTTCGGCCAGAGGAGGAGAGAAGAATTTGGGGTTATTCCAGTCAAATTCGAGCATGTGGAACTCTATCTAATCTGGGGATTCTTTTATAGGCCTCTGGAAGGTTCACCGGAGATGGGAGCTTGAAGGATACCGGAAACTCTCATGCATTCACATGAGAGATTGGGAAGGTTGTAGGGCTTAGGATCTAGCTCAAAGGGAAGGGAATTCCTTGACAAACTTTCTTTTCAAATCTGAGAGGAGTTCATTAAGGAATCAAGGAGAACATACCAAATCAAGCTCGCCGAAGTTGTAGGATTAGGATTTCATGGCGACAGGCACCTATTTGTGAAGAAGACGACAAACTTGGGGGACAACTTGTAAGAAATTCAAAAGCTAAGGGGCCATGTGAAATAAAGAAAATCATACTTGGACCAAAGTGCAAACTAGGTTGAAACAATCTCATATTGAGCCCAAATTTTGGTACAAACCTAATTTGGACCTAGAAAATATAATGGTGAAGGTGGATTTTGGTTTTGACCTAGTTTGACTGGGTAATTTGCATAAATATCCAAATTAATGAAAAAGTCTGCCTGTGGCTCTATTTAAGGTCAAGACGAGTTTTGATGATCAAATTGAAGGTACCAAACCCTAAAGAATATTTTTCCATAAATTTTAGAGCGTCTAGGTGAATTTTATCTTGACTAGAACCTCAGTTAATTAAGCAGGCCTATTTCTATGATTTCGGAAGTCATTTAATTCTCAAAACACGCAAAAAGCTTTTCTGTCTGTACTAACCAAGTTGTTAGACTCTTAAGATCATTTGACCCTTAATTAATCCTTGAGAAAAGTCGTGATTGTTCTGCATTCAAGATATGATGGTAAAATTACAGTTTTAACCCTGATTTCTTATATTTCTCCTTGAAAGGATTTACAATGAATTATGGCCTTTTGATGATTATTTAGGAGCATTTAACGACTTAATCTGATCAAATTGAGCGATTTATGGCTCATGATGGTGTTCCCATCATACCTCCATGCTTAGCTTTTGCTAGTCCCTTAGCAAAACCATCTGAATCAAATTAGTTATCAAGGTCAAATTTAACCGTTAGGATGCCTTACTAGGCCGCATCTCTAAGAATCAGATCTTAATACCAATAATAGGCCTAGAGGTACTCAAGTACCAGCCCAGATCTAGATCTGACTAGCTTTTGCCTCAGTCCACTACGAAGGTTTCTAAGGCCGGCAGGAACTATCCTAAGGTTCGCTGGACCCAACAGTTAACGCACCTGTGCTTAAAACATGGTTAGTCCGGTTCAATTTGCCAATGCATTTTGAGAGAGACATAGAAGGAGAATTTGATTTGTGGAGAGCTTTCTCTCTCATTTCTTTTCATTATATTTTTCCTTAGATCCATCCTCAGATTGGCCCTAAACATGGTGTGTATCAGATTCCTTGTCCCCACCATTAATCCTCGCAGGGTCCTTAGCAATCGATGCTTTGAGATAGCATTGCCCATGGCAACCCCCAGAACCCTATCTTTCGAGAGTTTGAGATAATCCTACCCATGGCGTTCTGTTGCTAAATCCAGACCATGACAATCGACATTTCGTGATAATGCTGCCCATGGCATCTGAACTAACACAAGGTGCTTACATACCCCCAGTAGGATATTTAGATATCCTAAGAGACAAGCACCGAGGAGATGGTATGTTATTGCGCATCTTCGAGGGGAATTTCTTGCCTCTCTGCGTCAGGAACTCGTCCAAATCAACTTGTGTTTTCAAGTCGCTCCTAATCTAGATCTTAGGACCTTTTCCAGAATAGATTAAATGCCTTTTCGCATGGTTTCATCTTTAGAGCACACTGAACCAGACTATGTGTGATTTAGGGTGCTTAAGTTACCAAGTCCTGCAAACCAGAGGTCAGTTAATGAGGCTGAATAATCCCTAAGCCTTAGACCTAATACATAAACTTTCCATTTTCCCTAACCTCTTGAGGATTAATCCAGATCTTGACAAGTACATGAATGTTTAAATCCAATACAAATCCAAGAGGCCTAAGGTCGGTATTCATCACTAATCCCTTCAGTTTTAGCTTTTAAGGTCTTAATTCATCATTTAATTCAACCTAGAAGGTAGGTAGGTTCCAAATTATTTCTAAAGGACTCAATTTTCTTTTCTTTTTCTTTGTGCTCTTTTCTTTTCATTTCAATTTTCTTTCCTCATTTTCAAAAATGGCTCTTCTTTTTCCTCAACCTCATCTTTTTTTTTCTTTTTTTAACAATATGTAATTTTTTTGATGAAATCCTTTCTTGTGAGGTGATTCTCATAGCATTTTGCACTTTAATACACCCCATGCCAACGATTTGCAATGTCTTCATTGTAAATTAGGTAGGTTCGAATTCAGCATAGATCGTACATTAGAACAGGTTTTAGGTGGGTGGACGGGCCGGGATGACTATTGCAGACGATTTCAAGCTCTGGTACGAGATACCAGAGGTGGAGTTGACTATTCTAATGGACGAACCTTAAAGTACAATATGAGTTTAGCATGGGATGTGTCAAGAAAGGTTTCAATTTTTTTCAAGGAGATGATGGGTTGCCTCCCATTAAGCACTGAGTTTAATGCCATTAATAAGACGTAATAAGCTCAAGGAGATGTGATTAGCTGCATAAATGATCTGAGAGCATATATGATCATGATGGATGAGAATTGGATGGCCACAGATAAGTATCAAAGAATGGTGGAGAGTCATTCCAAAATGTCTCTGATATAAGTCAAGCCGATTTGTTTCTAGAAGTTCTTAAGTTTCTGCGAAGGAAATAGTTGGGAGGTATAATGAACAAGGGATTCTGTAGTAGGATTGTGGTGATTCCAAGGCTCAAAAGAAATGAGTCTAGTTTGTGTATCCCAGATGTATGGTTCCTCTCATGCTCTGTGACCTAGCAGATCAATCCTCAATGAGTCAACGGGATTGGCTTCTGTCGAATGTGAGATTGTCTCCTTAAGAAATGACTCATAACTCGGGTCTTCTAGTGAATCTTTACTATAATTCTCCTTCCACTCAAAAGTGAATGTTTGAAAAATGCCTTTTGGATCGTGTAGCTCAAATTCTGTAAATGATTCATATTCCAGCTGGAGGCTACTCTCAGTATCTGCCAAGCCTGATTCTAGGAGATCCTCAAAATGAAATGTTTCCATATCCATGGACTTTGAATTTAGTTTGTCACCATGTTTCCCGACATTCCTAGGTATACCTTCAAGTTCAAATGTGAAAGCCTCCATTGTGCTTGTGTCATTGTGCTCGATTAGATCATCATCTAGGATGTAAAGGGTTTCTAATTCAGGTTCTAGGTTTTCTACTAAAGATATGGTCATGAGATCCTATATAAAACCTAGTTGTTATGTCAAGCATTTTCCTTTTGTTGCCTCAAAAATATTAATCTCAGCATGTTGATCTTCGGAGGCAATTGTCATATGCCCTGATTCACAAAAGATTATGGCTCTTGCAGTGGCCAAGAATGGTCTTCCCAAAATCACAGGCATATCCTGTCTCTGTTGTGGTGTCCCCATGTCAAGAATTAGGAAATCTGCTAGGTAGCTAAAATCCCTAACTTTAATTACCACATTCTCTATCATCCCAATTGGTGTGATCAGGGTTTGGTCAGCTAGTTGCAAAGTGACTTGCGCGGGTTTTAGCTGTTCGATCCATAATTTTTCTAATATAGTGGTAGGGATAAGGTTGACTAAAGTGCCCAGGTCCAGTATAGCCCGCTTGAAGTTTGTATCACGAATATTGCAAGGAATTAGAGGGGTGCCTGGATCAGATTTCTTAGGAGGCAGATTGTTTTGGATTATGGCACTTATATTTTTAGACAATATTACCTTTCGCAGTGTTTGTTCTTTCATCTCCTTCCAGGGTAAGTCAGGTGAGGTTGGGTTGAGAGTGAGGATATCAAGTAGTGGAATTATGACTTGTGCAATCCTCAAAGGTCCCGTTATATCACTTTCTAACAATCCTTTAGTGTCACAGTGAGATATGACCTAGGATAAGGGAATAGATTGGGTATCTTTAGGGATGGGTTTCTGTTCTTTCATAACATTGATCATAGCACAATCATGGTGTGGAGGTGGATGGGGAAAAGTCGGCCCTTGCTGTTGCTGTAGGGGTGGGTTTGGGCAAGTTACGATGTATTTTGGCTCAGCTGAGGTGGATGAAGAAAACATGCAGGTATGAGTCGCTGGACCAGGTTGGGTATAACATGTTTGACCTTGGATTTGCTTTACAATGTGTTTTTGGGTTAATATGTTGTTAGCATTTGGCAGAGGTTGGGAAGGCAGTGTGCCAAGCTGGCAAGAATTTGCCAACTAGGTTGTTTGATTGCAAAGTTCAGTGATTTCTTCTTTGTGCTACTTTTGCATGTCAACCAAGGTTTGAAGGATCAAAGATGTCTGATCTTCCTTAGGTAGTCCAGATTGGAAATTTTGAGTTGGCCTTGGTTGGGTGAGCTGATAAGGATGTGGAGCCTGTGGTCAGGGTTGAAATTGAGGTATTGGATTCGGGTTATTTCTCGACCACGAAAAGTTAGGATGATTACGCTATCCAAACTTGTAAGTGTTGGAGAATGGATTATTCTGGATGGCATGGAGATCCTTGCAGGTTTGAGGGGCTTCGAGATAATTAGGGTACGGGGGTTCAAAGTTCCCCCAACTATGGTGGGCTAACCTAGAGTTGCCTCCGAAGGCATAATCAGATGGGGGTGGATATGCATCCATCCCCAGGGAGTGGTAGATGTTGTGCGTAGCCTCCCTTCCCATTGGTGGGTGCGCAAATGTGATTTGAGATGTAAAGGTAGATTTGTGTAGATGACGAGTGATGTTATCCACCTTCTTTTTTGATAATGGAGACCTTATCCAAATGACTGGCTACCAACTCCAGATCAATGGATGTAGAAAGGCCTCGGGATTCGTGTACCCCCTGATTATTTGTCAATGCGCGAGTGGACGTCTGTCATAAGCACCCAATGACTCAATGTTCAGGGAGTTCTCGCACATGTTCTCGAGAATTTCCCAGATTGTGTCCTCATGTTGACCCATGATGCTACCACCTCAGGTTGCATTGACAAAGAGCTTGATGTCTTCACGGAGTTCGTGGTAAAAGGATTGGACTTGTTCCCACTTTGGAACTCTGTGATGGGGCCACTTACGCATGAGAACCAGAAAACAATTCCATGCCTTGTGTAGAGATTCTCCCACTCCTTGAGAGAAGTGTGTGATTTGGTGCTACATCATATTTGTATGACCAATGGGGTAGAATTTTTATGAGAAAGTGGTTTGAAGTTCTCCCCATGTGTTGATCATGTGTGGTTGAGTTTGTAACCAGTGAGTGACTTTGTCAGCTAGAGAGAATGAGAAGAGTTTCAAGAGTAATCCATCCCGATTCTGTTTATCTGCCCCAAAAGTGTGGGCCTGATGTTTTCAATTTTTGATGTGCTAGAAAGGATCCTTGGAGTTTAAGCCATGAAATTTTGGGGTCATATGAAGCATGCTAGGCTTGAGATCCACCTTGGGTCCTCCCGTGGGAATGTTAATTCGGGATTCAATCTCCACCACTGCAAGATTATAGTGATCTCACATTTGAGGATGAGACGGTGGGTTGATGATGCCATTGATTTGATTTCGGAAATCATGGAATTGTTGCTCAAGGTTAGGTTGATCTTCTTAGTGATCCATAGCTGATAAGGGGGAAGTAGGTTCTAAATCAGAAGATATGTTAATGTGATCAGGTTGTTGCGCAAACACGAAAGTCGAGGCTCAACCTCAACGAGAGTGAATAGCTAATGGAGGCCTCAAGGGTGGTCTTAAGGACCTCCTCCCGAACATGCACCGATGGAATAGATGAGCAATAGCAGATGATAGACCCAATCAAGACCTAAAAACTTGGATGACTATAGACATTCAGGGCGGATGATACCCCTTAGTCAAAAAGTCATCCACCTAAGAATTACCTGGGCAACTAGAAAGGGAGAGTCCCGCAAAGACCCCTACATGGTATACCGCCCTGACGGGTTACAGGGTTTCCCCCACCTGACCTTTCTTGTCACTGAGGATCCAGGTAGACCTGAATGGGGACTTGACCTCTCAAGTCTACCAGTTTTAGATTAAGAGCATCGGTGCTTATGATTTCACTTAAACTTTAAGATATTTTTGTGCAAGGTGACCTAATTTGAAGATTGGTTAACCCAACAAGGTGGGTCAACTTCACCTGGTTGTCCTTTGAGAAATTTAGGTCCCTCTTTTAGTGTTCAAATGAAATTAAGAGCCTTGATTTTAGGGTTTGCTTGAATAGATAAATTCAACCAAGGCTTAGGCACACACTGTTTGGGAAGGTTAATTCTTAATTAAGCAAGTGTGTCTATAAGACCCTAAACTGGAAACCCTAATTGGCTCTGATTGGTCCAATTCAATTTTATCCAAATATGGTACCTAGGGCTCAAGCAAGAAGATGATAGCCCTAGATACCTTAAGCCCTAAGTAGGTGCACAAATCAGGGTTTGGATGTTCTCTAAACATAATGTATCAAATCAGGAAACTTGATGATTAATCTAAGAATAGAATGCAAGTTGAACCTAACTGATTTGTTTACTCTTTTAGCTTTTTCGGAATCAAGGGCTTAGGGGAAATTGGATGGAGTTTACCTGCCCCTAGAGTGTTCTGATGTGTGCTTGATCTTCCTTCAATGAATCCTTGAAATGGATCACAATCAAAAGAGATAGAGCAAGTTAGTATCAAATTAGATATTGCAATCAAGAGATCAAAGCTGTGTGTTGCTCCTTAGCAACAGTGCAAAAATGTTAGTCGCTCTGAAATGGGTTTTAAGATCATAATGTTGCAGTATAGGTCGAATCAATGTGAAAAATAGATAAAATTTATAACTCGAATGAAGTCCGAGGTCATTCGCTGGGAGAAAGTGGCAATTATAAATCTCAAGATTACAATTCAAGCACAATATAAGCAATTTATAATAGAACTCCAAACATCAATGATATATAAATGAAAGCAAATGTCAGTAGTGCACAAAGATTGAGGTAAAATGGTGATTTGAATCACCAATTACCCCTCAAAATAATATCAAATATCTCAATAATATCAATCAATTTAACTCCACATAGGATAATTGCATAGTGCACTCCCTTCAGAGATCAGACGATGGAACTCTCAGTGACAGACGACTTAACCATCCAACTGCTGCAGTGCCAAGAGGGCACCCTTCCCCTTCCTTCCCTTTCTCTCTTCTTATGCCTCCTTAAGCTCAAGAGAAGGCACAACACAGAGCTTCGCAACATTAGCAAAGGCAAAGGCCTCCTTCAGAAATCACTAAGTGTTGAGAGGAGAGCGACAGGGAAAACCCCCCTCCCCTCTCTCTTTCTCTTCCTTCCCTCTTAGAATCAAGCGAACCAAAATAGACTCGGGTATCTAGGTAAATGAACCATGGCCCAGACCCGCGAGGAGTGAGCGCGGGCAAGGGCATGCATGAGGAGTGCGTGTGGGGACCTCACCCCCTGTGCGTGCTGAGGAGATAAGCCACCAGCACAAAAATAATTTAAATCACACAGGGGCTTTGATGCTATCTGATGTGGGACTAAGTTGTCCACCTATTCTTCGGCCAGCAAGTAGTGAACCTTCTTCACCGAATTGGAGCAGCTGCTGAGCTCGGGGTCTCCAATTAAGAACCTGGGCATTTGAAGTTAGTGATTCCGCACCACCTGGAGGTGATGCCTGGGGCATGTAACACAAAAACACTTCTTCAAGGTGTGCGTGAAGCTTCGTCAATGGCGGTGGCGGTGCGATACCTAAAACCAGGAACAAGGTCCTTCAGCCGCATCAAATACACTCAGTGGGATTGCTGTGCGATGGCAAATGTGATGGTGTGTGTGGTAAGGCAAGTGCATGCGTGAGAAGGTCGTACGACCTCGGAACGGGGGTAGTGAGGGTGGAGTTCGGGGGAGTCGTAGAGTGGCAAATAGGGTGAATTGGAGAGGGCTTGTTTCCCTTGGGTCAAGGCAGAGGTGTAGGGATGAACGGTGGCCAATTTGGTTGAGCGTAGTGGTTGTGTGAGCTCGCCGGAGGTATGTCGACGAGGTGGAAGACGGGGTGTGTGCGAGTGAGATGGTGGCTGAAACGGAGTGTGGTTGGTGTGTGAATGAAGTCGAGGAGTTAGGGAACTTATCTACGTAGTTGGCAGACGATGGGGAGTAGAGGTGACGCCGGTTGCGGTGTGGTCGACGCTGCGGAAAAAGGTGACTTCAGTGGGGGTTGGACGGCGAGGACGAAGGAGATAGAGGTGCCAGCAGGTATTACGCGACGCGAAGGATGCTGCGGGGGACAAATCCATCGCCAGTATTGCGAACGGACAAGGAATGACGATGGAGGAGGTCGACGGACGTCGAGGAGCACTTCGGCCGGAGGAGGAGAGAAGAATTTGGGGTTATTCCGGTTGAATTCGAGCATGTGGAACTCAGTATGATCTGGGGATTCTTTTATAAGCCTCTGAAGGAAGCTTTGAGCTTCGGAAGTAAGCTTCCCAATCTTTGAAGGTTCGCTGGAGATGGGAGCTTGAAGGATACTCGAATCTCTCATGTGTTCGCATGAGAGATTAGGAAGGTTGTAGGGCTTAGGATTTGGTGCAAAAGGAAGGAAATTCCTTGACGAACTTCTATTTCAAATCTATGAGGGATTCGTCAAGGAATCAAGAAGAACATGCCAAATCAAGCTTGTCGGAATTGTAGGATTAGGATTTCATGGCTGCAGGGACCTATTTGTGAAGAAGACAACAGACTTGGTTGACAAGTTGTAAGAAATTCAAAAGATAAGGGGCCATGTGAACTAAAGAAAATCAGACTTGGACCAAAGTGCAAACTAGGTTGAAACAATCTCATATTGGGCCCAAATTTTATTACAAACCTAATTTAGACCTAAGGAATCTAATGGTGAAGTTGGATTTAGGTTTTGACCAAGTTTGACTAGGTAATTTGCATAATTACCCAAATTAGGGCAAAAGTCTGGCTGTGGCTCTATTTAAGGTCAAGACAGGTTCTGATGGTCAAATTGAAGATACCAAATCCTAGAGAATATTTTTCTATGAATTGTAGAGGGTTTAAGTAAATTTTATCCTAACTAGAACCTCAGTTAATTAAGCAGGTCTGTTTATATGGTTTCGGAAGACATTTAATTCTCAAAACATGCAAAAATCCTTTTCTGTCTATACTAGCCCACTTGTTAGACTCTTAAGATCATTTGACCCTTAATTAACCCTTGAGAAATCTCATGATTGTTCTGCATTCAAGATATGATGGTAAAATTGCAGTTTTGCCTGGTTTCTTGTATTTCTCTTTGAAAGGATTTGCAATGAATTATGGCCTTCTGATGGTTAGTTAGAAGAATTTAATGAATTAATCAGTTCAAATTGAGCTAGTTATGGCTCATGATGGTATTCCCATCAGTAGTGTGCTTAGGGTTGGTACTCTCAGTCAAGCTTGGCTGGGCATGATCATGGTGTTAGTTAGGCCTGACAGAATCATTAAAATAACAAGTAGAATGAATCAAGTGCTAATGATGACCAAATCTCCTTTCCATGTGAAAAGCCATAAAATTGTAGATTACATATAGGTTGATTATCATGTGTACTATTTTCTCCTGTACCTCTAAGACATGTACATTCCATAGCAATAATAGGAATACAGTGCAATAATTCCTTAACATTCCAAAGCAAGTGATTGAGTTGCAAGAATTCTTTCCCCTTATGTTAATCTATGTAAAATTCAGAAGTTACTAGAACACAGAGGTCAAAACCTTAATATAAATAGAATTTTTTATGCCACTATGAATTCTGGATCAATACTTTGGTCTTGATTTCCTTGGCACAATCAGCCCAATGAAGCGTATTCCCAAACAAGAGGTTGCTCGTGCTGATGTTCGCGATCATAACAGTATTTCAGGGACCTCGAAGTGAGTCCTTGAGTAGTTGGGTTAGCTTGGAGTTGCGGTATGGGATGAATGGCACTTGGTAGCTTAATCTACTCCATGCAAAATCCTCATCATGAGAGATCCACCTTCAATCATATGCCACTACATATGAATCATGTTAAGAAATAAATTATCTATTCCCATTGAATCTTAAAGTTATAAATAATAATTTAATCCAGAGACTCGACATCTTATACCTTTCACTCATGGATGGGTTATATAGTTCACATCAAGAACCGATCGATGCAGATGGAGTTTGAAAAATAATATTAAAACCAATTAGAATTGTGCATACTTAGTAAATGGATTGTGAGTATAGGATCTAGATCAGTTAGCTCCTACATTATGGACAAAGCATACACTTTCAAATGCCTTCTGCAGGACCAATATACAATGTCATGTAAGTAAGAAGGCTAATACAACATTTATTTATTAAAAGGAAAATAAAGCATTTGGTTTATGAGGGAATATGCTACATGAACCACGTCAACATAATAACATAAAGGCATGCAAACCTGTAACACAAGGGTACAAGTAGCATCAATGGGATGCCTATGCTTCTCTCAGCAATCCTAATGGATGTTAGAAAACCCCCCATGACGGGTCAAAGCCATCAAAGAAATCTGCTGAAGTAGTAAAACAATAGAGTAAAGGAAAACATCCAACTATAAGGATGATATCAGCAAGGTATCTCCAACAGAGTTGAAATAATTTTAGGGAGCTTTAAGGTCCGATGCCTAAACTTAGCCACTATGCACTGGATAAGTACATAAGTCCTCCATGAACAAGGAGTCGAATGAGTACATAGTGAAAGGGAGGAGGTTGACAAATAACAACTAGGGAGTTGAGTGAGTACATAGTGAAACGGAGGAGTCTTCTACTTGCTGCACGTATAGAATCATAGATCCCATGCCTAATCAATGAATGATTGGATGGCAAACAGCAACCTGGGAGGGAAGAAAGGGATTGAACTCAAGGGCAATGGATAGGGACCTTGGGAGGAGGTTGACACTATATTTCACAACAACACATTCCTCTTTGACATTTTGTCGAACACCTTGAGGGTAACTTGCTATCACCTGACTAGACCAACACAATGAAGGCCACATTCCAAGTAGTTACCCTGTACTTCAACTCTGTCTCCTACCGCTTCCACAACCTCAACTATGAGCTATCCAACCTCCTCAATCTCCATCTCCCTAATGACATTGATGAGCTCTTTTATGGCCAGTGCTGGAGGTCAGTGCTGGTCCCTATAAGAAGAGGTTCTGATTGGATTTCCTCGATGCCATTGGAAGATCGAGCAAGAGAGAAATACTAACAAAACCCCAATACGAGAACTATCCTCACTAGGATTAGAACTTTGATCGAGAAAACCAGATCTGGAGATTGTCTCCATGCAGGATAATGGATGGAGGATGGAAGGGAAGAAGAAACGCTAGAGATCAAGAGGGGGTGGTGAACCTATGCTCTGGATCAGATATCCGATATCTTTGTCAGTCATCAACAGAAAACACTCAAATAAAAGAGCAAATCACAGAGATGGGGGGGAGGGGGGAAGGGGAATGGTGCTTACGTCAAGGGCGATGGGGATGGGGAAGATTTAGACATACTTAACCTCTTTGAAGGTCGTGGAGAACTACATGAGGAGGGTCTTCTTCTTTGTACCGAACAACGAAGGTTCCCCATAAACATTGCACTCAGCAGCTTCCCCTCGTCATCAACCCTGCCCTCGTCCTTCTCCTCTTCGTCCACTTTCTTCCTCTTTCTATCAATTACAACAAGAGTGCTCTCATCTCTATTATTGTTCTTGTTCTCATCCTCATCCTTCTCTATGGCGAATGATCCATATCTTCTCTTGTACTTGAACTAGATCTCACTGCTGGCGACTACAAGGAGATAAACATAGCATCAAATCGACAGAGGTCTTAGGGTGTCGATTAGGGTCTTGGCGGAGGTGTTGGAAGGCGTTAGCTATTGGAGGTGCGAAGTAGAGGAGGAAAGGGATCGGATAGTAGGGTTGTGTAACTTAAAAGACATATTTGCCCCCCATTACTTTTTTCTTCCTTGAAGGTCCCCATTGGTGTAGCATGTAATATTCGCAACGTATAATAAAATCTAGAGCAACATAAATTTCGTGTCGGTGGAGGTACACCTTTGGTGTAGAGTAATTTTTTTGTAGTGCATTGGTAGTTAACGAAGTTTTAGAAAAATGTGTATCGAATTTCCAAATGAAAATGGTGGGTTCCTAACTTAATGGAAAATATTCGATAAAAATGTCAAAATTGCCCAATGCCCCAAATGCTCAAAATGAATTTTTAAAAATGGATCAGCAAGTCTGATCCAAGCAATGTAATGATAGAAAAGAAAGAGTTCAATGATAAAGATTTTCTTTTCTATTTTTTTTTATTACTTCTTTTTTAAGGGTGTGTAAGAAGGAAGAGCACAAACCTAGATTTTTCACCTACACCTAGTCTTGGTTTTTTTTAGTGACCATCTTTCTACATTCATTTTTCTCACGATTTTCCTACGCAATCAAAGACCAACCAAGAGAGATAGGTTAGATTCTAATCTCAAACATGCAATAGAATGAGAAAATATTCATCGTGCTCCCTAGTAAAGGATCTCATCAAACTGCTAAGTAATAAAAACATTCGTTGCAGCATAATTTTTCAAGACAAAAATGAAATATCGAAACTCTAGTGAGTCCCGAGTCAAGCACGAAGTGGCATAGAATCAAACTAAATGCAGAAAACACAAAGCAAATATAAAATCCTAACTAACTAATTTTTTTTGTATTTTTATTATAAAGATGGAGATGAAAAGAAGGAACACAAATCAGGTAGATAAATAAGGAAGGGGGTGAGAAGGACTTGCAACTAATATAGATGAAAAGTAAACTTTATTAGAAATAAAAATACTATCAATACAACTAGAACTACTAGAACAAGAACTAGAACAAGAAATAGAACTACAACTAGAAATCAAATAGATAACTTGAGAAGATATGGATCTTTGTCCACTGATATAGCTACCTTAAAGATGGAGATGAGGTTGCAACAGAGGTAGAGGGTGAGGAGGACAGCCGCCAGAGATTGCAGCAGCGTTCTAGACCTGAGGAAGAAGGTGAAGGTGTTGAAAGGCTATTCTGAATAGGAGGGCTGTGTAGAAGGTTGTGAGATGCTGGAATTATTCTAAACTAAGGTCCTTAATGAAGAGCAGGGAGGGGTTAGGCTCCTATTTATAGAGGTTTGTAGGTTTTAAATGGAGGGCTAGGATCTAATTAGGTTGGGGTCAAGGGTTAGGATCTAATCTAGTAGGTTATTTTAGTTCGAATAAGATGGAAGGCTAGGATTTACTAGCAATTAGGATGGAGGGTGTAGATTGGAGGAGAGGGGGTTGATGGTAACACCATCATTCATCAAAACTAACTTGAATTAGTCAGAATCCAATGATAAATGCTCTTAAATGTGAGAAGAAGACAAGAAAATAGGGTTAATTCTATCATTTGAACATCCAACCATAAATGCAGATTGACCAAGGGTTTCATTAGGGGTTAATTTAAGGTCAAATGTGTGATTCCCTACTTGGAGGGGGTGACATATGAGTGATGTAATATCAAGTGCGGAATTAAAATAGACAATCTCACAAAAATAAGCAATCACACAATAGGCACAAGTATTTTTAGGTAGAAACCCAAACCGGGTGAAAACCACCACCTAACCCTCTCGAGTTAGGATTTCTCGATCGACCTAGTCGATCAAATCCACTAAACCCAGTCACTTGAACGAGGGTGACTGAACATCAATTACAACCACACTACTTAGACTGTGGGTAGTGTTCCTCAAAACCCCTTCTCTTCATAGTAAGGATTTTGTCTCACGAAGGAGATGGGAATTCGCAAAGCGAATACCCAACCAAAGACAATAAAATGTACAACAATCCTATAGAGCCACAAATATTTAAACCTAGCTTCTATAGGAGTAAGGAAACTTCCCTTTGGTGGAAGTACGTCGATGTGACGACATGGATGCGTGAACCATGCTTTAGCACAACAGCACTCTCGTAATGTAAGCGCGAGGGCGAGTGCACAGTAGGACGAAGCTCTTAGGTGTGAAGTGAGTGCTTGTAGAGCTAGAGCTTCTTCTATTTGATCTTCTACTTCTCTTTTGACACAAGAGAGTTGAAATATTCTTGCAAGGTGTGTATATGTGTGGCAAGGGTTCTCCTCCATTTATAGAGGGCCTTGGAAGGCTTTGGAAGGCCTTAGAAGGCTTCCATAGCCATTGGGTGCAAATCCAAGGCAAATCAGGCCATAGTCAGAATCAATCATGATTCTGACAGGGTGATCAGATGTCTGGTCCTAGCATCAGACGTCTGGGAAACCTATTTAAGACGTCTGCGAACTAAGTCAGACATCTAATTCTAAGCGAGTTTCCTTCCTGATTTGAAACAGACCTATATAGGGTTCTAGTGTATGTCCATCAGATGACACACAGGATGTCTGGCACTAGGTCTGGACATCTGGAAACCTATTATTTTACAAAAATGGATTCCCAATGAAGTACAACAGCTAGAAAATCTCTGAAAGGAGATTTTGGGTCACCCGAGGCAAAACGGTCATATATCAGACATCTAGGGTCCTCTACGGACGTTTGATATAGGGCTAACAGTCATTTCCTCAATGTTTACGAAGGAAGCCAACGTTCCACTAATTGAACGTCTGACAAAGGCATCAGACGTCTCCTAAGATGTCTGGAATAAGGTCTGGATGACTGATTCTAACAGACAGAACTTATTAAGTCCAGCCTAGATGTTTTGGACGTTTGATCAAATAGTCAGACATCTTAAAATTCAATATCAGACGTTTGATTTCCAGATTGGACATCTAGTAAGGTTGTCTGAACCCTATTTTGATTTTCTAAGTTCTCTACAGAAGACCTAAGTATCCTAGAGTAGTGTAGGTGTTCGTAGGACTACTTTAGGGGTTCTTTGAGGCTCTTTAGCATAAGATCTAAGACAGAAATAAAGAGCAAAACAAAGAAACAAAATTGCATAGAACAAGATAAAAGGAAATCTATCATGTTCTTCATCTCCTTCCTTCTTCAAGCTTTCGCTACTCGCGAAGCTCCTCCACCTCTGTCCAGCTCCTTCAATCCACCATGGATGCGAGCTGGACCTTCTTCTAAACACCATCTTCATTTGCAATTTGACCTGAAAACTAAGACTCAAAAGCAAATCTTAAAAGACATGTGTTTTGTTATCATCAAAATAAATGATCGTGGTGCTCTAGAACCAACAATCTCCCCCTTTTTGATCATGAAAAAATCAAAAATAATAATGCATAAAATCCTCCCCCTTTTTGACATTATCAAAAAGGTTTTTATCAATTTTAAATTTCCTATAGCTCTCCCTTAAAACATGCTCTTCTATAATTGGGTTGAATTTCTTTTAACAAGAGTAACGTTCTCCCCCTTTTTGTAACAACAAGATAGCTATTATTTTTCCCCCCCTTTCGAAAGGGAATATAGCTAACTTAACAAGATCTCCCCTTAATGATTGACAAATAGCTCATAATTTTAACTCCCCCTATCTATATGCTAATGATAAAAAGATAGGGTTAAGGGTTACCTCACCTACCATGGCCAATAGAATGGCCCAAATGGAGGTGGTGGATGCCACATCGGATGGGGCTCCCATCCTTAGCTTGGAGGTCCAAGCATCGGCATTGGTCTCCAACCTGATGGACGATGTGCGGTGGGTTCTTCGATTGTTCATCGTCTCGTCAGCCTTCTCGTTCTCCTCCTTGGTCTACTCCTTGTTCCTCCAAACTCGAGTTGACCATTCTTGAGCTTGTAGGTCCAGTCCTTTACATTGATATCCTCTTTGAAACCTACAAAACAAGATTCCAATTCTTTCTTCGGTATCCAAGGGAGCTTGGATCCGGATCTATTAGCAGGTCTCCTTGATAGAGATCCTTTCTCAATCTTAGGGCTATAAAAATTATCTACTTTGTTAATTAAGTTGTTAGAATTTTCCCTAAGACATGCAATTTCCTCTTCTATAACTTGCATCTTAGTTTTTAAATCAGAAATTTCTATTTTTAAACTAGTATTTTCCTCAATCAATTTATTATTTTGAAAGAATAGGTTATGATTTTCTAACAGTAAGTCATCATTTTTAGGACTAGTTTCTAGGTCCTTAAGTAGCTTTTCTAACCTATCATTTTCAGATTTTAACATGCTAAATTTCTTTTTCATGCTTTTGTTTTCTATTTTTAATGATTGACTAACATTAAATAGTTCATTAAAAGCTTCTTGTAAATTGTAATGTACCTCACTGTTAGAGTCGCTCTCGCTGTCACCTGTTGTCGCCACGAAACCCATGAAGGTGATTTCTTCCTGGGGATTCACCTCTTCTTCCTCCGAGCTCGTGTCGTCCCAAGTTGCTTGGAACACCTTCTTCTTGGATTTCTTCTCCTTTTCCTTCTTCTCCTTCTTGAGAAGAGGGCATTCTGGTCGTAAATGACCTTTTTTGTTGCAATGGTAGCAACGTCTTGGGCTATCCTTCTTCTCCTTTTCTTTCTTTGAGTCTCTACAAAACCTTGAAAATTTCTTAAGTAAAATTTTAAAGTCTTCGTCGTCGGAACTTACCTCACTATCCGACGTAGCTTTGAAGGTGAGAGTCTTCATAAGCTTTGGTTCTGGTGTGTCCTTCTTCTTCTGCTTTAGTTTCATCTCATAGGCCATTAGGTTGCCTAGGAGATCCTTCATATTGAGCTCCTCCACTTCGTTTGCCTCCTGGATTGCGGTGACCTTCTGCTCCCATTCCAGTCCAAAGGAATAGAGTAGTTTTCCTTGAAGCTCCCCCTTGATGGTCTTACCTAAAGCTTTTAAATTATTTACAATGAGAGTGAACCTCATGTTCATCTCACTTGGAGATTCGTTAGACTTCATTGAAAAAGACTCAAATTCCTGAGAAAGTAAATTTATTTTAGATGTCTTTACCTTAGAGGTACCATCGTGAGTTACCTCGAGTGTGTGCCAAATCTCGTATGCGGTGGTGCATTGCGAGATTCTGTTGAAATCTTCTGGGCTGAGCGTGTAGTACAATGTGTTCATCATTTTTGCGTTGAGCGAGTTCCCGGATCTACAGCTGTGAGTATCCTACGGTGGGTCTTTCTGGGATGTCGAAGGGGGTCTCGCATTGGTCCCATATTGTGAAGTCATGGGCTTGAAGCCATGTCTTCATCTGCAGCTTCCAGTATGGGTAATTGCTCCCATCAAAGAATGGTGGTCGGGTCGTAGATTGCCCCTCAGAAATCCTACTTGTGGAACTACTTCCCTCCATGATCTTCTTGCTTGGTTGTTATGCTGAAACGGCAAGAACCTACTCTGATACCAATTGTGATTCCCTACTTGGAGGGGGTGAGATATACGTGACGTAATATAAAGTGTGAAATTAAAATAGACAATCTCATAAAAATAGGCAATCACACAATAGGCACAAGTATTTTTAGGAGAAAACCCAAACCTAGTGAAAACCACCACCTAACCCTCTCGAGTTAGGATTTCCTAATCGACTTAGTCGATCAAATCCACTAAACCTAGTCACTTGAACGAGGGTGACTGAACCACAATTACAACCACACTACTTACACCAAAGGTAGTGTTTCTCAAAACCCCTTCTCTTCACAATAAGGATTTTGTCTCACAAAGGAGACGGGAATTCGCAAAGCGAATACCCAACCAAAGACAATAAAATGTACAACAATCCTATTGAGCCACAAATATTTAAACCTTGCTTCTATAGGAGTTAGGAAACTTCCCTTGGGTGGAAGTGCGTTGATGTGACAACGTGGGTGCGTGAACCACGCTTTGGCACAACAGCGCTCTCGTAACGTCGGTGGGAGAGCAGGTGCACAGTAGGATGAAGCTCTTAGGTGTGAAGTGAGTGCTTGTAGAGCTAGAGCTTCTTCTTTTGATCTACTTCCTTTTCAACACAAGAGAGTGGAAATATTCTTGCAAGGTGTGTATATGAGTGGCAAGGGTTCTCCTCTATTTATAGAGGACCTAGGAACGCTTTGGAAGGCCATGGAAGGCTTCCATAGCCATTGGGTGCAAATCCAAGGCAAATAAGGCGGTAGTCAGAATCAATCATGACTCTGATAGGGTCATCAGATGTCTGGTCCTGGCATCAGACGTCTAGGAAACCTATTTAAGACATCTGGGAACTAAGACAGATGTCTGATTCTAGGCGGGTTTCCTTCCTGACTTGAAAATGACCTTAACATTATCCTAGTGTATGTCCATCAGACGACACATAGGACGTCTGCACTAGGTCTGGACATCTGGAAACCTATTGTTATGTGAAAATGGATTTCCAAGGAAGTACAATGGCTAGACAATCTCTGAAAGGAGATTTTGGGTCAGCCTAGGCAAAACGGTCATATATCAAACGTCTGGGGTCCTCTACGAACGCCAGATATAGGGCTAATGGTCATTTCCTCAATGTTTACGAAGGCAGCCAACATTCCACTAATTGGACGTCTGGCAAAGGCATCAGACGTCTCTTAGGACATCTAGACTAAGGTCTGGACGACTGATTCTAACAGACAGAACTTATTAAGTCCAGCCTAGATGTTTTGGATGTCTGATCAAACAGTCAGACATCTTAAAAGTCAATATCAGACATCTGATTTCCAGATTGGACGTCTGATAAGGCTGTCTGAACCCTATTTTGGTTTTCTAAGTTCTCTACAGAAGACCTAAGTATCCTAGAGTAGTGCAGGTGTTCCTAGGACTACTTTAAGGGTTCTTTGAGGTTCTTTAACACAAGGTCTAAGACAGAAATAAAGAGCAAAACAAAGAAACAAAATTACCTAGAACAAGATAAAAGGAAATCTATCCTATTCTTCATCTCCTTCCTTCTTCAAGCTTTCACTCCTCGCAAAGATCCTTCGCCTCTATCCAGCTCCTCCAATCCGCCATGGATGCGAGCTTGACCTTCGTCTAAACACCTATCTTCATTTGCAATTTGACCTGAAAACTAAGACTCAAAAGGAAATGTTAAAAGACACGTATTTTTTTATCATCAAAATAAACGATCGCGGTGCTCTAGCACCAACAAAATGAACATAAAAGATTAAGAAGTGGGTTTACACTGACTGAATCAGGGTTTCATACATTTTTGGGATAAAAATATCTTTAAAAATCGTAATTATCAGCCCCACGTAAATTGAAAGGGTTTTAGTCGAGATAAATTCAATATAAACCTCTTAAAATTCATTAAAAAATATTTTGAGGTTTGGTACCTTTGGTTTTGCCATTTGAACCCTTTTGACCAAAAATAGAGATTCAAATGGGACATTGCCTTGATTTGGGCTCCTGTCAGTTTACCCAGTCAAACATGGTCAAAATTCAAATCAAAGTTTACCATTAGATTCCTTGGGGCCAAATAGGTTAATACCAAAATTTAACCCCAATTAGAGTCCATCTTGCCCTAATTTGCATTTCTACCCTCAGAATCCCTATTACCCCCATCCAAACCCCTAAGTTTCAAGTTTCCTTACAAATATGCCCCTAAGTTCTCATTATTTTCTCAAAAAGGTTCCTACTACCATTGTGGTCTAAATAACATTTTCAAACCCACTACTCGCCGACTTCCTTGGTGGATTTCTCCTCCAATTCCTACTCAAATCCCTCAAAACTTGGAAAAATTGGCCACAAGGAGCCCTACCGTATGAACACAATTTCATGGCGGATTTTAGGAACTTGAAGGCCAATTCATGCCCTATATAAGCTTCCCTAGATCTTAATGTGCTCCTCAGTAAAGAATTGACTAGAATTTCCTCTCTTCCTCCTCCGACCACCTACATCTTCAACTCCAAGAATCACCTCTACCTCCCTCTTCCAGCCAACCAACCGCCAACTTGGAAGGCCCAACCTCCTCTCTTCTTCGTGCATCTTGCCAACCAGAGTAAGAGAGCTTCCTAACTCTTCTTCCTTGCCAATACCTCTGCCAGACTTCACCATCTTCTTCACATTTGGTCGGCCAACACTAGACTCATTTTGCCTCCGTACATACCCCTAGGCTCCCTAATCTCTCTCCCTCCCTCTTTAGCATAGTTCTACCCACTTATTTTCTAGGTTCACTCATCACACACACCTATTCACCCTAATCTTCCCCGACTCTGGCACAAGCTCCAGTGAGCTTGTGCCAGTGCCACACACCACAAAACACTACACAACCACCAAAACCTTCGCCTCACCTACATCAGTAAAGCCTTAAATAAATTTAGGGCTTTGAACGTTCCTTCTCCCCACTAAACACAACCATAACCGTCGACCATCTCTAACTACATCTGACCTCCATACAGCATCAGATGCCACGAAACCATCATCATCGCCTTCCTCGCCTTGTAGTGACCCTTCTGGGCATTTTAATTGGGGCATTAAGCTCGTTGATGGGAACACTATCATGAGCCATAAATAGCTCAATTTGATTTGATTAAGTCATTAAATGCTCCTATATAACCATCAAAAGGCCATAATTCATTACATAATCATTCTGATAGAATGATAAGAAAATAGGGTTAAAACTGTAATTTTACCATCATATCTTGAACACAGAACAACCATAGGTTTTCTCAAGGATTAATTAAGGGTGAAATGGTCTTAAGAATCTAACAAATGGGTTAGAACAGACAGAAAAGTGTTTTCATGCGTTTCAAGAATTAAATAGCATCTGAAACCCTAAAAACAGACCTACTTAAATAATTGAGGTCCTGGTTAGGATAAAATTCACCTAAAGCCTCTAAAATTCATAGAGAAATATTCTCTTGGGTTTGGTATACTTGATTTGACCACTGGAACCCAGCTTGACCCAAAATAGAGTCCCAGACAGATATTTACCATATTTTGGGTTTTTACATAAATTACCCAATCAAACGAGAACAAAACCTAAATTTAACATAACCATTGGATTTCTTTGGTCCAAATTATATTTATACCAAAATTTGGGCCCAATCTGAGATCATCTTGACCAAGTTTGCATTTTGGTCTAGTTAGACTCCTTTTATCACTTTCAGATCTTTAGCTTTTTGAATTCCTTGCAAATAGCCCCCTAGCTTTGTTTTTGTTTCCTTCTTCAAGAAAAGGTCCCTATTGCCATGAATCCTATTCCTACAACTCTAGTGACCTTTGGTTGAAGTGAACTCCTTCTCTGATCAATCAATCCCTTCAAAAATTGGAAGGAAGATTCCTTGAGGAGTCCTCTTTCCATTGAAAACATCCATGAGCCCTAAAACTTTCTCAATCTCTCATGTGAACACATGAGAGATTTGGGTATCCTATTTCGGTGAACATTCCAAGCTTGGAAGCTTTGCTTCCAAGGTCAAATCAACCTCTAGACCCCTATAAGAGGACTCCTAGACCACGTTATTCTCTCCGACTAGGTTTTGGCCCAAAAACCCTCTTCCTAACCCTACCTTCGGCCTCCTCGACCTCCTTCCTCCATGCCTTCAATGGCCAAATTGGAAGCGCAGTGACCTTCCCCATCTTCCTCAGTGCCTCGTAGGTCACAGCAGGTGTCGTCTTCCCCTTTCTTCGCCGTTGTCCCCTTCTCAGAGGATTCATCTTCCCCACGTTCGACCATCACGCCAGCGTGGGTTTTCTACCTCCTTCAACTGTTAGATTAGGTTCTCTAGCTTCCTCTTCTTCCTTACATTTTTCTATTTTTCTTATTCTCCAAATCCGACCACCGACAACACCGAACGCCTTCATCTTCTCTACCTCCAACGACAACACCGGTGAGGGCATTCATCCGCTATAAACATCCATCCCCATCGCCAACTATCTTTACACCTCCTCCTTGATCCAAGGGCCACAAGCTCTCTATCTATTTCACCGATTCATCGCCCAAACTCGCCCCAGAACAACCCATCACCACACCTCTGGTCCTGACTTCGTCTGACCTCCACAACACTCCTCGTCTCACGCTGAACCCATCACCATATTCGTCGTGCTACGACGAAGCTTGCTGAACCTTCTGACGAGGCTGCAAGGCTGTATTCTTTATAGGTATCCTCGCCGGAGCTCCACTACTTCCGCCATTGCTGCCCTTATTCTTCAAGTACCAGGAATTGCGAGCCCCAAGCAACTTCCCCAGGCAGCAAGGCCTACTCCCAAGAGAGAAACTAGTTCCTTGATTGAAGACCACAAGAGCAATAGCTACTCCAATCAAAGGTGCCATCACCTGCTGCTACGCGAAGGAAGGGTGGGACAATTAGTCCTACCTCAAAAATGAATGAAGTGACGACATTGCATAAATTGTTTTCGTCACATGAACTATTCGCCTCAAGTAATTGATGAGAACCTCATCATGAGCCCTAACTAGCTCATTTTGACCTGAGAAAGTGAAGAAAAGCTTTTACATAACTTAAAGGAAGGCTTAATTCAAGGGATTACTGTTCTGGGAAGAAAACATGAATTGAAGGATAAAATTGTAATTCTACCATTGTAGTACATCAACGGGATTTCTCTGGGGCTAAACATAGGTCAATTGGACTTAATAAGAGGAAAAGTGGGATGGTTCAGTTAGAAAAGGGTTATTATGAGATTTAAGAATTAAATGACATTCTGTAACCGTAAAACAAATCCACTCAATTTCACAAGGTTATGGTCAGGATAAAAATAAAAAAAACCCTCTAAAATTCATGGAAAAGTATCCCCTAGGGTTTAGAACCTTCAATTTGGCCTTTGGAACCTATTTTGACCTAGATAGGGGTCCTAGCTCAGTATTTGACCTAATTTGGGTTTTTATGCAAAATGCCCAGTCAAACGTAGTAAAATATAAAATCCAACTTCACCATTGGATTTCTTAGGTTTAAATTAGGTTTGTACCAAAATTTGGGCCTAAGGGAAGGTCATCTTGACATACTTTGCAAAATAGTCCACCCAATTACATTTTGCCCCTAACTTTTGAGAACCCTTGCACAGACCCCCTATCTTCCTTGCCACTCTTTGCATTCTGGTCCCTCCTCCATTATAGCAGAAGAATCCCACTCCGACGAGGATATAAGCAGGATATCACCCCGAATCCTCAGAGATCTCCTCCAAGATTTGGAAGAGAGATTCTCTGAGGAATTCCCAACCGTCTGAACAGGATCCCAGGATCGGATTTACATTAAATCTCTCGTGCGAATGCTCGAGAGATTTGGGTGTCTTGCGCACCTTCCATCTCCGATGAAATCTTTGTGCTTGGAGGCTTTCCTTCCAAGCACGAAGTCTCTGCCAGCAGCTATGAAAGGACCCCCAGTCCTTGCCGCATCTTCTAAGCTTGAATTGGCCTGAGAATTCCCCCAAATTTCTTCCTTCCTCATCTCTAGCCAACTACCCGCAAGCTCTGGTGATCCCTTTTCCCTCCTCTCGTCACTCTGCCACAATACCAGTGGCAAAGTTATCTCCTCCTTGCTCTTCCGCTTCGCTCCGTACCTGCATGTGCCTCTCCGATCCCTTCCTCGCCGCCGTCATCCTCACCTCAGGGTCTTCTTCCCCGACGAAGACACATACGTGCCGCTCGTCCCCTCTACCTCCCTTTCATCCAGCTACACACAAATAAGTTCCTTTCCCTCTACTCTTCATTTTCCATCATTCAATTTCGTAAAATGCCCCTCGATAGCCACTGTCCACCTCTGTCTCCCTCATCTCCGACCAACCACTGGCGAGGCGAATCCGTCACTCCCCCACTCCACATGCCTTGCCACCTACCTCATCACCTTCGCCATCACCCACTGATCATCCTCTGCCCCTTCACCAACTGCCACACATGCCCTACACCCTCACCCAACACATGCACCTTTACGACCACAGAGCAACCTAGGCACGCATGGCTAGGCCGTCCCGCGGCCAGCCAACCACCGTCTCTCCTTCGCCTTGACACGGTGAAGCTTCCCAAGTTGTTTGAGAAGGCTACGAGGCCATGTGTGTGCATTTCAGGTTCGTGCTTCCGCCGCCATTAACGAAGGTGTGAAGGACCTTGCTCGCTTGCTCCAGGACAACCCACTCCAGGCAAGCGCATCCCAGGTGCACGGAATCCCTTTATGAGTCTCTTACCCTTGGCAATCAGGGCCTGCATCACCTGCAGCTCCCCAATTGGATGAACCTTCCTCCTGCAGGTGCAAGCAGAAGTGGGTGGGACTTTAGTCCTACCACAAAAACGGTAGGCGTAGGTGAGTCATTTATATTATTTTTGTGTTTCTCTCTTATCGCCTCAACTAACACGGGGTGAGGTCCCTCGCCCATGCCCCAACCTCGTTCTTGACACACACCCACGCGAACCTAGTACCCGACCCGTATACCCTGCACTCCTTGCACACCACCCACGCTGGTGCGCTTAGACCCAGGCACAGGAAACCCGACCCGATTACCTGGCTCTGGGAGAGCGAACCCAAGAGAGAAATAGAAAGAGAGTGACGTGGGAGAGGGTAGGGGTAGGTTTTGCTCTGTGCAGTAAAGAGAAAGAAGGAGAGAAGGAAGAAGAGGCTATGGAAGAAAGTGAAAGGCAGGAGCACGGAAGAAAGAAGGAGTATGAGGCAGCTGCTGAAGAAGAGGAAGAAGCTGAAGGCAGGAGTAGCTAAGGAAGGAAGGAGAAGGAAGGACATAGCAGCAGAAGTAGAGGTTGAAGAAGGAAAAAAGACTTGAAGGCAAAAGGACAAGCTAAGAGCTGAAAGCAGAAGGAAGAAGGAAGCAAAAGTACAGCCAAGTAGAGAATAAAGGTAGAGGAAAGATAAGGAAACAAGAGAAGAAAAAGAAGAAAGCAGAAGGCAGAAGAAGAAGAGTGGCCGTAGAGAAAGAGAAAGAAGAAGCCAAAGTCAGCAATCAGAAGAAGCAAAAATAGAGAAAGCTCTGCTCTATAGCATCAAAGACTTAAGATGTCTGCTTTTACAGCAGACATCCATCTTTACATTTTTTGAGCTTCTATATATATTGAAACCATTTTTATTGCTTCATAATTTGATTGGTCATTACATTTTATTAAATTGTAAGTTGTGATTATAGTTTTAAATACCAATTTGCTCCCTGTGTTCGACCTCGAATAACTAGGTTTTCGAGTAATAAATTCTTATTTGTTTTTGAGGTGATTTCATTTATACCACAACGAACATCTTTTAAAATCGATTTCGCCCCGTTAACATTTTGGCACCGTTGCTGGGGAGCAACGGGCATTTTAGAAACTTTGATCACAACCTTTGATTCAATATTGACTTAATCTCTCTCTTTTGCTGTGTTTGTCTCAGGGGAAGAAAAGGAAAGAAAAGCAGCCACACAACAACCACACTAGGAATAGGTAAATCTTCATTGCCCTCTCACTTAATCACCTCAAAATCTTAAAAGGAACAATAAAGAAAAATTAATCTAGGGCTACCTACTTCATATTTAGTAATTCGCCAAAGTTTCCTGATTTTCATTTCAACACATTTTGAATTGCACATCCAATTAACGTAACTAGGGCTAAAACATTCTTAATTGAGCCCTAGATACCATTTTTGAGGCAACTAAATTTGACCAAGTAGAGCCAACCTAAGGATTTCAGTCTAGGGTTTTAGAGACACATCTTCTCTTAAGCAAAGAATCAAAAATTTTCAAAAAAGAGGTGTGCCTAAGCCGTGTTTGAAAAGATCTATCCAAGAGAAACCCTAAACAAATCAGGCTCTTAATCGACTTGAACCCTAAAAGAAAGGACCTAAAACCTCTCAAAGGAACAAAGAGGTAAAGTTGATCCTTTGGGTCAACCAACCTTAAAATTAGGTCACTTTTTGCACTCAAAAGACCTAAAGTTCAAGTGGAACACTAAGCACCTTGATCTTAATTAAAAAAAAGGTAGACTTAAGAGGTTAAGGTCCCCATTCTGGTCTACCTGGAATCTCAGTGACAAGAGAGGTTGGGTGGGGGAAACCCTATAACTCGTGGGGATGTCCACCGTGTAGGGGTCATTGCGGGACTCTCCCTCTCTGGCTGCTTAGGTATTTCTCAGGTGGACGGCCTTTCTAACTAAGGGGTATCATCCGCCCTGAACCTCTATAGTCACCCAACATTTTTTTGGGTGTCTCAATTGGGTCCAGCACATTCTGATCTCATCAAATCCTTCGATGCATGTTTGGTAGGAGGTCCTTAAGACCAGCCTTAAGACCTCCTTTAGAAATTCACTCCTACCGAGGCCAAGCCTTGACACCCTTGCTTGTGCAGCAACCCCACCACATAGATCTTTCCTCTAATTCATAACCAAGTTCTCCTTCTTCTTCCATCATGGCACAACCCATTGAAGAAGAGAACAACCTTGAGCACCAACTTCAGCACCTAAATGATCTCTTCCAAAACTTTGTAAACCTACCGCAGTGTCTTATTATGCGAGATCACTATAATCCCACTGCGGTGGCAATCGAGCCTCGAGTCCGAATCTGAACTCAAGCCCAATATGATCCATGCCAAACCAAAATTCCATGGGCTTAACTCTGAGGATCCATTGCAGCACATTAAGCAGCTCAAACATCTGGCCCAGACCTTCGAGTCAGATGCACAAAACTAGGATATTCTACTCATGAAGATGTTTTCTTTCTCCCTCATGGACAAGGCTGCTCATTGGTATCAAACTCAGACTCGTTCGATCAACACCTGGGACAAACACCAGTCCGAATTTTTGAAGTAGTTCTTCCTCACTGGCCAGACAAATGCCTTGCACCACTAGATCACTCATTTCACTCAACAATCGGGAGAACCTCTTCATGAGGCATGGGATCGATTCTTAGATCTCATGTTAAAGTGCCCCCATCACGGAGTTCCTAAATGGGAACAAGTCCAGTCTTTTTACCAGGGACTCTGTGAAGACATTCGATTATTCGTCAATGCAACCGATGGAGGAAACATCATGAGTCAACATGAGGACACGGTGTGGGAGATTCTCGAAAATATGTGTGAGAACTCCATCAATAATGACTCCATGGGCTTATTCGACTGGACGAATGCCCATGCATCGACGAATCTTAGGGGAGCACATGAGACGTAGGACCTATCCACATTCATCAACTTGGACAAGGTCTCTATCATAGAGAAGAAGGTGGACGAGCTGACTTGGCATCTGCAGCGAGCCACCTCTACCCAGAACTCTTTTCCATGGCCACCTCTTGTGAGGGAAACTGTGCAGAACATCTATCACCAATCTTCTCAAGGGATGGACCTGTATCCACCCCTATCTGACTCTTAGACTGGATGGACCTCCGATCCACTCTATTCTAGTTGGGGGAACTCTAAACCATCGTATTCTGATTTTCCTGAGGTGCCTCAAACCTGCGAGGACCACAACGCCATCCGGAATGACCCATTCTCCAATACCTACAACCCTGGATCGCAAAATCATCCCAACTTCCAGTGGACGGGAAATTATCAGACTCAAAGACCACCTTATCAACCCCACCCACAAGCTCCTCATCCATATCAGCCACCTTAGCCTCGGCCCAACCCCACCTAACAATCTGGGCCAAACCAAGATCAAATGACTCTTATCCTTCAAGCACTAGCTGACAATCAGAAAATGAATGCAGCAACGCAGAAACAACACAAGGACGAGATCACAGAGGTTCATAATCAACTCGCCCAGATGGCGAATTCCCGCCAACCTAGCACCCTTCCTTCGCAACCTCTGCCAAACCCAAATAACGTGCCAACCCAGAGGCATGTTATGAACCCAAATCCAGGCCATGCACATATGATTTATTAGGCCCCTTCTGTTCCATCAGCCGACGGGATGGAAGCTTCGACATCTTATGCGGGATTTCAATAGCAACCACCCATCTTACCAAACACCAAAACCAAGTAGGATTAAACTCTGTAACAACTCGTAGTGGTAAAGCAACCCAAGACCCACATTATCCAAACCACTCCAAGCCTGGTAGTAACCCAAGGCCTAGGGTAGTTATCCAGGATACTCCTATCCCAGATCAAGAACTTGGACCTATTCTAGAAGAACCAACAAAGGTTCCATTTCCCGAGGCCTTGACCAAGGGAAAGAGGATAACCAAACCCATGGCTCCTAAGGAGGATATGGTTAAGCTCTTTGAACAAGTATAGATAAACATCCCATTGATGGATGCAATCCACCACGTACCGGCTTATGCACGATTTATGAAAGACGTGTGTACACCCAAGCGTACGTCATAAACCAAAAGTGGGAGTCCGATCATACTGTCAGAGCAAGCCAGGTCTGTAATCTTGAGTAAACTCCCACCCAAGGCTAAAGACCCAGGTACTCCCCTAATTTCATGTAAAATTGGTGACACCCAATTTGACAGAGCCTTGTTAGACTTAGGTGCCTCCATAAACCTAATACCTACATCCCTTCTTGACCACCTTGAAGAGTCCGAACTTAAACCAACTAAGGTGACATTGCAGTTAGCCGATCGATCCATCAAGTCACCTAAAGGAATACTCAAGGATGTCATTGTTAGGGTACAGGATTTCTACTTCTCGATGTATTTCATAGTTCTAGACATGGATGCACCTGAGAACCCAAGGGATACACCGATTATATTAGGGAGACCTTTTTTGGCCACTACTAAGGCCAACATAAACTATGAGGAGGGCTGAATAGAATTAAAATTTGTGAACCAAACTCTGAAGATTGACATCTTTAATGCCAAACAAGGGATTAATTGCGGGATTATAGAGTAAATATGTGATATCAAAGTAGTGGTTGATGAATCACATGTTGAGGACAACCTGATTATCCCTGATCAACCACCACAAGATCAAAACCCGCAAACAAAGGAGTCTAAACCTGATCTAGACACACCCATGACTCCTACCCTTATCCCTGATATAGACCCTGAACCGCCTATTGTTGCTGATAATCCCATCCTGGAACTCAGGCCCCTTCCCGATCAACTGAAGTACGTCTTTTTGGGTTCCAATCAGACATTTCCTGTGATTATCAACTCCCGACTTACATTTGACTAGGAATCCCATCTGATTACTGTTCTCCAACAACATCGTAGAGCCATTGGGTGGACTCTCGATGACTTGACTAGCATAAGCCCCTCTTATTGCACACATCGAATCTACATAGAACAGGGCACACAACCTTCGTGAGAAATGCAGAGACGTTTAAACCCTAATCTGCAGGAGGTCGTGAAAAAGGAGATCATTAAGTGGTTAGATGCAGGGATCATCTACCCGATCTCCGACAGTCACTGGGTGAGTCCAATCTAGGTTGTGCCTAAGAAGGTTGGACTCACCATCATTACGACTGAAGTTGGAGAGTTCATACCAACCTGAATAGCTAACTCGTGGAGAGTTTGCATTGATTATAGAAGACTCAATTCCTCCACGAAGAAGGATCATTTCCCACTACCGTTTATTGATCAGATCCTCGAGAAACTAGTGGGAAATAGGCTCTTCTGCTTTCTTGACGGGTACTCCGATTATAACCTAGTGGAAATCCATCTAGAGGACCAAGAAAAGACCACATTCACCTGCCCCTTTCGGACGTACGTGTTTCGAAGGATGCTGTTCGGTCTCTGCAATGCACCCATGACTTTTCAGCGGTGCTTGCTTGCCATATTCTCAGATATGGTAGGTGATTATCTAGAAGTCTTCATGGATGACTTTTTAATTTTTGGAGCATCATTTAACGATTTCCTCCAGCACTTGGTCTAAATACTCAGGTGGTGCATCGATGTGAATCTAGTTCTTTCCTGGAAAAAGAGCCATTTCATGGTGCCTGAGGGAATCGTCCTGGGACATCTGATTTTGGAGAAAGGCATCCAAGTCGATCGAGCCAAGATTAACTTGATTTCCAAACTCCCTATGCCTAGCTCGATCAAGGACATCTGATCTTTTCTGGGGCACGTTGGTTTCTATTGTTGATTTATCCCTGATTTTTCAAAAATCGCGCGCCCCCTGACTACTCTTCCCTCCAAGGATGTGCCTTTCGAAATCTCCAAGGAATGCACTCAAGCATTTGAGATCCTTCGTGACCAAGTTACCCAAGCCCTGATCCTACAGTCCCTTGATTGGTCTCAACCCTTTGAGATCATGTGCAATGCATCTGAATTTGCTAAAGGAGCGATTTTGGGGTAGAAACTTGACAGGAAACTCGTGGTCATTTACTATGCCAGCAAAACACTTGACGAGGCTCAGCATAACTACATGGTTACTGAGAAAGGGCTACTAGCCATAGTATTTGCCCTAGAAAAATTCAGATCATACCTCCTAGGTTCCCATGTTGTCATCTACTCGGATCACACTGCTGTGAGGCATCTCCTTGCAAAGAAGGATGTGAAACCTTGATTAATCCGATGGATCTTGCTGTTGCAAGAATTTGACCTTGAGCTTCGCAGCAAAGTAGGAAAACAGAACGTGGTAGCTAATCACTTGTCTCGCCTTCCTTCTGAGATCATTGACCCTTTCGGACCCATAACGAAACATTTTCCTGATGAGCACCTCCTGACTATCGATACAGGGCTTCCATGGTTTGCTAACATAGTAAACTACTTGGCATCACATCAGATCCCGTCCGATTGGTCGAAGGCCAAGAAGGACAAATTATGTTCCGATGCCAAGTATTACCTTTGGAAAGACCCGTATCTATTCCGCATTGGTGTTGATCAAATTATTCGACGATGCATTGCAGAAGCGGAAATCAAAGACATACTCTCTTTCTACCATGACCAAGCATGCGGTGGACATTTTTCAGGACACAAAATCGCATCAAAAGTCCTCTAGTGTGGCTAATTTTCAAGGTTGCATACAATCACTGTAAGGCATGTACCCATTGCCAGACCTTGGGCAACATGAGCCATCGAGACATGATGCCTTTACAGCTAATTCTGGTATGCGACATTTTTGACATTTGGGGGATTGATTTAATGGGACCCTTCCCTATCCCAGATGGCTTCGAATACATCTTACTAGTTGTTGACTTTGTGTCCAAGTGGATTGAAGCCATTCTGACCTGAACCAATGATCACAAAGCTGTTATCAAATTCATTCATCAAAACATCTTCTCAAGGTTTAGGATTCCATGCGCAATAATTTTCGATGGAGGGACCCATTTCATAAACGCTCAGTTCAGGTCACTGATGACTAAATACGGGGTGTCACACCGAATCTCTACTCCTTACCACCCCTAAACTAATGGTCAAGCTGAGCTATCAAACTGGGAGATAAAGAAAATCCTCTAGGTTACTGTTCGACCTGACAGAAAGGATTGGTCATTCCAGCTTCCGGAAGCCTTGTGGGCTTATAGGACCACCCACAAGACCCAATTAGGTATGTCTCCCTTCAGACTGGTGTACGAGAAGGCATGTCACCTCCCAATCGCATTGGAGCATAAAGCCTATTGGGCAGTACGGAATTGCAACTTAGATCTTTCTAAGGCTGGAACCCATAGAAAGCTTCAAATGAGCAAGATCGATGAATTATGCCACGACGCGTATGAGAACTCGTGAATTTACAAAGAGCATGTTAAAGCCTTTCACAACAAGCACATTTCTAGAAAGATCTTTCATCCTAGTCAAAAGGTTATACTCTTTGATGCCCACTCAAAGTATTCCCAGGAAAGCTACGATCTAAGTGGATCAGACCATACCTAGTCCGATAAATCTTTGGAAATGGAGTCGTTGAGATTAGTCCACTCAGCCACGATTTCGAACCCTTTGTCGTGAACAGTCAAAGACTCAAACCATTCATTGACATGACTAATACATATTTGGTTGAGACATCCTTTATCCTCCATTCTCCCTGAGCTCATTGCACCCAGCCGATGATGTAAAACTCAACGCTTAATGGGAGGCAACCCATCATTCTTTGAAAAACCGGAAACCTTTCCTGACATTTCTATGTTGAATTCACATTGCACTTTAGGGTTCATCCATTAGAACAGCCAACTCTTCCTCAGATATCCATACCTGAGTCTAGAAATCGTTCGCAATAGTCACCTCAACCCATTCACCCACCCAACACCTGTCCTAATTAATGAACTATGCTGAATTTGAACCCACCTAATTTACAATGGGGACATTGCAAATCGTAGGCATGGGGGGTATGAAAGTGCAAAATGTTATGAAAACTCATATCAAGAAAAGGTTTCAACAAAAAAATCACATATCACAAAAAATAAAAAAAAATGGAAAATCTTGAAAAAAGAACAAAAAAAAACTGAGGGGGTAGAGAAAATTTTTGGGCTATACAAACCATGAGGTGGAAAAAGAGCAAAATGACAAAAAGGAGCACAAAATGAAAAAGTTGAAATAGTCATTAGTAAAAGATTAAGGGATTAATTGAAGTTTTAGACTACATCAAGTAAAAAGAAAATTAAAAAAAAAGTGCTAAGGAGACAAAAAGAGATTAGTAGCAACGCTGACTTTAGGCCTTTCGAGCTAGACTCAGGCTTAAAAATTCAAGTATCCGCTAAGATCTGGATATTCCTCAAGAGGTTGGGGAAAATGTGAAGTTTAAGTATTAGGTCTAAGGTTTAGGGAGTATTTGGCCTCATTAACTGACCTTTGGTTTGTGGGACTCGGTAACCTAAGCACCCCAATCCACACACAGTCTGGTTTAGTGCGCATAACTATCAAAATCATGCAAAAGAGTTTTAATGTTCTAAAAAAGTTGCCTAGATTGGGAGCAGCCAATCAACACAAGTTGATTTGGATGAGTTCCCGACGTGGAGAGGCAGGAAATTTCCCTCGAAGATGCTTAGCAACATATCGTCTCCTCGGTGTTTGTCTCTTAGGATATTTACATATCCAACTAGGGGCATGTAAGCACTCTGCTGGTTCAGATACCATGGGTGGCATTATCATGAAATGTCGATTGCCAGGGTCTGGACTCGGCTATGGAATGCCATGGGAGAAATTATCTTGAAATCTCGAAAGCCAGGGTTCTGGGGGTTGCCATGGGCGATGTTATCATGAAGCATCGATTGCCAGGGACCTTTGAGGATTGATGATGGGGACAAGGAATCCGATACAGACCGTGTTAAGAAGCCAATCCAAAGCTAGAAATAAAAAGAAACGAGAAAGAAAACTCTCCAAACAAATAAATCTTCTGTCTCTGTCTTACAAAAATACACTGCAAACTAAACCAAGGCTAAAAATGTCTCAAGCATGAGTACTTTAACCGCAGAGTCCAACGAACCCTAGGATAGTTTCTGTGGGCCTTAAAAACCTTTGCAGAGGACTAAGGCTAAAGTTGGTTAGGTCTAAATTTTGGTTGGTACTTAAGTACCTCTAGGCCTATTGTCGGCATTCTAACCTAATCACAAAAGAAAAAGAAAAAGTACTTATCACAACTGGTAAAAGAAACTCATGGTCTAGAATAGATGTTAAAACCTTGAAATTTTGCTAAGGGACTAGCAAAAGCTAGGCATGGGGGTATGATGAGAACCTCATCATGATCCCTAACAAGCTCATTTTGACATGAGAAAGTGAACAAAAGCTCCTACATAACCTAAAGGAAGGCCTAATTCAAAGGATTACTGTTCTGGGAAGAAAACATGAACTAAAGGATAAAACTGTAATTTTACCATTGCAGTACATCAACGGGATTTCTCAGGGGATAAACATAAGTCAATTGGACTTAATAAGAGGAAAAGTGGGATGGTTCACTCAGAAAAGGGTTATTATGAGATTTAAGAATTAAATGACATTCTGTAGCCCTAAAACAAACCCATTCGATTTCAAAAGGTTTTGGTCAAGATAAAAATCAAACAAACCCTCTAAAATTCATGGAAAAATATCCCTTAGGGTATAGAGCCTTCAATTTGAACTTTGGAACCTATTTTGACCTAGATAGGGGTCCAAGCTTAGTATTTGACCTAATTTGTATTTTTTTGCAAAATATCAAGTCAAACGTGGTCAAACCTAAAATCCAACTTCACCATTGGATTTCCTAGGTCCAAATTAGGTTTATACCAAAATTTGGGCTTAAGGGAAGGTCATCTTGACCTACTTTGCAAAATAGTCCACCCATTACATTCTAGCCCCTAACTTTTGAAAACCCTTGCACAGACCCCCTATCTTCCTCACCACTCTTTGCATTCAAGTCCCTCCACCATTACAGCGAAGGAATCCCACTTTGGTGAGGATTTGAGGAGGATATCTCCCCGAATCCTCAGAGATCTTCCAGATTTGGAAGGGAGATTCTCTAAGGAATTCTCCACCGTCTGAACAGGATCCCAAGATCGAATTTACACCAAATCTCCCGTGCGAACACTCTAGAGATTTGGGTGTCTTGCGCACCTTCCATCTCCGGCAAAATATTTGCACTTGGAGGCTTGCCTTCGAAGCACGAAGGTCTCGGCCAGCAGCTATAAAAGGATCCCCATTCATTGCCGCATCTTCTAAGCTTGAATTGGCCTGAGAATTCCCCCAAATTTCTTCCTTCCTCGTCTCCGGCCAACTGCCTGCAAGCTCCGACGATCCTTCCTCCCTCCTCTCATCGCTCTACCACAATACTAGTGGCGAAGTTATCTCCAACTTGCTCTTCCGCATCGTGTCGTACCCGCGCGTGCCTCTCCGACCCCTTCCTCGTCGCCACCATCCTCACCTCAGGGTCTTCTTCCCCGACAACGACACATACGTGCTGCTCGTCCCCTCTGCCTCCCCTTCATCCATCTACAAGTAGATAAGTTCCTCACCCTCTACTCTTCATTTTCCCTCATTCAATTTCGTAAAACACCCCTCGATAACCATTGTCCACCTCCTCCCTCATCTTCGGCCGACCACCGGCAAGGCGAATCTATCACTCCCCCACTCCACACGCCTCGCCACCTACCTCATCACCATTTCCATCACCCACTGATCATCCTCTGCCCCTTCACCAACCACCACACATGCCCTACACCCTTATCCGACACGCGCACCTTCACAACCACAAAGCGACCTAGGCACGCACACCTAGGCCATCCCATAGCGAGCAAACCACCATCTCACCTTTGCAGTGACACGGCAAAGCTTCCCAAGTTGTTTGACAGGGCCACGAGGTCTTGTGCATGCATTTCAGTTTTGCGCTTCCACCGCCATTAGCGAAGGTGTGAAGGACCTTGCTCGCTTGCTCTAGGACAACCCACTCTAGGCAGGCACATCCCAGGTGTGCAACATCCCTCTACGAGTCTTTCGCATCAGGCAATCTGGGCCTGCATCACCTGCAGCTCCCCAATTAGATGGACCTTCCTCCTGCAGGCAGAAGTAGAAGCGGCTGGGACTTTAGTCCCACCTCGGAAATGGTAGGTGTAGGTGAGTCATTTATATTATTTTTGTGTCTCTCTTATCGCCTCAAGTAACATGGGGTGAGGTCCCTCACCCACGCCCTCGCCTCGTCTGTGACATACACCCATGCGGACCTAGTACCCGACCCATATACCCTACACTCCTCAAGCACCACCCATGCCAGTGCGCTTGAACTCGGGCACGCGAAACCTGACCCGATTACTCAGCTCTAGGAGAGCGAACCTAAGAGAGAAATAGAGAGAGAGTGACATGGGGGAGGGTAGGGGTAGGTTTTGCTCTATGCTTTGCAGGGAAAGGAGAGAAGGAAGAATAGGCTAAGGAAGAAAGCTAAAGGTAGGAGCGTGGAAGAAAGAAGAAGGAGGAGGAGGCAGCTGCTGAAGAAGAGGAAAAAGCTGAAGGCAAGAGTAGCTAAGGAAGGAGAAGGGAGGACTTTGCCGCAGAAGTAGAGGTTGAAGAAGGAAGAAAGACTTGAAGGCAGAAGAAGCCAAGAGCTGAAAAAAAAAGGAAGAAGGAAGCAGAAGTGCAGCCAAGGAGAGAATAAAGGCAGAGGAAAGCTAAGGAAACAAGGGAAGAAAAAGAAGAAAGAAGAAGGCAGAAGAAGAAGAAGAGTGGCCGCAGAGAAAGGGGAGAAGAGAGAAAGAAGAAGCCAAAGTTAGAAATCAGAAGAAGAAAAAATAGAGAAAGCTCTACACTGTAGCATCAAAGACTTAAGATGTCTGATTTTACATCAGACGTCCATCTTTACATTTTTTGAGCTTCTATATACATTGAAACCATTTTTATTGCTTCATAATTTGATTGGTCATTACATTTTATTAAATTGTAAGTTGTGATTCTAATTTTTAAATACCAATTTGATCCCTGTGTTCGACCTCGGATACATAGGTTTTCGAGTAATAAATTCTTATTTGTTTTCAAGGTGATTCATTTATACCGCAACAAACATCTTTTAAAACTGATTTCGCCTCGCTAACAGTAACACACTGGGGGTGAGGTCCCCACATCCCTTACACACCTCGCCTGTGACACCAACACACGGGCCTAGCGCTAATCCGATTACTTGCCTAACCTAAGCACTCCTCACTTTCAACCAACTACCAGTGAGCCTGGTCCTGGGTGCGCTCTACCTGAATACCTGAAACCCGGATCGAGGCCATAAGAGGGCAGATCCCAGAGAGAGAAGGAGAGAGAGGGTGGGGGCAGAGGGTGGTTTTGCTCTGAGGAGATTCTGACACTTAGCCGAATTTGGAGGGATTGCCTCCCTCTGTACATGAGGAAGAAAGAAGAGGAGGAAAGGAAGAAGGCCAGCTGAGAAGAGAAAGGAGAGGAGGAAGAAGAACAGTGCTTCCCTAGCACTATAGCACTTGTTGGTTAAATCATCTAGTCACCAGACCTGACGTCTGATTTGAGGCTTGAAACATTGAATGATTGATTTAGAATTGCTGTTCAGATATTTAAATTGGTTGAATGCTTATATGCTTAGAGAGTAATTGGTGATTTAAATCACCATTGTTTTATCTTCTCTACATTTTTTTTATTACCTCAAGATACAAGAGAATTCATTGAATATCTAATGTGACAGATTAGTATTTATTGAACATCATTATTTGGCTTGAATCTTGTGCTCAGTTACATATTATTTGAGATTAGTGTGTGACTTCCTATTTGCTCCCTATGTTCAACCTCAGACTTTCATTCGAATAATAAATTCTATTTGTTTTTCATGTTGATTCAACCTATACTACATGAATTGATTTTAAAACTTGATTCAGAGCGATAAATATTTTGTCACCATTGTCGTGGAGCAACATACAATTCACGCATATTCTCTTGCCATATTTTTGCATTTGAGCACTGACTTGCCTTGTTTGCTTTGTTGTGATTTTGTAAGGTACTTCACGAGGATATCTTCAGCACAAATCAACCACTCTAGGGTAGGTAACTTCTCTATTCTTCCCTAATCAACCTCCTGATCTTGGGAAGACAAAAAAGGAAACAAACAATTAGGCATCACCTACATTATTTTTCATAGTAATTATCATTTAAGGGGCAAGTTTACTAATTTGAAAAATTTTTTTCAAATCTAATTGAAAATTAAGATGATTTTGTTTAGAATTCCCTACCTCAAATTTCCTGTTCCTATTAGGGACTATGCTTAATTTCTAATTATCTAGGACTACGCACTTCTTGTTTGAAGTCTAAGGATAACATTTGAAGATCAAATTGGATGCAGAATATAGCCAATTAGGGTTTCAATTTTTTGGATTTTGGAGTGTTAGTTCACACTTTCTTGCATAAAAGGAAACAAACCCACCTGCATTTGTATGCTACCCAGGCCCTTGATTCAAAAGATCTAATCAGAAAAGCCCTAAAAATCAAGCTCTAATTTCACTTGAATCTTAAAACCCTTGGACCTAATAACCTGAGAGTCAAATTAGGGTGACTTCTAAGTCTTGACCTAGATCTCATTATGCCATCTTAGAGCAGGTCAGGTGAAGTTGGTCTACATTATAGTCCAACCAACCTCCAAATTAGGTCACAAGTTGAATTAACTTCTAATCAAGTGAAATCAAATTCACAAGTTAGGACATAAAATTGGTAGACATAAGGTCTTAAGTTTGTACATCCCGGTCTACCTGGACCCTCAGTGACAAGGAGGGTTAGGTGCGGAAACCCTATAACCCGTGGGGACGCTCTACCATGTAGGGGTCTTTGCAGGGCTCTCCCTTCCTGGCTAACCAGGTAATTCTCAGGTGTGAAAATTTTTTATTCAGACACATCAACCAACTCGAAACTGCCTTAGTCATCCAAAAATCTTTGGGTGCCTTTATTGGGTCAAATCTTGCATCCAATCCCTCATCCCTTATATTAGAGCACATACACAGGAAGGCCATTAGGAAGCCTCACTAGATCTTCTTGGGAATCTCTTCCATATATAATCAACATCAAATCTAATCTTAAGTTTTGATTCTACATCTTGAGTCCACCATTTGATTCAAACATGTAACTTGACATGCTAGTAGACCATTTGAGGATATACAGGTTAATGTGTCAAACACAACAACATTCATTTCAGAAGAAGCACAGCTGATTTTGACACAACTAGAAAACAAGGCAACTTGGGATGTTCTCATGCCGAAATACTGGGAAATTGAGAGATGGTATAATGGTGAGTATATCTTATGTATATTTGAGCCATCAATATGAAAAGTACACCAAGATGCCCTTGAAAAATGAGGCATGGTAATGCAGATGTTGAAACGTGGTATCGATCATAGGCATCGGTACACCCTTGCGACATCTTGGATTAACCAGTACAATCTATCAAATCCCAGGTTTGACAAACAAGCTTATTATGGACCCCCAACTCAGAAGAATTTAGATTCAAATTTCATAGCAATTGATGTACTTGATCTTGAAATGGGTGGGGAAGATCCGATTAGAGGTGATCACAATTACGAGCCAGCCCTACCATGCCCTAATGTTCCAAAGACCTATGAAACCAAGATTGAATCGGAACATCTCGAGGATGAAAATTTCATCCCTTATTCTAATAAGGTGACTCTCGAGAGCAATTCTGACATCCCTGTAGTTCCCAATCTAGATCCTAGTGATCCAATCCACACCCTTAACCTAGAATCTCAATTTAAGCCTTATTGGGATGATTACAAGGCCCCGTGTGATGAAAATCAAATTTTGAATTTGGATTATAATTCTAGGCCTTTATTTGATGAATGCACCTCTCCAACATCCTCAGAAACACAGATTGATGTTTTAGAAGTCATGCCAATCTACGATATAGAAAATGAGTTGGAAGAGTTGGGTTTTGATTGGGTCTTCCCTACAAGCCAAGAACCTAAGCCCAAACCTAATAGGGACACCTTTTTGAGCTCGAAATCTGAAAATAAGTTAGATCCAAGTTAGGTTGCTAATTCTACATCTTTTGATTTACTCTTTGGTGGAACTGCTGATCCCGAATCAGATTCAGAGCATAATTCTCGCAGGTTCTCTGACGATTTCGAATCTTACTCTGATTTTGGACAATAGTTGTTTCCTGACAACTCTAAGCCAATTTACGACCTTAGCAACTATGACCCATCTTTTGAGGACACTGAGGTTAATGATTTGAAAGAAAACACCTCTTCTACACATGCAAAACCTTCCAAACCCATTCACAATCCCAACCCGCAACCGGACTTAATTTTTACTCTGATTCTCCTCTCATGAGTCGATCGCACATGATTTTCCTCCACATATTTATCGGGTTTTGAACACCGATCAAACTATAAATCATGTCCCATCCTTCTATGATCACTCTTGTAGGGTTCCTACATCCTCCATCAACCCTTTTTCATTTGAGGATCCCTACTCTAATCAGGCTAATCCGATTTAGCCAAACCCTAGCTTTTCACTTCCACATCCTTTTGAGCTCCATAGTATCTGGTGGGCACCACATCTTTTAATTCACATTTATCAACCCGCCAGATTAATTGGGTTTGGGATGCATCATCAGCCTGCTAATCTAAATAAGCACCTAGTTGGACCAACCAGGCTATTGATCAAGGTACTTGTTCAACAAAACTTATCCTATTTGACCACTCCTCCATACCATTTTCTGCTCGGCTGAAGGCATTAAATTTAGTGCTTAATGGGAGGCAATCCGTCAATCCAAAAAACCCGAGATCCTTCTGATTATCCTTACTATACTTCATGTCTACTGCACTATAAGTTCAATTTTAGAACAATTGATCTCACCTCTAGCACTCGCACCAAGGCTTGAAATCGTCCGCAATAGTCATCCTGACCCGTTCGCCCACCCGATAATCCTATTCTTATTCCTAAACCCAAAACTATTTCATACCCTCCGTTTACAATGAGGGCATTGCAAAACTTAGGCATGAGGGCTGTTAAAGTGCAAACATAGAAAAATTCATAGTTTGGAAGGGTTCTCACAAAAAAATAGATAGTCTAAAAAACTAAAAAAAAAAATTGAAAAAGAACAAAAAATATGGAGAAGGGAGGAAATTTTGAGTGAATTAAACGCATATCATTCTTGAGAAGAGGAGGAGGTGATATAAATATTAAAAAGGAGCAACAATTTGAAACAAAAAGAGATAGTCATTAGTAAAAGATTAAGGAATTTACTTAGTTCTAGACCAAATCAAAAGAAGAAACATAAGATAAAATGTTCTAAGAGACAAAAGGAATTAGTATGAATGCTGATCTTTGGCCTCTTGGGCTTGTGTTTAGGCTTAAAAATTCAAGTATTCATTAAGATCTGGATAGTCCCCAAGAGGTTGAGGAAAATGCGAAGATTAAGTTTAGGTCAAAGGCTTAGGGATTATTCTACCTCATTAACTGACCTCTGGTTTGTGAGACTCGGTAACCTAAGCACCCAAATCCACACACAGTTTGGTTTAATGTGATTAATTATCAAAATAACACAAAAGCGTTAATTCTATTATGAAAATGCTACCTAGATTAGGAGTAGCTTATCAACATAAGTTGATTTGGAAGAGTTTCCAGTGTAGAGAGATGGGAAATTCCCCTTGAACATGTGCAATAACATACCGTCTCCTTGGTGCTTGTCACCTAGGATATCTAAATATCCTACCGGGGGCATGTCAGTACCTTGTGCTGGTTCAAATTCCATGGGTGGCATTATCATGAAATGTCGATTGCTAGGGTCTGGAATTTGCTACAGAACTCCATGGGCAGGATTATCCCAAAATCTTAAAAGCTAGGGTTCTGGGGGTTGCCATGGGTGGTGTTATCTCGAAACATCGATTGCTAGGGACCCTGTGAGGATTAATTGTGGGAGCCAGGAATATGATACAGACAGTGTTGTAAAGCCAATTCGAAGCTAGAAATAAAGAAAGAAAATAGAGCGAAAACTCTCTAAAAATAAAAAAATATTCTGTCTCTCTTACAAAAATGCAATGCAAACTGAACCTGGGCTAATCATGTTTTAAGCATGGGCGCTTTAACAATGGAGTTCAACGAATATTAGGTTAGTTCCTGTGGGCCTTAGAAACTTTCATGGTAGACTGAGGCTAGAGCTAGTCAGGTCCTAATCTTGATTGGTACTTGAGTACCTCTAAGCTTATTATTGGCATTTTGACCTAATCTACAGAAGAAAGAATACATCTGAGCATAAAAAGGCAAGGTTTAGAATTTGAGTTAATTCCATGAGATTTTTCTAAAGAACTAGCAAAAGCTAGTCATGAGGGTATGATGGGAACATCTTCATGAGCCATAACTAGCTTAATTTGATCTGATTAAGTCATTAAATGCACCTACATAACCATCAAAAGATCATAATTCATTGCATAATCATTCCGAGAGAAAGACAAGAAAATAGGGTTAAAATTATCATTTTACCACCATATCTTGAATGTAGAACACAAGGGTTTTCTCAGGGGTTAATTAAGGGTGAAATGGTCTTAAGACTCTAACAAGTGGGCTAGAATAGACAAAAAAGGGTTTTTGCTTGTTTCAAGAAGTAAATGACATCTGAAACCCTAAAAATAAACCTGCTTAAATAATTGAGGTTCTAGTTAGGATAAAATTCACCGAAACACTATAAAATTAATATAAAAATATTCTTTAGGGTTTGGTATTATTGATTTGACCATTAGAACCTAGTTTGACCTAAAACAAAGTCCTAGAAAGATATTTTCCCTAATTTAAGTTTTTGCATAAATTACCCAGTCAAACTCTAAATCTAACTTCACCATTGGATTTCTTTTGCCTAAATTAGGTTTATACCAAAATTTGGGCCCAATCTAAGATCGTCTTGACTAAGTTTGCATTTTGGTCCAGTCAGACTCTTTTTATCTCATTCAGATCCTTAGCTTTTTGAATTCCTTGCAAATGGCCCTCCATCTTTGTCATCTTTTTCACAAAAAGGTCCCTGCCACCATAAATCCTATTCCTACAACTCCAGCGACCTTTGATTGAAGAGAACTCCTTCTCTGATCAATCAATCCCTTCCAAAATTTGAAAGGAGATTCCTTAAGGAGTCCTCTTTCCATTGAATCCATCCATGAGCCCTAAAACTTACCCAATCTCTCATGCGAACACATGCTAGTTTTTGGTATCCTATTCTAGCAAACATTCCAAGCTTGGAAGCTTGGCTTCCAAGCTCAAATCGACCTCTAGACCCCTATAAAAGGACTCCCAGACCTCGCCATTCTCTCACCTAGGTTTTGGCCCAAAAACCCTCTTCCTAACCCTACCTCCGGACTTCTCTGACTTATGCTCCGGTGGCCTTCTCGACCTCCTTCCTCCGTGCCTCCAACGACCAAATTGGAAGCGCAGTGACCTTCCCCATCTTCCTCACTGCCTCACCGGTCACAGTAGGCATCATCTTCCCCTTTCTTCGCTGCCATCCCTCTCCTGGAGTTTTCATCTTCCCCACGTCCAGCCATCACTCCGGCATGGGTTTCCTACCCCCTTCGACCATTAGATTAGGTTTTCTAGTTTCCACTCCTTCCCTAAGTTTTTCTACTTTTCTTATTCTCCAAATCCGACCAATGACAACACCGAACTCCTTCACCTTCTCCACCTCTGACGACATCATCAACGAGGGCTTCATCTGCTACACACATCCATCCCCCTCGCCAACTATCCCTAGACCTCCACCTCGACCCAAAGGCCAAAAGCCCTCTATCTATTTAACCAATTCATCACCCAAACTCGCCCCTGAACAACCCATCACCGCACCTCCGATCCCAACTCCGTCCGACTTCCAAAACACTCCACTTCTCACGCTGAACCCATCACCATATTTGTCGTGCTACAGCGAAGCCTACTAAACCTTCTAATGAGGCTGCAAGGCCGCATTCTTCTTTGTAGGTATCCTCGCCGGATCTCCACCACTTCCGCCATCGCTGCCCTTGTTCTTCAAGTCCCAAGTGTTGCGAGCCCCAGGTAACTTCCCCAAGCAGCATGGCCTACTCCCAAGAGAGTGGCCCGATCCTTAATTGAAGACCACAGGAGTAGTAGCTACTCCAATCAAAGGCACCATCACCTGCTACTACGTGAAGGAAGGGTGGGAGATTTAATCCCACCTTGGAAATGAATGAAGAGGCGACACCGCATAAATTATTTTTCTCACATGAGCTATTCGCCTCAGGTAACACACAGGGGGTGAGGTTCCCACACCCCTCACACGCCTCACCAGTGACACCTACACACAGGCTTGGCATTGATTTGATTACCCGCCTAACCTAAGCACTCCTAGCTTACCACCCACTGCCAGTGAGCCTGGTCTTGGGTGCGCTCTATATGAATACCTGATAACCCTGACTAAGGTCCGAGGAGGGTGGATTTCAGAGAGAGAAGGAGAGAGAGAGTAGGGGCAGAGGGGGGTTTTGCTCTGAGGAGATTCTAACACTTAGCTAAATTTGGAGGGATTGCCTCCCTCTGTATGTGAAGAAGAAAGAAGAGGAGGAAAGGAAGAAGGACTGCTGAGAAGAGAAAGAAGAGAAGAGGAAGAAGAACAGTGCTTCCCTAGCACTGTAGCACTTGTTGGTTAAGCCGTGTGGTCACCAGACCCGACGTCTGATTTGAGGCTTGATACCTTGAACGATTGATTTAGAATTACTGTTGGGATAATTAAATTGGTTGAATGCTTATATGCTTAGAGATTAATTGGTGATTTAAATAACCATTGTTTTAGCTTCTCTACTTTTTTTTATTGCCTCAAGATACATGAGAATTCATTGAGTATCTACTGTGATAGATTAGTATTTATTGAACATCATTATTTGGCTTGAATCTTATGCTCAGTTACATATTATTTGAGATTAGTGTGTGACTTCCTATTTGCTCCCTATGTTCAACCTCAAACTTTCATTATAGTAATAAATTCTATTTGTTTTTTGCGCTGATTCAACCTATACTACACGCATTGAATTTAAAACCTTATTCAGAGCGATAAACACCCATATTCTTGAGTTTCAAGTTGTTGTCGTCAACAATGTTATCATTGCCTTACACTGCCATCCACTACCATCTACCGCTGTCCATCAACCTCGCCACTAGCCCCAAGAGTTGCAGCTTTACACCACGAAGGTACACATAGCTTCAAATGAAGTAGGAAGCTTAGTAGCAATAGTAATCAAAGAAAATCACCCCTGTAGCTACACACGAAGAAACACAGCATATAGTCCCTCATCATGGGATTACGATTTGAAACCACTTATTTAATTCTTTTGTTGCTATGGCTTTTCGTCTCAACACACCTCACTCATCGCCTACATAGGTAGAGGTCCCTCTCACCTACCCCTACACACCTTACTCGTCGCCCGCACCTGGGTGGGCCTAGTCCCTAGATCCAATTACTCAATTACCCCTTACTTGGTTCTAAAGAGAGAGATGGGGGATTTTCTGTGGGAGGAGGGGGGTTTTGCACTATGCATCCTTGCAATTAGTGCCTACTAGTGGTCGGGCCCGGATAGGTATGTTAATATGGTGATTTTGTCGTTGAAGTGTGTATAGTGGTTAACCTAAATCAGACCTAACCATCTCTTTACAAAATTTTTAACCTGGCCTACTTGATTTTATCTTGGTCATTTTTTGGCCCCGGGTCGAACTCAGGGAAGTGGGGTTAGAAGTCAAGTTTCTACGCCTTTCCTACAATGAATCTCTTCCGTTCATTTATTGTGTTTTTGGTGTTTTTCTATTTAGATTTTTTTTGGTAATTCTTGTCCTTGAGGCACACCCTCAAAATTAGGTTCTTGGCTTTGAGCCAAATCAGGGTTCCAAAATGGGTCTTGCTATTTGCAAGATGGAGTACCTGCAAGTCAAAGATTATCTTTTCTCTTTTATATATTTTTTTTATCTTTTTACTAGCAGGAAAGAGAAACAGAAATAAAGTAAATATAGTATATATATAAGTATATATTAAATATGTATAAAGTGGTGGGGGTGGAGGCAGAGATGGAGTGTAGCACGGTGTCAAGTCGGTCGTCATCTCGAAAGACGCAACCAACAAGACGAGGTGCCGCGTGTAAGGTGGATTGGTGGAAGATGAATGCGAACACGCTTTTTGTACGCGTGTATCGGGGAATATCAGCAACTGGTGCAGATATTCCAACGATACAACGTATGGTAAGTAATGTGAAAAAAATATATATATGTATATATGTAAATATATCTATATGTATATATGGTTATAAATATCTAGGTATATATATAGTTATATGTGTATATATATGTATATATGTATATATATATAAGTATATATATATATATAAATGTATGTAACTATTTGTATAGATATATATATGTATAGATATATATATATATGTATATATAGTTATATAGATATAGATGTATATAGATATGTATATTTGTATATATATATATGTGTATAAGTGTATGTATATATATATATATGTATCTATACCTATACTTAGTTATATAGGTAATAATATATATATATAGACATATGTATATATGTATATATATATATATATGTATATAAATATATGTATATATGTAAGTATATATATGTGTATATATATATATATATATATATGTATATAGATATACATATATATGTATGTATGTATATAGACTAATACATAGTTATATAGGTACTAACATATGTGTATGTATATATATATATATGTATATATATATATATATATATAAGTATATAGATATATGTATATATATATGTATGTATACTAATAGATAGTTATATAAATACTACTATATATATAGATATATATATATGTAAATATATCAATATATATATGTATATGTATATATATATGTATATAATACTATATAAGTGAGAGTGTGTGTGTGCAAAGATAGAGTGAGAGAGAGTGAGAGAGAGAGGCTGCTGGAGCGAAGAGGCTGGAGAGTTAAGTTGGCTGGGTCCTCGAAGCATCGTCTGATGGCGCACGCATACACGCAGGCGCGTGGGCGCGTGAGGACGTGCGCACTGGGAGGAAGTGAGCTTGGGGAGAGGGCCCACAGTGCACAGCACTGCGCGGAAGGGCTGGAGCGGGCAGATGCAGGCGCACGCGGGCGAAGACGCGGGAGGGACGGGCGCTAGCAGAGGACCGCACGTAGATGCGTGGGTGGGCCCTGGAGTGGGACGCGGGGTGAGATGCATTGGCGGGCGAAGGCTGGTTGTGGCACGCCGGGTGACCGGAAAACTGAGAAACTTACCGGTCACCCCACTGTAGCCACAATGTTCCGCAGAAATGCGTGAACAGTTGATACAGTGGCCGGGCAAGCTGCGCAACTGGGAGCGGACGGTGCTGTGAGTGCGGGCGGCTTGCGGCTGGCGCGCGCGGGCTGGCGCCCGCGTGGAAGAGGAATGCGTCGATTGGTTGTGGGCGGAAGAGAGTGCTCGACAGGGCGCGTGGAGAAGGAGGCAAGGGCACCTGCAGGCACGCGCGGTGGCCTGCGTGCACTGCTGCCGCCTTGGTGCTATTGCTGTGGAGCTCGGCTGGCTGCTGCAAGGGCGTACGGTGGCCGGTTGAGCTTCAAAGCTTGAAGCTTAGTGGCAATGGCGGAAGTGCTTCAAATGAAGAAACAAGGAAAGAACCACCACGCCCACCGGCTCTTTGATGAGCTGGGCGGTGATGGACTCACGGTGGTGGTTGTGCACCACCGTGAGGTGCTCCTGTCCGCAGAGTGTCTCCTCAGAGGAGGAGGGCTTGCGTATGGAGGGAGAGGGGGAGGAGGCGGTGGCCTAGAGAAGGAGAGCTGCATTGGGTTGGTTTTTTTGTGAGGACCAGGCTCTTTTTAAAGAAAGAGCCGAGCTCTTTTTATAGAGGAAGGAAGCATGCACAGCCATACCCTGGCTATGCATGGCTTGCACATGGCTTGGCAGGGAGGGGCTGCATGCAGCTGGCAGGGAGAGGCTGAGCAGGACATGGCGCAAAGAAGAGGTTGCCATGCAGCTGCGGGAAGAGTTTCAAAGTCAAGTAGAAATAAAAATAAAAAGATGGTGAATTTTGCAAAGATGCACTTGAGGAAAAATGTTAATTGCAAGGTCATTTATTTCACTCTCCTCCCCTCTCAATTAAATGCATGCATGTATTTTCACACATGCGACTTTGGAAACCTAATATGCACTGGCAATGCTAGGAAATAGCACAAGACGGCACAATTGTAGGTGTATTTTTGCGGTGCAATCATACCCCCATGCCTATCTTTTGGTAGTCCCTAGCAAAACATTTTTGTGTTGTATTTAGAAATGATCTTTAGCTGAAGATTTTCTTCTGAGGCAACATAGGTGTGTTTATTGTTGGATATTGTGAGAAGCAATTGTAGAGAAGACTACTAGTACTTTAAGTCTCACATGACAGGTCTCTTGATATTTAAACCTTAAGTATGATTTCCAGGATCCAAGAGGTTTCTACCGTATTCAAGAGCTCAAGAGATTATGGCTTGTGCTTAGTGAAGGATCAAGACTGACCAGATGAACATTAAGACTCAAGCCTAGGGTTTCATGAATTTTTAAGTACAGGTTGGTCCCAGTTTCAGCTCGTGTTTTTGAATTGACCCTTAAGAAGATGACAGAAAACTCAACTCCCATTTTCTGACATTTGTGGCTCATAGGAAAATAGGGTATTTGCAACTTGCCTTGAAGAACTTTTTTAGGGTGGAGACTTTACAGACATTTGCGAGATATACTGACGTATTTGCATTTTTTTTTTGAAACACGTGTTAATATATCTCTTACAACATTATTTAGAGGTGCACACTTTTCTTTTTGGTGGGAGAGTTCTTTCTTGTTGGAAAGAGTCGCTCCTAAACACAAGACAAAAGCCTGGGATAAAAAGTCTACCTGCACGCACAGGTAAGGACTCCACCTTCCCTAATGAACACTAGGGTTGGATCTTATGTTCACCTGGTCTTTCTTGATATGTGTAGTGTGAACCAAGATTACTTAGGCTCTCAAGTAGAAGCAAACCAACGGATCCTGTACTGGTGTCTTAGGTATAAGAATATTTCCTTAGTTAGGAGAGATTCTGATCTATCTTGTCAATGCTCAAGTGAATTAAGCCGAGCCTGAGCGAATCAAGCTTTTGTGGCATAGAAAGTCTTCAAAACAGTGGTTGAATATCCATAAACACTTATTGTATTTTTGTTTCAGCCTTTAGATCATTACTAAACACCATTTTCATTTTTCATTTTTTTTTCTTTATATATATATATAGAAACTGCATGATACCCTAAAATACCCAGATCCTAAGGATGCCTATCCACCCCCCATGCCAAACGATGCTATGTCCTCATATGCATGCAGGGTAGGGTAGAGGAAGGACGAAAGATCGGGTAATGAGAGCTGAGGTGCAGGGTATACAGCAGGGTGGTAGGGTGGGTGGATGGTGGGTGGTGAAGTGGAAAGTGAAGTGATCGTGACAGCGAAGTGAAAAGTGATAGTGGATGGTGAGTGTTTTTGGGGTGCCTCCCACCGAGCGCTGAATTTAACATCCCCAGCTGGACTCAGAATGAGGCATAGAATTAGTTACCCTCCAGCAGGGCAACAATTTCTCTAACGGGGGCAGGTTCATGAGTCAGATAGGGTTTCAAACACTGCCCGTTGACCGTAAATTTATGCCCAGATTTGGGATCTTCGATCTCGACGGCCCCGTTGGGGAATGGTCTTGAGACCAGGAAAGGACCAGTCCATTTGGACTTTAGTTTCCCAGGAAAGAATTTGAGCCGAGCATTGTAGAGCCAAACTTGCTGAGATGGCTCAAATTCCTTCCACCGAATACGGCTATCGTGAAAAGCCTTAGTGCGTTGTTTGAAGGTTAAAGCAGAATCATAGGCTTCACGGCGGAGCTCTTCCAGCTCCTAGAGTTGGAGTTTCCTTTCTCGACCATACAGGTCTAGGTCGAGGTAACATTAGCGAATCGTCTAATAAGCGAGGTGCTCCAACTCCACGGGCAAATGACAAGGCTTCTCGTAAATGATTCTATAAGGAGACATACCAAGGGGAGCCTTGAAGGCGTTCCGATAAGCCCAAAGTGCGTCAATAAGCTTGTCGGACCAATCCTTACGGTCAGGCCAAACCATTTTCTAGAGAATTTGCTTGATTTGCAGGTTCGACACCTCTGCCTGGCCATTCGGATGAGGATGATACGGGGATGTGATACGATGGAGGACTCTGTATTTCCTCAGAAGTGCCCAAAAGGATGCATGGGTAAAGTGGATTCCTCCATCAGAGATAATGGCTCAAGGGATCCCAAAGCGTGCGAAGATGTGGTCTTTGACAAATCAAGTGGATATAATATGGTCAGCACGGTGCGTGGGAATAGCCTCGATCCATTTCGAAACATAGTCAATGGCCACGAGGATGAATTCGAAGCCGTTGGAAGGAGGAAAGGGACCCATGAAATCAATTCCCTAAATGTCGAATATTTATGCAGCTAAGATGGGTTGCAAGGGCATCATGTCACGACGTGACATTGACCCTAACGACTGGCACCTAGTGCAATGCTTGGCATAATTGTGTGCATCCTGGTGAAGGGAGGGCCAAAAGAAACCGCACTACAACACCTTGGCTGCAGTTTCCTCCTAGAGAAATGGCCTCTGCAGACCTGATGTGGCAGAAGGATAGCACATTGGGGAATTCGCTGTCAGGAATACAGCGACGGATGATTTGATCAGCAGCTATCCGAAAAAGAAGTGGATTATCCCATAAATAATACTTTTCTTCTTCCATGAGACGCTCGCACTAGTTTTTAGGCCAACCACGTGGAAGGGATCCAGAAGTAAGGTAATTGGCAATGTCGGCATACCACGGTCCACTTGCAACATTTATTGCCAATAGGTGCTCATCAGGAAAAATTTCATTAATCGATAGAGTATGTCCAATATGGTCAGGGTCCAGTCTGGAAAGGTGATCAGCCACAACATTCTAGGCTCCAGCCTTATCGCGAATCTCAATGTCAAATTCTTGGAGCAGAAGGACCCAGCGAATCAATCTAGGCTTGGCATCCTTCTTGTGCATGAGATGGCGAATGGCCACATGATCAGTGAAAACAATAACATGAGAGCCCAAAAGGTAAGAGCGGAATTTCTCCAGCCCAAAGATGACTGCCAGTAGTTCTTTCTCAGTGGTAGTATAATTACCCTGGGCCTCGTCCAACGTCTTACTGGAGTAGTACACCACGAAGGGGTGTCTATCGCGGCTTTGTCCCAGGATGGCTCCGACTGCAAGGTCGGAAGCATCACACATGAGTTCAAAGTCGAGGGACCAATCAGGCGGCTGGAGAATAGGGGCCTTGGTGACAGCATTACGTAGCTGCGTGAATGCTCGTATGCAGTCGGGGCCCATATCGAAGGGTACGTCCGTTGATAGGAGATGAGTTAAGGGTCGAGAAATTTTGGAGAAATCTTTGATGAATCTCCTATAGTAACCGATGTGTCCCAGGAAGGAGCGGATTTGTTTGACAGAGCCAGGCACAGGTAAATCAGCAATGACATCGAGCTTAGCTCTGTCAACCTCGATACCCCTATCGGAGATGATATGTCCGAGAACAATTCCCTCGTGCACCATAAAATGACTTTTTTCCCAGGAAAGCACGAGGTTTACGTCAATACATCTCCTAAGGATACGAGTCAGGTTGGCAAGACATTCGTCGAAAGATGGTCCAAAGATCGAAAAGTCACCCACCATGTCATGGAATATCGCCAGCATACATCTCTGGAAAGTTGTTAGCACGTTGCAAAGTCCGAATGGCATCCTTCTAAATGCAAAGGTGTTGAAGGGGCAGGTAAAAGTGGTTTTCTCTTGGTCTCGGGGGTCAATTGCCACCTGGTTATATCCTGAGAATCCATCCAGGAAACAGAAAAATTTATTTCCCGCTAACCGCTCCAGGATTTGATCAATGAAAGGTAGCGGAAAGTGATCTTTCTTAGTTGCAGCATTGAGTTTCCTATAATCTACACACACTCTCCAAGATGTAGGAGTGCGTGTAGGGATGGATTCGCCTCTGTCATTGGCACGGATGGTGAGTCCTGCCTTTTTAGGCACAACATGAATTGGACTTACCCAAGGGCTATCGCTGATCGGGTAGATTATACCTGCATCTAGCCACTTAATGATTTCTTTCTTAATGACCTCCCGCATGTTAGTGTTGAGACGTCGCTGCATCTCGCGGGAAGGTCGAGTCTCCTTGTCTGTATATATACGGTGAGTGTAGTAGGAGGGGCTAATGCTAGATAAGTCTGATAAGGACCATCCGATAGCTGCCTTGTGTTCTATGAGGACCTTAGTTAGTTTGCACTCTTGCTCCCTGGTCAATTTTGAACTAATGATTACAGGGAGCATTTCATTTGGCTTTAGGAAAACATACTTAAGTGTACTAGGCTACTCTTTCAGCTTGGGAGTGGATGGTGAACGATCTGGCATTTCTTGGGACGAGAGTGTCCCAGGCGGGTTGGAGAACAAGTCAGGAGGAAGAAATTGGCCTTTAGATTGGCAAAGAAGAGGGGCTTCATGGATAGATGGATCCAAAAAGGAATAGTCCCAGTGAGAAGTATATGGGCTCAAGGTCCCAGTGTTGATTTGCAAATCTGCCTAATTTGGCGGGAAAGAAAGGGCAATCTGATCTTCAAGAGTGTGGACCAGACATGAGTAGCCCAGATATGACTCAGACCATGAGGTATGGGAAGCGGTGAAAACCTCGTTGGAAGTTTGGCCAGGAGAAGGTACAGGACAAGGGAGGGATGGGGGAACGTCACAATATGTGTTGGTCAGGCAGTCATCAGTGTTTATAGCTAATCCGCAGTAGTCCGAATAGGTCCCAATTAGTCCGATACACACGCTGACGGCCATGTCCTCGTCAGACGTGTCATCCTCGATGCAATCACAATCAAAGCTGTTGGCAGCCTTGAAGATGTTAAGCTTGAGCTTTTCAGATCCAACGGCAATCTCAATACAGCCCAACTCACAATCGATATGGGTGCGGGCTATGGCCAAGAAAGGTCGACCAAGGATGATCGGACAATCAAAAAGTGAGCTACGAACTTCCATATCTAAAACAAGAAAGTCAACAGGAAAACAGAGACTGTTGACCCTAACCACCACGTCTTCCACCACACCCTTCGGGATTTTGACAGAATGATCTACCAACTATAACGTGACAGGGGTGGGTTTCAGATTTCCCAAGGAAATTTTTTTGAGCATGATGGTTGGTATGAGATTGATGGAAGATCCTAGATCAAGCAGGGCACGGTTAAACTTGCAGCCTTGGATGCTACAGGAAATAAGCGGTGTGCTCGGATCTTTCTGCTTCAGTGGTAGATTTGACAGTATAGCACAACTCGCATGAGGCAAGAGAACCACCGGATTCTTGGTTTTCTTTGACTATCGCCTGGGTGTTGTGTGGTCTTTGAAAAATCGGGTGACAGTAGGTATGCGGTCGATAGCCTCGATCAGGGGTACCTTGATTTCTACATCCCTGAACAAATTACGCAGGTTATCAAAGTCCTGCATATCTTTCTTTTTTCCTTTTGGCTCCCTCAGTAGAGCCTCAGGGAATGGAACTTATTTTGGCACCAATTTGGGTGTATTGTCCTCTCGCGAATGCGGTGTGCATCCTGAATGAGAGGGCGATGAAGAAGACGGACAAGGATCAGGTTGAGGTGGATCGACAATCTGCTTACCGCTCCTCGTAGTGATAGCATTGGACGATGTGGGTCCAGTGGGATCATAAGGTGGAGGAGGGTTTGCAATAGGGACATAAGAGTGAGGTGCTATAGCGGGATTAGCCTGAAATCCCGGTCGAATGCTCGGAGCTTGCAGAATCTGATTAACTTGCCCCTGAGAAGGTCGTACCTATGGTTGAGGACCACAGGGTACGAAATTTTGCGGGTTTGGAACAGGTTGGGTGGGAAGAGTACCCGGAGATCTAGTCGCCATGCGTAGTTGACTAATCTCAGCATTCTGTTGCGCCAATTGGTGCTGAAGAGAGGTCATGTTCTCTTCATGGCGCTTTGACATTTTCGTCATCATTCGCATCAATTTATAAAGAGGACTTGATGCATGTTCTGCTTGCGGTACGCAAGGGCTTGATGGCGGATTTGCCATAGGATTAGACTGGGCCCTTGGGATGATGGGTGCGGACGATTGCATTGGTCCACCAGCGGGGTTTTGGCGCTACGAGATGTTGGACCATGCGAAGTTCGGATGATTTTGCCACCCTGGGTTGTAAGTGGCAGAGAACGGGTTGTTCCCCAAGGCGAAAGTGTCTTCTATGCCAGAAGACGTGTCCACATGTAAATACGCTTCCGAGCACACGGAGGCTTGGTCCTCCGTGTCGAAATATTGGCTCGCAGAAGCAAGATCCACATGACTTACTAAGTCGCTCGACGCGACACTCGGTAAGGAAGGTCTTACGGGGTTTCTCGGGAAAAGCCTGGTGTTGGAAGAATTGGAATTATGACGAAGTGGTGAGGTAGGGTTGTTTGCCATAGAACGGGCGGGGTTGGCCAGAAGCTCGTCCAGCTTCTTGTGCACAATGGAGACTTCATCCAATTTTTGTGCGATAAGGTTGAGATCAATGGATGAATGGGAGGGTCCTGTGTCAACTTCGTGGACATTTTTGGGCAGGCTGGTACGATTAAAGGCGACAAAGGAAGCATTGTTCATTGAGTTTTCACTCATATTTTCAAACAATTCAAATGCTCCATTCTCGTCTTTATTCATAAAGTTCCCTCCGCAGGAAGCGTCTGCAATCTGCTTCAAAGTCTCATTTAGCCCATAGTAAAAAATCTGGGCTATATGCCACTTAAGCAGACCATGGTGCGGACACTTCCTGAGGAGGTCATTATATCTCTCCCATGCCTCATGAAATTGTTCGCCATTTTGTTGCGTAAATGAAGTGATGGCACAGCGAAGCGCATTGGTTCGCCCGATTGGGAAGAACTTCTTGAGAAACGCTGTTCGCATCTCTTCCCAAGAGTGGATGGTTCTCCAAAGGGTGCATAACCACTGCGACGCTTTATCCCGCAATGAAAATGGGAACATTTTCATGAGGACTATAGGTAACCCGATATTTCTAGGTTTAATAGTTTCAGCCAATCGGGTTAGGTATTCCAAGTGGAGAAAAAGTTCACTTGCAAGACCATGGAAGTGAAAATTTATCAGGACAATTATGTACGGTTTCAGTTCAAAGTCGTCCCCACCCATGGCGACCGAAATTTGTCCTATGGTCTCTGTAGCAGCGGGATTCTGATAGGAGCTAAGAGACCTAAGCTCCTCCCATTCAGGAGGGTTCTGCATTTCCTCCACTGTTTCCCGAATGGCTTCCATTTTCTCATTATACATTTCCACTTAGGCTTGGAGGCGGGTTATGGGATCTAAGGCTCCACCACCTGGTGGGTTTTGAGGGCGATTTCCTCCCTCGAGATTTGGGGGTGGGCGTGCAGCCATGTTTATGGAGGAGGAGGACGATTCGGCTTGTTTTCTAAAATTATCAGGCAATTCACACAGTTCAGGGTTTTGTGACCTCCTCCCAAACATGCACTACCGCAGGAAGAATTGGGGGGATAAGAATGAAAAAGAGATGAGAGAAATGACGCCGCAAAGGTACACTTGATGAAAAATCAATTCAATCAAATTCCTAACCTCTACAGTGTGCCCTTAGACCTAAAGATCTAAATTACCTACTATCAGGAACTACGGAATCGAATGCAAGCACCGCAGAACCACCGGGCTATATTAAAAGGCCGTTTGCCCCAGTCTTAGACACCCGATAGCATGTGGGAACTCTCATCAGCACCTAGGCGCTACACACAGGTAGTTAGACCTCCAATCCTTAATAAGGGTCAAGTTACTACTAGTTTTAGTTAGAGGCTTAGGATCAAGTGCTTCTGGATTGTGAAGGGCGTTATTTACTGGTAATGCCCAAGTGATTGATTTTCAGAGTGTGTAAAACAAGCATGCAATGAGGAAATCTCCCCGAATTGAAGTTTTTAATTAGTGAATGGTTTTTAGAGTTCAGTCTTAAGTAGTATGGATTTTAGGATTTCGCTGAAATACCAATTCAACCAATCTCCGAGTTTTTGAGAGAATACAGGTTTTCTTCTAAGCCCAATAAACCCTTCTTCAATGTCAATTGGTTAATGCATGCTAAAATGCAATGGGATTCCCTGAATGGAGATTTCTATGCTAATATGACATAGATACATATTTCTGACCTTGACATCAATACCCTCCTTCAGTTGAGGATTCCGTAAAGAATGGTTGTAACCATCCACCTTAGCCCTAGTTTTATGAAAACTCGCTCTCCACGTATTTGCCTTATTCGGTGGCTCTCAAAATTTTGCACAAAAATGTATACGCGGGAATTGAGAGCGAAAACTGTCTAATCTCAGAGTATCATCACCTAATTATCTAGGATTCCAGATTCCTTGCAGTAATCTTAGAGCACCAGTATACTCTACTCTCTCACACTATTTGGTGGATTTTTGGAGGAAAATCTGCCTGACTCCCAAAACATTGTCCAAGGGTTCAGGAAAAGAAGCACTGCTTCTTCTTGACAGATTGAAGACGTTTATCAGCCTTCACCGTGAATCCATTGCAAATTCTACTTGTGTGTGAAAAGTTGTACTGGATTCCAGATTACAAGAATCAACTAAAGGATAAAAATCCCTAATGCATTCTCTTAATAAAATAATCTTATTCATGAATGCAATATGTATATATGTTATAGACATGTAACCTCACATAATTTGTACTTCGTGAATTTCCCGTATCGGGTTACAATCAGCTTGACCCTAAATTTAGAATAAAAGGTGAGTGGGTGAGTTGGGATTGGTTATTGCAAACGATTCTAGCTCCAATGCGAGCATTGGAGGTGGAGTCGATTGTTCTTTTATTTAAGGTCCTAAAGTACATTTTACATGCAGCTCCGAGGTTTTCCTAAGTGTTGGCACAAAAAATTTCTTTTTTTTCAGTTTTTCTGTATCTACCCCCCCATGCCTAAGTTCTTGCATGTCCTCATGCATGAATATAAAAGAAAATAAATTCGACAGAGGATGAGTGGGTAGAAGTCACCTGGAATTGCTCTTGAAATTATATTCAGCACCGGCCAACCTGTTAACATGCAATATACAAAGGAAATTTGCTAAAGGAAAAATATGCTATGTATAAAAATAGTTATGTATAGATGATGGTGGAATGGTATTTATATGTGCTGAGTTTAACGCCTCCAGCTGGGTGAGCACTCAATGAGATGTATCAATTCTTGCATAGGAGCCGGTCAAAATTAAGAGAAAGATGTGCTCGTATGCTCCTAAGATCAGTGGTTCTGAGATGCGAACCAGCTGATTGTGCACCCCTACTCCAAAAAGTCTAGCTATAAGAAAGTGTGGAGTGGTGGTGGAAAATAGAGGATAATCAGAGGGGGGATCATGATGTTGATTTAGCTGATTTATCATGTCCCACAATTCAGCAGGAAGTTGCTGAGGGAGTAGATCAAAATGTACCTCAGAACCAGAATCTGAGTCGTAGGGATCCTCATAATGATAATTGACATCAAAGATCATTCCCTCTCCAGGCTCTGGGTCATATGGGGGTATCCGTGAAAGTATAAGATCTGTGGGGAGGTTACTGAAATCCTCGTCAGAAATTACTTCGTCCTCATCAGTATTCATCTTTGATTCATTGGAGGCTGACTCTTCAGGCTCGGGGTCGAGCCATCTATTAAATTGACTAGGATGATAGGTGCATCCCCAGCTCATTCTACTCGAAGCTTCACCCTCATATGCATTGGGCTCCTCAGTAATTCCTGCCTCAGGTAGCATATTTATTTCTTCGTTCGAGTTATCCATAGCTACTTCTGGTCTTCGGATGTCAGGATCAGGGATAGCAAGTGTCATCTCAGAGTCTCTAGCATCCGAATTAGGGATGTAGGTGAAAGAAGAAGAGTGCAGATCAGAAGGTGTTGGCTCTAGCATAGGTTCACCTACAATGGGAAGTGGCTTAGGCTGATCAGTAATGTTTGCCTCAAGATCCCTATCCTCAATTGGATCGACTTCCCTTATCTCAATTGGGTTATCTAACCCAAGAGGTGTCTCCCAGGATTCAGGATAATCTGATTGTGGCTCAGTCCTGGAGATATCAGTCCTTTCCTCCTCAATTTCAGATGAACCCATTCGGCATACTTCCTGCTCCTGTCTCATATCCATGCTAGATTCTTTTTCCCCTAAGTGATCTTCGGGCATCTGGTCTCGAGAATCTTCTGTGTGTTCTTCCGGCGTAGTTGTTTCAGATTCTTCGAGGTCTTCAATGCTATTTTCCACTTGATATCTCAAAAGCAATAGTTCTTGAGTTTCCCGATTTTGTCCAATTCGCCTTGTTATCTCTGCTGTTTCCTGAAGGACCTCCATCACAGCTTGTTGATGCGGAATCCAGCTTTGTCTTTGGTTCGGCTCACTGATAGCTTGGATTTCGCGTAGATAGGATGCGGCCTTTTCCTTAGTGCTCACTATAGCTCTCTGTATTCTATATTGTGGCCACATATGCACCGGTAGCTCTTCAAGGGTTCTAGGGGGTGAATCAGGTCTACCCATGTTCCATGGGCGAGAAGCAAGAGTATGAAATCCATATCCTGGGTTATAAGGTGCGATCCTTTGAGGGATCGACTGGTATGGGTCATAATATCCAGGGTTAGGATATGGGTTAAACATTTCGATAACCCGAGGAGAAGGATCAGGCAAAGCGAAAAGTCATCTTCGCCACCTTGGGTTCTGATCCCAAGGTTGAGCTGATTCAGTGACCCGAGCTCTCAGATAAGCTCGTGGGTCCAGCTCTTCTGGATCCTGATTAAATCCAAATCCAATGTTAGCCATTGTGGCTCAGCAGATAGAAGAAATGGGGTGAGAAGATGGTCCGGGCGAGGTGACTTGCCTCCTTGGGAGTGGCTCCCAAGGTCCAACCAAGTGAGGTTGAAGTGACCTCCTTCCGTGCATACACCACCCAACCCCTGGGTTGGTGTAACCACGTAGAACAAGGCTAAGGCCCTGTCAATCAAATGGTCCTTATAAATCAGGTGACCAGATTTTTCGTTAGGGATTTGAATTCCTGAAGATAAGTTCGTCGTACAACCGACTGAATGTGAATCCCGCCTCTCAAGCTAACCTAGCCAGTCTGGTTACGAGGGGACTAAGGGGAAGGTTCTTCCTTTAGCTTACGCCTCCGGTTCCGTTGACCCCCGAGCCGCGGTCATTTGACACTACCCCGCAGACTTAGTCACCAGGTTTGGCAAGAGAGATTAAACTCGTCTAGTAGTATGACAACGAACTCGAGTTGATTTCGTGTTTTAAAATCAGTTTTTAACTTGTTTTCTTCAGTTAGGTTTCTGGTGAGTGGCCCACAAGGTGACCAAGCTCACCAGCTAACTAGACTTGATTAAGTCTAGGTTAGCCAAAAGTGTAGTCTCTATTTGTGACCCTAAAGGTTCAACCTAAGTTGCATGCACTTCTAGGGTTTTTCTCTATTTCAGCAGACCACAAAAATAATGTTGATTCTTTGATAGTGATTGGAATCCAATTAATTTGAAATTTTGTGAGTAGATTTCGTTTTAAATTATTTTTTCAGAGAATATTTTTTTTGAATTTTTACTATTTCAACCGAATTTTTACGAAAATATAAATATCAGGGGGTTAGATTTGGAACTTTGACCCCTGAACGGTTTTTCGCCTTGAAACAGTGTCAAATGATCTTCAAAAATTCGGGAAAAATATGGAAAATAAAGAAAATTAGATCAGATTTCAAACCCCACCATTTTTAGTCAAAACAGATTTGCAAATTTCTCAAAATTACCTTTTTGAATTTGAAAATGTTTGAATCTGGGTCAATCTGACCCCCGTGCACTTCACGAATTTTTAAAAATTTTATATTTGAGTTTTTTCAAAGTAACAGTGGAATTTGAAAGATGGTTTGAAATTTAAGGTTTTTCCTAAATTTAAGAATTTTTCGCTAACAGATTTTTCGACAATCGAATTTTCAAGTGAGATTTGAAATCTGGCCGAAAATCAGAAGGTAGTGGAAAAGCTTTTAAAGAGGTTTGAATTTGAAATTCAAGCCTTCCACCAAAGATGCTTTTTTTTCTTTTTCTTTTTAATCTTTTGCACTTTTTTTTTATTTTAAAAGAATTTTTCAAAAGATTCAAACGGGAATATCTCTTTTTCTTTTTTCTTTTTTTTTTCTAACCTAGATTCAAAAGGAAACCTAATCTAGATTTTTTTTTTTAAAAAAAAATTTCTTTTTGATTTTTTTTCCACGAAAATGAGAAAAATCTTTTTTTTTTTTTACAAAAGAAATTGCAGGAAGTAGATCTGATCCTAGGATTCAGAAAGAGAAACCTAATCTAAGATAGATGATGTGCACCTGATTTTTCTTCGCCGCGCTCGGTGTGTGCGCAGATCCCGTTTTCGTTCCGTGTTGTCCTGAACATCAAAAATGAAGTAGAGGCAGATTTGTTAATGATAAGTAAAAGATCGAAATCAAGAAAAATGACGTTACCTCCTCGGCAACGGCGCCATTTGACAGAAAGTCATTTTCGCGCATTTGAAAGTCGTCGAAAATCGTAGTATAGTCGCGTAAAAACATTCGTCAAAAATATTGTTTTGTAAAATAACGAGACTTGAGTCCCAATTGTTCGTCTCTGGGAGGCGTGTTTCTGTTTTTGAAATTGATCTTAAAGCCGCTCTACTTAGTTTTCTGGTGCGCAATATATAGGCGGTTAAAGAACAGGCACTTAAATCATGCAAATAAAATAATCATTCAGCTCATGGTGATTTCAAACACATAAAGAGATATATATATATAAATGCATTTTTCATTCATTCATTGGGGGAGAGTTGTCTGTACAGGAAATCTAGAGGAAAGCTTATACAGGAATGCTTTAAATTAAACCTAACTACTAGAAAACGATTGCATACAAGAATCGACGGAGGGATTTCGCATGCATCATTGGGGGAGAAGAGAAACTACTCTACTAGGCAGTAAATGAAAGCAATAAAACTTATGAAAAGCATGATCTAGAGCTAAAAGAGTAGAGGGCATTCAGGGGTGGTCCCCGATGGCCTTGGAGTGGTTGAGAAGAGAATGAGGGGTGGCCAATGTAGCATAGGCTGACCCTTGGAGAGAGGTAGGGTTGATCCAGCATCCCGGCATGGTGTCCTCCATGGTGGTGGTAGTGAGCTTGTGGAGGTGGAGTGAGTGGCTAAGTGGAGGTGGCATGAATGGCACCAATGGAGAGTAATTGCCAAGGGAGTGAATGGGTGCAAATGGCCACCCAAGGGGTCTTTTTATAGACCTAAGGGAAGCTCTCTAGAGAATTATGGAATTCTCTAGAGAGGCCTATGGTGGGAGCTCGTGGGAGAGTGAGTGAGAGAGGGTGGATGGTGGTTTTTAGATCCACCAAATGTGGATCTAAAAATTGAATGGCTCTTGGTTGCTATTTTTGGCAACCAAGGCAACCACACATGGTAGAGAGTTATAGAGAACTATAGGCTAGATATTTTCGTGTGTATGGTGTGTGTGGGTGCGTGTGGGTCGAAACTTAGGTGGCTAGGTTGATTAGGTTGGGTTCTAGTGGGTTTAGGTCAAGGTAGGTCTCAAATTAGGGTTATAAACCCTAATTCACTAAGGTAAAGTGAAATTAAGCTTAATACAAGTTTAATTGGGTGTGTGGAAACTTAATTGAGAGTAAAACAACTCAATTAAGTCAGGTCTAGGTCAATTAAACTCTCACTGAGTCCAATTGGACAGTGTGTGCTGAGATCAGGGATCAATTGGACTCAATGAGTCCAATTGAATAGGCTGATGGATTTGACTAAGATTTAAGTCAATTAGGTTTAGTGAGGACCTCATTAGGTCATTAGGGAGGTCTAGAGGTGATGTACTAGGGTTAGGGCACCTTAATTTAGGTTCCTGTGGGGTTGGAATTGGGTTTAGGGACCTAGAGATCCAAGATCAAGGCTTAAATCTCAAAACAGGAATTGGAGAGCAGTATCAGACGTCTTATACTAAAAAATCAGAAGTCTAGACTTGTAGTCTGGACGTCCAATCAGAGTCAGGAAGGGTTTTGGGTTCTGTTTTGGGTATTCTGCAGAAATTAGACGTCTGAAAAAGTGTCTGGACGTCCAATAACACTGTAGAAGTGGGTTTGAAGTGTGCGGGAGTTGGCTAAGGGTCCTGGACGTCTTAAAACTTATCTGGACATCTAGAGAAGGGTTGGAACTAGGGTTTTAGGTCTTCCTAGGGTGTTGTGCCCTAATCTAAGGGTGGCTAAGGCTTGGGGAAGTCTCTAGGCTATCCTAGGGCTAAGATGGACCTAAGCTCTTCACATTTTACTACTTTATTTCTACTTAATAGAATAGAAAACCTTTAACCCCCTTACATTATTATTCCTACATCTAAACTAGGCCTTCTGCTCCAGCTCTGCCACAACTCTCGTTATTTCAGATCCAGCTTCAGATCCTGCCCTAGATCTAGCTCCAGATCTGCTTATTGCTTGCAATCGACATAATACACTTAATCAGCACATTATAACATTATTTTATGCATAGCTAAAGGAAAGCAGTAAAGATGCAGATAATGCGTATGCATGCATGAATAACCCTAACTTATGGTAAGTCTTAGCTTAATTTAGGTCAATTAAGACCTATGATTGCTGCGCAATCAGTGGCCTTGTGAAGGCAAGGCAAAGTCGATGGCGCTGTTGGAGCGAAGCTTCGTGGCACGTGGAGATATCTGCACATGAAGGTGGATGGCCGGCGATTGGCTCCCTTGGGGAAGAAGATGAATAGTGTGATGTAAGGTGCGCTGCGCGTGGCGGCCTGCGCGTAGCCAGGTGTGATTGCATGCTCGCACTGTGCGTGTTGCACGGTTGTGCACTGTGTAGTTGCGTGCTATGCGTGGCTGCAAGGGCGCGGCGCCTACGCTGTGGCCGTGCACAGCTGATGATGGTGCAATGCCTGCGAGCACTGGCAAGGTTGAAAGGGCGCGCACACGCGCAATGGACAGGCTGATGGGTGCAGCGCCTACAGGCACTTGGTGCTACATCTGTGGGCACTGCAAGGGAGCGCACATGCAATGGAAGTTGGTGCATAGAGACCATGGTGCAAGCTTGAAACACAGGGTGCGCTTGTTCCACAGTGGTGAGAGGGAGAAGATCCCTACCAGGGGAGGAAGATCAGCCCCTCTCCTCGGTGGATGCGACTTCTTTTTGAAGCAAACTCTCCTCCTTTTCCTTCGGCTACAAGTGTCTCCAGCTACTCGCGACGATCGTGAGTGGTTGGAACGGCAGATAAGCACGGGTGGTTTCTTCTTTAGACGTCTAACTTGAGCATCAGACGTCTTAAAAACATGTAATGCCACGAATTTGTGACAACAATTCCAGATGTCCAATCCAAGTCCCAGACGTCTTATATAAGTAAAAATTAGCACCTGATTCTTGTACCTAACCTACATTCATCAAATAAATCATATTATCATAACATATGCTATTAAATGTAATATTGAAGCATAAAATTAAATGCAAGCCAAGGTGAATTGCTTATAACTCTTAATTAATTAACAACTAAGAACAAATAATTAAATAATACTTAAGCTAAATAATAGTCCACAAAAGTGGACATATCAGACACCATCTCCTAAGCCAAAATGAGTGACTCTTGTAAGGATCTTCTTTTAAGAAATGTGGATCGCATTGGACTAATAATTTAATTGCATTTCTCATCCTATTTGTAAGTGCATTACCAATGATCAGGTATATTGAGTTGGACAAGGCTATGGGCTTGAAATTTGTTAGGGACTCAACACCTGGCTTCTTAGGCAGAAGAAATAGAAGAGACTTGTTTATTCTCTCAACTCCAAAATCCCCCCTCTAGAATTCTTCTACCATAGCAAGCACGTCAGCCTTAACTGTTGACGAAAGGGTAGAATAAAAAAATACAGGAAAATCATCTAGACCAGGGGACCCTTTTGCCTTCAACCCCTTCAAAGCCGCCACCACCTCCTCTTCTGTAATATGCCTGCACAAAAGCCACTCCTCCTCCTCTCCAAGCCATAGCATATTTGAGTGAGACAGCCTCCACGTGCCCCTCTACCCCACACACGTAGTGTCCCTGAAGTAGTTGTTGGCTATTTGCATATGTCCAGGGGTGAGGTAGCCACATGTTCACCATATCTAAGGGAGGTGATATGGTTATATCTTCTAAGCGTAGTCACAGCCATGTGAAAGAATTTAGTGTTGGAATCTCCTTCCTTCAACCATAGTTGTCTGGACTTTTGCCAGTAGTCAGTCTCCCTTTAGAGATCCTCCTTTGCCACAACATCTTGTAGCACCTTGCATTGTTCCTTTTCCTCTTCATTCAGCCCTCCGAGTCTTCCTTCACATCCAATACCCTCACCCCTTCTAATGCCTCCCTTCTCTTCAGAACCTTCAACACCCCTACTATTTTTTTATACTCCATCAGTAATAACAGCATCTGGTCAGGCGTGTTTCGCATGTTAGAAATTTGGGTTCCAAGTAACCCATTATCGTAGTTGCAAAACACGTCGATCAGATAAAATTTATACCGAAACTCTAAGGGAGTCCCGGGTCGAACACAGGGAGGCGACGTTTACTTTATGTGAAAGCCGCGCTTCATTTCATTTTTTTTTGGTATTTTAGGGTTTTGATATTTTTTTGTATTTTTGAAATAAAAGAAATCAAGCAAACGTATCACAAGATAGAGATTTGGAACAAATCTGATATATATTACTTCTAATGTCAATTGCAAGAAACTATGAAAGCATATAAAGAGAGGGAGGTGAGAGGAAATCTCCCGAATCGGCTATTCGGTGAGAGGATGTTGCCTAGCAAAAGCTCGGATGAAGGAGGTGGGGAGCGAGATGATGGAGGTTAGATATTGGAGGACGTCGGATTGAGGAAAGCTTCGGCATAGCTCCAGAATGGAGGTGAGAAGATAGAGTTGATCTGCTACCAGAATGAAGGTGAGAGGACGGCTCTAAGGTGACCTATGAAGGGAAATGGGAAGTTGGAGGAGTATTTGGTGGCGTAGAGGTTCGCTACACTAATAGGCACCTTGGGAGCTTGAGAACAAGCTCAAATGGAGCGTTGGTAGGCTTGTTAGAGCTTGGGAGTAGGTGGGAGTAGAGTAGGTAGAGATGGCTTGGAAGGGAGGGGGTGTAGGTCCTTTTATAGTGGCGGAAAAGAGGGAAAAATCGGTATGGGACAATTAGTGACACCCAGGCCATCGCTAGAAACATCGCTGTAGGTAGCTCATGCCCGCTGGTGCCCACAGCTGGATTTGCTGCCATGCGATGAATTACCGACAGCTGTAAGCATCACTGTAAGTCTAGCTCATGCGTCGTTGTAGTCCACCTCACGCTGTGCTGGCGTCGCTCCTGCCTTGCTGCGAGCACACGCACGCCCATGCACTGGCGCTGCGTGCATGTGTGCCTCCGCGCCCGCACGTGCACCCATGCTGTTGCATGCGTGCGGTGCTGCATGCGTGTGCTGGTGGCCTAGGCTGCTCCACGTGGCGCAGTTTGGGCCATCCATCTTCTTCTTGTTGTAAAGGCTGCTACAGAGGTCGACTTGAGTCAATTTTCATGTCGTTAGGCTGTGATCGTTGACCCGAATCCATCTACGTGGTCAGATTTATCATTTGAAGCTCCGAATTATGTCTCCTAGTCCCTTGGCCGTTGATCTTCCTCAGATTGCATATGATGCTACGGAACTTTGATTGAGGTGATTTCAGAGGCGTTGGACTCTGGTCATCGTCTTGATTAGATCCGTATGGTCGGATCATCAATCCAAGGCTTCAAAATAAATATCTTTCTCTCCTCACTACAAAAAGCACGCAATTAACCTAAATTATATACAACTACTCTAAATGTAGAATGATGCATGCTATGCGATATTCATAACATGAAATGCAAATCCAAGCTTAGGAATATGCATGAATAGGCATTTTACCCTCAATAAATGTGTTTACATTAGCATCCCATTTAACTTGGATGCAAGACTGTTGGTAGTTGATCCCTCTCCCTCCTGAATTGTCCACCATGAAGCCACCATGTCTTTGAAACCCTCTGAAGAGCGTAGGATTCATCTCGAAAAGGTCTGAGTTTGCAAAATCCATCATTGTAGTTCGATTTGCAAGAAAATCTATCGATCAGATAATATTTATAACCAAAACTTGAAAGATGAGTCCCGGGTCGAACACGGGGAGGTGAGCATTTGGTTTGAAAAATCCATGTTTTGCTTTTTATTTATTTTTATCATTTTTATCTTTCTATTTTTTTTTCATATTTTTATCAAGCAAGAGATCAGGTCAATGCAAACTTGTCTAACTAATTGAAAAATATAAGAGAGAGAAAGAGAAACAATCACGTATATCTCATGAATTTTCTATAATTATGAAAGTGGGAAAGCTACACTACTAAAGTAATAAAGATAGATATAGGTGAGAGAATCCCCCTTGACGGTTGCTCGAAGGACAACTTGCTCTGATGTCGCCTGGAGGAAGGTGGTGAGGAGCAGGATGAACAAGGATGGAGCCAAAGGATGGAGGACGAGGTAGGACGGCGTCACGACGAGGATCTACTTCCCAAAGTAGGAGAGAAGATGGCCATAGGATGCTCCACGAATGGAGATGAGGGGAGGGAAAAATATTTGATTCTACTCTAGAGGAGCATCCTAAGCTTGGGACATGCTCTCTCTAGAGCCTTGAAGGTGGTGAGGAGAAGAAAGCAAGAGATGAAGAAGAATGGGAGGGCTAGAGGTCCTTTTATAGTGGAGGAAAGGAACAATTTCATACACAAGACATTTTGTGATGATCATAAACTTTGCTGAAGATCCACCGCAAACGTCACTAAAGACAGCCCATGTGCCTTACCGCTATCGCTATGCTAGCACGCCTCCACGCGGCCGTGTCGTGCACCTCCATGCACTATGCACCTACGCCTTGCGCTCCGCTACGTGCCTGAGCCCGCTGCTGCTGCCACTACCTCCATGCGAGCCCATGCACGCCCGCTGCACTGCTGCGCGTGCGTGCCTTCGTGCGCGAGCACATGCCCGCATTGCTGTGCACATGGCATGGTACATGTGTGCACATGGGCAGCTTGGGTTGCACCACATGGCACAATTTGGGCCGTCCATCTTATTTCCTTTGTAGAGGCTGCTGTAGAGGTCGGATTGGGTCAATTTTTGCACCATTGGGATGCAATTGTTGACTTGAATCCATCCATACGATTAGATTTATTGTTTAAAGCTTCAAATTGTATCACATAGTCCCTCAGCCATTGATTTTCCTTAAAATGAATATGGTGCTACTAGACTTTGATCAATGTGATTTCAGAGGTGTTGGACTCCAATCGTCACCCTGACTAGATCAGTACAGTCTAAGGTTCTGATTTAAATCTCCTTCTCTCCTGGCCATAAAAGCAGACAATTAACCTAAAATATACACAACTACTCTAAATGAAGAATGATGCATACTATGCAATATCTATATTATGAAATGCAAATCTAAGCCTAGGAACATGCATGATTAGGCATTTTAACCTAAATAGATGTGTCTACATCATACTCCCATGCCTTTCTTTTGCTAGTCCCTAGCAAAATTAAAATACATGCTATGTATAACAAATATAATTAGGTCTCGATCACTTAAGGCATTAGTTGTTTATTAATTAAAGGAAATTTCAACTAAGAGCCTAAACTACAAAGAGTCAACAATGAATGGGCGCTTGCCAAAATGCGGACCACCCAAGTCCCCACCTTATTTGAAAAGGGAAGACACATTTTTTTGCTTTTTCTTTTTTTCTAACTTTTTTTTGGAATTTTGGAATTTGAGAGTCTTGGGATAACTTTTTACGGTTACCCAACCTACCCAAGACTCAAAAAAGACTTTAAGTCCTAAGTATCTTGTGAAAGGGTGATAGACTCACTAAGCGGTTGTTAAAACGGACTTCAGGTTTCTACGACCCTTGGTGACCTAAAAAAATTCTGCTTAAAGGTTTATCTTTCCGATCAGTTGCTTTCTCGCTACTTTTTTTAGTTTTTTTGGGGTCAACACAAGGGCGAACCTAGTGTATATCTCCCATTTTATTCTACTTCCCCGCTTCTTCACTAACTATTTTAGGAATTATTTGTGCATTTTTGTTAGCTGAGCTCTAGACAACTAGCCAATGGGCTGTTATCCACAGAAACTTGCTAACCATACTCGTGCGGTGCAGTGTGGTTTTATTTTTTTATTTTTTTATTTTCTCCTTTTTCTATTTTCTCTTTTTCTTTTTGGGTGTTTCTTTTTCTTTTTTTTTCTAAGTATGTGGCTTCCCTGATTTAAGATTTCCCTAATGGCAGTAGGAAAAGAATGGTCGTGTGGTTAGGCTCTTGACAACCGGCCGATAAGCTATTACCACCAATAACTTGCTAGCCATACACCATAAATGGTTCATTAGCTACCCAATTTCCGTAAAATCCACCAAAAAGTGAGTCCGTGCAAATAATGTTTATATGCTTAGACTTACAATCCCCTCAAATCAGAGGGCGTGTTGATAAGTTGTGTACTTATCATCCCAAATTATTTACCAAATTAAAATAAAATTACTTGGCGAGGACTCGAGACTAAGTCCACATTCAAGTGGACACCCATGCTGAAGACCTGAAGAGTCTAAGTATTTAGGTCCTATCATATCATTTCCTAAAGTTAATAACTTCTAAATTCCTAAGTTCTCTTCTTCTAATTTCTTTCTTTTTTCTTTAAGAAAATAAAAATAAAAGAATTTCCACAGAGTTAACAAAATGATTTCAGGAAATAATTATCCATCCCACCATGCCTAAATGATGCAATGTCCTCATTGTAGAAATAAAAACATGACAAGAGCGGAGTAAATAGAATATCACCTGAATTTTGTGAAAATCTGGTCAGTTCTGCAAAGAGAAGAGAGTATACGCACGTGCTATGTTTAATGCATTTAGATAGGCACAAAATACATACAAGGAAGAAATTGAGAATTCACAAGTGCATGTCAGAATCAAAATCAAAAGATTAATCCTCAGACCCGCCAGCAGAAGGTGTCCATAGATGTGGACCAAGTTGTGGTGCAGACCCATGCCTCAGGGTCGAGTGGTTTTAATGTTCTGAATGAAAATCACCCAGAATCGAAGATTATTGAGCTTGCAGGGTCGGGCCTACGGTTTGGTGGTGTGCAACCCAAGACTAAAGTGTTGAACAAAAGGTAGATTTGATTCACTAGGTTCAGATGTCCATTTAAAGTTTAGCTTAGAAAAATAATCAATGATTCTAAGCTTGGGTTGCACCTGAAAGATATCATAAGGGTCCTGGTAAAAATAGTTGGTTTTAGGTCAATAGGAACCCTTAAATTCAAAATTGTGTTTCTCTCTGAGTTAGCCTTCTAGATTTTCATTGCCAAATTCTTATCCACTAAAATCAATGTTTCTGGGACCTCCAAATCATTGTACACCCCATTTAAAGTATCCAAGTCCAACAATTGTGGCTCAATCAGGATTGACTTGGGTCTGGTGATCTCAAGAATATCATAATTCAGCTCTTCAGGGTGTGGTTGAGCAATAGGGCGACTGATTAAATCATCAGGATTCGGATCATCCAAGTTAGCCCCAACATGATCATAATCTTCAATAATCGGGCTATCAATAGGTTCGTCGTGCTCCCGAACCTGTTCGTCTCACTAAAATCCTCTTCCTTAAGCTCAAGGAAGACTTCACCTAAAGATTGTTCACCCTCAGAGTCAATGAATTCTTGATCCTCATTTACATATGTCTCAAAATTGTATGTCATTTCCTGGTACATAGAGACATATTTTTCCACACACCCTGGCTCGGGGATCTCGAGAGAGGCAATAGGTTGGTCCTCAATGGGTTGCTCTTGACTGACTTGGTAATCTCAGGTCTCAGAAATGTATCCTCCCGATTGGCGCCAAGTGGGTTTGGACATTGGCTCTCCTGAAGGGGGTTTATCTTGAGAATTTTCCCAAGACTGGACTAGGGCAATGATGTAGACACAATTATTGAAGATAAAATGTCTATTCATGCATGTTCGTAGCATTAGATTTCCATTTCATGTTATAAATATTGTGTAGCATGCATCATTCTACATTTAGAGTAGTTGTATATATTTTAGGTTACTTAGGTCCTTTTTATGGTTAGGAGAGAAGAAGATTTATTTCAAGGCCTCAAATGGACGATCGGACTGTACGGATCTGATCAGGATGATGATCGGAGTCTAACTCCTCCGAAATCATCTAGATCGGAGTCTTGTAGCATCATATGAAGTTCGAGGAAGAGCAATGGCCAGGGGGCAATGCGACATCCATATGGGCTTTAGATGAAAAATCCGATCGTACGGATGGATCCGGAGCAACGATCGTAGTCCAACAACGTTGGAATCATCTTGATCTGAGCACCATGGCACCCCCTGCAACAGAAAGAAGAATGAATGGCCTAGATGGCACCACGTGGCACCATCTAGCCTACCCAACATCGGCCAGCATCATCTGCGCCCTTCATTCCCAGCCATTGGCCCCTCAACCTTTTGGATGTCTTGGCATAGTGGTTAAGCACCTAACCCTCAAGGGAGGGGCGTAGGTTCAAATCCGCGTAGCCCCCCCATCCCAATTGGCTAATTGAGTGCACGCAGTGCAAGCATAGTGCAGCACGCATGCCAACACCTACACAGCAATGCCAACATAGTGCCATCGCGCGAGTGTGTGCGTGCGACAAGGAGCACGAGATGGGCACGCCAGTGGAGCATGAGTAGTGAGTGGAACTTCAGTGACATGGTCCTTTAATGATGCTTGCGGCTGTCACTAATGGTCTGCACGCGCCAGCAAGAGGAATTGAAGGGCAGATCTTCAACGACTGCTGCAGGATTTGTAGCGACGTTTACGGACTTCAGTAATGACCCACATGCGAATTTATTCTTCCTCCTCCACTATAAAAGGACCTACCCACCACCATTCCAAATCATCTCTTCCTTTTTTCCTCTGACCACCTCCAAGGCTCTAGAGAGATCTTGTCCCAAGCCCGAAATGCTCCTCTAGAGTAGAAAAGAAAATAGTTTTCCCACCTCTCATCCCCATTCGTGGAGCATCCCATGGCCATCCTCTCACTTCCCTTCAGAAAGAACATCCTCGTCGCTACGTCGTCCTACCCCATCCTCCGTCCTCCTTTGTCCCGCTCCTCACCACCTTCCTCCAAGCGACGTCAGAGCGAGTCATCCTCCAAGCAACCATCGAAGGGGATTTCTCTCACCTCTTTCTATCTTGCTTTCATAGTGTAGTTTTCCTACTTTTGCAGTTGTAACAGACAATTCTTCATGAATAGATGATTATTTCTCTCTCTTTCTCTCTCTCTCTTTTATTATTGCAAGTAGATTAGCTAGAAGTCATCGACCTAATCTCTTGCTTTCTTAAAACTAAAAAAAAATAGAAAAGATAAAAATGACCAAAAATAAATAAAAGTGAAGCGTGGATTTTTATAAAACCAAACATTCGCTTCCCTGTGTTCGACCTGAGACTCACTTTTCAAGTTTAGGTTATAAATTTTATTTGATAGATGCGTTTTGCAAGCTACGACGATGGCTCCTCCGAACCCTAATTTTAACACACGAAGCACGTCATCAGGAAACCACAAATTTCATCCTCAATCTTGACAATTTCCCAAGTAGAAACTCACCTAGGCCTTATCCCTAACATCTTGGAGCAAATCCAATAAAGTGCTGTTAAGCTCATCAATCATTTTGATCATGGGCTCAAATGCTTCAGTGCATGGTGTTGGGTAAGCTTCTAAAGATTGTATAGTGTTCCTCAAGTTAGTCAACACCCTGTCTTGGACCTGGTTTACCTGAACCGAATGATTCAGTTCAGGATTCAGTTCAGGGTTGGGTGGGTTTGGGCTCATTCTAGGATAGTCAAGATATTAAGGTTCTAGGGGTCCTCCTTAATAGTAGGTCATTTAAGGTTATTCAAAGAATGGAGGTAACCTATATTCAGTGGAATACTGGGGAGGGTAGGTGTTATAATCATCATATCCTTCCTAATTGTAGATTAGGTTAGGTTGATCATCAAAGGGTGGAGATTTATAATCATTGCAGGCGTGAGAAGGATAATAATCATATTCTTGTTGTATAGCGTTAGGCCTTGGACATTGAGGTCCGGATTCATATCCCCAATCAAAGTTCTCTCAACTAATGGATGGGTAGTTATAAGTCAAGTCAAGATAGTAATCATCTTGAGGATAGGCAGTGGTAGGCGGGTAAGATTGGAACTGTGTGTATGGTGTGGAAGCATACATGGTGGAGTAGGAGGGAAAACAGAGGAGAGAAAGGTGCCCTGCATTACAATCAACCAATCCTATCGTTAGGTGGGTAGCCTAAAGATCTACAGACTCCTGGAACCTATCCTAAGATTATAAATGATTTAGTCTACTTTTATCTAGTCAATCCAACCAGTTAGAGGGAGGGGTTGGGGAGAAGGTTCTTCCTTTGGCTTGCACCTCCTATTCCTTTGATAACTCCCAACCACGGTCGTTTGATGCTACTCCCCTAGCTAGACATTGATTAGCCCATAGTTGTGGGCTATTTAAGTATTTAAGTGCCTACACATTAGGTTAATTCTAACATTTATTTAGTATAAATTAGGATGTAAATAGATTAATTCATAGTTTTAATCTAATTACATAATCCATACATTACATTCATATCTTAAGTGCATTTAGAATTAGCTTAGAATAGCATTCATCTAATTAGATAACCAATTAGGTATATTGTTTTTATTAACATAGAAGTTGAGGGTCTATACATAAATAACCCTAATATTTTAATAATATTTTCTTTATTCGTCTTCTTTCAGAACGGCTGGCTGCCGCTCCAACGCCCGCGTGATGCAGTGAAAGCCATTCAAGGGGGAGCGGATACGGTGGATCTGGTCGGCGGCTGATTTCAAAATTGTTCAAGACACTACAAAAGGAGCACGGAGGCAGCCGAGCTCAGAAGGCCTCCGCCACCGACCCACCACTGTGCAGAGAGATCCTCTCTCTTCCACTCCACACTGCCGGCCTCTACCGTGGCGGCGAGTCTCCACCACCATGGGCGTGTGGTGTGACAGGCCACACCGCCATCCGGAGCTCGCCCGCATTACCGTGAGCACCTTAGCGTGCAACTCCCTCACCGTCATCGCCGACCACCATCACCAACCTACTGATCAACCACCCTCTCAGTAACTTAAGACGTCTGGGAAATTTCCCAGACGTCTGAAGTTACCCGCTCACTTCACCGCACACGCCTGAAGTCGCCTGCAGACCCCTTCCCGCACCTGCAGAACCTTCAGCGCACCCACGTCCGTCAACCTTCAGCTCAAACATGCACAACCGCCTGCAGTCCACGCCGTTCACCACTGCGTCTGCAGAACCGCCAGCAACCGACCTCTGCAGACCCTCTGCCCACGCCAGCTTCCACCGCACACGCCAGCGCCCGCCTGCAGACCACCGCAGCCATGCCTCCGCGCGCCAGTGCCCTCCGCAGACCCTCCGCGCGGCCACGCACAACCTCCTGCAGAACCGCCAGCAACCGACCTCTGCAGCTTCCACCGCACACGCCAGCGCCCGCCTGCAGACCACCGCAGCCACGCCTCCGCGCGCCAGCGCCCTCCGCAGACCCTCCGCACGCCCACGCACAACCGCCTGCAGCACCTCCGCCGGAGCTCGTCCGGCCACCTCCGGCCGCCGCGCGACTCGCCGCCACCACCGATTCGAAGCCCTTGATCCAAGGGACCTCCTCCGAGCTTCCCGCGCCCGGCCATCGGCTCCTCGTCGCGCAAGACAACGGGGAACAATTCCCCTGTTTTGCTACAGTAAAACGTTGATTAAAATTTACATTTTCTGCCATTGCCAGATTTTATTCATATTCTATTCACTCTGCATTGCGGAAAATATCCTGTAGTTTCTCATAATTGCCATTTCAGCATTGTTTCTGGCTTAAACCTTAATCTAAAGGCAATCTTGGCTTGGTTCTTGTCCAAATTGACTACGAACAAATATTTTTAAGTAGCGTGAATTTTAATACGTTATTGCCTCCCTGTGGATATGACCCGCTCCTCTGCGAGTGGTTATTTCTTATTAAAAATTGATTAGTCGATTTTTCCACCACATTAAACTACAAACGACTTAAAAGCGAAAGATCGACTCGGTCAGACATCAGATGGACCTGTAGAAGCAGATTAATCGAAAGCAATCTCAATCTGAGCCCCGAAGAGCAAATCAATCCTTAAGGCCAACATCTACTGGGTTTTGATTAGGCTTAGGATGATTGTGCTCTTGGAATGTGATGGGCCCTTTAGATGGGTTGTGCCCTTAATGATCAATTCAAATGTGTGTGCGTGCACAACCAGGGTTTGCAAATAAGGTTATTTGATGATATGTCTTTTAGTGTTTAATCTTATTTAGTAGCTTTCAGGGTTTAATCTTTGGTGTATTCAATGAAGTTCAGGAGAACACTCCAAGTTTTGCAAGCCCTGATGATGATATACTCCTTTAGAATTCAGAAAAAAGATGTGGAGTGCTTGGTTCAGCCCTAAAAATCAACCCTAAGTGGCAAGCTACTTGATGAATCGCTTTTATCTTAAGTGGTGTGGCCCGAACAGCTCAATCAATGGGCCTATTACACCACTTGATTAAGGCACACAAAATGTTTAACCTATTTAAATTTTCTACTCACTTATTTGTGTATTACATTGAAGTGTACCAGGTCCATGGTCAGATCCCAGGTTAAGTGGTAGAATCAAAGTGATTGTGCACCTTAGGCTTAGAAATTGTGGGTGTTAAGTGTGTCTCTTTTAAGTTAATCCCACAAGGAGAGAATAATTTTTTTTGTAATTTTAGTTTACGTGGAAGGGTGAGGTGAGGTGAAGTGACAATCAAAAAACCAAATCTATCCTATGGTTTATAAAAGCACCTCGGTTGATTTGAGTTTGAGTTATTAGTGTGGAGAAATGAAATCTTGGGAGGGGGTAATGGGGGTACACTTACAAAGCCTTCATCTACACTTTTCTCCCATCTAATCGCTCTAGCCCACCTCAGATGAGTACCTGAAATCACAGTAAGATTAAAGAAAAAGTGAGATAAAAGTTAGGTAAGGCGGAAAAACACAGAAAAAACCAAACAACGTTGCCTCCCTGGCAGCAGTGCCAAAATGATGAGGGTAGAAATTCAATGCGAAAAGGTTTGAGTTTGGAAAACCCATCGTTGTAGTTTGATTCACAAGAAAATCCATCGATCAGATAATATTTACAATTGAAACTTGAAAGCTGAGTCCCAGGTTGAACATAGGGAAGAGAATGTTTGGTTTGAAAAATCCACGTTTTGCTTTTTATTTGTTTTTGCCATTTTTAACTTCTCTATTCTTTTTTGGTATTTTTGTCAAGCAAGAGATTAGGTCGATGCAACTTGTCTAACTAATCTACTTGCAAAATATAAGAGAGGGAGAGAGAGAGAGAAACAATCACATATATCTCACGAATGTTTTCTACAATTATGAAAGCAAGAAAGCTACAATACTAACGTAATAAAGATAGATATAGGTGAGAGAATCCCCCTCAATGGTCGCTCGGAGGATGACTCACTCTGATGTCGCCTGGAGGAAGGTGGTGAGGAGCGAGACAAACGAGGACGGAGCCAAAGGATGGAGGTGGGGCAGGACAGTGTCGCGGTGAGGATCTACTTCTCGAAGTAGGTCAGAAGATGGTTATGGGATGCTTCACGAATGGGGATGAGGGGAGGGAAAATATTTGATTCCATTCTAGAGAAGTATCCTGGGCTTAGGACAAGCTTACTCTAGAGCCTTGAAGGTGGTGACGAGAAGAAAGGAAGAGATGAAGAAGAATGGGAGGGGTAGGGGTCCTTTTATAGTGGTGGAAAGGATGAATTTCGTATACTGGACATTTAGTGATGGTCATAAATGTTGCAGAAAATCCACCGTAAACATCGCTGAAGACAGCCCACGTGCCTCACTGCTGCCGCTATGCTAGTACGTGCTACGCACCCACGCCTTGCGCTGCACTACGCACTTGCGTGTGCTACTGCTATCGCTGCCTCTGCGTATGCTTGCTGCGCTACTGCACGTGCTTGCCTCCACACATGCGCATGCTCGCGCTACTTTGCTTGTGCGGTGCGCGTGCATGTGCATGGGCGGCTTGGGTTACGCCACATGGCTCGATCTGGGACGTCCATCTTTCCTTTATAGGGGTTGCTACAAAGGTCGGATTGAGTCGATTTTTGTGCCGTTGGCTGCAATCGTCGACCCGAATCCATCCGTGCAGTTGGATTTGTCATTTGAAGCTTTGAATTGCAACACCTAGTCCCTTGACAGTTGATCTTCCTCGAACTACATATCATGCTACAAGCCTCCGATCAAGGTGATTTCGAAGGCATTGGACTCCGATCGTTGTCCTGATTAAATCTGTACGATTGGATCATCAATCTGAGGCTCTGAATTAAATCTTCTTCTCTCCTGGCCATAAAAGGACAGAATTAACCTAAAATATATAAAACTACTCTAAATGCAGAATGATGCATGCTATGCAATAGTTATATTTTGAAATGCAAATCTAAGCCTAGGGACATGCATGAATAGGCATTTTAACCTAAATAGATGTGTCTGCATCACCCTCCTCACTGAGCGAAGACTTCTAGAACTTAAACTAAGAACTTGCATTCACTCCCTCTCCATTGTCCTACACTAGCGGAGTATGGTCAGAGAAAGGCCTAGCCAATGCCACCACAGGGTTCATTTGGAAAGATCCCATTAAATCCACATTGCATAAGAACCTTTCAATCTTGGACATCTATCCTCTCCCACCTCTCCATGTGTAAGTAGCTCCAGAAGGAGTATCTACAAGCTCTAACTCCATAACCACGCTCTGGAAATCGAAGGTAGATGAGTCAGTCCATCCATTCTATCGATCATCTGAGGACAAGGTGTCATTGAAATCCCTTCCCAGGAGCCAAGCGCCCCCTACACCCATTCAGCCATACCACGCATCTCATCCCACAACACAGACCTCTCTCCTTGGCCACATGGCTCATAAACTGAGGTAACATAGCTATAGGTATTATCAGATACTTTAGTGAACTTGCACTTAATGGAATAATGCCCCACCTTCATATCAACCAGTTGGAGGATCAGAGAGTTCCACCACACACGAACTCCCCCTACATGTCCTTCCAATGGGACACATCTCAAGGAAAAATCACCTGCACCCACCAACGGCTGCCACTTCTTAGTATGTTCCTCATCAACATGCGTATCCTGCAAATAGGCATAATCAACCCCCCACTCCTATAATTATCTCAATAGGGTACTCCATCTTCCCCGGTCCCTCAGCTCCCTCACATTCCACATCATGACCTTCAACATGAAAGACCAGACATGCCCTCCTGCCTCTCTTCTTTGTGTGCAACCTGAAGCACCTTCTCCAGTTGATTGAAATCAACATGCACTGGCCCACAACTCTTGAGATGATATTTGCCCCTCTTGTTGGACCTCCCCTGATGGGAGAAGACCCCACATTATACCTAGTCTCTTTTGGAATGGAGAAGACAAACGTATCGCTCACCACCTCCTTGGACGTGGAGTCCTCCATCTTCTCATGGACCACCATAGCCCCTAACCCTCATCTACCTGCACTCTTGAAACCTCGTCCTCTGATTCTTCTGGCACTTTACACTTTTTCTACCTACAAGCTTTAGTTTCCCAATCAGCACTAACCGGTGTCCATTGCATAGAATCACCCTTTGTCATCCCTCTATGGTTCTTCTATCCACTATTGACATTTACTCTTGGTGGAGCATTCTTCTTCACATGGAGATGCAAAAGCTAGGAGGATCCTCCACATTTGAGTACTACCCTCTCATGGAATGGCCTTCCATGTTTCAGATGCACTTCAACCTTCATCATCCTACCATCCCCTTCCACCTCTCCCACCTACACTCCCTCCTTCAAGGAGGCAAAACATGGCACAATACTCAACACCATAGCATAGGAGTGCAAATGTAATGTCACTCCAAAAATCTCCACATCACCATCACAATTGAAAAACTTTTGTGGATCTCACTCTCTTAGAGTGCTATCAAATAGTGAAGCAAGATGCCAAATCATAGTAATCAAACCCAACAATGAGGATCTAAATTTCAGAGAATCCATGTCCTCCTTCTCCAACCTAGAAATGATAAACCTCAATGGTTTCAAAACACATATCTTCCACGAAGATGACAAGAGTGGCAAGGATCTTATGAGGCCTTGGAGATCGTCCAAGAAGGGTCCACCAACCATGACCACCCCAATGAGAACATCCTGAAGACATGCCTCCACAATGAGGACCTCAGTGGAGACAGATACCTCAACATCCAAGGAGGGGCCCACCGGAGGAGGAGGAGGACTTCTCGATGCATGTGCGTGGTGCACACGAAAACCATGTGGTCGAGGCCCTGCTGTGTCCACAAGTTGTGCCTCCCTTTCTTCACACCTCCTAGGGTTCAGGTCTTCATCTCCACATACCTAGGGAACCCAACCCCCTACCTCGTTTGTTGCATGTGGCCACCTCCTACAAGTAGACCTTCGATGCTCTAGCCCTCCACATTGGTGGCAGATGAGGGCATTGCGGTAGTTCGTAGCAATGTGGCCTCTCTCCCTGCAATGGTAGTACAGAACGCCCTCCTTCCCCTTGTTTGAAAACTCTCTGCTGCCTACATGACCCCACGCTCTCCTTCCTTCAGACCCTGGTGGCTCTCCTCGACCATGACGGTGCTGACCTTCCACCCTCGTCCAGTCGCCCATCGTCACCCCTCCTTTACCCAGTGTCAACATCTTCCTGTTGTCCCTACCTCATGTTTGCGACATTTCAAGTAGGGTGGGATAAGATAAGGTGTTTTATGGTTTTAGGATCTAAATATGTGTATTTAGCCAACATAAATCGGTCTTCAAATAAGATTTTTGTTGACCAAATTAGGTTGACAATTAGACTACATAGGTCGGTCCAAGGTTGGGAAAATTAGGTTTCTAAATAGGCTAGCCTAATTTCTAAATAGGTTAGAGTCCATAAAGGTAGGCTCACCCACCATGCATAAGTGAGCTCAATCTTGGAAATCCAATCAGCAAGGCTCACAATTGCTTAAAACCTGGTACCTGCACATTATAAAATAAGGACATCAAGGTACCAAATGTTGGTTTCGAAAAATTATAGAAAAACCCAATGTTATGCAAATTTACAAAATTCACCAATATGACTAAATTAGCCTAAGTAAATACTTTATACTCTAATGTACCCTCAGATTAAAATTAGTTTGGTATAATTAACATAAATATATATAGAAATATCACACCCCTATACTTATCTTTCTCTAGTCCTTGAGAAAAACACTAAGCGAAAATTATACAAGAAAATAATATTTACATGGGAAATCATCTTGCAAGTTTTAGGCTAAGTGATAGATCCACTTTGGTGGATTTTAATTATGATTAAGAGCATTCAATTATGGAATTAAAGTACACTACGAGCATTTCTTCACATTGGGAAATTAGTTAAAGTTAGTGTGTTAACATTCTTGCATTTTTATTTATTGTACTTTGCATGCATATGTTTTTAATACATAAATGTGTATTGATATATTATTTACATATTTTTGAAGGATTAATTGAGGGCATAAACTTGGAATGATATCTTGATATTTTTAATTATCATCAAATAAAGGAAAGAGAGAAACATATTTTTGACTTCCTCATAATTTTTCCTGATATGATCTCTCTTTCTTTCTTAATTTGGACACCCTCAATTCTGAAATTGCACAAGAGGGGGGTGAATAGTGAATTTAAAAAAATAATTACAAGATGAAATATAATCACAAAATGAGGCACAAGATTTTTTTGGTGGAAACCTAAACTGGATGAAAACCACCACCAAAGCCAACCCCTTGACTTAGGATTTACGATCACAAAGTGATCAATCCACTAACCACATTACTTTAATGAGGATAGTGTACCTCAATTACAAATCTCACCTCTGATCCCTAAATGGAGGTTTCTCTCTTCAACTACAACAATCAAGTAAAATGAAATGTAAAATACACCCTATAAAGCACCCCAAGATATGAATAATTTGCTTATCTACTAAGGGTGAAGGAAACTCCCTGGAGATGACAATATGTAGCACAGTGGGAGTGTTGGTTTGCCCAAAACAGAGTGATTGCACAGCACAAGGGCAAACAAAGCAATGAGCAAGTGATCAAGTGATAATCTAAGTGAATTATATCTCAAGATGGAGTACCTTGCTTAAGAGGGGTTATAGTGTATTTATAGGAAAGTTTAGAACCTTCAAGAATTTTTAGGAGAGGGCTCCTAGCCGTTGGAGGAAAGACCCAAGAGATTTAGACGAAATCCAACTCAAATCAGGTTAATTATGATTCTGACAGTAGAATCAGACATTTAATTTTTGGGTTAGACGTCTCTGACTACAATTATAGAAGTATGATTTTATGAGTCAGTCTTACTATCTTCACTAGATCGAAACAAGGTTCTAGATGGACGTCTAATATGCTATTATAAGATGTCTAGTACTCAAATTGGACATCTAATTATAAGAGAGTTTGTTCCTATTTTGATTAGATCCAAACAGGGTTCTAGATTTCAATGATTAAACGTCAGTGTGGACATTTGCCTAGTGTCCTAGACATTTGGAAAGTGATTAATAACTTGCGTAGGTAATGAAAAAAGCAAGGTTTGGTTTCTGACAAGTCTCTACAAAGTAAATGGGTAATGGTCCATTATTAAACGTCTGGAGACAGGTCCAGATGTCTAAAACTGTATTTAACCATTAGTCTTGCAGAATAATGAAGGAAATGGCAAGTGGAGTCTAACAGTTGGTTTAAAGACATCTGAGGTATGTATTGGATGTCTGGATAAGCCTATGGACACTTGATTGGAGGTTGCATCGACTGGAGGCTAAATGTTCAGATAATGCATAGGTAATTAGACATCTAAAACTATGATCAAATGTCTTAAAGTTGAATATTAGACGTCTAACAGGTGTGTTGGACGTCTGATATGTGTTTTGAGTTAGGTTTTTGTTCCTCATTTCTCCTAAGTGTAGAAAGCCTAAGTAAGCTAAGAGTATGTTATCTTTTGGGGTCTCTTTACAATATTTCTAGACTCAAAGAAAGAAAATTAAAACCTTTTGAATGTGTACATAAAAAAGTCTAAGACCTATAACATGATGCGTCTTCACACTCCTAATCATTTGTCTTGGAAAATCCACGAGACCTGCAACTATGTCATGACAAAAAAATATGTTATTTCTATGTTTTATTTCTATTTCTTTATTTTTGTAAAATCATCAAAATATTATTTATGAGAAGTTGAACTAACATATTCCTCTCCATTTTTCCGCTCAATTACTGGAGGATGCAGATTTCCCCCTTTGAGAATCTCTCTTCTAAATCAATTAAGGCCACTATCCTCCTCTTATTTCCTCTTCAAGGCCATTCTCTTCCTTCCCCCTCGGACGACCGGACACCACTGACCTATCTTTCCTTCTCCTTCATTAAAAAACACACGCACACACACACAAATCAATCCATCTTCATTCCCGAGGGGAAGCTCAACCCCCTTCGTTCCTCTTCTCCCCGTTACACCCAACAAGGCCTGACACCACCTACCTGACCCACTTTGCTCTTACTCCTTTCACTTGGATGCATGCAGAGGACCATGGCCTCTCCCCTCCACTTCTTCCTCTTTGACAGATGCACCCCCTTCAGTCAGAACAGAGAACTCCCATCCTCCATGACTACACGGCCACCTCTGCACCTTGACGCCCACTCTCCTCCATAGCACTGCGACCTCACCTGACGACTGCAACCCCCGACTGCTCCTACCTTTCGTCGCTGATTGCACTGCATTCTCCATCATCATGCCCTCAATAGCAACAACAAAGGTCACCAATGTGCTCCATCCTCACCAGCGTATCTCACACGATAGTAGCAACCACTTCCACCCATCGTGTTTCCTTTCTCCATCGTGCCCTCAACAATGCCACAACCTTACCTCAGTAACAGCAGCAACCTCAACCACGAGCACTCATCTCAACCACGACTAGCCACCAGTGCGACAGCCGTAGTGCCTCAACGTCTCTTCCTCGACAGTATCCATGACCACGAGCTCCTCTATTGCATCTACATCGCGAGTAGCCACGATTACAACTCTATTCCCAACACCATGCTCGATTTTCACTCAGCCTCACTGTGCTATGACGTTGACATTGACAACAACCATGTCATGCTATCACCGCCGTGCCCGACATCCTCATCGACATCAACACCGTTCACTCACCACCACGTACTCGCACCATGACCGTGATTTCTTGTGGGAAGTGTGGTGACATAATGCTTCACCACATCTCGTCTTCGTCCCCGCATCGCGTCGGTGACTGCGATGACCATGCATCTTCACCTCCTTTAGCCACGTGGTGACAGCACGTAGCTCATCTCTCCGCGACCATGATTGCACCACGTCCATGACCACATATTATTAGAGTGATTTACTACGTCTACTTTGCTTTTTTGCAGTTCACTGATTTTTCTCATATTATTGGACTCACAATTATATCTCAAACCTATATATGTACATGCCTCCCTTTGTAGATGATATTTTTCCCTACATGGTTTATTTAATATGATGCATGTTTAAGGTGGTTAAATCGGATTCATGCATATTTGATTATCTTTGTTGATCTAGGATTTTTCCCCCACGACTTATACTCTAATGACACATTATTCTACCATTATCATCGTTATTAGTTATTTGTAAAGCAAAAATTTCCCTTGATCAAATGGCACCATTGCTGGGGAGGAAACAAATGCAATAGGTTTACTTTGTTATATTTTTTATGTATTTTGAGGTGTAATTGTCTTGACTAACTTATATTTTTCTATGCAAGGGATCGATTGGTTAAGACGATGAGCGTAGTAGAGCCACGACATGGACCTTGAGCTGTGCCCATGAGAAGATGCGAGGAGAAGGGAGGAGACTTGTATCCCGCATCAAAGAGATTCTCCTTCAACAGTGATTGGATTAGGAGATCTAAAAGCTTAGTTTGCTAGTTCACGCTTTAGTTTTCTCGCCCTTGTTACTTTGGGGCTGATCTTCGAGGTCTGTCTCCACTCTCTTTATCTATTAGGATCATTCGTTTATGGTGTGGACTATCGTGTGGTTGACTTAGGATTAGCTAGTATAGTTGCCTATTTGATTGCTTTATATTAAAAAAAAAAACTCTCAAGCTGCTTGCTTAGAAGTTGCATCCCTTAGATGCATGCATTTTAGGGGTGATTGAGCAGCAAAGTTGGATCTACTTTACTTGCATTGTGTACATTACTTGCATGGAGATTGCTAGAGTCTTGTATATTCTCTCATGTTTGCATCCAGCACCTGTCCACACATTACATCTGGGCTAAATTCCAAGACCACTAAACTGATTGAAGTTATTAACTAAATGGTTGCCTTTTAAGAAATTAGCAATGCTAATTAGATTGAGCCTTAAAAGCAAAAATCACACTTGATTGATTAAAGGACTTGTGTGTGATTCTTTTGAAAGCAAATTGATTTTCGATGTGATGCACACGAGCACCATGTGAGTACTTCACTAAGGGAAACTAGAGACTTCTTTCTATCTCATCCCCTACACCACAAAGAGAGTTAGCCAATGATCAACAAGTCTATCTCATCACGTAACCATGGAGAATTCATGGTGAGTGGTTTTGATTTGAAGCTAAATCTCTTTGCAAGTAGGTCTTAAGGCACTAACGAAGCTTGGCTTAGGTCGCATAACTAATTGTATAACTTGTTTCCCACCAAGAGAAAACATAACTGACCTCCTTTCATCTCTAAAGAGCCTATCAAGGATCTCAAGTCACATTCATCCTCTTATACTAATAAAGCGGGAACGAACGAGCATGAACTTGATCCCATTTGTCAACTTTGACGGGTAGGTTGGTGGTTGGCCTAAAGGCCTAATCAATCTTTAAACACAAGGAGAGTCCCATTGCTTTGTGTTTGATTGGGGGTGTGCTTTTCAAGACTTATTTTTCAAATGGATTCCAATTGTGTCACTTCTTGCCCGCACCCTCTAACACCTCATTCCGATCCCATGACCCACACTTATCCATCCTTTGATGGATATCCTGATGAATAATGGGATCCTTTCTACTCCTACTATAAGAGCATTGGTTTGGTTAATCCCTAATCCTGTGATTACGAGCAGAACCTAGGAGTGGGATACACCTTCTTTGATATGCCACACACCTTAGACAAACCCAACCTACCCTCCCTGGATGATTTTAATTCCAATGGTTGGATAGAAACTCCTAGGTATTATAACCCTGAGCTTGCCTTTCCTTCAGAAAAGAATGATATCCTCTCCACATTCAAGTTTGAAATCCAAAACCAATTGATGGAAATGATGGAATCCCTAGAAGAGTCTTTGAGGACAAGCCAGCAATTAAAGGAAGAAATTAGTCACCTAATTTACTCCCTTGAGGTTGATTCTAACCCCTCCAAGCTAGATCCATCTCTCTTAAGAAAGTCATGCCATAAGATGGAAGGGGAGATTAGGGACTCAATCATGGAGTATAGTTATCTTCTTGAGGATAATGTAGACCTCTCCATACTCGATTATCCTTCTTTGAGAAGTCCTTACATTAATGGGGAGGGGGGCTACATGGATACACTGGAAATTGAAAGGAGTAGCCACTCAATGAATTGTGATGTAGAATGGTGGCAACCAGAAGAGGAGGATCCCTTAGATCTTTCACCAAAGCTTTACTGGAGTCAATCAAAGGGGAAGATGGTCCCATTAAATGAACTCGGCTAGAATGATAGTATATTTGCTACATTTAATGAAGAGGGTCATAGTCAAATAGTCAACCCAACTCCCATTCTTGATTGTGTGGTGGAATCTACAGCACATCCTAGGAGTTCTAAGCCTACACGTTACCCCTCCGAGGACCTTGGACCTCAGTTAGATTTCCCTACGGATTGTGATTCTAAAGTTAATAAATCTCATGACTTTTGGGTGTCAGAAGGAATCACATTGGGAGTTAATAATAAAAACCTAAGCCCTTCACTCAGGGAACAAACACCAGCTATATAACATTTTGATAATTTACATGTGCCCAACACAGGTGCCCCTAATGCAATTGATATTGAATTAGATGACTTGGATCAATTTTGGTTTGAGGGACATGAAGATTTGATTTTTGAGGAGGATAAGGAAACACTTGAAGTACTTGATCCTCACATTTAGGATTTTCCTCAATCTCAAGGGCAAGAGGGAAGAAACATAAAGGAGGATGACGATGAGTTTGAGGGGCACGGACTCAGAGTATGGAGTAACTCCAGGGGGAATATGTTTTGTTTGAAGACTTACCCCCTTAGGATCTTACTAAATTAGCCAAATTTACATTCCTACCTACTTTTGACTACGAGAATCATCCTCTCAAAAATTGGGAAGAAATGGAAGCAATTGATACTCTTGATGAGGGAATCTATACACCTCAGGGGTAGGATCTTAGAATCGAACAAGACCTCGAGGATGTTGTTCTTGACGACAGTCCCACTCATATTGCTTCCAATCTACCTTCACATAATAGTGAAATGGGGGACAACCTTGATCAGTCCAATCTGGAGGGTGAACAGTTGGTCCCATTCCAGGATGAGCACCCGAATGATAGGAATGATGAAATTCAATTATTTACTAAGGTTGCTAGGGATGACATTCAGGAACTGGAATGGTTGGTGGGGATGAATGCTGAACCTCTCAAGCTTTCTTTGACCCTCTTCACCACCCTGCAACTTAGAGACTTATACTCCTTAAGAACTAGATTCCTAAAGTCTCTGCTCACATTTATATTTTACAAGGGGACAACCAGATCGATACATCCTGTTGTGGAGTGGCAAGTATGGATTGATGCTTGTTCATGTCAGTCCATCATCCTTAGGGTGTTCCTCTTAGAACCCTCTCTTCCCTACACACCTCTGCTTGAGGAGCCTATGCCTCCTCGCCCTGTACTCTTAAAGGTCACTGCTCATGTGTATTATGCGAGACCTCCAATGGAGACCCAAGAATATCCCATTCTCACCCATGTCTGGTGAGCATTTGGCATCACTCTCCATCACTAGCTTGCTAACATCTTGGGTTAACTATTCACACGACTCACTTTGTTACGTATCATTTTTGGGTCTCGCTCTACTTTTCTAGACCTCGATTTATAGGAATTTCCCATCTAGCTCGTTGGGAGGAAGCCCAACTCTTCTTCATGTACTATCTACCCTTTTTTATGCAATGAGGACATTGCACATTTTAGGCATGGGGACAATGTAATACTTGGGGATATGAAGAGCACATTGATTCATATTTCCATCTACAAAAAAAAAATCATCACAGAGAGAGAAAAAGAGCAACAATGTGTTAGTCCAAGCATTTGATTATGAAAGAGCTTTCCTAAGTTCTAGGTTGGAATGAATGATTAATTAAGACCTGAAGTGCCAAACTTTGGGAGATAAATAAGATATACTAACTTTAGGTCTCTAGGTCTTGTTTGGCTAAAAAATTCGAGTATTTATTAAGATATGGATTATTCTTCAAATGATTGGGGGAGTTGAGAAGCTAATGTATTAAATCTAAGGCTTAGGGAGTTTTTGACCTCTTCGTATACCCTTTTGGTTTGTGGGTCTTAGTAACTTAAGCATCCACATCTCTCACATAGGTCTGGTTCAGTAAGCTTAATGAGGAATAACTTCAAAATTTCCTCCATCTGAAAAAATGATTTTATCGAAAATCTGACTTAGGAAAGGCTTGAAAACATAAGTTGATTAGAAGAGTTCCCACCTCATTAGAGGAGTAAAGACTACCTTTGAGGACGCGCTTTAACATGTCATCACCTCAGTGCTTGTCTCTTAGGATATTTAAATATCCTACCAGGGTCACGTAAGAGTATTGTGTTGTTCAAGTGCCATGGGCGGCAATATCCCGAAATATCGATTACCAGTGCCTGGATTAGCTAAAGAATGCCATGGGCGGCACTATCACGAAGTGTCGATTGCAAGGGTTCTGGGGGTTGCCATAAGCGGTGTTATCCCGAAGCATCAAATGCTAGGGACCCTTTGAGGATCGATGATAGGGATAAGAAATCTAACACAGACTGTATTGAGAGCTAATCCGAGGTTAGATTTAGAGGATGCAAAAAAAATAAAACTAAAAGAGAAAAATCTCAAAAATATCTTCATCTCTGTTATGAAGGATGCACTAGCAAGTTTAACCTGGACCTTTTGCGTGAATGCATAGGTACTTTAATCTTTGGGGTGAACAAACCCTTAGGCAAGCTTTGGGGCCTCAAAAACCTTTATCGAAGACCCAAAACTAAAGTCGATTAGCTTTGTATCTCGACCAATACTTAAGTACCTTAAGGCCTAGGGATAGTATGTTGAACTAGTCTCCAGAGGTGTGGTATGATAAGACATCCTGACAATAAATTCTGGTCTAAAGATTTGGTTCTTCTCCATATGATTTTTCTCAGGACTAGCAAAACTTGAGCATAGGGGGCATTTGATAGGTCCATTTTAGTGGATGTTAATTATGCCAAAGAGGATTCAATTATGAATTAAAGTAGACTTCGAGCATTACTTCACATTAGGAAATTAGTTAAAACTCGTGTGTTAACATTCTTACATTTTTATTTATTGTGCTTTGCATGCATATGATTTCAATGCATAAGTGTGTATTGATATATTATTTACATATTTTTGTAGGATTAATTGAGGGTAGAAACTTGGAATGACATCTCGATATTTTTACTTATCATAAATAAAGGAAAGAAAGAAATGTATTTTTGACTTCCTCATATTTTTTCCTCATATGAACTCTCTCTTTCTCAATTTGGACAACCTCAATTCCTCTACTTTTTTTCCACTGAATTATCGGAGGATGCAGATTTCCCCCTTCTAGAATCTCTCTTCTCAATCAATTAAGGCCACTATCCTCCTCTTATTTCCTCTTCAAGACCATTCTCTTCCTTTCCCCTCAAACGATCGGACACCATCGACCTCTCTTTCCCTTTCCCACGTTAGAAAAAAACACACGCACACTGAAAAATCGCTCCATCTTCGTTCCCGAGGGGAAGCCCGACCCACTTCGCTCTTCCTCCTCTCGCTCAGACGCACATAGAGGACCACAGGCTCTCCCCTCCGCTTCTTCCTCTTGGCCAGACGCACCCTCTTCGGTCAGAACAAAGAACGTCCATCCTCCACGACTGCACGGCCACCTCTGGGCCTTAACACCCACTCTCCTCGATAGCACCGCTACCACGCCCGATGACCGCAACCCCTGACTACTCCTCCCTCTCCTTGCTAATTGCACTGCGTTCTCCATCATCGTGCCCTCGACAGCAGCAAGAAAGGCCACCACCATGCTCCACCCTCACCGGCGTCTCACACAAGACAGCAGCAACTCCTACCACCCACCGTGCTTCCTTTCTCCACCGCGCCCTCGACGACGCCACGACCTCACCTCAGCGACAGCAGTTGCCTCGACCACGAGCACTTCTCTCAACCGCGACCAGCCACCAGTGCGATAGCCATAGTGCCTCGACGTCTCTTCCTCGACAGCGTCCGTGACTGCGAGCTCCTCTACTATGTCTGCACTGCGAGCAGCCACGACTATGACTCTGTTCCCAACACTGCGCTCTCCCTCCAGTCGATCTCACCGTCCTACGTCGTTGACATCGACCACGACTGTGCAGTACTATCACCACCGTGCCAGACTTCCTCATTAATGTCAACATCGTCCACTTGCCACCGCGTCCTCGCACCGTGACAGTGATTTCTTGTGGGAAGCGTGGTGACAATACACTTCGCCACATCTCATTTTCGTCCCAGCACCGTGTCCACGACGACCATGCACCTCCGCCTCGTCCTGCCAAGTGGTGACAGCACGTGGCTCATCTCTCCGCGATCGTGATTGCAACACGTCCAGGATAGCGTATTATCATTATGATTTACTATGTCTACTTTGATTTTTTTTTTTTGTAGTTCATTGATTTTTCTCAGTATTATATTTCAAACTTATGTGTGCCTTCACGTGGAGATAATATTTTTTTCCATGTGATTTATTTAATACCATGAATGTTTAAGTTGGTTAAATCAGAATCGTGCATATTTGATTGTCTTTGTTGATCTGGAATTTTTTTCCCACGACTTATACTCTGGCGACACATTATTACTGCCATTATCATTATTATTAGTTATTTGCAAAGTAAAAATTTCCCTCCATCACTAAGCTAAATTGAATTCTTCAATCTAGATTTTTCACTAAAATAAAGGAAACGTACACAAAACCTTAACATCAAAGATTCAACAGTTCTAAAGTACCGACTCAAATATGGACCGCCTAAGTCAGATCAAAAACACCATTAGCCTAGGACTTGGGTCTCAAGAGCAATGTTTTATGGCTCTATCAACCCACCGAAGGTTTGAATTGAATTCGAATTATAAGCCTCCGTGTATGAAAATAGATAAATGACTTGTCAAATGGTAAACCTTATTGAACTCCATGTTTTCAACGGGACTATGACCATTACTCAGCTCTAGTGGCTTAAGTTTTCGAATTTGCCTTGGTAGGAATTGGTAGCTTTCTCCTCACCTATTTCTATCCCAAGGTCAACACTTTAGATATATATTTCCCCAGTTGGACCCTAGGTCTCTTTTCGTAAACTTTTCTTCTTCGTATTTTTTTCTAATTTTTTTTTCAAAAGAGGTAACACCCATATGTAACTAGGTGTTTTATTTGGATACAACATCCATTTGTAGCGAGGTGCATGATTTATTTGTACTTGACCTACTTCATTTTTTGTTACTCTAACTCATTATTCTTGGTGAGTAGCTCTCCATCATCCGTTCAAGAACATCTCCTAAGCAAAGGCATGAAAAGCTATGGATGCAAGGTTGGGATCTAGACATCCAATAGTGGGGAGGCTCTCCCACCACAACATGACAGCCATACCTCAATATAGGTCATATTGCTTACCTGGATTTCAATGGTAGATCGAACAAAAGACGAGTTAGTGCATACGTGCAAGTATAGAAAGCTTAATCTTCTTGAGCTTTTCAAACTAGAGGGTAGGATTATAAGCCACAAACCTATCACCCCATCAACTTAATACTTTGGCCTTTTCAATTCTCATCAACGACTTGAGAAAACAAATTTGTATTTTAGTAAATACTCAAGATAATTAAGTTGAAAAACAACCTAAAGAGTTTAAGCAAAAAGACTTGGTTTGTATATTTTCTAAGATTGGTAAATTCTCAATATTGAAAGTTTTCAATTTTTCATAGCTCAAACTCTAAAAGCATTGATTCTTTTTCAAAATAAGGATATAGTAGACGAAAACATCGGACATGAAAAACTATGATAATTTTTGAAACTAGTATATAAAAATAACTCAGTCAAAATTATTAATCCACCCCCCATGACTTTTTCATGCAATGTCCTCGTTGTATGCTATAAACATAAAAAAGGTAGAAATCACCTGAACATATCTGAGTATACTCTATATAACCCAACTAGCACCAAATCTATAAAGTAAACTAAGATGCATATATAGAAGAAATTTAACTAAATATATATACAAGTGCTAAGTTTAATGCTTTCTACTGGGCACAAACCATATAAAGAAGATATCAATAATTCAATGGAAGGGTCAAAGATTGTTGCAGAGAGGGTCAAGATTAATATGAAGATATGGTCATGTGGTCCAAGAATCAGTGGTCCACAAATGCAGACCAACTGATGTAGCCCTACTCTAAAGGGTTTTTTTGGTCTGAGGTACAGGCGGGAGAGATAGATGTAGATAGCGAAGACAAGGTTCATGATGCTGAGCCTTCTCATTAACCTAGTTCCAAAGTTTGAGAAGAGGTAGTGGAAGATCTGGATTGAAGTTCAAGTTGACTTAGAATTTGAATCATAAGGGTTCATGTAATGATTAGTAAAATCAAAAATAATAATTTCTCCTCATTGCAAATCGTATGAGGATAAAGGTAAAGTAGTGTTGAATTCCTCAAAATCTTCATAAAAAATTATCTATTCCATATCAGAAATCATCTCTTCCTTCGAATCAAGCCATCTGTTTAAACTAGTTGGAATGTAATTTCTCCCCCAATCCATCATGTCTTGACCTCTATTTTTTGAGGTTGTATCCTATTTTTCCTTCTACATTGAATCATGACAAGTATAATTTGGTTGTTCTATTTCTAAAAGCTCATAAAAATTCAACAATTCTTGAATTTCACTATGGGCATACTGAGGGTTCTTTATATCATCAGATAATTCATCATAAGATACTCCCAATAGTTTCTCAATCTCATGAATATCACTTTAATTGGAGGATATCTCAATTTGATTATCTATGGGAGGTGGCAAATCAGAATCATCCTCAAGTAATTCATTCTCCTCATCACATCCTTGCCTCTTGTATTAATCTTGAGGCTTGGCAAAAATCAGGTTATCCATAGTGTGAATTGTAATACTTCCTCAATTGTTCCCATAGCCTCAATAGAACCACAATTTAATTTACTCTTTTAGGAAGCCTTTAAGATATTAAAGTAGCAGTATTCCTTCCAGAAGTGATTTGCATATTCCCTGTCTTATAGTTGATCAGAGCCTTGGCTGCAGCCAAGAAAGGTCTTCCTAGGATTATCGGGGTGTGGCTCAAGTTATCTAATGTGCCCATATCTAGGATTAAAAAGCCCACAAGGTACTTAAAATCCTGCACTTCAACAATCACATTTTGTAGGAGTCCCTTTGGACTCATAGTTGACCTATCAGCAAGCTAAAGGGTAACATTAGTGTGTTCCAAGGGTGTTCATATAATTCCATGGGGATTAAATAATGGAGGCACCTAGGTTCAACAATGTTCAGTCAAATAAAATCTTCTATCTCACATGAAATTAAGGGGGTGTTCGATGTAAAATTATGGCTTTTAAATATTTTTCTTGTAGTATAGCATGAAAATATGTTGAGAAATAAAATATAACAAAATTTGGTGAATCCTGGTAAAACTAAGGGAGGTGAAAAAAATACGATTTGACTTGATTTCTAATTTTTCAATATGAGCATTGTGATTTTTGCTAACTTAATCATATAATTTGATTTCCAACTCACAAATGCAAATCTCACACGTTCTCTTATTTTTACAGAAAATGATCACACTTGTTAAGACATAGAATGTAAATATGTGCAGTTCAGTTTCCACGATTTCCATTATGTTAATACTATTGAGTTAGTTCAAAAAATTGTATGAGTTGTTAATGTGGATTGGTGCAGCCATATGAATTTTTTTTTCGATTTTATTTTTTTTCAAAGTTTTTTGTGATTTTAGATTTTGAAAGCAAAGATCTTCTACTAGAAATAAACGAGATATTAAAACAAATCAACTTTTATTCAAAATAGAGACATAGAATTGTTTCACAACTAATTGATTGCTTGAAAATAGAACATTAAAATCACTAGAATAACAAGAACTATTAGAACAACTAGAAATTAAGTAGAAAAACTTAATGATAAGATGATCTAAATTTATTCTACTAGAACAAGGGCGCCAAGGAGTGGTACTTGGTGTCCTTTAGAGCACGTGGAGAAGTAGCAATAGTGCGCCAAGGGTGGCCTTGGTGGACGGTGTGAAGGAGGAAATTGGAGATGATGGAGATGGTGGCCAGCGTGGAGGGGAAAGATGAGAAGAGGAGGGATGGCTGATGATCAAACCAGAAGTCTAAGGGCATGGGATTTATGGGAAAGGAATTGAGAGGAGGAAAATCAACCTTTGGGATATTCGTTGGAAGGGGTTTTAAGGAGAGGGGATAAATTGCGTGGAGTTTCTTTTTTCTTTTTTTCAATAGGAGGGGAGAGGATAGATCAGATGTAGGGAGTACAATTAGATTTTGTATGGGATTGGGAAAGGGTGACGTAGGGGACTTATTTGGTGAGGGTGTTGTGTTTGGGATAAGGGGGGATGTTGGTGGAACGTTGGTGGGATTTGCGTTGTTTGGCTATTTTCATTGGATTTGTTAAATGAGTTTTGGCGGTGGAATTTCAGTGGGGTTGTTGGATGGGATAAGGAGAGAGTGGATGTGAGTGGTTCGTAAGTATAGGTTGTGCATGGGATGGACGTTGGGATATTGTTCCGTTGGGTGGACAAGGCTTATTTGGTGGAATTGATGCATGGGATAGAGATGGGATTTATGCAGGATTTTATTGTGTAGTGAATAGGAATAGGGTGGGATTGGGTTGGTTCAACCTAGGTTTGGGCTACATGAAGGTGTGTAGGCTATGCTTAGGAAGTCTCTAAATAGGTTTCCTAGGGTGTATGACTGGTTCCCTAAGTCAAAGGAGTCATGATAGAGGCCTCTAGCTCCAAAATATGAACTAGAGAGCATTATCAGACGTCCAGGGAGTCTATCTGCCAACTTAAGCTCCAAAATTAGACATCTAGAGTGCAGGTTAAACATCCAATGCTGGAGCAGTGCGAGCTTTAGCCTCCTAGATTGGTTTTCTACAGAAATCAAACGTCCAGCCTAATATCTGGAAGTTCAGAAGAGGATTGGAATATGTTTTAAATGTTTTCTAGGGTAGGTCTTGGTTTGTAAGTGCTTGGGAGACCTAAATAGGTTTTGGGCATTGGTGCAAAGGGATTAGGTCTAGGTTGGCTTGGGTTAGAATAAGCCTATTTGGTGGTGGATGGGGTAATCGATTTATTCCTCCTCCTCTCTTCTCCCTTTACTTCCTCTATTGTTCTTTGGCTTCCTATATCTTTTTCTCTTTTTTTTTCTCCCTCCTTATTTCTCAGTCTTCTTTATTCATACATGGACCTACAATCATAACATAAGACATTATAACATAAATAGGTCCATGAAACACATTATTTATAAATAAGAAAATAAACTTGATGGAAATTCAAACTATGCATGAAATGAATGCAATATTTATAACTATGCTAGAAATCTACCCTAATTTAGGCATTTTAGAACCTATGATTACTACGTAATCATGCCCCCATGCCTAAATTTTTCTAGTCCTTAGCAAATGCAAGAATTAAAAATGAATGCAAGATGTATGATCCATGCTATTTACAACTCGACCCCTTGTTGACATCGTAAATCACAAATTTAATTTGATTATGTTGTAGCACAGTCGCAAAGTCTATTTGAAATAAAAATTATATAACGAGATGGCGACTCCCGGTCGAACTCAAGGAGGTGTGATTGCTAATTTCAAACCAAATTACTAACTTGATTTATTGGCTAATCTAAATGTAAATCTAAAGCCTAACATGGTGCAACATATGATTATTGAAATATAGAGACATCACCATAATTTATTTGATCATGAGAGAAATTTTATTCTATTAACATATTCACAATAGAGAATGTACAAACTACTTCTAGAGGCATGCTTGATGATGTATATATATATGAAATATGAAAGAATCTAGACTAGAGTTAGAAAAGGAGATCGCTGACAGTGCTCCAGCGAGGAGTGCTTCAACGTTCTTGGAGCACTATGGAGATGAGAGACATGTCCAATAGAAGAAGAGAGGGTGGAGAACCCTTCTTCTCCCTGGCCATCCTTGAGAAGCTTTTGAAGAGGAGCTTTCTTCTTGCTAGTCGTCCATGGAGGAGGAGAAGTACCACTTGGAGAGGACTATGGGGACGACCTTAGAGAGCTAATGGAGGAAGAGGAAGATGGAGCCTAAGGGATCTAATCTAATGCAGGAAGTCCATGTGGGGGGTAATCTATGGGGTCCTTTTATAGACCTTGGGTGGCTCATCTAGAGAAGTGTGGAACACTCTAGAAGAGCTCCCAAAGTTGGCATCAAGATGGCATGGGGAGTGGTTTCTTAGATCCACAATTATGGATCTAAGAATGCACTAGCAATCCAAGGTGGCGCCACTTTAAATTGTGCACACCCATGGGAGAAGGTTCTAGAGGTCTCTAGAATGGTGAACTCTTGGTGGTTTGGGTGTGTTTGGTTAGGTTTAGGTGGGTTAGGTTAGCATATTAGGTTGAGTCCTAATCTAATTAAGTGTAAATAAGTGTAATTGAGTTAGGAACTCCCTAATTGGACTCTAGGGTTTGATGAAGATAGTCTATCCTAGTTGGGTTGGTGCTAAGGATAGTGGAATAGGCTTGGGAGGCCTCTAATTACTCTTCCTAGAGTGTTAGGCAGGGTTTCTAGGCCAAAAGGAATGAGCCCGTGTGTCTGATTTCAAAAACAGTAACTGGAAAGCACTTCTAGATGTCTAATTAGAGTGTTAGATGACTTATACTTCAAAATTGGACATCCAGACAGAGAATTAGGCATCCATTAATTCTGAGTAAGTACTTGAGTTTGGTTCTAGTGGGTGATTCTATAGAGATTGGACGTCTAGACACATTGTCTAGATGTCCAAAATTGTGCTAGAAAGTGTTTTTAGGATGTTCTAGGTTAAATCGACCTAATGGAAGGGTTTCTAAGGTATGGGAAGGTGTCTAAGGTTATCCTAAGGCTAGGGATAGGAGTAGGGATAGGTATAGTGTCGATAGAGACATGGATAGTGATATCCATGTTTTAGGTTCTAAGGCCAAGATGTCCTAACGAAAATGGTTTTGGGTTTAGGAAGGTTGTCCTATGTCTTCTAAGGGTAGGGATAAGGCAATCCTCCTCACTCCTTTTGTCTGGATTAGTCTTCTCTCTCAATTGCCTTATTCCACTCTATCTCACATCTTAAATCACTTTATTACCTGCAAATAGCAACAAAAATATTAAATAGCATGATAATCTCATCTTATTCTATATAACATGATACGATGCATGATATGAATGCAATATTTACGAATTAAGATAGGTTTCGAACATTATTTAGGTTGATTAAGACGTATGATTGCTGTGCAATCATACCCCCATGCATAAACTTTGCCAGTCCTTAGCAAATGCAAGACTAAGTGTAAGTGTATGAACTAAATTAATTACAAATTGGTCCTTAAAGGACTGCTTATTCTTTTTATCAAAAATTTCACTAAAGATTTTTTTCTTGTGTTTTCATCCAAAAATCTAGAAATCTACACAATTGTGAGAATGTAGTGATGGTAGCTTAAGAAATGGACCCAAGTAAAAAGCCAATTCACACTTAAAGTTCACACTTGACCCTTAGTAGAAATTCTATCGAGGTAGGCAAACTTCTTCCCTCAGGGATACGTAACAAATAATCTATAATTTCTACCCTGGCTTTCTAGCTTAGGTAGAAGATGTCTGAGTTAAGTGGTTTTCATACTTAGTGGCTTACATTCATCTAATGCTACTTATAGACTAGTACTATAGACTCTAGATTTTCAGATTATCAAATAAATCAACTCAGAGAGAGGCAGAGAAACTGTGCTCTCTTTAGTTCTCTTGTACTCGCTCTCTCTCTTTTTCATTCTTTTTTTCTTTTCTTTCTTCTTTTCTTTTCAAGCTCTCAATCACTAGTCTTAGAACACCATTAGACACTCTACTCTCAACTCACAATTGTTTGGTGGATCTACTAGAAGATGATTTGCCTGACTCCCTAACCACTGCCCAAGGGTTCAAGAAAAGAAGCAATTCTTCTTGACAAACTAAAGACATCTGTCGATCTTCACAAAAAATCCATTGCAAAATCTACATGTGAGTGTGCAAATTGTGTTGGATTCTAAATTAAGGAATCAATTAAAAAATAAAATCCCTAATAAAACCTCTTGATAAAAATCTTTATTTATGAATGTAGTATATATAATGCTTTATACAATTAACCTCTTATGATTGCATTTCAATATCTTTCCCTTATCGGGTTTCATTCAACTTGGTCCTAATTTAGAACAAAAGGTGAGCGAATGAGTCGAAAGTGGCTGTTGTGGATGATTGCTAACTCCAGTGCAAACATTAGAGGTGGAGTCGGTTGTTCTTCATTTATGACCCTAAAGTGCAATTAACATGCTTCTTGAAGGTTTTCTAACTATTGGAAGAAAATTTCTCAGTTTAATGTATACTACCCCCCCCCCCCCCATGCCTAAGTTCTTGCATGTCCTCATGCAAGAATATAAGGAAAATAAATTAACACAAGGGATAAGTGGATAGAAATCACCAGGAATTATTCCTGAATTTTTCATTCAACATAAGCCAACACTAACATGATAATCACAATATGAAAAAATGAAATATGCTATGTAAAAAATAGAAAGCAGATGCTATTTATACATGCTGATTTTAATGCCTCCAACTAGGAGAAAACTCGAAAAGGATATGTCAATACGGTATTGAGAATGGCAAGTAAAATGATGAGAAGTTTAATTTCATTCGTTATCAGCAGGCCGCAATTGCAAACCAACTATCCATGAATTCCAAGCTCAAAAAGTAAAAAAAATACTATAACGGGGCTTGGGAAAATCTGCAACCAGATGCTACAGTAGAAAGACAAAAAAATACGGGTGCCTAGAAGATAGGAAGGTGGTGGCATCTCGAAAAGGTGATGGAGAAGACGGGTAGTTGGTGTATGAGCAGAGTCATGTGGGATAGAATCATATGGGTCCTGATAATGGTGATAAATGGAAGGCATGACCCAACTGGTTTGGTCAGATCTAGAAGTCAAGGTCCAGTGGTTAACCTCTATCTCTCCCAAAGATGTTTCTTCCTGGGTATCATCCTCTTCTTTTTCCTCTTCCAAATCATTCAATTCCAATTCCCAATTATCACATGATTCAGCAAAATTTTAGCTTCCTCACATAATTCATCATATGTAATCCTCAAGAGTCATTCAATCTCTTGAATATCTTTTTCATAAGGGGATATTTCCTCTTGCTCACTTAGATGGAATTGGGCATTAGATTCGGTAGTGGGTCCCTCCATGAAAGTGAAATAGGCTGAATCATTGATTGAGGAGTCGTTGAGGTCTTTTCGATTTTTCTATTTAGTCTATGTGATCATCTGAATCAATTCATCAATGTCTCCCTAGGTATCCTCAAATACAACAAAATTATATTCAGGCCCATTAATGCTTGATTCCTCAAAATGAAATGATTAATATTCAGACCCTAAATCAAGGTCAAGATCCTCAAATGATTCTCCTTCCTTAACTTCAATAGGGACATCAATATCATCCACCTCGAATGTATGATCTACAGAATCCGCAATGACAACCTTAGAATAAAAAATCTATTGTGGCACACCCGACCCAAATTCAAATGTTTCTGATTTTTGTTGCTCATCTCGGATTCTAAGAAGCTCTTTTCTTATATCATCATATTCTCTCATACTAGCTTCTTTTATTTTCTAAACCATTTTGATCAATTGAGTAATTTGGGATTCATTGCAAGGGGAAGGTGTTTGAATTGGGCTAGGTTGGTCAAGATAGTCAACCATGTTATCAAAGATTCGATCCTATATTGAGGGTGACTTTTGTGATTTAGTGGATTCTTGATCCGATCATGTGGTCCTACCTAGGTGTCAATTGCCATAGTTTCTTCTATGTTACCCTTCGAATCACTTTCTGTATCATCTAAAAAATACCATGAGTTTGTTTTCCTAGTGGCTGCGTAAATATCAAAATAAATCTTCTCATTGCCACTGCTCATTTCCATACATCCTGAGTAACAATCAATTCGTGCAATGGTCGTAGCCAAGAAAGGGCAATCCAGAATGATGGGTGAATCACTTAGCTTCTCTAGTATATCCATGTCCAAAATAATAAAATCAACCAGAAAGCTAAGACCTTACACTTTGATGATCACGTCATGAACTACCCCCTTAGGTGTGTTGATGGAGTCTACCATTTTAATGTTGACAGGTGTGTGGTGTAGATCTCCAAGCCTGGTGCGGTCAAAAAGGGTAGCAGGAATCAAACTGATTGATGACCCTAGATCCACTAGGGCTATGTTGAAGGTGAATGCCTTGATGGTACAAGATATGAAAAGTTTTCCAAGGTTGATCATTTTGGGTGGTAGAGTGCTAGAAACAAATGCACTCATGTGAGTACACAAAACCACCTCTTTTGGTGTGCAAGTCTTATTCTTTTCTTTTGACTCTTTCTATAAGGCCCTGGGAAAGGGCAAATAGGTTAAATCAACTTCAAGAGCCTTTTTCTTCTTTTTGTCCTTGGAGTTTGAGTCAGAGCTAGATGCAGGTTTGGTCTTAAGATTTTTGGTTGAGCCTGAATTAGATCATTTGGGTGGGTTCTTGGCTTCCTCTTTCTTTTAGAGGCCAAAGAATTCGCACCTGCACAATGGCACATATGATAAATTGGAGGGGTCGGAAGAATAGGTGGTGAACAAGAGTTAAGAGGAGTGTGCATGCGGGGATAGAATGATTATTGAAGTCTCTTGGTTTGATCCCCTTGAGATTTCACTTGTTTTTCCCTATTAGTTAGCCTTCATTTTTCTTATCAAAGTCCAACAAAAGGTTCTTGATATCATCAAGGGTGGTTGCAGGTTGGGTTGGACTAGATGGTTGGCCTAAAATCGATTGAGTGGAATATTGGGTACGACTAGATTGATCTTGTGTTTGATTTTTGTCTTTCTGGAGGCCATGAAAGATCAGGATTGTCCGTCCACTCAAGGTTATATGAATCACGATATGAATCAAAGTGTGTATCACCCTAGGTGGGGCTAAATATAGAGGGAGTTGACTGGGAACCTAATGTGTGGTTCTATACTTGTGATCCACTATTCTAATTCTTAAGTGAGATATCATCAAGTATAGGGGTATCAGAGATGGTGCATTCCCCAAATGATCTACCCAAATCATGAGGTAGGTCTAATGGTGTCTTCTAGGTTGGCTGAGTCCAGATGCCTCCTTAGGGTTGTAAGAGGTAGTAGAGTAGCTAGTGGATCCAAAATATAGGTCACTAGACCTACTAGGTTGGGTATTCCAAGTCTCTTGTACCTGAGAGGAGTGATATGATCGAGATTGTGCCTGGCATTATCTAAGTTGCTCCAAGATCTTGGCACGTTGATCATCAAAGCTCTTGTTACACTCTTAGAGTTCAGTAACTATGGCCTTCAATTGGTTCTGATCTAGATAAGGGTTGGATCCATGAGGTTCAGGTTCTAAGTAAGCTGAGGAATAAGGAGTATGAGAATAATCATATCCCAACTCTTGAGGATATGTCTTCCAACTGGGAGGAGTCTGAATCTTAGTTGGGTTGGGAGAGGGGGAACCTTGAGGGTACGAAGGATGATATGGGTTTATGGATATTCTAGAAAAGAAGAGAATGGAGATAAGACGAGGTCTTTCTTAGGAAGACACAACCAACTACAATGGGCTGGTGAAAACAAGGCAAAGGCCTTGGAATCAAATGTGGTCCTTAGAGTCAGATGACCAAATTTTTCGTTAAGATTTTAATTCTTGAAGAAAATTCATCAAGAGACCAATTGAAAGTGATTTCTACCTCTTAAGCTAACTCAACCATTCTATTATGAGAGGACTAAGAGGAAGGTTTTTCCTTCGGCTTTTGCCTCCGGGTACTTGATACCCCTTAGCCATGGTCGTTTAACACTACCCCGTAGGCTAGACACTAGGTTTGGTCAAAGAGATTGTGACCACTGAATAGTTAAAAGATGAATGTAGGTTAATTAAGATTTTCTTTATGAATTTCAACCTTTTCTTTCTTCAAGTTACGGTGTTGGGTGAGTGGTCAACAAGGTGACTCGACTCACCAACTAGTCAATGGACTCAATTAAGTCCATGCTAGTCCAATGTGGTATCTAGATGTAACCCTAAAAGTTAAACCTAGGGTTCATGCAATTTGACTAACAATCAAGCAGCAGACCACAACTAAATTCAAAATACTCTCTAAGGTGTAAACAGATTCTAAATAGGATAAAATTTTGTAAGTAGATCTATTTTTAAAGAAAATTTTCAAAGAATATTTTTTCAGAATTTTTACTATTCTAAATAAATAAATGCAAGTTTTTAACTAATAGGGGTCAAATTTGGAATTTTGACCCCATGTTGGTTTCTCCTTTTGAAACAATATCAATTGTGTTCCAAAAATTTGGCAAAAATATAAAACTGAAAGATACTGGAATAACCTTTCAAACCCCACCATTTTTCGTAAAATATAATTTGTGTACTATTCAGAATAGCTTTTTGAAGATTAGAAAAATCTGGATTTGAGTCTGTTCCACCACCATGCATTTCATGAATTTTTAAACATTCCACGAATCTAATTTTTTTACATGAATGGTGGAGTTAGAAAGCTAACTTGAAAATATTTGTTCATCTTGAATATTACAAATTTTGGATCATCAAATATTCGAAAAATGATTGTTAAATATGTAGAAAAACTCTAACCGAATTTCTAAAAATAGCCATAACGCTTTTCCAAGTGTTTTCAAAGGGGATAAAGCCTTTTCACTAAAAATATTTTATCTTTTGATTTTTTTTATTTTTTTTCAACTTTTTTTAATTTGTTTAGATATTTTTTTTTTCTAAATAAAAAATCTAACATAATATTCAAAGCAAATCCTTAACCTACGGGATGGTGTGTACCTGAATATCTTCACCTACGCTCGGTGTGTGTGTAGAATCCTCGTTGCATACCAGCACACCAAAGAAACAACGGAATCAAGTTTGAAATTAGTAAGGAAAATGCGTTGCCTCCCTAGCAATGGCACCACTTGTTGACATCATAAATCACAAGTTTAATTTGATTACATTGTAGCACAGTTGCGAAATCTGATTCAAACAAAAATTATATAATGAGATGGTGAGTCCTAGTCAAACTCAAGGATGCTAGTCACGAACAATCTGTGTTGCACAAAAAATAGTGATTTTAATTATGTTGTTGTAGTAGTAGTGTAGCATTACAGCGCAAATAGATGTCGTGTCATTTTATTTATTTACATATTTTTTACTAGTTTATTCCAGGTCGTTCACTAGGAGTTCGTTATTGATATAATCACTCTCTATGTTCCAAAATTGCTCTTTTATTCCAAAAATATCAATTATATATACAAAATGAATCAATGAATTAGAGAATGAATGAATGAGTTAATTATGCACAAAAGAATCAATTAATTACTAACGAAAATGCCTTAAACATATTTACAATCAAATAGGCAACAAAGACTACTCTATGTTAGTTATTTATATTATACTAGATAATACCTAAGTATAGGTACAAAAAGACTAACTAATATGCACTATACTAAGTATACTAACTTGTAATGTACCTATAGTGACATATACTAAATGTACAATGATGAATATATGTCACTAAAGCCTTCAAAATCGTCACTAAAGACTTTATATACAAAAGGCAAAAAGCACTTATACATTACTTGTATACTACGTATATATATATATATATTATATTTATTATACATATACTTATATTCATATTACATATACCATACATATAAAATACATACATGTATATACACACGCACGCTATATACACATACACACACAGTACACGCACAACACTAACACTCACTGAACTAACAACAATTAGTTTCTTAGGTAACCCACACTCACACAACACTTAGCTGTTTTCTTTTGAACTCGTTTCCTCACTCACACTAAGCCTTACTTACAAAAATTATGGCCTTTAATGGGCGAATCAAGCTATTCGTGGGATATACAGCACCCATATGGGTGGGACCAGACTACTACTAAGCCCAGCCTTAGTTTCAATTTAGTGCTTTTTACTGTGTAGCTTCAACCCAGACTTGGCTCAATTGAATCGAACCCAAACCAAACTAGGCTCCTAGCCCACTCAATGCTCAAATCTATGCTCGTTCATGGTTTGCTCAGAGGGTACAGGGGTAAGGGGTTTTATCTGCTCCCAACACTAAGGACTGAGCAGCTACTTGACGTGTTTCAATTTATATGACTACAGGCACCTCAACGCCACCAATGTGGCACTATCTTTGCCTAACTTAAATGCGCCAATTAGCATGTGCTGGATCCAACTTTTGTCCTCGAAATGAGGGCCTAAATTGGTTCCAAATTCCAATTAAAATACATGTTTGGAAAGCCCATATAGAGGGCTACTCAATTGTATAGTTAATTTATAAAAATAAGTTATTTAATTATATATAAAAATTAGTTAAAATTAGTGATTTATACACATTATTTACAACCTAAATCCTTAATTAATGTATAAATTAATAAGTCAATTGACCTTATAATTATCTAATTAACATATTAAGGTATTTATTATACATTTTTAATTTATTTTAGAACATCTAGTTTAATTTATGTACATTTATACACATTTTTATTAGATAAATACATATTTTTGGTTTAAGTACTATACTACGATATAAATATATAATAATAGGATAAAAATAATCAAAATTGATATAGATAAGTGTACAATATAAATTACTTTAGTAATAAGTTAATTTACTAATTTATTTTATTTTAACTTTATAATTTACTTAATTAACTTAATAACTTAATTACCTAATATGAATACCTAAATAAATCAACGTATAGGTGCAATTAGTTATATAACAAATATTTTAATATGTATGCACATTAATAGATACTATTATACAAGTTTACATATTTATTTATAATTATCTTAATTTAAATACATATAATCTATTGTAAGTTAATATATAATTATATAATAAAGTTTTATATATAGTAACTCAACATAAATATTTATTTCAAAATATATATAATTCATTTATAAGTTATTTATGCACATTATTTCCATATATTATAGTATTTACATATAACTCATTAATTTATTGATATTTACAAGTATAAATACTATATAGAGGGTATTTTTATGTATTTTATTTATATGTTTAATAGAGGTAGGAGAAGAGATAGAAAAGGTGAGATGATAGAAGAATAGTTTCTTTTTATAGTTTTGAATGTAGTTCTTTTATTGAGTTTCAGAGTAGACTGACCGTCGGATGGTATGTTCTATCATTCCGGAGGTTCGAAATACTTGGAAACTTCTTGTACACTTTAAAAAATATCTAATCCTACTCAAGACATGCTTTATTTTATTTATTTACAATATTTTATATATTTTTTCTATATTTCCAATCTCATCCAAATTAGTCCTTAAAGGAGTGAAGTCAAGTGAAACCTAAGGCCTCTTTCCATTTCTAAGGGTTGAACATGAGATGTAAACATTCAAGAATTCTCCACACGACATAAGAAGGGTGTTTGAAACTTTAAACAGGATTTTGACCTTGATTCTCATTAAAAATACATGTTGGACAGTTTACACACTTCATACAAGTTGACAAAGAATTGAAATCAGAATTTTCATTCTCATTTTCAATCTAAATTGAATTTATAATAGTACATGAATGCTTGAATATGAAACTCTAACATTGCAAAATAGTGTCAGCTTATTTAATCCTCAAATTAACTTGAAATCCCCTTTTGACATTGGTTGTTGCTCATAAAACCAGCAACTACTGCTACTGTTGCTACTGGATTAGGTTCTGAGACCTGATGGAATGTTCCAGAAGATCTCTTCATATTTGAAAAGTTAGATCTAAAGGCCATAAAACCTAGAAAAATTTCTCTTCATAAATCCACTTGAAATCAGAAGTAAAATCCCATTGACAAATCAACTCAAACAGCTACACATAAAGCAACAACTGCTTGTTCAACTCTTATCAGAGCTAATCAAAACATTCAAATCCAACCTCAACTATCTCAAATATTCATCGAAAGGTCTGAAACACATTACAAATCAAATCTGAGGTCTAAAAATATAAGAAACCCTAATTAATCGATTCCCTTATGTTATAGAGAACATAAAGGAAAGAGATTAATTTAGGTGTTCAAATCAATTTGAAAACCCCCTTAGAGATTCATTAAAACATCCCAAACCTCAATAAACTTCTATAGATCATATTAAAATCATTTTGAATGAAATCTGAATGTCATCCAAGTAGGCGATTAATCTGACATCTCCATAGTGACTTAATCACTTAGAATACTTGCACACCATTGATTGGTGTTCAGGATGTTCTTATGATCCTCTAGAACCCTTAGGTCATTGCTTTAGCCTCAAATTAGTGCAACTAATTCTCATAGGTTTAAGCTACCCAAGCGATGAATTCTAATAGTAATTGAGATCAAAATTGGGCATAAGCACATTAAGCTATTAAATTCAAATCCAAATAGCTTAAACCCATCACAATGAAACCAATTAAATTGATATAAACTCAACTTGATTGATTAAAACTGATAAAAGTCAAATTGCTCACAAAATTCATGAATCAACCCATAAAATCAAATCAGATTCAAATGATCAAATCAAACTCAATTTAGCTTAAGGGAGGGCGATTGTGATCAGATGACTTGAATGGAATCACCCTCAAGTGGATGTGGTGCACGAATAGATCTATAAGACCTTGAGATTTAAATCTATTGGTTGCCTAATGGATGGGTGAATGGTTAATTAAATTGTGAGGGAAAACAGTGAATGTGCATAATGAGATGTAAAGAGAGATCAGTGGATCGAAATGGAAGTGGAAAAGCACCTCTCTAATCTGAATTGATCAGAGAGGGCGACATTGGATCTAAACTAAACTACTCCAAATCTACATTGACAATCAATGAATCAATTAGCTAATTCTACTCCTAACTAATCTAGAAAGCGTTAAACTTACCTATAAAGCAGTAAGCCCTATTCTAAGTGGAAGAATGGGATCTAAGGGTCTCCACTCTGTGGATGGAGAGGAAGTACTGACGGAGGAGCTCCGGCGGAGTGAAAGCTTGCTAGTGAAGCTTAGGGTCGCCTTAGGGAGTTACGTGATCCTTAGCGGCAATGAGAGTCGAAAGATGTGGAGCTCCACTACAGAAGCAATGGAACTAAAGCAAAGTGAGGAGAGGGAACCAGAGGGAGAGAATGTTCAAGTCAAGAGATGTAGGAGAGGAGTTAATGCTTTGTGCATGAGGCCTGGGGTGTGTTTAAGTAGGCACTCGAGTGAATCAAGGCATCGTTGTTCATCGTAAAACATGCTAAAAGATTTTATATCATTGTAGTTGCGAATCATGTTGAAATAAATAAATTTATAAATAAAAAAATGTGAGTCCTGAGTCGTTCGTTGGGAGGCAAAACAAGATTTTCAAAGCTTTTCATACTAACAATCAAACCTAATGCAAGCATAGAAATAGAGACAAGATATTCATAGAATTAACTTTTTATTGATACTTGCAAAGAGTTCTAAACTAGGAATCAGAACAAATAAACTAAAGAGTAGAGAAAGAAAAATAGATGAAGAATGGAGTCGATTGAGAGATGCTTGTGTGTAGTGTGGTAGCACTTCAGATATAGAGCACTGGGAAGAAGGCTAGAGAGAGATGTTGCTGAGAGAGAGGAGCCAGAGATGTGTCTAGTTGGAGTTGCCTCCCAAATGGGTGCTCTGGGGCCCTTTTTATAGCTAAAATGAGGGGCAAAGTAGTTATTTTGCCCTCAAAATCATACAACACCTTATGTTTGATTAGATCTGTCGATCGAGAGATCCATGGATTAGATCGCAACTAACAACAACCTTCAATGCACCTTCAACACGTGCATCGCATAGGATTACACATGTGTCAGGCGCTCAACAGCCCGATCTAATCAACGCTGCTCCTCTCGCACGTGCGGGCATTTGATTTGAACCATTTGATTGAGGAGATCAACGACTTACAATGTGCATCGCACAGCCTTTGTATTCCACATGCAACGGGGTGTCCAATTGCACATTTAACTGCACCTGCATCGCACCACCTCATTCGACGTCCCTCCATACCCCACGCGACGACCTCCTCATCGCTCGATCTCATCCGATGGCTCAATGTCACACGAGCTCCATCGCCTCTTCAATTTGGCACTCAGTGCAATTGGACCTCGCGTCTCACACTTGTGTGTGAGGGTGCTAACCAACATGCTACGTGCGTGTTTATGTCATGGTTTAGCGCGCAGCCACTCTCAGCCGTTGGATGAGGATCCAATGGCTGAGATGCACTCTCAGTTGATGAAGAGTGCGGTGGTGGACTATGTGGCCTCATCACGACATTGGATGATGATCCAATGGTCCACATTTTATGCTTCAGTGGTTAAGGTGCAGTGGTGGGCTGTTAGGATGGTGCCACATGGCACCATCTTGACCGTCCATCTTCCCGCCTTTGTAGTTGGTGCCACAAGGCTCCGATTGAGTTTATTTTTGTGTCTTTGGACTATGATCGTTGATCTAGATCCATCTTTGTAGTCGGATTTGATGTCTAAGGTTTGGATTTTCACCATCTTGCCTTTTGGCCTTTTATCTTCTATGGGATGAACGTGAAGCTACGGAAGTCTGATCAAGATGATTACGGAAGTGTAAGACTCCAATCATCATCCTGATTAGATCCGTACAGTCTGATTTATCATCCATGACCCCGAATCATTTACAATTAATATTACCTCTCTCTTAGAGCATAAAATAACATTATTATTTATAAAGCTAACAAATCTACTATGATGCACTTATGATGCTCATGCATGCTTTGCTCCTAAGTAAAGGTAAAATCTAACTTAATTCAGGTAGAGTAGGTCCTATGATTGCTGTGCAATCAACTGTAGAGTGAGATTAAGCTCGATTAGGGCATACGGTGGAGAAGAGTAGAAAGGCACGTAGGAAGATCCAAATCAAAAGTGCACTGTTGGTTCAGATCTGGGGGCTGCAACAGCCCATTAGTGAAAGAAATGAGGCCAAAGTAGTCCTCCAAGCCTAGCAAATAGGTCCCTACGACAAATAGGTCCCTGAAACGTTTGTAGCTTAAGAAAATGTAAACAAATGAGGACCTAAATGTAAATAGCAAATTCCAAGGCCCTATTGATGTCCAAATGCTACAAGAATTTTATTGGGACTTAATTGAACATATTAGAACATAATTTTACTCTTGATTTGAACTTTTGAAGTTAGAAATTTGTTCAATTGGCAATTAGATCATAATTTTGTATTTATGAATAGAATATCTCAATTATTGACCTAATTATGCATTTTTAACCCAAATTTGATGTTTTAGGTCATTTTTGTTAATTCGTACACTTAAGCCATTTATTGTGTTAATTAGATAGTCTTGAACCTAGTTTCTAGCTTAACTTAGCTATTTTAGCTCTGATGAGCCACACATCATCAGAGGTGTTATTGAGAATTTCAAAACAAATTTGATGTAGACACATCCATTTAGGATAAAATGCCTATATATGCATGTTCCTAGGCTTAGAGATGCATTCCATATTATAAATATTACATAGCATGCATCATTCTACATTTAGAATAGTTTGTATAAACTTTAGGTTAATTTGCGTCCTTTGGTGGTTAGAAGAGGAGATTTATTTCGAGGCCTCGGATTGATGATTGGACCATGCAGATCTGATTAAGATGATGAAAAGAGTCCAACGCCTCCAAAATCATCTTTATCAGAGTTCTGTAGCACATTATGCAGTTTGAGGGGGCAATGCAACATCTTTACAGGCTTCGGATGAAAAATCCGATACGGATGGATTCGGAGCGATGATTGCAGTCCACCAACGTGAAAATCATCTTGATTCAAGTACCGTGGTATCCTTTGCAAGCAAAAGAAGATAGACGGTCCAGATGGCACCACATGGCATCATCCAGACCCTCGAAGCTGACCAGTAGCACTCACAACACCTCCTCCTCATCTGCGCTATCAAATCCAAGATGTTGATCTCAATCCAATGGCCGTAATCATGCCACGTCGCCTGCTTCATCTGAAGAGCTCACCAACTTTGACTCTTAATCTTTGGATCTCCATCCAACGGTCGAGAGCTCGTGCCATCTGATCTCTCCATTCGACCATCCAGTATAACAACACAGCGATCGCGAAGAGAGCTCCCAAGACACTGATGCAAGTTCGAAACTTGCTGAGCTCTCTTGATTCACAATAGCACGCTGGAGCCAAATTCGACCGTCGGATCTTCATCGAGCAGTGAACAGAGCGTCAACATGGCATGACGAGCACCACATGATCTGCACGCGCACGATCATGCCTTATCTGATGCCCTATTTGACGTGCTATCTGAGCATGCGATCATCGCATGATCGTGGCCGGTCATCTTGGATCCAGCGGTGGAGTTTCATCCATGATGACAACAGCTGTGAGCGCGTTGTGTGCGTGTGCGTGAGCATGAGCTAGGTGCTATATAACGAAGTTTGCAGTGGTGCTACAACGACATCTTTGATGTCTCTATTGACCGTGGATGACCAAAGCCTCTTTCCCTCCACTATAAGAGGACCCCTACCCCTCCCATTCTTCTTCATCTCTTCCTTTCTCTCCCTCACCACCTCCAAGGCTCTAGAGAGAGCATGTCCCAAGCCTGGGATGCTCCTTTAGAGTAGAAATTAAACATTTTCTCTCACCTCTCATCCCCATTTGTGGAGAACCCCATGGCCATCCTCTCACCACTTCGGGAAGTAGATCCTCACTGCGACGTTGTCCTACCTCGTCATCCTTCCCCCGCTATCGTTCTCCTTCCTCCAGCTTCCCACCACCTTCATCCAGGCGATGTTAGAGTGAGTCATCCCCAAAGCAGTCGTCAAGGGGGACTCTTCACACTTCTATCTTTTACTACTTTCTAGTGTAGTTGATTATCAGTAGAAAACTTTGTTTGAATATATATGTTGATTATTTCTCTCTCTCTTTCTTTCTCTCTCTCTCTTATTTTGCAAGTAGATTAGTTAGATAAAGTTTTGTGGATCTGATCTCTTGTCATATAAAAATAAAAAAAAGTTGCAAAAGTTGAAAACAAGAAAAACAAATAATATCATGGCACGAATTTCTCAAAACTTAACATTTGCCTCCCTATGTTTGACCCAGGGCTCACCTTGAGTTTCGGTATAAATTTTATTTGGTAATGATTTTTGCGCTACAACGATGGGTTCTCCGAAACCCTAATTTTACATCATGAAAACATGCTAATCAAAATTACTTGATTTATTGTCTAATCTAAACCTAAATGTAAAGCCTAACATGGTGTCACATATGACTATTGAAATATAGAGGCATCGCCATAATTTATTTGATCATGAAAGAAATTTTATTCTATTAACATATTCATAATAGAGAATGTACAAACTACTTCTAAAGACATGCTTGATGATCTATATATATATGAAGTGCAAATGAATCTAGACTAGAGATTAAAAAAGGAGGGCATCGATGGTGCTTTGGAGGTTCGGCGAGGAGTGCTTTGGAGGCCTTGGAAGTTGGTGGAGATCAGAGACATGCCCAATAAAAGAACGATGCCATTTTGTCAAATATGTGGAATCGCCTTTTTGAAAATAATTTCGTCATGGTATAGTGCAAAAACATGTCGACGAACAAATATAACGAGATTGGTAAGTCCCGGTAGAACTCAGGGAGGCATAAAAGAAACTTGATTTAATACTGATTTAATCTAACTAGAACTATACACTAAGCAAGATAGATATGAAGCAACTCAACTTTATTTAGATAATAATCAAGCAAGTGTTCCATTTAGTTGAATGCTTGACAATAATAATAACCAAAACTAACCAGAACTAAATCAAAATAACTAGAACAACAATTACTAGAACTACTAGAATAAATAAAAACAATTATCTAGTTTACTAGAACAAGGATACCAAGGGTGGTCCTTGGTGGTCTTTAGAGAGGTGTGGAGTAGCAGCAGCGGTGCACCAAGGGTGGCCTTGGTGGATGTCTTGGAAGAAGAGGGCTCTTCAGAGTAGAGGGGAGTAGGAGATGCCTAAAGAAAGAGATGCCTCTTATATGGGGGTCTGGGGCCTTTTTTATAGCTAAAATAAGGGGCAAAATGGGTATTTTGGGTCCCTAAATCTTGCAAGAACTCTGGAGTAACTAGATTCATCGATTAGGAGATCAACAGATCAGATCGCACCTTAAAAGAACCTCCATTGCACCTTCATCATGTGCACTACAGCAGAACGTGCCACATGGTGCATGCCAAGCTGCTTGATCCACCACATCCACTCCCCTTGCACGTACGTACGTTCGAATTCAATCGTCTGATCGCAAAGATCGATAGCTTAAAAGGCACATCGCTACTACCTCTCCTTGCTGCATGTAAATGAGCATCCAGCCATGTGTTCACCGCACTACCTTATCGTATGCACGATCGTGCGCAACGCGTTCTGCACTGTGCTATTTGATCTAGATCATGCGACTCAATTTCACCCACACTCACCACTACCTCGATTTTGCACTGCGTGCACCTTGAATGCACATCTCACACTTCTTGTTGAAGGTGCTAACCATCACTCTACACGTGAAAATGGTCATGCTTTTGATCTTGCATGTGGCCACCCTCAGCCATCATCCAATGATTGAGGTGAACTCCACTCTGATGGAGGGCCCAGGGAAGCAGTGATGTGGCACCATCATGGCCGTTGGATGACTATCAAACGACCCACGTTTTGTGCTTCAGCAGCTAAGGGTGCAGAGGTGGGCCGTTGGGATGGTGCCATGTGGTGCCATCATAACCGTCCATCTTCCTGCCTTTATAGTTGGTGCTATAGGGCTCTGATTGAGTTGATTTTTACGTCATTGAGCTACGATCATTGATCCGGATTTATCCATGCGATCGGATTTGGCATTTGAGGTTTGGATTTACGCCACCTTGCCCCTTCACATATGAGCTTCTATGGACTACATGTGATGCTACAAAAGTTTGATCAAGACGATCTCGGATGCGTTGAACTCCAATCATTATCCATATCAGATCCATATGGTTGGATTTATCATCCACATCCCTGAATCATCTGCAATTAATATCACCTCTCAATTAGAACATAAAATAGAATTATTATTTACAAAGCTAACAATTCAACTATGTGCAAAATATACTATTCATGCATGCATTATTCCTAAGCTAGGATCTAACTTAGCGTAGGTAGATTAGGTCCTATGATTACTGCGCAATCATACCCCCATGCCTAAATCTTGCTAGTTCCTAGCAAATGCAAGACTAAATGTATTCTACCAAGAGTTTAGCTAGAGATTTATTTCTTTTGTTTTCGTCCAGAAGAAATCCACATAATCGTGAAACTATGGTGCTGTAGCCTATGCAACAACGGATCCAAGTGAAAAGCCAATCCACATCTAAAGCTCGTACTTGACCCTTAGTTAAAACTCTATTAGGATAGGCAAACTTCTCCCTCGAGGGTATAAAATAATCTGTAATTTCAACCCCAATTTTTGGTTTAGGTAGAAGATGTTAGAGTGAAGTGTGTTGTATTTGGTGGCTGACACTCCTCTAGTGCTACATATAGACTAGGACTGTAGAACCTAGATTTCGAGACTATTAAATAAATCAACTTAGAGAAAGGCGAAGAAACTATGTTCTCTTTAGTTCCTTTGTACTCATTCTCTCTCTTTGTTTTTTTTCTTCTCTTTCCTTTTCATTTTCTTTTCTTTTTCGAGCTCACAATCTCACCAGATTTTTAAATATATTTGGTGGTCTCTCATGGCATTAACAGTTTAATTAAGTTCTGATAACCTTATAACTAAGTTAGAAATCCTCAACCAATATTTTGCAGTCAGAAATACAGAAAAGTATGTCAAGGTTGTATTTAGTGGATCATAATGGTAGTAGGTGCTATTGCCTTAGTATTCTTGACAGAAAATAAACATTACTCAACACTTTCTTCTTTTGCAAAAAATTTTTTCTTTTTCTTTCAAATTTTGTTTACATATATATATATATCTACCAACATAATGCAATGCAACACACATGAATATTTTTATTCACGAAGCATTATTCGTCATTGCTGATGTTCAAGAGGATATCGAGTAGCTTATTTGGTGGAAGTGCCTATTCACAGCACCGGGAAAGGAATGGATAGGACAATGTATTTCTGACCTTTGACACTAACACCCTCCTTCAGCTGAGGATTCCATAAAGGATGGTCGTAACCATCCACCTTAGTCCTAGTTTTATTAGAAGCCACTCTCTATGTATTTGCCTTATTTTGTGGGTCTCAAAAATTCACACAAAGAATTTGTACATAGGAATCGAGAGTGGAAACAGTGCCTAACTTCGAGTATCATTTTCCAATTATCCAGAAGTTAAGATTCCTTGTACTAGAATTAAAACACCAGTAAACATTCTACTCTCACCTCGCAATTGTTCAGTGGATCTAATAGAAGATGGTTTGCCTGACACCTTAATTAATTCCAAGTGTTCAGAAAAAGAAGCAATGCTTCTTCTCGACAAACTAAAGATGTCTATCGGTCTTTACAGTGGATCCATTGCAAATTCTATGTGCTAGTGTGAAATTATACTAGATTCTAAATTCAAGAATCAACTAAAGAATAAATCCCTAATAGAACTCTTCATAAAAATCTATTTTCTAAGGTGTTGGCAGGAAAATTTTTCAGTTTATTGTACTACCCCCTTGATGCCGAAGTTCTTGCATGTCCTGATGCATGAATAAGAGAATAATAAAGTAAGACAAGGCATAAGTGGATAGAATTCACTTGGAATTTCTCCTGATTCGTTATTCAGCCTATGCCAACACAAACTTGACTTTCACAATATGCAAAATAATATGCAAAAAATGAAATATGCTATGTATAAAATAGAAAGTAGATGTTATGTATAAATGCTGAGTTTAACCCCTCCAGCTGGGCGAAAACCTCAATTAGATGGATCAGTGATTACAGAAGAGAGGGAGATCAAAATGATAGGGACTTTTAGTTCCATTGCCAGCAATGGGTTAGAAATGCAAATCAACTGCCTGTGTATACCAAGCCCAAAAGGTCATAAAAATACAATAATAGGACTTGGAGTGGGTTGTAGCTAGGTGCTACAAGAGAAATAAAGATAAATCCAGGTAAAAGGGTGAAAGGTAGAGTGGCAGCAATATAGAATGATGTACTAGCAAAACAGATGTGGTGGATACAAAGATAGAAGTGGGAAACAAATCGTACAGGTCCTGAAAGTGGTGAGAAATAAAAGGAGGGACCCAAGTGGTGTAATAGGAAATGGTATGAGGAACCATTTCATGAGTGGATCAAGGTGTCGGTGGGTGTGTAGTAGGTGCGTCAAATAAGACCCAATGTACCATCCCAATAGCTCTTGATTCACCCAGATCAATCTCATGCTTGGGTTGATCAAAAATTTCGTACAAATCGCCTAAATCCTGTTCATGGCGCGTATCCTCAATTATAATGGGCAACAATTCATTATCCCTAAGGTGTGGAAAATCCGAATCTAGATGTAATAAAGCATCAAATTCTTTCATTTTCAGTTCTGTGACTTCTGTGAAATCCTCGATGTTGGAATCCAAGAGTGAAGATGTGAAGGAAGATGTAATAGATTCATCCAACCCTAAATCCAAAAATGCCTCAAGATTTTTTAGATTTTCCTCATAATCAGAAATGGGGCTTTTATCAGATTCATTCTCAACTTTGATTGGATTCTTTGATAATTCAAAATTAACCCCATGGATGTATGGAATCTCTTGTAAATCTATGTCCTCAATGTATTTATCATTTGAGCTTGTCGTGGGGCTTTCAGGCAATTCCACTCCAGATCTTTCAGAATCCAAATCATGTGCCTTGAGATCAATGTTCACCACAGTGTCAAAATCATTATAAATCAAATCTAGAGTGTCAAAGTCAGGGAGTGGTGCAATAGAAATGGGATCAGCAGTAGTCATCTCATCCAAATCTTTGGTTGCCCTAACTTGGAGCAAATCAATGAGCCCAATAGAAACTGTGTGTGGAGTCGACTCACAAAGAAGCTCTATGTTCGTACAGTGCTCAAATTCATTATCATCTAAGTCCTCGATAAAATGACAATGTGGGTTCCTATTTGCCCTAAACATATCCAACATGAGTTTCCCATTTCCCAGGGTGATCTCCATACATCCGGATGCACAGTTAATGTTAGCTTGGGTGGTTGACAAAAATGGGTGACCTAAGATGATAGGTGCATCGCGGAGACTAGGAGGAATGTCCATATCCAAGATGAAAAAATCTATTGCTTAGCAAAGCCCATGGATTTTTACAATGACATTCTCCACCACACCTCGGGGCACTTTGACTGATCTGTCAGCCAACTAGATAGTGACCGAAGTAGGTTTTAGCTCCCCAAATTGGTAGTGGTCAAAAATAGCAATGGGGGATAAATTAATGGACAAACCCAAATCAAGTAGGGCCTAGTCAAAAGGAGCATCCTATAGTTGACAGAAATGAGTGGGGATCTCGAGTCTTTCTTTTTTTGTGGTAGATCTGACAAAATAAATGCGTTAGCCTCTTTAGACAATACCACCTTGTTGGTCTTCCTAGACTGTCGCTTGGGTGTACAATATTCTTTAAAGAATTTAGTGACAGTAGGAATATGATCAATGGCATTGAGGAGGGCGATTTTAATGTGAACCTCTTTGAAAATCTACATTAAATCCTCACTACTTTAAATTACCTTTATCATTCCTTTAGGCTCACGAGTTACGACTCTAGGGAAGGTTAGAGGGATGTTGGTAATCTCAATGATTGGTTTGTTCCCTTTAGATTTCTTCTCCTTAGGCTATTCCTTGGAAGGGTTAGAATGGGAAGAGGAGCTAGCCTGAGAAGAGGGTGTAGAAGTATCATGACTCGCCTGCCTACATGGTGAGTCCTTTGTAGATTTTTCGCTACTTAGTGTGACAGCATTTGCACTGGCATACTATCCATAAGGGGGTGGGTGAAAAGTTGGTTCTCATTTTTGATGAATTTTTGCACATAAAATGTTGCATCATTATAGTTCGTTGTGTGGTAGAAAACCACCTTTCAAAACATCTAATACCAAAAATCTAACCATGAAAATAATTAGGTCATCTCTGCCGGGAGGAACTAGCCTATTAAAATAATTAGTGGTGCTTTGACTATTCGGGAATATCAACAGGTAAGCACTCTAACCATTGCAAGCTTGTTTTCAACATAAATCATCATTGTATGCAATTAATCATGAATGTAGGAGCTGTCTGACGTGTAAATTACATTTTAAAAGATTATTTATTTGTAGTATAGCGTGAAAACACATCGACAAATAAATTTGTAAAGATAGATGAGTACCGGGTTGTTTGCAGGGAGGCAATCTCAATTTATGCAAAAGCTTTTCAATAGAACTTGCTCTAAAAAAATAGTTATATATGTATATATATATATGAATAAGATATCATGCATTCAGAAGGTCAGAATTTTATTGTAATTAGATAGACTTTTCACAATAGAGAATGCTACTAGAAACAGGTAGATAGATAGAGAGAGAGAGATAGAGAGAGAGAAATAGAGAGAAAGATAGAATGAGGCAGAGAGACAGCATCGCTTGTAGGATGCTTGTGCGAGATGCGGCAGCACCTCAGATCTAGAGCGCTGGGTTGAAGGTCAGAGTTGTAGAGGGGCAAAAGCGGGAAATCGTAGAAGAAGGTGGAAGAAGAGGTTGATAGCAGGAGTTGATGATCCAAGGGGAAGATTTATCCTTCTTTTATAGTTTTTATGGAGGGAAAAAGGTATTTTGGCCCTCTATCTCATGCAACAACCTTAGGATTAATCAAATCCATCGATCGGGGGGTCAACAGACCTGATTAGGCCCTAAAACTCTTTCAAAATCACCTTCTATGCTCTGGGCACATGAGATGCTGACACGTGGCACACCCAGAACCCTTGAACCACAATCGCACAGCTCTCACTCCACCGTGCATGCCCGCTTCTCTTCTTTGCACACCCGCTCGCCTCATTTTAGCGCCTAATCGTAAATCATCCGATCGAGAGAAAGGATGACTTAAACGCACTCTCATCTCTTCTATTTCGAAGAAGTGCATGGGAAAACATGCATCAGATCCCCCGTTCATTCGCGATCTACTCTCAATTCACCACATGGTTACATCGTCGCTCTCCGCTCAACATCTGACGGCCAATAGTGCCTGCGCCTGACGGTTCGTCAATTTCGCGCAAGGTGCAGATCAAGTGTGTGTCGCTTGCTTGTGAGTGAAGGTGCAAACCATTGTGGTGCGGCTTTGGTTTGTTTGCATTTTTTATTTTAAGGCAACTTATTCCTGGCCAGTGGATGAAGATCCAACAGTCGAGATCTTCTTTCCTTTCATGAGGCGCAGTTGGATGGGCAACGTGGCACGTTTGTGGCTGTTGGATGAAGATCCAATGGCCCACAGTGCATGAAGGTAGCCTTCTCAGATGGGGTGGCGATGAGGGGGTAGTTGTGATGGCACCACGTGGTGCCATCATGGCTGTCCATCTTCTTTTCCGTGTATCTGGTGATGTAGATCTCTGATTGAGTCAATTTTTATGTTATTGGACTGCGATCATTGATCTGGATTCATCCGTATGGTTGGATTTTTAATCTGAGGCTTGGATCTTTGTCCTTTAGCTCCATGACCTCCATTCTTTTATGGACTGCTCACAATGCTCTAGTTGTCTAATTAAGACGATTTCAGAAGCATTGGACTCCTGTTATCGTTCTGATCAGATCTATCAGGTTTGATTTGACATCCGTAGCTTCGAATCCTCTGTGATTAAAATCATCTCTTATTCGTACATAAAATGATGATATTATCTATATAACTAATAAACTAGCTATTGTGCAAATTACGATGCCTATGAATGCATTATTCCTAAGTTATGATGGAATCTAGCTTAATTCAGGTGATTTAGGTTGCATGATTGTTGTGCAATGACAGGAGGTGGTTCTTGCGCGTGTTTCGAAAATAGTGATCTCATCGTAGTATAGTGCATTAAAATGCTCGTCAAAAATAAATTATAAAATAATGATACTTGAGTCCCAGTCGTTCGTCTTTGGGAGGAGTTTGGAAAATGCAGATTTGAATTTGATCTAGCTCACTCTACTTATTCAGAAATGCATGCCAGTTTACAATAATTCGTATTGATGCACGACAAGCTTAGTTGCAAAAGAATACAAATTTCGCGCATGCAACTTTAATCACAAGGATATATGGCAACCAGCTCATGGTGATTTTCACACATAGGCATAGAGATATACAAAAGATGATTTCATTGATTGCATCATGGTGGCTATAGAGTGAAGCTCACGGAAGGCTTGTATAGGAAAGCTTGAAAGCAATAATCTAGCTAATAGAAAATGACTACATACATGAATCTATGGGGGGATTACGCATGCAACATTGGGGGAGAATATGGAGCTAAACTACTAAGTAGTAATAAATCATTAATCTATGAAGAACTACTCTACTTATCTAGCTAACAGAATGAAGGGCATTTGGAGGTAGCTCCGATGGCCTTTGACTTGATTGAGAGGAGGAGTGGCCAATGGTGCTTAAGCTGGCCCTTGGAGAGAGGTTGGAGGTGATCTAGGCCTGGCGTAGAGGCGATGGGGATGCCATGGTGTGCTCATGGAGATGGAGGTGGAGTAATGGAGGTGTAATGAAGCTAAAACTAGATGGAAGGCTAGATGGGTGAAAATGGCCACCCAAAGGTCCTTTAAGTAGACCCAAGGGAGCCTCTCTAGAGAAGTGTGGAACTCTCTAGATAGGCCTATGGTGCGAGCTCATGGGAGAGTGAGAGAGAGGATGGATGGGTGGTTTTTAGATCCACATTTAGTGGATCTAAAAATTGAATGCATCTTGGTTGCTATTTTTTGCAACTAAGGCAACAACACATCGTAGAGAGTTGTAGAGAACTCTAGGTTAGGTATTTTCATGTAGATGATGTGTGTGGGTGTGTGTGGGTGTGTGGGTCGAAACGTAGGTGGCTAGGTTGATTAGGTTAGGTTCTAGTGGGTTTAGGTCAAGGTAGGTCTCAAATTAGGGTTGCAAACTTTAATTCATTAAGGTAAAATGCAACTAAAGTTGATACAAGTCTAATTGGATGTGTGAAACCCTAATTGAGAGCAAAACAACTCAATTAAGGTAGGTCTAAGTCAATTGTACTCTCATTGAGCCCAATTGGATAGTGTGTGCTGAGATCAGCGCTCAATTAGATAGTCCAGATAGAGGCTAGAAATAAGGTTTTAGGGCTTCCTAGGGTACAGTGACCTAATCTAAGGGTGGCTAAGGCTTGGGGAAGCTTCTAGGCTATCCGAGGGCTAGGATGGACCTAAGTTCTTTGTAATTTACTGCTTTACTTCTACTTAACATAATAGCATACCTCAACCCCTTACATTATTGTCTACTACATCTTATTCTTGGTCTTCTACTCCAGCTTTGCTGCAACTCTGGCTTCAGGTCCAGCTTTAGATCCAGTCTCAGATCCAGCTCCTGAGCTTCTTATTTCTTACAATTTATACAATGCACCTAATTAGTATATTATAGCATTATTCTATGCATAGCTATAGGAGGAATAGTAAAGATGCAAATAATGCTTATGCATGCATGAACTACCCTAACTTATGCTAAGTCCTAGCCTAATTCTAGGCAATTAAGACCTATGATTGCTGTGCAATCATACCCCCATGCCTAAATCTTACTAGTCCCTAGCAAATGCAAAACTAAATTATTCACAGCAGTCATGCAACCTAAATCACCTGAATTAAGCTAGATTCTAGCATAACTTAGGAATAATGCATTCATAGGCATCATAATTTGCACAATAGCTAGTTTATTAGTCATATAGGTAATATCATCATTTTATGACCTAAATGAGAGATGATTTTAATCACAGATGATTCAAAGCTGGTGATGTCATATCTGACTAGATAGATCTGATCAGAACGACGATGGGAGTCCAACGGTTCCGAAATCGTCCTGATCAGAAAATCAGAGCATCATGTGCAGTCCATGGAAGAATAGAGATCATGGAGCCAAAGGACAAGGATCTAAGCTTCAGATGAAGAATCCAACTGCACGGATGAATTTGGATCGTCGATCGCAATCCAACGGTGCAAAAATCAACTCGATAGGAGGTCTACATCACCAAAAATAAGGAAAAGAAGATGGACGACCATGATAGTGCCATGTGGCACCATCACAGCCACTCCCTCACCACCTCCCCATCTAAGAAAGTGACCCTCGCACGCTGTGGGCACCATCACAGCCGCTCCCTCACCACCACCCCATTTAGGAAGGCCACCCTCGCATGCTGTGGGCCATTGGATCTTCATCCAACGACCACGAGCGTGCCACATCACCCGTCCAATCGGTTAGGAATAAATATTTGCAAAGAACTAATTATAGCAGAATGCACACGTATCGCATTGGCTTACGCACGTGTGCGAGATCTGGAGATGCCTATTTGAGCTGCAATCTGCGCGAAGGCGGGTACGAATTAAATCAGGCCATTTGATCAAGAGGACAGGGCAGAGATCTGACCACTTGGCATAATGAGGGCGTTGCATGGATGCACATGTGATCCGATGCATTTTGCGAAACAGAAGGCAAGCATGAGAGCACACTATGATCAGACGGCTGATGCTAAGGTAGGATTAAAAGGTGAGCGATGAGCGAGAAAGGAGATAAGCAAGCTGTAGGCGTTGAAGCGAGAGTGCAAGGAGAAAGTGGGGCCATGCGATCTCGATCTGAAGGCTGAGAAGCTGCCATGTGTCAAGCTCAGGTTGAATGTGATCGTTTTAGGCGCAAATGAAGGTATTTTGAGGCCAAATTAGAGCCGTTTATCTCCTGATCAACGAATCTGATCAAATAAGAGTTGTTACACGAGATTAAGGCCTCAAATACCCTTTTTGCCCTCCATAAATTCTATAAAAGAAGGCCCAGGGCCCCAAGTTGAAGCATCTCTCTCTCCCATCAACTCCAGATCTCTTCTACCGTCTTCTCTGCAATTCTCCATCCCTCTGCAAGTCCGTCCCGATGCTCTAGATCTGAGGTGCTACTGCATCTCGCACAAGCATCCCACAAGCGGCGTCACCTCTCTACTTCCTTCTATCTCTCTCTCTCTTGTTTAGCAATTTCTATTGGGAAAAACTCTTTATCAATGCAATTAAATTTGATCTTATGGATATCAGATGCTTCTTTATACATATATACATATATAAATACCATTAGAACTAGTTTATTGAAAAGCATCTGTTAAAAATTGAGATTGCATCCCTAGGAACGACCTAGTACTAACTGGAGTTCTATAAATTTATTTGTCGAAGTGTTGCTGGGCTGTACTAAAATTGATTAACTTTTAAAATGCAAATTATGTGCCGAACAGAGAAACCACCCTTTGGTGGACATCCAAGGTGGTGGTTATCCATCTTATTTTGGTGCCAATTAGGGTGGGTTCTATAGGGGGGTTAGGTGTAGGGTGGTGATAGATTGAAGGGGTATGTGTTGGGTTAAGGTGGGGGGAATTTTGGAGGGAAAATGTGGCACCAAAGGGGGGGTGGTTATGGGTAGTGTTGGCACCAAAAAGAAGGTGCCCTTTGGTGGTGGTGATGGGGTGAAAAGGTGTGGGTAGGTTGCTGGCAAAAGGGATTGGGAATAGGATAGCTTAGGTGGACTTAGGTAGGCCTATTTGGTGGATTTAGTTAGGTGGGTTTTAGGGTTAGGTTGGGATGCCATAGAGGTGACTAGCTAGGTTAAGCTAGCTTAGCTAGCATAGCTTGTAGGGAGTAGGGTAGAGAGGTAGAGGGAGCTAGGGTTTTGGAGGTGAGGAGTTGGAGGGAGATGCCTTGAGCTAAACTGGCATTGGTGGTTACTGAAGAGAACTGCAAGTAGCTACCTTAGTTGTCCTAGCTTGCTAGTTCTTTGATAGCTAGCAAGCCAAGCTAAGATGAGCTAGCTTCTGCTGATATAAGTTGAGGTGAGCTCAGTCTAGTATTCTGTGAGATTACTGGTGGTCGGGCCCAGATAGGTGTGTTAATATGGTGATTTTATCATTGAAGTGTGCATAGTGGTTAACCTAAATCGAGTCTAACCATCTCTTTACAAAATATTTTTTTAGCTGGCCTATTTGATTTTATCTTTGTCACATTTAGGCCCAGGGTCGAACTCAGGGAAGTGGGGTTACAAGTCAAGTTTCTACGCCTTTCCTACAACAAATCTCTTCCATTCGTTTATTATGTTTTTGGTGTTTTTCTATTTAGATTTTTTTATGATAATTCTTGGTCCTTGAGGCACACCGTCAAAATTAAGTTGGCTTTGAGCCAAATCAGGGTTCCAAAATGGGCCTTGCTATTCACAAGATGGAGTACCTGCAAGTCAAGGGTTATCTTTTCTCTTTTATACTTTTTTTATCTTTTTATTGGCATGCAAGAGAAACAGAAATAAAGTAAATATAGTATAGATATATATATACTATATATGTATAAAGGGGTGGTGGTGGTGGCGGAGATGGAGTGTATCACGGTGTTGAGTCAGTCGTCGTCTAGAAAGACGCAACCAACAGGACGAGGTGCCGCGTGGAGTTTAGGATGGATGGTGGAAGATGTGTGTGACCACGCTTTTTGTACGCGTGTATCGGGGAATATCAACAACTGGTGCAGATATTCCCGCGATACCACGTATGGTAAGTAATGTGAAAAAATATATATCTATATGTATATATATATATGGTTATAAATATATAGGTATATATATGTAGTTATATATGTATATATATATATATATATATAAGTATACGTATAGATAGATATATGTCAAGATATATATATATGTATAAGTAGGTATATATAACTAAATAGATGTAAATATATATATATATATATATATATATATATATATAGTGATATATGTATATAGATATATGTAGATAGATATGTATATATATATATATGTATGTATAAGTATATGTGTATATATATATCTATGTATGTATATAGACTAATACGTAGTTATATAAGTACTAATATATGTACAGATATATGTGTGTATATATATATATATATATATATATATGTATATGAGTATATGTATATATGTAAATATATATGTATATATATATATATGTATATAGATATATGTATATATATATGTATGTATACTAATACTTAGTTATATAAATACTACTATATATAGATATAAGTATATATACATACATATATGTAGATAAATATATATAGATATAAATATACATATGTATACGTATATATAAGTATATAATAGTGTATAGGTGTGTGTGTGTATGAGAGTGTGAGTGTGTGTGTGTGTCGGCAGAGAGATAGGGAGAGAGAGAGAGAGAGCTGGAGTTAGCGTGAAGGAGTGTGGTTAAGTCGTCTGAGGCAGCCAGGCATCGTCTGATGGTTCCACGCACGTGTGTAGGTTTGTATGCGAGCAGAGAATAGCACGTTGGAGGGAGTGGGCATGGAGAGGATCGCAGCGCCCAGCACTGCGCAGAGAGCTGGAGCGGGCACGCGCAGACGTATGCGGGTGAAGGGAGCAGGCGAAGACCGCGCGTTGGCAGAGGACCGCACGAAGACGTGCGGGTGGGTGCTGGAGTGGACTTGGTGAGGGACGCCGACGCAGGCGCTGGCCGGTTGCGATGCACCGGGTGACCGGTTAAGTGAGAAGCTTACCGGTCACTACACTTAGCCACAGTGTTCGACAGATTGGCGTGAATAGTGGTTACAGTGCATGGCCGAGCCGTGCGACCGTGTACGCCCAGTGTTGTGAGTGCGGGTGGTGTGGACGTGGCTCGACGCGTGCGAAAGAAGGTCTGCGCTAGCTGGGCTTGCGGACGGAACTCCCGACAAGGTGCATGGAGAGGCTAGGTCACGGGCAAAGGAGCACGACAGGGCATGCGGTGGGGCTACGGGTGTTGGCTGGTGTGCGCGGAGAAGCTTGGCCGGCCGCTGTAGGGGCACGCGGTGGCCGGTTGTGGGTGGAACGGCGAGTGCAGTGCGAAGAAGTAGAAGGCGAGGGCACCTGCTGGCACACGCTGGAGGTGAGGGCGGCCTGCAGACGTGCTCGGGAAGGGCTGGGGCGGCTGCTACCGTCTTGCTACTGCTGCTGCGTGCGGAGCTTTGAGCTTCAAAGCTTGAAGCTCCTGCTCCAATGGCTGAAAAGGCTTGAAAAGTTGAAATAGGGAATACCACCACGCCCACCGGCTCTTTGATGAGCTGGGCGGTGGTGGTCTCACGATGGTGGGTGTGCACCACCATGAGGTACTCTAGCCTGCAGAGTGTCTCCTCAGAGGAGGAGGGCCTACATATGAAGGGAGAGGGAAAGAGATGGTGGCCTGGAGAAGAAGCTATGTTGGGTTCTATTGGCTAGACCAGGCTCCTTTCAAAGGAAGAAGTCACCCTATTTTTATAGAAGAAGAAAGCATGCACAGCCATGCCCTAGCTGTGCATACTTCAGCATGGCTGTGCAGGGCAAGCTGCCACATGGAAGGGCCTGCTGCAGAGCATGGTGCGAGGAAGGGAGGCCATGCATAGCAGCCGTGGGAAGAAAGTCAAAAAATAAAAAAGAAATAAAAATTGAAGATGGAAATTTTGTGAGGCAGCACTTGAGGAAAACATGAATTGCGAGGCCAATTTATTCACTCTACTCCCCTCTCAATTAAATGCATGCATGCATGTGTTTTTACAAATGCGACTATGGATACCTAATATGCACTGGTAATGTTAGGAAATAGCATAGGACGGCACAATTGTAGGTGTATTTTAGCGGTGCAATCATACCCCCATGCCTATCTTTTGCTAGTCCCTAGCAAAACAGTATTTAGAAATGATCTTTAAGCTGAAGATTTTCTCCTGAGGTGACATCATTGTGTTTATTGTTGGATATTGTGAGAACCATTTGCAAAGAAGATTACCAGTACTTTGAGTCTCACATGACATAGATCATCTCTTCACTAACCAAGACTCTTGATATTTAAACCTTAAGTACGATTTCCAGGATTCAGGAGGTTTTTGTCATACTCGAGAGCTCGAGAGATTATGGCTTGTGCTTAGTGAAGGATCAAGACTGACCAGATGAACATTAAGACTCAAGCCCAGGGTTTCACGAATTTTTAAGTATAGGTTGGTCCCAATTTCAGCTCGTGTCTTTGAATTGACCCTTAAAAAGATGACAGAAAACTCAACTCCCATTTTCTGACATTTGTGGCTCAAAGAAGACAAGGTATTTGCAACCTGCCCTGAAGAACTTTTTGTAGGGCGAAGACTTTACAAACATTTGCGAGATATACTGACTTATTTGCATCTCTTTTTTTTTTTTTTTTGAAACACATGTCAATATATCTCTTACAACATTATTTGGAGGAGCACACTTTTCTTTTTGGTGGGAGAGTTTCTTCCTGGTGGAAAGAGTCTCTCCTAAACACAAGACTAAAGGCTGGGATAAAAAGTCTACCTACACGCATAGGTAAGGACTCCACCTTCCCTAATGAACACTAGGGTTGGATCTTATGTTCACCTAGTCGTTCCAGATATGTGTAGTGTGAACCAAGTTTACTTAAGCTCTTGAGTAGAAGCAAACCAACAGATCCTGTATTGGTGTCTCAGGTACAAGAATACGTCCATAGTTAGAAGAGATTCCAATCTATATCGTCAATGCCGAGCCTGAGCGAATCAAGCTTCTGTGGCTTGGAAAGTCTTCAAAATAGTGGTCGAATATCCATACACTTATTGTATTTTTGTTTCAGCTTTCAGATCATTACTAAACACCATTTTCATTTTTATTTTTATTTTTTATTTTTATTTTTTCTTTTTCTTACATATTTATAAATAGGTGGAAACTGCATGATACCATAAAATACCTAGATCCTATGGATGCCTATCAACCCCCCCATGCCAAACAATGCTATGTCCTCATGTGCATGCAGGGAAAGGTAGAGAAAGGATGAAAGATCGGGTAACGAGAGCTGAGGTGCAGGGTATACAGCAGGGTGGTAGGGTGGGTGGTGAAAGATCAGGCATTTCCTGGGACGAGAATGTCCCAGGCAGATCAGAAAATAAGTCAGGAGGAAGAAGTTGGCCCTCAGATTAGACAAGAAGAGGGGCTTCTTAGATAGATGGATCCAAAAAGGAGTAGCCCCAGTGAGTAGGATGTAGGCTCAAGGTCCCAGTGTGGAGTTGCAAATCCGCCTGATTTGGCAGGAAAGAAAGGGCAATCCGGTCTTGAAGAGTGTGGACTAGTGGTGAGTAGCTCGGATATGACTCAGACCATGAGGTTTGGGAAGCGGAGAACTCATCAGAAGTTTGGCCAGGAGAAGGTATGGGATAAGGGGGGGATGGGGGAACGTCACAGTATGTGTTGGTCAGGCAATCGTCAATGTTTATAGGTAATCTACAGCGGTCTGAATAGGTCCCAATTAGTCCGATACACATGCTGATGGTCATGTCCTCGTCAGACTTGTCATCCTCGATATAATTGCAATCAAAGTTCTTGGCTGCCTTGAAGATGTTAAGCTTGATCTTTTCAGATCCAACGGCAATCTCAATATAGCCCGACTCGCAGTCGATAAGGGCATGGGCTGTGGCCAAGAAAGGTCGACCGAGGATGATTGGACAATCAGAAAGTGAACTAGGAACTTCCATATCTAAAACAAGGAAGTCAACAGGAAAACAGAGACTGTTGACCCTAACCACCACGTCTTCCACCACACCCTTCAGGATTTGACAGTACGATCTGCCAATTGTAACATGACAAGGGTGGGTTTCAGATTTCCCAAGGAAATTTTTTCGAGCATGATGGTTGGTATGAGATTTATGGAAGATCCTAGATCAAGTAGGGCACGGTTAAAATTGCAGCCTTGGATGCTACAGGAAATAAGCTATGTGCCCGGATCTTTCTACTTCGGTGGTAGATTTGACAATATAGCACAACTCACATGAGGCGAGAGAACCACCGGATTCTTAGTTTTCTTTGACTGTTGCCTGGGTGTTGTGTAGTCTTTGAAAAATAGGGCTACAATAGGTATGTGGTCAATAGCCTCGAGCAAGGGTACCTTGATTTCTACATCCCTGAACAAATTACGTAGGTTATCAAAGGCCTACGTATCTTTCTTCTTGCCTTTTGGCTCCCTCAGTAGAGCATCAGGGAATGGGACTGATTCTGGCACCAATTTGGGTGTATCGCCCTCTCGCGAATGCAGTGCGCATCCTGAATGAGAGGGTGATGAAGAAGACGGGCTAGGATTAGGTTGAGGCAGATCGACGGTCTGCTTACCGCTCCTCGTAGTGATAGCATTGGACGATGCGGGTCCAGAGGGATCATAAGGCGGAGGAGGGTTCATAATAGGGACATAAGAGTGAGGTGCTGCAGCGGGATTAGCCTAAAATCCCGGTGGAATGCTCGAAGCTTGTAGAATCTGGTGAACCTACCCATGAGAAGGCTGTACCTGTGGTTGCAGACCACGGGGTACGAAATTTCACGGGTTGGGAACAGGTTGGGCGGGAAGAGTGCCCTGAGATTGAGTCGCCATGCGTAGTTGACTGATCTCAGCATTCTACTGCGCCAATTGGTGCTGAAGAGAGGTCATGTTCTCTTCATGGTGCTTTGACATATCCATCATCATTCGCATCAATTTGTCAAGAGGACTTGATGTGTGTTCTGTTTGCGATACGTAAGGGCCTGATGGTGGATTCTCCATAGGATTAGACTGGGCCCTTGGGATGACGGGTGCAGACGGTCGCATTGGTCCAACCATGGGGTTTTGGTGCTGTGGGTTGTTGGACCATGTGAAATTTGGATGATTTCATCACCCTGGGTTATAAGTGGCAGAGAACGGGTTGTTCCCTAGGGTGCAAGCGTCTTCTATGCTAGAAGACGTGTCCGCATGTAAATACACTTCCGAGCACACAGAGGCTTGGTCCTCCGTGTCAAAATACTGGCTCGCAGAAGCCAGTTCCACATGACTTACCGAGTTGCTTGTCACGACACTTGGTAAGGAAGGTCTTATGGGGTTTCTCGGGATAAGCCTGGTGTTGGAAGAATTGGGATTGTGACAAGTGGTGAAGTGGGGGTGTTTGCCAAAGAACGGGCGGGGTTGGCCAGAAGCTCGTCCAGCTTCTTGTGCACGACGGAGACTTCATCCAGTTTTTGTGAGATAAGGCTTAGATCTGTGGATGAATGGGAGGGTCCCGTGTCAACTTCGTGGACATTACGGGGCTGGCTGGTAAGATTAAAGACGACAATGGAAGCATTGTTCATTGAGTTTTCACTCATATTTTCAAATAATTTGAATGCTCCATTCTCGTCTTTATTCATAAAATTCCCTTCGCAGGAAGCGTCTGCAATCTGCTTCAAAGTCTCATTTAGCTCGTAGTAGAAAATATGGGCTATATGCTAGTTAGGCAGACCATGGTGTGGACACTTCCTGAGGAGGTCATTATACCTCTCCCATGCCTCATGAAATTGTTCGCCGTTTTGTTGCCTAAATGAAGTGATAGCATGGCGAAGCGCATTAGTTCGCTCGATTGGTAAGAACTTCTTGAGAAATGCTGTCCGCATCTCTTCCCAAGAATGGATGGTTTTCCCAAGGGTGCGTAACCACTGCAACGCTTTATCCCGCAATAAAAACGGCAACATTTTCGTGAGGACTATAGGTAACCTAATATTTCTTGGTTTAACAGTTTCAGCTAATCGGGTTAGGTCTTCCAAGTGGAGAAAAGGATCTTCACTTGCAAGACCATGGAAGTGAAAATTTATTAGGCCAATTATGTTAGGCTTCAGTTCAAAGTCGTCCCCGCCCATGGGGAACCGAATTTGTCCTATGGTCTCTGTAGCAGCGAGATTCCGATAGGAGCTAAGAGACCTAGGCTCCTCCCATTCGGGAGGGTTCTACATTTCCTCCAATGTTTCCTGAATGGCCTCAATTTGTTCATTATACATTTCCATTTGGGCTTGGAGGCGGGTTATGGGATCTAAGGCTCCACCAACTGGTGGGTTCTGAGGGCGGTTTCCTCCCTCGAGATTTGGGGGTGGGCGTGTAGCCGTGTTTGTGGAGGAGGAGGACGATTCGGCTTCTTTTCTAAATTTATCAAACAATTCAAACAGTTCAGGGTTTTGTGACCTCCTGCCAAACATGCCCTACCGTAGGAAGAATTGGGGAGATGAGAAGGGAAAAGAGATGAGAGAAATGACGCCGCAAAGGTACACTTGATGACAAATCAATTCAATCAAATTCCTAAACTCTACAGTATGCCCTTAGACATAAAGATCTAAGTTACCTACTATCACGAACTACAGAACCGAATGCGAGCATCGCAGAACCACTAGGCCAAATTGAAAGGCCGTTTGCCCCAGTCTAAGACACCCGATAGCACGCGGGAACCCTCACCAGCACATAGGCGCTACATGCAGGTAGTTAGACCTCCAATCCTTAATAATGGTCAAGTTACTACCAATTTTAGTTAGAGGCTTAGGATCAAGTGCTTCTGGAATGTGAAGGACGTTGTTTACGGGTAATGCCCAAGTGATTGATTTTATGAGTGTGTAATACAACCATGCAACGGGGAAATCTACCTGAATTGAAGTTTTTAATTGGTGAATGGCTTTTAGAGTTCAGCCTTAAGTAGTATGGATTTTAGGATTTTGCTGAAATACCAATTCAACCAATCTCCAGGTTTTGAGAGAATACAAGCTTGCTTCTAAGGCCAACAAACCCTTTTTTAATGTCAATTGGTTAATGCATGCTAAAATGCAATGGGCTTCCCTAAATGGAGATTTCTATGTGTGGATGCACGAATCAGTTTTAGATTAGTGTGAAGGGGAGCCAAAGCACTTCATTCCAAGTGCTCCCAATCACCAGAAAGATTTCCACACAAGGCTCAACCAAAAGATAAAGAAAATCAATTTGTTGGGGTTGAAGTATTCGGGATCGAATCATAGGCAGTTGAAAAGTCGTGGTGGGGTTGGAATCAACTCAATTCCAAGTCTCCCCACCAAAAATGTGATCCCAAATTTGCAGATAAGTGACACAAAAGAGGGGTGCAATCAATCTTTTTATGTTTTCCTCAAAGAATACTTCACACAGCGAAAAATTCAAGAATCAAGATTCTTGGATTTTCACTATGCAAAGTAAGGCGGGAAATCTGGGGCAATGGGAGTAAAGGCAATCAATCAAACAAGTGAATTTTAATCCACTTGCCCCAAGAGATCCAAAGAAGTTTTTCTAGTTTTTAGTTTTTTTTATTATTATTATTATTAAGGTGACAAGTTAACCTAAGTTGCTAAGAAAAGAAGTCCTACTTGTTCGGCAATGTGTGCGAAGCTCCAATGCGGTGTCGGCGTCTTCACGCTCTCGTTCCCACCTTGGATCTGCCCACGTCTCTGACTTCGTCTGCCTGCCTTCTCCTTACAATAGGTTTACCTGCACACCAAAAATAGAGACACCCATGAAGAGAGAGGAGAAAAATGAAAGGAATGGAATAGAAACTTACTTGAAGGCGCAATTCCCTGGCAACGGCGCCAGAAAAGATGGTGGTCGGGCCCTGATAGGTGTGTTAATATGGTGATTTTATTGTTGAAGTGTGTATAGTGGTTAACCTAAATTGAGCCTAACCATCTCTTTACAAAATACTTTTTTACCTGGACTATTTGATTTTATCTTGGTCACTTTTAGGCCCAAGGTCGAACTCAGGGAAGTGGGGTTATAAGTCAAGTTTCTATGCCTTTCCTACAACAAATCTCTTCCGTTCGTTTATTATGTTTTTGGTGTTTTTCTATTTAGATTTTTTTCTGATAATTCTTGGTCCTTGGGGAACACCATCAAAATTAAGTTCTTGGCTATGAGCCAAATCAGGGTTCCAAAATGGGTCCTACTATTCGCAAGACGGAGTACCTGCAAGTCAAGGATTATCTTTTCTCTTTTATATTTTTTTATCTTTTTATTGGCATGCAAGAGAAACAAAAATAAAGTAAATATAGTGTAGATATATATGTATATACTATATATGTATAAAGGGGTGGGGGTGGAGGTGGAGATGGAGTGTAGCACGGTGTCGAGTCGGTCGTCATCTAGAAAGATGCAACCAACAGGACGAGGTGCCGCATGGAGTTTAGGATGGATGGTGGAAGATGTGTGTGACCATGCATTTTGTACGTGTGTATCGGGGAATATCAGCAATTGATGTAGATATTCCTGCGATACCACATATGGTAAGTAATGTGAAAAAATATATATATATGTATATATGTAAATATATCTATATGCATATATATATATATGGTTATAAATATATAGGTATATATATGTAGTTATATATGTATATATATATGTGTATATATATATGTATATATATATATATAAGTATATGTATAGATAGATATATGTATATATATATATATATGTATATGTAGGTATATATAACTATATAGATGTAAATATATATATATATATATATATATAGTAATATATGTATATAGATATATGTAGATAGATATGTATATATATATATATATGTATGTATGTATAAGTTTATGTGTATATATATATCTATGTATGTATATAGACTAATACGTAGTTTTATAAGTACTAATATATGTATAGATATATGTATATATATATATATGTATATGAGTATATGTATATATGTAAATATATATGTACATATATATATTTCTATATATATATATATATATAAGTACATAGATATATGTATATATATGTACGTATACTAATACTTAGTTATATAAATACTACTATATATATAGATATAAGTACATATATATATGTATATAAATATATATAGATATAAATATATATATGTATATGTATATATATATATAAGTATATAATAGTGTATAGGTGTGTGTGTGTGTGTATGAGAGTGTGAGTGTGTGTGTGTAAGTGTCGGTAGAGAGATAGGGAGAGAGTGCTGTGAGAGAGAGAGAGAGAGAGAGAGAGAGAGCTGGAGTTGGTGTGAAGGAGTGCGATCAAGTCGTCTGAGGCAGCCAGCCGTCGTCTGATGGTTCCATGCGCACGGGTAGGCACGTATGCGAGCAGAGAGGAGTGCACTGGAGGGAGTGGGCGCGGAGAGGATCGCAACACCCGGCGCTGCACGGAGAGCTAGAGCGGTCGCGCGCAGATGTATGTAGGGGAAGGGAGCGGGCAAAGAGAGGGCGCTAGCAAAGGACCACACGCAGATGCACGGGCAGGCGCTGGAGCGGACTTGGTGCAAACGCAGGCGCGGGTGCTGGCTAGGTGACCGGTTAAGTGAGAATCTTACCGGTCACCGCACTGTAGCCACAATGTTCCGTAGACTAGCGTGAACAGTGGCTATAGTGCATGGCCGAGCCACGTGACCGGATACGCCTAGTGCTGTGACTGCGGGTGGCGTGGACATGGCTCGACGGGCGCAGAAGAAGGTTTGCGTCGGCTGGGCTTACGGGAGGAACTCGCGACAAGGCGCATGGAGAGGCTAGGTCACGAGTGAAGAAGCGCTACAGGGCGTGCGGTGGGGCTACGGTTGTTGGCTAGCATGTGCAGAGAAGCTTGGCTGGTCGCTGCAGGGGCATGCGGTGGCCAGTTGCGGGTGGAATGATGAGTGCAGTGCGAAGAAGCGGGAGGCGAGGGCAACTGCAGGCGTGCGCTGGAGGCGAGGGCGGCCTGTAGGCATGCGCGGAAAGGGCTGGGGCGGCTGCTGCCATCTTGCTGCTGCTGCTGCTGCGTGTAGAGCTTTAAGCTTCAAAGCTTGAAGCTCTTGCTCCAATGGCTGAAAAGGCTTGAAAAGTTGAAACAAGGAATTCCACCACGCCCACCGACTCTTTGATGAGCTGGGCAGTGGTGGTCTCACGGTGGTGGGTGTGCACCACCGTGAGGTACTCCTACCCGCAGAGTGTCTCCTCAGAGGAGGAGGGCCTGCGTATGGAGGGAGAGGGAAAGAGATGGTGGCCTGGAGAAGCTGTGTTGGGTTCTATTGGCTGGACCAGGCTCCTTTCAAAGGAAGAAGCCGCCCTATTTTTATAGAAGAAGAAAGTATGCACAGCCATGCCCTGGCTGTGCATGCTTCAGCATGGCTGTGCAAGGCAAGCTACCGCAGGGAAGGGCCTGCTGCAGAGCATGGTGCGAGGAGGAAGGTGACGCCATGCATAGAAGCCACAGGAAGAAAGTCAAAAAATCGAAAAGAAATAAAAATTGAAGATGGAAATTTTGCGAGGTAGCACTTGAGGAAAACTTGAATTGCGAGGCCAATTTATTCACTTTCCTCCCCTCTCAATTAAATACATGCATGCTTGTGTTTTTACAATGTGACTATGGAAACCTAATATGCACTGGTAATGTTAGGAAATAGCACAAGATGGCACTATTGCAGGTGTATTTTTGCGGTGCAATCAATTGCCTAGATAGTTGGACTAGCTAGCTTAAGTCAAGTAGCTTAGCTTAACCAAGTCGAGCTAAGTTAAGTCTCCGTGAGCTGGCCTAAAATGGTTGAGGTCATCTTCAGTTGACTAGGCCTAGCTAGTTGATGGCAGTAGCTAGTTTTAGTCAAGTTGAACTTCCAGTGAACTTTTCTAAGCTGGAGGAGTTGGAATTGAGCTGGGATCAGCTATCATGAGCTAGTTTGAGCTGCCATCCACCTGTGGGGAGCTGAATAGAGCTGAGGTGAACTGGTTAGAGCTACCATTCAACTGAGATGAGCTTAATGGAGCTAAGGATGACTTCATCCAGCTAGAGGGAGCTAGGATTCAACTGAGATGCGCTGGATCTAGCTATCATCAAGTTGATGTCAGCTTCTTCTTAATCTTCTGCCTTCCTGAGTGCCAAGGTATGTTGGATTTGACTTTCTGCCTATCCTTGACACTCAAATAAACACATAAAAAATGTAATAAAATGCAATGCGTGCCTAAGCTTGGTAAATGCCTAAATGCAGCCTGAAAACTCATTTGCGAAGTTAAAACCCTAAGAGTCAGATTTGTTTTAAGGCATAAGAATGATGATAAACCTATATTCTGATGTGAATACTATTCTATAATTAAATGCATATGCTAAGGCATCCTAAGACACGAAAATTAGCTGATTTAGGTTTAATTATAGTCCACTGAAGTGGGCTCATCAAATACCCCCATGCCTAAGTTTTGCTAGTCCCTAGAAAAAGTGAAAAATGATGGAAGTGACCAAAGATTTTGCTTTTCTCATTCCAAAAATTTTGAGATCCAAACAAATGTGAAAATGAAGTGATATTAGCTTACGTAACGGATCCAAGTGAAAAGCCAACTTACATTTAAAGTTTGTACTTAACCCTTGGTAAAAATTCTATCAGGGCAGGCAACTACTTCCCTCAGGGATAAAGCAAAGAATCATCTGTGATTTGACCTTGGCTTTTTGGCTTAGGTAGAAGATATCTGAGTCAAATGAGTTCATATTTGGTGGCTCACACTCATCTGGTGCTACATGTAGTCAAGTACTGTAGACTCTAAATCTCTAGATTGTCAAACAAGTAAACCTAGAGAGAGGATAAAAACAGTGCTCTCTTAGCGTTCCTTTGCGCTTACTCTTTTTTTTCTTTCCTTTATGAGATCACAAATCTCACCAGGTTTTGTAAATGTACTCAATATTTGGTGGCCTCACATAGCATTCACACTTAAATTAGAGTCCTACTAACCCTGTAACTAAGTCAAAAGTCCTCAACTAGTATTCAGGCGATCAGAAATACTGAAAAATGAAGTAGGTATGGGTCATATTTGGTGGATCGCAATGGGTATGTTTGCTGCCTCAATGACATCGACACATGACATACCAATAAACTTGAACACTTTTTTTTCTTTTCTTTTTCTTTCTATATATATTTTCTATCTTTTTTTTTAATTTACCAACAAAATACGACACAACGCAAACTTTAATTCATGAGGCATTATTGCGGATAATGATGTTCAAGAGGATATTGTGTGACTTATTTGGTGGAAGTGCCTACTCTCGGCACTGGAAAGGGATGGATAGGACAAGCGTATTTCTGACCTTTGGCACTACTACCCTCCTTCAGCCGAGGACTCCATGTAGGATGGTCATAACCATCCACCATAGTCATAATTTTATTAGAACTCAATCTTTGCGTATCTGCCTTATTTGGTAGCTCTCAGGAATTCACACAAAATTCTCTCATGCAGAATGATAAACACACATGAATTCATGATAAAATTCTTATTTATGATAGTTCCTAGGTCTAGCAATGCATATCATAGTATAAATATTCCATAACATTCATTGCATTGCATTTAGGATAGTTTGTATATTCTGTATATTAATTACAACATTTTATATGGCTAGGAGGCAATGCAACATCTTTATGGGCTTCGAATGAGAAATCCGACCATATGGATGGATCCAAAGTGACAATCGCAGTCTATCAGCACGAAAATCACTTCGATACGAGCACCGTGGCATCCTCTGCAAGCAAGGAAAGGTGGACGGTCCAAATGATGCATGTGGCACCATCTAGAGCACCCAATGTCACCTGGCATTCTTCCAAAGGGGTATCCAACAAGAAATCTCTGCCGTTGGATGCAAATCCAACGGCTGAGAGCCCTCCTCCACCGCAGGCCTTAAGATGTCTGCTCGACCATTTGGATGGCTTGGCACATTGGTTGGGCACCCGGCCACCAAGTGAGGGGCACGGGTTCAAATCCCTACGGCCCCCCCAATTGAGCAATTGATGTAGCGTAGCAACAGCACTAGGGCAGCACATGAGCATGCGAGGTAGTGCCAGCGCAGAACGACCGGGCGCTGTTGTGCATGCCAGTGCGCGTGCATGTGCAACATGGCGTGGGAGAAATGGGCACGTGATGCACGTGCTAGCAGTGGAGCAGATCTTCAGCGATAGCCTGGCCAGGGCTTTAGTGACGCTTGCAGCTGTCACTAATTATCTGTGCGTGGGAAGCCCTTCTTCCTTTCACTATAGAAGGACCCCTACCCCTCCCGTTCCTCTTCATCTCTACCTACTCTACTCCCACCTACTCCTAAACTCTAGTAGCCTACCAAAGCTTCCTTAGAGCTTAGTTCCAAGCTCCAAAGGCCTATTATTAGTGTAATGTTCTTATACCCCACCAAATATTCATCCTCCATCTCACCACCTTCATAGGATGCCTCGAATCCATCCTCCCACTACTATTCCAATAGAAGATCACCTCTATCTCCTCATCCCCATTCCAGAGCATTGGTGAAGCATTCCTCTACTCGGCATCCTCCTACATCTCACATCCTTTGTCCAACACCTCACCCTCTTCATCCAAGCTACCGCCAAGTGCTGTCGTCTTGCCAAACTGCCGATTTGGAAGATTCCTTCTCACCCTTATCTCTTTTGTATTTTTTTTAGCATATTGTAATAAACATTTGCATGATAGATCAGATTTGTTTTCATTCCTTTGTGAGTTATCTTAGTTGCCCTTTTATTTATAAAAACACAAAAAAAATCACAAAACCTAAAACACTAAAAATAAACAACATGAAGCGTGGATTCCAACGATAGTAAACTTCGCCTCCCTATGTTCGACCCGGGACTCACTTGGAGTTTCGGCTAAAAATTGTATTTGATAACGTACTTTGCGAACTACGATGATGGGTTTCTTCGAACCCTAATTTTACTTCGCCAAAACCCATTAAAACTTTTTGGTGCAATTGTCGGGGAGGCAATAGAATTTACTTTCTTGTCTTCTGCATTTCATTGCATTTACTTATTATTAACCCTACTTGCCTTTGATTTACTGTCTTGCAGGTACCCTAGCAAGGAGATCTAAGATCGGTAGATTGGAGTAAAGTGCAGGTAGAGTAATTTGTAAGTGCCCCCACATTCCCCCCCACTAGCTCACTTTCGCCACATTCATAACCAAGACTTAATCTGCTTAGGTGTTTACATAAACCCTTTGATAGAATTTGTTTGTCTTGTTTGTCACCTCCACTCATCTCACCCTCACATATTTTTCAAAATAATACAAAAAGATACTTCTTGTGGGAAAAATCAACATACACACTACATACACCCACATTTGAGGCACATAACCTAACTTTATTTTTATCCACTCAACTGGGATTCTGACCTGTGGAACCGGTACACCAATTCAACACATAAAGGAGTAGAAATCATACTAGGTTAATCACCCTTTTGTGCCCTAATCGGTGGGGCACTTGGGCCAGTTGATTGAATTGTTTTGGCTGTACCACCTAATCTAAAAGGAATTCATTTTGTAGCTGCCCCATAGGATTCAATATTTAGGTCAAGCCAGGCACTCCATATTTCTTTTTCATTTGTAAAGGAAAATACTTGAACTCATTATTTCAAAATTGGTTTGCCTCCTGGAAATTTGGTTGAATATGCATAATATTTAAACTCTAAAAGCTATTAACCAAGATTCGAACCCTAAAACTCACTTGATCATCAATAATATTACTTGAAAATCTTTTTGGTTGTGCACATACACACATTTTCAACGAATCATTAAGGGTACAACCCATTAAGGGCCCATCACATTCTAAATGTACTAAATATCCCAAGCCTAACTAAAATTGATTAGATGTTGGCCATAAGGACTGATTCGCTCGTCGAGGACCAGATTGAGATTTTTCACGATTAACCTACTTATACTAGTCAATCTGATGTCTAGCTAAGGGAGTAGCATCAAACAACCATAGCTGGGGGATACACTAGGAACTGAAGGTGCAAGCCAAAGGAAGAACCTTCTCCCCTGCCCCTCCTTCTAACTAGTTAGATTGACTAGATACAAGTAGAGTAAATCATCTATAATCTTAAGATGGATTCTGAGAGCCTGTAGACCTTTAGGCTACCCAACCTAAGGATAGGCTTGCATTTTTATGCTGTAGGACTCCTTTTTCCTATCCTTCCAACTTCCTTCCAGTGTACCCTTGGAAGGAGGTCATTGAACCCTCACTTGGAAGGACCTATAGACCATTCCTGGAGGTGGAGGTTGAGTTATAGCAAAGTAGATCCTAGGGCTGATCAACAACCACCTTCCCCACCCTTGAACCAACAGGAGCTGATTCAGAGGCAGTTGGAAGAATTGCAGCAGATGCAGCAATGGTTCCAATGAATGAATTGTCAAGGCACTCGACCCTTGAAGGATTTTTATGATCCTTCAAATTATGAGGAGTGCCCCAGAGTTGTGATCCCCGCCAGTGATGTTGAGATCAAGCCCCAGGTTTTGAGTCTAATTAAACACTTTCACGAGCTCAGCTCAGAGGATCCATTCCAACATTTGGAGGACCTGGTCACTCTAGTTCAAACCACCAAATCGCGGAATGTAGATGAAGAACAAATCCTCATGAGGCTTTTCCCCCATTCACTCAAGGATAAGGTCGCACATTGGTATCATACCATTGCAAGATTGATTGCTACTTGGATAGCTTTGAAATCGACCTTCCTGAAGAAATTCTTCCCAATTGGGCGAACCAATGCGTTGCGATGGGCAATTACCACTTTTTCTCAGTGGCAGGGGGAACCGTTTCATGGGGTCTGGGAGTGATTCCAGGATCTATTGAGATAGTGTCCACACCACCAGTTACCTAAATGGCAACTTGTGCAAATTTTTTATCACGGGTTGAATGATCAACTCCGTAATCATGTGGATGCTTCTTGTAGAGGCAATTTCCTCAACAAAGACGTAGATAGCACTTGTGATTTGTTTAAGGAAATGAATGAAAACTCTTTAAACCACACCTCCATGGAAACCTTCAACCAATCCTAACAAACTAGATCAAATGCTAATGAGGTCCATGATTCTCATACATTTGTTATGAAATTGATTTGCAATAAATTGGATAAGGTGGATCTGGTTGCTAAACAAATGGAAGAGTGGATGTCCGAAAACTCTAATTTTTCTAGACGGGACGGGAGTTTGTGAACTAGCTGGAGTCGGTTCGACCTTCGGGCCAGCTCTTCTTGGAACCTTATGGGTTCCAAACTAGAGCCTTTGATCCTAGTTTTTCTGATCCTTCTTCATCCTCATCTTATGAGGATGTTCATGCTGTGTAGGAGAATGTTAGGTCCAACCCTTACTGAAATTCCTACAATCCTGGTTGGAAAAATCACCCTAACTTCTCTTGGAAAGATTAGGGGTAGTAGACCCAATATCAACCCAACAATTATGTATCGCAAAAACCAATGGGTCAGGGTCATGTATATACTCAGTTTCCCCTGAATTAGGTTAATCAGTCAATGTGGAATGCTCCACAACCCGCAAGGCAGGCTGATTTAAGCCTGAAGATAGTAGAAATGCATGGGTCAATGTTACAACTCATGCAACAAATGAAAACATCGCTGGACACCTTGTAATCTGGACTTAGTGCAAACAATCGAAAGCCTAGATTTCTTCCATCACAACCTATACGAAACATAAGGAATGTATAGAATCGAGGCGTTGGGCCTTAAGGGTTTGGTATTGGTGGGGAGCCACATGCTCAAGCTCAGGCTATCTATCAAGCTACCCCATCCCTCCCGGAACAAACTAAGTTCCCACCATAATAAACTGGGAGCCTCCTATTTTGCCCAACCCTCCCCAAGGCACTAACCAACAGCATTTTGTCACTGCAAATACCTTCACCTTAAGGAGTGGTAGTAGACACAAGGGACCTACCCAACCCCATGTCAACACCATTAGGCCCCGTAGTAAGAATTCCAGACTTCCAACTAAGAAAGTGATCATCAGAGTCTGATTTGGGAGTATGTTGTTGTTGTATGGGCAAACAGAAAAAGTTGGAGGAGAAATTGGAAGAAAGGATGTTCTTACTTCAGGCTTTCAAATTGACAATCATTTTACTCCTCGCGGCTATCGGATCAATCCCCACCTACGCCAAAGGTTTACTGAATTCATATAAAGAAAAGCGTAGTGCAGAATCTAAAAACAATAGGAAAGTAGTCTTCCTAATAACACAAGCACACTGATCTTAAACAAGCAACCCCCTAAGAAGTAGGACCCGGGAGCCTCATTGATTTCCAACACAATAGGAAACATTACTTCTAACCAGGCCCTCGTCGACTTGGGTGCTTCCATTAATGTGATCCCCACCTCACTACATATGGAACTGAGTCTAGGCTACCTGAAACACACTGACATGACCTTGTAGTTAGCTGATAGATCCATTACAAAACCAAGGGGTCTTTTGGAGGATGTTTTAGTCAAGGTTAATGATTTGCATTACCTTGCTGATTTCATGGTCCTGGATATGGAAGCACCAAAACAGCTGAACCACACTACGATTATTTTTTGAAGATCTTTCTTGGCTACTGCCAAGGTAAGGATTGATTGTGAATTCGGAAATATAGAAATGGCCTCTAGGAATAAAATAAATCAATTTAATATTTTTGAGGTCTCAAAGAAGGATAAAATTAAGTGTGGTTTGATGGAGGAGCTTGGTAGAATAGAGGCGGTAATGGCCATACATACCTTAGACAACCTTTTAAGGGCCAACTCACCCCAAACTCAGGAAGAAAATCACACGGTTGCAAGGATAATTGAGGACAATAAAGACATACAACAAACTGTGGCAACCTAGGATGAGGAAGATATTTATGAAATTGGAAATTTGTTGGATGATTCACATGATCAAGTTAAAACCCAACAATGTCCTCATCCTAAATTTTTAGAGTTTGAGGTTCAACTTTTGGGTGGGAATCATGAGGATCAAGATGGTTGGATTAAGCACCCTGATTGTGAGCTTGAAATTGAACTTTGGGGAGAAACTCTTGAAATGTTAGGTATTCTAGAGTACCCACAAACCCCCAACACATCACAAAACCCTCATCACCCTTTTCACCCAACCATTGCACAATTTCTATATCCACCCACACCTCCTCTTTACTGATTCAACAAACTCCTATTGGAGACCATTTGGGCTCTCCCTACACCGCCAGCTTGCCACTTTCATTGATCATCTCTTTGGCAAGTCCATTTTCACTCTCTAGGACCTATATCTAGGGGCCTAGAAACTATGTTATTGTAGCCTCAATGATTAATTATTTTTTATTGAAGACATTGCCTAGCTAAAGGCACTAAACTCAGCACATGTAAAGGTTGTTTCGAGCTAACCAGAATCTTATGGAAACCAGGTGCTATTCTTCCAATTCTACTCTCTTGCATGCTTTCATCTTAATAATGAGGACATTACATTAGCTAGGCATGGGGGGTGGATATCTTATGAAAGAAACATTTTGTTAGCCATAATAGTAATTTTCTATTACTTTATTAATTAAAAAAGTAGAATTACGAGAAGAAAAGTTAGGCATTAGGAGTTGCAAACTTTAGGAATTGATACTTTAGGACCTGAACACTTAGGCTCTTCAAGTCTTCGGGCTTAATTAGCCCTGGTGTCCACTCGAATGTGGACTTAGTCTCATGTCCTCGCCAAGTAATTTTATTCTAATTTGGATAATAAATTAAGGGTGATAAGTACACAACTTATCAACTCACCCTCTGATTTAAGGGAACTTTAAGTCTAAACATCTACACACTATTTGCACTAACTTATTTTTCGACGGTTTCTTCAAAAATTAGGTAGCTAATAAACTTTCTAGGGTAGTATGATTGGCAAGTTGTTGTGGGTAACAGGCCATTGGCCAGTTGTCTAGAGCCCAGCTACTTGACCATACTCATTCTATTGCTTTTAGGTAAATCTTAGGTCAGGGAAGCTACCTACTTAGAAAAAAAATGGTACTCAAAAATAGGAAAAAATAGAAAAAGAAGAAAAAAATTAAAAAATAAACCACACTTCACGACATGAGTATGGCTGGTAAATTATCGTGGGTAACAACCCATTGGCCGATTGTTCAGAGCCCAGCTCACAAAAATGCACAAATAATTCTCAAAACACTTAGGGAAGAAGTGGGGAAGTAGAATAAACCAGGAGATATACATTGGCTTCGCCCTTGTGTTGACCTTATAAAAAATTTTAAAAGTAGGGAGAAAGCTACCGTTCGAAAAGATAAACCTTTAAGTAGAAACTCTTAAGGTCACCTAGGGTCGTAGAAACCTGATGTCCGTTTTAACGATTGCCTAGTGAGTCTTTAACTCTTTCACAAGATGCTTAACACTTAGAGTCCTTTTCGAGTCCTGGGTGGGTTGGGTAGCTGTAAAAAGTTATCCCAAAACTCTTAAACTAAAAAAGTCCAAAAAAAAACTAGAAAAGAAGAAAAAGCAAAAAAATGTATCTTCCCTTTTCAAATAGGGTGAGGGCTTAGGCGGTCAGCATTCTGGTAGACACCCAGGCACTGCCAAGTTTTTGTAACCAGGTCTTGGGTTAAAATTTTCTAAAGCAACCAACAAATCATGCCTAAGTGATCAAATCCTAATTCTACTATTATACATAACATTTAGGTTAATTTTGCTAGGAACTAGCAAAAAGTAAACATGGGGGTATGATAAACACACATGAATTCATGATAAAATGCTTATTTATGATAGTTGCTAGGTCTAGCATTGCATATCATAGTATAAATATTGCATAACATTCATTGCATTGCATTTAGGATAGTTTGTATATTCTGTATATTAATTTCAACATTTTATATTGCTAGGAGGCAACACATCTTTATGGGCTTCGAATGAGAAATCGACTGTACAGATGGATCCAGAGCAACAATCGCAGTTTGTTAGCACCAAAATCACTTCGATCCGAGCACTATGGCATCCTCTACAAGCAAGGAAAGGTGGATGGTCTAGATGATGCCACGTGGCACCATCTGGAGTGCCCAATGTCACCCGACGTCCTTCCAATGGGGTATCCAACAACCAATCTCAACTGTTGGATGCAAATCAAACGACTGAGAGCCCTCCTCCACCACGTGCCCTAAGATGTCCTCTAGACCATTTGGACAGCTTGGCGCATTGGTTGGGCACCCAGCCACCAAGTGAGGGGCATGGGTTGAAATGCCCGCCCCCCAAAATTAAGCAATTGATGCAGCATAGCAGCAGCAACAACACTAGCACAGTGTATGTGCACATAAGGCAATGCCAACATAGCAAGGTCGGGCGCAACTGTGCACGTCAGCATGCGTACGCACGCGACATGGCACGGGAGGCGCGGGCACGTGATGCGCGTGCCAGTAGTGGAGCGAATCTTTAGCGACAGCATAGGTGGGTCTTTAGTGATGTTTGTAGCTATCACTAATTGCCTGTGCATGGGAAGCCCTTCTTCCCTTCACTATTAAAGGACCCCTACACCTCCCTTTCCTCTTCATCTCTACCTACTCTACTCCCACCTACTCTTAAGCTATAATAGCCTACCAAATCTCCGTTAGAGCTTAGTCCCAAGCTACAAAGGCCTCCTATTAGTGTAATGTTCCTATACCCCACCAAATATTCATCCTCCATCTCACCACCTTCATAGGAAGCCTTGGAGTCGTCCTCCCACCTCCATTCTGATAGAAGATCACCTCCATCTCCTCATCCCCATTCCAGAGCATTGGTGAAGCATTCCTCTACCTGACATCCTCCTACATCTCACCTCCATTGTCCAGCACCTCACTCTCTTCATCCAAGCTACCGCCAAGTGCCGTCGTCTCGCCAAACAATCGATTTGGGAGATTCCTTCTCACCCTTCTCTTTTGTATTTTTTTTAGCATATTGTAATAAACATTTGCATGATATATGATATTTGTTTTCATCTCTTTTGTGAGTTATCTTGCTTTCACTTTTCTTTACAAAAACATAAAAAAAATCACAAAACCTAAAACACCAAAAGGAAACAACATGAAGCACGGATTTCAACGAAAGTAAACGTCACCTCCCTGTGTTCGACCTGGGACTCCCTTGGAATTTCGGTTAAAAATTATATTTGATAATGTGTTTTGTGAACTACGACAATGGGCTTCTCATAACCCTAATTTTACTTCGCCAAAGACTGTTGATCACAGGAATAGAGAGCGAAAACTATGCCTAACTCTAAGTATCATCATCCAATTATCCAAAAATTAAGAGTCCTTGCACTAAACTTAGTGCTCTAGTAGACACTTTACTATCACCTCACAAATATCAGGTGGATCTAAAAGAAGATAATTTTCTTGACTCCATAACGGACTTTCCTAAGGTTTAGGAAAAGAAGAAATGCTCTTCTTCGACCAACTAAAAATGTCTATTGGTTTTCTTAAAAGATCCTTTACCCAATCTACATGCAAGTGAAGTAAATGTACTGGATTCTAAACTAACAATTTTAGAAGAACATCTTCAATGAAACCTCCTTGATAAAGATCTTTTGCTAGGGACTAACCAATTCAGCTCAAGAAAATAAAAGAGTTTTTTTTTTTAAGAAACTAGTGCACCTAACCTAAATGCATGCAAATGCTATAAAACACCCTTACGTTGTACCCCCGATGCCTAAGTCTAATAATGTCCTCATTTGAAAATTAATGACATAGAAGAATATCACCTTAGGAGGAGAGTGGGAGGAGCTAATGCTCCTCAAGCCGAAGTGCATCCAAAACCTGGCCATCTGAAAGAGTAACATAAGGTTTAAGTCATTATCCATTTACCTTAAAGCTCTCACTGCATTTTCAACTACTCCATAGGGGAAGACATTAATAACAACATACATCCCATCTCAGTGAGACTTGAGCTTTCTAGGAAATCATTTAAGTCTGGAATTAGAAAGTCAAACCCACTGGTTGGGCTCAAAGGTCTTGCTAATAATGTGCTTATCATGGAAGACCTTTATACATTTCTTGTAAGCTTAGGAGGTTTCGTATGTGTCATTGCGAAGCTCCTCAAGCTCACTCAATTCCAACATGCGTACCTTACTTGCTTTATTTAGAATTAAGTTGATGTTTTTAATAGCGCAATAAGCTTTGTGTTGGATTTCAACAGGAAGGTGACACACTTTCCCGTAGACAAAATAGAAATGATACATGCCCAAGGGAGTCTTATAGTAGGCCCAAAGATCATCATTCAATTTTTTAGACCAATCCCTACGGTCGAGCCTAACAATTTTCTCCAAAATCCACTTAATTTCCCATTTTGACACTTCAACCTGACAAGTTATTTAGGGATGGTAAGGTGTGGCTATCATGTGATTGACTCCCAAATTTTTTAGTCATGTGAAGTGCACATTCTTAAAGTAAGGTCCTCCATCACTTATGATAGTCATTGGGCACCCATACCTAGAAATGATATTAACCCTAACAAAATCCAAGACCATGGATTGGTCATTAGTTTGTGTGGGTATGGCTTCTATCCATTTCGATACATAGTCCATGACCATAAGGATGTACTCATATTTGAAGGACACAAGAAAGGGACCCATGAAGTCAATGCCCCAGATATTAAAGATCTCAACATGGAGAATAGGTTGCTGGGGCATCTCATCCCTTTTTCCAATGGTTCCTGTTTGCTGGCAACATTGACATGTGCCCACATACATATGTGCATCTCTGAATAATGTGGGCCACCAGAAGCCAAACTGAAGAACCTTATGGGCAGTCTTTTTCCTGCTAAAATGCCCTCCATAATGGAGGTCATGGTAGAAACACATTAAACTCCTTTGTTCTTCGTCAAGGACCAACGGTGGAATAACTGGTTGTTGGCTATCATAGGTCGCGTATTTGATTTAAAATAGCGTCATAGTATAGCATGAAATACGACTCAACAAAACATTTTAGTTAACGAGATAGTAAGTCCCGGTCGATCTCAAGGAGGCATTTAGAAAAGTGAAATTGATTCGAACTTTTTGCTACTTGCTTAGAAATGCATGTCGGTTTCCAACCTATGAATAAATGTGTTTCCAGTCATGTTATTAACTATAATGACATGTGCATGCGTCAGATAGGTGACAAAAGTGAACTTGTGAGTATCAATGCGCACGATCCTAGTTATGCAATGGCTATTTACCGAAAAAGCATCGATTGTTAGGTCGTTAACATCTTCATGCACCGACATGCTTGTTGTAAATATATAAGAAGTTATAGCAAGCAACTTATTATCACAAGAAATATTTTGCAAGGAAGCTCATGGTGATTCCACAACAGACATATATATATAAAGCTTAGGTGTTTTTCATTTCGTTAGGAGTTATTACAAGGTGGATCTAGATGAAAGCTTATACAGTAATGATTAAAGCAGAAACTAGCTAACAGAAACTGAGTGCATGTGCAGATATATAGCAGATTGCGCATGTATCAAGTAGGAGGAAGTTGACTACACTACTAAAGCAGAAAATAATGCAGAGAATTAAAATATAAAAAACTACTTGTCTACTTATCTATCTAACAGGAGGAAGGGCATTGGAGGTGGTCTCCAATGGCCTTTTGGTCTTGAGGTGGTAGGGAGGAGGAGGGCGACCAATGGTGGGTAGGCTGGTCCTTCGAGAGATGGTGGAGAGCTTTCTCTAGCCTTGGGTGTGGAGGTGGGAATGGTGATGGTGATGGAGCTTGTGGATGGAGGTGGAGAGCTATGCTAATGGCAAGATTGGGTGTATGGTCATCCAAGAGGGTCTTTTTATAGACTCTTGGATGGCTATGGGAGTGGCCCTCTAGAGAACTATGGAATTCTCTAGAGAGTCTTTAAGGTGGCCATCCAAGAGAGAGAGTGAGAGGTGGTATTTAGATCCAAAAATCATGGATCTAAGAGAAGACTCTCCCTCGTTTGCTATTTTTAGCAACTAAGGTGGCGGCACCTATGGAGACTTCTAGAGGACTCTAGGTGTGTGAAGCTAGGTGAGGGTGTGTGTGTGCATGAACTAAATGGCTAGGTGATCTAGTGGTCTTGGTTAGTCCTATAGGTTTAACTTATGGTAGGTCTTAGAATTAGGGTTGCAAACCCTAATTACTAAAGGGAATCTGTAATTAAAATTGTCATAAGTTTAATTGAGTGAGTGTAAACCTAATTGAGAGTTAGAATACTCAATTAAGTTAGGCTTAGGCCAATTGGACTCTCACTAAGTCCAATTAGATTTGTGTAGGTTGAGATCAAAGCTCAATTAGACTCCATGAATCCAATTGACTAGGCAATTGTAATTGACTATGATATAAGTCAATTAGGCATAGTGAGAACCTAATTAGGTTCTTAGGAGGGTCTTAGGCTGGTGTACTAACCTTAGGGCACCTTAATTTAAGTTCCTTAGGGTTTGGAATTGGGTTTAGGGACTTAGGAAATCAAGATCCAAGCTTGATTTCCAAAATAGGGTCTAGAGAGGAGTATTAGACGTCCAATATAAGTGTCAGACTACTTATACTAAAAAATAAGAAGTCTAGTGAAAGAGCGATCTTCGTCTTTGTTGAAAGCTTTAACATAAAATGTTGTGTCGTTATAGTTCGTTGCGTGGTAGAAAATCGCTTTTCAAAAATATTTAATAATTCAAAACTAACCACAAAGAGTTAGGTCGCCTCCATAGAGAGGAATTAGCCTATTTAAACTAGGGAATAGTGTCTCGTTTACTCAGAAAACTCAACACATACGCATACTAACTGGTGCACGTGTTCTCAACATAAATGCTTGATTTAAATAATGTAGGGGCGTACATGCAAAATCACCACAATATAATAGCAAGTAAAATAGTGATATTGATACAGGTAACTCCGTAAATATTAATTTCCTACAAGATAGAGTCTGTTCACTATATCTAATATCCCATATTAAATATCATTCATGAGTAGAATTCAACCATAAGTAATTAATCAAAAGTAGAGGGATATTCATGCAATTTGATGCAACATATTAAATCAGGAAAGTAAATGAATAGTGCATTCGACAATGGCATATGTTGTAAATTTTAATGTTGCCTTCATTGTAGCATAACAGGGGATTACTTCCTCTTGTGCTCGCGCAAAGAGGAGCGGATGGTGGACCGTGCAGAGCTCGGTGGAGGTTGCATGAGATGAGGGCTATGCGTGGGTGGTGATGGTGTGTCGAACAGTGGTCGGCAATCTTGCTGGCAACAAGGACAACCGGCAGCGGTGATGGCAGCTTACCGGCATGTGCAGGCGGCTACCGACCTTCAGAGGGTGTGGCTGAACTTGTGGAGGTGCAATGAGTTCGTTGGAGGCACCAGTACAAAGCTTCGTGGCCTCAAACGTTGGCTGTGTGGGGAGGGTCCGCTTGGAGCTTTGGGTTCTCCCAGTTGGTGGAGAAGGAGAAGACGAAGATGGCTACTGGTGGCGTGTGCATGTGTGCGCATGCGAGGAGCGCGAGTGGCTGCTACACGGAGGTGGACGGGTATGCGCACAAGGGCGTGGCTGCCTGCAGGCGCGGTTGCCCACGAGCATGATGGTGCTGTGATTGAGAGATGAGGAGCGAGGACGCGGTGGGTTAAGGTTGGGTGTTGGTTTTCATGGAGGGAAGAAGAGAGTTCAAAGGGGAAGGAGTGGTGGAAGAGGAAGAGGATGATGAATGAGCCGTGGCTATGGTTGCAAGCATGCAGAGAGGGGTTGTGGAACAACGGTGGTGTTGGGTTGTAGGTGGTGGTGATGATGGCATGCACACACTCTATCACTGTGTGTGCTTCGATAGTGAGGGCGTTGTTGAGGACGTGGAGGCCACAGTGCTCGCTGATGTCCATGATGCACGCCTCCTCGGTGGAGAAGATGGAGAGCCTGGCCGAGATCCCCCCCTGGGAAGAAGATATCTTGTATGGGTTGTTCTGTGGTTGGAGAAAAGAGCGGCGTGGAGTGGGCAGTGCGTTAGGATAAGGGAATTGTTGCGCGGGGGATGGCGGTGCGTGAGGAGGGGGCACGGCGGCTGGCCACGTGCGTGCGCGAGAGGACGTTTTATTTTATAAAATAATTATTTATATACAATTAGTTATAAAATGCAATAGAATATATGTAAACTTAAGTAATGATGTATGCAATAATTCTATGACCTAATGTAGTTATTAACAAACATAAAATGTAGGAATAAAGTTAACTTAGGCGTAACAATAGTCCGTTAAAATGGACTCATCAAATACCCCCATGTCTAAGATTTGCTAGTCCCTAGCAAAAGTGAAGAATAATAGAAGTAATCAGAAGATTTCTTCTTTCCTTATTCCAAAAATTTAGAGATCCAGACTGATGTGAAGTGATAGTAGCTTAAGTAATGGATTCAAGTGAAAAGCCAACTTACATTTGAAGTTCGCACTTAACCCTTGATAAAATTCTATCAGGATAGGCAACTACTTCCCTCGGGGATAAGACAGAAGATAATCTATAATTTGACCCCAGCTTTTTGGCTTAGGTAGGATATATCGAGTTGAATGGATTTGTATTTGGTGGCACACACTCATCTAGTGCTACATGTAATCTTATACTATAGACTCTAGATCTCTAGACTATTGAATAAGTTAACTCGGAGAGAGGCTAAATAACTGTGCTCTCTTGATATTCCTTTGTGCTCACTCTTTTCCTTCTTTTCTTTGTGAGATCACAAATCCTACCAGATTTAGTAAATGTATTCACTATTTGGTGACCTCACATGGCATTCACACTTCAACTAAAGTCCTAATAACTCTACAACTAAGTTAGAGTCCTCAGCCAGTATTCGGGCGATCAGAAATACTAAAAGGTAGGTATGGGCCATATTTGGTGGATCGCAATGGGTGTTTTTGTTGCCTCAGAAACATCGTCACGAAGATAAAACTATAAACTTTGACTCTTTTCTTTTTCTTTTCTTGCTCACTTTTCTCTTTTATTTTTCTTCTTTTTTTTTCTTAATATAATTGTTTCATTTGTTTTTCTTCTTCTTTTTCTTTCTTAATAAATCAACATAGCATGACGTAGACTTTTATTTATAAGGCATTATTAGAGATGATGATGGTCAAGAGGATATTGTGTGGCTTATTTGGTGGAAGTGCCTACTCTCAGCACTGGGAAGGAATGGATAGGACAAGCATATTTCTGACTTTTGACATTACTACCCTCCTTCAGCCAAGGACTCTATGAAGGACGGTCATAACCATCCACCATAGTCATAGCTTTATTAAGACTCAATCTCTGTGTATCTGCCATATTTGGTGACTCTCAAAAATTCACACAATGTATGCACACAGGAACAGAGAGTGAAAAATATTCTTAACTCAGAATTATCATCATCTAATTGTCCAAAACATAAGAGTCCTTGCACTAGACTTACCGCACCAGTAATCTCTCTACTTTCTTCTCACAAATATGAGGTGGATCTACTAGAAGATAGTATGTCTGACTCCCTTTTAACTGTCTAAGGGTTCAGTAGACTAAAAATGCTTATTGGTTCTCTTTAAAGATCCATTACTCAGTCTACGTGCAAGTGAAGTAAATGTATTGGATTCTAAACTTAAGAAATAATTTAAGAAGAAAAATATTTAATAACACCTCCATGACAAAGATCTTTTGCTAGGGACTAACCAATTCAGCTCAAGAAATTTTTTTTTTATATGCTAACCTAAATGCATGAATACTTCCTAAAATGCAAAATGCACCCCCCCATGCCAAAATCCTATAATGTCCTCATTGTAAAATTAAAATAGGTGGAGAAAGGAAGGAAATCACTTGAAGATGGTATTATTCAAAAAGCTGGGTTGCCTCCCAACAAGTGCTGCATTTTCTATCAGCAGCCAAACTTATAGGGAACCTGTAAGTCTGGTTCCAGACAAAAAAGGCTAGGCCCTAAAAATATACATAACAGCGTGGGCCTAGAAAACAGGTAGCCACGGATGTTGGCGAGCTGATGATGCTGCGTGATTCCAAATGCTCGCTAGAAGACATGAAGCAGAGAACCTCGTTGGCTACCTGGAGAGGTCTAGGAATAACAAAAGCAATATGAAAAGGGACCTCCTGAAATGGAATAAGTGGAGGATAACAAGGGTCGTCCAAAGCAGGAAGGGTTTTAAAAGATAGAAACATTATTATTTCAAACCCTTGAATGGTGAGACTAAATGTATAAGCATCAATCCAAACTCACCATTCTACCCAAGGATGTACTGGCCTGATATGTTCTCCAGAAAGAATGTAAATGAGCAATGACCTGAGCCGAGGATTAGGTAAGGAATCTACTGGTTGCTTAAGTGATTGGGTGGTAATTATTAAGTCCAAAGAGGGCTTAGGCTGTTTAGGTTCCATTCCCAATAATAATTCGTATTCCACATCCTTACCTAGCTTCATTATTTTATGAACCTCCAATTGCTCCTCTACAATAGATGAGTCATGAATAGAATTCAATATCTCATTAGTAGACTCATGATCAACATGCTTTAATGACAGTTGGGTTTCTTGGGAAGTAACGAGATCAGAATTATCAGCAAATCCATCCCTGGGTTCTTTCTTGTCAATTACATCCTTTCTGGGGACTCTGTGTGCTACTTCATTATCCTTAATATCTTTAGGAGGATTATCATCTTTAATGTTATGGAGAAAGCCTATATCACTGAATTTGTTGTTCTTCTCGGGGTATAAAACCTCAATTGATGTATATTGTCCTTGAGAGTCTCCCCTAGAATTCTCATTATTGTGTTTGTCCTCCCATATCAACTAATGGTTTTGCTGAGGATGACTCTTGATTGCACCGCAAAAATACACCTGCAATTGTGCCATCTTGTGCTATTTCCTAGCATTACCAGTGCATATTAGGTATCCATAGTCGCATTTGTAAAAATACACGCATGCATGCATTTAATTGAGAGGGGAGGAGAGTGAATAAAATGGCCTCGCAATTCACATTTTCTTCAAGTGCTGCTTCACAAAATTTCCATCTTTATTTTTATTCCTATTTGATTTTGAATTCTTCCCCACGGCTACAAAGCATGGCAGCTTCCTCCTCGCGCCATTCCTTGCTCAGCATACCTTGCCAAGCCATGCAAGCCACTCCTTGCAACCGCATGCACAGCCAGGGCATGGCTGTGCATGCTTTCTTCTTCTTTAAAATGAGCTCGGTTTCTTCTTGCAAAGGGGAACCTGGTCCATCAAAAACACACAACAACTTCTCTTCTTCTCCAGGCCATCTCCACCCCTCTCCCTCCATACGCAGACGCTCCTCCTTTGAGGAGACACTCTGCGGGTAGGAGCACCTCACAGTGGTGCACAACCACCACTGTGAGTCCACCACCGCCTAGCTCATCAGAGAGTTGATGGGCGTGGTGGTTCTCTCTTTGTTTCAACGTTCAAGCCAACCCTGCCATTACCACAAAGCTTCACGTCTTGAAGCTCAACCGGCCACCGCACGCCCTTGCAGCAGCCGGCCAAGCTCCACCACGCACGCCAGCAGGGTGGTGGTCTTCTCTTCCCTGACATCTTCGTTTCCAGCACTTCTGCCATTGCTGCAGGCTTGAAGGTCTGAAGCTCCGCGGTAGTAGCAGCAGCAAGGTGGTAGTAGGCACACAGGCCACCGCACGCCCGCACGCAGGCCACCGCACGCGCCTGTAGGCTGCCCTTGCCTTCCGCTTCTTCGCGTACGCTGGCTTCTCCCCGCAGCCCAGCCGGCACAGACCCTCTTCTGAGCGCGTCGAGCTGTCCACACCCTCCGTACTCACAACACCAGATGCAGGCAGTTGCACGGCTTGCCCTGGCACTCTAGCCACTATTCACGCATTTCAGCGGAACACCGTGGGTACAGTGGGGTGACCAGTAAGTTTCTCACTTATCCAGTCACCCGGCGCGCCGCAACCGGCCAGCGCCCGCACCCATGTCCAGCCCTGCACCAGCTCCAGCGCCCACCTACGCGTCTGCCTTCTCCCTCACCCGCCCACTTCAACGTCTGCGAGCGCCTGCTTCCTTCGCCAACGTATGCTCGCCCACTCCCAGCGCCCGCGTCTGCCAACCCACACCCGCCTCTCCAGGCAGCGCTGTGCACTGCGGTTCCTTCCTCCATGCCACTCACTCTAGTGCGCATCTCTTTGTGCGCCTATGCACCTGCGCACGTGCGTGCGCTACCAGACATTGGTCCTGAGGCTGCAGACGACTTAAACGCCATTCTTCTTCAGCAGTCTCTCTCGCTCTCTCTCTCTCTCACAACACTCTCTCTCTCTCTGCAGACACACACACACACTCTCACCTATACACTATTATGCACTTATATATATATATATACATATATATATTTATATCTATATATATTTATATACATATATATACATATATATATACTTATATCTATACATAAAGTAGTACCTATATACCTAAGTATTAGTATACATATATGCATACATATATATATATATCTACATACTTATATATATATATACACATATATATTTACATATATACATATAGTTATATACGTATACATATATATATACATATATATACACATATACTTATATATATATATATATACAAATATACATACATATATACATATATATCTATAATTATATATATATATATAGTTATATATACATACCTATACATATATATATATATACATATATCTATCTATGCATATATTTATATCTTTATATATATACATATATAACTACATATATACCTATATATTTATAACCATATATACATATAGATATATTTACATATATACATATACATATATTTTTTCACATTACTTACTATACGTTGTATCGTGGGAATATCTGCATCAGTTGCTGATATTTATCGATACATGCATACAGAAAACATGGTCACACTCATCTTCCATCAATCCACCTTACACTTCACGCGGCACTTTGTCCTATTGGTTGCATCTTTCTAGACGACGACCGACTCGACACCGTGCTACACTCCATCTCTGCCTCCACCACCACCCCTTTATACATATATATACATATACATATACTATATTTACTTTATTTTTGCTTCTCTTTCCTTCCAATAAAAAGATAAAAAAATATATAAAAGAAAAAAGATAATCCTTGACTTGCAGATACTCCATCTTGTGAATAGCAAGACCCATTTTGGAACCCTGATTTGACTCAAAGCCAAGAACCTAGTTTTGAGGGTGTGCCTCAAGGACAAGAATTATCAGAAAAAAATCTAAATAGAAAAACACTAAAAACACAATAAATGAATGGAAGAGATTCATTGTAGGAAAGGTGTAGAAACTTGACTTCTAATCCCACTTCCCTAAGTTCGACCTTGGGCCTAAAAGTGACCAAGATAAAATCAAGTAGTCCAGGTTAAAAATTTTGTAAAGAGATGGTTAGGTCCGATTTAGGTTAACTACTATAATCATTTCAATGATAAAATCACCATATTAACACAACCTAACCGGGTTCGACCATTCATCTTTCAACTCTCAAAATCAAAAGAAGGGAGGAATTTGGATTTCACCAAATTACTTATATCCTCAGGGGTAAGTCCTCGAATAACACATAATCCCCCTATGATTCACTCTAGATTCTAAGGCCAGGTTCCTCCATCAGGTTATCATCCTCCTCTAAAATTGACTCTTTGTACCCCTGAGACCAAAATTGATCCAATTCGTCCTCCACTCCCTTAGGGTCACCTTCAATGGACGCATTTAAATCCTTAGAATGTTGGATGGTAGGTGTTGATTTCCTAAGTGGAGGGTTAGCATTAGGCTCACTAAGGGTAGAATGGGGTTCCACCAGATAATTAATAGGGGAACTGATATGAAAAATATGACCTTGACCCGGGTTATCAAGTGTAAGGAAAATACTGTCATTGGGGTCAAGGTCCTCAAGAGGTACCATCTTCCCTTTCTTTTGACTCCAATATAGCTCGGGTGGATAATTACTGGGATCATTCTCCTCTAGTGGCCGTGTCTCATTGGGAGAGTCTAAGTGATAGCTATGCAAAATAGGATCCTTATTGTCATTGGTTTCCTCAGAATTATTTTCATTATCATAATTGTACGAGTAGGGATCAGAATTACTGGAAAGAGCGTACCTAAGCTGTCTAATTTCTTTGTTCAATTGTTGACTATTCCTCAACATCTCTCCCATAGACTCCATCATTTCGTTTTGTTGTTTTTGCATTTCTATCATAAAAGAAGAGAGGCTACTACTATCAGATTAGGGAGGATAGTCAATCTCAGGCTCTGGTTGCTTAGCGGTATCGGTCCAACCTCGATATGGAAAATCATGAAGGGTGGGAGGGTTGGGTGTTTGCATAGTAGTAGGGATTCCAGGGTTGGAAAATCCCACTCCTAGGCTTTGCTCAAAAGTGGGAGCTATTGGGCCAGTACTCCCAGGATAGGAATATAAATGATCCCATGAATTGTCAATGTACCCATCAAGGGATGGATACGCTCGGTATCATGGGATCCAGGTTAAAAGATGGGAAGTATTGACTCTGATAATCTAAATGATAGGAGTAAGGGTGATCCATTTCTTTAAGCCAACAAGTTTAACTCTCTTAGGATTTAGAAGAAATCAAAACACAAACAAAAACTTCCTAGAGAGTTCTACCCCTGTCAAAACAAACACAAATATATTGGGATCTATTTTTTGTGGATTCTAGGTCTTAGGTGTTCAGTTGGTGGACAAACATGTTTTGCAAGAATTACGCTTCCTAGGCCGACATTCATTGGTGCCTACAACCTACTCGGAAGGGATGGAAGTCTCGAATCGAGCCCACGCACGAGGAACCGAAGTAAGTTGGTGGATAGGCTTGTTGATTTATAACTAACTTCCCTTATGGTGCAAAGAGGAGAGGTAGAAATTTATCTAGTGACCTTATGTGTGAGGTGCACAATGTCTCAGGTGTGCAATCATACATTCATGTTTTGAGTTTTGAAATCTCGCAAACAAGATCCTTTTGCACACAAGTTTAAGGCATAGATTTTAAGGTCCAATCACTCAACAGTCTGAATTTCTAAAGTGACCATTGAATTAATTCGATTCAAGCACTTTAGTGGCCTTAGATTTAGGTTCAATGCAGATGCATGACAAGTAATTGATACTCAAGAAAAAGACGTACCTTACTCCAGCTTTCTTCAATGCAAGGATGTCTGCAATGCAATTAAGATAAACTAGATGATGCTCATTCAGTCCTAGATGATCGACCTACTGATATGCAGCTTCTAGTAGGCAGTTCAAAAATTATTATTATTATTTTAAATAATAATATTAGGCAAATAAACCTAATCTATCCAACTAACTAACCTATATGCAATTCAAACAATTCGACTAATCCTATAATCTAGATAAAATGGGAACACACTCCCAAAAATATGCTCCCGCATACAAGAGTAATAAGAAATAAAGAAACACTGGGAACACGTTCCCAAAAATACCCGACAAGGGTCCAAAAGATAGAAATTAAGTTCTAATGTCTATCTAAACTAAATCTAAACTAAGATCTAATAACTAAATCAGACAAAGGCTCCTCCGTACACCTACGTGCATGGGATCAAGGGCCATAAGCACCAATTGCTGGCCTCCAGGTGGCGTCAAGGTCCACCAAAAATATTGCCTCCGTCGTGCGTGCCCACCGCATTCGTTACGTGTTTTTGCATAGAAAAAGATCCACAGTTAGTAATTCAGGAAAGCTTTCAAAATTGCATAAAAATAACATAAAATTCCCAAAAAAATTAATAGCCGTGTTTCCTCTCTGGCAATGATGCCATTTGAAAGAGTGATCTTCGTTTTCATTGAAAACTTTAACATAAAATCTCGTGTCGTTATAGTTCGTTGCATGGTAGAAAATCGCTTTTCAAAAATATTTAATAATTCAAAATAACCACAAAGAGCTAGGTCATCTCCACAGGGAGGAATTAGCCTATTTAAACTAGTGAATAGTGTCTCGTTTACTCAGAAAACTCAACGCATACACATGCTAACTGGTGCACGTGTTCTTAACGTAAATGCTTGATTTAAATAATGTAAGTGTGTACATGCAAAATCACCACAATACAATAGCAGGTAAAATAGTGATATTGATACAGATAACTCCGTAAATATTAATTTCCTACAAGATTGTGCCTGTTCACTATATCTAATATCCCATATTAACTATCATTCATGAGTAGAATTCAACCATAAGTAATTAATCAAAAGTAGAGGGATATTCATGAAATTTGATGCAACATATTAAATCAGGAAAATAAACGAATCGTGCATTCGACAATGGCATATGTTGTAAATTTTAATGTGGCCTTCACTGTAGAAAAATAGGGGATTACTTCCCCTTGTGCTCGCGCGAAGAGGAGGGGAAGGCGGACTGTGCAGAGCTCGATGGAGGGTGCGCGCATGAGGGTGTGGCTACCTGCGGGCGCGGCTTCCCGCGAGTGAGGTGGTGCTCCGTTTGAGAGATGAGGAGCGATTACGTGGTGGGTTAAGGTTGGGTGTTGGTTCTTGTGGAGAGAAGAAGAGAGTTAATAGGGGAGGGGGTGGTGGAAGAGGAAGAGGATGATGGATGAGGCATGGCTACGGTTGTAGGTGTGCAGAGAGGGGTTGTGGAACGACGGTGGTATTCAGTTGTAGGTGGTGGTGATGATGGCACGCACAAACTGTATCACCATGTGTGCTTCAACGATAAGGGCGATGTTGAGGACGCGAAGGCCACAGTGCATGCCTCCTTCACGGTGGAGAAGATGGAGAGCCTGGCCGAGATCCCCCCTAGGAAGAAGATATCTTGTATGGGTTGTTCTGCAGTTGGAGAAAAGAGCGGCGTGGAGTGGGCAGTGCGTTAGGATAAGGCAATTGTTGTGTGGGGGAAGGCGGTGCGTGAGGAGGGGGCGGCGGCTGGCAGCGCATGTGCGTGAGAGGAGGTTTTATTTTATAAAATAATTATTTATATACAATAAGTTATAAAATGCAATAGAATATATGTAATCTTAAGTAATGATGTATGCAATAATTCCATGACCTAATGTAGTTATTAACAAACATAAAATGTAAGAATAAAGTTAACTTAGGCGTAACAATAGTCTGTTAAAATGGACTCATCATTTAGACCTCTTGTCTAGATGTCCAATCAGAGGTCATGGTGGATTCAAGGTTCTGTCTTGTAATTCTGCAGAAATTGGACGTCTCACAACTTGTCTGGACATCCAATAGCACTGGAGACTTGGGTTCTGTCTGTGGTTGTGCCTAAGAGTTTTGGTCGTCCAATAACTTATCTGGATGTCCAGATAAGGGCTAGAACTAGGGTTTTGAGGTATACTAGGCTAAGGTAACCTAATCTAAGGGTGGCTAAGGCTTAGGATGGTCTCTAGGGCTATCCTAGGACTAGGAATGGTCCTAAGTTCTTCATAATTTAAACTCTACAATAAATTCCACTAAGTAGAGTGGCATACCTCAACCCTACATTATTTCTCTACTTTATTCCTATGTGTTCTGCCCCAGCTCTGCTGCAGCATCATGATTGCTCAGCAATCATAGGTCGTAATTTACCTAAATTAGGCTAGGACTTACATAAGTTAGGATAATTCATGCATGCATAAGCATTATTTGCATCTTTACTGCTTTCTTTTATCCATGCATAAAATAATGCTATAATGTGTTGATTAGGTGCATTATGTCAATTACAGGTAATAAGCTGATCAGAATCTAGATCGAAAGCTGGATTTGAAGCTGGATCTGAAGAATAAGGAATAACTGGTGTTGCAGCAGAGCTGGAGCAGAAGACCTAGAATAAGATGTAGTAGACAATAATGTAAGGGGTTGAGGTATGCTATTCTATCTAAGTATGAATAAAGCAGTAAATTATGAAGAACTTAGGTCTATCCTAGCCTTATAACAGCCTAGAAGCCTCGCCAAGCCTTAGCTCACCCTTACATCAGGTCACCACACCCTAGGAAACCTCAAAACCCTAATTTCAACAGCTATCTGGATGTCCAAATGAGTTATAGGATGTCCAGAACCCTTAGCCAACTCCCACACACCTTAAACCCACTTCTTCAGTGTTATTGGATGTCCAAACACTTGGTCAGACGTCCAATTTCTGCAGAATAGCTAAGATAGAACCTAGAATCCTTCCTAACCCTGATTAGACATCCAGAATTGAAGTCTGGACTTCTAATTTTTTAGTATAAGTCGTTTGATATTATTATTGGATGTTTGGAACTGATCTCCAGTTCCTGTTTTGAGATTCAAGCCTTGATCTTGGATCTCTAGCTCCCTAAACCTAATTCTAACCTCCTAGGAACCTAAATTAAGGTACCCTAACCCTAGTACATCACCTTTAGACCTCCTTAAAACCTAATTAGGTCCTCACTAAACCTAATTGACTTAGATCATAGTCAATTACCATTACCTAGTCAATTGGACTCATAGAGTCCAATTGAGCTCAGATCTCAACGCATACAAGTCCAATTGGACTCAATGAAAGTCCAATTGACCTAAGCCCAACCTAATTGACACTCAATTAGGTTCACACCCATTCAATTAAACTTGTGTTAAGTTTAATTGCATTTCCCCCTTAGCAATTAGGGTTTGCAACCCTAATTTAAGACCTACACCAACCTAAAGCCCCTTAGGACCTAACCTATATCACTTAGACACATAGGGCACAACCACACACACACACACACACACACACCCATTCACGCACTCCCACACCACCTAGAGTGTTCCAGGTTCTTCCAATGGTGGCGCCACTCTTAGTTGCCAAAATTAGCAACCAAGACCATTCAAATTGGAGATCCACAAATGGTGGATCTAAAAACCACCTCTCTCTCTCTTTGGCCGGCCACTCTTGGAGCTCTCTCTAGAGAGTTCCATGATTGCGCAGCAATCATAGGTCTTAATTGACCTAAATTAGGCTAGGACTCAACATAAGTTAGGGTAATTCATGCATGCATAAGCATTACTAGCACCTTTACTGCTTTCTTTTAGCTATGCATAAAATAATGCTATAATGTGCTGATTAGGTACATTATGTCTATTACAAGTAATAAGTGGATCTGAAGCTGGACCTGAAGTTGGATCTGAAGAATAAGGAATAACTGGTGTTGCAGTAGAACTGGAGCAGAAGACCTAGAATAAGATGTAGTAGACAACAATATAAGGGAGTTAAGTTATTCTATTCTATTAAGTAGGAATAAAGCAGTAAAATGTGAAGAACTTAAGTCCATCCTAGCCCTAAGATAGCCTAGAAGCCTCCCCAAGCCTTAGCCACCCTTAGATTAGGTCACTGCACCCTAGGAAACCTTAAAACCCTAATTCCAACGTCTATCTGGACGTCGAGACACTTGGTCAGATGTCCAATTTCTGCAGAATACCCAAGATAGAACCTAGAATCCTTCCCAACTCTGATTAGACATCCAGAAATGAAGTATGGACTTCAGATTTCTGAGTATAAGTCATCTGATACTATTATTGGACGTCTGGAACTGTTCTCCAGTTCCTGTTTTGAGATTGAAGCCTTGATCTTGGATCTCTAGCCCCCAAAACCTAATTCTAACCTCATAGGAACCTAAATTAAGGTGCCCTAACCCTAGTACATCACCTCTAGACCTTCTTAAGGACCTAATTAGGTCCTCAATAAAAGTAATTGACTTAGATCATAGTCAATTACCATTGCCTTGTCAATTGGACTCATAGGGTCCAATTGAGCTCAGTTCTCAACCCATACAAGTCCAATTGGACTCAGTGAGAGTCCAATTGACCTAAGCCCAACCTAATTGAGTTATTTCACTCTCAATTAGGTTCACACTCATCCAATTAAACTTGTGTGAAGTGTATTTGCAATTCCCCCTTATCAATTAAGGTTTGCAACCCTAATTTAAGACCTACACCAACCTAAACCCCCTTAGGACCTAACCTATATCACTTAGACACATAGGACACGACCACACACACACACCCATTCACACACTCCCACACAACCTAGACTATTCTAGGTTCCTCCAAAGATGGCTCCACTCTTGGTTGCCAAAATTAGCAACCAAGAACCATTCAAATTGAGATCTACAAATGGTGGATCTAAGAACCACCTCTCTCTCACCTTGGCCGGCCACTCTTGGAGCTCTCTCTAGAGAGTTCCATACTTCTCTAGAGAGTCTCCCTTAGGTCTATAGAAAGACCTAAGCGGTGGCCATTTGCACCCATCCATCCCTTGGCTTTATTCACTTCCATTTAGGTTAGCTACATTCACCTCCACTCCACCTTCACGAGTTTCTTAACCATGGCCGCCACCATCTCTATGCCAGGATGCTGGATCACCTCTCCAACCTCTCTCCAAGGGCCGACCGAAGCACCATTGGCCGCCCCTCCTCCTCTCAACCACTCAAAGGCCATCGCAGCCCGCCTCTGAATGCCCTTATTTCTACTAGATTAGTAACCTAGTTCTTCATAATTTACATGCTTTTATTTATTGCTTAGTAATGTAGCTCTTTATTCTCCCCCAATGATGCATGCAAAATCCCCCATAGATTCATGTATGCGATCATTTTCTGTTAGTTTGATTTATGTTTTCAAGCTTTCCTCTAGTTCCTTATTGCAAACACCCTCCTGAATGAATGAAATAAATTTTTTTTACATATATATCTCTGTGTCGAGAATCGCCATGAGCTTATTGATTGCAATATATTTTGTGTGATTAAGGTTGCCTGCTTTTAATTATTATCTATTGCAACCAGCATGTTGGTACCATAAAATATTGAGGATTTAACTATTAGTGCATTTTCCATAAACAACTACGACATAACTAGAATCGTGCGTACTGAAACTCACACTTTCACATTTGTCATCTATCCAACACATGCACATGTAATCAAGTTTCATAATGAAAGTGGCAAAACAATGATCCGACGATTAGAAACCGATGTGCGATTTTAAATAAGTAGAGTGAAAGTGATCGATTTCAAATTTGCATAAACGCCTCCCAGAGACGAATGATTGGGACTCAAGTTTCGTTATCTTTACAAAATCATTTCTTTTGATGAACGTTTTAATGCGATTATACTACGATTTTTGAGGATTTCAAAACTCGCAAAAATGGCTTCTGTCATTCCACACTTCTCTAGAGAGTCTCCCTTAGGTCTATAAAAAGACCTAAGGGGTGGCCATTTGCACCCATCCATTTCTTTGCTTCATTCACTCTTGGCTTCCATTTAGGTTAGCTACATCCTCCTCCACTCCATCTCCACGAGTAGCCTCACCATGGCCACTGCAACCTCCACGCCAAGATGGTGGATCACCTCTCCAACCTCTCTCCATGGGCCAGCCTAAGCACCATTGGCCACCCCTCCTCTCAGCCAACTCAAAGGGCATTGGAGCCCACCTCTGAATGCCCTTATTTCTGCTAGATTAATAGCTTAGTTCTTCATAGTTTACATGCTTTTTTTATTACTTAGTAGAGTAGCTCTTTATTCTCCCCTAATGATGCATGCAAAATCCCCCCATAGATTCCTGTATGCGATCATTCTCTGTTAGCTAGATTGATGTTTTCAAGCTTTGCTCTATAAGCTTTCCATGAGTTCCATGTTGCAAACACCATGATGAATGAATGAAAAATTTATATATATATATATATATATATATTTCTGTGTTGAGAATCACCATGAGCTTATTGCAAGATATTTTGTGTGATTAAAGTTGCCTACTTTTAATCATTATCTATTACAACCAGCATGTCGGTACCTGAAAATATTGAGGATCTAACTATTAGCACATTTTCTGTAAACAGCCACCACATAACTAGAATTGTGCGTACTAAACTTACACTTTCACATTTGTCATCTATCTAACACATGCGCACGTAATTAGGGTTCATAATGAAAGTGGCCAAACATTGATCTGACAATTTGAAACCAATGTGTGATTTTAAACAAGTAGAGCAAAAAAGATCGATTTTAAATTTGCATAAACGCCTCCTAGAGATGAATGAACCTGACTCAAGTCTCGTTATCTTTAGAAATCATTTTTGACGAGCATTTTAGCGCAACTATACTACGATTTCAGACGATTTCAAAACGTGCTAAAATGGGTTTGTCAAATGGCCCCGTTGCTAGGGAGGCAACGCCATTTTTGTTTTTGATATCTAGAATTCTCACTGACAAATCTTCCTCTACTTTGTTTTTGGATGTGCAAGACAACATGAGAAAATGGGAATCTACGCACACATCGAGCATTAGAAAAAAATCAGGTGCACATCTCCTCTTAGATTAGGATTTCTTTTTCTGAACCATAGGTTAGATTTATTTGAAAAACAAAAAGCCTATTTATTTTTGTGAAAAAGAAAATCAAAGAAAAAAATCTAGGTAGTTAGATTAGGTTTCCTATTGAATCCTAGGTTAGTTTTGAAAAAGCAAAAAAAAAAGAATTTGAAAAACCTTTGAAAAAAATCCTTCTTGAAATTTTTTTTTTAATTTTTTGGAAAAAGAATTTGGTGGAACATTTGAATTTTAAACTCAAACACCTTTTAAAAGCTTCTCCACCACCCTCTGATTTTCGGCTAGATTTCAAATTCTGATTTAACAATTCAATTACCGAAAAATTAATAAGTGAAAAATTCTGAAATTCAGGTTAAACCTTCATTTTCAAACCATTTTTCAAATGAAACTATTCAGTTAAAAAAAATTCTAAGTACAAAATTCTTAAAAATTCTCGAAGTGCAAGGGGGTCAACTGACACAAATTTGAAAATTTTCAAAATTCCGAAAGCAAGTCCAAGCAATCCTCGAATTTGTTTTGACTAAAAATGGTGGGGTTTGAAAGCTGATCTTATTGGCTTTAATTTCCATATTTTTCCCTAATTTTTGAAAGTCATTTGATACTGTTTCAATTTGAAATATTGACCATGGTTCAAAATTTCAGATCTAACCCTCTGACATTAGAAAATCTCTAGAAATTCGATTGAAATAGTAAAAATTACAAAAAAATATTCTATGAAAAGACAATTGAAAAAGGAATCTACCTGTAAAATTTCAACTTATTTGGATTCCAATTTTTTCCCATGAAGTATTTTTATTGCGTGATTTGCTGAAGAAGAAACAAAAAACCAAAAACCCTAGAATTACATGAACCCTAGGTTGCATCTTTAGGGTTACACTCTAGAGACCAAACATTTGGGCTAACCTAGACTTGATCAAGTCTAAGGTTTAGCTGGTTAGCTTGGTTATCTTGTGAGCCACTCACTATAAACCCCAATTGAAGAAAAAAGGGCTAAAATTAATTTTAAAATACGAAATCAACCCAAATTCGTTGTCATACTACTGGGTGTTTTCAATCTCTCTTGCTAAACCTGCTAACTAAGTTTACGGGGTAGTGTCAAACGATCGCGGCTAGGCGGTAATGGAATCGAAGGCATAAGCCAAAGGAAGAACCTTCCCCTCGTAACTAGACTCGCTAGGTTAGCTTGAGAGGTAGAAATCACTTTCAGTCATTTGCACGACGAAGTTTTCTTCAAGAATTCGAACATAAAATGAAAAATCTGGTCATCCGATTATAAGGACCATCTGATTGGTAAGGCCTTAGCCTTGTCTAGCTTGGCTACACCAACCCAGGGGTTGGGTGGTGTATGCAAGGAAGGAGGTCACTTAGATCTCGACTGGTTGGACCTTGGGAGCTGCTCCCAAGGAGGCAAGTCATCTCGCCAGGACCATCTTCTCCCCCACTTCTTCTAGTCCCATAGCTGCAATGGCTAATTCGAGAACTGGACCTAGATTGGGTCAGGATGCTGGTAATCTAAACCCGATGGCTCATTTGGAGGCCCAGGTGGTTGAATTAAAGGTGCTACATCAGCAGAGCATGGACCGTATCTTAACAACGTTTGATAGAATGCAGCACCCACCTTGAGGAGAACAACTTCAAAATTTCTATGATCCAACTTCACCGATTGTCACACCTTTAGTCCAGATTCCCGTAGGCGGAGACGCGTTTGAGCTCAAGCCTAATGTGATTGGTTTGATCAATAGTCATTTTTATGGAAACTCAAGCGAAGATCCATTCCAGCACTTAGAGGACCTGAGTTGACTCGTAGAAATGATTTGACCCAGGAATGTTGATCTTGGGATTGTTCTGATGAAGCTTTTCCCATTGTCTCTGAGGGACAAAGCTTCATACTGGTTCAAGACCATTGGGAGGCCAATTCTAACCTGGCCGGAATTACGATGTGAATTCCTGCAAAAGTTCTTCCCAATCGATCAAACGAACGCGATGAGGCATGCGATCACGACTTTCTCCCAAGAAGCTGGGGAGAAGTTGCATGATGCCTGCGACCTATTTCACAACCTTCTCCGGAAATGCCCGCACTATTGTATACCCAGATGGCACCTAGCTTAGATCTTTTACCATGGGCTGGATGACACACGTCGGTATCTAGCTGATGCATCTAGTGGCAAGAATTTTCTTGCAAAAGATGAGAACAACGCATTTGAGTTGTTCGAACCTTTGGCAGAGAACTCGATGAATGCCGCATCCATGAACCAATTCCAGCGGCCTGGTCAGCAGCGGGTTGGTGTCCATGAGGCTCACATCAAGTCTATTCGAGCCAACATGGATATCATCGTCAAGCAACTGGAAAGAATAAACCTGATCGAGAAAAAGATTGACCAAATTAGTCAGTGTCAATCTGACCTAAACTCTGCTCCTCCAAGGCCCTCCTATGCACCTCGAGCCCCTCCTCGAATTAATCTACTCACTCGGGATTCATCTTCTCCTTATTTACGAGATCCTGCATTTCAAGATCTCGTAAACAATCTCGATCGAGCACCATATAACCAGGGATACGCACCACCCGCTGACTATAATATGTTTCTCCTTGATGGATATATGTCTCAGACATCTTCAGCCTACGAGGATGTTAGTGCTATTCATGGATATAGGCGTAATAACCCATATTCAAAGATGTATAACCCTGGTTGGCACCAGTATTCGAGCTTCTCCTAGTCTGGTAACTCACAGAGACCACATCAAGATCCACACTACCAGACTAGGCAATATGGGAATGCGCAAAACACATACCCTAGGCAGCATCCATTCCCATCTCAGCAGTAGCAACCCCGTTCTATATACCAGCCGCTACACCAAGTTGCCAGTTACCCTTCAAAGTGGGTTGACCCTATGGAGGCACTGAAAGAGGAGCTGCAAGAATCGATGAGGAAATCTATGCAGGATAGCTTGCAAATAATGAAGGCGATGGCTGACCAGATACAGACTATATAGAACACGCAAAACCAGCTATTGCAGAAGCATAAGACTCAGGGAACCTTGCCCTCCCAACCTATCCCGAACCCTTGGTATGTGCAGAACCAAGGCACCCCACCTAGGTTTCAGGCACCACAAGGATAGGCACATGCCATATTATAGGCGCCTCCTGCACCACCTGGTTATGCTCAAGGCCAGCCACCTTTGATGTAGAACCCCACATACTCTGCCCATTCCGTTCCCCCACCACCTCATGGACTACAAGCCGATGCAAATGCTGTCTCATTGAGGAGTGGAAGGAAGGCATTCAACCCACCACATAGGCAAGCGGGTCCTGATTTTTCTCACCCTTTGCCACTGGCAGGTTCGACTCCTTCTTCATCTCAGTAGCCACCTATGGTATATAAGGGTAAGAGACCACTTGACCCTGAGATTCCCATCCCTTTTCCTGAGGCTCTGATGTGAAATGTAGTATGGAAGAAGGACACGTGGAATTTTGAGGACCTGAAGTCAATGTTCAAGGAAGTACATATTCAGGTCCCTCTCCTAAAGGCAATTGATCACATCCCCACTGTCTCTAGGTTCTTCAAGGACTATTGTACACCGAAGCAACAACCTAGAATTGGACGACAGGCAGTACTATCAAAAGAAGCTAGCGCTATGATTCTAGCTGACTTGCCGTCGAAAAAGAAAGACCCTAGCACCCTACTCATATCTTACTTCTTGCAGGATTCTCCATTTGATTGGGCTCTTCCAGATCTGTGTTCATCCATCAACCTAACTCCCACTGCCGTATTTGATCGATTTCGATTTGGGGAGTTAAAGCCTACCTCAGTCACGATTCAGCTGGCCAATAGATCAGTAAAAACACCGAGGGGGGTGGTTGAGAACATGATCGTAAAAGTCCGTGGATTCTGCTTTCCCGTAGACTTTTTTGTCCTCGATATGGAGGTTCCTCCTAATCTTCGAGATGCACCAATCATTTTGGGTCTCCATTTCTAGTGACAGCCTTAGCAAACATTTATTGTGCATCCAGGTGTATGGAGATAAGCCTAGGTAATGAGCGACTTTGACTTTACATATTCAGGGCATCAAGGAATTTTGACTATGATCACATAGAGGAGGATGGTGAGGACGAAGATTCGGCATACTATGGTAACATTGGGCTCCGTTGTGACAACCTAATGTCTCATTCGTCTACACTATCAGGGTTCTTGGACCTCGATCCACACAGGACTGAGACCACTGCACTGCACATATCTCCCCGAGGATCCAATTGTTTAGAGTGTGTTTCTAACCACAGCACCCCTGAATCTACCTATCATGATCCGCACACTACTGAATTTCCCCTGTTGTTACAAGAAGATGTGACCACAGCTAACGGGTTTCCTATTAACATAGTCACAACCGACTATCTCACAAGTAGCGAATCAGTGGGAATTCACACGCATCCGGATCATCAGATTTCCACCTTCGAGTCTACTCCTCCTATTCCCATCTCTGACTTTGACCCACCCGTGATTGAATTGAAGCCCTTACCTGACTCACTTAAGTATGTGTTCTTGGGCGAAAGTGAGACATACCCGGTCATTATTGGTGACCACTTAACCCAAGAATAGGAGCATCAATTGATTTCTACGCTACAAGACCATAGGGCTGCTCTAGGGTGGAGCATTGCTGATCTCCGCGGTATTCGCCCCTCGCATTACACTCACCACATTTGCACGGATGAGGGGTTGAAACCTTTGAGACAACCTCAAAGATGGCTAAACCTGAATATGCTAGAGGTTGTTAAGAAGGAGATCATCAAATGGCTGGATGCAGGTATTGTATACCCAATCTCTGACAACCAATGGGTGAGTCCGATCCAGATAGTGCCCAAGAAAGTAGGACTCACTGTAGTGAAAAATGATAAAGGAAAATCTATCCCGACCTACACTACGATATCTTGGCAAGTCTGCACCGACTATAGGAAACTAAACATGGCTACCTAGAAGGATCACTTTCCTTTGCCTTTAATTGGTTAGATCATGGAACGGTTAGCCGGACGTAGTTTCTTTTGCTTTCTGGATGGATACTCTAGGTATAATCAAGTAGCACTTAGCTTGGAAGATCAAGACAGGAGCACACTCACATGCCCCTTTGGAACATTCGCTTTTAAGCAGATGCCCTTTGGCCTCTGCAATGCACCATCAACATTTCAGTGTTGTATGATGGCCATCTTTTCTGACATGATTGGGGACTATGTGGAGGTGTTCATGGATGACTTCTCCATTTTCGGAGATGATTTTGTATCTTGTCTTGATAACCTCACCAAAATCCAGAAATGGTGTATTGAGGTAAACCTAGTACTATCCTGGGAGAAAAGCTATTTCATGGTGAGGGATGGCATAGTACGAGGGCATAAGATCTCTAAAAATGGACTCGAGGTCGATCTAGCTAAATCTAAGATTATTTCCCACTTATCCCCACCTAGCTCGGTCAAGTAGATCAGATCATTCTTGGGTCACGTTGGCTTCTATTGGAGATTTATACGCGATTTCTCAAAAATTGCACGACCTTTGATGAATCTCCTTGTTGCTGGTGCCCCACTCGAGTTTGACACCTCATGTCTCAGTGCCTTCGAGACTTTACGAAGTGCTGTCACTGATTCCCTGATTCTCCAACCACCCGATTGGTCGCTTGATTTTGAGATGATGTGCGACGCTTCTAATTTCACCGTTAGTGCTGTTTTAGGCCAGCGTCGAGAGAAACAACCTTTTGTCATATACTATGCTAGCAAGACGTTGAATGAGGCTCAGCGCACTTATACTATCACTGAAAAAGAACTACTAGCAGTAGTATTCGGGTTGGAGAAATTCAGATCTTATTTATTAGGGTCCAAAGTTATCATCTTCACTGACCACTCTACCCTCTGGCATTTGTTGGCAAAGAAGGATGCCAAACCCCAGCTCATCAGATGGATCCTTCTATTGCAAGAATTTGATATTGAAATCTGTGACAAAGCCAGAAAGCAGAATGTTGTGGCAGATCACCTATCTGGACTAGACCCAACCAACATTCTTTATTCCCTACCTATCAACGACCAATTTCCGAATGAATCCCTTTTGGCAGTTCACTCTGTTGAGTTCCCCTAGTATGCGGATATCGCAAACTATCTTGCCTCAGGCAAGATTCCCACGAACCTATCCAAGGACCAGAAACTCAAATTTACTGTGGAGGCCAAATTCTACCTCTGGGATGACCCACTACTCTTCCACATTGGAGTAGATCATATTATTCGAAGATGCATCCCAGAGTCTGAGATCCCCAATGTGTTATCTTTTTGCCACAATGATGCTTGTGGTGGTCATTTCTTAGGATGGAAAATCGCTGCAAAAATTTTGTAGTCCGGATTTCTCTGGCCAACTATTTTCAGAGATACACACAAATACGCCCAGCACTGCAAATGATGTCAGTCGGTTGGTTCTATGACCAGGAGAGACATGATGCCACTCCAACCCATCATGGTTGTAGAAGTGTTCGATGTCTAGGGCATCAATTTTATGGGCCCTTTTCGAACTTGCATGGCTTCAGGTACATATTACTAGCTGTTGACTATATCTCAAAGTGGGTCGAGGCCATCCCGACAAGACGGGCTAATCATAAGATCGTCATTTCTTTCATATGGGAATACATCTTCATGAGATTCGGAATACCCTATGCTCTGATTAGCGACGGGGGAAGCCACTTCATCCATGCCCACTTCAGGTCATTTTTAAAGAAATACGGGGTACATCACCGTATAGCCACCCTGTATCACCTGCAAACCAATGGGTAGGCTGAAGTGTCTAATCGTTAGATCAAGCTGATTCTCTAGAAGATGGTTAGACCGGACAGGAAAGATTGGTCCGATAAATTAGTTGATGCACTCTAGGCATATCGGACAGCGTATAAGGCCCCACTCAGAATGTCACCATATCGTATGGTATATGGCAAGGCTTGTCATCTTCCTGTAGAGCTGGAACATCGCACCTTTTTGGCGGTGTGAAAATGTAACCTTGACCTAAATGCAGGAGGTCAAGAATGGAAACTTTAGCTCAGCAAAGTAGAAGAGATCCGGCGAGAGGCTTATGAGAATGCATTGATATACAAGGACAAGACCAAGGCCTTTCATGACTGCCACATCCGAAGGAAAACATTCATGCCCGACTAGCAAGTCTGGTTGTTTGATTCACGATTGAAACTTTTTTCAAGGAAGCTCAAGTCCAAGTGGACTGGCCCATATGTTGTGACTCACCCATATCCTAATGGGGCGATCCAAATCAGGGATCCAAAATCTGGGCATATATCTACGGTAAATGGCCAGCACCTCAAGCCATTCACAGCCCAGTAACATCCTCTAGCTGACGAACTCATTCATCTTATTGAGGATATCTAAGTAAGTTCTCGCCCAGTTAGAGGCATTAAACTCAGCACGTATAGATAACATATCCCACATTCTACCATCAACTATACCTAACCAGTTTTATACATGGCATATTTTTCTTTTAAGCATATTTCTCTTGCATATTGCATATTGTCAGGTTGGTCGGTGCTGAACATTAAAATTCAGGAGCACTTCTAGGTGATTTCTACCCATTTACTCCCTATTATATTTATTTTCTTTTATATTCTTGCATGAGGATATGCAAGAACTTAGGCATGGGGGGGTAGATACAATAAAATTGAAAATTTTTATGCCAACATTTAGGAAAACCTCAAAGCTGCATGTCAAATGTACTTTAGGACCCTAAATAAAAGAACAACCGACTCCTCCTCCAATGTTCACATTGGACCTAAAAATCATCCGCAAAAGCCACTTTCGACTCACCTACTCACCTTTTGTTCTAAATTTAGGGTCAAGCTGAATGCAACCCGAAAGGAAAATTTCATAAAGTACGAATATAAGAGGTTACTTGTTTATAGCATATATACATAGTGCATCCATGAATAAGATTGTCTTATTAAGACAATGCATAAGGGATTTTATCCTCTAGTTGATTCCTGTAATCTGGAATCTAGTACAATTTTCACACACACAGAATTTGCAATGGATTCATGGTGAAGGCTGATAAACATCTTTAGTCTGTTGAGAAGAAGTAGTGCTTTTTCTCTCGAACCCCTAGACAATGTTTTGGGAGTTAGGCAGATTTTCTTCCAAAAATCCACCAAATGGTGTGAGATGAGAGTAGAGTGTACTGGTGCTCTAAGATTAGTGCAAGGAATCTAGAATCCTAGATAATTAGGTGATGATACTCAGAGATTAGGCATAGTTTTCACTCTCGGTTCCTGTATATACATTTTGTGTGAAATTTTGAGAGCCACCAAATAAGGCAAATATGCGCGGAGAGCGAGTTTTCATAAAATTAGGGCTAAGGTGGATGGTTACGACCATTCTTTATGGAATCCTCGGCTGAAGGAGGATATTGATGTCAAGGTCAAAAATACATCGCCCTATCTGTCTTTCTCAATGCTGTGAGTAGCCACTTCCACTAAATAAGCCACCCAATGTCTCTTGAGTACCACCAATCCATAATAATGCCTCCTCAATAAAGCTCATGGATGTGTGCTAGTTCTGTTATGTTGAAAAAAAAGAGAAGAAAGAAAAATTGAAAAAATTAGAAAGGGAAGAAAAACGAAGAAAAAAAGAGTGAATATTTAGTGTTTATTTCAATTCATTGAGGCAATACCACCAAATAAATTTGAGATCCACCAAATATGGCCTTAACCTACCTTTCTTGTGTTTCTGACCATCTAAATACTGGCTGAGGAATTATGACTTAGTGTTAGAGTTATGGGAACTCAATTAAAGTGTTAATGCCAAGTGAAACCACCAAATACAGGTCTTATATGTGAATCTAGTTAGATTGTGATCTCTAAGAAAACGAAAGAGAAGAAAAGAAAAAGAAAAAGAGTAAGAGAGAATGAATACAAAGGAATCAAAAGAGAGCATAGTTTTTCTCATCTTTCTCTGAGTTGAGTTACGTAATAATTTGGGAATCTAGAATCTATAGTACTAATCTCTATGTAGCACCAGTCGAGAGTGAGCCACCAAATATATAATCTTTTCACTCTAAGATTCTCTACCTAAGCTTAAAGCCGGGGTGGAATTCATAGAATATCTTGAATACCCCGAGGGAAGAAGTCCACCTATCCCACTAGAATTTTTACTAGGGGTCAAGTACATGCTTTAGAGATGAATTAGTTTTTCACTCGAATCCATTGGAAAAGCTACATGGCTACACTTTCACGATTGTCTGGATTCCTAGAGCATAGGACGAAAAAAAAGGGAGAAAAATCTCTAAGCATACACTTGATAAAATAATCAATCCCCTAGGGACCCTTGCTGTAAATAATTTAGTCTCGCATTTTCTAGGGACTACCAAGATTTAGGCATCAGGGTATGATTGTGCAGCAATCATAGTTCTTAATTAACCTAAATTAGGCTAGGACTTAGCATAAGTTAGGATAATTCATGCATGCATATGCATTATTTGCATCTTTACTGCTTTCTTTTATCTATGCATAAAATAATGCTATAATGTGCTAATTAAGTGCATTATGTCAATTACAGGTAATAAGCTGATCAGAAGCTAGATCTGAAGCTAGATCTGAAGCTGGATCTGAAGCTGGATCTGAAGAATAAGGAATAACTGGTGTTGCAGCAAAGCTGGAGCGGAAGACCTAGAATAAGATGTAGTAGACAATAATGTAAGGGGTTGAGATATGCTATTCTATCTAAGTAGGAATAAAGCGATAAATTATGAGGAACTTAGGTGTATCCTAGCCTTAGGACAGCCTAGAAGCCTCCCCAAGCCTTAACTCACCCTTAGATTTGGTCACCACACCCTAGGAAACCTCAAAACCCAAATTCCAACCCTTATCTGGATGTCTAAATGAGTTATAGGACATCCAGAACCCTTAGTCAACTCCCGCACACCTTAAACCCACTTTTGCAGTGTTATTTGACATCTAGACACTTGGTCAGTTGTCCAATTTCTGCAGAATAGCCAAGACAGAACCTAAAATCCATCCTGACTCAGATTAGACGTCCAGAATTGAAGTCTAGACTTTTGATTTTTGAGTATAATTCATTTGATATTATTATTGGACGTCTGGAACTGCTCTCCAGTTCCCATTTTGAGATTCAAGCCTTGATCTTGGATCTCTAGCTCACTAAACCCAATTCTAACCCCCTAGGAACCTATATTAAGGTACCTTAACCCCAGTACATCACCTCTAGACCTTCTTAAGGACCTAATTAGGTCCTCACTAAACATAATTGATTTAGATCATAGTCAAGTACTATTGCCTAGTCAATTGGACTCATTGAGTCCAACTGAGCTCAAATCTCAACCCATACAAGTCCAATTGGACTCAATGAAAGTCCAATTGACCTAAGCCCAACCTAATTGAGTTATTTCATTGTCAATTAGGTTCACACCCATTCAATTAAACTTGTGTTACGTTTAATTGCATTTCCCCCTTAGCAATTAGGGTTTGCAACCCTAATTTAAGACCTACACCAACCTAAACCCCCTTAGGACCTAACCTATATCACTTAGACACATAGGGCACGACCACAAACACACACACACACACCCATTCACGCACTCCAACACCACCTAGAGTGTTCTAGGTTCATCCAAAGGTGGTGCCACTCTTGGTTGCCAAAATTAGCAACCAAGAGCCATTTAAATTGGAGATCCACAAATGGTGGATCTAAAAACCACTTCTCTCTCTCTTTGGCTGTCCACTCTTGGAGCTCTCACTAGTGAGTTCCACACTTTTCTAGAGAGTCTCCCTTAGGTCTATAAAGAGACCTAAGGGGTAGCCATTTGCACCCATCCATTTCTTGGCTTCATTCACTCTTGGCTTACATTTAGGTTAGCTACATCCACCTCCACTCCATCTCCATGAGTAGCATCACCATTGCCACCACTGCCTCCACGCCAAGATGGTGGATCACCTCTCCAACCTCTCTCCAAGGGCCGACCTAAGCACCATTGGCCGCCCCTCCTCTCAGCCAACTCAAAGGCCATCGGAGCCCACCTCCGAATGCCCTTATTTCTGCTAGATTAGTAGCTTAGTTCCTCATAGTTTACATTCTTTTATTACTGCTTAGTAGTGTAGCTCTTTATTCTTCCCCAATGATGCATGCAAAATCCCCCCATAGAATCCTGTATGCGATCATTTTCTATTAGCTAGATTGATGTTTTCAGGCTTTCCTCTATAAGCTTTCCAATAGTTCCATGTTGCAAACACCATGATTAATGAATGAAAGATTTATATATATATATATATTTCTGTGTTGAGAATCACCATGAGCTTATTGCAATATATTTTGTGTGATTAAAGTTGCTTGCTTTTAATTATTATCTATTACAACCAGCATGTCGGTACTTAAAAATCTTGAGGATCTAACTATTAGCACATTTTCTGTAAAAAGCCATCACATAACTAGAATCGTGCATATTGCAACTCACACTTTCACATTTGTCATCTATCTAACACATGCATATGTAATTAGGGTTCATAATGAAAGTGGCCAAACATTGATCCGACGATTAGAAATCGGTGTGCAATTTTAAACAAGTAGAGTGAAAAAGATCGATTTCAAAATAGCATAAACACCTCTCAGAGACGAACAACCGGGACTCAAGTCTCGTTATCTATACAAATAATTTTTGACAAGCATTTTAGCGCAACTATACTACAATTTCCAATAATTTCAAAATGCACTAAAGTGGGTTTGTCACATCAGCTTCACTTTATTCTTCAAATCCGACTTCAGATCCTGCTTCATGCCATCTCCTGAGCTTCTTATTACCTACAAACCATATAATGCACTTAATTAGCACATTACAACATTATTCTATGCGTAGCTAAAATAAAGCATTAAAGGTGCAAAGTATGCACATGAATGCATGATTACACTAAGTTAAGCTAAGTTTTAACTTAATTTAGGTCATTTAGTACCTATGATTACTGTGCAATCACTGGTCAGGGCCTATTCTAAATAGCTTGGGTTCCTCCTAGTGATAAAATTTGGCTTCGGCAAGAAACCTATCTCGCTTTTGCTTGTCCCAAGTACCAGGGGTAATGTTAGTGACCAGATAATTCACTGTATCTGCAAACCAAGGAGTTTTGGCCTCCACGATCATCAGAGACTCATCGGGAAAAGTCTCTTGGATATTGCCAGCAAGGGTTAATGCCTCAACTAGGATCCTAGATAGATGAACTGCTAGCACATTCTCAACTCCTTTCTTATTTTAATTTCTAGGTCAAACTCCTAGAGTAGCAGAATCCAGCGAATCAAATGAGGTTCGATGTCCTTCTTAGCAAGAAGGTGCTTTAAAGCAAAATGATCAGTAAACACCACAAACTTGGACCTCAATAAATAAGATCGAAACTTTTTCAAAGCAAATACTACTACAAGAAGTTCCTTTTTAGTGATAGTGTAGTTTTGCTAAGGATCCGTAAGGGTCTTGCTAGCATAAAGCAAAACATAAGGTTTACCATCAACCCTTCGACCTAAGACCGCTCCCACGGTAAAATCAAAAGCATCGCACATAAGCTCAAATGAGAGGGCGCATTCTGGTGCTTAGAGAATCAGCGCAGTAATAAGGGCTTTCTTCAAGACTTGGAAAGCCTTGCCACATCTGTCATCAAAATTGAAGGAAACATCCTTCGCTAACAAGTTGTAGAGAGGCTTATAGATTTTACTGAAATCTCTAATGAAGCACCTATAGAATCTTGCATGGCCAAGAAATGATCTATCTTGACGAACATTGGTGGGTGAAGGAAGTTTAGAGATTGACTCAATTTTCACTTTATCCACCTCTAACCCTCTCTTGGAAACTACATGCCCCAAAACAATGCCCTGTTGGACCATAAAATGGCTCTTCTCCCAACTAAGCACCAGCTTTCCTCTTCACTGTGAGTTAAGACTTTATCAAGGTACGAGAGACATAGGTCAAATGATGAGCCATAAATGGAGAAATCATCCATGAAGATCTCTACAAACTCATCAATCATGTTAGAAAAGATAGCCATCATGTATCATTGGAACATGGCAGGAGCATTACATAACTCGAATGGCATTCGACGGAATGCAAATGCACTATACAGACTCGCGAAGGTGGTATGCTCCTTATCATCAAGGAAGATAGCTATCTAATTATACTCAGAGTACTCATCAAGGAAACAGAAGTATTCGTTCCCCAAAAGTTTTTTTAGAAAATGATAAATAAATGGCAAGGTAAAATGATCTTTTTGGGTTGCCATATTCAAATGGTAGTAATCAACGCAGACCCTCCAACCAGTTGAGGATCTAGTGGTTACCAACTCTCCTTCGTCATTTTCTTCCACAGTGGTTCCTGCCTTCTTAGGTAGCACATGTATTGAACTGACCCATGTACTATCTTAAATGAGATAGATAATGCCTGCATCCAATCATTTTAGAATCTCGTTCTTAACAACCTCCAACATATTGGGGTTACGCCTTTGATACATGCACATTTATTCATGATAAAATGTCTATTTGTGCGAGTTCCTAAGCTTAACATTGCATTCCACATTATAAATATTGCATAGCACGCATCATTCTGCATTTAGGATAGATTGTATAAATTATAGTTTAATTTGCTCCTTTTTATGGCTAGGGAGAAGGAGATTTATTTCAAGGCCTCGGATTGACAATTTGACCGTACGGATCTGATCAAAACTACTTGATTGCTTGAAAATAAAACATTAAAACCACTAGAATAACTAGAACAAAACTACTAGAATATTAGGACAAATAGAAATTGAGTAGAAAAAGATAGCGATAAGATGATCTAAATTTATTATACTAGAACAAGGGCACCAATTAGTGGTTCTTGATGTCTTTTGGAGGGTGTGGAGGAGTAGCAACGATGCACCAAGTGTGGCCTTGGTGGATGATATGGAGGAGGAAACTAGAGATGATGGCGATGGTGATAGCATGGAGGGAAAAGAGGAAAGGAGGGATGGCTGATGATCAATCTAGAAGTCTCAGGGTGTGGGATTTATGGGAAAGGAATTGAGAGGAGGGAAATCTACCTTTGGGATATTCGTTGGAGGGGGTTTTAAGGAGAGGGGATAAATCAGGTGGAGTTTCTTTTTTTTCTTAATAGGAGGGGAGAGGATAGATCGGATGTAGGGAGTATAGTTAGATTTTGTTTGGGATTGCATAAGGTGGACATAGGGGACTTATCTAGTGAGGGTGTTGCATTTGGGATAAGTGGGATGTTGGTGGAATGTTGGTGGGATTTGGGTTGTTTGGGTATTTTTGGTGGATTTGTTAAATGAGATTTAGCAGTGGTATTCTAGTGGGGTTGTTGGATGGGATATGGAGAGAGTGGATGTTAGTGGTTCGTAAGTGTAGGTTGTGCATGGGGTGGATGTTGGGAGAGTGTTCTGTTGGGTAGACTAGAATTATTTGGTGCAATTGTTGCATGGGATAGAGATGTGATTTACGTGGGATTTTGTTACGTAGTGCATAGGAATAAGGTAGGATTGGGTTAGTTCAACCTAGGTTTGGGTTACGTCAAGGTGTGTGGGCTAGGCTTAGGAGGTCTCTAAATAGCATTCCTATGGTGTTTGGTAGGTTCCCTAGCTAAGTCAAAAGAGGCATGAGAGGGGCCTCTTGCTCAAAACAGGAATTAGAGAGCGGTATTAAATGTGTAGGTAGTCTACCAGAGGAGTTAAACTCCAAAATCAGACATCTAAATAGTAGGTTGATATCCAATACTGGTGCAGTGCAGGCTTTAGCCTCCTAGATTGGTATTTTGCTGAAATCAAACGTCCAGCATAATATCTGGATGTCTAGAAGATGGCTGGAATGTGTTTTAAGAGTTTTCTAGGCTAGGTTTCGGTTCCTAAGTGTTTGGAAGATCGAAGTAGGTTTTGGGCACTGGTGTAAAGGGATTAGGTCTAGGTTGGCTTGGGTTAGGAAAAGCCTATTTAGTGTTGGATGGGGTAATAGGTTTATTCCTCCTCTTCTCCCTTTACTTCCTCTGTTATTCTCTGGCTTCCTGGATCCTTTCTTCTCTTTTTTTTTCCCCCACCTTATTTCTTGGTCTTCTCTATTCACACATGGACCTACAATCATAACATAAGAATTATAGCTTAAATAGGCCCATAAGACACATTATTTATAAATAAGCAAGTAAATATGATGCAAATGCAAACTATGCATGAAATGAATACAATATTTATAGCTATACCCTAATCTAGGCACTTTAGAACCTATGATTGCTACGAAATCAGGGGGTCCTTGGATCTTTCTTTTTACGAGGGAGCTTATTTAAGATGATGGCACTAGCTTATTTAGAAATCACAACCGTCCTACTATCCCTAGCATGGTGCTTGGGAGTAGCACAGGCCGAGGTCTTTTTTTTCCTAGGTCTACTCAAGGCTTTAGGAAAAGGCACTTCAGTTAAATCAAGGATAATCAAGTCCTGAGCCTCATTTCTATTGTCACCTAGGTCATCTTGGTCCCCTAGGTTATAATCAGGCTCCTCAAGATCTTGGTGGGAATTGGATGTGCAAGGTTTAGGATTTTGGGCTTTTTTCCAACTCCTTAAGATAAAAATATTGTCAATGCATTATAATCAAGGGTTGATCCTTGAAGTGGGCTCTAGAAAATAAGTGGGGCATGGTTAACCAGAGTGAGGATTTGAGTGAATCCAAGAGGAGTAGGAGGAGCAAGGCTAATCACATGAACTTGATGTGGTGGCTCCCTAATCTGGCTTGGGTTCCTAGGATAGTTCTTAAGGTTAGGGATAGGTTGAGAAGGTAGCATTCCATGCTACCTAAAATCAACTATTTGGTCCATTCTTCCCGTCAACTAGAACCTTAATTGATTCATATCCTCTTTATGTCTCAAATTCATTTCCCACATTTTCTTGAGGACTAAAGCAAGATCAGTAGATTGGGTTTCTGGAGTAGGTTGAGCTTGGTAAGTGTGTGGTTATGTGATATGCAAACTTTACAAATAATTTATCTTGTTAAGTCGCCATAGTAGTCTGAATTCCACATTAAGTCGCAAATCAAAATAAAGTGATAATGATACCATGAATTGCATTTTGAATTTGATTTTGGTTGGATGAGTCTTGATTGAATCCTCAGGGAGACGAACTTTGGCTCTTACCGCTTGAAATCCACTTAACGATTATTGTCCTTTTGGTCTTGTAGCTTTTGTAATTTTTGTGGCCATTTGAGTAATTATGCAACAAAAACATGCAACTATACTACTCTTTTGGGATTGTTTTTTGAATGATTAACAAAAGAGACTATGATGAAAGTAACTAAATTAAGACTTTTTTTTGTCTTTTCTTTTCTTTGCACTTTTTTAGTTTTTTTTGTTAATTAATGAAAGAAGATAAAACAATAAGTACAACTAAATGGAAGTCACTCTTTATTACTTGCAAACATAAAACTACACTACTTGAACATAAAGCAATACATTGAAACTTGAAATTTTATTACAATAAAGTGTTGGTCAAGCTAACTTATACAAAGCTTAAAATGAAATAAAACATGAAGTGATGAGGATGATATGGGTGTAGTGAAATGGTTAGGATAAGCGTAATGGGATTAGGATATGGTTGGGGATTTGTTAGGACAAGGTGTTAGGTTTTTAGGATATGGGATAAGGGGTGTTGGCAGTGTGAATATGAAGTGAGTGGATGTGGTGGGTGGTCAGCAAGTAGTGACCATGGTAGCTAAAGTGGGTTTTGGATGTGTGTTGTGTTTGAAGTGAGGGTATGTGTTGCAATGTGTGTTGAAGGGAGAGATGGAAGTCTTTTCGTGTGTGTGTGTTGGTGTTTCTAATGGGAGATGGTCAGTTGAGGCGAAGAGAGGGAGTAGCGTGTTGTTGCAGCAAAGGAAAAAAATAAAAATAGCTGTCGAACAGGGGAAATTGAGGGCCTGGATGGTGGTTGAAATTGGAGATGGTTGAGGATCAATTGTGCAAATCAAGTTCATGAAGAGGTAGAGGAGGTCAAGAGGAGAGATGGGTAGCTTTAGTGGATTGAAAGGTAGAGAAGGCTGCTGGTATTTGGTGATGGTGGTTGATGGGTCAAGTGATAGAGGTGGCTCTATCCGATGGAGGAAGAGGAAGGAAGAAGAAAAGGAGAAGGAGAAGGTGATGCTAGCAGTTGTGGTGGCTAGGTTGGTGATGTTAGTGGTAATGGCGGACAACTCAATGGAGGTGGTGGTAGCTATGGTGGTAGCATGAAAAAGCTGGTTGGTGTTGGATGTGGTGCATGACAATGGTTGACATATTTGAGGGGGTGATGGTGGTAGCTAATGGGTGGTAGCAGTGGTTGGTTTGGTGCAACCGACAGTGGGTGTTGGCGGTTAATGGTGGAAGAGGGTTAGATAGCCTGTGGTGATGATTGTGTCACTACAACTACTGGTGGAAGTGTGAGTGTGTGTGTGAGTGGTGGTTGTGTGTTTGTGTTAATGTGTGAGGGGTGTTCATGTGGCCGTGTATTATGGTAATGGAGGTAGTGCCTAATGGTGTGTTGTTGTGTGCATGAATGTGTGGTTGTGTGTGATGAAGGTAATGGTGAGAGTGCGCGGCCACAAGGTGGTTGTTGAAGTGTGAAGGTGGCTGATGGTGGTGATGTTTGTGAGTGGTGGTGGTCAAATATGTGTGGATGGGTGTGTGTGATTAAACAAGAACAAAAATAAAAGAGCAATGACAAGAACAATATATGAACATAACAAGAACAAAGGAAAAATGCTATATTACTTGCATTAAAATGAAAACTAGCTACAAGAAAATAAAATGGAGATGAGGAGAAGAGGCTTCCATGCCAATGGGGCTCCTTGAATCTTGGCTGTGGTGGTAGTGATCCTCATCTTGGAGCCTACACCACTTAGGCCTTGAGAGTGGGCAACATGGTGGAGGAGAGCCTCGAGTGGTCGACCACCTATGGGATGAGGGGTTTTTATAGAGATCGGTATCGAAGGGTCTAGAGGGGGCTAATAGGTTCTCTCCTAATGGAGAGATTAAGGGTGGTTGGTTGGGTGTTTATGAGGGTTAGGTTGGGTGATTTGGTAGTGGTATTGAACCTCTAAAATGGGTAGGTTTTGGGTTGGAATTAGGTGTGCAATTAGGTATAAAAATAAAATAGAAAAATGTGGTGTTGGGTCTAGTGTGTGGGGGATTTAATGATGGGTTAATTGGTTTTAGAGTAGGCTCTAATTTGGTGGCAAATTAATTAGTATGTATAAAACTAATTAGGTGTAGGGGTGTGCATTTTATGTGCGCATGTGTATAGATGTGTTTGCATAGTGTAGTGTAGACACATGTGTGGTGATTTAATGTGTGTGTGCATGGGTGTGCTTTTGTAATTAGAGGGTGTTGGGTTGAGTAGGTTAGGCTCAGGTTTTAGCTTGGGTTGGGGTTGGCCATGTTTGTCTTGGGCCATCTCCCTCACTTTGATCTGCATCTATCTGGCTTTCTCCTATCTCCACCTCATCTATTGAGGGAAGCAATTGATGATGACTCTATCATGCATCTCCTCACATGTTCGATTCAGTATGAATCTTGCTCCTCTCCTATGGGCCTATATACATGAACTGATAATATAAATAGTAGGCCCATAAAATAGATAAAAGTTGACTAAGAATGTACAAGAATGCATATGCGTGATATGCATAAAATGCATGCTCTATTTACAATGTAAGCTAGGTATTTAGCTTAATCTAATCATTTTAGGACCCATGATTGTTGCACAATCATTGTGTGTGCCTACTAGGTTGCCCAAAATTATTCTACCTAGTTGAGTTAAGACCCTAGGTAGGTTTCTGACTCGACAAAGTAAAATTTGGATGGTTACAGGTGGCAGTTCTTGTGCATGTTTTGAAAACAGAGATCTCTCCATAGTATAGTGCATGAAAATGCTCGACAAAAATAATTTATAAAATAACGAGACTTGAATCCCGGTCGTTCGTCTTTGGGAGGCATTTAGAAAATGCAGATTTGAATTTGATCTAGGTCGCTCTACTTATTCAGAATTGCATGCCCGTTTACAATAATTCATATTGATGCATGACAAGCTTAATTGCAAGAGAATACAAATTTCGCATATGCAACTTTAATCATAAGGAAATATGGCAATTAGCTCATGGTGATTTTCACACATAGACATAGAGATATATCAAAGATGATTTCATTGATTGCATCATGGTGGCTACAGAGTGAAGCTCGCGGAAAGCTTGTACAAGAAAGCTTGAAAGCAATAAACCGGCTAACAAAAAATGACTGCATACATGAATCTTATGGGAGGATTATGCATGCATCATTGGGGGATAATATGGAGCTACACAACTACATAGTAATAAAGCATTAATCCACGAAGAACTATGCTACTTATCTAGCTAACAGAATGAAGGGCATTCGGAGGTAGCTCCAATGGCCTTTGATTTGGTTGAGAGGAGGAGGGGCAGCCAATGGTTATTAGGCCGGCCCTTGGAGAGAGGTTGTAGGTGATCTAGGCCTAGCATGGAGGTTATGGGGATGCCATGGTGTGCTCGTGGAGATGGAGGTGGAGTAATAGAGGTAGAATGAAGCTAAAACTAGATGGAAGGCTAGATGGGTGCAAATGGCCACCCAAAGGTCCTTTAAGTAAACCCAAGGGAGCCTCCCTAGAGAAGTGTGGAACTCTCTAGAGAGGCCTATGGTGGGAGCTAGTGGGAGAGTGAGAGAGATGATGGATGGGTGGTTTTCAGATCCACATTTGGTGGATCTAAAAATTGAATGCATCTTGGTTGCTATTTTTAGCAACCAAGGCAACAACACATGGTAGAGAGTTCTAGAGAACTCTAGGCTAGGTATTTTAGTGTAGATGGTGTGTGTGGGTCGAAACCTAGGTGGCTAGGTTGATTAGGTTAGGTTCTAGTTGGTTTAGGTCAAGGTAGGTCTCAAATTAGGGTTGTAAACCCTAATTCATTAAGATAAAATGGAATTAAACTTGATACAAATTTAATTGGATGTGTGAAACCCTAATTGACAGTGAAACAACTCAATTAAGGTAGGTTTAGGTCAATTGAACTCCCATTGAGTGCAATTGGACAGTGTGTGCTGAGATCAAGGCTCAATTGGACTCAATGAGTCCAATTGAAAAGGCTGATGGAATTGACTAAGATCCAAGTCAATTAGGTTTAGTGGGGACATAATTAGGTCCTTAGGGAGGTCTAGAGGTGATGTACTAGTGTTAGGGTATCTTAATTTAAGTTCCTATGGGGTTGGAATTGGGTTTAGGGACCTAGGAATTCAAGATCCAAGATTGAATTCAAAAATAGTAACTAGAGAGAGTTCCAAATGTCTGACAATAGTGTTAAACGTCTTAAAATGAAAAGTTAGACATCTAAACTTATTGTCTAGACATCTAAATAGAAACAAGGAGGAATTAACATTTTGTCTGCATAAATTAGACGTCTAGACACTTAAATGCTACAGAAGTGGGTTTTAGGTGAGCGAGTTGTGGCCAAGGGTTTGGACATCCTGTAACTCATCTGGATGTCCAAATAGAGGCTGGAAATAGGGTTTTAGGGCTTCCTAGGGTACAGTGACCTAATCTAAGTGTGGCTAAGGCTTGGGGAAGCTTCTAGGTTGTTCTAGAGCTAGGATGGACCTATGTTCTACGTAGTTTACTGCTTTATTCCTATTTAACAGGATAGCATACCCCAACCCCTTACATTATTGTCTACTACATCTTATTCTTGGTCTTCTGCTCCAGCTCTACTGCAACTCTGGCTTCAGGTCCAGCTTCAGACCCAGTCTCAGATCTAGATCCTGAGCTTCTTACTTCCTGCAATTTATATAATGCACCTAATTAGTATATTATAGCATTATTTATGCATAGCTATAGGAGGAACAGTAAAGACGCAAATAATGCTTATGCATGCATGAACTACCCTAACTTATGCTAAGTCCTAGCCTAATTCTAGACAATTAAGGCCTATGATTGCTGCGCAATAAATGGTTACACTACCTAGGGTTGCAAGTGTTTGAGTATTGTTCCTACCATAACCTTGGATAGCGTTAGTATCCTCAGCATAATTAGGCATCGAGCAGCCTAATTCAGAATTTGAAGGAACCAAGGTCCCTCCTTGGTACCTGATTGCACAACAAAAATACACCAATAAAAATGCCAACTTGTGTTATTTCCTAGCATTGCCATTGCATATTAGGTAGCCATAGTTGCATTTGTAAAAATTAACACATGCATGCATTTAATTGAGAGGGGAGGAAAGTGAATAATTGGCCTTGTAATTAACGTCTTCATCAAGGGTTGCATCGCAATTTCACCATCTTCATTTTTTTATTTTGCTTTGAAATCTTCTTCCCCGCGCAGCTGCAGGGCATGGCCTCTTCTTCTTCGCGCCATTCTCTACCATAGCATGCTCTGCCAGCCGCATGCTTAGCCATGCATGCAGCCCAGGGCATGGCTGTGCATGACTCATTCTTCTTTAAAAAGGCACAGCCATCTTCCTTGCGCGGCAGCCTGGTCCAGATACACATAGCAGCCCCTTCCTCCAGGCCATCTCCTCCCTTTCTCCCATCCATGCGCAGCACCTCTTCCACTGAAGAGATACGTTGCGAGCAGGAGTAGGCTCACAGTGGTCCACGACCACCACTGCGAGCTCCACCACCACCCGGCTCATCCAAGAGCAGGTGGGCATGGTGGGTTCTTTCTTTTCTTCCACCACACAAAGCCTTCACGCCATTGCCGCTGACTTGAGCTCTGAAGCTCAACTACAGTAGCAACATGGCACCGGCAGCACCACGCAGCGTGCAAGCCCCTGCGCACACTCCAGCAGCCAGTGCCACCTCCTTCCGCACGCGTAGGCTCACTCCACAGCGCCCACGCATGCAGAATCAGCCGCAACCAGTTGTCCGAGCCACATGCGCACTGTAGCTACTGTTCACGCTTTTCTGCGAAACACTGTAGCTACAATGCAGTGACCGGAAAGTTTCTCACTTATCCGATCACCGCGTGCTCTCTCTCCGCGCCGCAACTGCCTCCAGCACGTGCCTGCGTCAGCGCCCGCACCCGCTCCAACACCTGCGCTCGTGTCTGCACCAGCCCGCACCCGCATTCGTGTCTTCACCTGCGTCCAGTCCAGCCCGCAGCGTGGTGCGCTACGCTATACAGCGTGCTGCGCTGCGCTCTCTCTCACACCTGCAACCTCCAGTGCACGCTCTTCTTTACGTGCCTACGCCTGCACGTGCATGCCCCTGCGCGCACCACCAGACGTCGGCTGCAGCCTCCGGACGACTTAAACGCCAGTGCCCTCTCTCCAGCAGCCACTCTCTCACACATACACACACCACTCTTGTACACGCTCACGTGTACACACACACACTCACTTGTACACACCTATATATATACATATATATTTATATCTATATATTTATATACATATATATATATATACATATATACATATTATTACCTATATAACTAAATATACATATATATATATATACATATATACATACATATATCTATTGATATAAATACATATATACATATATATACATATATATATACTTATATATATCTATCTACACATATCTATATACATAAATACATATAAATATATATATACATATCTTACAATATATATATATCCATATGTATATAATTAGACATATATACATATATATCTAGTTATATGTATATATATATTTATATATATATATATACATATACATATATACATACATCTATCTATATATTTACATATCTATATATAGATATATATAACTACATATACACCTATATAATTATAACGCTATCTATATATATACATATAAATATATACCTACATTCATATCATCTACCGCGCGTTATATCACGAGAATATCAGCACCAGTTGCTGATATTCCTCGATACCCGCGTACAGAAAGTGTCTCTGCACACACCTTCCACCCATCCATCGTACACTCCATGCGGCACTTCGTCCTATTGGTTGTGTCTTTCTAGACGTCAATCAACTCGACACCGTGCTACACACCATTTCCACCTCCACCCCTACCCCTATATATAATATATATATATATCTATATTTACCTTGTTTCTATTTTCTCTTTTGTTTCCTGCTATTGAAAAGATAAAAAAGAAATAGTAAAAAGGAAAAGATAATCCTTGTCTTGCAGGTACTCGATCTTGCGAATAGCAAGACCAGTTTTGGAAGCCTAATTTGGCTCAAAGGCAAGAACAATTTGGCTCTAATCCAAGGACCTGATTTTGAGGGTGTACCTTAAGGACAAAATTATCATAAAAAAATATTAAATAGAAAAACACCAAAAACATAATAAACGAACGGAAGAGATTCGTCGTAGGAAAGGCGTAGAAACTTATTCTCCTCTAATCCCACCTCCCTGAGTTCAACCCTGGGCCTAAAAGTGACCAAGATAAAATCAAGTAGGCCAGGTTAAAAAAGGAAAAACTTTTTGTAAAAAGATGGTTAGGCTCGATTTAGGTTAACCACTATACTCACTTCAACGCTAATTTCACCATATTAACACAACCTATCCAGGTCCCGACCATACTTTTTCTGGCGCCGTTGCCGGAAAAGTGCGCATTGAGGTAAAGTTTCTATTCCATTCCTTTGGTTTTCTCTTCTCATACCCTTCTCTTCACGGGTGTTTTTGTTTGCTGGTGTGCAGGTGAACCAGTTGCAAGGAGGAGGCAAGCAGAGGATGTCGGAGACGTGGGTAGATCCAAGGTGGGAATGAGAGCGAGAAGTTGCTGACACCGCACTGGAGCTTCGCCCACGTTGCTGAACAGGTAAGTCTCTCTCTTAGCAACTTAGTCACCTTTAAAAAAAAAAAAAAAACTTCGTGGGATTTCTTGGGGCAAGTGGACTAAAAATCACTTGCTTGATTGTTTGCCATCACTCCCACCACCTAGGGAATTCCCGCCAAACTTCGCATAGCGAAGATCCAAGAATCTTGATTCTTGAATCTTCACCGTGTGAAGTATTCTGTGAGGTAAGAATAAAAAGATTGACTGCCACCCCTCCTTGCCTCATTCATTCACAATTTGGGATCACACTTTTGGTGTGGAGACTTTGAATTGAGTTGATTCCAAACCCACCATGACCTTTCACATGCCTAAGATTTGATCCCGGATTCTTCAAACCCAACAATTTGATTTTCTTTATCTTGTGTTGAGCCTTGTGTGTGGAAGATCATTTTGGTGATTGGGAGCACTTGAAGTGCTTTGGCTCCCTTTCACATTAATCTAAAATTAACTCGTGCATCCACACAAAGAAATCTCTATCTAGGGAAGCCATTGCATTTTAGCATGCATTAACCAACTGACATTGAAGAAGGGTTTGTTGGGCTTAGAAGAACTTGTATTCTCTCAAAACCCGGAGATTGGTTGAATTGGTAATTCAGAGAAATCCTAAAATCCATACTACTTAAGGCTGAAACTCTAAAAATCATTCACCAATTAAAACTTCAATTCGGGGAGATTTCCCCGTTGCATGCTTGGTTTACACACTCTCTAAAAACAAACCACTTGGGCATTACCCGTAAATAACACCCTTCACATTCCAGAAGCACTTGATCCTAAGCCTCTAACTAAAACTGGGAGCAACTTGACCCTTATTAAGGATTGGAGGTCTAACTACCTACGTGTAGCGCCTACGTGCTGGTGAGGGTTCCCACGTGCTATCGGGTGTCTAAGACTAGGGCATTACCCTTTCAATCTGTCCCGGTGGTTCTGTGGTGCTCGCATTTGGTTCCATAGGTCGTGATAGTAGGTAACTTAGATCTTTAGGTCTAAGGGCACACTGTAGAGGTTAGGAATTTGATTGTCTTGATTTGTCATCAAGTGTACCTTTGCGGCATCATTTCTCTCATCTCTTTCTCCCTTCTTATCCCCCCAATTTTTCCTGCGGTAGTGCATGTTTGGGAGGAGGTCACAGAACCCTGAATTGTTTGAATTGTCTGATAATTTTAGAAAAAAGGCTGAATCGTTATCCTCCTCCAAAAACATGGCTACACGCCCACCCCCAAATATCGAGGGAGGAAACCACCCTCAAAACCCACCAGGTGGTGGAGCCTTGGATCCCATAACCCGCCTCCAAGCCCAAATGGAAATGTATAATGAACAAATTGAAGCCATTAGGGAAACATTAAAGGAAATGCAGAACCCTCCCTAATGGGAGGAGCCTAGGTCTCGTAGCTCCTATCAGAATCCCGCTGCTACAAAGACCATAGGACAAATTCGGGTCCCCATGGGCGAGGATGATTTTGAACTGAAACCAAATATAATTGGCCTGATAAATTCTCACTTCCATGGTCTTGCAAGTGAAGATCCTTTTCTCCATTTGGAAGACCTAACCTGATTGGTTGAAACAGTTAAACCAAGAAACATCAGGTTATCTATTGTCCTCATGAAAATGTTCCCATTTTCGTTGTGGGATAAAGCGCCGCAATGGTTACGCACCCTTGGGAGAACCATCCATTCTTGGGAAGAGATGTGAACGTTTCCCAAGAAGTTCTTCCCAATCGGATGAACCAATACGCTTCGCTGTGCTATCACTTCCTTTATGCAACAAAACAACGAACAGTTTCATGAGGCATGGGAGAGATATAATGACCTCCTCAGGAAGTGTCCGCACCACAGTCTACTTAAGTGGCATATAGCCCAGATTTTCTATTATGGGCTAAATGAGACTTTGAAGCAGATTGCAAATGCTTCCTGTGGAGGAAATTTCATGAATGAAGACGAGAATGGAGCATTCGAATTATTTGAAAATATGAGCGAAAATAAAATGAACAATGCTTCCATTGTCGCCTTTAATCGCACCAGCCTACCCCGTAACGTTCACGAAGTTGACATGGGACCCTCCCATTCATCCACTGATCTTAGCCTTATCGCACAGAAATTGGATGAAGTCTCCGCCGTGGACAAGAAGCTGGACGAGCTTCTGGCCAATCCCACCCGTTCTTTGGCAAACACCCCCACCTCACCACTTCATCACAATCCCAATTCTTCCAACACCAGGCTTATCTCCAGAAACCTCGTGAGATCTTCCTTACCGAGTGTCGCACCAAGTGATTCGGTAAGTCATGTGGATCTGGCTTCTGCAAGCCAGTATTTTGACATGGAGGACCAAGCCTCCGTGTGCTTGGATGCGTATTTGCATGCGGACTCGTCTTCCGACTTAGAACACGCTTGTGCCCTAGGGAACAATCCGTTCTCTGCCACTTATAACCCAAGGTGGCGAAATCATCCGAACTTCGCATGGTCCAGCAACCTGCAATGCCAAAACCCCGTGGGTGGACCAATGAGACCGTCCACACCCGTCATCCCAAGGACCCAGTCTAATCCTATGCCGAGTATGCCATCGGGTCCTTGCGTACCGCAAACAGAACATGCATCAAGTCCTCTTGAGAAATTGATGCGAATGATGACGGAAATGTCAAAGCGCCATGAAGAGGACATGACCTCTCTTCAGCACTAATTCGTGCAGCAGAATGCTGAGATCAGTCAACTACGCATGGCGACACGATCTCAGGGCACTCTTCTAGCCCGACCTATCCCCAACCTGCGAAATTTCGTACCCCATGGTACTCAACCATAGGTTCGACCTTCTCAGGGGCAGGTTCATCAGATTCTGCAAGCTCCGAGCATTCCACTGGGATTTCAGGCTAATCCCATTGCAGCACCTCACTCTTATGTCCCTATTACAAACCCTCGTCCACCTTATGATCCCACTGGACCCGCATTGTCCAATGCGATTACTACGAGGAGCGGTAAGCAAATCGTCGATCCACCTCGACCTGATCCTGGCCCGACTTCTTCATCGCCCTCTCATTCGGGATGCGCACCGCATTCGCGAGAGGACGATATACCCAAATTGGTGTCAGAATCAGTCCCATTCCCTGAGGCTCTACTAAGGGAGCCAAAAGGCAAGAAAAAGGATACGCAGGCCTTTGATAACCTGCGTAATTTCTTCAGGGATGTTGAAATCAAGGTACCCCTATTAGAGGCTATCGACCACATACTTATTGTCGCTCGATTTTTCAAAGACTACACTACCCCCAGGCAACAGTCAAAGAAAATAAAGAATTCAGTGGTTCTCTCGCCTCAAGCGAGTTGTGCTATACTGTCAAATCTACCACTGAGGTAGAAAGATCCGGGCACAATGCTTATTTCCTGTAGCATCCAAGGTTGCAATTTTAATTGTGCCCTGTTTGATCTAGGATCTTCCATCAATCTTATACCAACCATCATGCTCGAAAAATTTTCCTTGGGAAATCTGAAACCCACCCCTGTCATGTTATAGTTGGCAGATCATTCTGTCAAAATTCCAAAGGGTGTGGTGGAAGATGTGGTGGTTAGGGTCAACAGTCTCTGTTTTCCTGTTGACTTTCTTGTTTTAGATATGGAAATTCCTAGCTCACTTTCTGATTGTCCGATCATCCTTGGTCGACCTTTCTTGGCCACAGCCCGTGCCCATATCGACTGCGAGTCAGGTTGTATTGAGATTGCCATTGGATCTAAGAAGCTCAAGCTTAACATCTTCAAGGTAGCCAAGAACTTTGATTGCAATTGCATTGGGGATGACACGCCTGACGAGGACATGGCCATCAGTTCGTGTATCGGACTAATTGGGACCTATTCTGACTGCCGCAGATTGCCTTTAAACACTGACGATTGCTTGACCAACACATATTGTGATGTTCCCCCATCCCTCCCTATTCCTGTACCTTCTCCTGACCAGACTTCTGACGAGGTTTTCTCCGCTTCCCATACCTCGTGGTCTGAGTCATATCCGGGCTACTCAACGCCGGTCCACACTCTTGAAGACTGGATTGCCCTTTCTTTCCCACCAAATCAGGTGGATTTGCAACTCCACACTGGGACCTTGAGCCCACATACTACTCACTGGGGCTATTCCTTTTCGTATCCATCTATCCAAGAGGCCCCTCTTTTTGGCCAATCTGAGGGCCAACTTCTTCCTCCTGACTTGTTTTCCGATCCGCTTAGGACACTCTCGTCCCAAGAAATGCCAGATCTTTCACCATCCACTCCCAAGCTGAAAGTGCTGCCTAGTACACTTAAGTATGTTTTCTTGGGACCAAATGAAATGCTCCCCATAATCATTAGTTCAAAACTGACCAGGGAGCAAGAGTGCAAACTAACAAAGGTCCTTATGGAACACAAGGTAGCCATTGGATGGTCTTTATCAGACTTAACGAGCATTAGCCTCTCCTACTGCACTCATCGTATATATATGGAGGAGGCTCGACCTTCCCATGAGATGCAGCGACGTCTCAACCCTAACATGCAGGAGGTCATTAAAAAGGAAATTATTAAGTGGCTAGATGTGGGTATAATCTACCCGATCAACGATAGCCCCTAGGTGAGTCCGATTCACGTCGTGCCCAAAAAGGCAGGACTCACCATCTGTGTCAATGACAGGGGCAAATCCATCCCTACTCGCACTCCTACATCTTGGAGAGTGTGTGTGGATTATAGGAAACTCAATGCTGCAACTAAGAAAGATCACTTTCCGCTTCCTTTCATTGACCAAATCTTGGAGCGGTTAGCGGGAAATAAAATTTTCTGTTTCCTAGATGGATTCTCAGGATATAACCAGGTGGCAATTAACCCCCGAGACCAAGAGAAAACCACCTTTACCTGCCCCTTCGGCACCTTTGCATTTAGAAGGATGCCGTTCGGACTTTGTAATGCATCAGCAACTTTCCAGAGATGTATGTTGGCGATATTCCATGACATGGTGGGTGACTTTCTTGAGGTCTTCATGGATGACTTTTCGATCTTTGGACCCTCTTTTGATGACTGTCTTGCCAACCTGACCTGTATCCTTAGGAGATGTATTGATGTGAACCTCGTGCTTTCCTGGGAAAAGGTCATTTTATGGTACACGAGGGAATTGTTCTCGGGCATATCATCTCCGATAGGGGTATCAAGGTTGACAGAGCTAAGCTTGATGCGATTGCTGATTTACCTATGCCTGGCTCTGTCAAACAAATCCGCTCCTTCCTGGGTCACGTCGGTTTCTATAGGAGATTCATCAAAGACTTCTCCAAGATTTCTTGACCCTTAACTCATCTCCTATCGACTGACGTGCCCTTCGATATGGGCCCCGACTGCATACGAGCATTCATGCAGCTGCGTGATGCTATCACCAAGGCCCCCATTCTCCAGCCACCTGATTGGTCCCTCGATTTTGAACTCATGTGTGATGCTTCCAACCTTGCAGTCGAAGCCATCCTGGGACAAAGACGCGATAGACACCCCTTCGTGGTGTACTACGCCAGTAAGACATTGGACGAGGCCCAGCGTAATTATACTACCATTGAGAAAGAACTACTGGCAGTTGTCTTTGGGCTAGAGAAATCCTGCTCTTACCTTCTGGGCTCACATGTTATTGTTTTCACTGATCATGCGGCCATTCGCCATCTCATGCACAAGAAGGATGCCAAGCCTAGACTGATTTGTTGGATCCTTCTGCTCCAAGAATTTGACATTGAGATCAACGATAAGGTCGGAGCCCAGAATGTTGTGGCTGATCATCTTTCTAGACTAGACCCTGACCATATTGGACTTACTCTGCCGATTAATGAGATTTTTCCCGATGAGCACCTATTGGCAATTAATGTGGCAAGTGGACCTTGGTATGCCGACATTGCCAATTACCTTGCTTCTGGATCCCTTCCACGTGGCTGGCCTAAAAACCAGCGCGAGCGTCTCATGGAAGAAGCAAAGTATTATTTCTGGGATAATCCACTCCTTTTTCGAATAGGTGCTGATCAAATCATCCGTCGCTATATTCCTGACAGCGAATTCCCCAGTATGCTATCCTTCTGCCACGATCAGGCCTACGGAGGCCATTTCTCTGGGAGGAAAACTGCAGCCAAGGTGTTGCAGTGCGGTTTCTTCTGGCCCTCCCTTCACCAGGATGCACACAATTATGCTAAACATTGCACTAGGTGCCAGTCGTTAGGGTCAATGTCACGTCGTGACATGATGCCCTTGTAACCCATCCTAGCTGCTGAAATTTTTCACATTTGGGGAATTGATTTCATGGGTCTCTTTCCTTCTTCCAACGGCTTCGAATATATCCTCGTGGCTGTTGATTATGTTTCAAAATGGATCGAGGCTATTCCCATGCGCCATGCTAACCATGTTCTAACCACTCGATTTGTCAAAGACCACATTTTTGCATGCTTTGGGATCCCTCGAGCCATTATCTCGGATGGAGGAAGCCACTTTACCTACGCTTCCTTTCAGGCACTTCTGAGGAAATATGGAGTCCACCATCGTATCGCATCTCCGTATCATCCTCAGACGAACGGCCAGGAAGAAGTGTCGAACCGACAAATCAAGCAGATTCTCCATAAAATGGTTCGGCCTGACCGTAAGGATTGGTTGGACAAGCTGATTGATGCACTTTGGGCGTATCGGACCGCCTTCAAGGCTCCCCTTGGTATGTCTCCTTATAGGATCGTTTACGGAAAGCCTTTTCATTTTCCCGTGGAGTTGGAGCACCGCGCTTATTGAGCAGTTCGCCAATGTAACCTCGACCCAGACCTGTGTGGTCGACAAAGGAAACTCCAACTCCAAGAGCTGGAAGAGCTCCGTCGTGAAGCTTATGATTCTTCCTTAACTTTCAAGCAACGTACTAAGGCTTTTCACGACATCCGTATTCGACGGAAGAAATTTGAGCCATCTCAGCAAGTTTGGCTCTATAACGCCCAGCTCAAATTCTTTCCTGGGAAATTGAATTCCCAATGGACTGGTCCTTTCCTGGTCTCGAGACCATTTCCCAACGAGGCCGTTGAAATTGAAGATCCCAAATCTGGGCATAAATTTACGGTCAACAAGCAGCATTTGAAACCTTATCTTATCCTTGAACCTGCCCCTATTGGAGAAACTGTTGCCCTGCTGGAGGGTAACTAATGTCATGCCTCATTCTAAGTCCAGCTGGGGACGTTAAATTCAGCGCTCGTTGGGAGGCACCCGAACAACACTCCACACTGCCACATACACTTCACTTCGAACCTTTTCACTTCACCCCACACCATCCACCCACCCTACCACCCTGCGTATACCCTGCACCTCAGCTCTTGTTCCTCAATCTTTGGTCCTTCCTCTACCCTACCCTGCATGCAAATGAGGACATAGCATCATTTGGCATGGGGGGGTGGGTGGGCATCCATAGGATCTAGGTATTTTATGGTATCATGCAGTCTCCAACTATCTAAAAAAAAAAAGAAAAAAGGTGTTTAGTAATGATCTGAAGGCTAAAAAAAAAAAATACAATAAGTGTTTATGGATATTCAACCGCTGTTTTGAAGACTTTCAAGGCCACAGAAGCTTGGTTCGCTCAGGCTCGGCTTAATTCACTTGAGCATTGACAAGATAGATCAGAATCTCTCCTAACTAAGGACGTATTCTTATACCTGAGACACCAGCACAGGAACCGTTGGTTTGCTTCTACTCAAGAGCCTAAGTAATATTGGTTCACACTACACATATCAAGAAAGACCAGGTGAACATAAGATCCAACCCTAGTGTTCATTAGGGAAGGTGGAGTCCTTACCTGTGCATGCAGGTAGACTTTTTATCCCAGGCTTTAGTCTTGTGTTTAGGAAAGACTCTTTCCACCAAAAAGGAACTCTCCCACCAAAAGAAAAGTGTGCTCCTCCAAATAAAGTTGTAAGAGATATACTGACACGTGTTCAAAAAAAAAAAAAAGGGAGCAAATAAGTCAGTATATCTCATAAATGTCTGTAAAATCTTCTCCCTACAAAAATTCTTTAGGGCAAGTTACAAATACCATATTTTCTTTGAGTTACAAATGTAATAAAATGGGAATTGAGTTTTCCGTCATCTTTTTAAGGGTCAATCCGAAGACGTAAGCTGAAACTGGGACCAACCTACACTTAAAAATCCGTGACACCCTGGGCTTGAATCTTAATGTTCATCTGGTCAGTCTTGATCCTTCACAAAGCACAAGCCATAATCTCTTGAGCTCTCAAGTATGGCAAAAACCTCCTGAGTCCTGGAAATCGTACTTAAGGTTTAAATATCAAGAGACCTGGTTAGTTGAGAGATGGTCTATGTCACATAAGACTTAAAGTATTGGTAGTCTTCTTTACAATTGGTTCTCACAATATCCAACAAATAAACACACCTATGTCACCTCAGAAGAAAATCTTTAGCTTAAGATCATTTCTAAATACAATACAAAATGTTTTGTAAGGGACAAGCAAAAGATAGGCACGGGGGTATGATTGCACAGCAAAAATACACCAATAAAAATGCCATCTTGTGTCTTTTCCTAGCATTGCCATTGCACATTAGGTAGCCATAGTTGCATTTGTAAAAATTAACACATGCATGCATTTAATTGAGAGGGGAGGAAAGTGAATAATAATGTCTTCATCAAGGGTTGCATCGCAATTTCACCATCTTCATTTTCTTATTTTGCTTTGAAATCTTCTTCCCCGCACGGCTGTAGGGCATGGCCTCTTCTTCTTCGCGCCATTCTCTACCACAGCATGCTCTGCCAGCCGCATGCTTAGCCATGCATGCAGCCCAGGGCATGGCTGTGCATGACTCATTCTTCTTTAAAAAGGCACAGCCATCTTCCTTGCACAGTAACCTAGTCCAGATACACACAGCAGCCCCTTCCTCCAGGCCATCTCCTCCCTTTCTCCACTCCATGCACAACACCTCTTCCACTGAAGAGATACGCTGCAATCAGGAGTAGGCTCATAGTGGTCCACGACCACCACTGCGAGCTCCACCACCACCCAGCTCATCCAAGAGTAGGTGGGCATGGTGGGTTCTTTCTCTACTTCCACCACTCAAAGCCTTCATGCCATTGCTGTAGACTTCAGCTCTGAAGCTCAACCGTAGCAGCTCCACGCAGCGCACAAGCCCCTGCGCACATGCTAGCAGTGACAAAAAGCCATTTTCGTGCATTTGAAAGTCATCGGAAATCGTAGTATAGTCGTGCAAAAACGTTGATCAAAAATTGATTTCTAAAGATAACGAGACTTGAGTCCCGGTCATTCATATTTGCGAGGCGTTGCTTTTACTTTTAAAATCGATCTTTTTTCCGCTCTACTTTGTTTAGAATCGCATGCCGGTTCGTGATTAATACGTATTTACGTATGACATGCTTAGTTGCAAGAATATTAAGAGTTAGAAATAGGCAACATTAATCACGCAAAAGATAATAGCAATCATTAAGCTCATGGTGATTTCAAATAGATAGAGATATATATATTTATAAAAATGTGTTTTCATTCATTCATTTGGGAGTTGTTGCACAAGGAATCTAGAGGAAACTTGTACATAAATGCTTGAAAATTAAATCTAGCTGCCAGAAAATGATCACATACAAGAATCGATGGGTGGATTTAGCATGCATCATTGGGGGATAAGTAAGACTACACTACTAAGCAGTAAATAAAAGCAGTAAATATATGAAGAGCATAATCTAAATCTAGCAGAATGGAAGGGCATTCAGGGGTGGTCCCCGATGGCCTTTGAGTGGTTGAGAGAAGGTGGGGAGGCCAATGGAACTTAGGCCGGCCCTTGGAGAGAGGTTGGGGAGCTGATCTAGCTTCCTGGCGCGGAGATGGTGGCCTCCATGGTGGTACTCAACTCGTAGAGGTGGAGTGGAGATGGAAGTGGCTAGCCTAAGTGGAATGGATGCCAAGGAAGTGAATGAGTGCAAATTGATAGCGATTTCATGTGGTTTGTTAAAATACGTCGTTGTAACGCGTAAAACCGATCAACTCTTAAATTTATATTCCTAGATAGGGGAGTATCTAGGGTCGTCCAAGGAGGCCAAATGTTTGCAATAGTGATTCTCTTGCTTGGAATACAATCTCAACTTTCTTTTTGGTATTTTTCAATATATCATTTTTTGTTTTAAATTAAGACAACATGCGGAATGGTGACGGGAAGGTGATTTACACTTCAATTTAAAATACTACTTCTAAGTGGCAAGTAGAGCCTCTCCCTAATCTCACTCTAGGCAACTAGAGGCCTAGAATAATTAGGGAGAGGGAGTGAGGAATGCTAAAAACAAGCAAATAGAAATGCAAACAAGAAATTGCAAAGAAGGCAACTAGATAATTAAAAAAAAAAGTGTTTAACAAAAATGCCTAGTAGAGGAATGCTTCTACTACTAGAAAATTGACATAAAGAAAGGAAAACACAAATCCTCTAGATAGATGGTGAAGAAGAGGGCTTCTTGCTCCAAGGTTGGTGGATCCCAATCTTGAAACGAGTCCTTCAACTCCTTCCTTGCAGTGCTCCGCCAAGGTGATGTCCTCCAAGGCAAGCCCTAAGGGGGCGTGCCCTAAGCTTCTCTCCAAGGGTGGACGTCCACCGTAGGTCCTTCTCCCTTGCCTGGCCGTCCTTCTTGAAGTGGAAGAGTCCTCCTCCTTGGCGTGGCCCAAGTTGAAGAGAGTGGGGAGAAGAAGGCACCAAAAGGGCTGGTGATGTGCCCCTTTAATCTCCTTCTCTACTCCTCCTTGGGCGTAGGTATAGGTGGATGTAGGTAGAAGAATACACTAATGGAGGATGCCCCCAAATGGTGGTAGGTGGTGGGTTTTTATAGAATAGGAAGGGGGCTAACGTGTCCCTTGAAATGGACGGCCAAGATGGAATGATGGAGGTGGTTAAGGATCCAATGGCCAAGGGTGTTTGGCGCCACCTTAAGAGGCACCAAGGGGGTAGTTATGGGGGTTGACACCCCTTGATATTGGCACCAAAATGGCTTCTAGAAGAGGGTCTAAGTTGGCGCCAAGAAGGATTCTAGAAGGGGGGTTAGGTGGATGGCTAGGATGGCTTATGTGGGTAGGTGTAGGGTGGATTAAGGGCTGAAAGTTGGCACCAATATAGAGGTGGTTAGGGGTAGTTTTTGGCACCAACTTAAGGTGTCCTTTGGTGGAGATAATGGGGTGAAGGGATGGCTAGGAGGTGGCGCCAACTTGAGTAGAGTAGCTAGCTTAAGTAGGCTTAAGTTGGTGAAGCTAGCTAGGGTTGACTTTGAAGGTGGTGGATGGCCAAGGAGCTGGTTGTTAGCTAAGATAAGCTAAGCTAATCTAAGCTAGCTTAGCTAATGGAGGAGTAGAGGAGAAGGTGTTGGAGCTAGGGTTTGGAGGGAGGAGCTGAGGAGGAGAAGTCTGGAGTTGGAGCTGGAGCTGGCTGCTGCTGAAGAGGCTGGCATGGGGCTACTCTAGCTGGTTTAGCTTGCTAGTTCTTTGCTAGTTGCTAAGCTAAGCTAAAGTGAGTTAGCTTCTACCAAAATAAGCTGAGGTGAGCTTGGTTTGGTGCTCCCGGGGAGAATCAAGCTGGTTGAGGCAGCTAAGGTAGCTTAACTCAACTGAGTTGAGCTAAGCTGAGTCCCCGGGAGCTGGACTTGAGCTTCCTGAGCTGGGATGAATTCTTCTTCAGATGGTTGGAGCTGGATGTAGCTAGATCTAAGCTGAGGTGAACTCCTGTCAACTTAGCTGAGCTAGCTAGAGCTCCCTGTGGACTAGTGGGAGCTGAGATGAGCTAGACTCAGCTAAGTTGAGCTGGATCTGAGCTGACTTGAGCTAGGGTTAGCTAAGGTGAACTCTCTTGAGCTGCCATCCAGCTGAGATTAGCTGAATGGAGTTGGGATGAGCTAACCCTAGTTCAAGTAAGCTAGGTTCCAGCTGCGGTGAGCTAGATCAAGCGGAGGTGAGTTGGATCAAGCTGAGGTGAGCTAGATTTGGCTGAGTTCCAGCTAGTCTGGGCTTCTCCTTCACCATTTCCTTCTTGAGTGCTAGGGTTTTAGGGATCTATATATCTGTACATTCCTAACACTCACAAAAACATATTAAAAAGACAATAAAAAATGCAATGCATGCCTAACCTATTTTATGCCTAAATGCAGCCCAAAAACCCATTTGCGGAGTAAAATCCTAAGAGCTAGGTTTGTTTTAATGCATAAGAATGATGATAAACTGGCGTTTATCACAAATGGCCACCCAAGGGGTCTTTTTATTGACCTAAGGGAAGCTCTCTAGAGAATTATGGAATTCTCTAGAGAGGCCTATGGTGGGAGCTCGTGGGAGAGTGAGAGAGAGAGGGTGGATGGTGGTTTTTAGATCCACTAAATGTGGATCTAAAAATTGAATGGCTCTTGGTTGCTATTTTTGGCAACCAAGGCAACCACACATGGTAGAGAGTTCTAGAGAACTCTATGCTAGATATTTTCATGTGGATGGTGTGTGTGGGTTGAAACTTAGGTGGATAGGTTGATTAGGTTGGGTTCTAGTGGGTTTAGGTCAAGGTAGGTCTCAAATTAGGGTTATAAACCCTAATTCACTACGGTAAAGTGCAATTAAACTTAATACAAGTTGAATTCGGTGTGTGGAAACTTAATTGAGATTAAAACAACTCAATTAAGTCAGGTCTACGTCAATTGGACTATCACTGAGTCCAATTGGATAGTGTGTGCTGAGATCAGGGCTCAATTGGTCTCAATGAGGCCAATTAAATAGGCTGATGGAATTGACTAAGATCCAAGTCAATTAGGTTTAGTGAGGACCTAATTAGGTCCTTTGGGAGGTCTAGAGGTGGTGTACTAGGGTTAGGGCACCTTAATTTAGGTTCCTATGGGGTTGGAATTGGGTTTAGGGACCTAGAGATCCATGATCAAGGCTTAAATCTCAAAACAGGAATTGGAGAGCAGTATCAAACATCTAATAATAGAATCAGATGTCTTATACGCAAAAATCAGAACTCCAGACTTGTTGTCTGGATGTCCAATCAGAGTCAGGAAGGATTTCGGGTTCTGTTTTGGTTATTCTGCAGAAATTGGACGTCTGACAAAGTGTCTGGATGTCCAATAACACTGTAGAAGTGGGTTTCAAGTGTGCGGGAGTTGGCTAAGGGTCCTGGACATCCTAAGACTTATCTGGACATCCAGAGAAGGGTTGGAACTAGGGTTTTAGGGCTTCTTAGGGTGCGGTGACCTAATCTAATGGTGGCTAACGCCTGGGGAATTCTCTAGGCTATCCTAGGGCTAGGATGGACCTATGCTCTTCACTTTTTATTGTTTTATTCCTACTTAATAGAATAGCAAACCTTTAACTCCCTTACATCATTATTCCTACATCTAATCTAAGCCTTCTGCTCCAACTCTGCTGCAACTCCTGTTATTCCTGATCCAGCTTCAGATCCTGCTCCTGATCAACTTATTCCCTGCAATCGACATAATGCACTTAATCAGCACATTATAACATTATTTTATGCATAGCTAAAGGAAAGCAGTAAAGATGCAGACAATGCATATGTATGTGTCAATAACCCTAACTTATGCTAAGTCCTAGCTTAATCTTGGCCAATTAAGACCTATTATTGCTATGCAATCATACCCCCATGCCTAAATATTGCTAGTCCCTAGCAAATGCAAGACTAAATTACTTACAGCAAGGGTCCCTAAGGGACTGGTTATTTTATCAAGTGTTTGCATAGAGATTTTTCTCCCTTTTTGTTTTCATCCTATGCTCTAGAAATCCAAACAATCGTGAAGGTACAGCTATGTAGCTTTTGCAACGGATTCAAGTGAAAACTAATACACCTCTAAAGCCTGTACTTGACCCCTAGTAAAAATTCTAGCGGGATAGGCGGATTTCTTCCCTTGGGGTATTCAAGATATTTTATGAATTCCACCCTGGCTTTAGGCTTAGGTAGAGAATCTCTGAGGGAAAGGATTATATATTTGGTGGCTCATTCTCACTTGGTGCTACATAGAGACTAGTACTACAGAATCCAGATTCCCAGATTACTAACTCAACTCAGAGAAAGACGAGAAAAACTATGCTCCCTTTTGATTCCTTTGTATTCATTCTCTCTTACTCTTTTTCTTTCTTTTTCTTGGAGCTCACAACCTCACCAGATTCACACGTATGTTCTGTATTTGGTGGTCTCACTAGGCACTAACACTTTAATTGAGTACTCATAACCCTAGCGCTAAGTCAGAATTCCTCAGCCATTATTCAGGCGGTTAGAAACATAAGAAAAATAGGTTAAGGCCATATTTGGTGGAGCTCAATTTTATTTGGTGGTATTGCCTCAATGAAATAAACACTAAATATTCATTCTTTTCTTTACTTTTTCTTCTTTTTCTATTTTTTTTTTTTCAATTTTTCTTTCTTTTCATCATTCTTTTTCTTTTTTCTTTTTTCAGCATAACACAACTGGCATACATCCATGAGCTTTATTGAGGAGGCATTATTAGGGATTGGTGGTACTCAAGAGACATTGGGTGGCTTATTTGGTGGAAGTGCCTACTCATGACACCAGGAGAGATGCATAGGATGGTGTATTTCTGACCTTGACATCAATACCCTTGATTAGCCCATAGTTGTGGGCTATTTAAGTATTTAAGTGCCTAGACATTAGGTTAATTCTAACATTTATTTAGCAAAAATTAGGATGTAAATAGATTGATTCATATTTCTAATTCAATTACATAATTAATGCATCTTATTCATATTTAAATGCATTTAGAATTAACTTAGAATTGCATTAGTTAACTAATTAGGTACATTGCATGCATTAATTTAGGTTAGCATAAAAGTTTAGGGTTTGTATATAAATGACCATAATATTTTAACATTATTTTCTTTATTCTTCTTCTTGCAGGAATGGCTGGCTACCGCTCCAATGCCACCAACTGCTGCAGCGAAGAACCCATTCAAGGAGGAGCGGATGTGTTGGATCTGGTCGGGCAGCTGATTTCAAATTTGTGTAGGCCACAACAAAAGGAGGAGAGAGGATGCTAAGCGAGGCAGGCCTCCACCACCGACCCACCACTGTGCAGAGAGATCTCTCTTCCATTCCATACCGCTGTCCTCAACCATGGTGGCAAGTCCACACCACCGTGGGCGTGTGGTGTGACAGGCCACACAGCCATCTGGAGCTCGTCCGCATTACCGTGAGCACCTTAGCGTGCATCTCCCTCGCCGTTGTCACCAACAACCACCGCCGCAGCCACTCTGCAATCACCTTCTCAGTTAGTTAAGACGTCCGGGAAATTTCCCGGACGTCTGAAGCCACCCGCTCACCTTCCACCTACAACCTCATCGTGACCACCCTCCTGTGCACCCCCGCCTGCAGCCGCACCAGGACAACCACATCCGCCCACTTCACCTCTAGTGCCATCTCCACGCCCTCCAGCCTGCGCACCCGTGCCATCTCCACGCCTCCAGCCTGTGCACCCATGCCATCTCCACGCCCTCCAGCCTGCGTACCCACGCCACCCACGCCACAGCAGTCTTCCCGCTCACCTCTAGCCGCACCTGCAGAACCTCACCTGCTCACTCCTGCGCCCATAACACCTTCCCCACACCGGCTGTAGTGCGCTCCCACGCCAGCTGCAGCCGCACCTGTAGAACCTCACCGCTAGCGCCCTCTCGCCAGCAGTCCCGCGTGCGCCTCACCGAGCACGCCCTCCTCCCGCGCCTGCAGCACCCAATCTCATTGCCAACAGAGCACGCACCGGCTGTAGTGCGCGCCCATGCCTTCAGCCAGCACACAACAGTAGAGCCGGCAGAACCCCCAACAGGCCACGCGCGCTCCCGCACCCGCCTGCAACGCACGCCAACATCAGCTGCAGCACCGGCTGCAGCCACCTCCGCAAGAGGTCATCCGGCCGACTCCGGCCGCCGCGTGACATGCCGCCACCACCGTTTCGAAGCCCTCGGTCCAAGGAACTTCCTCCGAGCTTCCCACGTCTGGCGGTCCACTCCTCGTAGCGTACGGCAAAGGGGAAAAAATCCCCTATTTTGCTATAGTAATCGAGCCATTAAAAATTACATTTTCTTCCAATGTCAATTTTTAATAATATTTTATTGATTTTGCATTGCAACAAATATCCTCTAGTTACTCATAATTGCTATTTCAGCATTGTTTCTTGTTTCAACCTTAATCTAAAGGCAATTCTAGCTTGATTCTTGTCCAAACTAACTACGAACAAACATTTTTAACTGGTGCGAATTTAAATACGTCATTGCCTCCCTGTGGATACGATCCGCTCTTCTGTGAGTGGTTATTTCTTTTTAAATATTGATTAGTCGATTTTTCTACCACATAAAACTGCAAACAACTTTAAAGCGAAAAATCAACTCATCAAATGGCGCCGTTGCCAGGGAGGCAACTGACGCAATAATTTCACCTGATTTTATTTTGATTATTTTTCAATTGCACAGTGATTTGACCATTTATTATTTTCTTTTCTGTGCGAGAAAATTTGTGCAAGAATCAGCCACTGTGAGAAGGCGACCCTTAACGTCGCCAGAGGAGAATTGGACGAGCAATTTTGAAAGGAGGAGAAGGACGAGGACGCGATAGACATCATTGTATATTTAGTCGTTAGTCTGATAGAATTAAGACTTTAGATTTAATTTTTCATTGCATTTGGTTTGAAACCCTTGTTCTGGGGTATATTTTGAGGGGTTTGTTCCTCGATTTTGTTTTGGGCCCGTGTTGGGTAATTTTTTGGAGCATGTTCCCTTTTCTTTAGATTTAGGCCTTTAGTTTATTGATTACTTTTATTTTCTTATGCATAAGTAGTTTAAAAATTAAAAAAATTAAACAAAAATGAGCTGCCTGCTAGAAGCTGCCTACCTTAGGACGAACCATTTAGGTCTGTATGAGCAGCCTCTAGATTTATTTCTCTGCATTGCGTGCATTCTTGCATTGTTGATTGCTGGAAGCAAGGTACGCATTTTCTTACTTTGCATCCTATTTTTGATCACGCATTGCATTAGGACTTAATGCAAAGACCACCTAATCTGTACTGAATAAATCTAACAAGTGGTCACATATTTTCTAGAAAAAGGACTAATTAAAGGAGGGACATTTTAAACCAAGGATTTGATTTTCAAACTTGGCGTGTGATTCAAAATTCAAAATCTTTTGCAGTGTATGCACACTTATTTCGCTTGCACCACGACACGATTCTAGACACTCCTTAGGTTTGGAAATACTAGGACAAGAGCCCTCCTATCGTTGGATTCTGAAGTGTTCGAAACTTGAGATCAAAGGTTTTGTAAATCCAAAGAGTGGGATACCCTGTCATGGATTTTTGGTGGTAGTTGAGAAGCACCGCGAAAGCACAGCTTCAAAGGAAGGCTTAGGCCTACTTGCATCCCTAGATCTTCCGTCTTTGAATTTACTTGACCATTTGAGATTTAGGGAAGAACACCTAAGCTCTAACTAGGTCTTCTTAGGCGAGCGGTAGGTCGACAATAGACGCGTAAATTGATTGAACAAATTATATTGTCACCTGTAATCTGACTTAAAATCAAAAGCCTAAATTGGGAAAGACCTAAAAGGTCCTTTTTTAATTGTGTTTTGCTTGGGGAATTTTGATTGAGGTGTGAGTTAGAATGGACCACATTGATTTTCATCCTTTCATATCTTGCCCACACCCTCACCCCCACTCTGCATCCTTCGATCCCAGACGTTGAGATGGTCCATCCCTTGATGGACATAATGACAATCATTGGGATCCGTTTTACTCCTATTATAGGAGTATTAGCCTGGTTAAACCCCAAATCAGTGACCAGAACCTAGGAGCGGGATTTGCTTTGCCCAATATCCCACATACCATCGAAATACCCAACCCACCCTCCCTGAAAAGTTATAATGGTTGGATAAACACTCCTGTGTACTATAATCCTGAGCCTGACTTCTCTCATGATAGAAATGGCCTCTCCTCTTTGAAGATGGAAATACAGAAAATGCAAAACGAATGATTGAATTGTTAGGAGAATCTTCAAGAGCAGGCCAACAACAAAGAGATGAAATTAGCCACCCAATCTACCCCATTGAGGATGACGTACACCCCTCTACAATAGATGCATCTCCCATGGGAGAACTACACTTTAAGTTAGAGGGAAATTCTGGGGAGAATAGCTACTTTTTGAGGATCGATTTTGAAACCTCCCCATTAGATGACACTTCCTTGAGAGATCCACACCTTAGGTGGGAGGAAAATACACATGAAAGTAGCTATGCATTGGATGAAGAAAGGTGGCAACCCGAGGAAGATGATAAGGTTGAGTATCCACCTGAATTATATTGGAGTCAAAAGAAGGGAATGATGGTACCATTGGAAGACCTCGACCCAGATGATAGTATTTTCGTGACATTTGATGAAGTGGGTCAAAGTCAAGTTGTTAATCCTGCCCTCCCTTCCAATCACGATATGGAACTCAAGCCCACCCTTAGGGAACCTAACCCTAAAGAAATTGACCTATCTGAGGAGTCTGATGTTACCAGTGTAAACCATTTACCTCAAATAGAGCACCCTAGGGGATCTGCTGAGATATTAAATGATTCTAGAACTCGGGTATATGGTGAATTGTGTGATGAGGAGGAAGATGAATTATGTGAGGAACCTACATTCAAGATTTGGAGTGACACTAAGGGTGATTATGTCTTATTTGAAGAGTTAGCCCCTGAGGATGTCACAAATTTGACCAAATTAGGTTTCCTTAGCACACCCATTGATGATATTTCTCCTCATGATGAAATGATGGAAAATTTGGAAGCAATTTCTAAGATTTATGTGGATTCACATATAGACTCCGGGGAAGATTTGAGTAAAGAACAAAAATACGAGGATGACATTGATAGGATAATCCCTAGATCTGTTTCTTCCAACCTGCCTTCATTCATTTCGAAGTCACCCTCTGATTCGCTTATATCTCAAAGCGAAATTGTGACTCCTGATGAAGAGCAGGAAGATACATGTGATGGTGCAAGGAATGCTAGGGATGAAATTGAGGATTTAGAAAGAGTGTTACGGTTGGACACCGAGCTGATTAAACCCAACCTAGATCTTATGGCCATCCCGCGACCTCGTAACTTGGACACCCTAGACAATCCTTGCCTTAGAGAATTGCTCACTTTTGTTCTGACCAGGGGGCTTAACAAACCAATATTTCCCGTAATGGAGTATCGGGTATGGATTGATGATTTCTTTACTCAGTCCATTACCCTGGGGTTTATCTTTGCACCATTCCTTCCCCATACCTTTTGGAGGATCCCTGTCATCCTCCCCCTACCCCTTTGGAGGTTGTTATACCTATTTATACTTTAGAACCTCTTCTGGTGGCCTGGGGAGATTTCATTCCCATTTTAGTTGGACGAGCATTTGCTATCGAGATTCATCATCAGCTCGCCAACATCCTAGGTTACCTATTTTCTAGGCCAACATTGCTTTGCTCATTTTTAGGGCCTATTTCTGCAATTCTTGAACATGATTTGCAGGTTCTTTGTCTATTCAGCCCAGCTCTGACCCAGGTAATATCCTTCTATGCAATGAGGACATTGCAGAATTTAGGCATGGGGGGTGTACTTGGGGATATACATAGCATAGTGCATTCATTGCATACATTTGTAGGTTTCCCTTCGAAGAGGGGGTGACGTAATAATTGCGGAAATAAAATATAAATAATCTCACAAATAAGCAATCACACAAAGTACACAAAGTATTTTTAGGTGGAAACCCAAACCGGGTGAAAACCACCACCTAACCCTCTCGAGTTAGGATTTTCCGATCAACCAAGTTGATCAAAATCCACTAAACCGAATCACTTAAAACGAGGGTGATTCAACCTCAATACAACCACGCTACAAGTACGAGGGTAGCGTTCCTCAACCCCTTCTCTCCACGAGAAGGATTTTGTCCCACGAAGGAGACGGGAATTCGCAAAGCGAATACCCAACCAAAAGACAAAGATAAAACAAAACAAGTAATCCTATAGAGCCAACAAAGGAATTTAAACCTAGCTTCTATAGGAATTAGGAAACTCCCCTTTGCAAGGAGTGCGTCGACGATGACGCGGGTGCGTGAGCCACGCAACGGTGCAATGTCGCTCTCGTGAACAACGGCGGGAGAGCAGGTGCGCGAAGGTTTGATGCTCTCAAGGGAATGGAGCTTAAGCTTGGAGTGCAAGATCTTTTCTGGACACAAAAGAGTGTGAAAGTGTGTAGCTAAGTGTATCCAAGTGTATCTTAGTGTTTCTCCTTTTGTATCTTGGTGTGTCTTTGTGTTGCAAAGGCTCCCCTCTATTTATAGAGGCCTTAGGAAGGCTTTGGAAGGCTTAGGAAAGGTTCTATAGCCGTTGGGAACAAAGCCCAAGAGAATCAGGCCGAAATTAGGAACAATCATTGTTCTGACAGGCTTATCAGACGTCTAATTCTAGCATCTGACGTCTGGAAGTTCACTTGAAGACGTCTGATTCCAAGGTCAGACGTATGATTTTGGGTGGGTCTCCCCCTGACTTGGATCAGATCTAAACAGGGTTTTTGTGCAAGTCCATCAGACGACATACAGGACGTCTGGCACTATGTCTGGACGTCTGGAAACCTACTTTTACTATGGGAATTGATTTCCAAACGTTGCAACAACTAGAAAATCTCTGAGAAGAGATTTTGGGTCAGCCGAGGCAAAATGGTCATTTATCAGACATCTGGACAGTCCTATGGACGTCTGATCAGGCTCTAACGGTCATATTCTACAGTGTTTGCTAAGCTAGCCAACGGTCCACTATCTGGACGTCTGGCAAGTCCATCAGACGCCTTCTAAGATGTCTGGTATAAGGTCTGGACGTCTGATTTCATCAGACAGAATACTAACTCCAGCTTAATAGTTATCAGACGTCTGAAATAACAGTCAAACGTCTTAAAATACTTTATCAGACGTCTGATTTGGGAATTAGACGTCTGGAAATGCTGTTTGAGCCCTATATTGGTTTTCTAAGTATTCTACAGAAAACCTAAGTATCCTAGGGTTGTGCCGGTGTTCCTAGGACTACTGTTAAGGTTCTTTGAGGCTCTTTAACATAATATTCTAAGAAAAATAAAGAGCAAGAAAAATAAAGATAAAAGTACATGAAAGGATTAAAAAGAATCTATCCTATTCTTCTTGTCTTCTATCTTCAATCTGTCGCTCCACGCGAACCTCCTCTGTTCTTCATTAAGCTCCTCCAATCCATCTTGGATGAGAGCTCGAGTTCCATCTAAACACGTCCACATTTGCAATTGACCTGAAATCTAGGACTCAAATTGCAAATGTTAAATAACACGTGTTCTGTTATCATCAAAATAAATGATCATGGTGCTCTAGCACCAACAACATTTGTGTTAAAAAATAAAAAAAAGAGAGTTTTGAGCTTAACTGGCTAAGTCCTGCATTCTTAAGCAAATTAGAACTCTAAGGAAGACTAAATTACTTCTAGGGTCAAACTTTAGAAGCTAAATGAGCTGCTAGCTTTAGACCTTTAGGGTCCTTTGTGGACTTAAAAACTTAAGTAGGAGTTAAGTTGCGGAGCATTCCTCAAGAGGTTGAGGAATGGAAGCTAGGGTTTGAGTTAAAAGGTGGAGTAGTACCTGGAGTCTTATTCTACCTTTTGGTTTACGGGTCCTTGTAACCCAAGCATCCAAATTTCACACACTTGGTCTGGTAAATAACTTAATTTCTGTCTTTCTGAAAAGAGATTTGGTTCTCTTAGTTTTGACTTAGGAGAGGCTTGAAAACACATTTTGATTGGAAGAGTTCCCGCCGCAGGAGAGGGGAGTATATACTCACCTTGAGGATGCGATGATAACATATTACCTCCTCAGCACTTGTCTCTTAGGATATCCATCCTATTGGGGGCATGTAAGTGCATTGTGCGGTTCAGGTACCACGGGCGGCCCTATCTCGAAGTGCCGATTGCCATAGGCCTGAATTTGCTTGAGAAATCCATGGGCGATACTATCTCGAAGTGTCGATTGCCAGGAGTTCTTGGGGTCATTATGGGCGGTGCTATCTCGAAGCATCGAAAGCCAGGCACCCTTCGAGGTATGGTAATGGGGACAATGAATCTGACACAGATCGTGTTGATATCTAATCTGAGGTTAGACTTAGAAGAATCAAACAAAAAAAAAAATATATATATATATATATAATAAAAAAAAAATTCCTTTAACTCAAATAACTCAGACTAATGCACAGGCATGGATGCTTTAATCTCAGGGATCAATAAACTTTAGGGTAGAGTGAGAAATCAGGGAAACTTGTGCTTGCAACTCATCTTTAGCCGACCTAGTCTATAACTTAGCAACTACTGAGGAACCTTGGGGCTAGATTCTGAACTTAATATGCTTCTGAAGGAAGACTAAGTGAGTTGACTAGTCTACTTGGAGTGTTAGGTTTCGCTTAATTTTGCTAGGGACTAGAAAAAACTAGGTATGGGGGTATTTGATTAGCCCATAGTTGTGGGCTATTTAAGTATTTAAGTGCCTAGACATTGGGTTAATTCTAACTTTTATTTAGCATAAATTAGGATGTAAATAGATTAATTCATATTTCTAATTCAATTACATAATTAATGCATCTTATTCATATTTAAATGCATTTAGAATTAACTTAGAATTGCATTAGTTAACCAATTAGGTACATTGCATGCATTAATTTAGGTTAACATAAAAGTTGAGGGTTTGTATATAAATAACCATAATATTTTAACATTATTTTCTTTATTCTTCTTGCAGAAACGGCTAGCTGCTGCTCCAACGCCACCAGTTGCTACAGTGAAGAACCCATTCAAGGAGGAGCGGATGTGTTGGATCTGGTCGGGCAGCTGATTTCAAATTTGTGCAGGCCACTACAAAAGGAGAGAGGATGCTGAGCGAGGCAGGCCTCCACCACCGACCCACCACTGTGCAAAGAGATCTTCTCTCTTCCATTCCAAACCGCCGGCCTCAACCGTGGCGACGAGTCTCCACCACCGTGGGCGCGTGGTGTGACAGGCCACACCGCCATCCGGAGCTCGTCTGCATTACCGTGAGCACCTTAGCGTGCATCTCCCTCGCCGTCGACACCAACAACCATCCCCGCAGCCACTCTGCAATCACCTTCTCAGTCGGTTAAGACATCCGGGAAATTTCCCAGACGTCTGAAGCCACCCGCTCACCTTCCGCCTGCAACCTCATCGTGACCACCCGCCTGCGCACCCCCGCCTGCAGCCGCACCCGCACAACCACATCCAACCACTTCACCTCCAGCACCATCTCCACAACCTCTAGCCTGCGCACCCGCGCCATCTCCACGCCCTCTAGCCTGCGCACCCACGCCACCCACGCCACAGCAGTCTTCCTGCTCACCTCCATTCGCACCTGCAAAACCTCACCCGCTCACTCCTGCGCCCGCAGCACCTTCCCTGCACCGGCTGTAGTGCGCGCCCACACCAGCTGCAGCCGCACCTGCAGAACCTCACCGCTAGCGCCCTCCACCAGCAGTCCCACACATGCCTCACCACGCACGCCCTCCTCCCGTGCCTGCATCACCCGCTCTCACCGCCAATAGAGCACACACCGACTGCAGTGCGTGCCCACGCCTTCAGCCAGCACGCAACAGCAGAGCCGGTAGAACCGCCAATAGGTCGCGTGAGCTCCCGCACTAGTCTACAACGCACGCCAACAACAACTGCAGCACCGGCTGCAGCCACCTCCGTTGGAGGTCGTCCGGCCGACTCCAACCGCTGCACGACAAGCCGCCACCACCGTTTCGAAGCCCTTTGTCCAAGGAACTTCCTTTGAGCTTCTCGCATTCGGCTGTCCACTCCTCGTCGTGCACGACAAAGGGGAAAAAAATCCCCTATTTTGCTACAGTAACCGGGCCATTAAAAATTACATTTTCTGCCATTGTCAATTTTTAATAATATTTTATTGATTCTACATTGCAACAAATATCCTCTAGTTACTCATAATTACTATTTCAGCATTGTTTCTTGTTTGAACCTTAATCTGAAGGCAATTCTGGCTTGATTCTTGTCCAAACTAACTACGAACAAACATTTTTAACTGGTGCGAATTTAAATACGTCATTGCCTCCCTGTGGATATGGCCCGCTCTTCGGTGAGTGGTTATTTCTTTTTAAATATTGATTAGTCAATTTTTCCACCACATAAAACTGCAAACGACTTTAAAGCAAAAAATCGACTCGTCAACCCTCCTTCAGCAGAGGATTCCATAAAGAATGCTCGTAACCATCCACCTTAGCCCTAGTTTTATGAAAACTCGCTCTCCACGTATTTGCCTTATTCGGTGGCTCTCACAATTTCGCACAAAAATGTAAACGTGGGAATCAAGAGTGAAAACTATGTCTAATCTCATAGTATCATCACCTAATTATCTAGGATTCCAGATTCCTTGCACTAATCTTAGAGCACCAATACACGCTACTTTCTCACACTATTTGGTGGATTTTTGGAGGAAAATCTGCCTGCCTCCCAAAAACTGTCCAAGGGTTCAGGAAAAGAAGCACTACTTCTTGACAGACTGAAGACATTTATTAGCCTTCATCGTGAATCCATTGCAAATTCTACGTGTGTGTGAAAAGTTGTACTGGATTCCAAGTTACAGGAATCAACTAAAGGATAAAATCCCTAATGCATTCTCTTAATAAAATAATCTTATTCATGAATGCAATATCTATATATGCTATAAACATGTAACCTCTTATAATTTGTACTTCGTGAATTTCCCGTATCAAGTTACAATCAGCTTGACCCTAAATTTAGAACAAAAGGTGAGAGGGTGAGTTGGAATTGGTTGTTGCGAACGATTTCTAGCTCCAATGAGAGCAATGGAGGTGGAGTCGGTTGTTCTTTTATTTAAGGTCCTAAAGTACGTTTTACATGCAGCTTCGAGGTTTTCCTAAGTGTTGGCATAAAATTTTTTCAATTTTTCTGTATCTACCCCCCCATGCCTAAGTTCTTGCATGTCCTCATGCATGAATGTAAAAGAAAATAAATACTGCAAGGAGAGAATGGGTAGAAATCACCTGGAATTACTTTTGAAATTATACATTCAGCATCGGCCAACCTATTAGCATGCACTATGCAAAGGAAATATGCTAAAGGAAAAATATGCTATGTATAAAAATGGTTATATATAAATGATGGTGGAATGTAGGGTAGATGGTATCTGTATGTGCTGAGTTTAACGCCTCTAGCTGGGCGAAAGCTCAATGAGATGTGTCATTTCTAGCATAGGAGCCGGCTAAGATTAAGAGAAAGATATGCTTGTATGCTCCCAGAATCAGTGGTCCGAAGATACGAACCAGCTGATTATGCACCCCTACTCCAAAAAGTCTAGCTATAAGAAAGTGTGGAGTGGTGGTGGAAAATAGAGGATAATCAGAGGGGGGATTATGATGTTGATTTAGCTGATTTATCATGTCCCACAATTCAGCAGGAAGTTACTGAGGGAGTAGATCAACATGTATCTCAGAACCAGAATCTGAGTCATAGGGATCCTCATAATGATAATTGACATCAAAGATCATTCCCTCTCCAGGCTCTGGGTCATATGGGGGTATCCGTGAATGTAGAAGATCTGTGGGGAGGTCACTGAAATCATCGTCAAAAATTACTTCGTCCTCATCAGTACCCATCTCTGATTCATCAGAGGTTGATTCTTCAGGCTCAGAGTCGAGCCATCTATTAGATTGACTAGGATGATAGGTGCATCTCCATCTCATTCTACTCAAAGCTTCACCCTCATATGCATTGGGCTCCTAAGTAATTCCTACCTCGAGTAGCATATTTATTTCTTCATTCAAGTTATCCATAGCTACTTTTGGCTTTCGGATGTCAAGATCAGGGATAGGAAGTGTCGTCTCAGAATCTCTAGCATCTGAATTAGGGATGTAGGTGAAAGAAGAAGAGTGCAGATCATAAGATGTTGGCTCTAGCATAGGTTCACCTACAATGGGAAGTGGCCTAGATTGATCAGTAGTGTTGCATGTAATGCTCACCTCAAGATCCATATCCTCTATTGGATCTACTTCCCTTGCCTCGATTGGGTCATCTAACCCGATAGGTGTCTCCCAGGATTCAGGATAATCTGATTGCAGCTCAGCCCTGGAGATATCAATCCTTTCCTCAATTTCAGATGAACCCATTCGGCATACTTCCTGCTCCTGTCTCATATCCATGCTAGATCCTTTTTCCCCTGTGTGATCTTTGGGCATCTGCTCCCGAGAATCTTCTGTGTGTTCTTCCGGCGTAGTTGTTTCAAATTCTTTGAGGTCTTCAATGCTATTTTGCACTTGATATCTCAAAAGCAATAGTTCTTGAGTTTCCTGATTTTGTCCCATTCGCCTTGTTATCTCTGTTGTTTCCTGAAGGAGCTCCGTCACAGCCTGTTGATGTGGAATCCGGCTCTATCTTTGGTTCGGCTCAATGATAGCCTGGATTTCGCGTAGATAGGATGCGGCCTTTTCCTTAGCACTCGCTATAGCTCTTTGTATTCTATAATGTGGCCGCATATGCATCGGTAGCTCTTCAGGGGTTCCAGGGGGTGAATCAGGTCTACCGATGTTCCATGGGTGAGAAGCAGGAGTATGAAATCCATATCCTGGGTTATAAGATGCGATCCTTTGAGGGACCGACTGGTATGGATCATAATATCCAGGGTTAGGATATGGGTTAACCATTTCGTTAACCCGAGGAGAAGGATCAGGTGAAGCGAAAAGTCATCTTCGCCACCTTGGGTTCTGATCCCAAGGTTGAGCTGATTCAGTGACCCGAGCTCTCAGATAAGCTCGTGGGTCCAGCTCTTCTGGATCCTGATTAGGTCTAGATCCAATGTTAGCCATCGTGGCTCAGCAGATAGAAGAAGTGACTCGCCTCCTTGGGAGCGACTCCTAAGGTCCAACCAAGTGAGGTCGAAGAGACCTCCTTCCGTGCATACACTGCCCAACCCCTGGGTTGGTGTAGCTATGCAGGATAAGGCTAAGGCCCTGTCAATCAAATGGTCCTTATAGATCAGGTGACCAGATTTTTTGTTATGGATTTAAATTCCTGAAGATAATTTCATCGTACAACCGACTAAAAGTGAATCCCGCCTCTCATGCTAACCCAGCCAGTCTGGTTATGAGGGGATTAAGGGAAAGGTTCTTCCTTTGGCATACGCCTCCAGTTCCGTTGACCCCCGAGCCATGGTCGTTTGACACTACCCCATAGACCTAGTCACCAGGTTTGGCAAGAGAGACTAAACTCACCCTATAGTACGACAACAAACTCGGGTTGATTTCGTATTTTGAAGTTAATTTTAACACATTTTCCTCAGTGGGGTTTGTGGTGAGTGGCCCACAAGGTGACCAAGTTCACCGGCTAACTAGACTTGATTAAGTCTAAGTTATCCCAATGTGTGGTCTCTAGTTGTGACCCTAAAGGTTTGACCTAGGTTGCATGCACTTCTAGGGTTTTTCTCTATTTCAGCTGACCACAAAAATAATGTTGATTCTTTGATAATAATTGGAATCAAATTAATTTGAAATTTTGTGAGTAGATTCTTTTATCAATCAGTTTTTCAGAGAATATTTTTTTGGAATTTTTACTATTTCAACCAAATTTTTAGGGAATTTTGAATATTAGGGGGCCAAATTTGGAATTTTGACCCCTGGTTGATTTTTTGCTTTGAAATAGTATGAAATGATCTTCAAAAATTTGGGAAAAATATGGAAAATAAATCCAATGAGATCAGCTTTCAAACCCCACCATTTTTTATCAAAATAGATTTGCAAATTGTTCGGAATTGCTTTTGAAATTTAAAAAATTTTGAATTTGGGTCAATCTGACCCCATGCACTTCGCGAATTTTTAAAAATTTTATACTTATAATTTTTTCAAAATAAAGGTGGCGTTTGAAAGATGGTTTGAAAATGAAGGTTTATCCGAATTTCAGAATTTTTTACTTGCTATTTTTTTGGCAATCGAATTTTTAAGTCAAGATTGAAATCTGGCCGAAAATCAAAAGATGGTGGAAAAGCCTTTTAAAGAGGTTTGAATTCAAATCTATGCTTTCCACCAAAAAGGATGTTTTTTTTTTCAAAACTTTTGCCCATTTTTTTTTTAAAAATATTTTTCAAAAGATTCATAGAAAATATTTTTTTCCTTTTTTGTTTTTAAAGTAACCTAGATTCGAAAGAAAACCTAATCTAGATTTTTTTTTTCAAAATTTTTCTTTTTGGTTTTTTTCCTTTTTCACGAAAATGGGAAAAATCTTTTTTTTTTTCACACAGAATTTTTGAAAAGAAATTGCAGTAAGTAAATCTTCTCCTACGGTTCAGAAAGAGAAACCTAATCTAAGATAGATTATGTGCGCCTGATTTTTCTTCACTGCGCTTGGTGTGTGCGTAGATCCCATTTTCGTTCCATGTTGTCCTGCACATCAAAAACAAAGTAGAGGCAGATTTGTCAATGATAGATTAAAAGATCAAAATCAAGAAAAATGATGTTGCCTCCCCGGCAACGACACCATTTTGACAGAGTCATTTTCGCACATTTGAAAGTCATCAGAAATCATAGTATAGTCACGCAAAAATGTTCGTCAAAAATTGATTTCTAAAGATAACGAGACTTGAGTCACGGTCGTTCGTCTCTGGGAGGCGTTGCTTTTACTTTTGAAATCGATCTTTTTGCCGCTCTACTTTGTTTAGAATGGCATGCCGGTTCGTGATTATTATGTATTTACGTACGACATGCTTAGTTGCAAGAATATTAAGAGTTAGAAACAGGCAACATTAATCACGCAAAAGATAATAGCAATCATTAAGCTCATGGTGATTTCAAACAGATATATATATGTATATATAAATGTGTTTTCATTCATTCATTTGGGAGTTGTTGCACAAGGAATCTAGAGGAAAGCTTGTACATAAATGCTTGAAAATTAAATCTAGCTACCAGAAAATGATCGCATACAAGAATCGATGGGGGGATTTCGCATGCATCATTGGGGGAGAAGTAAGACTACACTACTAAGCAGTAAATAAAAGCAGTAAATATACGAAGAGCATAATCTAAATCTAGCAGAATGGAAGGGCATTCAGGGGTGGTCCCCGATGGCCTTTGAGTGGTTGAGAGAAGGAGGGGCGGCCAATGGAACTTTGGCCGGCCCTTGGAGAGAGGTTGGGGAGCTGATCTAGCTTCCTGGCATGGAGATGGTGGCCTCCATGGTGGTGCTCAACTCGTGGAGGTGGAGTGGAGATGGAAGTGGCTAGCCTAAGTGGAATGGATGCCAAGGAAGTGAATGGGTGAAAATGGCCACCCAAGGGGTCTTTTTATAGACCTAAGGGAAGCTCTCTAGAGAATTATGGAATTCTCTAGAGAGGCCTATGGTGGGAGCTCGTGGTAGAGTGAGAGAGAGAGGGTGGATGGTGGTTTTTAGATCCACCAAATGTGGATCTAAAAATTGAATGGCTCTTGGTTGCTATTTTTGGCAACCAAGGCAACCACACATGGTAGAGAGTTCTAGAGAACTCTAGGCTAGATATTTTCATGTGGATGGTGTGTGTGGGTCGAAACTTAGGTGGATAGGTTGATTAGGTTGGGTTCTAGTGGGTTTAGGCCAAGGTAGGTCTCAAATTAGGGTTATAAACCCTAATTCACTACGATAAAGTGCAATTAAACTTAATACAAGTTGAATTCGGTGTGTGGAAACTTAATTGAGATTAAAACAACTCAATTAAGTCAGGTCTACATCAATTGTACTATCACTGAGTCCAATTGGATAGTGTGTGCTGAGATCAGGGCTCAATTGGTCTCAATGAGGCCAATTAAATAGGCTGATGGAATTGACTAAGATCCAAGTCAATTAGGTTTAGTGAGGACCTAATTAGGTCCTTTGGGAGGTCTAGCGGTGGTGTACTAGGGTTAGGGAACCTTAATTTAGGTTACTATGGGGTTGGAATTAGGTTTAGGGACCTAGAGATCCAAGATCAAGGCTTAAATCTCAAAACAGGAATTGGAGAGCAGTATCAGACATCTTATAATAGAATCAGATGTCTTATACTCAAAAATCAGAAGTCCAGACTTGTTGTCTGGACGTCCAATCAGAGTCAGGAAGGATTCGGGTTCTATTTTAGGTATTCTGCAAAAATTGGACGTCTGACAAAGTGTCTGGACGTCCAATAACACTGCGGAAGTAGGTTTGAAGTGTGCTGGAGTTGGCTAAGGGTCCTGGACATCCTTAAACTTATCTGGACATCCAGAGAAGGGTTGGAACTAGGGTTTTAGGGCTTCCTAGGGTGCGGTGACCTAATCTAAGGGTGGCTAAGGCTTAGGGAAGTCTCTAGGCTATCCTAGGGCTAGGATGGACCTAAGCTCTTCACTTTTTATTGCTTTATTCCTACTTAATAGAATAGAAAACCTTTAAATCCCTTACATCATTATTCCTACATCTAATCTAATCCTTCTGCTCCAACTCTGCTGCAACTCCTATTATTCCTGATCCAGCTTCAGATCCAACTCCTGATCAGCTTATTCCCTGCAATCGACATAATGCACTTAATCAACACATTATAACATTATTTTATGCATAGCTAAAGGAAAGCAGTAAAGATGCACACATTGCATATGTATGCGTGAATAACCCTAACTTAAGCTATGTCCTTGCTTAATCTAAGCCAATTAAGACCTATGATTGCTACGCAATCAAACAGCCGGCACCATCTCCTTCCACGTGCGTAGGCTCGCTCCACAGCGCCCATGCACGCAGAACCGGCCGCAGCCGATTGTCCGAGCCGCGCACGCACTGTAGCTACTGTTCACATGTTTCTGCGGAACACTGTAGCTACAGTGCGGTGAAACGTTGTGACAACCGGGTTTTATTGTTATAGCGTTGTAGTATGGCCAGTTATTACCAACATTTCAAATATATAAATTTTTTACTCGGAAAATAAAAGAGTTCCCGAGGTCGAACTCAGGGAGCAAGTTGTATTCTAGGGGTACAAGTTTATTTTACAAAAATAAAGAAAGAGAGAAAGAATTTGTTGTCTTTTCTCTTTGCTTCTCCTCGTCTCGGATCTTCTGTTATCTTCTTCTTCTTTATCTGCAGTGGTGATGTTCTTCTTCTTCTTTCAGCTGTTCCTGCTCTACCTTTTTCTTCTGCAGAGCGGTCCTGCTCTTCTTCTTTTCCTTTCTTCAGATCTTCTTCTCTTTTTCTTCTTCTTTCAGTTCTTCCCTTGTTCTTTTGTGTTCTCCTCTGCCTCGCCTTCTTCTGTTGTTCTTCAGATCTCCTTCTTTCTTCTTTTCTTTTTCCAGTCAGGACGTCGTCCCTCCTTCTTTCTTCTTTTCCCTTCAGGACGTCGTCAGATTTTCCAATCAGACGACTTAAACTGCTTGTTGCTACAGTGTCTCCCTCAGCTTCCTTCTTCCGCGGTCCTTCTTCTTCACCTGTGCCTGCACACTTCAGAGTTTACATCCAGAGGACAAAGCCTACTCTACCCTCCCCCCCCCCGCGTCTCTCTCTCTCTGAAACCACTCTTGGGAAAGCTCTCCCAGAGATGCCGGGTAGTCGGGTATGGGTCGCGCCTAGGTCTAGGCCCACCGGCGTGCGTGGTGGGCGAGGAGTGCAGGTCAGTCTAAGTCGGGTCGGGTCAGGTTCGCGGGGCGTGGCGCGGATGAGACCGGGTAACCGGGCGGGTGAAGGGGGCCTCACCCCGTGTGCTGAGGCAGTAAGCCTCCAGCACTTTTTCGCTTTAAACCGCTGCGCCTCTTCAGACTTTTCCGAGGTGGGACTAAATGTCCCACCTCAATTGAGCGCCCGCAGCGGAGAAAGCAGCGGGCGATCGCGGCTTCACGCGAAGCCTTCGCCCCAGCTGCGAGCCTGATGTTTTGTCGAAATGCCTCGCAAGGCCTGGGGGTCGAATCTGGGCGTGGCGCTGGGCGTGGCGCGCCTGCAGCTGCAGGCGGAAGCAGCTCCTTCTGCATGGCAATGGCGGCGGAGGTCGGGTGGCCTGTTCACAGCAAAACGGCCTCTCGGCCTAATCAGAAGGTGCCGGGAGCTTCGCCAGAGTGCGGCGAAGCTCGTGTGGGTGGTGGCGAGGCGTGGGGCGGCGTGCAAGGGCTGCCCTAGGTCGGACTGTGGGTCGGAGGATGGGTTTGTTCGGTGGGGTTGCAGAGGGTGATGTGGGGGAAGTGGAAGGGCGGGGGTTGATCAGGGTGAGGAGGCGGAGGTTCTGCGGTGGTCGGCGAGTCGTGTGGGATGCTGGGGTGATGGGAGCGGCTCGCCGGAGGATGGCCGGAGACGAAGGGGGTGACGGTGGACAGGAGCGGTCGAGGGTTTAATCAAATAAAAGACAGTGAGGAAAAGAAAGAGGGGGAGATGGGGAGGAGTTCTGACCTAGCTACGGAGACGAAAGGGGCCAGGGCAGGGCGACAGTCGTATCGACTGTCGCCGGAGAAGAAGATGCCCAGGGGAAGGGGCGGCGGCGAGCAGAGGGCCGGAGATGCGCCAGCTGGGTACGGCGTGGCGCGGGAAGAGCAGGGGAAGAAGTCGCTGCTGCTGGTATTGCGGCAGAGCGAAGACGAGGAGGAGGAAGAACCGCCGGAGCTGGTGGGTGTCTGCCGGAGTGAGAAGAGAGGAAAGTTGGGGGTTTTCTCCGTCAGATCCGAGCTCCGAGGTCGGTGGAGCGACGGGGGGTATTTATAGGGATCAAAACAGGGAGGAAGGCGGAGGGAGACGACGTGTCTCCCTCACCGGAGGATGGCCGGAGATGAAAACCCATACCGTCCGTGCGTTCGCACGGCCGGTATGGTGGGCTACAGCGACCAGGGGGGTGTCCCTGCGACGGCTGACGACGCAGGGCACCCCCAGTTTACTTGCCAGGCTCTCCCCCTCACCCTACGCGGCGCCATGCTCCGCGCAAGGTCGCCGGAGCATGGTGTTGGCAGGTTTTGCAGGGGGGACCTGAACGCAAAGAACGAAGGAGAGTTAGGGGCCAAAATGTGAGGGTTCAAAAGTTGAGGGCCAAAAAGTAAATATATGAGGACCAAAGTGTAAAGTTGGTTAAGGAGGTTTCTTCTTAGGCTCAAGTTTTTATACATGACTAATTAGGACCTAAGGAATCTGATGGTGAATTTCATTTCTATATTAAACCTTGTTTGACCGGTCAATTTATGCGAAAACCCAAATTAAGTTATTAATTGGGCATGGTTCTCAATGTTGGTCAAAAGGGGTTCTGAAGGCCAAATTGAAGGTTCTAAACCATAGAAATTATTTTTCTATGAATTTTAGAGGGTTTATTCTATTTTTACTTTGCCTCGAACCTCGTGAATTGAAGTGGGTTGTTTTAGGGTTACAGATTATCATTTAGTTTCTTGGAATTGCTGTAGCCCTTGCAAGATCATCTCATCCCACTTTTATTCTTATTAAGTTGCTTTGACCTATGTTTGGGCCCTGAATTACCCTGTATGCAGATTATACTGGTAAAATTGCATTTTTACCCCTTATGACTTGTTTTCTCCTTAAACTCAGAATTCTCTGAGTTAAGCCTTTCCTTGAGTTATGTAGGAGCTTTTATCCTTTGTATTAGGTCAAAATGAGCTAGTTATGGCTCATGATGAGGTTCTCATCATACCCCCATGCCTAGCCTTTGCTAGTCCCTTAGCAAAAACTTAAGGTTTCAACCCTTGTTCTAGACCATGAAGTTTTTAATAGTTTTAGATAAGTGCCCTTTTTTATTTGAGCATAGATTAGGTTAGAATGCTGACCATAGGCCTAAAAGGTACTCTAGTACCAATCAAGATCCAAATCTGTCTAGCCTTAGCCTCAGTCTTTAGCAAAGGTTTTTAAGGTCCACAAGAACTAACCTAAGGTTTATTGGACTTTGTGGTTAAAGCACCCGTGCTTGAAATGATTTTAGCCCTGGCTCAGTTCGCAGTGCGTTTTGTAAGAGAGAGATAGAAAGTTTTTCTGTTTGGAGAGTTTTCTCTCTCTTTTTCTTTTTAGTTCTAGCCTAGGATTGGCTTTTCAACACGGTCTGTATCAGATTCCTTGCTCCCATCATCAATCCTCAAGGGTTCCTGGCGATCGATGCTTCGAGATAGCATCGCCCATGGCAACCCCCGGAACCCTGGCTATTGAGATTTCGAGATAATCCCATCCATGGTGTTCCGTGGCCGAATCCAGACCCTGGCAATTGACACTTCGAGATAATGCCATCCATGGAATCTGAACCAGCAGAGTGCTTACATGCCCCCAGTAGGATATGTAAATATCCTAAGAGACAAGCACCGAGGAGATGATATTTTGTTACGCATCTTCGAGGGGATTTCCCGCCTCTCCGCACTGGGAACTCGTCCAAATCAACTTGTGTTGATCGGCCGCTCCTATTCTAGGTGTTCTTTTCAGAATTTTGCGACGCTTCTGCGTGATTCTGATTTTTACGCTTACTGAACCAGGCTGTGTGTGAGGTTAGGGTGCTTAGGTTACTGAGTCCTGTAAACCAAAAATTAGTTAACGAGGTCAAATACTTCCTAAGCCTTAGACCTAATACTTCAGCTTTTCATTTTCCTCAACCTCTTGAGGAGTGTCCAGATCTTAATGGGTACTAAGAGTCTATTCAAGAATGCCTAAGGTTTGCATTCTTACTAATCTCATTGTGCACTTCTCAGTTATTTTCTTGAATGAGGTCTAGAACTTAGGTTAATTCCTTAGTTCCTTACTAATGACTATCACCTTTTCTCATAATTTTGTGCTCCTTTTTCATTTTGTTTCTTTTCTCCTTCTCCTTCACAAAATTTCCTTCTCCTCTTTTCCTCTTATTCTTTTTCGAAAATTTTTTTAATTTTTATGGTATTTTTGGCATATGTGAATTTTTTGTTTGAAACCTTTTCTTACAAGTTTTTGCACTTTCATACCCCCCCATGCCTAAGATTTGCAATGTCCTCATTGTAACCTAGGGGTTTTTATTCAACTAAGTTCATACATTAGGATAGCTGTTTTAATGAGTGAATGGGTCGGGGTGACTGTTGCGGACGATTTCTAATCTCAGATGCAAACACCTGAGGTGGAGTCGGCTGTCCTAAAGTGTGAACTTCAAGTGCAAAAAGCTGTCAGAACAAGTTTCAGATTTTCAAAGAGAATGATGGGCTACCTCCCGTTGAGCGCTAAATTTGATGCCTTCAGCCAAGCGGGAAATGCGATGGAGAGGGGATGGTCAAATCAGCGGAGTTTTGTAAGACAAGCACCTTGATTAAGAGCCTGGTTGGTCCAACCAGGTGCTTGTTCAGATCAACAGGCTGATGATGCAGCCCAAACCCAATCAATCTGGTGGGTTGATAGATGTGGATAAAAAGGTGTGGAACCCACCATATACTATGAAGCTTAGATAGATGTGGAAGTGTAAACGCAGGGTTTGGCTGAGTCGAATCAGCCTGGTCAAAGTAGGGACTCGTAGAATAATCAGTGGTTGATGCAGGAACCCTACAGGGGTGATCAGAGAATGATAGAGCATGGTATGTAGTCTGATCAATGTTCGAAACCCGATGTGGAAATGCAATCGGCTCGGTGAGAGGTGAATCTGAATAGAAATTGAGTCCGGTTGCGGGTCGGGGTTTGGGAGAGGTTTTGATCCGTTCTGTGTGTGCGGACGAGGTGGCCATTGTGTACGAGGGCTCTTCTAGAAACAGATGATAGGTGGTTTTCTGTAGAGAGTCCTCTGGGTAACTATCAAATGCCGGAAGAGTGTCTGTAGGATGAAAGGAATCGGATTCGAGAAAAAATTTGGATTCTTGGTTGTAATCACTCTTGGCATTTTCTGTTTTTGGTTCCTGAGAAAGGAATGATTCTGTGTTATCGGTGATCTCGGGAATCAGGACCTCAGAGTCGGAGTCAGAGTCATGTGAACTGAGGTCGTAGATAGGCCTGGCGTGTTCAGGAAGGGGAATCTCTCCGCAATTATAGTCAGATCTGAAATTGTCGGAGAGTTGGCGAAAATGAGATTCATGATCATGAATTCCACCACAGCAAAAATCATCAGATGTGGAATCAGCAGCCTGACTGGGTTCTAGCCTATATGTCAATTCTGGGCTCAAAAAGATGTTCTGTTCAAGCTCTAAGCTGGTAGGATAGACCCCATTAAAACCTTGCTCATCCAACTCCTCAGTTTCTGTATCATAAATTGGCATGTTTTCTGAAAAATCGATCAGATTTCCTGAGGATGTTGGAGAGGGATATTCATCAAATAGAGGCCCGGAATCATATTCTGTAAAAATTTGATCTTTCTCATAAGGGGCCTCATAATCTTCCCAATAAGTTTCAGATCTAGGTTCTAGGCTTAGGATGTGGGTAGAATTATTAGAACCTAAGTCCGAATAACCTTCGAGGGTCACCTTATCAAAATAAGGGGCGGAATTTATACCCTCAGAAGGTTCAGTTCTGATCTCATTATTGCAGGAGTTTTGAAATTCTAGGCTTGGAAATTCATTGTCTAAGTTTGGCTCATCATTGTGTTCTCCTGCAATATCCCAACCTAATTCAACATTATCTTTTATCTGGGTTGGGATTTTACAACCACTTTGTGCCTCAAGCCCGAGATCTGGGAAACTGGATTGTTCCTTAATACTGTTCCAAGATGGTTCATCCTCTGTTTCTGGTATATACGGGTATTTCTGGTTGATAATTTGTTCTACTGATTTCATCATTTCTACCCGTTTCATAAGGGCATCTTGGTGTTGTTCCCAAAGTACAGGATTTGTCAAGCATTGAAGGTTTTCAGATTGGTGTAATTTTTCCATCTCAATGTATCCTGTCATGAGCATATCTCGGGTTGATCCTTTTGAAATTTCAGTCAATAGAATTTGGGCACAGTTTATGATGAAAGCTGTGGTTGTTGGGACATCAACCTGAATGTTTTCTACTGGTGTTGAGGGTTTGATTTCATAGATTTCAAGGGCATCCTCAATCATCTTATCTTTCATGGATTTCAGATATTCAGGTTTTTTGAATGGTAGTCTTGCTAGGTAATTAGGCTGCATAATTGGATCAGGTGGTGGAATCAAGATATAGAATCAAAGTTTGAATCAAGATGGAAGAAGGGGATTTTGTTCAGAATCAGAGGAAAGAGGGGCTATGTGAATGATTTCTGCAAAAACAAAGGAGCCGAGGCTTAGCCTCGGGGAGAGTGAATTTCTATAGGAGGTTTCAAGGACCTCCTGAAAAATACTGAAGGGCTGGATGAGATAAGCAGGTGCTGGACCCAATCAAGACACCCAAAAATTGTTGGGTGACTATAGAGGTTCGGGGCAGATGGACCCCTTGATCAGAAAGATCGTCCACTTGAGAATTACCTGGGCAGCCAGAGAGGGAGAGTCCCGCGAAGACCCCTACACGGTAGAGCGTCCCCACGGGTTACAGGGTTTCCCCCACCCGACCTCTCTTGTCACTGAGATTCCAGGTAGACCAGAATGGGGATCTTGACCTCTTAAGTCTACCATTTTTTTATTTTAAGATCAGGGTGCTTAAGGTTTCACTTGAACTTTAGTCTTTTAACTGCAAAGAGTGACCTAATTTAAGGTTGGTTGACCCAAGGGGTCAACTTTACCTCTTGTTTTCTTTGAGAGTTTTTAGGTCTTGTCTTTTAGGGTTCAAGTGTTTAGAGAGCCAATTGTTTTAGGTTTTCTTTGAATAGGTATTTTCAGACAAGGGTTTGGGCACACTTCATTGGGTTTTTCTCCATTCTTGATTTAAGTAGTGTGTCTCTAAAACCCTAATGTTGAATCTTAGGTTGGCTCTACTTGGTCCAGTTAGTCCTTTGTTGGGTAATTAGGGCTCAAGCAGGAATGTGTTAGCCCTTAAATACCCTTAATAGTGTGCAGGACTAATGAGTTGAAAACATGCAACACTTTATGGTTACTAAGTATGGAAGACAGGTTAGCCCTATATTGCTTGTTCTTTTCTTTTCTTCCTCTTTAGAGTTTAGGGGTTAATAGCGAGAGGAAAAATTTACCTGTCCTCGGAGTGGTTGTCGTGCGGTTGCTTGTCTTCTTGCTTTCCTGTAGTTTTCTGCACAAAAGAGAGGAGATTATCAGAAATTAAAAAGAAACAGGAATGTTTACCTCTAGAATAGCCGTTGCTCCTCGGCAACGGCGCCAAAAATGAAACGTTGTGACAACCGGGTTTTATTGTTATAGCGTTGTAGTATAGCCAGTTATTACCAACATTTCAAATATATAAATTTTTTACTCGGAAAATAAAAGAGTTCCCGAGGTCGAACTCAGGGAGCAAGTTGTATTCTAGGGGTACAAGTTTCTTTTACAAAAATAAAGAAAGAGAGAAAGAATTTGTTGTCTTTTCTCTTTGCTTCTCCTCGTCTCGGATCTTCTGTTATCTTCTTCTTCTTTATCTACAGTGGTGATGTTCTTCTTCTTCTTTCAGCTGTTCCTGCTCTACCTTTTTCTTCTGCAGAGCGGTCCTGCTCTTCTTCTTTTCCTTTCTTCAGATCTTCTTCTCTTTTTCTTCTTCTTTCAGTTCTTCCCTTGTTCTTTTGTGTTCTCCTCTGCCTCGCCTTCTTCTGTTGTTCTTCAGATCTCCTTCTTTCTTCTTTTCTTTTTCCAGTCAGTACGTCGTCCCTCCTTCTTTCTTCTTTTCCCTTCAGGACGTCGTCTGATTTTCCAATCAGACGACTTAAACTGCTTGTTGCTACAGTGTCTCCCTCAGCTTCCTTCTTCTTCCGCGATCCTTCTTCTTCACCTGTGCCTGCACACTTCAGAGTTTACATCCAGAGGACAAAACCTACTCTACCCTCCCCCCCCCCCCCCGCATCTCTCTCTCTCTGAAACCACTCTTGGGAAAGCTCTCCCAGAGCTGCCGGGTAGTCGGGTACGGGTCGCGCCCGGGTCCAGGCCCACCGGCGTGCGTGGTGGGCGAGGAGTGCAGGTCAGTCTAAGTCGGGTCGGGTCAGGTCCGCGGGGCGTGGCGAGGACGAGACCGGGTAACCGGGCAGGTGAAGGGGACCTCACCCCGTGTGCTGAGGCAGTAAGCCTCCAGCACTTTTTCGCTTTAAACCGCTGCGCCTCTTCAGACTTTTCCGAGGTGGGACTAAATGTCCCACCTCAATTGAGCGCCCGCAGCGGAGAAAGCAGCGGGCGATCGCGGCTTCACGCGAAGCCTTCGCCCCAGCTGCGAGCCTGATGTTTTGTCGAAATGCCTCGCAAGGCCTGGGGGTCGAATCTGGGCGTGGCGCGCCTGCAGCTGCAGGAGGAAGCAGCTCCTTCTGCACGGCAATGGCGGCGGAGGTCGGGTGGCCTGTTCACAGCAAAACGGCCTCTCGGCCTAATCAGAAGGTGCCGGGAGCTTCGCCAGAGTGCGGCGAAGCTCGTGTGGGTGGTGGCGAGGCGTGGGGCGGCGTGCAAGGGCTGCCCTAGGTCGGACTGTGGGTCGGAGGATGGGTTTGTTCGGTGGGGTTGCAGAGGGTGATGTGGGGGAAGTGGAAGGGCGGGGGTTGATCAGGGTGAGGAGGCGGAGGTTCTGCGGTGGTCGGCGAGTCGTGTGGGATGCTGGGGTGATGGGAGCAGCTCGCCGGAGGATGGCCGGAGACGAAGGGGGTGACGGTGGACAGGAGCGGTCGAGGGTTTAATCAAATAAAAGACAGTGAGGAAAAGAAAGAGGGGGAGATGGGGAGGAGTTCTGACCTAGCTACGGAGACGAAAGGGGCCAGGGCAGGGCGACAGTCGTATCGACTGTCGCCGGAGAAGAAGATGCCCAGGGGAAGGGGCGGCGGCGAGCAGAGGGCCGGAGATGCGCCAGCTGGGTACGGCGTGGCGCGGGAAGAGCAGGGGAAGAAGTCGCTGCTGCTGGTATTGCGGTAGAGCGAAGACGAGGAGGAGGAAGAACCGCCGGAGCTGGTGGGTGTCTGCCGGAGTGAGAAGAGAGGAAAGTTGGGGGTTTTCTCCGTCAGATCCGAGCTCCGAGGTCGATGGAGCGACGGGGGGTATTTATAGGGATCAAAACAGGGAGGAAGGCGGAGGGAGACGATGTGTCTCCCTCGCCGGAGGATGGCTGGAGACGAAAACCCATACCGTCCGTGCGTTCGCACGGCCGGTATGGTGCGCTACAGCGACCAGGGGGGTGTCCCTGCGACGGCTGACGACGCAGGGCACCCCCGGTTTACTTGCCAGGCTCTCCCCCTCACCCTGCGCGGCGCCATGCTCCGCGCAAGGTCGCCGGAGCATGGTGTTGGCAGGTTTTGCAGGGGGGACCTGAACGCAAAGAACGAAGGAGAGTTAGGGGCCAAAATGCGAGGGTTCAAAAGTTGAGGGCCAAAAAGTAAATATATGAGGACCAAAGTGTAAAGTTGGTCAAGGAGGTTTCTTCTTAGGCTCAAGTTTTTATACATGACTAATTAGGACCTAAGGAATCTGATGGTGAATGTCATTTCTATATTAAACCTTGTTTGACCGGTCAATTTATGCGAAAACCCAAATTAAGTTATTAATTGGGCATGCTTCTCAATGTAGGTCAAAAGGGGTTCTGAAGGCCAAATTGAAGGTTCTAAATCCTATAAATTATTTTTCTATGAATTTTAGAGGGTTTATTCTATTTTTACTTTGCCTCGAACCTCGTGAATTGAAGTGGGTTGTTTTAGGGTTACAGATTATCATTTAGTTTCTTGGAATTGCTGTAGCCCTTGCTAGATCATCTCATCCCACTTTTATTCTTATTAAGTTGCTTTGACCTATGTTTGGGCCCTGAATTACCCTGTATGCAGATTATACTGGTAAAATTGCATTTTTACCCCTTATGACTTGTTTTCTCCTTAAACTCAGAATTCTCTGAGTTAAGCCTTTCCTTGAGTTATGTAGGAGCTTTTACCCTTTGTATTAGGTCAAAATGAGCTAGTTATGGCTCATGATGAGGTTCTCATCATGCGGTGATCGGAAAGTTTCTCACTTATCCGGTCACCGCGCGCTCTCTCTCCGCGCCACAACCGCCTCCAGCCCAGGCCCGCGTCAGCGCCTGCGCCCGCTTCAGCACCTGCGCTCGCATCTGCACCCGCTCGCGCCTGCATCCGTGTCTTCACACACGTCCACTCCAGCCCGTATTGCGGTGCACTGCACTACGCAACGTGCTGCGCTGCACTCTCCCTTACACCTGCAGCCTCCAGTGCACGCTCTTCCTTGCGCGCCTACGCTTGTGCGCGCCTACGGCTGCGTGTGCATGCCCCTACGCACACCACCAGACGTCGGCTACAGCCTCCGGACGACTTAAATGCCAACGCCCTCTCTCCAGCTGCCACTCTCTCACACATACATGCACCACACTTGTACACACTCACGTGTACACACACACAGTCACTTGTACACACCTATATATATACTTATATATATATATACATATATATTTATATCTATATATTTATATACATATATATATATATATACATACATACATGTTGTTACCTATATAACTAAATATACATATATATATAAATATATATATATATATACATATATATGTATGCATATATTTATACATATATATACATACATACATGCATACATATATACATATATATACATATATATATATATACTTATATATATCTATCTACATATATGTATATACATAGATACTTATATTAATGTATATTTATACATAAATACATATAAATATATATATACATATCTATATATCTATATACATATATTACTATTTATATATATATATCCATATCTATACAGTTAGACATATATACATACATCTATCTATATATTTACATATCTATATATGTATACATATATAGATATATAACTACATATACAGCTATATAATTATAACCCTATCTTTATATATACATATAAATACATACTTACATTCATATCACCTACCACGCGTTATATCGCGGGAATATCCGCACCAGTTGCTGATATTCCTCGGTACCCGCGTACAGAAAGTGTCTCTGCACACACCTTCCACCCATTCATCCTACACTCCATGCCGCACTTCGTCCTGTTGGTTGCGTCTTTCTAGACGTCGATCAACTCGACACTGTGCTACACACCATTTCCATCTCCACCCTCACCCCTATATATAATATATATATATATATCTATATTTACCTTGTTTCTATTTTCTCTTTTGTTTCTTGCTATTGAAAAGATAAAAAAGAAATAGTAAAAGAGAAAAGATAATCCTTGTCTTGCAGGTACTCGGTCTTACGAACAGCAAGACCAGTTTTGGAACCCTAATTTGGCTCAAAGCCAAGAAGAATTTGGCTCTAAGCCAAGGACCTGATTTTGAGGGTGTACCTCAAGGAAAAAATTATCAGAAAAAAATCTTAAATAGAAAAACACCAGAAACATAATAAATGAATGGAAGAGATTCATTGTAGGAAAGGCGTAGAAAATTATTCTCCTCTAATCCTGCCTCCCTGAGTTCGACCCTGGGCCTAAAAGTGACCAAGATAAAATCAAGTAGGCCAGGTTAAAAAAAAAAAACTTTTTGTAAAAAGATGGTTAGGCTCAATTTAGGTTAACCACTATACTCACTTCAACGCTAATTTCGCCATAGTAACACAACCTATCCGGGTCCCGGCCAGTACCCAAAAAGCGATCTATTCAAGTATAGCTAACTCATGGGTTGAGTTAAGGGCAGGTCACTAATTTTGTTCACTAATTCCTGACCTATTAGGGCTAGGGGTTGGGTACAGGTCAAAATAGAGGTTTCTTGGTTAGTCATAGGATTTACATAGGAGGCTATACCTAAGGGATTCCAACTTTTCAAAAGGTTATCCAACCTATCCAGTTTCTTATCCAAGTTTTCAACATTCTTCCTGACCAATTCCACCTTATCCAATCGTTTAGCAATAATTTCTAAATTAGCCAAGCTTGAATTATCCCAAACCTCATAAACTCCACTCTTCGACTGATTATAGGTCTACTAATTGTCCTCAACTATTGTGCAACTTTATCTTTCAATGAAAATGGGAAGATCTTCATCATTAAAGTATCCTCATCCGTATTCCTAAGGCCAAAGGTCCTTTCTATGTGTAGGAGCTCTTCAAGGTGTTGGAAATGATCATCAGAGTTATGGCCATGGAAGCTAGGAATTAGGTTGATGATCTGAGGTTTAAGTTTGAAATCAACCCCCTTTAGGGTATCACCCTAACATAAGATTCAAGTTGGGCATTAGGAGGGTTATGAAGTCTCTACGAGGTTGATTTCTCCTTGGATTTTGGATTCAATTCAGGACCTAGACTAGGGTCTCAATTTGACTATCATGATGCTGGCCCTACCTCTGGATTTGCCTTTGGAGGTTGGCAATTGGATCAGGATTTGGATCTCCCCCCAATCACTTCTTCCTGATGGTGACTAGCCATGGGAATAGGTTCAGGTTTATAAAAATCAAGTCTTCTCCTAGGATTTCTCTCTGAAGGTGGCACCAATTTAGGATTAAGTGGCCTTCTACCATTCATGCATCAAGAAGAATTTAAGTAGATAACAAAAAGAAGATAGATGAGAGAACACCCACCCATATAGTGCAAGAAATCAATCTAATCCCTATAATGTATACCTTAATTAGACCTAATTCTAGCACTCCAAAATACAATTGGGTTACACCAACCCTCGAATTACTTGGTTGGCTAGAACGGTGGGATGCTTGAAGACACCCTGCACGGTAGGACAACACTAGAGGTTAATGCAGTTACCACAGCGACCTTTCTTGTCACTTGTTGACACAAGTAGCAAGGCCTTAATCTTAACCTAATCTAACTTCAAGTTACCAAGAAAATTAATTCTGCTTAGGGCACATCTACTCTATTTTAGGCTTAGGCTTGAAGTGCATTTAGAATGTGATGGGTGTTATGGGGGGATGCCCTTAAAATCAATTTCATAAGTGAAGTGCACAGGCAAGGGTTCACAGTAGAAGTTACATGGATGAAGTGACTTTTAGAGTTCAATCCTTGTATTAAAGAACTTCTAGGGTTCTATTGAGTTAATCACTTCAATAAAGTTCTTGTGATAGGCACACAAAGTTTTGTACTCACAGGTGAAGTTCTCTTTACTTTAAAGTTTAATGTATGTGTGCCTAAGTCGACCCTTTACCCTAAAATTAGGCAACTTTTACTTGTGAATTAGATTTTAGAGATAGACTGGTGCAGCCAAACAAGTTCAACAAGTGCTTCTCAAAAACCACTAAACAGGAACCACAAGAATATTTTTTCTGAAATTTCCAAGCACATTATCTAATTTTTCCATAATTAGTGTGCACTCGGATTTTTGAGTCTGTTTTGACCCCCAGTCAGTGTTTTGATTTTCAGATATCTCACACATGCACGCAATATTATTTTTTGACTTTTCGTAGATGTCCAATTACCACAGGAATCCAACGCAATAAATTTTAGAGCAACCGAAGTAATAGAAAAATTCTAATGATTTTTACATTGTTGTATATTAGAGGAAAAATTTAAAATTGATAGTAGTGTGTTCCCTAAATTTCTAAAAATAAGCTAGAATTCAAACTAATTTGAACTATTTACATGTGAGTCCTAACTTCAGTATCTACGTCTAGGTAGGTTTCAAGAATTTTTTAATGTTCGGAAAGTCAAAAAAAGATTTTTGAAAGTTGACGACTAATTTCAAGCCAAGAAGCTAGAGATTCTATTGGATATGCAACTCAAAAACAAACTCCAACAAGATAGGAGTGATTTTTTTTCTGAATTTTTTTTATATATGTAGGGTGGATTTATAATTTTGACTGAGTTATTTTTATATACCAGTCTCCAAAATTATCGTAGTTCTTCAGGTCTCATGTTTTCGTCTACTGTATCCTTATTTCGAAAAAAGTCAGTGTTTTTAGGGCTTGAGCTATGAAAAATTTTGATGTTGAGGATTTACCAATCTGTGGAAATATACAAACTCTTTTCACTTACACTCTTCAAGTCATTTTTTGACTTAATTATCTCAAGTATTTACTAAAATACATATTTGTTTTCCTGAGTTGTTGAGGAGACTTGAAAATGCTGAAGTATTAAGTCGATGGGGTGATAAGTATGTGACTTATCTTCCCACCCTCTGGTCTAAAAAGTTCGAGAAGATTAAGCTTTCTACACTTGCACACATGCACTGACTCATCTTTTGGTTGACCTACAATTGAAATCCAGGTACTTAATAAGGCCTAGATTGAGGTATGGCTGGCATGTTGTGGTGGGAGAACCTCCCCATTATCGAATGTGTTGATCCAAACCTTGCATCCATAGGTTTTTGTGCCTTTGTTTATGAGATGTTCTTGAATGGATGGAGAGACACTTAGCTAGAAAAATGAGTTGGAGTGAAAAAAAAAGAAGTGGGTCAAGTAGGAATAAATCCTACACCTTTCTACAAATGGGTGTTGTATCCAAAAAAAAACACCTCGTTACTTATGGTTGTTACCTCTTTAGAAACAATAAAAGAAAAAAAAAAAGAAAGAAAAGACATATGGAGAAAAAAAGTTTAGGAAAAGAGATCTAAGGTCTAGCCGGGGAAATATGCACGTAGAGTGTTGACCTCAAGATAGAAACTGCTGAGGAGAAAGCTGCCAATTCTTAATAAGGAAAATTCGAAGACTTAAGCCAATAGAGCTGAGTGGCGGCCTTAGTCCCATTAAAAACTTGGAGTTAAATATATAAGGTTTTTCATTTAACAAGTCATTTATCTATTTGCACACATAAAGGCTTAAAATTCGAGTTCAATTCAAACCTTACGTGGGTTTACAGAGCAATAAAACATTGCTCTTAAAATCGAAGTCCTAGGCTAGTAGATTCTCTCTGACTTAGGCGGTCTATATTTGAGTCGATACTTGAGAATTGTTGAGTCTTTGTCGTTAAGGTTTGGTGTACGCTTCCATTGTTTTGATGAAACATCAAGATTGATGATTTTGATTTAGCATAGCTCAAAACTTGCAAGACGATTTCCTGTGTAAATACTATTTTCCTGTATGATTTTCGCTTAGTGTTTTGCTCGAGGACTAGCAAAAGATAGGCATGATGGTGTGATATTTCTATATATATACATTTATTATGCCTAAGTAATACTAATATGAGAGTTGATTAGGGTATAAAGCATTTAGTTAAGCCAGTTTAGTCACATAGGAGAATTTATAAATTTTGCATAATGTTGGGTTTTTCTACAATTTTCCCCAAACCAACATCTGGTATCTTGATGTCCTTGTTTTATAATGTGCAGGTACTAGGTTTGGAGCAATTTTAAGCCTTGCTGATTAGATTTCCAGGATTAAGGTCATCTATGCATGGAGGATGAGCCTATTTTTATTGACTCTAACCTATTTAGCAATTAGACTAGCCTATTTAGAAACCCAATTGTTTCAACCTAGGACCCACCTACCTAGTCTAATTAGCAACCTAATGTGGTCAACATAGAGCTTATTTGAAGACCTATTTATGTTGGCTAAATGCACCTGTTTAGATCCTAAAACCATGAAACACCTTATCTTATCCTCTCCTTGATCCTAAAGTAGAAAAACTTAAACACTATCCCTTCAACCTAGCCTCCCTCCCTAGGGTTTCCTGCACTTCCTAGCCATCTCCCTTAGATTCGCTTTGGACCTTTAGATTATTATCCTATGGCATATATTTTGATCATATCCTAATCCCTACCTTATGCACAAAAGTGCATATCCTTTCCCTTTTAATCCCGACCATCCACACTTGACCCTAGGGCCCTATTTTCTACACCTAATGGATGCCCATCCTCCTTAGAAAATCCCTTAGGTGCTACCCCCTCCCCCCCATCCTCCAATCTACACCCTCCATCCTACCTACTAAAAAATCCTATCCTTCCATCCTATTCCAACTAAAACAACCTACTAGATTAGATCCTAACTCTTAATTCCAACCTAATTAGATCCTAGCCCTCCATCAAAAACCTAGAAACCCCTATATATAGGAGCCTATCCCCTCCCTTCCCTTCATTAAGTACCTTAGTTTAAAGCAATTCCAACATCTTACCACCTTCTACATAGCCCTCCTATTTAGAATAGCCCCACAAAACTTACGTCCAAAACTCTGCTTCAATCTCTGGTGGTCGCCTTCCCCACCCTCTGCCTCTGCTGCACCCTCATCTCCATCTTCAAGGCAACTCCATCAACAGACAAAGCTCCATGTCTTCTTCTTCTAGTTGTCCACTCGATTTGTAGTTGTAGTTCTATTTAATGTTCTTCTAGTTCTAGTAGTTCTAGTTGTTTTGATAGTATTTCTAGTTCTAATAAAGTTTATTTTTCATCTACATTAGTTGCAAGTCCTTCTCACCCCCTTCCTTATTTGTCTACTTGATTTGTGTTCCTTCTTCTAATCTCTGTCTTTATAATGAAAAAAACTAAGTAAAATTAGTCAATTAGGATTTCATATTTTCTTCATAATTTTTGCATTTAGTTTGATCCTATGACTTCCCATGTTCAACCCAGGACTCACTAGAGTTTCAGTATTTTATTTCTGTCTTGAAAAATCATATTGCAACGAATGTTTTTATTACGTAGTAGATTTACGAGATCAGATTTTGGCATCGTTGTTAGGGGGCAATGGATTTTAGTATTTCTGGTTTTAGAATTGCATTCTAGATTTCTAACTTGCTTTCTCTCTTTCACTCTCTCTTTTTGTGTGCAGGAATCCAAACGGAAGCACGAAATCAGGTCTCAAAAGCCAGAGGGAGTTAACTATAGTTAGAAAATGAAGGTTAGTTTCCATATCCTTAGAAGAATGAGTTTAGTTAAAAATAGGATTTGTTTTTGAACCATAGGTTAGTTACTTAGGTTTGTTTTTGCATTATATATATATATATATAAAACAAAAATGCCAAAATTCGTTGCATCCCCGATAACGGCACCAAAATCTAATCTTACAATTTTTGGTGTAAAGGCACCAAAATCTAAGCCATGTGGTACCATCCTAGTTGCCCAAGGCCACCCACAGGACTCCATCCACGCCACGTGGCACCATCTAGGCTGTCCATCTTCAAATGCTCGTAAATGGTGCCACGGACAACGGATTGGAACGATTTTCACGTTGTTGGTATGCAATCGTCGATCTGAACCCATCCATGTGGTTGGATTTGTCATCTGAGGTATGGATTTGCACTACCTTGCCCTTTGACCTCTGATGTTCCTCAGACTACATCTAATGCTATGGAGGTTTGATTAGGGCAATCTCAGAGGCATTGGACTCCTATCATCACCCTGATCAGATTCATATGATTAGATCTTCAATCCAAGGCCCTACAATGATATCACCCTGTCCCCTGGCCACAAAAAGGGTAAATTAACCTATATTTTGTACAAACTAATCTAAATGTAGTACGATGCATGTAATGCAATATTTATATTGCATGATGCTTATATGGACCTAGGAAAATGCATAAACAGGCATTTTAGGCCAATTAGATGTGTACACATCAATCAACTGTGAGAAGTATGTACTTGAAGCCATGGGAATTCGGAAAAGGGCCCATAAATTCGATGCCCCAAATGTCGAACACTTTTATGACCAGAATGGGTTGGAGAGGCATCATGTCTCTCCGGGTCATAGAATCGACCAACTGACATCGCTTGCAACATTTAGCAAACTCATATCAATCTTTGAAAATAGTCAACCAGAAAAAACCCAAATACAAAATCTTTGCAGTGATTTTCCGGCCTGAAAAATGACCACCACAAGCATCACTTTTGCAAAAAGATAACACACTCAAAATTTCTGAGTTAGGGATGCACCTTTTGATGATCTGATAAGCCTTAATGCAAAAGAGCAATGGATCGTCCCAAAAATAAAATTTGGCCTCTAAAATGAATTTGAGTTTCCAGTCCTTGGATAACCATGTGGGAATCTTGCCTATGTTAAGATAATTTGTAACATCTGCGTACCAGGGAAAGTTAATAGAATTAACGACCAAAAGAGACTCATCCAAGAATTGATCTTAGATATGCAGGGAATAGGGGATGTCTTCTGGGTCTAGCCGAGATAGGTGATCTACCACTACATTATGAGCTCCAGCTTTGTCGTTGATCTCAACATCAAATTCCTGCAAAAGAAGGATCCATTTGATAAGATGAGGCTTGGCATCCTTCTTTGACAACAAATGCCGAAATGCAGAATGATCAGTGAAAATAATCACTTTTGGCCCAAGTAATAAGATCTAAACTTCTCCAACCCGAATACTATTGCTAGGAGTTCTCTCTCAGTAACTGTATAATTACGCTGAGCCTCATTCAGTGTCTTGCTAGCATAGTAGATTACAAATGGGTGGTGCTCCCGACGTTGGCCTAGAACGGCCCTGACAGCGAAATCGGAGGCATCACATATCATATAGAAATCGAGAGACCAATCGGGTGGTTGGAGAATCAGTGAATCATATGCAGTGATTCATAATTTCTTGAAAGCTCTAAGACATGAGGAATCGAAGTCAAATGGGGTGTCGGCTACTAGAAGATTCGTCAGAGGACAGACGATTTTTGAGAAATAACAAATGAATATTCGGTAATATCCGACGTGACCTAAGAATGATCTGATCTGCCTAATTGAGATAGGTGGAGGTAGTCAAGAAATGACTTCAGATTTAGCTCGATCGACCTCAAGTCCATTAGAAGAGATCCTATGACCTAGTACAATGCCATCCCTTACCATAAAATGGCTTTTCTCCCATGAAAGTACTAGGTTTACTTCTATACACCTCCTCAGGAACTTTATGAGGTTTTCAAGAGAAAATGAGAAGTCATCTCTGAAGATGGAGAAGTCATCCATAAATACTTCCACATAGTACCCAATCATAGTAGAGAAAATGGCCATCATACAACGCTGAAATGTCGCTGGTGCATTATAGAGGTTGAAGGGCATTTGCTTAAAAGTGAATGTTCTAAAGGGACGTGTAAAAGTAGTCTTGTCTTGATCTTCTGAGTTAATTGCAACTTTATTATACTCGAAGTATCCATCTAGAAAATAAAAGAAACTGCACTCGGCTAACCATTCTAAGATTTGATCAATAAAAGGTAAAGGAAAATGATCCTTTTTGGTAGCCACGTTCAGTTTCCTATAATAGATGCAAACCCACCATGAAGTCATGGTGCAGGTCGGGATGGATTCTCCCTTATCATTCTTGATTACGGTGAGTCCTGCTTTCTTAGGCACAATTATAATAGGACTCACCCACTAGCTGTCGGAAATGGGATATAAAATGCCCCCATCTAGCCATTTAATGAGCTCCTTCTTGACAACCTCCAGCATATGTGGGTTCAGCCATCTCTGAGGTTGTCTAGAAGGTTTCACCCCCTCATCCATGTAAATATGATGGGTACAATATGAGGGACGAATCCCACAAAAATTAGCAATGCTCCACTCGATAGCAGCACTATGTGCTTGTAAGATAGAGATCAATTGATGCACTTGTTCTGGGGTCAAGTGAGCACTAATAATCACTGGGTATGTCTTACTATCACCCCAAAACACATACTTGAGTGAAACAGGTAAGGACTTCAATTCAATTATGGGTGGGTAGGAATCAGATTTGTGCATGGGAGGAGAAGAATCGATAGTGGAAATATGATAATCCTGATTTCTGCGAATTCTCACTGATTCCCTACTTGTGAAGAGGTTGGTTGTGATTGCATTGACGGGAAATCCGCTTATCGTAGTCATGCCATCCTACGTCAGCAAGGGCAAATCAATACTTGGTGGGATAGGATAATCAGCATTTGGGGTGTCACCATCAGATGAATACCCTAGATAATCAAATCCGTGGGATGAAATGTGCATGGCATTAGCCTCAATCCTGTGTAGATCAAGATCCAAAAATCCTGACAGTGAAGGTGAATGTGACATTGGGTCATTACAGAGGAGCATAATGTTCCCACAAAAAGTCGAGTCTTCATCTTCACTACCCTCCTCTATCAGATCACAGTCAAAGTTTTGTGATGCCTTGAATATGTCTAGTCTAAGTTTTTCATTTCCTGGGGCTATCTACATACACTCGGATGCATGGTTGATGTTCGCGCAAGCCATCACCAAAATCGGGCAACCTAAAATAATCAGTGCATCATGGAGATTAGAAGGAACCTCCGTATCGAGAACGAAAAAGTCCATTGGAAAGCAAAATCCATGGACCTTTACGATCATGTTCTCAACCACCCCCTCAGTGTTTTTACCGATCAGTCGACAAGTTGTATGGTAACCGAGGTGGGTTTCAACTCCCCAAATCAGAATCGATCAAATATAGCGATGGGAGTTAAGTTGATGGACGAACCCAAATCAAGAAGGGCACAATCAAATGGAGAATCTTACAAAAAGCAAGAATTGAGTGGGGTACTAGGGTCTTCCCTTTTAGGAGGTAAGTCGACTAGAATCACGACGCTAGCCTCTTTTGACAATGCTACCTACCGTCCGATTTTTTGTTATCGCTTTAGTGTATAGTAGTCGTTGAAGAACCTAGCGACAGTAGGGATGTGATCTATTATGTTGAGGAGAGGGACATGAATGTGAACCTCTTCGAACATGGTTCTTAGGTCCTCAAAATTCCACGTACCTTTTTTTTGAGCTAAATCTCCTATTAGAGCCTCGGGAAAAGGGAGGAGAATCTCAGGGTCAACTAGTCATTTGCCCTTATCTATAGTAGGTGGCTCCTGAGGGGAAGGAGACGAGCCATCCTACGGTGGAGGGCACGAAAAATCATGACTCGCCTGCCTAACTAGTGGGTCCTGTATAGTCTTCCCACTCCTCAATATGACAGCCATTGGATCGGCGTACTATCCATAAGGTGGCAGAGGAGAGGAAGGTGCAGAATAGGCGGGATTTTTCAGCAAAGGTGGCTGACTTCATCCATAACCATGTGGTGTAGGAGGTGCCTGTAATACAGCATGTGCCTATCCCAGTGGTGCCTAGAACTTGGGTGGGGTGCCCTAATTCTGCACATATCTTGGGTTAGGGACAGGTTGGGAGGGCAAGGCTCCCTGCAATCTATGCTCCTATAGCAGCTAATTATGCATACTCTGTATACTCTGTATTTGATTATCCATAGCCTTCATAATCTGCAAACTATCATGAGTCAATTTCCACATTGACTCCTGCAATTCCTCTTTTAATGCCTCTAAAGGGTCAGCCCGCTTTGGAGGGTGATTGGCAGCTTTGTGCTGCAGCTAATAAATAGAGCGTATTTGCTGCTGAGATAGGAATGATTGCTGCCTCAAGTATGTTATTTGTGCATTCCCATATTGTTTGGCCTAGTAGTGTGGATCTTAATTTGGTAGTGTGAGTTACCATACCAAGGAAAGTTAGGATGTTGGTGCCAACCAGGTTTATATGTCTCTGAATACAGATTATTATGCCCGTAACCTTGGATGGCGTTGAGGTCTTCATAGGCCAAAGATATCTGAGATGCATATTCATTAAAGGAATACGCACTAGAATCGTCATCGGGTGCGTAACCCTGATCATATGGTGCCAGATCCAGATTATTCATAGGTTCCTGATATGCATGATCCTGTGAAGACGGAGAAGATACATCCTGAGTGTATAAATGTACTTGAGCAAGAGGGACTCAAGATGCAAAAGAAGAGTGAGATGCAGCTGAATTGCCAGAAAATCCAGGTCAAGCTCGAATAAATTCACTAAGCTTCTTGTCAAGTAGATCCACATTATCTAGCTTCTTGGTGATAATGTCTATATCAGCTCTAGTTGATTCGACATAAGCTTCATGGACATTAACCCGCTGTTGTCCAGGTCACTGGAACTAGTTCATAGGTGCAGCATTCATTGATTTCTTTGCTAAGGACTTGAACAGCTCTAATGCATTGCTTTCATCCTTCGCGAGAAAATTCTCACCTCTAAATGCATTGGCTAGGTACCGATGTGTGTCATCTAGACCATGGGAGAATATTTGAGCTAAGTGCCATCTAGGCACACCATGGTGTGGGCATTTCCTAAGAAGATCATGAAATCTATCCCAGGCATCATGCAATTTCTCCCCTGGTCCTTAGGAAAAAGTTGTAATTGCATGCCTCATCACATTTATTCGACCAATCGGGAAGAACTTTTGGAGGAATTCATGACATAATTCCACCCAGTTTCCAATTGGCCTCTCGATGGTCTTAAACTAATAAGAAGCTTTATCCTTAAGAGAGAATAGAAAAAGCTTCATGAGAATAATCCCTAAATCAACATTTCTGGGTCGAATTGTTTCCACAATTAGACTCTAATCCTTGATGTGCTTGAAGGGATCTTCATTTGAGTTTCCAAGAAAATAAGTCTGAATCAGACTTATTATTTTTGGCTTTAGCTCAAATGCATCTCCATCTGTGGGAATCTAGACTTGGGGTGCCAAAATCATAGCCACCAGATCATAGAAGTCCTGTAGTTGTTCTCCACGTGGTGGATGCTGCATTATGTCCAGTGTGGTTGGAATCCTGTCAATACTCTACTGATATTTCTATTCTAATTCCTCGACCCTATGATGATAGCATCATCATCAGCCATATCTAGCTTTAATTAGTCAAAATCCATTAATAAATGCTCCTACATAACCACCAAAGGCCCGTAATTCACTACACATCCTTTCTGAGAGTTTAACATAAAACTAGGGTTAAAATTATAATTTTACCAACATATCATGAATGCAGAACAACCAAGAGTTTTCTCAGGGGTTTATTGAAGGTAAAAAATGCATAAATATCTAATAAGTGGGCTCATGCAGAACGAAACGAGTTTTCATGCATTACGAGAATTAAATGATATCTAAAACCCTAAAAATAGACCCGCTTAATTAACTGAGGTTTTGGTTATGATAAAATTCACCTAAATATTTTATAAATCATAGAAAAATATTTTGTAAGGTTTGGTATCTTTTATTTGACCATTGAACCAATTTTGACCTAAAATAGAGTCTCTGATAGATAGCTACCCTAGTTTAGGTTTCTATGCAATTTACCTAGTAAAACTTGGTCAAAACATAAATCTGACTTCACCATCAAATTTTTTAGATCCAAATTAGGCTTGTAGCAAAATTTGGGCCCAATCAAATATCATCTTGACCTAGTTTGCATTTTAGTCCAGTCTAACTCTTTTTCTCTCACTTAAACACCTAGTTTTCAAAATCTATTACAATCAGGTCCCTAACTTTATCATCATTCATTGCAAATAGGTCCCCGCACCATTTTTGGAAGGTCAGACCTTCACCGTCAAGTTTCGAGCGAGGATTTCTCGCTTGATTCTCAATCAAGCAGTCCAAGATTTGATCTAGAGATTCCTTGAGGAATTCTCTTTCAATCAAACCCGACCTTGGACCCTAATTCTTTTCCAATCTCCCATGCGAACGCATGGGAGATGTCGGTATCCCACATGCGCAAGAAGCTCGGAGTTTCCAATCTTGTTTCCAAGCATGGAACTCCATCCTAAGCCCTATAAAAGCATGCCCAATGCAAGGTCGTGCTCAATGGCTAGGTTTTGGCCCAAAAACTTTCTTCAAACTCCCTCTCCAGCCACGTTCTACCTTAGCTCCAGCAACCTCCGTCCCCATCGTCCTACAGATAGCCAATAGTCAAATTAGCTTGTCCATCTTCTTCCTCATCCTCATCCGCGCCTCGCCAACCAAATTGAGGGCCATCTCCCCCTCTCTTCGCTGCCATCTCCCTCAAGAAACATGCTTCTTCCACGGCATCGGCCATCACACTGGCACTCGTATTCCTTCCCATTCGTTCATTAAATTAGGTCCTATCTCTTCCTTTCTCCCTCTACTTCGGTTCCCCCTCACTTACACTCATAAACAACCACCATCTCAACCCTAATGCCTTCACCTTTCTCCGCTCTGGCAAGGGCTCCAGTGAGCTCGCACCACCACCACAGACCACCAAACCACTCTATTCTACTTCCAAAAGCTTCTCCATTCCACCATGACCAAAAGCTCTCACCTATTTCACCTTTTCACCTACTGAAACCATCCACCGAATAAACCCATCTTCATACGCACTTCCTAAATTTGCCACTCTACCACACACCACCACTAACCACGAGACCTCCTCCACCACCTTCACCAAGTCCAGGCAAAGCTCTTGAGTTTTCTAATTGGGGATTAGCACCTGTATTCTTAGATTTCAATTTCCTCACCATTGCACCGCCTCCTTTGTTCTTCAAGCTCCAAGCCACAAAAGGCCCAGGTGCTATGCCCAGGAGTTGCAGGTGACTTCCAGGCATCCCCCTAGGCGGTCAATTGAACGAATCATCACTTGCTGCTACACCAATTGAGGAAGCCTCCTCTGCTGCAGATGCGCGAAAAAGAGGGTGGGACTTAGTCCCACCTCATGAAGGGAAAAGGTGGTAGTAGCAAATAAATTGGATTTGCGCTATGGGCTCTTTGCCTCAATAAGCGCGAGGGTGAGGTCCTCCCAAGCACACGCCAATGCACATGCCCTCGCCTGTGGTTCATGCCATGCAGGTCTGGGAGTAGGTCCGGTTACCCGAATTCATATATTCGCTTATATACCCAGGTTTGTGAGAGAGAGAAGTGAAGAGAAATAGAGGAGGAAAGATAGAAAGAGTGTGGGGAACGGGGGTTTTGCTCTATAGAGTAGCTAACACTTAGCCAAATTTGAGAAGTGGTTCTCCTTGTGCTATGAAGGAAGAGAAGAGTTGAAGAAGATGAATAGTGCCTTTGCACTATAGCATCTAAGTACTTAAGTCGTCTGATTGAGCATTTTCTATGTTACTGGTGCATTATTTAAGTACTATGGTTAAGGTTGAATTGAGGCATGCTTAATTAGAGGATTTAAGTGGTGATTCAAAACAACATTGCTTTTTATTCTTTTTTCTTTTTGCTCTCCTATTCTTGACATACATGAGAATTCATTGAATTACTAATGTGATAGGTTACCATTCATTGAATATCATTATTTGGCTTGATTCTTTGTGCTCATTTACATTTTATTTAAGATTAGCGTGTGAATTCCTACTTTCTCCCTGTGTTCATCCTCGGACTTCAAGTCAAGTTATAAATTGTATTTGTTATGAGCGATTGAGGCGTTACTACAACGAACGAATATTTAAAACCTTCAATATCCTTGTAAACATTTTGGTGTCGTTGTTGGGGAGCAACACACAATTCATCGCTATTCTCTTGCTTATTTAGTTATATATTTGAGAACTAACTTTCCCTATCTATTTTCTTGTGATTTTGCGAGGTATTTCACGAGGAGATCTTCCATATAAATCAGCCACTCCTGGGGCAGGTAATTTTTGTTCTTCCCTAATCAACCTCTTAATCTTGGTAAGATAAAAAATAAACAATCAATTACGAATCACCTCCCTTAGTTTCAAAGTAATTTTTTCATCTAACAGGCAAGTTTTCCTGATTATGGAAAAATTTCATATTTGATTAATGCTTGAGACAATTCTGTTAGAGATCCCTACCCTAATTTTCTATACTTATTAGGGATTACGCTCAATTTCAAATCTCCTTGGACTACTCATTTCTTGTTTGAAGTTCAAGGAGAACATTTTAAGATCAAATTGGACTTGGAAATAGAGAAACTTAGGGTTTCAACATTAGGATTTCAGGAGTGTTAGTACACACTTGCTTATATAAAAGGAAACATACCCTCTCGCATCTTTGTGCAACTCAAGCCCTTGATTGAAAAGATCTAATAAAAGAAACCCTAAAAATCAGGCTCTAAATTTCACTTAAATCTTAAAATTGTGGACCTAATAATCAAGGAGTCAAATCAAGGTGATTTTTGGGTCTTGACCTAGATTTCATTCTCCATCTTTTAGGGCAGGTCAGGTGAGGTTGGTATACTTTATCGACCAACTAACCTCCAAATTAGGTCACAAGTCAAATTAACTTCTAATCAAGTGAAATTAAAGGCACAAATTAGGGCTTAAAACTGGTAGACTTAAGAGGTCAAGTTATCCATTCTGGTCTACGTAGATCTGCGGTGACAAGGAAGGTCAGGTGAGGGAAACCCTGTAACCCGTGGGGACGCTCTACCGTGTAGGGGTCTTTGCGGAACTGTCCCTTCTTGGCTACCCAGGTAATTCTCAGGTGAACAACTTTCTAATCCAGGGGTATCATCTACCTCGAACCTCTATAGTCATCCAAAAATCTTTGGGTGCCTAGATTGGGTCCAATTCATATCTAGTCCCTCATCTATTCTTTAGAGCACACACATCGAAAGGCCCTTGGGTTTTTTAACCTAAGAGACCTCACTAGATCTTCTTAGGAATTTCTTTCAGATCTAATCAACTTCAATCTAACTTGGGTTTGAATCAACATCTTAATTCAACCTTCTGATTAAAAATTCAACCTAACATTTTAGGAAAACTGTTTAGGAAACCTGAGTCCTAAATGAGAATGAAAGAGAAGATGATTGAGGTAGCTCTTAAACACCATGATGATTATTTCAAGACCTCAAATCTAGTTAGTAGGATTCAGGTTAATATCCCATAAACAACCTATATCATGAGTCATGCTAGATTGCTATTTACGCAAATGATACACGGTTCAACCTGGGATGATTTTTTAACTGAATATAGTGAATTGTGGATACTACACAATACCGAGTATATACATTTTTTGTCCAATCCACACTTTTAGGAGATGTACCAAGGTCTCATGGAAAAACATGGGGGTATGATGAACACATTACAACAAACCATTGATCAAAGTTACCCCTACATCCCTTCAGAAATTGATGAGACACCTTAGAACAACATTGAGGATCAATACAATTTCCCAGAGACTGGGGAAGAGAAACAAGGTTGTTGGGGACCCCTAACCCAAATAGAATCTGATTCAAGTTATATGTAGACTAATACGCTTGATCTTGAGATGGGTTGGGAGGATCCAATTGCAGGTGTTTCCGATTTCAAGCCAGCCCTAGAGATACGAGAACTTGGTTTGCCTAGCTTTGAATTCCCAGACACCTGTAATGATGAGCTTAAAACGAAACTCCTTGAGAATGTAAATCCCAAGCCTTTTCCTATTAAGGTAATTCTTAAGATGATTCTGACATCCCAATAGAGCCTAGCCTAGATTTTAGTGATCCAATCCCTACCCTTATCTTAGAATCTAGATTCCATCCTATTTGGGATAATTATGAGGCCCCATGTGAAGAGACTCAGATTTTTGAGTTGAACTACAATTTTGGGCCTTTGTTTGATGACTACACCTCTCTAGACTCCTCCGAGATATAGATCGATTTGTCCGAAATTATGCCAATTTACGACAGAAAGTGACGAGCAGGAATAGTTGGGATTCGATTGGGTCTCTCCTAAGAGCCAAGAACCCGAGCCCATGCCTAATAGGGACACCTTTTTGAGTTCAAATTCTTAGTTTAGGTTAGATCCAAGTCAGGTTGCTACTTCTCCACATCTCGATTCACTCTATGGTGGAACGTCTGATCTTGAATCAGGTTTAGAACATGATCTTTGCAAATTCTTCGACGATTTCGAATCTTACTCTAATTTCAAAGAATCTTTGTTTCCTGACGACTACGAGCCAATTTACGACCTCAGCATGCATGACCCATTCTTCGACTCTAACTATGAGGTCCCAAATTCTGAGATCATCGATTCAAAATCAAGTTCCATTGACTTGTAATCATTCCTTTATGATCTATAGGATTCAGAAACAAGTGTCGAGAGTGTATGCAATCCAAAGTTTGAATCTTGACTCCGATTTTCATGATTCTATAAGCACTTTCTAGGCATTTACATTTGATTTTGGTGAACATTACAAAGACTCTTTAGATGAACCGACCTTCGAACCTTTTCTAGAGGAGCCCTCACACATAGTTCTCTTGGAAGCCACCTCTTCTATAATGCATACAGAACCCACCCCCGACCCATAACCAGAATCAATTTCTACTTTGATTCTCCTCTTAATGATCCAGTCACACCTGATTCCTCTCCACATTATGATCGAGTTTTAGATATTGATCAGACTAATAATCATGCCCCATCCTTCTCTGATCACTCTCGTAGGGATCTCACATCCTCCATTGATCCATTCTCTTTCGAGGATCCCTACTTTGACCAGGTTGAATCGACTCAGCCAAACCCACGATTTACAATTCCATATCTTCTTGAGTCTCACAACATATGATGAGCACCATATCACTTGATCCACATCCATCGACCCACCAAACAGATTGGCTTTGGGTTGCATCATCAGCCTGTTGATCTGAACAAGCACCTGATTTCACCAACTAGGCATTTTATCAAGGTGCTTATTCTACAAAACTCATTTGCTTTGATCAGTCCTTCATCTTAACCACTTTCTATTCAACTGAAGGCATTGAATTTAGTGCTTAACAGGAGGCAACTCGTCATTTCAAAAACTTGAGATCCTTCTGATTATCCTTTTGAGCTTCACATTTACTGCACTCTAAGTTCAATTTTAGAACAACCGACTCTACCTTTGGTATTCGTATCAAAGATTAAAATCATCCGCAACAGTCATCATGACTCGTTCACCCACCCTTTTACCCTATTCTAACTAGTGAACCACACTAATTTCATACCCTCTACTTTACAATGTGGACATTGCAAAACTTAGGCATGGGGGGCTTTAAACTACAAACACATAAAAATTCAAGTTTTTGAAGGGTTCTCACAAAAAATTTACATATTACAAAAAACAAAAAAAGAATTGAAAAAAAAATGGAGAAAGGGGAGGAAATTTTGAGAGGATTAATTGCATATCATTCTTGAGGAGAAAGAGAGGAGGTGATTTAAATGATAAAAAAGAGCTACAATTTGAAACAAAAAGGTGATAGTCATTAGTAAAAGATTATGGAATCTACCTAAGTTCTAGACCAAACCAAAAAATAAAAGAAAAAAATTAAGTCTTAGAATAACAGAGAGATTAGTATGAATGCTGATCTTAGGCCTCTTGGGCTTGTTTTAGGCTTAAAAATTCACGTATCCATTAAGATCTGGATAATCCTCAAGAGGTTGAGGAAAATGCGAAGCTTATGTATTATGTCTAAGGCTTAGGGAGTATTCAGCCTCGTTAACTAACCTCTGGTTTGCAGGACTCGGTAACCTAAGCACCCTAATCCATACATAATCTAGTTCAGTGTGCTTAATAATCAGAATAATGCAAAAGTGTTTACTCTATTCTGAAAAAGCTACCTAGATTAGGAGTGACTTATCAACACAAGTTGATTTGGACGAGTTCCCATCATGGAGAGGTGGGAAATTCCCCTCAAAAATGCGTAATAACATACCGTCTCCTCGGTGCTTATCTCCTAGGATATCTAAATATCCTACTGGGGGCATATAAGCACCTTGTGCTAGTTCTGGGGCCATGGGCAGGATTATCCCGAAATGTCATTTTCCAGGGCCTGAATTTATCTATAGAATGCCATGGGCAGCACTATCTCAAAGTGTCGAAAGTCAGGGTTCTGGGGGCTGCCATGGGCAGTGCTATCTCGAAGCATCGATTGCTATGGATCCTGTGAGGATTGATGGTGGGAACAATGAATCTGATACAGACTGCGTTTTTCAGTTAATCCAAAGCTAGAAATAAAGAAAATAAAAAGAGAGAGAAAGCTCTCCAAAAATAAAAAAAAATCTTCTATCCCTCTCTCTTATGAAAACGTGCAGCAAACTGAACCAGGACTAACCATGTTACATCCACGAGTGCTTTAACTGCTGGGTTCAACAAACCTTTGGATAGTTTTTGTGGGACTTAGAAACCTTCGTGGAAGACTAAGGCTAAAGCTGGTTAGGTTTGGATCTTGATTGGTACTTGTGTACCACTAGGCCTACTATTGGCATTCTGACCTAATTTCTAAAAAGATGAAAGAATCAAGACTTTGAACATCAAGGCATGGTTTAGAATGAGTTAATTCCATGAGATTTTGCTAAGGGACTAGTAAAATTTATGCATGGAGGTATGATGATAACGCCATCATCAACTATATCTAGCTTTAATTAGTCAAAATACATTAATAAATGCTTCTACATAACCGCCAAAGGACCGTAATTCACTACACATCCTTTCTGAGAGTTTAACATGAAACCAGGGTTAAAACTGTAATTTTATCATCATGTCATGAATGCAGAACAACAATAGATTTTCTCAGGGGTTTATTAAAGGTCAAATATGCATAAATATCTAATAAGTAGGTTCATGTAGAACGAAACAGGTTTTCAAGCCTTATAAGAATTAAATGATATCTGAAACCCTAAAAATAGACTTGCTTAATTAACGGGGGTTCTGATTAGGATAAAATTCATGTAAACCTTTTATAAATCATATAAAAATATTCTATAAGGTTGGGTATCTTTGATTGGACCATTGGAACCCATTTTGACCTAAAATAGAGTCTCAGATAAATAGTTGTCCTAATTTGATTTTTTACACAATTTACCTAGCCAAACTTGGTCAAAACCTAAATCCAACTTCACCATCAAATTCCTTGGGTTCAAATTAAGTTTGTACCAAAATTTGAGCACAATCAGAGGTCATCTTCACTTGGTTTGCATTTTAGTCCAGTCTGACTCTTTTTCTCCCACTTAAACCCCTAGCATTCAAAATCTATTTCAATCAGGTCCCTAACTTTATCATCATTCTTTTCAAATAGGTCCCCACACCATTTTTGGAAGGTCAGACCTTCACCATCGAGTTTCGAGTGAGGATTTCTCGCTCGATTCTCAATCAATCAGTCCCAGATTTGAACTAGAGATTCCTTGAGGAATTTTCTTTCAATCAAACCTGGCCTTGGACTCTTATTCTCTCCCAATCTCCCATGCAAATGCATGGGAGATGTTGCTATCCCACATGCGCAAGAAGCTTGGAGTTTCCAAGCTTGTTTCCAAGCTTGAAACTGCATCCTAAGCCCTCTAAAAGCACGCCCATTGCAAGGCCGTGATCCATACCTAGGTTTCGGCCCAAAAACCATCTTTAAACTCCCTCTCCAGCCACGTTCTGCACTAGCTTCGACGACCTCCATCCCCTTCGTCCTACAGATAGCTGATGTAAACACATTTACACTACTTAAAATGTCTATTTATGCATGTTCTTAAGCATAGGATTGCATTTCATGATATAAATATTGCATAATATGCATCATCTTGCATTTAGAGTAGTTTGAATAAAATGGAGGTTAATTATCTCCTTTTATATGCTTGGACAGGGCAAATATTTTATTAGAGCCTCGGATCAAAGATCCAACGTATGGATGTGATCAGGGCGACGATTGGAGTTCAACGACTCCAAGATCGCATTAATCAGGCATCTGTAGCATCAGATAGTGACCTGGGAACCATAGAAGATCAAGGGCCAAGATGGTGTAAATCCGCACTTCAGATGATAAATCCGACCGCACGGATGAATTCGGATCGACGATCGCAACCCAACGACACAAAAATCGAGTCAATCCGACATCCGTGGCACCATCTACAACTTCCACAAGATGGATGGCCAAGATAGTGCCACGTGGCACCATCTCAGCCGCCCAAGCTACCGCTTCATCTTGTGAAGGCCCCACGCCCCATCGCTCTCCGCCATTGGATCTTAATCCAACGGCTGTGGGCGCTCACTTTTAAAAGCATCCGCTCGACCATCCGCACCCCACAGCGCAGTGGTCGAGCGCGCTATCGCGAGCGCCAGGCGCGAGTTTGAGCCATGGAGAGGGGGCTAGAAGGCGTGGCGATTGGGCACTGGTGGAGCGTCAGATGGAGGTCGGACGGCCGCGCACACCCGATAGCGTCGACGCAGGATTGGACCTGCAATCGGACGTGCAATCATACGCACGGGGGGCGCGCAACGCAGCGGGCGCGGACGCATCTTAAGCTGTCCGATCTCGCGATCGAATGGCTGAAAAGCGCTGGACGTGCGTGGATGTTGATGAGCGGGCAGCCGAGGAGGCGCGCGTGGGTGCGGAAGCTACGCCCATGTTGGGGCTCTAGTGACGGATTTATCCGTCACTAAAGACTCCTTATTTATTGTTTTGAAGTTGTAATGTCCATTTTGCCCCCACTCCTTGCAACTATAAAAGGAGACCCCCTCCATACGAAATTCTCATCCCTTCTTTCTCCTCTCTACCCCTCCAAAGCTCAAGAGAAGCTTGTCCCACACCTGGGATGCTTCTCGCGAGATAAAGTCCAATTTTTGTTCCCCATCGGAAGTGGATCCCACGACGACGACGGCGTGCTGCTTCGTTCCCGTTCTTTTGCTTCGTCCTCCTTCATCCTATTTTGTTCTCCTTCGTCCAGGCGCCGGCCCATCCGGCTCATCCTCCAAGCAACCGTCGAGGAGGATTTCTCTCTCCTTATTCTTTTTACTGCTTTCTAGATTAATCTACTCGTCCTCCAAGCGACCGTCGAGGAGGACATTTCTCCCTCTATTCTTTTAATGCTTTCTAGAGTAAATTTATCGCTTTCTAGAGTAATTGTTTTATGCTTTCTAGTTGTAATGAACAATTTCTTCAATGAAAAATTCCTTGTTTATTCTACATCTCATTTTGATTTCTCTGTGTAATATTCTCTTTCTCTCTTACTCTCTCTCTATCTTCTATTTATTGTAAATAATTAGATAGTTTTAAATTGAATTATTCTGTGACAAATAAAAAGAAATGCGTAGTTTTTAAATCAAACGTCTGCCTCCTTGTGTTCGACCCAGAATTTTAATTTCGGTATAAATTTTATTTGTTGAACACGAATTCTTCGCTTTCGAACTACAACGACAGGTTTTCCAAAACCAAACACGTAAGCGTAGCGTTCGAAAACCGTTCAACATTTTGGCACCGTTGCCGGGGAGGCGACGCTCTTTGATTTCTCTTCGCATTTTGTAACTTACAAATCATTTATCACACTTTTCTCCTTTCTTATTGTAATTGCAGGTACTCTTTTGAGACGAGCAAAAGCGGTATATTGGAGTAAAGTGCTGTGGAAGGTTTTGTAAGTTATCCCCCATTCTTTCCCCCTCCATAGATTTCATTCGCCACATTAAATCCAAATCCCAATTAACCTAGGTGTTTTGCATAAATCCTAGGAATAGTTTGGTTGTTTGGATTTCCACTCACATTCATTCTACCCTCATTCATAAAAAAAAAAATAACAAAAAGATAATCTTGTGGGGTAATTTTCAACAAACACACAACACACACCCACATTGAAGGCACTTGATCAACTTGATTTGTTTTCTACTCAACCGGGTTCTGATCCATGGAACCGATACACACAAAGCAACATATAACAGAGTAGAAATTATTCTAGGTTAACCATTTTTGAGTGCCTAACTTAGTGGTGCATTTGTGGCAAATTGTTTGAGTTGATTGGGCCGCACCACTTTAAATAAAATCAACTCATCAAGTAGCTGCCAATTAGGTTGAACTTTTAGGGATTTACCAGGCACTCCACATTCTTTTTAAACTTTAAAGGAAAACATCTTCACCTGTGCTTGTAAAACTTGGTGTGCCAACGAAACTTGTTTGAAAACACCTAAAGTTGAATCCTAAAAGCTACTAAGCAAGATTTGAACCTTAAAATTCACCACATCAAAAATAATCTTGCTTGAAAACCACTAGTTGTGCACGCACACACAAATCAATCAATCATTAAGGGCACAACCCATTTAAAGGGCCCATAACATTCCAAAGCACATTCAAACCTAGCCCTAAATAAAACATAGTAGATGTTGGCCTTAAGGATTGAACTCGCTCTTCAGAACTCAGAACGAGATTATTTTTGATTAGTCTGTTTCTACTGTTCAATCTGATGTCTAGCTAAGGGAGCAGAGTCAAACGATCACGGCTGGGGGGTACACTAGGAACTGGAGGCGCAAGCCGAAGGAAGAACCTTCTCCCCAGTTCCTCCTTCTAACTGGTTGGATTGAATAGACAGAAGTAGATCAAATCGTTCCTTTATCTCAAGATGGGTTTTGGGAGTCTATAGGTCTGTAGGCTAACCCAATTAAAGACAGGTTTGATTGTTTGTATTGCAGGGTGCCTTTCTTCCTCCCGAGTCTCATGAATCCTTCCACATATTTCACACATTCCCACTCTTTCCCTCCTATTGTGAATTATCCTCAACATGACGATTATCCCAACTCATATTGTAATCAACCATCAGTCAGTTGGGATAATTCAGATTGGGGATATAATTCCGGACCCCCGTGTTTAGGGTCTAACCCTGAACACTTTGATTCTGATTTCTATCCTTCTCAGAGCTACATCGATTATAGATCGTCTTCCTTTCATGCACAACCTAATACGATTTACAATCAAGAAGGATACACCGATCCTTACCCATCCTCTGATTTCACTGCCTTTAGGTCATCACCATCTTTTCAACAATCTGAAATGACCTATTATCAGGAAGGGTATAACGAAACTCAATTTGTTAATTCCTCTGCATTGATGTCAAACCCGCCCAACCCTGAACCAACTCATTTGGTTCAGGATAATTAGGTTCAAGATAAGGTTCTGGCTAACTTGAGGAATATCATTCAATCTTTAGAAGTTTAGCCAATACCTTGCATTGAGAGATTGGAGCCCCTGATTGAAATAATTGATGATTTAAACAAGTCTTTGTTGGATTGGCTCCCGGATGTTAAGGATAAGAACCCGGGTGAGTTTCTACTTGGGAAATTAGCGAAATTGAGGATGAGATTCGTGGTTGCTTTGATTCAATCTTGGAATAATTCCCAGGATGAACCCTCTTCAGGAAAGCCAATGACAGAACCTGCTCAGGCACCTGTTGGGGGGACACGTGTTACGAGGCTGACCAGATTGAATTAAAACAACCAATGAAGGATGATCTGATTTCTTCACCTGAGATCCCTAAGACGGGTTACGAGGAAACGTATGTCTCCTTGGAACAGAAAGTGACAAATGATTTTGGGACATACATTGATACGGATCCTGATGGTGAAGATTCAAGTTGCGAAGACTCACGCGAGTTTTCTGAACACGATTTCTGTGAGACGATTGGGCCTAAGGAATCTGATAGATCATTTGATAGCCCAATAACTGAGGACACTGATCTTATTAGGGCACACATTACAGATCCAGAATTGCATTTTCTGGAGGAATCAATTCAATGCCCTGATTATCAATTACACCTTATTGAGCTTATTGATTATTCTAATTCTAAGATAATTAGACCCAAGTTAATTTTGATTCTGCCACATCATTTAGACTTGGAGATTTCAGATGGGGTGATGAATATACAAGAGGTCCTGGAATTTGATATGCTAAATGAGGAGGATAGGAGCTAGGAAGTTTTTATTTGGGAAGTTAATTCTGGAGGAAATGGAAGATTGAGTCGAAGGGTTCCTTTTAAGCTTAAACCATTAAATCAGAACCCTTACGACATTTGTTTCAAGGATGTTCAACTCAAGCACACATTCAACGATTATCTTTTTGAGCTTCAATTCTCTGTAACCCGACTTTTTGGTCTTGGGTTGCATCCTCATAAATCGCAGGCCCGACCCCGCTTGCATTCTGATTTTAGGTTTTGGGTAATTTTTATCCAAAACCTAAGATATTCTCGATTATGGGGTGTGGGTCTGCACCACAATCTGGTCCACATCTGTGGACCTCTGCTGACAGGTCAGAGAATTCTTCTATTTTTTCTAATTCTTACCTGCACTTATGAATTCTTCAATTCTTTTCTTTGTATAGTGTGCCTAGCTGAAGGCACTAAACTTAGCACATATACAGTTCTTTTTAATTTTTCATCTCGGAGCGGACCTGACATTCACACAATTCAACTGCTTTCTTCGCTTTTCCACTCTGTTTTATGTCCTTTTAATACAATGAGGACATTGCATTAGATAGGCATGGGTAGGTGGATATTTATCTTTGAATTCATTCGTCAGCTCCGTAGATTTATTTCCGTAGATTTGTTTTATTTTGATTAAAAAAAAAATCAAAATTAGGAAAGAGAATTTGGGTTTAAGAAAATTTTCAATCTTAGGAAAAACTACATTAAGATCTGAACACAAAGACCCTTCAGGTCTTTGAACTTAATCAGCCCGTGTATCCACTAAAATGTTGATTTGTTTTTCGAGTTCTCGCCAACTTGAATTTTATTTTAATTGGAGTAAATAAGTTTGGGTGATAAGTACACGACTTAACAACCCGCCCTCTGATTTGAGGGAATTTTGAGTCTTAAGCATCTACACACTTTCTTTGCACTGACTCGTTGTTGAGCGATTTTAACGGAAATTGGGTAGCTAATGAACCTTCTAGGGTGATATGGCTGGCAAGTTATCGTGGGTAACAGCCCATAGGTAGGTTGTCCAGAGCCCAGTCACTGGACCTTTCTCTTTTTCCTGCCGTTAGGTAAATCTTAGACCAGGGAAGCCACCTATTTTAAAAAAAAAAAAAAAATAAAAAGAAAAGCAGAAAAGAACAAAAAGAAATAAGCCACACTTCGTCGCACGAGTATGGCCGGCAAGTTGTCAATGGTAACAGCTCATCGACCGGTTGTCCAGAACCCAGCTCAGTAAATGCACTAAAAAAATTCCCAAAACACTTAGGAAGAAGCGGAGAAGTAGACTAAACCGGGGAGATAGAAACTGGATTCACCCTTTTGTTGACCCCGTAAAAAATAAAAGTAGGGAGAAAGCTACCGGTTGTAAAGATACACCTTTAGGCAGAAGTCTTTTTGAGGTCACCTAGAGGCGTAGAAATCTGAAGTCCGTTCTAACTGCCAGTCAATGAGTCTATCACAATCACAATAAGATGCTTAAAGCTTAGGGTCCCATCAAATTTTGGATGAGTTGAATGGCCGTAGAAAGCCACTCTTAAACCCGAAAATTTGAAAATCAAAAAAATTAGAAAAGAGAAAAAGAGAAAAAGAAAATTTTCTTTAATAAGGCAAGGGCTTGAGGCGGTCTGCATTTTGGCTGATACTCGGCCACTGTTGTGTCTTTGAAAGTTCAGTTCCTAAGTAGACAATTTCTTAATGATTGAGAAATAACTCAAGTCCAAATAATCTAACCTAATTCTTTTATAAATAGCATATAGTTTTTGCTAGGGACTAGCAAAAGATAGGCATGGGGGTATGATGTAAACACATTTACACTACTTAAAATGTCTATTTATGCATGTTCTTAAGCATAGGATTGCATTTCATGATATAAATATTGCATAACATGCATCATCTTGCATTTAGAGTAGTTTGAATAAAATGGAGGTTAATTGTCTCCTTTTATGTGCTTGGACAGGGCAAACATTTTATCGGGGCCTCGAATCAAAGATCCAACGGTATGGATGTGATCAGCGCGACGATTGGAGTTCAACGACTCCAAGATCGCCCTAATCAGGCATCCGTAGCATCAGATAGTGACTCGGGAACCCTAGAAGATCAAGGGACAGGATGGTGTAAATCCGCACTTCAGATGATAAATCTGACCGCACGGATGAATTTGGATCGACGATCGTAGTCCAACGACACAAAAATCGAGTCAATCTGACATCCGTGGCACCATCTACAACTTCCAGAAGATGGAAGGCCAAGATAGCACCATGTGGCGCCATCTCAGCCGCCAAAGCGGTCGCTTCATCTTGTGAAGGCCCCGCGCCCGATCGCTCTCCGCCATTGGATCTTAATCCAACGGCTGTGGGTGCTCGCTTTTAGAAGCGCTCGCTCGACCATCCTCGCCCCATAGCGCAGTGGTTGAGCACACTATCGCGAGCGCCAGGCGCGAGTTCGAGCCGTGGAGAGGGGGCTGGAAGGCGTGGCGATTGGGCACGGGTGGAGCGTCAGATGGAGATCGGACGGCCGCGTGCGCCTGATAGCATCTACGCGCGATTGGACGCGCAATCGGACGCGCAATTAGACGCACGGGGGGGGCGCAACGCAGTGAGCGCGGATGCATTTAAGCCATCCGATCTCGCGATTGGACGGCTGAAAAGTGCTGGACGTGCGTGGACGTTGATGAGCGGGCAGCCGAGGAGGCGCGTGTGGGCTCGGAAGCTACGCCCACGTTGGGGCTTTAGTGACGGATTTATCCGTCACTAAAGACCCCTTATTTATTGTTTTGAAGTTGTAATGTCCATTTTGCCCCCACTCCTTGCAACTATAAAAGGAGACCCCCTCCATACGAAATTCTCATCCCTTCTTTCTCCTCTCTACCCCTCCAAAGCTCAAGAGAAGCTTGTCCCACACCCGGGATGCTTCTCGTGAGATAAAGTCCAATTTTCGTTCCCCTTCGGAAGTGGATCCCGCGACAACGACGGCGTGCTGCTTCGTTCCCGTTCTTTTGCTTCGTCCTGCTTCATTCTCCTTCATCCAGGAGTCGTCCCGTCCGGCTCGTCCTCCAAGCAACCATCGAGGAGGATTTCTCTCTCCCTATTCTTTTTACTGCTTTCTAGTATAGATTTACTACTTTCTAGATTAATCTACTCGTCCTCCAAGCGACCGTCGAGGAGGACATTTCCCCCTCTATTCTTTTAATGCTTTCTAGATTAAATTTATCTCTTTCTAGAGTAATTGTTTTATGCTTTCTAGTTGTAATGAATAATTTCTTCAATGAAAAATTCCTTGTTTATTCTACATCTCATTTTGATTTCTCTGTGTAATATTCTCTTTCTCTCTTACTCTCTCTTTATCTTCTATTTATTGTAAATAATTAGATAGTTTTAAATTGAATTATTCTGTGACAAATAAAAAGAAACGCGTAGTTTTTAAATCAAACGTCCGCCTCCCTGTGTTCGACCCAAAATTTTAATTTCGGTATAAATTTTATTTGTTGAACATGAATTCTTTGCTTTCGAACTACAACGACATGTTTTCCAAAACCAAACACGTAAGCGTAGCGTTCGAAAACCGTTCAACAATAGCCAATGGTCAAATTTGTTTGTCCATCTTCCTCATTATCATCCGTGCGTCGCCATCTAAAGCAAGGGCTATCTACCCCTTTCTTCGCCGCTATCTCCCTCAAAGAACATGCCTCTTCCACAGCATCGGCCATCACACCGGTGCTCGTAGTCCTTCCCATTCATCCATTAAATTAGGTTCTATCTCTTCCTTTCTCCCTCTACGTCACTTCCCCCTCACTTACACTCACAAACAACCACCGTATAGACCTTAATGCCTTCAACTTTCTCTACTCCGGCAATGGCTCTGGTGAGCCCGCGCCACCACCACAGACCACCAAACCACTTTGTTCCACTTCTAAAAGCGATGCCATTCCACCATGACCAAAAGCTCTCTCCTATTTCACCTTTTCGCTTGCCCAAACCTTCCACTAAACAAACCCATCTTCATACGCACTTCCCAACTTCGCTAATCTACCACACACCTCCAGTGACCACGAGACCGCCTCCACCACCTTCGCCAAGTTCAGGCGAAGCTCTTGAGTTTTATAATTAGGGCCTAGCTCCCGTATTCTTGGAATTCAGGTTCCTCGCTGTCTCACCGCTGCCACCATTGTCGTCACCTTCATTCTTCAAGCTCCAAGCTATAAAAGGCCCAGGTGCTACGCCTAGGAGTTGCGGGTGACTTCCAAGCATCCCCCTAGGCAGTCAATTGAAGGAATCACCACCTGCTGCTACTCTAATTGAGGAAGCCTCCTCTGCTGCAGACATAAGACAAAGAGGGTGGGACTTAGTCCCACCTCGTGAAGGGAAGAGGTGGTAGTAGCGGATAAATTGAATTTGATCTATGGGCAATTTGCCTCAGTAAGCATAAGGGTAAGTGATGAGAACCTCATCATGAGCCATAACTAGCTCATTTTGACCTAATACAAAGGATAAAAGCTCCTACATAACTCAAGGAAAGGCTTAACTTAGAGAGATTCTGAGTTCGCAAAGAAAATAGAAACTAAGGGGTAAAAATGCAATTTCACCAATCCAATCTAAAAATAGGGTAACTCAGGATCCAAACATAGGTCAAAGTAACCTAATAAGAATAAAAGTGGGATGAGATAATTCAATAAGGGCTACAGCAACTCCAAGGAATTAAATGACATCCTGTAACCCTAAAAACAAATCCACTAAAAAAACACGAGGTTCGAGGTAGAAAAAAAAATCAACTAAACCCTCTAAAATTCATAGAAAAATAATCTCTAGGGTTTAGAACCTTCAATTTGGCCTTAGGAACCCATTTTGACCTACATTGAGAACCATGCCAATTAACAACTTAATTTGGGTTTTTGCGTAAATTAACATGTCAAACAAGGTTTAATCTGGAAATAAAATTCACCATCATAATCCTTAGGTCCCAATTAGTCATGTATAAAAACTTGAGCCTAAGAGGAAACCTTCTTGACCAACTTTACACTTTGGTCCTCATTTATTTACTTTTTGGCCCTCAACTTTTGAACTCCCACATTTCTGCCCCTAACTCTCCTTCGTTCTTTGCATTCAGGTCCCTCCTGCCAAAACCTGACCAGCACCATGCTCTGGCGACCTTGCGCGGAGCATGGCGTCGCGTAGGGTAAGGGGGAGGGTCTGGCAAGTCAACCGGGGGTGCCCTGCGTCGTCAGCCGTCGCAGGAACACCCCCCTGGTCGCTGCAACACGCCATACCGGCCGTGCGAACGCATGGACGGTATGGGTCTCCATCTCCGGCGTCCTCCGACGAGGGAGACACGTCGTCTCCCTCCACCCTCCTCTCTGATTCCGCCTCTATAAATACCCTCGTCGCTCAGCCGTTCTGGGGAGCTCGGTCCTGACGGAGAAAGACCCCCACTTCCCCTCTTCCCACTCCGACAGGAAGCCCTCTAGCTCCGGCGGCCTGTCCTCTTCCTCCTCATCGCTCTGCCGCACTACCAGCTGCAGGGTTGCCCTCCCTCGCTCTTCCCGCGCCGCACCTCACCCAGCGCGCTTCTCCGGCCCTCTCCTCGCCGTCGCTCCTTCCCCTGGGCAGCTTCTTCTCCGGCGACAGTCGATACGACTGTCGCCTACTCCGGCTCCTCCTCGTCCTGTTAAGTAGGTATAACTTCTCACCTTCCTCCCCTCTTCCTTTTCCTCACTTTGAACCCTTACTGTCGCCCTCGATTCCGACCAATCGCCCTCACCTTCTCCACCTCCGGCCACCCTCCGACGACCCGCTCCCGTCACTCCAGCACCCCACACGGCTTGCCGACCCTCACAGAACCTCCGCCTCCTCACCCTGATCAACCTCCGCCCTTCCATTCCCCGCCATTCGCCCCCTGCAGACCCACCGACCAAACCCATTTCTCGTGCTGCATTTCGACCTAGGGCAGCCCTTAGGCTCCGCCTCGTCGCCTGCCTGACCCCCCACCACCTTCGCCGTGCCACGGTAAAGGTTCTTCGCGTATTTGATTAGGCCGAGAGGCCGTTTCTCTGTGGGCAGGTACTTCGCTCGCCGCCGCCATTGTTGAGCAGCGAAGCTTCTTCAACCTGCTGCTCCAGGCGAGCCACGCCCAGGTCTGACTCCCAGGCTGAGCGAAGCATCTTCGCGAAGTGTCCCAGGTGCGAGGCTGGAGCGAGTGCCTCACGCGAAGCCTCGACCGTCGCTGTTTCCTCCGCACAGGCGCCAAATTGGGGTGGGACATTTAGTCCCACCTCGGAAGACCCCGAAGCGGCGCATTGATACAAATTGAAAATGTGCTGGAGGCTTATCACCTCAGCATACGGGGTGAGGTCCCCTTCACCTGCCCGATTACCTCGGCCTCGTCCGCACTCACGCCCCATGGACCTGGCTCCGACTCGATTAGCCCGACCTGCACTCCTCGCCCACCACCGCACGCCGGTGGGCCTAGACCCGGGCGCGACCCGCGTACCCGATTACCTGGTTGCTCTGGGAGAGCTTTCCTAAGAGCGAATTCTGAGAGAGAGTGACGCGGGGGGGGGAGGGTAGAGTAGGTTTTGCCCACTGACGTAAACTTCGAAGTGTGCAGGCACAGGTGAACAACGAAGAAGAACCGTGGAAGAAGAGAAGAAGAAGAAGGCCGACGAAGACTGAAGGAGGAGGAGCACCGAGTTGCACTGTAGCAGCGGTGACTTAAGTCGTCTGAGTGAAAAATCAGACGGCACTCTGAAGGAAGAGAAGAAAGAAAGAAGAAGAAGAAGAACATCACCACTGCTGCAAATAAAAAAGAAGGAAGGAGAGATGACGTCCTGAAAGTAGAAGAAGAAGACCACAAGGAGATAAACAAAGAAGAAGCAGTTGAGACAGAGCTGAAGAAGGAAGATGAGAAGCGCAAGGAAAGAAGAAACAGGACCCGCAGCGAAGATCTGAAGAAAAAGACAGAAGAAGAAGAGCACGATAGGAAGATCCGAAGAACAGAAGAAGAGAGAAGACAAGAAGAACAGGAAGAGAAGAAGAAGAAGCCAAATTTCCTCCTCTCTCGCTTTACCTTTATTTTTTTGTAATTGTAATAGAAACTGTATACCTCTAGGATACGACTTGCTCCCTGAGTTCGACCTCGGGAGAACTGTATTTTCCGAGTAACAAATATTAGCAAATGATGGCAATAACTATCTGTACTACAACGACTTAAGAAAAGCTAGTTGCTGCCACTGTTTCGCCAGTAAGGTCCTCCCACGCACACGCCAATGCACGTGCCCTCACTTGCAGTTCATGCCACGTGGGTCTGGGCATAGGTCCGATTACTCGAATTCATATATTTGCTTATATACCCAGGTTTGTGAGAGAGAGAAGAGAAGAGAAGTAGAGGAGGAAAGATAGAGAGAGAGAGCACAGGGAAGGGGGGTTTTGCTGCGTGTGTGTTAAGAAGTGTCGTTATAGTCGCACTTGCAATGCCGGTTTTAAAGTAAAGAAATGGAGGTGAGTCCGAGTGTCGGTCTCAGGGAGGCATGAAAATCGGATTTTTCTTATCACTTGTTGTCATAGAAAGTGCGGAGTTTTGCTTGCGAAATGTGCGATTTTGAAAAGTGAGAGAGAGATAGAGGGAGAGAGAGATTAGGGTTAGAGTCGCTTCTTTGCTTGATCATGAAACATAAATAGGAAATCAAGTAAACGCTGAACGGAAAGTAACTTCATTGATCATGCAGGTTTAGTTCACAACTTACAACATTAAATACATGCTCAAACAAAAGTAAGGGAAAGCTTAAAAGAGTGGAAGAGAGAGAGAGGGGGAGAGCGGCGAGGCAGCCACGGCGGTGGAGGCTCCGTCAGTGGCTCGTCATCTCCGGCAATTACAAGAGGGCCTAAAGCTAGCTATGAGAGGGGTAGAGTAGTTGCAAGGGAAGTGAATGCCTTGAATGAGCAGTTGGAGGGGGTTTAAATAGGGAGAAGGGCTTCCTAAAAGAAGAAGGGGCTTTAGCGACATCCGAGATGTCGCTAAAACCATTCCAAAAGCGTCGGTGAAGCCCTCCAGCCCACCGGTCAACCGGCCGCATCGTTCTTCTTTGCGCCCGATCCGTGGCCTCTAAGTGAGAGTCGTCCGATCTTCGATCGGACGGCTGAGATCTTCCCTTGGATGCATTCGGATCGCACCTCGGGTGCGCGTGTGAGTGGGCACCGTCGCCCGGTGTGCGCGCGTGCATGGGAGCTCGCGATCTAAGGGCGCGCCGCATTATCCCACAACGAGGATGACACTCTCCTTTAGGGGAACCTGGGCTAGGAAGTGCTTCAATCTTTGACCATTAACTGTAAAAGTGTGCCTAGTGTTAGGATCAGCGATTTCAACCGCCCCATTAGAGTAGGGCTTAACCACCCAAAATGGTCCTGTCTATTTGGACCTGAGTTTCCCTGGGAAGAGTTTTAGGCAGGCGTCAAACAACCAGACTTGCTGGTTAGGCTCAAAGGTTTTTCTATGAATGAGTTAGTCGTGGACGGCTTTCATTTTCTCCTTATACAGTCGACTATTGTCAAAGGCATCCTGACGAATTTCTTCAAGCTCAGATAATTGGAGAATCCACTATGCACCGGCTAACTGGGAATCCATGTTACATTGCTTGACAGTCCAGTAAGCCCGGTGTTCCAATTTGATAGGAAGATGGCAGGCTTTGCCAAAGACCAGGCTATAAGGCGACATGCCTATCGGGGTCTTGAAAGCGGTCCTGTATGCCCACAGGGCATCAATAAGTCGTGTGGACCAGTCTTTCCTGTCAGGTCTCACAGTCTTCTGTAAAATGTTCTTGATTTGTCTATTTGAGACCTTGGTCTTCTCATTTGTTTGCAGATGATACGGGGTAGCAATGCGGTGGTTCACCCCGTATTTTCTAAGTAGGGCATGGAATTGGGAATGGATAAAATGGCTTCCACCATCACTAATCATGGCCTTGGGTATTCCAAACCGGGAAAAGATGTTCTTAACAAAGTCCATGACAGTCCTGTGATCGCATCGGCGGGTGGTGACGGCTTCAATCCATTTGGAAACATAGTCTACCGAGACTAGGATGTACTCGAAGCCGTTGGATGGTGGAAAGGGGCCCATAAAATCGATACCCCAAACGTCGAAGATTTCGACAATCAAAATGGGCTGGAGGGGCATCATATCTTTCTTGGTCATGGTCCCTAGCATTTGGCAGCGTGAGCAAGTCTTGACAAAGTTGTGTGCATCCTTAAATAGGGACGGCCAATAAAATCTAGACTGCAGAAACTTTGCAGCAGTTTTCTTTCCAGAGAAGTGGCCACCACAAGCCTGGTCATGACAGAAGGAAAGCACACTCTGAACTGCATCTTCGAGGATACACCTCCTGATGATCTAGTCAGCACAGAGGCGAAACAACATGGGATCATCCCAGAAATAGTGCTTGGCCTCAGCCGAGAACCTGTCCCATTGCTGTCTGGACCAGCTGTGCGGGGTTTGTCCTACAACCAGGTAATTGACGTAGTCAGCATACCATGGCATTCTCTTGTCTTGCATAGCCAGGATGTGTTCATCAGGGAAAATGTCAGATAGAGGTAGGGAGGGTCTAATGTGATCTGGATGAAGTCTAGACAAGTGGTCAGCCACCACATTCTTCGATCCGGCCTTGTCTTGGATTTCCAGGTCAAATTCCTACAAAAGCAGCATCCATCTGATGAGCCTGGGCTTGGCATCCTTCTTGGCCAAAAGGTGCCGGATGGCTGAATGGTCAGTATAAATAGTCACGTGGGATCCCAGCAAGTATGATCGGAACTTTTCAAGTCCAAAGACTACAGCGAGCAACTCTTTCTCTGTGACCGTATAATTTCATTGGGCCTCGTCCAACGTTTTGCTCGCGTAGTAGATCACCACAGGCTTCTTGTCTTGCCTTTGTCCCAGGATAGCGCCTATGGCGAAATCCGATGCATCACACATAATCTCAAAGTCCTGGGACCAGTCTGGGGGTTAAAGTACAGGTGAGGTGGAGACTAAGTCCCGGAGGGTGTGATAAGCCTGGATGCAATCAGAGGACATGTGGAATAAGGCATCATTGGCTAGAAGGTCGGTCAAGGGTTTGGAAAGCTTGGAAAGTCTTTAATGAACCTTCTGTATAAGCCAACATGTCCAAGGAAGGAGCGAATCTGTCGGATCGAGCTAGGTGGAGGAAGTTTGGAAATTAAATCAACCTTAGCTAAATCTACCTCGATGCCCCTATGTGATACGATGTGACCGAGGACAATTCCTTCTTGAACTATAAACTGGCACTTTTCACAACTTAACACCAGATTAACCTCGATACATCATTTCAAGATTTTCTCCAAGTTGCTCAGACAATGGTTGAATGAATTCCCAAATACAAAGAAATCATCCATAAAGACCTCTAAGTATTCACCCACCATTTCTAAAAAAATGGCTAGCATGCAACACTAGAAGGTCACAGGTGCATTGCATAACCCGAACGGAATTCGACGGAATGCAAACGTGCCATACGGGCAAGTGAATGTGATCTTTTCTTGATCCTCCGGAGTAATTGCGACTTGGTTATATCCTGAATATCCATCCAGGAAGCAAAAATACTTCTGCCCTGCCAATCTTTCAAGGATTTGGTCAATGAATGGCAAGGGGAAATGATCCTTCTTAGTGGCTTCATTGAGCTTCCTATAATCAATACACACCCGCCATGCGGTGGTGGTGTGGGTGGGGATGGATTCACCATGATAATTGGTGACAACGGTGAGCCCAGCTTTCTTGGGAACCACTTGAGTGGGGCTCACCCAGGGGATATCAGAGATAGGGTAGATGTTGTCGGCGTCAAGCCACTTGATAATTTCTTTCTTAATGACCTCCCACATGTTTGGGTTTAAACATCTCTACATCTGGCGGGAGGGTCATGCCCCGTCTTCCAGGTAAATCTTATGGGTGCAATAGGTGGGGCTAATTCCTCTTAAGTCCAAAATGGTCCAACCAATGGCGGCCCGATGTTCTGAAAGGGTCGCAGTCAACCTGAGTTCCTGATCCTTTGTTAGATGAGAATTAATAATCACTGAGAAGGTCTGGTCAAGTCCCAAGAAGACATACTTGAGATTCTCGGGCAATGGATTAAGTTTAGGTATAGGTGGAACCACAGTCAATGGGAAGGGAAAGGGTAGGAGTTGATCAACATTGATCTCCTCAAATGGTGTTATGTGATGGTACTCAGCCTTATAGAGGTCAACGGGTAATGATGTTGATGGGTCAGAATAGTCATTACGAGTTTGGTGGTTTGATACAGAACTAAGGGTGAGGCATTCCTCGATCTGAGTTTCCACGGGATCATGTTCCTCAACGCAGTCACAATAAAAAGACTTTGTCGCCTGGAAGATATCTAATTGCATTTTCCTATCCCCGAAGGCGATTTCCATACATCCCGTGTCACAATCAATGTTTTCCTTAGCCGTAGCTAAGAAATGTTTGCCTAAGATTATGGGTGCGTTCTATAATTTTTCAGGGACTTCCATGTCGAGCACCAAAAAGTCGACTGGGAAATAGAAGTCCTTGACCCGTACAATCACGTCCTCGACAACCCCCTTCGAGGTTTTCACTGATCTATCAGCCAACTAGATGGTGATAGGGGTTGGTGTCAACTCTCCGAAACCAAATTGGTGGTACAGGGTTGTTGGAATCAGATAGATAGAAGCACCTAAGTCCAGGAGCACTCTATCAAATGTCATGTCCCCGATATTGCAGGAAATCAGGGGCGCTCCTGGGTCAATTCGCTTGAGCGGAAGGTTGCTTGATATTACGGAACTTGCTTGTTCAGAGAGTACAACCTTCCTAAGTGTTTAAGGTCTCGGCTTACGCTTGGGTGTACAGGCATCCTTTAAAAACTTGGCGTAAGCAGGGATGTGCTTGACGGCTTCAAGGAGCGGAATATTAATCTGTACTTGCTTAAAGATTTTCAATAGCTCCTCAGTCTCCACAACATTCTTCTTTTTCTTGATTGTTTCCAAGGCCTCAGGGTAGGGTGTCTGAATGTGTATTGGTTCTATTTATGGGTCCTTGGTTCGTACCTCTTCTGAGTCGGGTATTTCAGCGGGTGAAGTCTTGGGGAGAGTCGGCCATTTGGGATCCTAGGTTTTGGTGCCACTTCTCAAGGTCACCGCATTTGTAGAGGCATTGGGGCCATGGGTTGATCCTTGAGAAGACGAGGACGAAGAAGCACCAAACCCAGGGGGTGTTTGAGGGGCTGGCTAGACCATGTGAGCCTGCCTAGGGTTGCCTTGGAACCCTTGCGAATTGGGGCCTTTGTTAATTATGTTTCGCGGGTTTGGTTGTGGCTGGGAAGGTAGGGATCCTTGTTGTTTAGAGTCCAAGAGTTAGCTTAACTGTCCCTTTACCAAGGCCATTTCCTCCTGATGTTTCTGGTTCATGTCAACCATCATCTTTATTAGGGTGTCCATTTGGTTTTGTGGGGGAGGGGCCACCCTATTCTGATTATATTGGGGTCTAACTGGTGGTCCTTGTTGATAGGGGGTAAGTGTGCTTATTGGTTTGTCCTGGGCTGGTTTTGGAATTGCGGTGGTTTCTGGTTTGTCCAACCAAAGTTGGGGTGGTTACGCCAGCCAGTGTTGTAAGTGTTGGAGAAAGGGTCTGGTTTCGCATAACCTTGGACAGCTTGCACATCTTCAAGGATAACCGATGTTGATGAAGAGGGAAGGGAGTAATCAAGGGTTGAGGGAGCAAAGGTCCCTCTCTGGAATGTGGCTAGGGGTTGTTCCAGGTTCAGTTGGGTTAAGGGTTGGACCAAGTCAACATTATGTGCTTACTTTGCTAGGGAGAAAGTCAGTAAGGGGTTCCTGGTCTGGTTCAGTAGCTCATCAATCTTTTTGTCCACTAATTCCACTCGATCTAGTTTCTTGGCAATGATGTCCATGTCAACCATTTCAAAATTTGCTTGTACCTAATAAATCCCACCACAGGGTTGACTGGACTGTTGAACTGGGTCATGGAGGCATTGTTGAGCGAATTCTCGCTCATAGACTCAAAGAGCTCAAACGCGCTCTCCTCGTCCTTGTTCAGGAAGTTTCCCCCGCATGAGGCATCGACGAAGTTTCGTAGGTTGCTGTCCAGACCATGGTAGAAAATCTGGGCCAATTGCCACCTTGGTAATTCGTGGTGTGGGCATTTCCTCAAGAGTTCAATAAATCTTTCCCAGACCTCATGAAACTGTTCCCCACCCTGGAGTGTAAAGGTAGTAATAGCTCTCCTGAGGGCATTGGTCATTCCTATGGGGAAGAATTTCTTTAAAAATGCATGCCTCAGTTCTTCCCAGGTGGTGATGGGTATACCTAGGGTTCTAAGCCAATGAGAAGCCTTGTCTCTTAATGAGAAGGGAAACATCTTGATTAGAATAATGTCAAGGCTAATTTTCCTAGGTTCCACAGTTAATGCTATGCGGTCGAGATCTTTTAGGTGCTGAAAGGGGTCCTCATTTGAGCTTCCATGAAAGTGGCTCTGGATCAGACTTAAGACATTCGGTTTCAACTCAAAATCATCTCCCCCTTCGGGGATCCTAAGGTGTGGCTCGACTCTAATAGCTGAGGGATTATAGAAATCGCGGAGGGGCCTCGGCTGATCCTGAAATGGTGGTATATCGAGTGGTGGTTGTTCTTGTATGCCTTGGAAAGGTGGTGGTGGTTGTTCTTGTGGGTTCTATAACCGTTGTATGGCTTGCATGATGGTGTGGATTTGTTGTTGCTGAAGCCGGTGGTTTACATTAATTTGGGCTTGGATGATGGCCATTGCGTCTGGTGTGGGTTGATCCTCAGCCTCATCTACCCTAGGTTCCGCCATGTTCCTAACAGAATTACATCGCCTAGATTCCTGCCCCAAAACACACAACTCGTGATGCAGTGAGCGTCTTTCGTGCATACACTAGAGAAGAACAAGAGGGGATGCGGAGGGCGACAGATGCAAGAAATGTGTTTCAATCAAGCACACAAGCCTAGTCCTTATGGTGTATTCCTTAGGAGACCTAGAAATCTCACAAAGGGTGATTAAGTCTGTAAGCACTGGACTCCCCTTCCCAAGGCTAATCAGGACAGGTTGATTATGAGGGGATTGCAGGGAAGGCTCTTCCTTTGGCTTGTGCCTCCGATTCCGTAGACCCCACAACCGCAGTCATTTGACATTGCCCCGCAGCCTAGTCACCAGATTCTACCAAGGGAATGAAAGCCAAGTGCCCAGCGAACAAAACCTCGCCTTTCGAGACTTAACTCAGTCCTGCCTAGGGCACGTCTACTCAGTTTTAAAGGGCTAGGATAGTGCTTGTGCTAGGGTTATGTGATGAGGCGTTGATTGGGGTGGTGCCTCTTAATTTTCCACTTTCAAAGTGTGTGCTTCTATCAAAACATGATTTTCAAGCAAGGATTTTTAAGATGTGGTGTCTTTTAGTGTTTCATCCTTACTTTAGTGCTTTTTAGGGTTGATGTGTCTTAATATTTTCAGACAAGTTTCAGTGGGCACGTCAAGTCCTACACACAATTCGGTGAAAGTAGAATTCCTTTTATTCTGTAAAGGCTCTAAAACCCTAATGTACTCATCCTAATGATCATGCAGCTTTTATTAGATGAGTCGATTTTAGGGTTGAGTGGTGCGACCCAGGTCAACTCACGGTGGCTTCACAAACACCACTCAAAAAAAAAAAGAACACTCCAAGAATTTATTCAGAATATTATATTGTACATTTTTTTTTTGTGGGGTGATGTGTTAAGGATGTGGGTCAAGCAGTCATACACCACGCCAATTTTTTTCAATTTTTATAATTTTTTTTGTTTTTTCACACAAGCAAACAATCATGAGTGAAGAATTACTCACTATCGGTCCTTATTGTGCCTACTCCCTTGTTACCGTCGTGGGATGCGTCGCTTTGCCGTCCAAGCGCTGAATTCCTGCAACCATCAAGTAAAAAGGAAACAAGGCATTAGACGATGTGAGAATGGATGTGGAATGGAGGTGACAAAACAAATCCGTTGCCTCCCTGGCAACGACACCAGAAACTGACGTGTGCTTGTGCGTGTGTGTTAAGAAGTGTCATTATAGTTGCACTTGCAGCGTCGATTTTAAAGTAAAGAAATGGAGGTGAGTCCGAGTGTCAGTCTCAGGGAGGTGTGAAAATCAAATTTTTCTTATCACTTGTTGTCACGGAAAGCGCGGAGTTTTGCTTGCGAAAGGTGCAGTTTTGAAAAGCGAGAGAGAGATATAGAGAAAGAGAGAGATTAGGGTTAGAGTCGTTTCTTTGCTTGATCATGCAACTTAAACAGGAAATCAAGTAAACACTGAACGAAAAGTAACTTCATTAATCATGCAGCTTTAGTTCATAGCTTACAACATTAAATACATGCTTAAACAAAAGTGAGGGAAAGCTTAAAAGAGAGGAAGAGAGAGAGAGGGGGAGAGCGGCGAGGCAGCCACAACGGTGGAGGAGGCACCATCGGTGACTCATCGTCTCCGACGATTACAAGAGGGCCTAAAGCTATCTAGGAGAGGGGTAGAGTAGCTGCAAGGGAAGTGAATGCCTTGAATGAGTGGTTGGAGGGGGTTTAAATAGGGAGAAGGGCTTTCTAAAAGAAGAAGGGGCTTTAGCGACATCCGAGACGTCGCTAAAACCATTTCAAAAGCGTCGGTGAAGCTCTCCAGCCCGCGGGTCAACCACCTACGTCGTTCTTCTTCGCACCCGATCCGCGGCCGCTGCGTGAGAGCCGTCCGATCTTTGATATTCCCTTGGATGCGCTCAGATCACGCCTCGGGCACGCGTGTGCACAGGCGCCATCGCCCGACGTGCGTGCGCACGTGGGGCTCGCGATCTGAGGGTGCACTGCGTGGCGCGATCACGGCTGCCCAATGCTGATCGGGCGGCCCAATTTCGTCGCGTGCTCCTTCGTCTTTAATTCTCCATACCGTGCAGCTCGAACCCACGTCGCATGCGTGCGGGCGTGCACGCTAACCGTTGCGCCACGCCTACACTTTATCGCGGCGACTACGGGCGGACGCGTGGTTCTCGATCGTCCGATTGAAGATCGATGGCTGAGATTTGATCTCAGCTAAAGGAAGAGTGGCGTGCGGTGGAGCGGGGGTGACGTTGTGCAACGAGGGCCGTTGATCACCAGATCAATGGTTAGAAATTCTTGGGCCCATTGTAGAAGCTCCGGATGTCAGATTTGGCCGATCTTGAGTCTGTTGGACTCCGTTCGTCGTTCTGAATCCATCCGTGCGGTCCGATTGCTCATCTGAGGCCTACTTTGACAAGTTCCTACACAAATGGCCATTAATGCAGTTTTATAAGCAATCTTGGTATATGATGCATGCAATCCTCCCATTCTACTTATGTTGTGCCTTTTATTCTTAAGATGGGCCTTATTTAATAGAATTATCACCCCCATGTGCAGTGTTATCAGCTAACACTTAGCCAAATTTGAGAAGTGGTTCCCCTTGTGCTGTGAAGGAAGAGAAGAGTTGAAGAAGATGAACAGTGCCTTTGCACTGTAGCATCTAAGTACTTAGGTTGTTTGATTGAGCACTATCTATGTTACTGGTGCATTATTTAAGTACTATGGTTAAGGTTAAATTGAGGCATGCTTAATTAGAGGATTTAAGTGGTGATTCAAATCACCATTGTTTTTTGTTCTCTTTTCCTTTTGCCCTCATATTCTTGACATACATGAGAATTCATTGAATAGCTAATGTGATAGGTTACCATTCATTGAATGTCATTATTTGGCTCGATTCTTTGTGCTCATTTACATTTTCTTCGAGATTAGTGTGTGAATTCCTACTTGCTCCCTGTGTTCAACCTCAGACTTCAAGTCGAGTTGTAATGTATTTGTTATAGAGCAATTGAGGAGTTACTACAGTGAATGAATATTTAAAACTCTCAATAGCCTTGTAAACACCCTAGCTTCCAAACGAGCCATTGGGTCTAGATTTTTAGGGCCCTAACCAGGTTTTTGGCAAGGATTAGCTATCTCAGCTAATTGGGAAGAAGAGGGATGAGAAGAAGAGTCGAGTAATGCGAAAAGTTACCTTTTCCACCTTGGGTTTGGTTCCTAAAGCCCAGCCAATTCAGGTCTTAAAGGCCTCCTTCCTTGCATACTCCAACAACAAGGGTTGGTGTAGCCAAGCCAAACAAAGCTAAGGCTTTGTTAATCAAATTGGTCCTTTAAATTTAGATGACCAGATGTTTCAGTAAGGTTAAAATTTTTGAAGAAAATTTGTCAAGAGACCAGGTAAAAATGATCTCTACCTCTTAAGCTAACCCGACCAGTCTGTTATAAGGGAATTAAGAAAAAGGTTCTTCCTTTGACTTTCACCTCTGAGTTGTTAATACCCCTTAACCACGGTCATTTGACATGACCTCGCAGGTTAGGCACCAGGTTTGGCCAAAGAGATTGAGAGCACCCAGTAGTTAGAAGACGAATGTAAGTTAATTGATATATTTTTACGATTTTTTTTTCTTAACTTTTTATTCAATTTGGGTGTGTGGAGTTGCCCACAAGGTGACTTGACTCACCGACTAGTCACTTTTCATGATTGTGTCGAGGTTAATCCAATGTAGTCTCTAAATGTGAACCTAAAGGTTAAACCTAGGGTTCATGCAATTTGACTAGGCATACCACAATTAGATTCAAAATACTCTCTAAGATGTAATTGAAATCCGAATGAAAGAAAAATTGGCAGGAAGATTCCTCTTTCAATAATCTTTTTAGAGAATATTTTTTTAGAATCTTTACTATTCCAAATAAATAAATATAAATTTTTACCTAACAGGGGATCAGATTTGAGATTTTTCCCCCATGTTAGTTTTTCTTTTTGAAACAGTATCAAATGTGATTCAAAGATTCAAACAAAATATGGAAATGAAAGCTAACTTGGTTAACTTCTAAACTCGACCATTTTTGAGTCAATCAGATTTGTGTACTATTCAAAATTGGTTTATGAAGATCAGAAAAATATGGATTTTAGTTTGTTTGACTGTCGTACACTCCATAAATTTTTAAAAATTCCAAAAAATGAATATTTTTAAGAAAATAGTGGGCTTCGAAAGATAAATTGAAACTCTAACACCTTCCCAAATTTCAAAATTTTTGGATCACCAGAAACACAATAAATGATTTTTTAAGTTTGTATCATAATTCAAGCCAAATTTCTAAAAATTGTAACAAGGATTTTCAATCCCAACTAAGCCTTTTCACAAATTTTTTTTTCTTTTCTTTTTCAAAAACAAATCCTAACCTAAGTGTTGGTGTGTACTTGAATTTCTTCAACTACGCTCGATGAGTGTGCAAAATCCATGTTTTGTACCTGCACACCAAAGATAATACAATGAATTAAATATCAAATCAAGAATTGCTGAGCCTCCTCAGCAATGGCACCATTTTGTTGTGACTTTAAATTGCATTTTCAAATACTTTCGTCTTAGTATAGTGCGAAAACATGTCGACAATCAAATATAATGAAACTTTGGTAAGTCTCGATTGAACTCAGGGAGGTAGAAATGCGACTTGATTTAATACCGATCTAATCTAACTAGAACTAAAACACTAAGCAAGATATGATATTAAGCAAATCAATTCCATTTAGATAATAATCAGGCAAGTTTCCATCTAGTTGAATGCTTGACATGAAGAATACCTAAAACTAAAGTAGAACAACTGGATTAAAAGCTATTAGAACTAGAACTACTAGAAGAATAAAAAAATAACTATATATTCTACTAGAACAAGGACACCAAGGGTGGTCCTTGGTGGCCTTTGGAGAGTGTGACTTTTTGCCTCCAAGTGCCTCCATATCGTGCCCAATGCACAGACGCACGAGATCACACCATGTGGAGCCCGCAACGCCTCCTGATCCACTGCCACCGTGCCCATTGTGCACGTGCGCACTTTCAATCTTAGTTGTTCGATCCTGATAATCGACAGCTAGGATCACATGGCGGTCTGACTCAACAAGCCCCCCGTAAGAATGCGCATCTAGCCATGTGTCATCGTATAGATTGATTCGATGTTCCATTACGCTCGACGTCTCTCGCACCGTGCCTATCAATCGAGATAGCGTGGCTAAATTTCAGCTACACGCTACACCTCACCAATTCCAGTATTTCGCATCATCAATGCTTGCCTCGTGTTACTGGTTGAAGGCACTGACCATCGCACTACAAGAGTGGATATTCACCCTTTTGAATTCTTACTAGTGTGCTCCTGGCCATTAGATGATAATCCAACGGCTGAGATGAGGCCTCCTTTGATGAAGACTGCGGGGGGGTCCGGTGATGTGGCTCAATCGTGGCCGTTGGATGGCGATCCAATGGTCCTACACTTTGCTTTAGTGGTTGAGGGCATAGTAGAGGACCATTGGGATGGTGGCATGTGGTGCCATCCTGACCATCCATTATTCGACTTTGTAGTTAGTGCTACAGAGCTCCGATTGAGGTGATTTTTGTGCCATCAAACTCAATCGTTGATCTAGATCCATCTGTGCACTCAGATTTGGCATCTAAGGTTTGGATTTGTGTCATGTTGCCCCTTGGCTTTTGGTCTTCCATATACTGCATATGATGCAACTAAAGTCCGATCAAGATGATTTCAAAAGCGTTGGACTCCAATCATCATTCTGATTAGATTCATACAATCAGATTTATCATCCACGACCTTGTATTATTTGCAATTACTATTGCCTCTCAATTAGAACATAAAATAGCATTATTATTTACATGGCTAAACAAATAAACTATAATGCAAAATATGCTCCTCATGCATGCATTATTCCTAAGTTAAGCTAAGATATAACTTAATTTAGGTAGATTAGTGATACGAATTTTTGTGCAATTTGTAAAATTAGGGTTTTATCATTGTAATGCACAAAAATCAATCAACTCCTAAATTTATAAAACCTAAATAGGGAAATATCTAGGGTTGTCCAAGGAGGCGATGTTTTGCAAAAATCAATCGCTTGCCCGAAAATGCAACTCAACTTACTTTTTGTTGTTTTTCAAATATATAATTTTTAGGGTTTTTGATTTAACAAGGTAATACAAAGTTGGTACAGAAAAGACAAAACCTACTTTAGCAACTAGGTGCAAAAGTAACCTGTTCCCAAGCTCACCATTGGTAAGAGAAGGCCTAGGATAATTGGAAAGAGGGTGTGAAAGTCCTAAAACAAAACCATGTAGAGAATAAAATGTACTAAATTAGGAAAGAAACTTTATAAAAAAATCAAACTTTTGTTCTACACTAGTAGAGGAAAGCTTATAACAACAATGAAAATATAAAACAAGCGAAACAAAAGTCCTAGTTGATGAAGATAGTGAAGAAGGTGAAGCCCTTGCTTCAAGCCTGGTAGCTCCCGGGCTTGAAAAGAACTTCTCTAACTCCTCTTTGAAAGCTCCTTCAAGTTGAGGTCTCCTACTTTTCGCAAGCCCTAGGGTGGGCATGCCTTGGCTCCTCCAAGGTGGAAGCTACCCCCTTTAAAGATCTCCTTCAAGGGTGGGCATGCACCACCCTTTCTTCTCCTTGCCTGGCCGTCCTCCTAGTGTTGAAGATCCTCCTCCTTCTTTGTGTGGCACAAAGGGAAGGAATGGGGAAAGGAAGGCACCAAGGGGCCGAGTGATGTACTCCCTTAATCTTCCTCTCTATACCATCTTCTTGGCCGTGGGTTTAGGTGGAAGTAAGGCTGAAATTATACTAATGGGAGGATGAATTTTTTGGTGGAATATGACAGGAACCGTTCTCGTGCATTTGAAAGTCGTTGGAAATCGTAGTAAAGTCGCACAAAAACGTTCATCAAAAAATGATTTCTAAAGGTAACGAGACTTTGAGTCCCAGTTGTTCATCTCTGGGAGGCGTTTGTTTACTTCTGAAATCAATCTTCTATTGCTCTACTTTGTTTAGAAATGCATGCCGGTTCGTGATTATTACATATTTATGTATGACATGCTTAGTTACGAGAATATTAGGAGTCAGAAATAGGCAACATGAATCACGCAAATATAATAGCAATCAATAAGCTCATGGTGATTTCACAGTATGGAGATATATATATAAGCATTTTGCATTCATTCAATGGGAGAGTTGTTTGCAACAAGAACTTTAGAGGAAAGCTTGTACATAAATGCTTGAAATTTAAACCTAGCTACCAGAAAATGACTGCATACAAGAATCAGCAGGGGGATTTTGCATGCATCATTGGGGGAGAAGTTAAGACTATGCTATTAAGCAGTAATAAAAGTAGTAAAAATTATGGAGATCATAAACTAAATCTAGAAGAATAGAGGGCATTCAGGGGTGGTCCCCGATAGCCTTGGAGTGGTCGGGAGGAGAATGAGGGGCAGCTAGTGTAGCTTAGGTCGACCCTTGGAGAGAGAGAGGATTGATCCAGCATCCCGGCATGATGTCCTCCATGGTGGTGGTGATGAGCTCATGGAGGTGGTGTGGCTAGCTAAGTGGAAGTGGGTGTGAATGGCACCAATGGAGTCAAGAGTGTGAATTTGCCAAGGAAGTGAATGGAGCCAAGGGATGTGAATGGGTGCAAATGGCCACCCCTTAGGTCTTTTTATAGACCTAAGGTAAGCTCTCTAGAGAATTATGGAATTCTATAGAGGGGCCTATGGTGAGAGCTCGTGGGAGAGTGAGAGAGAGAGGATGGATGGTGGTTTTTAGATCCACCAAATGTGGATCTAAGAATTGAATGGCTCTTGGTTGCTAATTTTGGCAACCAAGGCAACCACACATGGTAGAGAGTTCTAGAGAACTCTAGGCTAGGTATTTTCATGTGGATGGTGTGTGTGGGTGTGTGTTGGTGTGTATGGGTCGAAACTTAGGTGGCTAGGTTGATTAGGCTAGGTTCTAGTGGGTTTAGGTCAAGGTATGTCTCAAATTAGGGTTGTAAACCCTAATTCACTATGGTAAGGTGTAATTAAACTTAATACAAGTTTAATTGGGTGTGTGGAAACTTAATTGAGAGTAAAATAACTCAATTAATTTAGGTCTAGGTCAATTGGACTCTCACTAAGTCCAATTGGACAATGTGTGCTGAGATCAGGTCTTAGTTAGACTCATTGAGTCCAATTGAATAGGCTGATGGAATTACTAAGATCCAAGTCAATTAGGTTTAGTGAGGACCTAATTACGTACTTAGGGAGGTCTAGAGGTGATGTACTAGGGTTAGGGCACCTTAATTTAGGTTCCTATGGGGTTGGAATTGGGTTTAGGGACCTAGAGATCCAAGATCAATGCTTAAATCTGAAAATAGGAACTAGAGAGTAGTATCAGACGTCTAATAATAGTGTCAAACATCTTATACTCAAAAATCAGAAGTCCAGACTTGTTGTCTGGACGTCCAATCAGAGTCAGGAGGGATTTTGGGTTCTATTTTGGGTATTCTGCAGAAATTGGACATCTGACAAAGTGTCTGGATGTCCAATAATAGTGCAGAAGTGGGTTTGAGGTGTGCGGGAGATGGCTAAGGGTCCTGGACGTCCTATAACTTATCTGGACGTCCAGATAAGGGTTGGAACTAGGGTTTTAGGGCTTCCTAGGGTGTTGTGACCTAATCTAAGGGTGGATAAGGCTTGGGGAAGTCTCTAGGCTATCCTAGGGCTACGATGGACCTAGGCTCTTTGCATTTTACTGCTTTATTCTTAATAGCATAGCAAACCTTTAACTCCCTTACATTGTTATTCCTACATCTAATCTAAGCCTTTTGTTCCAGCTCTACTGCAACTCCCGTTATTCCTGATCCAACTTCAGATTCAGCTCCTGATCGGCTTATTCCCTACAATCGACATAATGCACTTAATCAGCTCATTATAACATTATTTTATGCATAGCTAAAGGAAAGCAGTAAAGATGCAGATAATTCGTATACATGCATGAATAACCATAACTTATGCTAAGTCCTAGCTTATTCTAGGTCACTTATGACCTATGATTGCTACACAATCATACCCCCATGCCTAAATCTTGCTAGTCCCTTGAAAATGCAAGACTAAATTATTTACAGCAAAGGTCCTTATGAGACTGATTATTTTATCAAGTGCATACGTAGAGATTTTTCTCCTTTTTGTTTTCATCCTATGCTCTAGAAATCTTAACAATCATGAAAGTGCAGCTATGTAGCTTTTGCAGCCATTCCCTTGTGGTATTCAAGATATTCTATGAATTCCACCTTGGCATTAGGCTTAGGTAGAGAATCTCTGAGGGAAAGGATTATATATTTGGTGGCTCATTCTCACTTGGTGCTACATAGAGACTAGTACTACAGAATCTAGATTCCTGGATTACTAAGTAACTCAACTAACAGAAAGACGAGAAAAACTATGCTCCCTTTTGATTCCTTTGTATCTATTCTCTCTTACTCATTTTCTTTTCTTTGTTTTTCTTAGAGCTCACAACATCACCAGATTCACATATATGATCTGTATTTGGTGGTCTCACTTGGTATTAACACTTTAATTGAGTTCTCATAACCTTAACACTAAGTCGGAATTCCTCAGCCAATATTTGGGCAGTCAGAAACAAAAGAAAAATAGGTTAGGGCCATATTTGGTGGATCTCAATTTTATTTGGTGGTATTGCCTTGATGAAATAAACACTAAATATTCATTCTTTTCTCTTTGCTTTTTCTTCTTTTTCTATTTTTTTTTCAATTTTTCTTTCTTTTCATCATCATTTTTTTTCTTTTTTTTCTTTTCTGACATAACACAACTAGCATACATCCATGAACTTTATTGAGGAGGCATTATTAGGGATTGGTGGTACTCAAGAGACATTGGGTGGCTTATTTGGTGGAAGTGCCTACTCATGGCATTGGGAAAGATGGATAGGACGGTGTATTTCTGACCTTGACATCAATGCCCTCCTTTAGCCGAGGATTCCGTAGAGAATGGTCGTAACCATCCATCTTAGCCCTAGTTTTATGAAAACTCGCTCTCCGCATATTTGCCTTATTTGGTGGCTCTCAAAATTTCGTACAAAAATGTATACGTAGGAACCGAGAGTGAAAACTATGTCTAATCTTAGAGTATCATCACCTAATTATCTAGGACTCCAGATTCCTTGCACTAATCTTAGAGCACCAATACACTCTACTCTCTCACACTATTTGGTTGATTTTTAGAGGAAAATCTACCTAACTCCCAAAACACTATCCAAGGGTTCAAGAAAAGAAGCACTGCTTCTTCTCGACAAACTAAAGATGTTTATCAGCCTTCACCATGAATTTATTGCAAATTCTACATGTGTGTGAAAAGTTTTACTGGATTCCAGATTACTGGAATCAACTAGAGGATAAAATCCCTAATGCATTCTCTTAATAAAATAATCTTATTCATGAATGCAGTATGTATATATGCTATAAACATGTAACCTCATATAATTTGTACTTCGTGAATTTCCCGTATTAGGTTACAATTAGCTTGACCCTAAATTTAGAACAAGAGGTGAGCGGGTGAGTCGGAAGTGGCTGTTGCAAATGATTTCTAGCTCCAATGCAAGCATTGGAGGTGGAGTTGGTTATTCTTTTATTTAAGGTCCTAAAGCACGTTTTACATGCAGCTCCGAGGTTTTCCTAACTGTTGGCAAAGAATTTTTTCAGTTTCTGCTATATCTACCCCCCCATGCCTAAGTTCTTTCATGTCCTCATGCATGAATATAAAAGAAAATAAATTTGACAGAGGATGAGTGGGTAGAAGTCACCTGGAATTGCTCTTGAAAATATACATTCAGCACCGGCCAACTTGTTAACATGCAATATACAAAAGGGAAATATGCTAAAACAAAAATATGCTATGTATAAAAATGGTTATACATAAATGATGGTGGAATGTGGAGTGAATGGTATCTATACGTGCTGAGTTTAATGCCTTTAGCTGGGTGAAAACTCAATCAGATGTGTCATTTCTAGCATAGGAGCCGTCTAAGATTAAGAGAATGATATGCTCGTATGCTCCTAGAATCAGTGGTCCGGAGATGTGAACCAACTGATTATGCACCCGTAATCCAAAAAGTCTAGCTATAAGAAAGTATGGAGTGGTGGTGGAAAATAGAGGATAATCAGAGGGGGGATCATGTTGTTGATTCAGCTGATTTATCATGTCCCACAATTCAGTAGGAAGTTGCTGAGGGAGTAGATCAAAATGTATCTCAGAACCAGAATCTGAGTCATAGGGATCATCATAATGATAATTGACATCAAAGATCTTGCCCTCTCCAGGCTCTGGGTCATATGGGGGTATCCGTGAAAGTAGAAGATCTGTGGGGAGGTCACTGAAATCCTCATCAGAAATTACTTCATCCTCATCAGTACCCATCTCTGATTCATCAGAGGCTGTCTCCTCAGGCTCAGAGTCGAGCCATCTATTAGATTAACTAGGATGATAGGTGCATCCCCAGCTCCTTCTGCTCAAAGCTTCACCCTCATATGCAATGGGTTCCTCAGTAATTCCAGCATCCATAGCTATTTCTAGTCTTCGGATGTCATTCTCGGGGATAGAAAGTGTCATCTCAAAATCTCTAGCATCCAAATTAGGGATGTAGGTGAAAGAAGAGTGCAGATCAAAAGATGTTGGCTCCAGCATAGGTTCACCTATAATGGGAAGTGGCTTAGGCTGATCAGTAGTGTCGCATGTAATGCTTGCCTCAAGATCCATATCCTCAATTGGATCTACTTCCCTTGTCTTGATTGGGTTATCTAACCCGAGAGGTGTCTCCCAGGATTCAGGATAATCTGATTGCAGCTCAGTCCTGGAGATATTAGTCCTTTCCTCCACAATTTTAGATGAACCCATTCGGCATACTTCCTACTCCTGTCTCATATCCACACTAGATTCTTTTTTCCCTGAGTGATCTTCTAATATTTGCTCTCAAGAATCTTCTGTGTGTCATTCCGACGTAATCGTTTCGGATTCCTCCACTTGATATCTCAAAAGTAGTAGTTCTTGAGTTTCCCGATTTTGTCTCATTAGCCTTGTTATCTCTGCTGTTTCCCGAAGAAGCTCCATCACAGCTTGTTGATGCGGAATCCAGCTTTGTCTTTGGTTCAGCTCAATGATAGCCTACATTTCGTGTAGATAGGATGCGGCCTTGTCCTTAGCGCTCGCTATAGCTCTCTATATTCTGTAATGCGACCGCATATGCACCGGTAGCTCTTCAGGGGTTCCAAGGGGTGTATTAGGTCTACCCATATTCACAGGTGAGAAGCAAGAGTATGAAATCCATATCTTGGGTTATAAGATGCGGTCCTTTGAGGGATTGACTTGTATGGGTCATAATATCTAGGGTTAGAATATGGGTTAACCATTTCGGTAACTCGAGGAGAAGGATCAGGAGAAGCGAAAAGTCGTCTTCACCACCTTGGGTTCTGATCCAAAGGTTGAGCTGATTCAGTGACCTGGGCTATGATAAGCTCGTGGGTCCAACTCTTTTGGATCCTGATTAGGTCTAGATCCAGTGTTAGCCATCGCAGCTCAGTAGATAGAAGTGACTCACCTCCTTGGGAGCGACTCCCAAGGTCCAATCAGTTGAGATCTATGCGACCTTCTTCCTTGCATACACCACCCAACCCCTGGGTTGGTGTAGCCAAGCAAGACAAGGCTAAGGCCCTATCAATCAAATGGTCCTTATCGATCAGGTGACTAGATTTTTCGTTAGAAATTTGAATTCCTGAAGATAAGTTCATCGTTCAATTGACTGAAAGTGATTATCACCTCTCAAGCTAACCCAGCCAGTCTGATTATGGGGGGACTAAGGGGAAGGTTCTTCCTTTGATCCTCGAGTTGCGGTCATTTGACACTACCCTGCAGACTTAGTCACCAGGTTTGGCAAGAGAGATTAAAAACACCTAGTAGTGTGACAATGAACTCAGGTTGATTTCGTATTTTAAAATTAATTTTAACTCATTTTCTTCAGTGGGGTTTGTGGTGAGTGGCCCACAAGGTGACTAAGCTCACCGGCTAACCAGACTTGATTAAGTCTTGGTTAGCCCAAAGTGTGGTCTCTAGTTGTAACCCTAAAGATTCAACCTAAGTTTCATGCACTTCTAGGGTTTTTCTTTTTCTGCTTCAGCAGACCACAAAAGTAATGTTTGTTCTCTGATAATAATTGGAATCCAATTAATTTGAAATTTTGCAAGTAGATTCCTTCTTCAATTATATTTCCAGAGAATATTTTTTTGGAATTTTTACTATTTCAATCTAATTTTTAGGGTATTTTGAATATCAAGAGGTCAGATTTGGAATTTTGACCCCTGGTTGGTTTTCCACTTTGAAACAATATTAAATTACCTTCAAAAATTCATAAAAAATATGGAAAATATAGCCAATGAGATCATATTTCAAACCTCACTATTTTTAGTCAAAATAGATTCATGGATTGCACGGAATAGCTTTTTGAAATTTGAAAAATTTTTAATCTGCATCAGTCTGACCCATACACTTTGAGAATTTTTAAAAATTGTGTACTTGGAATTTTTTCAAAATAACAGTGGAGTTTGAAAGATAGTTTGAAAATGGAGGTTTAGCTTGAATTTCAGAATTTTTCGCTTACTAATGTTTTGGTAATCGAATTTTTAAATCAAGCTTGAAATCTAGCCAAAAATCAGAAGGTGGTGGAAAAGCTTTTTAAAGAGGTTTGAATTTAAATCTAAGCTTTCCACCAAAAAGACTTTTTTTTTCAAAACTTTTGCACGTTTTTTTTTCCAAAAGGAAAATTTCAAAGGATTCAACGAAAATATCTTTTTTTTTTCCTTTCAAACTAACCTAGATTCAAAAGGAAACCTAATCTAAATTTTTTTCAAATTTTTCTTTTTTTTAACGAAAATGAGTAAAATATTTTTTCTTTTTTTCATAAAGAATTTTTTAGAGGAAATAGATTTAGTCCAAGGGTTCAGAAAAAGAAAACCTAATCTAAGGAGAATGATGATGTGCACCTGGATTGTTTCCTTGCCGCGCTCGATGTGTGCATGATCCTGTTTTCTTCTCGATTTTCCTGCACATCAAAAACAAAGCAGAGGCAAATTCATCAGTGATGTTTTAAAAGATCGAAATCATATAAAATGACATTGCCTCCCCGACAATGGCGCCATTTGGCAAGAACCGTTCTCACGCATTTGAAAGTCGCCGGAAATTGTAGTATAGTTGCTCAAAAACGTTCGTCAAAAAATGATTTCTAAAGATAACGAGACTTTGAGTCCCGGTCGTTCATCTCTACGAGGCATTTGTTTACTTATAAAATCGGTCTTCTATTGCTCTATTTTGTTTAGAAACACATGTTGGTTCGTGATTATTACATATTTATGTATGACATGCTTAGTTGCGAGAATATTAGGAGTCAGAAGCAGGAAACATGAATCACGCAAATATAATAGTAATCAATAAGCTCATGGTGATTTCACAATATGGAGATATATATATAAAAGCATTTTTCATTCATTCAATGGGAGAGTTGTTTGCGACAAGAACTTTAGAGGAAAGCTTATACATAAACGCTTGAAATTTAAACCTAGCTACCAGAAAATGACTGCATACAAGAATCAGTAGGGGGATTTTGCATGCATCATTGGGGGAGAAGTTAAGACTGTGCTATTAAGCAGTAATAAAAGCAGTAAAAATTATGGAGAGCATAAACTAAATCTAGGAGAATAGAGGGCATTCAGGGGTGGTCCCCGATGGCCTTGGAGTGGTCTGGAGGAGAATGAGGGGCGGCCAGTGTAGCTTAGGTCAACCCTTGGAGAGAGAGAGGATTGACCCAGCATCCCGGCATGATGTCCTCCATGGTGGTGGTGATGAGCTCGTGGAGGTGGTGTGGCTAACTAAGTGGAAGTGGGTGTGAATGGCACCAATGGAGTCAAGAGTGTGAATTTGCCAAGGAAGTGAATGGAGCCAAGGGATGTGAATGGGTGCAAATGGCCACCCCTTAGTTCTTTTTATAGACCTAAGGTAAGCTCTCTAGAGAATTATGGAATTCTCTAGAGGGGCCTGTGGTGGGAGCTCGTGGGAGAGTGAGAGAGAGAGGATGGATGGTGGTTTTTAGATCCACCAAATGTGGATCTAAAAATTGAATGGCTCTTGGTTGCTAATTTTGGCAACCAAGGCAACCACACATGGTAGAGAGTTCTAGAGAACTCTAGGCTAGGTATTTTCGTGTGGATGGTGTGTGGGTGTGTGTGGGTGTGTATGGGTCGAAACTTAGGTGGCTAGGTTGATTAGTTTAGGTTCTAGTGGGTTTAGGTCAAGGTATGTCTCAAATTAGGGTTATAAACCCTAATTCACTAAGGTCAAGTGAAATTAAGCTTAATACAAGTTTAATTGGGTCTGTGGAAACCTAATTGAGAGTGAAACAACTCAATTAATTTAGGTCTAGGTCAATTGGACTCTCACTGAGTCCAATTGGACAATGTGTGCTGAGATAAGGGCTCGATTAGACTCAATGAGTTCAATTGAATAGGCTGATGGAATTGACTAAGATCCAAGTCAATTAGGTTTAGTGAGGACCTAATTACGTCCTTAGGGAGGTCTAGAGGTGATGTACTAGGGTTATGTTACCTTAATTTTGGTTCCTATGGGGTTGGAATTGGGTTTAGGGACCTAGAGATCCAAGATGATGGCTTAAATCTCAAAACAGGAACTGGAGTGCAATATTAAACGTCTAATAATAGTGTCATACATCTTATACTCAAAAGTCAGAAGTCCAAAGTTGTTGTCTGGATGTCCAATCAGAGTCAGGAGGGATTTTGGGTTCTGTTTTTGGTATTCTGAAGAAATTGGATGTCTGACAAAGTGTCTGGACGTCCAATAACACTGCAGAACTGGGTTTAAGGTGTGCAGGAGATGACTAAGGGTCCTAGACATCCTATATCTTATCTGGACGTCTAGATAAGGGTTGGAACTAGGGTTTTAGGGCTTCCTAGGGTGTTGTGACCTAATCTAAGGGTGGGTAAGGCTTGGGGAAGTTTCTAGGCTATCCTAGGGCTAGGATGGACCTATGCTCTTCACATTTTACTTCTTTATTCCTACTTAATAGCATAGAAAACCTTTAACTCCCTTACATTATTATTCCTACATCTAAACTAGGCCTTCTGCTCCAGCTCTGCTACAACTCATGTTATTTCAGATCCAGCTTCAGATCCTGCTCTAGATCCAGTTCCAGATCTACTTATTGCCTGCAATTGACATAATATACTTAATCAGCACATTATAACATTATTTTATGCATAGCTAAAGGAAAGCAGTAAAGATGCGGATAATGCATATGCATGCATGATTAACCCTAACTTATGCTAAGTCCTATCTTAATCTAGGTCAATTAAGACCTATGATTGTTGCGCAATCAGAATATGATAGGTATTTATAGAGATGGAGGCGGGGGTAGTAGGCATGGGTTAGGTGGATGGCTAGGATGTGTTTAGATGGTGGTTATGGGTAGTTAATTTGATCCTAGGGCTAGGGTTAGTTGGCGCCAACCAAGGGGGTGACATGGGAGGTAGTTATGGTGGTGGTGCCCCTTGAAGTTGGTGCCAAAATAGGTCATCTAGAAGGGGGTTAGGTCGCACCATGTAAGGAAGGGTTGGGATGTATTTGGTGGATGGATGGATGGCCATGATGGGGTCATAAGTTGGCATCAAAGGAGAGGCTTCTAGAAGGGAGGTTTTGGCACCGACTTTAGTTGTCTATTGGAGGAGGTTGAGGGGTGAATGGATGGCTTGGGTTGGCACCAAAACCAGGGTGGATTAGGTAGATCTTAGGTAGACTAGGTAGGCTTAGTTGGTAGAACTAGTTAGGGTTAAGTTGTAGGTGGTGGATGGCAAGGGAGCTGGGGCCTAGCTAAGCTAAGCTAGCTTAGCTAGTAATGGAGTAGAGGAGGAGGCAATGGGAGCTAGGGTTTGAAGAGAGGAGCTAAAGAGGAGGAGAAGTCTAGAGCTTGAATTGGAGCTGGCAGCTGCTGAAGAGGGTGGCATGAAGCTACTCTAGCTGGCTTAGCTTGCAAGTTCTTTGCTAACTACCGAGCCAAGCTAAAGTAATCTAGCTTCTACCATAATGAGTTGAGGTGAGCTAGGTCAAGTGCTCTCGAGGAGGATCAAGCCGGTTGAGGCAGCTAAGGTAGCTTAGCTCAACTGAGTTGAGCTAAGCTGAGTCCTTGGGAGCTGGACTTGAGCTTCCTAAGCTGAAATGAAGTCATCTTTAGCTGGATGGAGTTGAGTGGAGCTGCATGTAGCTGGTCCTGAGCTTAGGTGAACTCCAATCAACTCAACTGAGCTAGCTAGAGCTCCCTGTGAACTAATGGGAGTTGAGATGAGCTAAGCTCAGCTAAGTTAAGCTTGATCTTTGCTGTTGAGCTAGGGTAAGCTTAGATGATCCCTCTTGAGTTGCCATTCAGCTGAGATGAGCTGAATGGAGCTAGGATGAGTGATGAACGAGAGTCTATCATCATTCTTATGCATTAAAACAAACCTAGCTCTCAGAGTTTTGCTTCACAAACGGGCTTTTGGGCTACATTTAGGCATTAACTAGGTTAGGCATGCATTGCATTTTCTTTTGTTGTTTTAATGTGCTTTTGTGAGTGTTAGGGATGAATAGATATACAGGTCCCTAAAACCCTAGCACTCAAGGAGGCAAATGGCGAAGGAGGAGCTCATACTAACTGGAACTCAGCTTGATCTAGCTCACCACAATTTGAACCTAGCTTACTTGGACTAGGGTTAGCTCATCCCAGCTCCATTCAGCTAATCTCAGCTGAATGGCAGCTCAGGAGAGTTCATCTTAGCTCACCATAGCCCAAGTCAACTCAGATCTAGATCAACCTAGTTGAGTCTAGTTCATCTCAGCTCGCACAAGTCCACAAGGAGCTCTAGCTAGCTCAGCTGAGTTGACTGGAGTTCACCCTAGCTCAGATCCCGCTACATCCAGCTCCACTCAACTCCAGCCAACTGAAGACGAACTCATCCCAGCTCAGGAAGCTCAAGTCCAGCTCCCAGGGACCCAGCTTAGCTAAAGCTAATTGAGCTAAGCTACCTTAGCTGTCTCAACCAGCTCAATCCTCCCTGGGAGCACCAGACCCAACTCACCTCAACTCCATTCAACAGAAGCCAGCTCACTTTATCTTGGCTTAGTAGCTAGCAAAGAACTAGCAAGCTAAGCCAGCTAGAGTAGTGACGAGAGCCTCATCATGAGCCATAACTAGCTCATTTTGACATAATAAAGAGAATAAAAGCTCCTACATAACCTAGAAGAGGGCTTAATTGGAGAAATAAGTGTTCTGAAAAGAAAACATGAAATAAAAGCTAAAACTACAATTTTACCATTGCAGTACATAAACGGGATTTCTCAGAGGCAAAACATAGGTCAAATGGTCTAAATAAGATAAAAAGTGTGTTGAGTCAATCAAAAATGGCTTTATGTGCAATCCAGGAATTAAATGACATTTGATAACCCTAAAACAGATCCTCTTAAATCAACAAGGTTCCGGTCAGGATAAAAATCAAGTAAACCATCTAAAAATCATGGAAAAATATCCCCTAGGGGTTAGAACACTTAATTTGTCCTTTGGAACCCAATTTGACCTAGATTAGGGTCCTAGCTCATCAATTAACTTAATTTAGGTTTTTATGCAAAATGTCTAGTCCAACGTAGTCAAACCTAAAATCCAACTTCACCATTGGATTCCTTAGGTCCAAATTAGGTTTATACCAAAATTTGGACCTAAGGCGAGGTCATCTTGACCTACTTTGCAATTTAGTACACCCAAATCATAATTTGGTCCCTATCTTTTGAAAATCATCGTAAAGAGCCCCCTAACTTCCTCGCCAACCTTACAATCAGGTCCTTCCGCCATTATTGGGGTAGAATCCTCTCCGGCGAGGATTAGAGAGGGAATACTCTCTGATTCCTCAGAGATCCCCTCCAAGAAATGGAAGGGAGATTCTCTGAGGAATTCCCTCCCATCTGAGGCCTGCCATGATATCTGATTTGATCCCAATCTCTCGTGCAAGCACACGAGAGATTTGGGTATCCACCCACTTTCCTTCTTCGGCAAGCCGTCAGAGATGATTGCGCACCCTCCACGCACTAGAAAGTTCGGCCAGCACCTATAAAAGAATCCCCAAGTCTGGCCACTCAAATTCAGACTTGTCTTGGTAGAGATTCTCCCAAATTTTCTTCTCTTCTATCTCCGGCCAAGGAACCCGCAAGCTCCGGTGACCTCCTCCCCTCCTTCTCATCGCTCTACTACCATACCAGCAGCAGAATCCACTTCGCCTCTTCCTACCGCGTTGCACCGTACCAAGCGCACGTTCCCCCGACCTCTTCCTCGTCGCCGCTCCCTCCCTCATGGTGCTTCTTCTCCAACGATGGCAGCTACGAGCCGTCCACTCCGCTGCCTCCTTCCCTTCGAAAATAGTCCAGATACATTCCCCATCTTCCCCTCTGTCTTTTCCCCCTTGCATTTCATTTAATTACCCCTCGACCACGCCTGACCACTGCCATCTTCCATCCCTCTAGCCAACCTCCGGCGAATCGCTCCCGTCGCTCCACACTTCCGCACGACTCGCTGACCAACTCAGAGGCTCTGCCTCACCATAAGGAACATCCTCTGCCCACCCACTGCCGCTCTACACCCACACAATGCTCCCCCGAACACACCCACATCTCCGATCACAGGACGACCTAGGCACGCACGCCTAGGCCGTCCCACAACCTGCTGCACCTTGCACCACCTTCGTCGCGCCACGGTGAAGGTCCTCCAGTGATCTGATTAAGTCGAGAGGCTTGTTTTGTGTCTGACATTTTTCAAGCCCCAGCCGCCATTGACGACGGTGGAAGCTGCTTCCAAGCACGCTCCAGGCTCCGTGGCTTCAGGAATTCAGCTGCTGCAGATTGGAGTAAGTTGCGTGCAGGCAGCCAATTAGCCAGTGAAGAGAGTTGAGGCTGCGGCTAAGCAGAGAGCGAAGAATCATCCTGCGGGCATGTGTGAGAGCAGGGTAGGACTAATAGTCCCACATCGGTAATCTACGAGGCATAGGTACGGTTTAAATTGAATTTGTGTTATTCTCTCATTGCCTTCGAACGCACAGGGGTGAGGTCCCTCACCTAAAGCTCGCCTCGTCCGCGGTTTCACCTCGCGGATCTGGCGGGATCCGACCCGCACCCTATCTGAGCACACCTCGCACATCACCCTCACGCCGGTGCGCCTGGTCCGGGATACGAAACCTGACCCGATTACTCGCGGCTCTAGGAGAGCATCCTGTGAGTGATTTGCAGAGAGAGAGAGATGTGCGGGTAGAGGAAAGGGGGGAGGTTTTGCTGTGTTGTGTGCAGGCAGGCCGAGCACTAAAGAGAAGAAGCTCAACCGCAGGAAGGAGAAGAGAAGAAGAAGAAGCTCTGAAGAAAAGGCTGAGCAAGGCAGAAAGAAGGAAGAAGAAAGAAAGGCAAGGCAGAAAGACCAAGGAAGAAAAAGCCTTCGTAGAAGAAAAGAGAAGAGAATCCAAAGAAGAAGAAGAAGAAGACAGAAGAGAAAAGAAGGCAGGAAGACCTGTAGATCAAAAGAAAAGAAAAGAAAAGCCTACGCAGAAGAAGAAGGCAGAAGAGAGAAGTAAGGAGGAAGGCTGTAGAGAAAGCAAAAATCAGAAAGAAGGCCAAAACAGGAAGAAGAATAGCTACATTTAAGACGTTTGATATAGAAATCAGACGTCCAATCCTGTTAGTTTTTAGCAACTTTTTATAAATCTCTCTTTGAATCAATTGTCTTTCACTTAAAAGTTGTATTCTTTAATTTTTAAAAGTACTTAGATTGCTCCCTGTGTTCGACCTCGGATACTTTGGTTTTCGAGTAAAAAATTCTTTATTTGTTTTGAACGCTTTTTCGGCTATATTACGTGTTATTCTTTAAAACCCGATCAAGCGTGAAAAATATTTTGGCGCCGTTGCCGGGGAGCAATGGGCACTTTTAAAGCTTTTGATTACAACTTTTTGATCCAATATTGGACCTAACTCCTCTCTTTTGTTATGCTTATTACAGGGATAGCAAAAAGGAAAGAAGAGTAGCTGCACAATAGACACTCCAAGGAATAGGTAATTTCCATAAGCCCTCTCTCTTAACTCCCTCAAAATCTGAAAAGAAAAAAAAAAAGAAGATCAATCAACTTAGGGCTACCTGTTTCATATTTAATAACTCATCAAGTTGCCTGATTTTCATTTCAACACATTTTTATCTGCTCATCCAACTAAGGTAACTAGGGCTAAAACTTTCTTGATTGAGCCCTAGGTACTAAATTCTGAGGCAACTAAATTGGACCCATCGAGCCAAGTTAAGAATTAAGAAGCTAGGGTTTTTAGAGACACATCTTATCTTAAACAAAGAAACAAATTTTTCCAAAAAGAGGTGTGCCTAAACCTTGTTTGAAAAGATCTATACAAGAGGAACCCTAAGCAAATCAGGCTTTTAATCCATTTGAACCTTAAAAGAAAGGACCTAAAAGCTCTCAAAGGAACAAGAGGTGAAGTTGATCCCTTGGGACAGCCATCCTTAAAATTGGGTCACTTTTTCACTCAAAATACCTAAAAGTTCAAGTGGAACGTTAAGCACCTTGATCTTAAAGTAAAAAAAGGTAGACTTAAGAGGTCAAGGTCCCCATTCTGGTCTACCTGGAACCGTAGTGACAAGAGAGGTCGGGTGGGGGAAACCCTGTAACTCGTGGGGACGCTCTACCGTGTAGGGGTCTTTGCGGGACTCTCCCTCTCTGGCTGCCCAGGTATTTCTCAAGGGGACGACCTTTCTGACTAAGGGGTCCATCCGTCCCGAACCTCTATAGTCACCCAACAATTTTTGGGTATCTTGATTGGGTCCAGCACCTTCTAATCTCATCACATCCTTCAATGCATGTTCGGTAGGAGGTCTTTAAGGCCACCCTTAAGACCTCCTTTAGAAATTCATTCTCGTCGAGGCCAAGCCTCGACACCCTTGTTTGTGCAGCAACCCCACCACATAAATCTTTCATCTGATTCAGACCCTGGTTCTCCTTCTTCTCCCATCATGGCACAACCCATTGAAGAGGAGAATAACCTTGAACACCAACTTCAACACCTTAATGATCTATTTTAGAACTTTGTAAACCCACCGCAGTGACCTATGATGCGAGATCACTATAATCCTGCTGCGGTGGTGATCGAACCTCGAGTACGAATCCCGATTGAAGGACCTGATTCTGAACTGAAGCCCAATATGATTCATGCCATACCGAAGCTTCATGGGCTTAACTCTGAGGATCCATTCCAACACATTAAACAACTCAAGCATCTGGCCCTTACCTTCGGGTCAGATCTACAAAACCAGGATATCCTACTCATGAAAATGTTTTCGTTCTCCCTCTTGGACAAGGCCGCACATTGGTATCAAACTCAGACCCGTCCGATCAACACATGGGATGAACTTCAGTCCGAATTTTTGAAAAAATTCTTCCCCATTGGCCAGACAAATGCCTTGCTCCACCAGATCACTCATTTCACTCAACAACCGGGAGAACCTCTTCACGAAGCATGGGATCAATTCTTAGATCTCATGCGAAAGTGTCCGCATCATGGAGTTCCTAAGTGGGAACAAGTCCAATCTTTTTACCAGGGACTCCGTGAAGACATTCGTTTATTCGTCAATGCAACGTCCGGAGGAAACATCATGGGTCAACATGAGGAAACGGTGTGGGAGATTCTCGAAAACATGTGCGAGAACTCCATAAATAATGACTCCATGGGCTTATTCGACAGGACGAATGCTCGTGCATCGACGAATCTAAGAGGGACACATGAGATGCAGGACCTGTCCACTTCCGTCGACTTGGAATTGATGGCCAGTCGGTTGGACAAGGTTTCTATCATAGAAAAGAAGGTGGACGAGATAACTCGACATTTGCAGCAAGCCACCTCTACGCAAAACTCTTTTGCATGACCACCTATGGCAAGGGAAACTGTGCAAAACATCTATCACCAATCTGCTAAGGGGATGGACCCATATCCACCCCCGTCTACCTCTCGGACTGGAGTGACCTCCGATCCATTCTACTCGAGTTGGGGGAACTCTGAACCCTCGTATTCTGACTTTCCTGAGGTTCCGCAGAACTGCGAGGACCTCAACGCCATCCAGAATGACCCATTCTCCAATACCTACAACCCTGGATGGCGAAATCATCCTAACTTTCAGTGGGTAGGAAATTCTCAAAGACCACCATATCAACCCCGTCCACAAGCCCCTTGTCCTTATCAGCAGCCTCAGCCTCGGCCCAATCCCACCTACCAATCCGAGCAAAACCAGGATCAACTGACTCTTATCCTTCAAGCACTGGCTGACATTCAAAAGACAAATACGGCAATGCAAAAACAGCACAAGGACGAGATCACAAAGGTTCGCAACCAACTGGCCCAGATGGCAAATTCCCGCCAACCTGGCACCCTTCCTTCGCAACCTTTGCCCAACCCAAATAACGTGCCGACCCAGAGGCGCGTTATGAATCCAAATTCAGGCCAAGCACATTTGATTTATCAGGCCCCTGCTGCTCCATCGCCAGACGGGATGGAGGCTTCAACATCTTATGTGGGATTCCAGCAGTAGCCACCCCTCCTACCAAACCCAAACCATAATCAGGCCGGATTAAACTCTATAACAACATGTAGTGGTAAAACAACCCAAGACCCACATTATCCGAACCACTCCAAGCCTGATAATAGCCAAGACCCTAGGATAGTTATCCAAGATACCACTGTCCCAGATCAAGAACCCGGACCTATCCTAGAGGAACCAACTAGGATCCCATTTCCTGAGGCCTTGACCAAAGGAAAAAGGATAACCAAACCTGTGGCCCCCGAGGAGGATCTGGTCAAGCCCTTTGAATAGGTCCAGATAAACATCCCATTGATGGATGTAATTCACCACATATCGGCTTACGCAAGATTCTTGAAAGACATATGTACCCCTAAACGTAAGACGGGAACCAAGGATGGGAATCCAATCGTATTGTCAGAGCAAGCCAGCTCTGTCATCTTGAGCAAACTCCCACCCAAGGCTAAAGACCCAGGAACTCCCTTGATTTCCTGTAAAATTGGTGAAACCCAATTTGATAGAGCCTTACTAGACCTAGGTGCCTCCATAAATTTAATACCTACATCCCTCCTTGACCACCTTGAAGAATCTGAACTTAAACCCACTGAGGTGACATTGCAGTTAGCCGATCGATCCATCAAGTCACCTAGAGGAATACTCGAGGATGTCATTGTTAGGGTACGAGATTTCTATTTCCCGGTGGACTTCATAGTACTGGACATGGATGCACCTAAGAACCCAAGGGGCACACCAATCATATTAGGGAGACCCTTTTTGGCCACTGCTAGGGCCAACATAAACTGCGAAGAGGGCTAGATAGAATTAAAATTTAGGAATCAAAACCTGAAGATTGACATTTTTAAGGCCCAACAAGGGATTAATTGCGGGGTTATAGAGGAAATATGTGATATCAGAGCCGTAGTTGATGAATTACATATAAAGGACAACCTGATTATCCCTGATCAACCACTAGAGAATCAAAACCCACTAACAAAGGAGTGCGAACATGATCTAGACACACCTATGACTCCTACCCTTGTTCCTGATACAAACCCCGAACCGCCCGCTGCTGCTGACAATCCTGTCATGGAACTCAAGCCCCTTCCCGAACATCTGAAGTACGTCTTTTTGGATTCGAATCAAACGTTTCCTGTGATTATCAACTCTCGACTCACACCTGACCAAGAACTCCGTTTGATTTCTGTTCTCCAGCAACATCGTAGAGCCATTGGATGGACTCTCGATGATTTGACTGGTATAAGCCCTTCATACTGCACACATCGAATCTACACAGAAGAAGGTGCACGACCTTCAAGAGAAATGCAAAGACGCCTAAACCCTAACCTACAGGAGGTCGTGAAAAAGGAGACCATAAAGTGGTTAGATGCAGGGATCATCTACCCGATCTCCGACAGTCGTTGGGTGAGTCCAATACAAGTGGTGCCTAAAAAGGCAGGACTTACCATTATCACGACTGAAGCCGGAGAAGTCATTCCGTCCCGAATAGCTAACTCGTGGAGAGTCTGCATTGATTATAGAAGACTAAATTCCTCCATGAAGAAAGATCATTTCCTACAACCGTTTATTGATCAGATCCTCGAGAAAGTAGTGGGAAATAGGTTCTTCTGCTTTCTTGATGGGTACTCCGGTTACAACCAGGTGGCAATCCATCCAGAGGACCAAGAAAAGACCACATTCACTAGCCCCTTCGGGACGTACGTGTTTCAAAGGATGCCATTCGGTCTCTGCAATGCACCTGCAACTTTTTAGCGATGCATGCTTGCCATATTCTCAGATATGGTAGGTGACTATCTAGAAGTCCTCATGGATGACATTTCAGTTTTTGGAGAATCATTTGATGATTGCCTCCAACACTTGGTCCAATTACTCAGGCGGTGCATCGAGGTGAATTTGGTTCTTTCCTAGGAAAAGAGCCATTTCATGGTGCCTGAGGGAATTATCCTAGGACATTTAATCTCGGAGAGAGGCATCCAAGTGGATTGAGCTAAGGTTAACCTGATTTCCAATCTCCCTATGCCTAGCTCGATTAAGGACATCCGATCTTTCTTGGGGCACGTCGATTTTTACCGTCGATTTATCCCTGATTTCTCCAAAATCGCGCGCCCCCTAACCAATCTTCTCTCCAAGGATGTGCCTTTCGAAATTTCCAAGGAATGCACTCAAGCATTTGAGATCCTACGTGACCGAGTCACCTAAGCCCCGATCCTACAGTCCCCTGATTGGTCTCAACCCTTTGAGATCATGTGCGATGCATCTGACTTCGCTGTGGGAGCGGTTTTGGGGCAGAAAATTGATGGGAAACCTGTGGTCATTTACTATGCCTGCAAAACACTGGATGAGGCTCAGCGTAACTATATGGTTACTGAGAAAGAGCTGCTTGCTGTAGTATTTGCCATAGAAAAATTCAGATCATACCTTCTGGGTTCCCGTGTTATCATATACTTGGATCACACAGCTGTGAGGCATCTCCCTGCAAAGAAGGATGCAAAACCTCAATTAATCTGATGGATCTTGCTGTTGCAAGAATTTGACCTTGAGATTCGCGACAATGCGGGAAAGCAAAATGTGGTAGCTGATCACTTGTCCCTCCTTCCTTCTGAAATAATTGACCCTTCCGGACCTATCACAGAACACTTTCCTGATGAGCACCTCCTGACTATCAGTACAAGTCTTCCATGGTTCGCAAATATAGTAAATTACCTGGCATCACATCAGATTCCGTCTGATTGGACGAAGGCCAAGAAGGACAAATTGCGTTCCGATGCCAAGTATTACCTTTGGGAAGACCCGTATCTATTCTGCATTGGTGCTGATCAGATAATTCGACGATGCATCGCGAAAGTGGAAATCAAAGACATACTCTCATTTTTCCATGTCCAGGCATGCGGTGGACATTTCTCAGGACATAAAACCGCATCAAAAGTCCTCCAATGTGGCTTTTATTGGCCCACAATTTTCAAGGATGCATACTATCACTGTAAGGCATGTTCCCGTTGCCAGACTCTGGGCAACATGAGCCATCGAGACATGATGCCTCTACAGCAGATCTTGGCATGCGAAATTTTTGATGTCTGGGGGATTGATTTCATGGGACCCTTCCTGATAGCGACATACGCGTGATTAGTAAAAGCGAGCTTTTAACGTCGTTGTAACACGAGAATCCACTTTCACTCTTAAATTTATATTCCTAGATAGGGGAGTATCTAGGGTCGTCCAAGGAGGCCAAATGTTTGCAATAGTGATTCTCTTGCTTGGAATAAATCTCAACTTTCTTTTTGGTATTTTTCAAAATATCATTTTTTTTGTTTTTCAATTAAAACAACATGCGAAATGGTGGCGAGAAGGTGATTTACACTTCAATTTAAAATACTACCTCTAAGTGGCAAGTAGAACCTCTCCATAAGCTCACTCTAGGCAAGTGGAGGCCTAGAATAATTAGGGAGAGGGAGTGCAGAATGCTAAAAACAAGCAAGTAGAAATGCAAATCAGAAAATTGCAAAGAAGGAAACTTAGATTGACGAAAAGTGCTTTACAAAGAAAAAACCTAGTAGAGGAATGCTTCTACTACTAGAAAAATTAAAATAAAGAAAAGCAAAAACAAATCCTTTAGATAGATGGTGAAGAAGAGGGCTTCTTGCTCCAAGGCTGGTGGCTCCCAATCTTGAAATGACTCTTTCAACTCCTTCCTTGCAATGCTTCGCCAAGGTGATGTCCTCAAAGGCAAGCCCTAAGGGGGCGTGCCCTAAGCTTCTCTCCAAGGGTGGACGTCCACCCTAGGTCCTTCTCCCTTGCCTGGCCATCCTCCTTGAAGTGGAAGAGTCCTCCTCCTTTGCGTGGCTCAAGTTGAAGAGAGTGGGGAGAAGGCACCAAAAGGGCTAGTGATGTGCCCTTTTAATCTCCTTCTCTACTCCTTCTTCTTGGCCAGAGGTATAGGTGGTTTAGGTAGCAAATTACACTAATGGAGGATGCCCCCAAATGGTGGTAGGTGGTGTGTTTTTATAGAATAGGAAGGGGGCTAAAGTGTCCCTTGAAATGGAGGGCCAAGATGGAATGATGGAGGTGGTTAAGGATCCAATGGCCAAAGGTGTTTGGCGCCACCTTAAGAGACACCAAGGGGGTAGTTATGGGGGTTGACACCCCTTGATGTTGGCGCCAAAAAGGGTTCTATAAGGTGGTCTAAATTGGCGCCAAGAGGGATTCTAGAAGGAGGGGTAGGTGGATGGCTAGGATGGCTTATGTGGTTAGGTGTAGGGTGGATTAAGGGCTGAAAGTTGGCGCCAAAATAGAGGTGGTTAGGGGTAGTTTTTGGTGCCAACGTAAGGTGTCTTTTGGTGGTGATAATGGGGTGAAGGGATGGCTAGGAGGTGGCACCAACTTGAGTAGGGTAGCTAGCTTAGGTAGGCTTAAGTTGGTGGAGCTAGCTAGGGTTGACTTTGAAGGTTGTGGATGGCAAAGGAGCTGGTTGCTAGCTAAGCTAAGCTAAGCTAAGCTAAGATATCTTAGCTAATGGAGGAGTAGAGGAGAAGGTGTTGGAGCTAGGGTTTGGAGGGAGGAGCTGAGGAGGAGAAGTCAGGAGCTGAAATTGGAGCTGGCTGCTGCTGAAGAGGCTGGCATGGAGCTACTCTAGCTGGCTTAGCTTGCTAGTTCTTTGCTAGCTGCTAAGCCAAGCTAAAGTGAGCTGGCTTCTTCCACAATGAGCTAAGGTGAGCTGGGTCTGGTGCTCCCGGGGAGGGTCAAGCTGGTTGAGGCAGCTAAGATAGCTTAGCTCAACTGTGTTGAGCTAAGCTGAGTCCCCGGGAGCTGGAGTTGAGCTTCTTGAGCTGGGATGAGTTCTTCTTCAGTTGGCTGGAGTTGAGTGGAGCAGGATGTAGCTGGATCTGAGCTGGGGTGAACTCCTGTCAACTCAGCTGAGCTAGCTAGAGCTCCCTGTGGACTAGTGGGAGCTGAGATGAGCAAGACTCAGCTAAGTTGAGCTGGATCTGAGCTAACTTGAGCTAGGGTGAGCTAAGATGAACTCTCTTGAGCTACCATTTAGCTGAGATTAGCTGAATGGAGCCGGGATGAGCTAACCCTAGTTCAAGTGAGCTAGGTTCCAGCTGCGGTGAGCTTGATCAAGCTGAGGTGAGCTGGATCAAGCTGTGGTGAGCTGGATCAGGCTGAGTTCCAGCTAGTCTGGGCTTCTCCTTCACCATTTGCCTTCTTGAGTGCTAGGGTTTTAGGGATCTATATATCTGTACATCCCTAACACTCACAAAAACATATTAAAAAGATAATAAAAAAATGCAATGCATGCCTAACCTATTTTATTCCTAAATGCAGCCCAAAAACACATTTGCGGAGTAAAATCCTAAGATCTAGGTTTGTTTTAATGCATAAGAATGATGATAAACTAGCGTTTATCACACCTCCATGCTTATATTTTGCTAGTCTCTTAGCAAAACTTAAAACGGAATTTTTGGGAAATCTAATTTTTTCGTCTTTTGAGGAGAAAAAGAGATTAATGGACATTGGTAGATTAAAACACTGGAGGTACGGGATTTGTTAAAGATAAACATTGGGATTTATTTTTGGATTCAACCATTAGACAGAATGGGATCAATATATCCTCCAGAAAATTCTCAAATTAACCCCTTGTTAATTCAGATGACTTGAAATGTTTGTTTTTAGGATTTTTTTGGCTCATGAATCTGATTCTCAACTTGCAAAATCCTTTAAAACCATGTGGCTGTGCTTATGAAAAGCCAACATTTATAAGGGCATGTTAATTTATTTATTATTACTTTTTTTTTCTCCCCCATGCTTATTTTTAGCTTAGTCTTACAACAGATGTGTCAGGATCATCATTCCCGTTACCATTCCTCGAGGGGGCTCTGGTGCCAGTACTTCGGGATAGCACTGTCCATGACACCACCCAGGAGCTCACAACCCCAAAACACGATGCGGTGAAAAGGGGCGCTCCAAGTAAACTCAAGCTCTTGCTCTGACACTATAGGTAGAGCACCGTCCAAGACACTTGAGCTGCTAAAATGCGCTTTAATGCTCCGTCTAAAGATATGAAATATAGATATGGAGCAACGTCGAGGCGGTAACATGTTGACATCGCATCCTCAAAGGATACATTTTCCTCCTTCTCGGCGGTGGGAACTCAAACCAATGATCTGTTTCAGACTTTTACTAAGTCCAAACAAGGGAGTTTTTCAAATTTTTAGTTATTTTTAAGCATTGGCTTGTGTGTGAAGAGTGACACAAGAAGTATCTCAAAACATGCAAGTTTTTGAATCAGAAGCTAAGTCAAATACTTTCCGTATTACAAAATGGGATCAAGTCACCTGAACTATCATGAGTTCAGGTGGAATTTTATAGAAGGATATCTGATCTAGTCTAAAATAGACCCTAGAATTCTAATGATCAGATCCATATCCTCATCCTTAGTTTGTTAAAGATTAAATCCCATTGTACCAAAAGTGAAATTTTCAACCTTAGTCCCGATTTCAAAATTTTTCCTCAAAAAGTTTTGAACATTTTTATTTTTTTGGGTATGCAAGTAGGAACTAAATTAAACAAAAATGCATGTTTTTAGGTTTTGAAAATCCTAAATCGATCGTAAATTTAAAAACACCCCCCCATGCTTAAGATATGCCATGTCATCATGCATTAGGAGGGAAAAGGGATCACCTTAGTGAAGAACGGTCGGGTTTAGGAGGAACAAAACCTGGAAAAAGAAGAAAAAAGGGAAAGCAAGAAAAAATGATGGGTTACCTCCCATCCAGTGCTATCTTTTACGCCATTCAACCGGGCGTGAAGGTATGCACGAAAGGCTTAAAATCATGTAGATAATTGGACACTTGGATGCCCACAAAAAAGGTGTGTTCTTCTAGATCCCTAGAAAATTGATTAGAAATAATATTGGGATCAAAGTTGGATGGAAAATGATAAGTGTAGCCCGAATCTGGCAATGGTTTTAAGTTAGGTTGGGTGCCAAACTCGGGCGGGCTTGGTGGCAGGTCCGTAAGAAAGGGGTTGTGGAAGGAATGGTGAGGATTGGGTGAAGTTAGTGTGGAAAAGTTAGGTGCGTGAATAGTGGGTGGGTTAGGGTACTTAGGGGGGTATCAGGAATAAATTTAGGGTTAAGACAAGTTTCTGGATCACAGATTTCGCCGACCACTGATTCTGAATCAGAGTCCTCAAAAAAATTATGGTCGGTAAGGGTATCTATTAACATTGTCTCCTCCGCCATATTGGAAATTTCAGTATCTGAGTCCTCAAAGAAGTTATCATCATGGAATCTCCTGGAGGATTTAAAAATATCTAAAGTGATAGTTTGGCCTGCACAGCTAATATCCATTTTTCCTGTGTGGCAATTGATATTTGCCTTTGTGGTGGCCAAAAAAGGGCGTCCAAGGATTATTGGGGAGTCCAGTAATGATTCAGGTGCCTCAATGTCAAGAACCAGAAAGTCTGCAGGGAAGACACAATTCTGGACCTTGACTAAAACATCCTTGATAATCCCACGAGGTTTGATTGTAGATCGGTCGGCTAATTGCAGGGTAACCTCGACGGGTTTTAATTCACCGATCTGAAATTCTTCGAATAAACTGGTGGGAATAATATTAACTGAGGCACCAAGATCAAGGAGGGCGTGATTAAATGTAGTGTCATCAATAATTATAGAAATTAAAGGCGCCCTCGGATCTTTCATCTTAGGAGTCAACTTACTCTGTATGACAGAGCTTACTGTCTCTGAAAGATGCACCTGTCCTAGATTTTTGGCCTGCCTTTTAGGAGTACAAATCTCCTTCAAAAATTTAGCATAGGCAGGTATATATTTAATGGCATTTAGGAGAGGAATATTGATATGAACTTGCCCAAATAGCTCCATGAGTTCTTCTGTAGTGGGCTCATATTTCTTTTTCTTGTTGGTGGTGGGGTAGAGAGCTTGTGGGAAAGGGACAGGAATCTTGTCTGGAGATTTTTGTTTTTCTTTTTCTTCCTGATGGGGAGGTGGGGAGTCAATTTGCACAGGTATCTTACCAGGTTCGTGTGAAGGCCCGGGGTCAGTGGTGGTTTTCCCACTCCTCAAAGTAACTGCATGTGCAGTCGGATTATTATTTGGAGGAGGTGGGGGGGCCTATGATTGCAGAAACCTGGGCGGCTGCTGAGGTGGTGGATTAGGAGGAGGTTGATTTGGATAATGTGGATTTCTGTCCATATAATGGTTCCCTTGGTGATTAGGGTTGGGTATGGGTTGGGATGGAAGATGTCCTACAGGTCTTTGCGTAGGAGTAACCCCGATCTGATTGTTTAGATTTGTGATGTTGCGGGTTACTTCCGTCATTTTTGTTTCCATATCCTGCAGGGTTCGTAGCATCTGGGCATTGATATCTTGTTGGGATGGCCCAGGATGGAAGTTTGGATTCGACCCATACACATTAAAATGATATGGTTGGGAGGAAACTTGATTATTCCAGGAGTAGTTCGGGTAATTTTTCCAATTGGAAGAATTTTTAAAGGGCTCCTGGGTGGTAGAAATATTTTGGGTGGGGTTAAGATCTGGATAGTTGTAATTCCCCAGTGAATCACGGGCAACCTCAGAATAATCAGCAGGAGTAGTGTTGAGATTGTGCAAATTTTCTTTTCGTGAAAAGTTAGGTTGGATTAGATGTGGGTGTGGAGCTTGAGTTGATGTGGCGAGTCTTTCCTTAATTTTCTTCTGATTAATATGCATCTGGTCGAGTTTCTGAGCGATCAATTGAAGATCGTCTTGGGTGACCGGGATAGATTGAGTGCCTATTTGATGAACACCAAACTACGGGTTTTGGGTTCTGCAAAATGTGTTCATGGAAGTTTGATTAAATGAGTTTTCACTCATTTCTTCAAACAGATCATAGGCACTTTCAGCATCTTTATTTAAGAAGTTGCCGCCACACGAGGTGTCGACAAAATGTCTGATTTGATCTTCTAATCCATGATAGAAGATTTGCACGAGCTGCCATAAAGGAATCTCGTGGTGCGGGCAACTTCTTAAAAGGTCTTGAAATCTTTCCCAAGAATCATGGAAAGTTTCACCAGATTTTTTGTGAAAGGCCGTAATAGATCTTCGTAAGAAATTGGTACGACCTATGGGAAAGAATTTCTTGAGGAAGGCACTCTTGAGTTGAGGCCATGTTGTGATGGGTCGGCCAATGGTTCTGAACCAATAAACGGCCTTATCTTTAAGAGATAATGGAAAAAGCCGCATCAGCCATATGTCTTCTTGCACATTTCGGGAACGGGTTGTCTGTGCAAGAAGAGTTAGCTCTTCAAGGTGGTTGAAAGGGTCTTCCCTAGGAAGGCCATGAAAGTGTTTAATTAGGTTCAGGACGGTAGGCTTGATCTCAAAGTCCCCCTCCGGTATGACCACCCCTGGTCATTCCTCATAATAAGACGAATCATACAAATCTTTTAGAGGAACAACTGGCTGTTGACGGGGTGGTGGGTTTGGCCTTGGATTGGCTAGGTTTTGGATGTTCCTAGTCAATGTTTGTTGATTGGAATTTAATTTATTAATCTGATCGGCCATCAATTTTAAAAGATCAGGTAGGGGGTCTTGATGTTGTGTGTGGGGCAACTCAAGATTAGGATGCTCCAAGTGTGGGAAGTTAATGGTGGGTGGGTTTTGGGTGGAAGGGTTAGAATTAGGGTTAGTGGTGGGGTTAGAGGTGGAAGTGGAAGGGTCAGTGGACTTATTTTGTTGTGTTTCCATTTTTTCAAGAGAAGAAGATAGAAAAAGTGGTCTTTTTGGAATACCTAAGTTCACTGAGAAGGAGGATGGGCGATCGGCGATGGAGAGGGCGAGTGGTGGGCGATCGGCGATGGGCGGAGCGAGGTAGTGGGGCGAATCCATCTAGGGTGGGCGCAGAAGATGAATGGAAGATGTGGAGATCAAGGGCCTGGAGGAGAAGAGAGCGGTTGTGGCAGGAGAGGTTTTTTAGGTCGTCTGACCGTTCTCAAAGACGTCCTTGGAGGCGGAAGAATGGTGATGTTCTCTGCTTCAGATGAAAACAAAGGGGGCATGTGGCTGCGATATGTAAGAATGCTCAGATCTGCTTGGAGTGCAGGGGCGAAGGACACAAAAGCTATTTGTGCCCTAGGAGGTTCCCTTTGCGACAATGGCGGGTAGGCTCACGTCCTGTTTGGAGGGTCAAAAATGAACCTCGGCCGCCACCACCACCGATTTTGGGCAGGCATACAATTGAAGTTGAGATCCCATCTATGAAAGAGATCTCGGCAGCAGAGATCACACTGAGAGGTGCTTTGATTGGGGAGATCATGTCAGGTAGGCCTTCGATCGAAATGCTTCAGAACCTGGTACTTTCCTCAGATCTTTTGTCTGCGGGCTGGAAAGTTGCTCTATTATCCCCTGCTCGATTCTTGGTGTATGGTTTGGGCATGCTGGATGTTGAGTGATTAAGATTTCGTTCAAGTATCTTTAAAGATTTCATTGTGATCTGGAGAATGGTCTCTCCTTTTGATGGGGCACTATCTGAACGGCCTCCACAAAGAGTGTCCTCCAGGAGGGTCATCCTTGAGATCTCTGGACTACCACTGCACCTGCAGGTAAAGGGTGTTGTCTCCAAGATGCTAGCAGGTTTTGCATCAATCTGTGATGGTTCTGATGTTCTGATTGGAGAAGGAGACATTAGGTCGTTAAGAATTGAGGTGGAAGTTGCTAATGCTGGTTCACTTCCAGATTCGATCATTATCAGATGTGGGGGCACCTCTTGGCTTGTTAGGTTAGCTATTATTGGACAGGTTGATTGCTGTCAAGATAATTCTCTTAAGGAGAAACCAATGTCTGGAACCAAAAATGAGGTGAGCAAACAATGTGATAGCTGTGGATGCAACCCTGCAGCTGAGGCTGCTGATCTCACAAAGAGGAAGGAGTGCCACTGTGCTATGGGTGAGAAGGATCAGATGGAAGATGTTGCAACACCTGCTGAAAATAGATCAGTGTTGATAGGCAAAGAGGGTGACTGTCTGGAGGTTGCTGAGACTGAAGTGGTAAATTCTGAGATGATCTGTAGTATGGAGTTGGGCAGTACAGAAAGGGAGTTGAGGCTTAAAGAACCAAGCCAGATGCAGCACCTGAGTCCTCCTGCAGTTGAGGTTCCTGAGCCCAAAAAGAGGAAGGACTGCCACTGTGCTATGACTGAGAAGGACCAGATGGAAGATGTTGCAACACCTGCTAAAAATAGATTAGCTCTGATAGTCAAAGAGGGTGATTGTTTAGGGGTTTCTGAGACTGTTTTGGCAGAATCTGAGATGAACTGCAGTGTGGTATTGGGCACTTTAGAAAGGGAGTTGAGGCTTAAAGGATGCAACCTTGCAGCTGTGGCTCCTGATCTCACAAAGAGGAAGGAGTGCCATTGTTCTATGGCTGAGAAGGATCAGACGGAAGATGTTGCAACACCTGCTGAAATTAGATCATTGTTGATAGGCAAAGAAGGTGACTGTCTGGAGGTTGCTGAGAATGAAGTGGCAAATTCTGAGATAATCTGCAGTATGGAGTTGGGAAGTACAGAAAGGGAGTTGAGGCTTAAAGAACCAAACCAGATGCAGCACCTGAGTCCTCCTGCAGTTGAGGTTCCTGAGCCCAAAAAGAGGGAGGACTGCCATTGTATTATGGCTGAGAAGGACCTGATGGAAGATGCTGCAACACCTGCTGAAAATAGATTAGCTCTGATAGTCAAAGAGGGTGATTGTTTAGAGGTTACTGAGACTGATTTGGCAGAGTCTAAGATGAATTGCAGTGTGGAATTGGGCAGTTTAGAAAGGGAGTTGAGGCTTAAAGAGCAGAGCCAGTTACAGTTTGCTACTCCAACTGATTTGCAGTATGGCTGTGGGTCCAAACAAAAGAGAGGCGTGGGCAGATCTCCATATGTGCTGCGAAGGAGAAGAAAGGAGCATCCTATTGTGGAGCAAGATATTGCTAAATCTATTATGGTAGAATATGTGGGCTGCAAGGTCAATGGGGATCTTTCAAGTGAGAAATGAGAGTTTTGTCGTGGAATGTGCGTGGGCTACGCAACAAGCAAAGAAGGGCTTCTCTTTGTAGATATCTCTCTGAATGGGAGATAGACTGTGCCCTTTTACAAGAGACTCACTTGGAGAGGGAGAATGGTCAAGAATGGGACTGTTTCAAACAATCTGGCCATAGTGATATTGTGGCTAAGGGTGCTGCTGGTCGATCTGGTTGTATGGCTTTTTGGTGGAGAAAGTCTGCCATTTTAGTAACTGAGATTTTTCGTGATAGGTTCTTAATTTCCTGCAGGTGTCAATCTCCCCAAGGTGATATGGAATGGTTTATATCATGTATTTATGGTCCTTGTGTGGTAGCAGAGAGGGTTGGCTTGTGGGAGGAACTTTATGCAATGCATCAAAGAGTGCAAGAGACTCCATGGCTGTTAGGGGGTGATTTCAATTGTTATCTTTCTGGTGATGACAATCCAGATGGGAGAATGGACAGTTCTTCAACAGGCTTCCAATTGGCTGTGCAGAACATGGGCTTGACTGAATTTCCCATCAGTGGTGTGGAATATACTTGGAGGAATGGAAGTGGACAGATTTCCAAATTGGACAGGTTCTTTGGCAGTCCTAGTTTGTTAGAGAGTTTTCAGTTATCAGCTGTTTTGAGCCTTGATAGACCGTTCTATGACCACACGCCTTTGGTTTGGGACAGTGGGGTGAATGCAGACACGGGGTCATATTTCAAACTCAAGAGATCTTGGTTTAGGGAAGAAGGCTTTGTGCAAATGGTTTCTCAGTGGTGGCAGAGCAAGGATGTTCAAGGCACTGCCACACAGCAGTTGGCTGCGAAATTGGTTGGTCTGCGTGAAATGTTGAAAGAATATGGGCAGGCTGTGAACCTGATTAGAGACCAGAAGAGGAAGGAAGCCTTGACAGTCATCAGGGATTTAGATATGAAAGAGTGCAGGCTGAATTTGGACCAACAGGAGCAGCAATTGAGGCAGCAAATGCAAGCAATTGTGAGGGATGAAGACCTGAAAATTGAAATGGATTGGCGGGAAAAATCCAGACAGCTTTGGCTTAAAGAGGGTGATGCGAACACAAAATTTTTCCATCTTGCGGCCAGTGCTAGGAGATTCAACCTTATTTCATCTATTAAAGTTGAAGAAAGAAATATTACCTCGGTTAAGGAGATCAGATCTGAAGCAACAAAATTTTTTAAAGAAGCTTCCAAGGCAACTCCAAGAGGTTCATGGAGGATGGCAGCAATGGATTTCCCTTGTGTAAATAATGAACAGAGTGGCATGCTTGTGACCCCTATTTCTGAACAGGAAGTGCTAAAGGCCATTAAAGATTTAAATAATGAAGGGGCTCCAGGTCCAGATGGTGTTCAGGTGTTTTTCTACAAAGAGTTATGGAATGTTGTTAAGGTGGATGTAATGAAGGTCATCCATGAGTTTGAAGTGGGTAACTCTGGTTTTGAGAGGCTAAACAAATCCTACCTGTTTTTGTTGCCCAAGAAATCAAGTTTAGAAAGTTTTTCTGATTACAGACCCATTGCGTTATCAAATTCCATCTACCTTATTATTAGTAAGGTTATTGCTAACAGATTGCGGGAGGTTTTAAAGGATTTGATTATGCCTGTTCAATCAGCTTTTCTTCCTGGGAGATCGTTACAAGAGTCATTCATTGTGGCGCAGGAAATTGTAATGGGGTGGCAAAGGAGAAAATCAAAGGCTTTCTTATGGAAAGTAGACTTCTCAAAAGCCTATGATTCTATCTGCTGGTCATACTTGTGGGAGATCCTTAAAAGGAGGAAATTTCCACCCTTATTGATTCAATGGGTGAAGAGATGCATTACGACAGCCTCTTTTTCCCCATTGATAAATGGTAAACCGTGCCGTTCTTGGATTCAGCCCCAATGTGGAGTAAGGCAAGGTTGTCCTATTGCCCCTCTAATTTTTAATCTTGCGGTGGATACTTTGGCTAGGTTTGCCTGCAAATTGGCTGTGGATGGTTTTATAAGGGGGTATTCAATGTCTAATCATAGGGCTCTAGTTCCTATACTTCAGTATGCTGATGATACTGTTTTTCTTGTAGAAGGGGGGAAGAGAGAAGCGCAGGCTTTGTTACATATGGTTAAATTGTTTGGAGAGGTTTCTGGGCTCAGATTGAATGGAAGTAAATCTTCCCTGGTCTGTTTTGGGATGAATGATGGTTTACAGAATGAGATCTCTGCCACTCTTGGTACACCTGTGGTGCCACTACCGATTAAATATTTGGGTCTGCCTTTGAAATGTTCTAAGCTGAAGAAAGCAGATTGGTCTTTCCTCTTTGAAAAGATAGCTACAAAATTGGAGGGCTGGAGCAGTAGATACCTATCAAAAGGGGGGAGGTATATATTACTGAATTCTGTTGTCACATCGATTCCTGTTTTCTTCTTCTCTGTCCTGAGAGCTCCAAATTCTATTTGGAAAAAGCTGGAGGTGATGCGGAAAAGATTCTTTTGGAAAGGGGCCTCCCATAAAGGGGCTTTCTTTCAACCCTTAAAATGGGAGTTAATTTGCAAACCAAAGAAGTTGGGAGGCATGGGTGTCAGATCCCTTAAGGAATTCAATGAAGCTTTACTGTTGAAATGGGCTGTTCGGTTACTGCAGGGGGAAAAAAAAACTTGGACAGAAATTGTTCAGGACAGTTATGGGAGTACCAATGATGAGATAAATCATCTTAATCCACGTAAACCATCCCCGTTTTGGCTTTCTGTGGTGCGTGCCTTGAAGGAAAATTGGAACTTTTTCAAATCTGTTTTAGGTGATGGAAAAAGCTTTAAGTTTTGGCTGGAGAATTGGGGGCACGGAGGGATGCTTAAAGATAGGTTCCCCCTTGCTTATGCTGCTGCAGCAAATAAAAATGCAGTGGTAGCTGATTATTGGGATGTGGATTCGGAGCAGTGGCTGTTAAATATTGGCGGGAGGAATAATCATGAAACAAGAACACGCGTAGAGAATGAACGTCTCATGCAAGAGCTTGCTGCTTTCAAACCCATGCCTCATGAATATGATACATACAAATGGGAAGGTAATTTTTCTACTGCGGCTGCCTATGACAAATTGATAATGTCCTCCAGGATGGCAGAAGATGAAGAAATGGGGAAAAAGCTTTGGAAGTTAAAAATACCATTAAAGTTACACATTTTCTTATGGCTGTGCAGGAGGGATGGTTTGATTACTGGAGATCTGAGGCATAGAAGGATGGGGACCCCAACCTAGTTTTGTTATTTGTGTGGGTTGCATAATGATTCTACAGATCATATCTTCTCTTCATGTGCTATCACTGATTATGTTTGGAGGAGAGTATGCAATGAGTCCTTACCCACCTGGGGAAATTTGTGGAGCTGTCTGGTAGATGGGAATAAGCCTTATATACATATGGTGGCGGTTCTGTGGGCGGTATGGAGGGCTAGAAATGAGTGTGTTTTTCAGGAGACCCCAGCTCATGTGGAAAACATTGTAAATTTTTGCTGGAGGCTCATACAGTACTGGGAGTCGAACTTGTAAATTATTTTTTTATTATCAATAATAGCTCTCCTGGTTTGCTATCGGTGATTCAATAGCATTCCTTTCTTTCAAAAAAAAAAAAAAAAAGCGATCTTTTTGCGTGGGGGGCGAAATCAAATGGTCCTTCCAAGTGCAGATTTTGAGACCGTCGCCCGTGCATAAAATGGAAGAATGGGAGGGGAGGGGAAAAGAAAGAGATGAGAGAAAGTGTGCAATTCAAACAAATAAAACTAGACCTAACTTAAATGTGACTCCCTAATAATAACCTAAGACTTGGTCTATATAGGAAATAAGTAGTCAATAGTGAATACCTGTTCTATCAACAAATCTAGCCAAGTTACTTAAGGGGAGGTTTGGGCCCAAACGTTTCCCAGGGAAAACCCCAGGTGCTTGTACAAACCCGTGCCTAGTCGTTTGACACGGCCCCTCAGCCTGAACACCAGATACAGATGACAGAATTGGTACTAACTAAAGAAAACTTAAGACCTAAATAGCAAGCCTAAGTTGATAAAGCCTTAGGGGTCAAGTCCTTAGGGGTTAAGTTGCTACAAATTTTAATTAGCTCTAGGATGCTATAGTGCACACAGAATGTGGAGGGCGTTTATTGGGTTGTTGCCCTGTTATTTGTTTTTTTATTTGTGTGTGCAGAAATTGGAGAGTGGCTCCAATGAAAATCAAGTTGTCACAAATTTTTTTTTTTGTATTTTTGTCTTTTAGGATTTGATTTAATCAAATGAGTTTTTTAGGGTTTTTCTCTTTAAGTTTTCAAACAAGTTTGAAAGTTCACAATCAAAGGAAAGACAAGTTGTATGTGTGTTTGTATATTTCCTTTAAATTGCATTTCTAAAGAGAAAGAAAGAAACCCTAAGCCAATTATCCCTAAGACAGAAATTTAACTACCAATGAGTTATTTTTAAGCTTTCAGAATTAAGTAGTGGTTCAAACAAGTCAAACAACACCATTAATTTGAATAAAATCAAACAAGAATTCCATAAAAGATTTTTGTAAGATTTTAAGAATTTGTTTGATAATTCTTTTGAATTTTTAATTGTACTGGTGTCAAAGTCCAGAAATGATACTCGTGGGTATTATGGCCTTTTTAGTATTACCACTGACCTCAGAAAATTTTTGTGATTTTATATGATATGTAAAATTTCACAAGGATTCCAACAAACTAAATTTCACAAAAATTGGATGAGTATAAAAAATTTAAAAATTCGCAGACAGTAGCGAAATAGGAAGATTAGAGGGTGTGACCCCTCTGTAATCCATGAATTTTTAAAAATTAAATACAAATCCAATTGATCTAAAATTTGGAACAGATGTTCCAAACTTAATTGGAAATCATTGTATGAATTTTTATGATTTCTGGAGGCCTTTGCTGTTAGGAATCAATTTTTCAAGTCTGGACAGAAATCTGGACCCGAAAAATAGAACACCAATACTTACAATGGTGTGGTGCTAAAGAAGCATACAAGCAAACAATGGATTTTATAAGGCACCACTCCACTTAATCAAGTTGTTTGGGATTCTGAAAGCCAAGTTTAATATATTTTGGTAGTTTTAATTAATTATGTGACCAGAAAGAGGAACCAACCTGAATTTCGCGGGAAGAAAAGGGACTTTAAGCTCTCGCTTCCAGATTCCCGCCTTCCCGCTGTAGTTCCAGCACACACAAAAGAAAGAAAGAGAAGGGGATGAGATCCACTTCAAGCAATAGAAAATTAATTAATGCAAAGCCGTGCCTCCCCGGCAACGGCACCAAAAAGTGATAGCGAAATACGCGTGATTAGTAAAAGCGGGTTTTTAACGTCGTTGTAACACGCGAATACGCTTTCGCTCTTAAATTTATATTCCTAGATAGGAGAGTATCTAGGGTCTTCCAAGGAGGCCAAATGTTTGCAATAGTGATTCTCTTGCTTGGAATAAATCTCAACTTTCTTTTTGGTATTTTTCAATATATCATTTTTCACGTTTATCAATTAAGACAACATGCGAAATGGTGGCGAGAAGGTGATTTACACTTCAATTTAAAATACTACCTCTAAGTGGCAAGTAGAACCTCTCCCTAAGCTCACTCTAGGCAAGTGGAGGCCTAGAATAATTAGGGAGAGGGAGTGCAGAATGCTAAAAACAAGCAAGTAGAAATGCAAATCAGAAAATTGCAAAGACGGCAACTTATATTGACGAAAAGTGTTTTACAAAAAAAAACCTAGTAGAGGAATGCTTCTACTACTAGAAAAATTAAAATAAAGAAAAGCAAACACAAATCCTCTAGATAGATGGTGAAGAAGAGGGCTTCTTGCTCCAAGGCTGGTGGCTCCCAATCTTGAAAAGACTCCTTCAACTCCTTCCTTGAAGTGCTCCGCCAAGGTGATGTCCTCCAAGGCAAGCCCTAAGGGGGTGTGCCTAAGCTTCTCTCCAAGGGTGGACATCCACCCTAGGTCCTTCTCCCTTGCCTTGCCATCCTCCTTGAAGTGGAAGAGTCCTCCTCCTTGGTGTGGCTCAAGTTGAAGAGAGTGGGGAGAAGGCACCAAAAGGGCTGGTGATGTGCCCCTTTAATCTCCTTCTCTACTCCTTCTTCTTGGCCATAGGTATACGTGGTTTAGGTAGCAAATTACACTAATGGAGGATGCCTCCAAATGGTGGTAGGTGGTGTGTTTTTATAGAATAGGAAGGGGGCTAAAGTGTCCCTTGAAATGGAGGGCCAAGATGGAATGATGGAGGTGGTTAAGGATCCAATGGCCAAGGGTGTTTGGCACCACCTTAAGAGACACCAAGGGGATAGTTATGGGGGTTGACACCCCTTGATGTTGGCGCCAAAAAGGGTTCTATAAGGTGGTCTAAATTGGCGCCAAGAGGGATTCTAGAAGGAGGGGTAGGTGGATGGCTAGGATGGCTTATGTGGGTAGGTGTAGGGTGGATTAAGGGCTGAAAGTTGGTGCCAAAATAGAGGTGTTTAGGGGTAGTTTTTGGCGCCAACTTAAGGTGTCTTTTGGTGGTGATAATGGGGTGAAGGGATGGCTAGGAGGTGGTGCCAACTTGAGTAGGGTAGCTAGCTTAGGTAGGCTTAAGTTGGTGGAGCTAGCTAGGGTTGACTTTGAAGGTGGTGGATGGCCAAGGAGCTGGTTGCTAGCTAGGCTAAGCTAAGCTAAGCTAAGCTAAGCTAGCTTAGCTAATGGAGGAGTAGAGGAGAAGGTGTTGGAGCTAGGGTTTGGAGGGAGGAGCTGAGGAGGAGAAGTCAGGAGCTGAAACTGGAGCTGGCTGCTACTGAAGAGGCTGGCATGGAGCTACTCTAGCTGGCTTATCTTGCTAGTTCTTTGCTAGCTGCTAAGACAAGTTTAAGTGAGCTGGCTTCTACCACAATGAGCTAAGGTGAGCTGGGTCTGGTTCTCTCGGGGAGGGTCAAGCTGGTTGAGGCAGCTAAGGTAGCTTCGCTCAACTGAGTTGTGCTAAGCTGAGTCCCCGGGAGCTGGACTTGAGCTTCCTAAGCTGGGATGAGTTCTTCTTCAGCTGGTTGGAGTTGCGTGGAGTTGGATGTAGCTGGATCTGAGCTGGGGTGAACTCCTGTTAACTCAGCTGAGCTAGCTAGAGCTCCCGGTGGACTAGTGGGAGCTGAGATGAGCTAGACTCAACTAAGTTGAGTTGGATCTGAGCTGACTTGAGCTAGGGTGCGCTAAGATGAACTCTCTTGAGCTGCCATTCAACTGAGATTAGCTGAATAGAGCTGGGATGAGCTAACCCTAGTTCAAGTGAGCTAGGTTCCAGCTGCAGTGAGCTGGATCAAGCTGAGGTGAGCTGGATCAAGCTGAGGTGAGCTGGATTAGGCTGAGTTCCAGCTAGTCTGGGCTTCTCCTTCACCATTTACCTTCTTGAGTGCTAGGGTTTTAGGGATCTATATATCTGTACATCCCTAACACTCACAAAAACATATTAAAAAGACAATAAAAAAATGTAATGCATGCCTAACCTATTTTATGCCAAAATGCAGCCCAAAAACCTGTTTGCAGAGTAAAATCCTAAGAGCTAGGTTTGTTTTAATGCATAAGAATGATGATAAACTAGCATTTATCACTTCCCGATCTTGGATGGCTTCGAATACATCTCACTCGCAGTTGACTATGTTTCCAAGTGGAAAGAAGCCATTCCGACCCGAACCAACAATCATAAAGTTGCTATAAAATTCATTCATTAAAACATTTTCTCAAGGTTCGGGATCCCACGTGCTATAATTTCCGACGGAGGGACCCATTTCACAAATGCTCAGTTCAGGTCATTGATGACCAAATACGGGGTGTCACACCGAATCTCTACTCCTTACCACCCCCAAACTAATGGTCTAGCTGAGCTATCTAACTGAGAGATCAAGAAGATCCTTCAGGTTACTGTTAGACCTGATAGAAAAGATTGGTCTTCTCGGCTTTCGAAAGCATTGTGGGCCTATAGGACCGCTCACAAGACCCAATTAGGAATGTCTCCCTTTAGACTAGTGTATAGGAAGGCATGTCACCTCCCCGTCGAATTGGAGCATAAAGCCTATTGGGCAGTACGGAATTGTAATCTAGATCTTTCTAAGGCTAGAACCCATAGAAGACTTCAAATAAGCGAGATCGATGAATTACGCCACGACGCGTATGAGAACTCGCGAATTTACAAAGAATGGGTTGAAGCTTTTCACAACAAACACATTTCTAGAAAGGTCTTTCATCCTGGTCAAAAGGTTTTTCTCTTTGATGCCCGACTCAAATTATTCCCAGGAAAGCTACGATCTAAGTAGGTCGGACCTTACCTAGTCCGACAAATCTTTGGAAATGGAGCCATTGAAATCAGCCCACTCAGCCAAGATTCTGAACCCTTTGTTGTGAACGGTCAGAGACTCAAACCATTCATTGACATGACGGATATAGATTTGGCTGAGTCATCCTTTACCCTTAATTCCTCTTGAGCTCATTGCGCCCAGTTGATGGCGTAAAACTCAGCGCTTAACGGGAGGCAACCCGTCATTCTTTGAAAAACCCGAAACCTTTTTTGACATCTCTATGCGGAATTCATATTGCACTTTAGGGTTCATCCATTAGAACAGTCGACTTCACCTCAGGTATCCCTACCCGAGATTAGAAATCATTCGCAACAAGTCACTTCGACCCATTCACTCACCACACACCTGTCCTAATGCATGAACTAAGCTGAAATCAAACCCACCTAATTTACAATGGAGACATTGCAAATCTTAGCCATGGGGGGGTATGAAAGTGCAAAATGTCAGGAAAATTCATATCAAGAAAGGGTTTCAATTAAAAAAAAAAAAAGACTTGAAGGAGGGGAGGAACAATTCAAGGTCATGCAAATGAGAGGAGGAAAAGGTAAAATGCCAAAAAAGGAGCACAAAATGAAAATGAAAAGAAATAGTCATTAGTAAAAGATTAAGGAATTAACTGAAGTTCTAGACCAGATCAAGAAAAGAAATAAAAGAAAAAGTGTTAAGGAGACATAACAAGAGATTAGCAGGAACGCTGGTCTTAGGCCTCTTGGGCTAGATTTGTTAGCTTAAAAATTCACGTATCCGCTAAAATTTGGATAATCCTCAAGAGGTTGGGGAAAATGCGAAGCTTGAGTATTAGGTCTAAGGCTTAGGAAGTATTCGGCCTCGTTAACTAACCTCCGATTTGCGAGATTCGGTAACCTAAGCACCCCAAATTCACACACAGTCCGGTTCAGTGCGCATAAACATCCAAATCACACAAAAGCGTTTAATGTTCTACAAAAGTCACCTAGATTAGGAGCGGCCAATCAACACAAGTTGATTTGGACGAGTTCCCAGCGTGGAGAGGCGGGAAATTCCCCTCGAAGATGCGTAACAACATATCGTCTCCTCAGTGCTTGTCTCTTAGGATATTTAAATATCCTACTGGGGGCATGTAAGCACTCTGCTGGTTCAGATACTATGGGCGGCATTATCACGAAATGTTGATCGCCAGGGTCTGAATTTGGCCACGGAATCCCATGGGCGGGATTATCTCGAAATCTCGAAAGGCAGGGTTCTGGGTGTTGCCATGGGCAGGATTATCTTGAAATCTCGAAAGCCAGGGACCCTTGAGGATTGATGATGGGGACGAGGAATCCGATACAAACCGTGTTGAGAAGCTAATCCGAAGCTAGAAATAAAAAGAAAAGAGAGAGAAAATCTCTCCAAACAAATAAATCTTCTATCTCTCTCTTACAAAAATGCACTACAAACTGAACTTAGGCTAAGAATGTCTTAAGCATGGGTGCTTTACCCGCGGAGTCCAACAAACCCTAGGTTAGTTTCTGTGGGCCTTAGAAACCTTTGCGGAGGACTGAGGCTAAAGCGGAATAGGTCCGGATTTTGGTTGGTACTTGAATACTTCTAGGCCTATTGTCGGCATTCTAACCTAATCACAAAAGAAAAAGAAAAGCACTTACACTCAGGGTCTAGAACAGAAGTTAAAACCATGAAATTTTGCTAAGGGACTAGCAAAAGCTAGGCATGGGGGTATGATGAGAGCCTCATCATGAGCCATAACTAGCTCATTTTGACATGATAAAGAGAATAAAAGCTCCTACATAACCTACAAGAGGGCTTAATTGAAGAAATAAGTGTTTTGAAAAGAAAACATGAAATAAAGGTTAAAACTGTAATTTTACATTGCAATACATAAACAGGATTTATCAGAGGCAAAACATAGGTCAAATGGTCTAAATAAGATAAAAAGTTGGTTGAGTCAATCAGAAATGGGTTTATGTGCAATCCAGGAATTAAATGACATTTAATAACCCTAAACCAGACCCGCTTAAATCAACAAGGTTTCGGTCAGGATAAAAATCAAGTAAGCCCTCTAAAAATCATGGGAAAATATCCCCTAGGATTTAGAACACTTAATTTGGCCTTTGGAACCCAGTTTGACCTAGATTAGGGTCCTAGCTCATCAATTAACCTAATTTGGGTTTTTACACAAAATATCCAGGCAAACATAGTAAAACCTAAAATCCAACTTCACTATTGGATTCCTTACGTCCATATTAGGTTTATACCAAAATTTGGATCTAAGGGGAGGTCATCTTGACCTACTTTGCAATTTAGTGCACCCAAATCATAATTTGGTCCCTATCTTTTGAAAATCATCGCAAAGAGCCCCCTAACTTCCTCGCCAACCTTACAATCAGGTCCTTCCACCATTATTGGGGCAGAATCCTTCTCCAGTGAGGATTAGAGAGGGAATACTCTCTGATTCCTCAGAGATCCCCTCCAAGAAATGGAAGGGAGATTCTCTGCGGAATTCCCTCCCATCTGAGGACTGCCATGATCTCTGATTTGATCCCAATCTCTCGTGCGAGCGCACGAGAGATTTGGGCATCCACCCACTTTCCTTCTTCGACGAGCCGTCGGAGATGATTGCGCGCCCTCCACGCACTAGAAAGTTTGGCCAGCGCCTATAAAAGAATCCCCAAGTCTGGCAGCTCAAATTCAGACTTGTCTTGGCGAAGATTCTCCCAAATTTTCTTCTCTTCTATCTTCGGCCAAGGAACCCGCAAGCTCCGGTGACCTCCTCCCCTCCTCGTCACTCTGCTACCATACCAGCAGAAGAGTCCACTTCGCCTCTTCCTCCCGCGTTGCACCCTACCAAGCGTGCGTTCCCTCGACCTCTTCCTCATCGCCGCTCCCTCCCTTAGGGTGCTTCTTCTCCAACGACGGCAGCTACAAGCCGTCCACTCCGCTGCCTCCTCTTCCAGAACAGTCCAGATACATTCCCCATCTTCCCCTCTCTCTTTTCCCCCTTGCATTTCATTTAATTACCCCTTGACCATGCCTGACCACCGCCATCTTCCATCCCTCCGACCAACCTCCGGCGAATCGCTCCCGTCGCTCCACACTTCCGCACGACTCACTGACCAACTCAGAGGCTCCGCCTCACCACAAGGAACATCCTCCGCCTACCCACTGCTGCTCTACACCCACACAACACTCCCCCGAGCACACCCACATCTCCGGTCACAGGACGACCTAGGCACGCACGCCTAGGTCATCCCACAACCTGCTGCACCTTGCACCACCTTCGTCGTGCCACGGCTAAGGTCCTCCGGTGATCTGATTAAGCTGAGAGGCTTGTTTTCTGTCTGACAGTTTTCAAGCCCCAGCCGCCATTGACGACGGTGGAAGCTGCTTCCAAGCACGCTCCAGGCTCCGTGGCTTCAGGAATTCAGCTGCTGCAGATTGGAGTAAGTTGCGTGCAGGCAGCCAATTAGCCAGTGAAGAGAGTTGAGGCAGCGGCTGAGTAGAGAGTGAACAATCATCCTGTGGGCGCGCGCGAGAGTAGGGTGGGACTAATAGTCCCACATCGGTAATCTGCGAGGCACAGGTACGGTTTAAATTGAATTTGTGTTATTCTCTTATCGCCTCCGAACGCATAGGGGTGAGGTCCCTCACCTAACGCTCGCCTCGTCCGCGGTTTCACCTCATGGATCTGGCAGGATCCGACCCACACCCTATCTGAGCACACCTCGCGCATCACCCTCACGCCGGTGCGCCTGGTCCGGGATACGAAACGTGACCCGATTACCCGCAGCTCTGGGAGAGCGTCCTGTGAGTGATTTGTAGAGAGAGAGAGATGTGCGGGTAGAGGGAAGGGGGTAGGTTTTTCTGTGTTGTGTGCAGGCAGGCCGAGCACTGAAGAGAAGAAGCTCAACCGCAGGAAGGAGAAGAGAAGAAGAAGCTCTGAAGAAAAGGCTGAGCAAGGCAGAAAGAAGGAAGAAGAAAGAAAGGCAAGGCAGAAAGACCAAGGAAGAAAAAGCCTTCGTAGAAGAAAAGAGAAGAGAATCCAAAGAAGAAGAAGAAGACAGAAGAGAAAAGAAGAAGGTAGGAAGAAGACCTGTAGATCAAAAGAAAAGAAAAGAAGAGCCTACGCAGAAGAAGAAGGCAGAAGAGAGAAGTAAGGAGGAAGGCTGCAGAGAAAGCAAAAATCAAAAAGAAGGCCAAAACAGGAAGAAGAATAGCTACATTTAAGACGTCTGATATAGAAATTAGACGTCCAATCCTGTTAGTTTTTAGCAACTTTCTATAAATCTCTCTTTGAATCAATTGTCTTTCATTTAAAAGTTGTATTCTTTAGTTTTTAAAAGTACATAGATTGCTCCATGTGTTCGACCTCGGATACTCTGGTTTTCGAGTAAAAAATTCTTTATTTGTTTTGAACGCTTTTTCGACTATATTACGTGTTATTCTTTAAAACCCGATCAAGCGCGAAAAACAACTAGCCCCATGTTGACCTCTTCAGCAGCTGCCAACTCCACTTCAGCTCTAGATTCTTCAGATCCAGCTCTTCCCTCCAAACCATAGCTCCAACACCTCCTCCTCTACTACACCATTAGCTAAGCTAGCTTAGGTTAGCATTTCTTAGCTAACATCCATCTCCATGGCACCAAAAACCAAATCTTAATTCCACCTACATAACCTACCACTCCAAGTCCACCTAAGCCTACTTAAGCTATCTCCACCTCTTCTCAAAGTTGGTGCCCCCTCTTCACCACCTTTCACCCCTCAACTAACCACCAAAAGACACCTAATGTTGGTGCCAAAACCAACCCTAACTACCTCCCTTTTGGCGCCAACCTCAACCCCCATATCCATCCTACACATAACCCCTCCAAGCCATCTCCACCATCCACCTCAACCCCCTTCTAGAAGCGTCAAAGTTGGCACCAACCCATGGCCTCTCTCCATGGTTGGCGCCACTTTTAGGTGTCCCTTGGCCACCCATAACTACCCCCCTTACACCCCTTAGGTGGCGCCAACCATCCTTAACCCTAGGATCACCTAACCACTTCCATCCTCCCATCTTAGCCCTCCATTTCAAGAGTCACCTTAACCCATCATCCTACCCTATAAAAAGACCACTACCCACCACCATTCAAACCATCCTTGGCTAGCAAATTCACTCTCATACTCTACCTAGAGCCCACATCTAAGAGAGAAGAAGAAGAAGATTAAGGGGATATTCTTTCCCTTTGGTGCCTTCCCCTCTTCCCTTCTCTCTTGAGCCCACACCAGCCAAAGGAGGAGCCAGGAAAGGAAGATCTTTGGAGGAGATCTTGAAGGTGGTCCATGCCACCTTGGAGGAGAACTTGAGGGTGGTGCACACCCACCATTGGAGGAAGGACTTGAGGTGGAGAGCTTCCACCTTGGAGGAGCATCTCAAGAAAGGAGAAGAAGGAGGCCCTCCTTTCAAGCCAAGGAGCAGCTAGGCTTGGAGCAAGAAGACTCCCTTCTTCACCATATTCTGCAAGAGGATTTGTGTTTCTTCTATTGCTTTTATATTTTTCATTTATAGTAGAAGCATTCCTCTACTTGTCTTTGAAAAGAACATAAATTCTATTTAATTAAATTGCCTTCTTTTTAATTTCTTGTTGCAATTGTTACTCTTGTTCTAGCACTTGTCCTACTTCCACTCCCTAATTACTCTAGGTCTCTACTTTCTTAGAGTGAGCTTAGGTAGTGGACATTTTCATCTCTTAAGTTTTAGCTTAGCCATTTTAGGTGTTGGCACTTTTCCATCACAATTCGCACTTTGCCCTTATTATTTCAAAACTAAAAAAAATTACATATTTAAAATACCAAAAAGAAAGTTGAGATCTATTTGTAAGCAAGAGAATTGAATTGCAAATTTGCCTCCTTGGACGACCCTAGATACTCCCCTATCTAGGAATATAAATTTAAAAGCAAAAGTGGATTTATGCATTGCAACGACACTAAATTGCCTAATTAACAAATCGCATATTTTCACAATCACTTTTTGGCGTCGTTCCTGGGGAGGCACGGCTTTGCATTAGTCATTTTTCTCTTTCCTGAAGTGGATCTCATCCCCTTCCCTCTCTTTTATCTAGTGTGTGCAGGAACTACAGCGGGAAAGCGGGAATTTGGAAGCGAAAGCTCAAAGTTCCTTTTCTTCTCGCGGATTTTCAGGTTGGTTCTCTTTTCTAGTCACATAATTAATTAAAACTACCAAAAAAATATTAAACTTGGCTTTTAGGATCCCAAATATCTTAATTAAGTGCAGTGGTGTCTATTAAAATTCATTGTTTGCTTGAATGTTTTATTAACACCACTTCATTTCAAGTATTGGTGTTCTATTTTTCGGGTCCAGATTTCTATCTGGACTTGAAAAATCAATTCCCAACACCACAGGCATTCTAAAATCATAAAATTTCATATAATGATTCCAAATTAAGCTAGGAACATTTTTTCCAAATTTTAGATCAATTGGCTTTGTATTTAATTTTTAAAAATTCATAGACTGCAGAGGGGTCACACCCTCCAATCTTCCTATTTTGCTACTATCTACGAATTTTTAAAATTTTTATACTCATCTAATTTTTGTGAAATTTATCTTTCTAAAATCCTTTTGAAATTTTACATATCATATAAAATCACCAAAAATTTCTATGGTCAGTGGTAATACTGAAAAGCCCAAAATACCCACGGGTATCATTTCTAGACTTTGACACCAATACAAATAAAAATTCCAACCAATTATCAAACAAATTTCTAAAATCTTACAAAAATCTTTTCTGGAATCCTTGTTTGATTTTACATAAGGTAGTGGTGTTGGTTACATTTTTTGGACCACTACCTATTTAGGAAGCCTAAAAAGAATTCATTGGTAGTAATTTTCTGTATTAGGGTTCAAATCAATTAGGGTTTCTTTCTTGCTTTTTAGTTCCACAACATAAAGGAAATACATCATCACCAATACAACTTGTTTCTCCTTTGATTGTCGAGTTTCAAACTTGTTTGAACATTTAAAAAGAATAAGCCTAAAACACATTCAATTAAATTGAATCTTAAAAGACATAAATACAAAAAAATTGTGTGCTAACTTAATTTGCATTGGAACCACTTTCCAATTCTTGCACACACAAAAAAAAATTGAAATAGCAGGGCAACAACCCAATTAACGTCCTCCACATTTCGTGTGCACTATAGTATCCTAGACCTAACTAAAATCCGTAGCAACTTGACCCCTAAGGCTTCATCAACTTAGGCTTGCTATATAGGTCTTAAGTTTTTTTTAGTTAATACCAATTCTGTCATCTATATCTGGTGTTCAAGCTGAGGGGTCATGTCAAATGACTAGGTGCGAGCTTGTACAAGCACCTGGGGTTTTCCCTAGGAAACATTTGGGCCCAAACCTCCCCTTAAGCAACTTGGCTAGATTTGTTGAAAGAACGGGTATTCACTATTGATTACTTATTTCCTACGTAGACCAAGTCTTAGGTTTATTGTTAGGGAGTCACACTTAAGTTAGGTCTAGCTTTGATTGTTTGAATTGCACACTTTCTCTCATCTCTTTTTCTTCTCCTCCCCTCCAAATCTTCCAAAACAGTCCATGCACGGGCGACGGTCCCAAAAACCACACCTTGAGGGACCATCTGATTTCACCCCCCGCAGCAGAAAATTGTTGTTTTCTTCTCCCTCCTCTTCTAAAAAAATTGAAAACCCAGGAAGCCGACAAAAAAATTCTACTTCCACTTCTAACCCGTCAGCAGACCCACAAGCTGACTTCACTCTACCTCACCTCCCTAATTTGGAGCAACCAGAAATTCCAGCAAGGCCAGGTGGCCCTCCAATTATAACTCAAAATCCAAATCCCTTTGCCTTAATGGTCGACCATTTGGTTCGACTACAAAAAAATCAAGAAGATTTAGCTAGGACTATCACGAACCTAGCTAACCAAGGGCAAAATCCACCACCCCGCCAACAGCCTGTCGTTCCTCTTAAGGATTTCTTTGATCCTTCCAATTACGAGGAAAGACCAAGGGTGGTCATACCACAAGGGGATTTCGAGATCAAACAAGCCATTCTAAACCTTATCAAACATTTTCATGATCTTCCAAGAGAGGACCCTTTTTGTCATCTCGAGGAATTAACTGTCCTTGCTTAAACCACTCGTTCCCGCAATGTGCAGGAAGACATGTGGTTAGTGAGACTTTTTCCTCTCTCTCTTAAAGACAAAGCATCTCATTGGTTTAGAATGGTTGGGCACCCTATTACCACCTAGCCCCAATTAAAAAGTGCTTTTATAAAAAAAAATTTTCCGATCGGTCGAACGAATGCATTAAGAAGATCTATAATGACCTTTCAACAGAAAATTGGTGAACCCCTCCACGAAGCCTGGGAAAGATTTCAGGAACTTCTAAGAAGTTGTCCCCACCATGAAATTCCACAATGGCAATTAGTGCAGATCTTCTATCATGGATTAGAAGATCCATTAAAATGATTTGTGGATGCCTCATGTGGGGGCAATTTCCTTAACAAAGATGCCAAAAGTGTCTATCTCCTCTTTGAAGAAATGAGTGAAAATTCATTTAACATGACTTCAATGGACACTTTTGGCAGAACACAAAACCCTAGACACGGAGTCCATGAAATTGACTCCAAATCCACCTCTGTTCTAGTCACTCAAGATGATCTATATACGTTTGCTCAACGACTGGACCAGATGCAAATTCACCAAAAGAAAATGAAAGAAAAGCTCACAAATAAACAAGCTCCACACATTAACTCTCCACACACTAACCCTCCACAACTTCTCCGAAGAGAAAATCTGCACAACATTGATGCCACATCTGCTAGTCAGCAATTTCTGACTGATTTCCCACAAGATTTGACTGGGAATTTTGATCAAAATATTTTTGATCCCACCTCAAAAAATATTTACGCTCTCCAGGAGCAATTTAGAAACCCCTCCAACACTTTCAATGAAAACTGGAGGACTAACCCGAATCACTCCTGGAAAAACTCGAACCCGATTCCTTTTCCCAAACAAAACTATTTTGGGAATTATGGGCAACCTATGTATCAACCTGGGCCATCCCAGAAAGATATTAACAATCAGGTCATGAAAACTCTGCAAGGAATGCAGACTCAAATGACAGAAGGAACTCGCATGGTTACCAACTTGCAACACCAAGTTAAGGTTACTCCTGATCATCGACCTATTGGGAATTTACCTTCCCAGCCCATGAATAACCCAAATAATCAAAGGAATCAATTCCAAGGTGGATATCCCAGTCAACCCATTCAACCAGCACCTCAGCACCCATTGGGTTTCAATAACAGTCAGGCTTCCCATCCTCATCGTAGAAACAACCAGGCTGCAAATGCAGTTACTTTGAGGAATGGGAAAATCACTCAAAATCCCCTGCCTATTAAAGAAACATGCTTTAATGAAACATAGATTAACTCTTCTCCATCTCCCTCTCATATTGTTCAGGAATCAATTAATGCAAAACAGGGAAACCCTACTCCATTTCCACAAGCCCTCCACTCTTCAAATAAGAAAAAGAAGAAATCTGAGCCCACTAAGAAGGAATTAATGGATTTATTTCAGCAAGTAGAAATTAATATCCCTCTCCTAGATGCCATTAAACACATCCTTGCCTATGCAAAATTCCTAAAAGATTTGTGTACCCCGAAAAGGTAGCCCCGAAATTTAGGAAAGGTGATCCTTCCGAAGATAGTTAGCTTAGTTGTGCAAAGTCGACTGCCTCTTAAGAGAAAAGATCCTGGCGCCCCCTTAATTCACGTTAACATTAATGATACTTCATTTGATTGTGCTTTGTTGGATCGTGGTGCCTCAATTAATCTTATCCTCACAATTATTTTTGAGGAATTTAAGATCAGTGAATTAAAGCCTATTGAGGTTACTCTCCAGTTAGTCGACCGATCTACAATTAAACCAAGGGGAATTGTTGAGGATGATCTTGTCCGGGTCAAAAATTGTCTATTTGCAGTAGACTTTTTAGTCCTAGACATAGAGGTACCAGAAGCACTAAAGTTTGCCCCCATTATTCTTGGAAGACCATTCTTAGCCACCGCCCGCATGAATATTGATTGTGATTCTAGAAAGATGAAGATCATGTGTGGTAGTGAATCCGTAACCCTAGACATTTTTCAAGCTTCTAGGCGGTTCCAAGAACCATATTTCTTTGATGATTTGTATTCAGAAATAGAAAACATCATGGAGGAAACTTTGCAGATTTCCCATTTTGGTTCATGTTTTGATATCAATACGATTCCTGAACAATCCACCTCTTCTCACCCTTCCACCCTAACCACATGTCCAGCTAACCCTCCAGCTGACCCTTTCACTCTCACCTCACCACTAACCCACAAAGTAGAAATTCTTTCGGAGCCGGGCCCACAATTGGAATTAAAACCTTTGCCCAACTTCCTTAAATATGTCTTCCTAGGTCCTAATCAGACCCTGCCCCTGATTATAAATTCTAGACTTACCAAGGCATAAGAGCACGAACTTCTCCAGGTTTTGAGTAAATATCGAAAAGCTATTGGCTGGACCCTTTTTGATCTTAAGGGTATTCATCCATCCTATTGTACACATTGTATATATTTAGAGGATGATTCTCGCCCCTCCATCCAACTACAAAGGCACTTGAACCCTATTATGCAGGAGGTGGTAAAAAAGGAGATTATTAAGTGGTTGGATGCTGATATCATTTACGCCATTTCTGATAGCTCCTGGGTTAGTCCAACACAAGTTGTGCCCAAAAATTGTGCCCAAAAAGGCTAGACTAACAGTTGCCACTAATGATAATGGGGAGAATGTAGCCACTTGAACCATCTCTTCTTGGCACGTGTGCATTAACTACAGAAAATTAAACACTACCACCAAGAAGGACCATTTCTCGCTCCCCTTTATTGATCAAATCTTGGAGTAGTTAGTTGGACAGGATTTTTACTATTTTCTGGATGGTTATTCCAGCTATAATAAGGTAGCAGCTCATCTTAAGGACCAGGACAAAACAACTTTCACCTGCCCCTTCGGAACCTTTGCTTTCCGAAGGATGCCCTTCGGTCTTTGCAACGCACCTGCGACTTTTCAAAGGTATATGCATGGAAAATTTTCAGACCTAGTAGGTGAATGTTTCGAAGTATTTATGGATGACTTCTCTATTTTTGGAGATTCTTTTGACCATTGTCTCAAAAACCTTGAAAGAACTCTCCAAAAATGCATAGAAGTCAATATGGTCCTCAATTGGGAAAAAAGTCATTTCATGGTCCAGGAAGGTATTGTCTTGGGCCATGTTATTTCAAAACAAGGAATTGTAGTAGATAAAGCAAAAATAGATGCTATACCTAAGCTCCCACCACCCACTACTGTCAAACAGATCAAATCCTTTTTGGGTCATGTGGATTTCTATTGTCGATTTATACAAAATTTTTCCCAAATCTTCAAGCCCTTAAGTCAGCTTCTCACTAAAGACCAACCATTTGATTTTATTGATAAGTGCCTGAGAATTTTTTGAGGTTGAAGAAAGAGATTACTGAGGCACCAATTTTGCAGGGACCTGATTGGAATAGTCCCTTTGAATTAATGATAGATGCCTTAGATTTTGCTGTAGGGGCTGTTCTAGGGCAAAGAATTGGCAAGAAGCCCATTGTGAACAATTATGCTAGCAAAACTCTTGATGATGCACAATGGAATTACACGGTTACTGAAAAATAACTTCTTGCCATTGTATTTGCCTTAGAAAAATTTAGATCTTATCTTTTGGGGTAACATGTCACTATATATACCGACCACTCAGCAATTAAATATTTGCTGACAAAGAAAGATTCGAAACCCCGCCTTATCCGTTGGATTCTGCTGCTCCAAGAATTTGACCTGGAAATCAAGGATAAGGTGGGATCGCATAATGTAGTGGCCGACCATCTCTCTCGCCTTATGACGAATGACATAATGACCCCACCTGATCAGTTCCCCGATGAAAGCTTTTTAGCTACTACAGCCCTCCCTTGGTTTGTGCCCATCGCAAACTATTTAGCAACAGAACGAATCCCCACTGATTGGCCAAAAACAAAATGGGATAAGTTCTTTGCTGATATTAATACTATTTTTGGGAGGAGCCCGACCTTTTCCACATTTGGGCCGATCAGGTCATTCGACGATGTGTACCCGATTCTGAAATCAATGATATTTTGACACATTGTCACTCAATGGCCTGTGGCGGACATTTTTCGAGCAAGAAAACTACAGCTAAAATCCTTAATGTGAGATTCTATTGGCCCAGCTTGCATAAAGATGCTCATAACTTTGTTCGGTCTTGTGTGCATTGCCAAAGCATTGGCAACATGACTCGGAAGGATATGATGCCCCTTAATCCTATTTTAGAGGTTGAAATTTTTGATGTTTAGGGCATCGACTTCATGGGACCGTTCATCAACACTGGTGGGTATTTATATATATTAGTCACAGTCGACTATGTTTCAAAATGGATAGAAGCAATACCCACCCTCACTAGTGATCACCGTATGGTTGTCGAATTTCTAAAGAAAAATATTTTCTCAGGATTCAGCATTCCAAAAGCCATTATCAGTGACGGAGGCTCACATTTCACCCACTCACAATTCTGTCACCTTCTTTCTAAATATGGGGTTAATCATAAAATTTTCACACCTTATTTCCCCAAACAAATGGCCAGGTTGAAGTTTCTAATCGGGAAATTAAAAATATTTTACAAAAGACGGTTAGGTCCGACCGTAAAGATTGGTCCACCAAATTGGACGATGCTTTATGGGCCTGTCGTACCACTTTTAAAACCCCGCTCGGCATGTCTCCCTTCCATCTGATTTTTGGGAAGGCATGCCATCTCTTGGTAGAACTAGAACATAGGGCTTTTTGGGTAATAAAACAACTCAACATGGATTTATCTGACGTCGGTATCCATAGAAAATTACAATTAACTGAACTGGAAGAATTACGTAATTTTTCCTATGAAAATGCGAGGATTTATAAAGACCGAACAAAGAAATTTCATGATAAAAATATTGTTCGGAAACACTTTGATGTTAATCAATGCGTTTGGCTTTTTGATGCGAGATTACGTCTTTTTCCTGGCAAATTAACATCTAAATGGATCGGCCCCTTTATTGTCCATAAAACATATCCATACGGTGCTGTTGATCTTTTTGATCCAAAAACTAATTCGACCTGTCAAGTCAACGGCCAACGTTTAAAGCCCTATTTTGATCATACGCCTAATCTTTCCTCTGAATCTTTTAATTTTACTGAGCCAGCCACCCTTGATCACTAATGCACACTACGCCTTGCTGAATGGCGTGAAAGATAGCACTGGATGGGAGGTAACCCATCATTTCTTTTCCTGATTTCCTTTTTTCTTCTTCTTTTAGGTTTTGACCATCCTAAAATTGACCGTTCTTCTTTAAGGTGCTCCCTTTTCCCTCCTAATGCATGAGGACATTGCATATCTTAAGCATGAGGGTTGTTTTTAAAATTTGACGATCGTTTTAGGATTTTCAAAACCTAAAAACATGCATTTTTCTTTAGTTTATTTCCTGCTTGCATACCCAAAAAAATAAAAATGTTGAAAACATTTTGAGGAAAAATTTTGAACTCGAGACTAAGGTCGAAAAGCTCACTTTTGGTACAATGGGATTTAATCTTTAACAAACTAGGGATGAGGATGAAGATCTGATCATTAGAATTTCAGGGTTTATTTTAGACTAGATCAGATATCCTTCTCTGAAAATTCCAACTGAACTCAAGATAGTTCAGGTGACTTGATCCTATTTTGTAATGTGGAAAGTATTTGGCTTAGTTTCTGATTCAAAAACTTGCATGTCTTGAGGAACTTCTTGTGTCAATTTTCACACACAAGCTAACACTTAAAAACAACTAAAAATTTAAAAAATTCCCTTGTTTGGACTTAGAAAAAGTCTGAAGCAGATCATTGGTTTGAGTTCCCACCTCCAAGAAGGAAGAAAATGCTTCCTTTGAGGATGCGATGTCAATATGTTACTACCTCGGCGTTGCTCCATATCTATATTTCATATCTTTAGACAGAGCATTAAAGCACATTTTAGCAGCTCAAGTGCCTTGGATGGTCCTCTACCTATAGTGTCGGAGCAAGAGCTTAAGTTTGCTTGGAGCGCCCCTTTACACCACATTGTGTTTTGGGGCTGTGAGCTCTTGGGTGGTGTCATGGACAGTGCTATCCCAAAGTACTAGCGCCAGAGCCCCCTCGAGGATTGGTAACAGGAATGATGATCCTGACACATCTGTTGTAAGACTAAGGTAAAAATAATCATGGGGAAAAAATAAATAAATAAATAAACACGCCCTTATAAATGTTGGCTTTTCACAAGCATAGACATAAGATTTTAAAGGATTTTGCAAGTTGCGAATCAGATTCATGAGCCAGAAAAATCCTAAAAATAAAAATTTCAAGTCATTTGAATTAACAAGGGGTTAATATGTGAATTTTCTGGAGGATATATTGATCCCATTTTGTCTAATGGTTGGATTCAAAAATAAATCCCGATGCTTATCCTTAACAAATCCCATGCCTCTTGTGTTTAGATCAACCAAGGTGCCTTAATCTCTTTCACCTCAAAAGTCAAAAAAATTAGACTTCCAAAAAATTAAAGTTTTGCTGAGAGACTAGCAAAAGATAAGCAAGGGGGTGTGATAAACAACAGTTTATCATCATTCTTATGCATTAAAACAAACCTAGCTCTTAGAGTTTTACTCCACAAATGGGCTTTTCGACAGCATTTAGGCATTAACTAGGTTAGGCATGCATTGCATTTTCTTTTGTTGTTTTAATGTGTTTTTGTGAGTGTTAGGGATGAACAAATATACAGATCCCTAAAACCCTAGCACTTAAGAAGGCAAATGATGAAGAAGGAGCTCAGACTAACTGGAACTCAGCTTGATCCAACTCACCACAGCTGGAACCTAGCTCACTTGGACTGGGGTTAGCTCATCCTAGCTCCATTCAGCTAATCTCAACTGAATGGAAGCTCAAGAGAGTTCATCTTAGCTCACCCAAGCTCAAGTCAGCTTAGATCTATCTCAACCTAGTTGAGTCTAGCTCATCTCAACTCCCACAAGTCCACAGGGAGCTCTAGCTAGCTCAACTGAGTCGACTGGAGTTCACCCAAGCTCAGATCCAGCTACATCCAGCTCCACTCAACTCCAGCCAACTGAAGAAGAACTCATCCCAGCTCAGGAAGCTTATGTCCAGCTCCCAGGGACACAGCTTAGCTCAAGATAATTGAGCTAAGCTATTTTAGCTGTCTCAACCAGCTTAATCCTCCCCGGGAGCACCAAACCCATCTCACCTCAACTCCATTCAATAGAAGCCGGCTCACTTTATCTTGGCTTAGTAGCTAGCAAAGAACCAGCAAGCTAAGGCAGCTAGAGTAGCCCTATGTTGACCTATTCAGCAGCTGCTTGCTCCACTTCAGCTCCAGATTCTCCAGATCCAGCTCTTCCCTCTAAACCCTAGCTCCAACACCTCCTCCTCTACTCCACCATTAGCTAAGCTAGCTTAGCTTAGCTTAGCTTAGCTTAGCTAGCATCCACTTCAATGACACCAGAAACCTAACCCTAATTCCACCTACATAACCTACCACTCCAAGTCCACCTAAGTGTACTTAAGCTGGCTCCACCTCTACTCAAAGTTGGCGCCACCACATCACCACCTTTCACCCCTCAACTAACCACCAAAAGACACCTAAATTTGGTGCCAAAACCAACCCTAACTGCCTCCCTTTTGGCGCCAATCTCAACTCCCATATCCACCCTACACATAACCCCTCCAAGCCATCTCCACCATCCACCTCAACCCCCTTCTAGAAGCCTTAAAGTTGGTGCCAACCCATGGCACCTCTCCATGGTTGGAACCACCTTTAGGTGTCCCTTGGCCACCCATAACTACCCCCCTTACACCCCTTAGGTGGCGACAACCATCCTTAACCCTAGGATCACCTAACCACTTCCATCCTCCCATCTTAGCCCTCCATTTCAAGAGTCACCTTAACCCCTCATCCTACCCTATAAAAAGACCACTACCCACCACCATTCAAACCATCCTTGGCTAGCAAATTCACTCTCATACTCTACCTAGAGTCCACGCCCAAGAGAGAAGAAGATTAAGGAGATATTCTTTCCCTTTGGTGCCTTCCCCACTTCCCTTTTCTCTTGAGCCCACACCAGCCAAAGGAGGAGCCAGGCAAGGAAGATCTTTGGAGGAGATCTTGAAGGTGGTCCACGCCACCTTGGAGGAGAAATTGAGGGTGGTGCATGCCCACCTTTGGAGGAAGGACTTGAGATGGAGAGCTTCCACCTTGGAGGAGCATCTCAAGGAAGGAGAAGAAGGAGGCCCTCTTTTCAAGCCAAGGAGAAATTAGGCTTGGAGCAAGAAGACTCCCTTCTTCACCATATTCTGCAAGAGTATTTGTGTTTCTTCTATTGCTTTTATATTTTTCATTTATAGTAGAAGCATTCCTCTACTTGTCTTTGAAAAGAACACAAATTCTTTTTAATTAAATTACCTTCCTTTTAATTTCTTGTTGCAATTGTTACTCTTGTTCTAGCACTTGTTCTACTTCCACTCCCTAATTACTCTGGGCCTCTACTTGCCTAAAGTGAGCTTAGGTAGTGGACATTTTCATCTCTTAAGTTTTAGCTTAGCCATTTTAGGTGTTACCACTTTTTTGTCACAATTCGCACTTTGCCCTTATTATTTCAAAACTAAAAAAAAATTTCATATTTGAAATCCCAAAAAGAAAGTTGAGATCTATTTTGTAAGCAAGAGAATTGAATTGCAAATTTGCCCCCTTGGATGACCCTAGATACTCCCCTATCTAGGAATATAAATTTAAAAGCAAAAGCGGATTTACGCATTGTAACGACACTAAATTGCCTAATAAACAAACCGCGTATTTTCATGATCAATGAGCTAACCCTTGTTTTGGTGAGCTAGATTCTAGCTATGGTGAGCTGGATCAAGCTGAGTTCCAGCTGAGAGCTTCTCCTTCACCAGTTGTCTTCCTGAGTGCTAGGGTTCTAAGAATCTGGCAATCTGCTTATCCCTAACACTCACAAAGAGATGTCAAAAACACAATAAGAAATGCAATGCTTGCCTAGACTAATTAATGCCTAAATGCAGCCCGAAAACCCATTTGCAGAGTAAAATCCTAAGTGCTAGGTTTGTTTTAATGTATAAGAATGATGATAAATTGGCATTTAGCACACCCCCATGCTTATCTTTTGCTAGTCTCTTAGCAAAACTTTAATTTTTACAAAATGAAATTTTTGGGAAATCTAATTGTTTCAACTTTTGAGGAGAAAGAGATTGTGGGACCTTGGTTGGTCTAAACACAGGAGGTACGGGATTTGTTCAAGATAAACATTGGGATTTATTTTCGGATCAAAAAATTAGATAAAATAGGATCAATATATCCTCCAGAAAATTCACAGATTAACCCCTTGTTAATTTAGATGACTTGAAATTTTTGTTTGTAGGATTTTTCTCGCTCTTGAATCTAATTCACAACTTGCAATAACCTTTAAAACCTTATGTCTGTGCTTGCGAAAAGCCAACATTTATAATGGTGTGTTTTTGGTTTAAAACTCTTCTTTTTTCTCTCCCCCATGCTTATTTTTAGCTTATTCTTACAATAGATGTGTCAGGATCATCACTCCCGTTACCAATCCTCGAGGGGGCTCTGGTGCCAGTACATCGAGATATCACTATCCATGACACCACCTAGGAGCTCACAACCCCAGAACATAATGCAGTGTAAAGGGGCACTCAAAGCAAACTCAACCTCTTGCTCCGACACTATAAGTAATGCACTGTCCAAGACACTTGAGCTGCAAAAATGTGCTTTAGTGCTCTGTCTAAAGATATGAAATATAGATATGGAGGCGGTAACATGTTTACATCGCATCCTCAAAGGAGGCATTTTCCTCCTTCTCGGTGGTGGGAACTCAAACCAATGATCTGCTTCAGACTTTTACTAAGTCCAAACAAGGGAGTTTTTCTAATTTTTAGTGATTTTGAGGTGTTAACTTGTGTGTGAAAATTGACACAGGAAGTTTTACATGAAATGCAAGTTTTTGAATAAGAAACTAAGCTAGATACTTTCCATATTATAATAGAGGATCAAGTCACCTGAACTATCATGAGTTCAGGTGGAAGTTTGGAGAAAGATATCTCATCTAGTCTAAAGAGAAACCTTGAAATTCTAATGGTTAGATCTGTATCCTTATCCCTAGTTGTTAAAGACTAAATCTCATTGTACCAAAAGTAAGTTTTCAACCTTAGTCCCACATTCAAAATTTTCCTCAAAAAATTTTCAACATTTTTATTTTTATTTTATTTATTTTTTTGGGTATGCAAGTAGAAAATTAAAATGACTAAAGAAAAATGCATGTTTTTAGGTTTTGAAAATCCTAAATCGATTGTCAAAATTTTAAAAATGCCCCCCATGCTTGTGATATGCAATGTCCTCATGCATTAGGAGGGAAAAGGGATCACCTTAGTAAAGGGTGGTCAGGTTTAGGATAGTCAAAACCTAGAAAAAGAAAGGAAAAAGGAAAGTAAGAAGAAAATGATGGGTTACCTCCCATCTAGTGCTATCTTTTACGCCATTCAGCTGAGTGTGAAGGTATGTACAGAAGATGGAAAATCATGTAAATAGTTGGACACTTGATGCCCACATAAAAGGCTTCTTCTAGATCCTGAGAAAAGTGATTAGAGGAAATATAGGGATCAAAGTTGGATGGAAAATGATAAGTGTAGCCCTAGTCTAACCATGGTTTTAAATCAAGTTGAATGCCAAACTCGGGTAGGTCTGGTGGCAAGTCCATTGGAAAGGGTTTGGGGGAAGAATGGTGAAGGGTGGTGAAATTAGAGTGGAAGGGTGGGTTGAGAGAAGAGTGGGTGGGCTAGGGAAAAGATCAGGGGAAGCATTAGGAATGGATTGTTGTTGAAGACAAGTCTCTAAATCACATATTTCGTCGAGCACTGATTCTGAATCTAATTCCTCAAAAATATTATGGTCGGTATGGGTATCAATCAACATTGTCTCCACCATATTTGAAATTTCAGTGTCTGAGTCCTCAAAAAAGTTATCATCATGGAATCTCTTACAGGATTTGAAAATATCTAGAGTGGTAGTTTGGCCTGTGCAGGTGATATCCATTTTGACTGTGTGGCAATTCATATTTGCCTTTGCAGTGGCCAAAAAGGATCATCCAAGGATTATTAGGGCATTCAATAAAGATTCGGGTACCAGATAAATGCCAGTTTATCATTATTTTCATGCATTAAAACAAACCTAGCTCTTAGGATTTTGCTCCGCAAATGGGTTTTTGAGCTGCATTTAGCCATCAATTAGGTTAGGCATGCATTGCACTTTTTATTATCTTTCTAATGTGTTTTTGTGAGTGTTAGGGATATACAGATTGTCAGAACTCCAAAACCCTAGCACTCAAGAAGGCAACTGGTGAAGAACCTCAGACTAGCTGGAACTCAGCTTGATCCAGCTCACCATAGTTGGATTCCAGCTCACTTGTACTAGGGTTAGCTCATCTTAGCTCCATTCATCTCATCTCAGCTGAATGGCAACTCAAGAGAGCTCATCTTAGCTCACCCTATCTCAGGTCAGCTTAGATCTAGCTCAACTTAGCTGAATCTAGCTCATCTCAGCTCCCATTAGTTCACAGGGAGCTCTAGCTAGCTCAACTGAGTTGACTAGAGTTCACCTCAGCTCAGGACTAGCTACATCTAGCTCCACTCAACGCCAGCCAGCTGAAGATGACTTCATCTTAGCTCAGGAAGCTCAAGTCTAGCTCTCGGGGACTCAGCTTAGCTCAACTTAATTGACTTAAGCTATCTTATCTACCTCAACTAGCTAGGTCCTCCCGGGGAGCATTAGGCCCAGCTCACCTCAGCTCCTTTTAGCAGAAGCCAGCTTACTTTAGCTTGGCTTACTAGCTAGCAAAGAACTAGTAATCTAAGCAAACTAAGGTAGCTCCTTGTAGCTCTCTTCAGCAGCCACCAGCTCCAGTGCAGCTCAAGATGACTACCTCCAGCTCTTCACCCTAAAAGCCCTAGCTCCAAATGCCTCCAACCCTACTCCCTACGAGCTAAGCTAGCTAAGCTGCTTAGCTTAGCTAGTCTACCTCCATGGCACCAAAACCTTCTACCATACTACCCTACTACTTAAGCTCCGGCAAAAAGACCACCTACTCCAACTTTATTTTGGTGAAAACTATCCCTTCCATCACCACCCTACATCTACCATCAAAACTCATCTCCACCCTCCATTTTTTCCCTCCAAAATCAATACCTTCTCGAAGGTATTTTTGGAGGGAAAACCAAGGCACCTCTTCATTTCCCTCCCATTTTTCCCTCCAAAAATATCCAAGCACCCCTTCATTTCCCTCCAGAAAAACACCATAACCACCCCCATCCCATCCTATAAATACCCTACCCTACCACCACATAATTCCCATCCTCCATTAATGTATTATTCTACCTATACCCACCTACACCTACGGCCAAGAAGGAGTAGAGAAGAAGATTAAGGGGGCACATCACCTGCCCCTTTGGTGCCTTCTTCTCTGCACTCTCTTCAACTTGGACCACGCCAAGGAGGAGGGCTACTCCCCTACTAGGAGGACAACCAGGCAAGGAGGAGCAAGGGTGGTGCACACCCACCCTTAGAGGGGATCATTGGAGGTGGTAGCTTCCACCTTGGAGGACACCATTTCCAAGGAAGGAGGAGGAGCCCTTTTCAAGCCTAGGAGCCACTAAGCTTGGAGCAAGGAGCTTCCCGTCTTCACCAACAATTCATGTTGATTTGTGTTTTATTTTCTTTGTTGCAGTTATCTAGTAGTAGAAGCATTCATCTACTAGGGTTATTTTTTGTAAAACACTGTCTCTTTTAATCAAAGTTGCCTTCTTTAATCTTTTTGTTGCATAGTCCTGTAGAATTCTTGTTTAACCTTTTTCACTCCCTCTCTCTAATTACTCTTGGCCTCTACGTGCCTAGAGTGAGCTTAGGGAGAGGCTCTACTTGTCACTATAATAGTAGTGTAGTGGATTAGCATATAGAATTTTCTTGCTATCAACAAACTCACCTTATCCTCTTTATTTCAAAACCAAAAAGATCATATATATAAAACACCAAAAAGAAAGTTGATTGCCATTTCCAAGCAAGGGATTTAATTTGCAAATGATTTGGCCTCCTTGGACGACCCTAGATACCCCACTATCTAGGTTTATAAATTTAAGAGTTGATTGATTTTGCGCGTTACAACGATGTATTTTACAAACCACATAAAATTTGTGATCACTTTTTGGCGTCGTTGCTGTGGAGGCATGGCTTTTCTTATTTAATTCTCTTGCATGAAGTGGATCTCATCCCCTTGTCTCTCTTTTCTCTTGTGTGTGCAAGAATCTGTTGCAAAAAGAAAGTGGGAAATTTTAAGAAGCTTAAAGTATCTTGTCTTCCCATAGAATTTCAGGTTGGTTCTACCCTTCTTGTCACACTTATCCTTAAAAACTACTAAAAAATATTAAACTTGGCTTCCAGGATCTTAAATATCTTAATTAAGTGGAGTGGTGCAATTTAAAACTCATTGTTTGCTTTCTTGCACCATTAAACACCACTCCATTTTAAGTGCGGGCATTCTATTTCTTAGATCCAGACTTCTGTTCGGATTTGAAAAATCAATTACGAAGACCACAGGACTCCTAAAATCTTGTAATTTCACCTAGTGTTTCCAAATCAAGTTGGGAACATCTGTTTCAAATTTCAAATCAATTGATTTTGTATTTAATTTTTAAAAATTCGTGGACTACAGAAATGTCACACTCTTTATTCTTCCTATTTTCTTACTGTCCATGAATTTTTAGATTTTTTTTACTTAGCCAATTCTTTTGAAATTTATTTTTATGGAATCCTTGTGAGATTATATACATCACATAAATTCATAAAAATTTTTGGATGCTTGTGGTGGTACAGAAAGTCCAAAATACCCACAGGTATCATTTCTGGACTTTGACACCAGCACAAAGAAAAATTCAAGAAAATATTAAACAAATTTCTAAAATCTTAAAAAAATCTTTTCTAAAATCCTTGTTTTATTTTCTTCAAAGTAGTTGTGATGTTTGACTTGTTTGGACCACTACTTAATACAGAAAGCCTAAAAATAATTCATTGGTAGTAATTTTCTATCTTAGGGACAATTGGCTTAGGATTTCTTTCTTTCTTTTTAGAGACTCACATTAAAGGAAATTAACCATCACCAATACAACTTATTTTTCTTTTGATTGTGGAGTTTCAAACTTGTTTGAAAATTTAAAAAGAGAAATCCTAAAACACATTGACTTAAATCAAATCCTAAAAGATAAAAATATAAGAAATTATGTGACAACTTGCTTTTTAATTGGAACTACTTTCCAATTCCTGCACACACACAGAAAAATTGAAATAACAGGGCAATAACCCAAATTAACACCCTCCACATTCTGTGTGCACTATAGTATCATAGACCTAACTAAAATCCGTAGCAAGTTGACCCTTAAGGTTTCATCAACTTAGGCTTGCTATATAGGTCTTAAGTTTTCTCTAGTTAATACCAATTCTGTTATCTATATCTGGTGTTCAGACAAAGGGGCCATGTCAAACGACCAGGCGCGAGTTTATACAAGCACTTGGGGATTTTCCTGGGAAATGCTTGGGCCCAAACCTCCCTTTAAGCAACTTGGCTAGATTTGTTGATAGAACGGGTATTCACGGTTGATTACTTATTTCCTAGGTAGACCAAGTCTTAGGTTAAATTCTAGGGAGTCACAATTAAGTTGGTCTAGAATTTGATTACTTGTGTGCACACTTCTCTCATCTCCATCTCTTCTCCTCCCCTACCATTTCTTCCATTTTGCACAGGCGGCGGTCCAAAACTCCACACTTGGAGGGACCACTTGATTTTGCCTCCCTAAAAAAAGACCTTTCCATGCATTCTTTCTCTTCTTTAAAAATGGAAAATCAAAATTGGTCCTCTAACCTACATGCTAATTTTTCTTTCCCCTATTTTTCCACCCAGGAGCTACTTAATCAGGCCCCTCCACCTAATTTCTACTCTATCATGGCTAAGCTAGAAATTCATCAACAACAGTTGCATAAGGAATTAACTGACCTAGCCAACCAGGGTCAACCTGCTACACCTAACCAAGCTCCGCAAATCCCACATTTGACCCCAGTTGACACTCGCAAGAGAGAAAATCTGCATAAATCCCGTGATGAGTATAATTATTATTCTGAGGCTTTCTATGGTTCAACGGGAAATTATGCTTATCCCAATCATCACCCCACCCATAACATCCCTACTTTCCAGGAGAAATTGAAAAATTCCTCTAATGGGGGGAATTATCCGACTCACTCATGGACCAATCTGAGTCCACACCAACAACAGAACCCATTTGGAGGGTATGGTTCAAATCAAACTTATCAATCTGGGCAATCTCAAGAAGACATTAATGCCCAGATGATGAAAACCCTGTAGAGTTACAAAGAAAAATAAAGGAAACAACTCGTCTTATTAACAATCTCAATGATCAAATTAGGGATATTCCGATTCAAAGATTTACAGGACACTCACCATCCCAACCCACACCAAACTTTATTAATCATAGAAACCAACACCCGGGTGGATACTAACATCAGAACCACACAATTTAGCCTCCTATTAACCCAATATCTCTGCACCAACCTAGTTTCTATCAACATCAGGTTCCCTCATCTCCTCCCAGTGATCACTAAACTGCATATGCAGAGACTTTGAGGAGTGAGGAAACCACCATGAATTTAGGGCCTTCACATTCAAATGATGAAATTGATTCTCGACCAATGCAGATTAACTCCCCTAACCTCAATCAGGAAGAAGAAAATGAAATCCCAAAAACACCTGATTCAAACCCTATATCCTACTCTCAAAAATTGCAATCCAACAATCCAAAATCAGAGCCCTCTCACCACAATCCTTTGGACTTATTTGGGCAAGTGGAGAGGAATATTCCCCTCCTAGATTCTCCCCCTGCCTTTGAAAGATTTACTTTAAAAGGGCACAATCAGAATCTAGGAAGGATGGTCCTTTCAAAAATAGGCAGCTCAATTTTTCAGAGCAAGCTGCTTTTTATAAAAAGAGACCCTGGCGCATCACTCATCTTGGTTGTCATTAATGACACCACTTTTTTTTGTGCCTCTCTCAACTTAGGTACCTCTCTTAATATCATTCCCCAAGTCTTATTCAATTCCACCTCAGAAAATCATTGAGGATAATATTGTCAAGGCCCGAAATTTTCTAATTCCAAAAAATCTTCTGGTCCTTGACATAGAGGTATCTATAGCCCTCATTAATATAATTCTTTGAAGACCCTTTCTACTTACTACAACACCTCATAGCAACTCTCATTTTGGGAAAATAGATATGAGTTGCGGTAAGCAGACTTTTTCATTAAATGTATTTCTAGCTTCCAGGAAGTCCATTGATCATGAAATTTTTGAGGACATTGATAATAAAATGGAAGAAATATTTGAGAAGTCTATGTTGATCCAACCTCATTTAGTTTTGACTACTATTGATCAAGATTCTATTGATTCTTATTCTAGGGATAATTATGTGGTCCAAGAATTTCCAGATAAACTAGGGTTTGACTTTCCCTCTATTAATCTTCCTGATTTTTCGCCAAAAATATCCACACTAACTTCACCCATCCTGCATCTCACTAACTCCTTTCCCTTTCCCTTTCCATTGGACCTACCACCTGATCCACCCAAGTTTGGCTTTCATCATCAATTCAAACCATGGCCAGATCCAGGTCATTCTTCCATTTTTCCATTTCATTTTAATCCCGATTTGTTTACCAATCATCTTTTTAGCGATCTTGTGGAAGACACATTTCTTGCAGGCATCCAAGTGTCCAACTATTTACATGATTTTCCGTCTTCCGTGCATACCTTCACGCCCGGCTGAATGGAGTAAAAGATAGTACTGGATGGGAGGTAACCCATCATTTTTCCTGCTTTTCTTTTTCCTTTCTTTTTCCATTTTTTGACCATCCTAAACCCAACTTCTCTTCATTAAGGTGATCCCTTCTCCCTCCTAATGCATGAGGACATTGCATATCTTAAGCATGGGGAGGTGTTTTTAAAATTTGACGATCGATTAAGTATTTTCAAAACCTAAAAACATGCATTTTTCCTTATTTATTTTATTTTCCTACTTGTATACCCAAAAAAATAAATACTGAAAAAAACTTTTTGAGGAAAATTTTGAAATCAAGACTAAGGTTGACAACTCACTTTTGGTACAATGGGATTTTATCTTTAACAAACTAGGGATAAGGATATGGATTTGATCATTAGAATTTCAGGGTCTATTTTTAGACTAGATCAGATATCCTTCTCTAAAATTCTACCTGAACTCATGATAGTTCAAGTGACTTGATCCTTTTTGTAGTATGGAAAGTATCTGACTTAGTTTCTAATTCAAAAACTTGTGTTTCTTGCGAAACTTCCTGTGTCAAATTTTACACACAAGCCAACACCTAAAAATCACTAAAAATTAGAAAAAAAATCCCCCTTGTTTGGACTTAGTAAAAAGTCTGAAGCAAATCATTGGTTTGAGTTCCCACCGCCCAGAAGGAGGAAAATGCCTCCTTTGAGGATGCGATGTCAACATGTTACTGCTTTAGTGCTACCCCATTTCTATATTTCATATCTTTAGACGAAGCATTAAAGCACATTTTAGCAGCTCAAGTGTCTTGGACAGTGCTCTACCTATAGTGTCGGAGCAAGAGCTTGAGTTTGCTTGGAGTGCCCCTTTACACCGCATTATGTTTTGGGGTTGTGAGCTCTTAGGTGGTGTCATGGACAGTGCTATCTCGAAGTACTGGCGCCAGAGCCCCCTCGAGGATTGGTAACAGGAATAATGATCCCAACACATCTGTTGCAAGACTAAGATAGAAATAAGCATGAGGGACACAAAAAAAAGGGGGGTTTAAACCAAAAACATGCCCTTATAAATGTTGGCTTTTCACAATCACGGACACAAGGTTTTAAAGGTTAATGCAAGTTGCAAATAAGATTCAAGAGCCACAAAAATCCTGAAAATAGAAATTTCAAGTCATTTGAATTAATAGGGGGTTAATCTGGGAATTTTATTTAGGATATATTGATCCTATTTTGTCTAATTTTTGGATCCAAAAACAAATCCCGATGCTTATCTTTAACAAATCATGTACCTCCTGTGTTTAAACCAACCAAGGTTCCTTAATCTTTTTCTCCTCAAAAGTCAAAAAAATTAGATTTCCCAAAAATTCTATTTTGTAAAAATTTAAGTTTTGCTAAGAGACTAGCAAAAGATAAGCATGGGGGTGTGATAAATGCTAGTTTGTCATCATTTTTATGCATTAAAATAATCCTAGCTCTTAGGATTTTGCTCTGCAAATGAGTTTTTGGGTAGCATTTAGCCATCAATTAGGTTAGGCATGCATTGCACTTTTTATTGTCTTTTTAATGTGTTTTTGTGAGTGTTAGGGATATACAGATTGCCAGAACTCCAAAATCCTAGCACTCAAGAAGGCAACTGGTGAAGAACCTCAGACTAGCTGGAACTCAGCTTCATCCAGCTCACCATAGTTGGATTCTAGCTCACTTATACTAGGGTTAGCTCATCTTAGCTCCATTCATCTCATCTCAGCTGATTGGCAGCTCAAGAGAGCCCATCTTAGCTCGCCCTATCTCAGGTCAACATAGATCCAGCTCAACTTAGCTGAATCAAGCTCATCTCAGCTCCCATTAGTTCACAGGGAGCTCTAGCTAGCTCAGCTGAGTTGACTAGAGTTTACCTCAGCTCAGGACCAGCTACATCCAGCTCCACTCAACTCTAGCCAGCTGAAGATGACTTCATCTTAGCTTAGGAAGCTCAAGTCTAGCTCTCGGGGACTCATCTTAGCTCAACTTAGTTGACTTAAGCTATCTTATCTACCTCAACTAGCTAGGTCCTCCCAGGGAGCATTAGGCCCAGCTCACTGCAACTCCTTTCAGCAGAAGCCAGCTTACTTTAGCTTGGCTTAGTAGCTAGCAAAGAACTAGTAATCTAAGCAAACTAAGGTAGCTCCTTGCAGCTCTCTTCAGCAACCACCAGCTCCAGTGCAGCTCAAGATGACTACCTCCAGCTCTTCACCCTAAAAACCCTATCTCCAAATGCCTCCAACCCTACTCCCTACGAGCTAAGCTAGCTAAGCTGCTTAGCTTAGCTAGTCCACCTCCATGGCACCAAAACCTTCTACCATACTACCCTACTACTTAAGCTCCAGCAAAAAGACCACCTACTCCAACTTTATTTTGGTGACAACTATCCCTTCCATCACCACCCTCCATCTACCATCAAAACTCATCACCACCCTCCATTTTTTCCCTCCAAAATCAATACCTTCTCGAAGGTATTTTTGGAGGGAAAACCAAGGCACCTCTTCATTTCCCTCCCATTTTTCCCTCCAAAAATATCCAAGCACCCCTTCATTTCCCTCCAGAAAAACACCATAACCACCCCCATCCCATCCTATAAATACCCTACCCTACCACCACATAATTCCCATCCTCCATTAGTGTATTATTCTACCTATATGCACCTACACCTACGACCAAGAAGAAGGAGTAGAGAAGAAGATTAAGGGGGCACATCACCCACCCTTTGGTGCCTTCTTCTCCCCACTCTCTTCATCTTGGGCCATGCCAAGGAGGAGGGCTACTCCCCTACTAGGAGGACGACCAGGCAAGGAGGAGCAAGGGTGGTGCACACCCACCCTTAGAGGAGATCATTGGAGGTGGTAGCTTCCACCTTGGAGGACACCATTTCCAAGGAAGGAGAAGGAGGAGCCCTTTTCAAGCCTAGGAGCCACTAAGCTTGGAGCAAGGAGCTTCCCCTCTTCACCAACAATTCTGGAGGATTTGTGTTTTATTTTCTTTATTGTAATTATCTAGTAGTAGAAGCATTCATATACTAGGGTTTTTTTTTTGTAAAACACTCTTTCAATCAAAGGTGCCTTCTTTAATCTTTTTGTTGCATAGTCTTGTAGAATTCTTTTTTAACCTTTTTCACTCCCTCTCTCTAATTACTATTGGCCTCCATGTGCCTAGAGTGAGCTTAGGGAGAGGCTCTACTTGTCACTATAATAGTAATGTAGTGGATTAGTATAGAGAATTTTCTTGCTATCAACAAACCCACCTTGTTCTCGTTATTTCAAAGCCAAAAAAGTCATATATAAAACACCAAAAAGAAAGTTGATTTCCATTTCCAAGCAAGGGATTTGATTTGCAAACAATTTGGCCTCCTTGGATGACCCTAGATACCCCACTATCTAGGTTTATAAATTTAAGAGTTGATTGGTTTTGCACGTTACAACAACGTATTTTATAAATCATGTAAAATTTGTGATCAGTTCCTCAATGTCAAGGACCAGAAAGTCTGCAGGGAAGACACAATTCTGGACCTTGATCAAAACATCCTCAAAAATTCCACAAGGTTTAATTGTAGATCGGTTGGCTAATTGAAAGGTAACCTCGACGAGTTTTAATTCACCGATTTGAAACTCTTCAAATAAAATCATGGGAATGATATTAACTGAGGCACCAAGATTAAGGAGGGCACGATCAAAGGTAGTATCATCAATAATCACTGAAATTAATGGTGCCCCCAGATCTTTCATCTTAGGAGGCAGCTTGCTCTGTATGACTGAGCTTATTGTCTCCGAAATATGTACTTGTCCTAGATTTTTGGCTTGCCTTTGAGGAGTACAGATCTCCTTCAAAAATTTTGTGTTGGCAAGTATATATTTGTTGGCATCTTGGAGAGGAATATTGATTTGAACTTGCCCAAATAGATCCATGAGTTCTTCTGTGGTGGGCTTAGATTTCTTTTTTTATTGGTGTTGGGGTGGAGAGCTTGTGGAAAAGGGATAGTAGTTATGTCTTGAGATTTTTGTGTTTCATTTTCTTCCTGATGGGGAGGTGAAGAGTCAATGTGAATAGGGATGGGGATGTCACCAGGTTTTTGTGAAGGCCCGGGATCAGTGGTGGTTTTCCCACTCCTCAACGTAACTACATGTGTAGTCGGATTATTATTTGGAGGAGGTAGGGGGGCCTGTGGTTGTGGAAACCTGGAGGCCATTGAGGTGGTGGATTAGTAGGTGCTGATTCGGGTAGTGTGGATTTCTACCCGGATATTGGTTCCTTTGGTGATTAGGGTTGGGTATGGGTTGAGAGGGAAGATGTCCTGCAGATCTTTAAGTGGGAGTAACCCCGATCTGATTATTCAGATTTGTGATGGTGCGGGCTACTTCCATCATCTTTGTCTGCATTTCCTGTAAGGTTCTCATCATCTGGGCATTGATGTCTTGTTGGGATGACCCAAGATGAAAGGTCAGATTAGACCCATACCCAGTAAACTGATTTGGTTGGGGAGGAACTTGATTATTCTAGGAGTAGTTTGGGTAATTCTTCCAATTGGAAGAATTCTTAAATGGCTCCTGGATGGTGGAAATATTTTGAGTGGGGTTAAGTTCTGGATAGTTGTAATTCCCCTATGAATCAGAGACAACCTCAGAATACTAGTAATAATCAGCAAGATTCGTGTTGAGATTGTGCAAATTTTCTCTTAGTGGAAGGTTAGGTTGGGTTAGATGTGGTGTGGAGCTTGGGTTGATGTGGCAAGTCTTTCCTCAATCTTCTTTTGATTAATGTGCATCTGGTCGAGTTTTTGTGCAATCATTTGATGGTCATCTTGGGTTACAGGAATAGGTTGAGTGCCTACTTAATGAATACCAAACTGCGTGTTTGGAGTTCTGCAAAATGTGTTCATGGAAGCTTGATTAAATGAGTTTTCACTCATTTCTTCAAAAAGGTCATAGGCACTCTGCGCATCCTTATTCAAGAAGTTGCTACCACATGAGGCATCGATGAAACATTGGATTTGATCTTTTAATCCATGATAGAAGGTCGGCATGAGCTGCCAAAAAGGAATCTCGTGGTGTGGGCAACTTCTTAAGAGATCTTGAAATCTTTCCTAAGAATCATGGAAAGTCTTACCAGATTTTTGTTGAAAGGTCGTAATAGATCTTCGCAGGGAATTAGTACGACCTATGGGAAAGAATTTCTTGAGGAAGGCACTCTTGAGCTAAGGCCAAGTTGTGATGGGTCGGCCAAAGGTCCTGAACCAATAAGTGGCCTTATCTTTAGGAGATAATGGAAATAGTCGCATTAGCCATAGGTCTTCTTGCACATTTTGGTAACGGGTTGTTTGTACAAGAAGAGTTAGCTCTTCAAGGTGGATGAACAAGTGTTCCCTAGGAAGGCCATGGAAATGTTTAATCAAGTTCAGAACCGCTGGCTTGATCTCGAAGTCCTCCTTTGATATTACTACCCTTGGTCGTTCCTCATAACAAGAAGGATCATAAAAATCTTTTAGAGGAATAATAGGCTGCGGATGGGGTGGTGAGTTTGGCCTTTGGTTGGATAGATTTTGGATATTCCTAGTCAATGTTTCTTGATTGGCATTTAGTTGAGCAATCTGCTCATCCATCATTGTCAAGAGATCAAGCAGGGGGGCTTGATGTTATGATTGAGGCAAATCAGCATTACGAAGCTCCAGATTTGGAAAGTCAAAGGTGGAGGGGTTTTGGGTGGATGGGTTAGAATTAGGGTTAATAGTGGGATTGGAGGTGGAAGTGGATGGGTCAGTGGACCTATTTTGTTGATTTTCCATTTTTTGAGAAGAAGACAAAAAAGGTGATCTTTTTGCATGTGGGGCAAAATCAAATGGTCCCTCCAAGTGTGGATTTTGAGATCGTTGCCCGTGCATAAAAAGAACGGGAGGAGAGAAGAGATGGAGATGAGAGAAAGTGTGTAATCAATCAATCAAATTCTAGACCTAACTTAATTGTGACTCCCTAAAAATTAACCTAAGACTTGGTCTACCTAGGAAATAAGTAATCAATAGTGAATACCTGTTCTACCAACAAATCTAGCCAAGTTGCTTAAGGGGAGGTTTGGGCCCAAGCATTTCCTAGGAAAATTCCCAGGTGCTTATACAAACTCGCGCCTGGTCATTTGACATGGTCCCTCAGCTTGAACACCAGATGACAGAATTGGTATTAACTAGAGAAAACTTAATACCTATATAGCAAGCCTAAGTTGATGAAACCTTAGGGGTCAAGTTGCTACGGATATTAGTTAGACTTTGGATACTATAGTGCACATGGAATGTGGAGGGCGTTGATTGGGTTATTGCCCTGTTATTTTAATTTTTTTGTGTGTGTGAGGGAATTGGAAGTTCATTCCAATGAAAAGCAAGTTGTCACACAAGTTTATGTATTTTTGTCTTTTAGGATTTGCTTTAAATTAATGCATTTTAGGGTTTCCTTCCTTAAGACTTCAAACAAGTTTTGAGATCCACAAACAAGAGTAAATCAAGTTGTATAGGTTGAGATCAATTTCCTTTTAGTTGTTTGTCTCTAAAAATGAAAAAGAAACCCTAATCGAATTGATCCTAGGATAGAAATTTAACTACCAATGAATCATTTTTAGGCTTTCTGTATTAAGTAGTGGTCCAAAGAGATTGAACAACACCACTACTTTATGGTAAATCAAATAAAAATTCCAAAAAAGATTTTTTTATGATTTTAGGAATTTATTTAATATTTTTAAAGAATTTTTATTTGTGCTAATGTCAAAGTCTAGAATTGATACGGTGGGTAATTTGAACTTTTTAGTACCACCACCGGCTTCAAAAAATGTTGATGATTTTATGAGATGTGTAGAATTTCACAAAAATTGGATAAGTATAAAATGCTAAAAATTCATGGATAGTAGCAAAACAGGAAGATTAGAAGGTGTGACTCCTATGCAATCGATGAATTTTTAAAATTAATTACAAATCTAATTGCCCTGAATTTTGGAACAGATGTTCCCAACTTGATTTGGAATCATTGGGCGAAATTTTACGATTTTAGGAGGCTAGTGGTGTTGGAAATTGATTTTTGGAATCCGAACAGAAGCTTGGACCCGAAAATCAGACTACAACACTTGAGGTGGAGTGGTGTTTAATGATGCAAATAAGCAAACAATGGATTTTAAATTACACCACTCCACTTAATTAAGATATTTAAGATCCTAAAAGCCAGGTTTAATATTTTTTTGGGAGCTTTTAAGGATAAATGTGATAAGAAAGGGAGAACCAACCTAAAATCATGGGAAGAAAAGGAACTTTTGAGCTCTCACTTCCAAATTACCGCTTCCTTCCTACAATACCTTCACACACAAGAGAAAAGAAAGAGAAGGGGGTGAGATCCACTTCAAGCAGGAGAAAAATTGATTAATCAAAGCCGTCCCTCCCCATCAACGATGCCAAAAAGTGATACGGATTTTTGCATTGTTTGTAAAATTAAGGTTTTATCATTGTAACACACAAAAATTGATCAACTCTTAAATTTATAAAACCTAGATAGGGAAGTATCTAGGGTTATCCAAGGAGGCGATGTTTTGCAAAAATCAATCTCTTGCTTGAAAATGCAACTCAGCTTTCTTTTTGTTCTTTTTCGAATATATAATTTTTAGGATTTTTGATTTAACAAGGCAATACAAAGTTGATGGTGACAAAGAAAAAATTTACTTTAGCAACAAGGTGGCAAAGTAACCTCTTCCCAAGCTCACCCTAGGCAAGTCAAGGCCTAGGATAATTGGGAAGAGGGTGTGAAGGTCCTAAAACAAAACCAAGTAGAGAATAAAATGCACTAAATTAGGAAAGCAACTTCATAAAAAAAATCAGACTTTTATTCTACACTAGTAGAGGAAAGCTTATAACAACAATGAAAATATAAAACAAGTGAAACAAAAGTCATGGTTGATGAAGATAGTGAAGAAGGTGAAGCCCTTGCTTCAAGCCTGGTAGCTCCCGGGCTTGAAAAGAACTTCTCTAACTCCTCTTTGAAAGCTCCTTCAAGTTGAGGTCTCCTCCTTTTGGCAAGCCCTAGGGTGGGCGTGCCTTGGCTCCTCCAAGTTGGAAGCTACCACCTTCAAAGAACTCCTTCAAGGGTGGGCGTGCACCCTTTCTTCTCCTTGCCTAGCCGTACTCCTAGTAGTGAAGATCCTCCTCCTTCTTGGTGTGGCACAAGGGAAAGGAATGGGGAGTGGAAGGCACCAAGGGGGCGGGTGATGTACCCCCTTAATCTTCCTCTCTATCCCTTCTTCTTGGCCGTTGGTTTAGGTGGAAGTAAGGTGGAAATTATACTAATGGGAGGATGAATTTTTTGGTGGAATATGATAGGTATTTATAGAGGTGGAGAAGGGGGTAGTAGGCGTGGGTTAGGTGGATGGCTGGGATGTGTTTAGGTGGTGGTTATGGGTAGTTAATTTGATCCTATGGCTAGGGTTAGTTGGCGCCAACCAAGGGGGTGCCATGGGAGGTAATTATGGTGGTGGTGGGAGGTAATTATGGTGGTGGTGTCCCTTGAAGTTGGTTCCAAAATAAGTCTTCTAGAAGGGGGTTAGGTGGTGCCATGTAACGAAGGGTTGGGATGTATTTGGTGGATGGATGGATGGCCATGATGGGGTGTTAAGTTGGCGCCAAAAGAGAGGCTTCTAGAAGGGAGGTTTGGTGCCAACTTTAGGTGACTTTTGGAGGAGGTTGAGGGGTGAAGGGATGTAACGAGCGCGTACCCCAGACGTCTTTTAAGACGTCTGGGAGGTGGCCCAGACGTCTGTAAAGACGTCTGGGATCACATCCAGACGTCTGACCAGACGTCCGGGATAGTTTACAGACGTCTGACGAACAGTTATAATCGCACGGGATATTCGTCTGCGCGCCTGTGCGCGCAGACCTGAGATCCGCATCTTCTCTGCGGCTGCAGGCGACTGCGGGCGTCTCTCTCTCCTCTCCGCGCGGCGTTAAAAGGGGGAGGGGGCGCGCCTCCCCTCCCGTCTCCACCATTTTCCTCCTCTCCTGCTGCGGGCGGAGCGAGCGAACGCGAGGGCGCAGCGGCAGCGGCGCAGCAGAAGGCGCGGAGGAGCTGCGGCGTGCGAGGGCAGGGCTCTGCCGTGAGGGCGAGCTCGCCGGGAGCGGCTTGGCCGGCCGACGGAGGGCGCAGGGGGCGCAGAGCGTCGCGAAGAGGGACCTGCTGCGGGCGGAGCAGCGGACGCGCGAGGTGCGACGCGGGCGGCGTCGCGAGCGGAGGCCGAGCGAGGTTCTGATTCTGGAAAAATCTCCAGAATCAGACGTCTGGACTGATATCCAGACGGCAAGGTCGACGTCGGTGTGATCATACAGACGTCTGAAAGGTGAGTTCCGCTTTCTCCTTCTTCTTTTGTCGACTGACCGTACTGAAGGAGGAGGGTTGGCTGTGCGCAGGTGTTCGGATTCGTCATCCTTTGCGAATCCGACGTCTGGAAGTTGTACCAGACGGCGGGAGTGACCTCCAGACGTCCGGAGAGACCATCGGACGTCTGGGATCTAGGAGAGACGTCGCCACAGACTTCTGGACGTCCGGGGAACCAAGCCGAACAGGTAATTCTCTGATCCACCGTTTAAGACGTCTGGAAGGAGTTCCAGACGTCTGATTTTGCACAGTATTGTCTTTCTCGACCCGTTTAGGGCCCGTTTGGGCTCCGTTTTCCGCGATTCGAGTTGCGTTCGTTTCAGAATTTATTCCTCTACCCGCCTACAGTAGCTATACACTGTTTGAGACACTCCTTGTGTTTGATCCTTGTGATAGGACCTCGTTCGGTTGCCGTCTTGAGAGTCACGGAGGCGCGCGGGATTCCCGACCACGCCCCCATTACTTCCGTTGTATCTGGTAGAGTGGTTTTAAGCATTAATAAAATCTGTTAAAGTATGGAACCATAACTAGAACCTAGGGCATTGCATGAACCCTAGGAATGAGAAATGTATGGAATGATAGCTCCTAGGTGTTGCATGAATCCTAGGGCCGAAAAACTAGATTGTATGATAGATCCTAGGATATGGCATGAATCCTAGGATGGAAAAACTAGTGGAATGTATATTACTGCAGTCTTGGAAAAATGGAAAGGAATATATAAGCTGCCTGTGAAATTAATTAACAGCTGCCTGTTATGAACAAAGAAACATGTTTGAGATCATGGAAATTGAGAACGTGAATCTGGAAAGTGAAACATATGATGTTCTGAGATAAAGGGCTGGAACCCTACGGGGAATTAGGAGTGGAACTCCTGGAAAGAAAAGGAATGGAACTGAGATGTAGTTGTACTGTCTCTTGGGTACGCAGTACCAAGGGAAGTACCTGTACCTGTTTTAGTGCAGAGTGGGGCCAGCCGCCCCAGGGACCCGGGGTTAGGCTTGGCCGCTCTGTACCGACTTGTTGGCCCTCGTGTACGTAGTACCGAGGAGAGCTAGTAGTGTTAGGAGAGTACTAGCTACCCCACGGGCCCCGGGGTTCTGCTAGCCTCCTTCACCGACTTGTTAGGCCCACTAGGGCAAACCAGGGTAGTCAGACGAGGGTGCGCGGACTGTGGAGGGGCAAGGCCCCGGTTTGGTTACTGTGGAGGGGTTGGACCCCTGTTACTGAGAGGGCTCTGCCCTGGTTCCGTGCTGTGCTTTGGGCGCACCCGTTAACGGAAACGACTGACCGCGTGCCAGTACGGGCTAGCTACCTGTGCGTTTATCGCGCGTGCCGTAGTCACCGTTACGTCTGTCAGTGACCTTGGGGTGGTTGACTGAGGGTAGGATCACCACGGGGGACTCTCCCGGCCAGGAGAGCACCACGTGCTACTTCTACTGTTGGAAAAGACTGCAATCAAGATCGTCCCACGAGGACATTCGAGATCAAGTAAAGGATCTGAGAAGTAAATGAAATAGTGAGAAAAATTGAAAGATGTAAATAAAGGAAGTAATAGAACATAACAGCTACTGTACACTCTACTGTTGCCATTAGTTAGTTTGCCACTCTACTCAGCGTTTTGCTGACGTGTTACACTCGTTACCTTTTTCAGGACCAGGTGTTGAGCAGCCAGGGTCGGCGGCTGCAGAGGACGCTGGGCCGAGTAGGGTCCAGTAGAGTTGCCACAGTTGTGTACCTTCTTTTGTTTCTGTTCTAGTGAGTAGTTTTGTTTCCGCTGTACTTTTTACTGTTAGTTATATTCATGCTGAATGTGGTTTATTTACTGTCTTTTGGTTACTTCCTCGTTGGACGACTGGGTCTTGGGATTAGTCGAGTCGGTCCGGTTCTCGTGTCTCGTAGGGACTCGGGAACCGGGTCGTTACAAGATGGTATCAGAGCAAGGTCGTCCCGAGAAGTGAATCAACTGACTGGAAAGTAACCAATTCACATGTTTATAGCTAGAGTAGCCACCACAACATATCTCTTGACATGAGCTCTTAGAAGTGTTGTTAGGTACCGTCTGTTTTGACGTTTCCGTTTTGTTTCGCGTCTCCTTGCAGGAGATGCCTCGTCGTGGGACTGGCGAGACTGGCCGCGGGCGCGGCCGAGGGCGAGGTCGGCGAGGTGGACGTGCTGTCGTTGACGTCTCGGTGGACCAGCCACCACTCCCTGGCATCCAGGCCCAGGACCTCGCCAGACTGATACGGGATATTGTGCGAGAGGAGCTCCACCCACCGCCCCGAGCACCTCCTCCTGGGGTTGCAGAGGGGGAGTCCTCCGTGGGACCACGCGACGGACGCGGCGCCGGACACGAGGGAGGGGATGGGCCCCTGCCGCCCCCACCTTCCTCCGACACTTCTGTACACGAGGCACCTTCGCCTGGAGGTGCACCAGCACCTCCCCTACAGCACCACTTCGAGCTTTTCGGGCAGTTCCGGAAGCTGAAGCCCCCCTCCTTCAAGGGGGATGAGGACCCGACCGAGGCAGAGGACTGGCTTGAGCAGCTGGAGAAGATCTTCGACACCCTTCGCCCCCCGGTGGAGTGCCGCGTGGCCTTTGCCACGTACCAGCTAGAGAGTGCGGCACACCGGTGGTGGAGGGCGGTCCGGGGACAGGAGAGGGACGAGCCGACGTGGGACCAGTTCGTCACCCTCTTCTGCGAGCAGTACTTTCCCCAGACGTGGCAGGACCAGAGGAGGCGGGAGTTCGACACTCTCCGCCAAGGGACGATGACCGTGAGCGCGTACCGCACGCGTTTCTTGGAGCTGTCCCGCTTTGCAGCGACAGCGGTAGCCACTGAGGAGGAGCGCCTTTGGAGGTTCACCGAGGGGCTCCGGCCTGCGATCCGGGGGTATGTCAAACCCCTGAAGCTGCCGACGTTTTCGAGGGTGGTAGAGGCAGCCATGACTTACGAGGAGACCAACCCGTCCGCGCGAGAGACCGACGGCGGGCGGAAGAGGCCCTTTCAGCCAGACTTCTCACAGGGCCGGCGAGAACGGAGACACGTGGCGTCCGCAGGAGAGCCGTCACGTTGTGCAGGGCCATCAGTGGCCTTTGGGGGCCCTCGACAGGGGCCAGTCGCCAGCACCGGACCCCCGCCTAGCCGACAGCAGGGACTCACTGAGGGCGGGAGTCGGGTTCCCCTCTGCTACCAGTGTGGCCAGCCGGGCCATGTCAGGAGGGACTGCCCATCTAGGGCAGGAGGTCAGCAGATACTTCCCGCGCAGAGCACTGGAGGGCGCGCAGGAGGCCGCGGTTTCCAGGCGCGAGGAGGAGGACCGCAGTCGCGAGGAGGGTACCGGCCAGCACCTACCCGTCCGACGCAGAGTGTGGCTGCTTCGTCCGCACCTAGAGCTGAGGGGCGTATCAACGCCCTAACACACAGGGACGCCAGAGCTTCGGGATCCGTGGTAGCAGGTATGGTTTCAGTTTCTGGCAGACTCGTTTACACGCTTTTCGATTCCGGCGCTACGCACTCGTTTGTCGCAGACAGTTTCGCAGTTAGTTTGGACCAGGATTATACATTGTTAGAGAACCCGTTCGTAATCAGAGGTCCGAGTGGTCAGCTGTTTGTAGCTGAGGAGGTGTACACGGGTTGCGGGGTCAGCATCGGGGGACACAGCCTGCCAGCTGACCTGATTATGATACAGATGGAGGACTTTGGGGTGATCCTGGGGATGGATTGGCTGTCCGCTTACCACGCATTGGTGGACTGCTTTGAGAGGAAGATTGTCTTCTCCATTCCGGAGTTGCCTTCCTTCGAGTTTCACGGGCAGCCAGTGGACGGAGGTTTCAGGTGCATTTCGGCACTCCGGGCGGCGAGACTTTTGAGCCAGGGGTGTGAGGGCTTCTTAGCTTGTGTGGTGGCAGAGCACAGCCCCGTGGCAGACTTCCAGAGCATCCCGGTGGTCAGAGAGTACCCCGACGTGTTTCCAGACGAGTTACCAGGACTACCGCCCGAGCGTGAGATCGAGTTTGAGATCTCACTAGTACCAGGGACCAACCCCATCTCCACCGCGCCATACAGGATGGCACCGCTTGAGCTGCGAGAGCTCAAGTCTCAGTTGCAGGACCTTTTGGAGAAAGGTTTCGTGAGGCCCAGTGCGTCTCCCTGGGGAGCCCCGGTACTGTTTGTGAAGAAGAAGGATGGGACCCTACGCCTTTGTGTGGACTACAGACAGCTGAATAGGGTCACCATCAAGAACCGATATCCGCTGCCGAGGATTGACGATTTGTTTGACCAGTTGCGGGGTGCCACGGTGTTTTCCAAGATCGACTTGAGGTCTGGATACCACCAGTTGAGGATCAGGGAGACCGACGTCTCCAAGACAGCTTTCCGCACCCGGTACGGACACTACGAGTTTTTGGTCATGCCGTTTGGGCTGACCAATGCCCCCGCTGCTTTCATGGACCTGATGAACCGGGTGTTCAGACCGTACTTGGACCAGTTTGTGGTGGTTTTCATAGATGATGTACTCATCTATTCTAGAGATCGGACGCAGCACGGACAGCACTTGCGGATGGTTCTGGACACTCTGAGACGACGCAGGCTGTACGCCAAATACAGCAAGTGCGAGTTCTGGTTGAGGGAGGTGACCTTTTTGGGTCATGTGATCTCTGGAGACGGCCTGGCGGTGGATCCCGCCAAGGTCGAGGCAGTGCTCAGGTGGGAGAGACCGCGTTCAGTCACTGAGATTCGCAGTTTCCTGGGACTGGCAGGTTACTACAGACGGTTCATCAGAGGGTTTTCGCAGATTGCACGTCCTATGACACAGTTGACTCGGAAGGATGTGCCTTTCACTTGGACAGACGCCTGTGAGGCGTGTTTTCTGGAGCTGAAGGAGAGGTTGACCTCGGCTCCTGTGCTCACCATTCCTGACAGTAGTGGCGGGTTCGTTGTGTACACGGACGCTTCCTTGCAGGGGTTAGGAGGTGTGCTCATGCAGAGGGGTCACGTGGTCGCTTACGCTTCGCGGCAACTGAAGCCCCATGAGCATACCTACCCTACCCACGACCTAGAGTTGGCAGCTGTTGTCTTCGCGCTGAAGACATGGAGGCATTACTTGTACGGTGAGACCTTCGAGATTTTTACAGATCACAAGAGCCTCAGATATCTTTTTGACCAGAAGGAGCTCAACATGAGACAGAGACGTTGGCTGGAGCTCCTGAAGGACTACGACTGCAGCATCTCCTACCACCCGGGAAAGGCCAATGTGGTGGCTGACGCCTTGAGCCGTAAGGCGCCCGCACGCTTGGCCAGTCTACAGTTACAGAGTTGGAGCCTTTTGGAGGATGTGGGTAGTTGGCGACCTCTAGAGTTACGAGGGTACTGTGGGGCAGTGACGGTGACACGGCAGACCAGACCAGAGTTGACAGACCGCATCATCACGGGACAGATGGCCGATCCGTACTTGCAGTCTTTGCGCGACAGAGTACTGTCAGGGGACCCAGGGGACTTCTCTTTCACAGACCAGGTGTTACGCTTGAGGGGACGGCTGTGCGTCCCCAGAGACGAGGAGCTGTTGAGAGAGCTCCTGACTGAGGCACACGGTTCCAGATTCACCATACATCCCGGAAACACGAAAATGTACCATGACTTGAGACGCGAGTTCTGGTGGAGAGGGATGAAGCGGGATGTGGGTGAGTTCGTGCAGCAGTGCTTAGTGTGCCAGCAGGTGAAAGCCGAGCATCAGAGGCCTGCAGGGCCGCTTCAGCCGCTTCCAGTGCCAGAGTGGAAGTGGGAGAGCATCACCATGGACTTGGTGGTGGGTTTACCTGTTACCCAGCGAGGACACGACGCGGTCTGGGTAATAGTGGATAGGTTGACGAAGACGGCACGATTCTTGCCGATCCGAGTCACTTTGGGACCAGCCCAGTTGGCAGAGAGGTACATCCGTGATGTGGTGCGACTACACGAAGTTCCGCGGGAGATCGTATCCGACCGGGATACCCGCTTTACGTCCCAGTTTTGGGCTGAGTTTCAGCAGGCTTTGGGGACGAGGTTGAGGTTTAGCACGGCTTACCACCCCCAGACGGACGGACAGTCGGAACGCACGATACAGACACTTGAGGATCTTTTGCGTGCCTGTGTACTAGACTGGAGGGGCTCTTGGGAGGAACACCTGCCCCTGGCAGAGTTTGCATACAACAACAGTTATCACTCGAGCATCGGCATGGCTCCCTACGAGGCTCTGTACGGACGGAAATGCACGGCACCCTTGAGTTGGGTTGAGGTGGGGACCAAGTGGGAGGTTGGCCCAGGTTGATCCGGCAGAGTCAGGAGGTAGTTGAACAGATCCACAGACGACTCCGCACTGTCAGGAGCAGACAGAAGAGCTACGCAGATCGCAGACGCAGAGAGGTGCAGTTCGAGGTTGGGGACCACGTCTTTCTTCGTGTTTCGCCCATGAAGGGCTTACAGCGGTTTGGGGTGAGAGGGAAGCTCGCGCCGAGGTTCGTGGGGCCCTTCGAGGTCCTGGAGCGGGTTGGACCCGTTGCTTACAGACTTGCCCTTCCCCCGCAGCTTTCTGGTGTGCACGACGTGTTCCACGTGTCCAACCTCAGGAAGTACGTAGCCGATCCCAGCCACGTACTGAGTCACGAGAGCGTCGAGGTGAGCGACGACCTGACCTACCCCGAGCGGCCAGTGCAGATCCTAGACCGAGCCATCCGCAGGTTGAGACGAAAGCAAGTACCCCTGGTAAAGGTTTTGTGGAGGAGCCAGCGGTACGAGGAGGCTACCTGGGAGCCTGAGGCGGCAATGCGGGAGCGGTACCCAGAGCTTTTCGCGGGTACGTCTTTTCGGACCGGCTTCGGTCCTCTTTGAGTTTGTTATGGTTATTTGGACATCCTTTTTCCGCACCCTAGTTGGCGCAAGTTTCGGGGACGAAACTTCCTTTGAGTTTGTTATATTGTAACGAGCGCGTACCCCAGACGTCTTTTAAGACGTCTGGGAGGTGGCCCAGACGTCTGTAAAGACGTCTGGGATCACATCCAGACGTCTGACCAGACGTCCGGGATAGTTTACAGACGTCTGACGAACAGTTATACTCGCACGGGATATTCGTCTGCGCGCCTGTGCGCACAGACCTGAGATCCGCATCTTCTCTGCGGCTGCAGGCGACTGCGGGCGTCTCTCTCTCCTCTCCGCGCGGCGTTAAAAGGGGGAGGGGGCGCGCCTCCCCTCCCGTCTCCACCATTTTCCTCCTCTCCTGCTGCGGGCGGAGCGAGCGGACGCGAGGGCGCAGCGGCAGCGGCGCAGCAGAAGGCGCGGAGGAGCTGCGGCGTGCGAGGGCAGGGCTCTGCCGTGAGGGCGAGCTCGCCGGGAGCGGCTTGGCCGGCCGGCGGAGGGCGCAGGGGGCGCAGAGCGTCGCGAAGAGGGACCTGCTGCGGGCGGAGCAGCGGACGCGCGAGGTGCGACGCGGGCGGCGTCGCGAGCGGAGGCCGAGCGAGGTTCTGATTCTGGAAAAATCTCCAGAATCAGACGTCTGGACTGATATCCAGACGGCAAGGTCGACGTCGGTGTGATCATACAGACGTCTGAAAGGTGAGTTCCGCTTTCTCCTTCTTCTTTTGTCGACTGACCGTACTGAAGGAGGAGGGTTGGCTGTGCGCAGGTGTTCGGATTCGTCATCCTTTGCGAATCCGACGTCTGGAAGTTGTACCAGACGGCGGGAGTGACCTCCAGACGTCCGGAGAGACCATCGGACGTCTGGGATCTAGGAGAGACGTCGCCACAGACTTCTGGACGTCCGGGGAACCAAGCCGAACAGGTAATTCTCTGATCCACCGTTTAAGACGTCTGGAAGGAGTTCCAGACGTCTGATTTTGCACAGTATTGTCTTTCTCGACCCGTTTAGGGCCCGTTTGGGCTCCGTTTTCCGCGATTCGAGTTGCGTTCGTTTCAGAATTTATTCCTCTACCCGCCTACAGTAGCTATACACTGTTTGAGACACTCCTTGTGTTTGATCCTTGTGATAGGACCTCGTTCGGTTGCCGTCTTGAGAGTCACGGAGGCGCGCGGGATTCCCGACCACGCCCCCATTACTTCCGTTGTACCTGGTAGAGTGGTTTTAAGCATTAATAAAATCTGTTAAAGTATGGAACAATAACTAGAACCTAGGGCATTGCATGAACCCTAGGAATGAGAAATGTATGGAATGATAGCTCCTAGGTGTTGCATGAATCCTAGGGCCGGAAAACTAGATTGTATGATAGATCCTAGGATATGGCATGAATCCTAGGATGGAAAAACTAGTGGAATGTATATTACTGCAGTCTTGGAAAAATGGAAAGGAATATATAAGCTGCCTGTGAAATTAATTAACAGCTGCCTGTTATGAACAAAGAAACATGTTTGAGATCATGGAAATTGAGAACGTGAATCTGGAAAGTGAAACATATGATGTTCTGAGATAAAGGGCTGGAACCCTACGGGGAATTAGGAGTGGAACTCCTGGAAAGAAAAGGAATGGAACTGAGATGTAGTTGTACTGTCTCTTGGGTACGCAGTACCAAGGGAAGTACCTGTACCTGTTTTAGTGCAGAGTGGGGCCAGCCGCCCCAGGGACCCGGGGTTAGGTTTGGCCGCTCTGTACCGACTTGTTGGCCCTCGTGTACGTAGTACCGAGGAGAGCTAGTAGTGTTAGGAGAGTACTAGCTACCCCACGGGCCCCGGGGTTCTGCTAGCCTCCTTCACCGACTTGTTAGGCCCACTAGGGCAAACCAGGGTAGTCAGACGAGGGTGCGCGGACTGTGGAGGGGCAAGGCCCCGGTTTGGTTACTGTGGAGGGGTTGGACCCCTGTTACTGAGAGGGCTCTGCCCTGGTTCCGTGCTGTGCTTTGGGCGCACCCGTTAACGGAAACAACTGACCGCGTGCCAGTACGGGCTAGCTACCTGTGCGTTTATCGCGCGTGCCGTAGTCACCGTTACGTCTGTCAGTGACCTTGGGGTGGTTGACTGAGGGTAGGATCACCACGGGGGACTCTCCCGGCCAGGAGAGCACCACGTGCTACTTCTACTGTTGGAAAAGACTGCAATCAAGATCGTCCCACGAGGACATTCGAGATCAAGTAAAGGATCTGAGAAGTAAATGAAATAGTGAGAAAAATTGAAAGATGTAAATAAAGGAAGTAATAGAACATAACAGCTACTGTACACTCTACTGTTGCCTTTAGTTAGTTTGCCACTCTACTCAGCGTTTTGCTGACGTGTTACACTCGTTACCTTTTTCAGGACCAGGTGTTGAGCAGCCAGGGTCGGCGGCTGCAGAGGACGCTGGGCCGAGTAGGGTCCAGTAGAGTTGCCACAGTTTTGTACCTTCTTTTGTTTCTGTTCTAGTGAGTAGTTTTGTTTCCGCTGTACTTTTTACTGTTAGTTATATTCATGCTGAATGTGGTTTATTTACTGTCTTTTGGTTACTTCCTCGTTGGACGACTGGGTCTTGGGATTAGTCGAGTCGGTCCGGTTCTCGTGTCTCGTAGGGACTCGGGAACCGGGTCGTTACAAGGGATGGCTTGGGTTGGCGCCAAAACTAGGGGGGACTAGGTAGAGCTTAGGTGGACTAGGTGGGCTTAGTTGGTGGAACTAGTTAGCATTAAGTTGTAGGTGGTGGATGGTAAGGGAGCTGGGGCCTAGCTAAGCTAAGCTAGCTTAGCTAGTAATGGAGTAGAGGTGGAGGCAATGGGAGCTAGGGTTTGAGGAGAGGAGCTGAGGAGGAGGAGATGTTTGGAGCTTGAATTGGAGTTGGCATCTACTGAAGAGGGTGGCATGGAGCTACTCTAGCTGGCTTAGCTTGCTAGTTCTTTACTAGCTACTAAGCCAAGCTAAAGTAAGCTGGCTTCTACCATAATGAGCTGAGGTGAGCAGGGTCTGGTGCTCCCAAGGAGGATCAAGTTGGTTGAGGCTGCTAAGGTAGCTTAGCTCAACTGAGTTGAGCTAAGTTGACTCCTCGGGAGCTGGACTTGAGCTTCTTGAGCTGAAATGAAGTCATCTTCAGCTGGCTGGAGTTGAGTGGAGTTGGATTTAGCTGGTCCTGAGCTGAGGTCAACTCCAGTCAACTCAACTGAGCTAGCTATAGCTCCCTATGAATTAATTGGAGCTGAGATGAGCTAGGCTCAGCTAAGTTATGCTGGATCTGAGCTGACTTGAGCTAGGGTGAGCTAAAATGAGCTCTCTTGAGTTGCCATTCAGCTAAGATGAGCCGAATGGAGCTAGGATGAGCTAACCCTAGTTTAGGTGAGGTGGATCAAGCTGAGTTCCGACTGGTGAGATCTTCTCCTTCAACAGTTGCCTTCTTGACTGCTAGGGTTCTAAGGATCTAGCAATCTGCTTATCCCCAACACTCATAAAAACATATCAAAAACACAATAATAAATGCAATGCATGCCTATCCTAATTAATGCCTAAATGCTACCCAAAAACCCGTTTGTGGAGCAATATCCTAAGAGCTAAGTTTGTTTTAATACATAAGAATGATGATAAACTGGCTTTTATCAATTAGGTCCTATGATTGATGTGCAATCACCTGGGTTGGGTTTCCACCTAACAATCATTTGTGCAATTGTGGTGATTAATTTGCGTGATTGATTATTTATATCAAATTTTTTATACCACACTATTCACCCCCCCTCTAGTGTGAAATCTCAATTGATATCAGAGACTCATTCTTACGCTTACGGAGTCACACTTGGCAATAATCCGATCACGGAGGGGAATATCTTTGCAACAAAGCACACCAAGGGACAGTCCATTGTGCGACTACCATACTTTGAAGGTAAAAACTATTCTTATTAAAATTATGAATGTGTATATCATTGTAGGAAAATGACTACTCAATTCAGGAACAATGCAAAACTGAGTTCATCATCCTAGAGAAACCCATGGGTGGATACTCTTAACAGTAAATCAAGGAACTCTCTCTCAATGCGAAGATAATGAACGTGTTGTATTACACATTAAGCCCAGAAGAGTTCAACCGAATTTTGCAACGCACTACCACCTAAGAAATTTGGCACACCTCAGAGGCACGTAACACATGAAGGTACATTGAAGGTAAAGTCTGTTGGTGCTAGAGCACCACGATCGTTTGTTTTGATGATAACAAAACATGTGTCATTTAACATTTGCACTTGGAGTCTTAGATTTCAGGGCAATTGCAAATGGAGACGTGATTAGACGGAGTTCGAGCTCGCATCCAGGACGGATTGGAGGAGCTTGATGAAGAACAGAGGAGATTCGCAAGGAGCGATGGCTTGAAGAAGGAAGGAGATGAAGAATAGGATAGATTTCCTTCTCTTGTACTCTTTGTATTTTTCGTTTCTTTTGTTGTTCTTTATTTTTGTTACTTAGATTCATGTTAAAGAGCCTCAAAGTGCCCTTACAGTAGTCCTAGGAACACCAGCACAACCCTAGGATACTTAGGTTTTCTGTAGAAAACTTAGAAAACCAATATAGGGTTCAAACAGCTTTTCCAGACGTCTAATTCCCAAATCAAACGTCTGATAATGCGTTTTAAGACGTCTGACTGTTGATTCAGACGTCTGATAACATTTAGGCTGGACTTGTTAGTTCTATCTGATGAAATCAGACGTCCAGACCTTAGTCAAGATGTCTTAGAAGATGTCTGATGGACTTGCTAGACGTCCAATTAGTGGACCGTTGGCTGGCTTAATAAACACTGGAGGATATGACCGTTAGAGCCTTATCAGACGTCCTTAAGACTTTCCAGACATCTGATAATTGACCATTTTGCCTCGGCTGACCCAAAATCTCTTCTCAGAGATTTTCTAACCGTTGCACTCTCTTGGAAATCCATTCCCATGACAAAGTAGGTTTCCAGACGTCCAGACATAGTGCCAGACGTCCTGTATGTCGTCTGATGGACTTGCACTAGAACCCTGTTTAGATCTGATTCAAGTCAGGAAGAAACCCGCATAAAATCAGATGTCTGACCTTATTTTCAAATGTCTTAAACTGGCTTCCCAGACGTCTGATGCCAGGATCAGACGTCTGATAACCCTGTCAGTGCAATCATTGTTCCTGATTTCGGCCTGATTCTCTTGGGCTTTGCTCCCAACGGCTATGGAAGCTTTCCAAAGCCTTCCAAAGCTTTCCTAAGGCCTCTATAAATAGAGAGGAACCTCTTGCACAAAACACACACCAAGACACACCAAGACACACCCAAGCAACATACTTTCTACTCTTTTGTGTCCTAGAAAAGCTCTTGCTCTCAAAGCTCAAGTTCTACATCTTGAGAGCATCAAGCCTTTGCACGCTCGCTCTCCCGCCGTAGGTCAAGAGAGCAACGTTGCACCATCGGGTGGCTCACGCACCCGCGTCATCAATTCGACGCATTCCTTGCAAAGGGGAGTTTCCTAATTCTTATAGAAGCTAGGTTTAAATCTTTGTTGGCTCTATAAGACTATATTTGTTATTTTACTTTGTTATTTGGTTGGGTATTCGCTTTGCGAATTCCCATCTCCTTCGTGAGACAAAATCCTTCTTGTGAAGAGAAGGGGTTTGAGGTATGCTACCCTCGTATAAAGTAGCGTGGTTGTAATTGAGGTTGAATCACCCTCGTTTAAGTGATTCGATTAGTGGATTTGATCAACTTGGTTGATTGGAAAATCCTAACTCGAGAGGGTTAGGTGGTGGTTTTCACCCGGTTTGGGTTTCCACCTAAAAATAATTGTGCACATTGTCTAATTGAATTTTTTGAGATTGTTTATTTTCAATTCCGTAATTTATTACGTCACCCCCTCCTAGTAGGGAAGAATCTACAAAGTCATCTAAAATAAATTTACTTTTTGAAGAATTTGAGTCCTTCTCAATGAAAAGTAATGAAAGCTTGAATGAGATGTACACTACGTTCACATTGATTGTGAACAATCTCAAAGCTTTGGGTAAGACATTCATACAAGGTGAGCTTCAATCAAAGCTTGTACACTCCCTTAGACCAGAGTGGAAGCAAAAAGGCATTGCCATCAAGGAAGCCATCAAATTGAGGAGCTCAATGATACGGGAATTTTTTTCTTTTGCAAATAATAATGATAATAATAATAATAAAGCATATAGTATTAAACGTTGGGGAAAAATCCTGAATCAAAACAAATGATATTCAAGGGTGAACCAATGAAACTGCAATACATGCATTCAACTCAATCAAAGTAACCACATAAAGAAATGTCATCTCCACAGGGAGGCAAGTGCGCACATAGGTTCGAGATATAATAGTGATTCCAATAATAAAAAAATATAAATGAACTATGAAAATCAAAGCAAACGCAATAAATCATGGTGAGAACACACAGTTGCGAATGCAATGCAAATACAGGAACGTTGAGAAGGAATCACGGCTGTGGAGAGATGAGCCATGTGCTGTCACAACATGGCCGGAGGAGGTGGATGTGCACAGTCGTCGATGTTGAGGACGAAGTAGTGGTGTGGTCATGGTGGTTGTGAGAGATGTGGTGGAGGACAAGACATTGAGGTGTGGTGATCTCCTCTTGAAGTCGCGGTTGAGGTGTTGAGGAGAGGGATGAGAGGCCTCACCTCCATCACTACTGTCTACGGCATTGACGAGTCATTTACGCACACGTTTTGAAATATGTTGTAGTTCGTAGTATAGTCACGCAAAACCCTTGATAAAAATTATTTGTAAATTAATGAGATGGTGAGTCCCAGTCGAAGTCAGGGAGGCATTATGGAAAGGCGAAATCTAATTCTGATCCTCTCTCTCTCTACTTGCTAGAGCTCATGTCGACTTATAATTACTTACATATTAATGCATGAGATGTTGTTGCTACAGATATGCGAGATTAAAATAGGCAACTTTAATCACAATAAAATGACAATGAAGCTCATGGTGATTTTTTTTCAACACATACATTTATATATACAAAGATGATTTTCATTGAGTTTAGTATGGTTGCTACAAAGTGAAGCTCTTGATGAAAGCTTGTACAGGAAAGCTTAAACAAAATGACTAGCTAGCAGAAAATGAGTGCATGCATGGATCTACGAGGAGATTACACATGCATCATTGAGGGGGAAAGAGAGAGTTACACTACTAAGCAGAAAAGAATTGTAGAGAAAAAGCTCATTAAGAACTACTTATCTATGCTAGCAGAAGGAAGGGCATCAAAGGTGGTCTCCAATACCCTTCGAGATGGAGATGGTAGGGAGAAGAAAAAGGGGTGGCCAATGGTGGGTAGGCTGACCCTTGGAGGGAAAAAGGAGAGATGATCTAGCCTTGATGTGGAGGTGGAGTAGCCATGGTGGATGTGGAGGTGGAGGTGCTCATGAAGGTGGAGGTGAATGGTGGCCAAGCTAATGGGAGACTAGATGGGTGCCCTTGGCTATCCATGGGTCTTTTTTGTAGACCCATGGCAAGCGTCTACTCGTGATCGACCAAGAGGTTGGGAGGCTATTTTTAGATCCACAAAATGTGGATCTAAAAATTTGAATTACTCTTGGTTGCTATTTTTAGCAACCAAGGTAACAACACATGGATAAGTGTTCTAGAGAACTCTTGGTGTGTTTTAGGCTAGGTGAGGGTGTGTGTGTGTGTGCATGAACATGTGTGTGCGTGGCTAGGTGGTCTAGTGGTCTAGGTTAGGGCATAAGGGTTTGAGTTAGGTTAGGTCATAGAATTATGGTTAGAAACCCTAATTACTAGGGTAGATGTCCAATTAAACTTGTAATAAGTTTAATTAAGTGAGTGCAAACCTAATTGAGAGTGAGATTACTCCATTAAGTTGAGCGTAGGCTAATTGCACTCTCACTTAGTTTAATTGAACTTATATGGGTTGAGATCTGAGCTCAATTGGACTCTAATAGTCCAATGGACTAGGCAAATGTAATTTGACTATGATCCAAGTCAATTGGTCTTAGTGAGAACCTAATAAGGTTCTTAAAAGGGTCTAGAGGTAGTGTACTAGGGTTAGCATACAATAATTTAGGTTCCCTAGGGGTTAGAATTGGATTTAGGGACCTAGGAGATCAAGATCCAATCTTAATTTCCAAAACAGGGATTGGAGAGGTGTATCAGACGTCTAATTAGAGTGTCAGAAGACTTATACTCAAAAATCAGAAGCCCAGACCTCTTGTTTAAATGTCTAATCAGAGGTCAAGGTGGATTCAAGGTTCTCGCTTGGGATTCTACAGAAATTAGACATCTAACAACTTGTCTAGATGTCAAATAACACTGCAGACTTGGGTTCTAGGTCTGCGAGTTGTGCCTAAGGGTTCTGCACATCCAATAACTTATCTAGACATCCAGATAAGGGTTGGAACTAGGGTTTTGAGGCTTCCTAGGATAAGGTGACCTAATCTAAGGTTGGCTAGGGCTTAGGATGGGCTCTAAGGCTATCTTAGGGCTAGGTTTGGTCCTAAGTTCTTCATAATTTAACTCTACATTAATTTCTACTTAGTAGAGTAGCATACCTCAACCCTACATTATTTCTTCTACTATTTATTTCTAAGTCTTCTGCTCCAGCTCTGCTGCTGCTCTAGCTTCTCTTTATTCCTTCGATCCATCTTCAAATCCAGCTTTAGATCTTGCTTCAGACCTTCATATTACTTACAATCCAGACAATGCACTTAATCAGCACATTATAACATTATTTGATGCATAGCTAAAATAAAGCAAGAAAGGTGCAAAGTATGCTCACGTATGCATGGATTGCACTAAGTTATGCTAAGTTCTAATTTAATTTAGGTCATTTAAGACTTATGATTGCTGTGCAATCATATCCCTATGCCTAAATCTTGCTAGTCCCTTGCAAATGCAAAACTAAGTTATTTACAAATGGGTCCCTAAAGGATTGATTATTATCAAGTATATGACTAGAGATTCTTTCCTTTCTATTTTCAACCTACTTTCTAAAAATACAAACAATTATGAAAGTGCAGCTATGTAGCTTTTGCAACAGATTAGAGTAAAAAACTTGATTTACCTCTAAAGCATGTACTTGACCCCTAGTAAAATTCTAGCAGAATAGGAAAACTTCTTCCTATGGGGTATTCAAGATATTCTATGAATTCCACACCAACTTTAAGCTTGGGAAGAGAATGTCTAAGGAAAATAGGTGTTTATTTAATAGCTCACTCTCATTTGCTGCCACATAGAGATTAGTACTATAGAATCTAGATTTCCAAATTATTAAGTAAATCAACTCAGAGAAAGATGAAAAAGTGACTGCTCTCTTTTGGTTCCTTTGTATTCATTCTTTCTTTCTCTCTCTCTATTTTTTTTTTAGAGCACATAAACTCACTAGATTCACACATATGATCTATATTTGGTGGTTTCACATGGCATTCACAGTTTAATCGAGTTCCCATAACCCTCACACTAAGTTAGAATTCCTCAGCCAGTATTCAGGTGGTCAAAAACACAGAAAAGGTAGGTTAAGGCCATATTTGGTTGATCTCAAAAGTATTTGGTGGTATTGCCTTAATGTAACTAAAATAAGCACTAAAATATGTATAGACTCTTTTCTTCCCTTTTTCCTTTTATTTGCTTTTTATTTTTCTTTTCTATTTTTTTCTTTCTTTTTTTTTAATATTTTATACATGTAATTTTTTTCTTTTTTATATATTTATATATCAACTCGACACAATACAACACACGATATACACGACTTTTATTCAAGAGGCATTATTAAGGATTGGTGGTACTCAAGAGATATCGGATGGCTTATTGGTGGAAGTGCCTATTCTCGGCACCAAGAAAGATATGGATAGGATGGTGTAATTTTGACCTTGACATCAATACCCTCCTTCAGTCGAGGATTTCATAAAGAATGGTTGTAACCATCCACCTTAACCCTGGTTTTATGAAAACTCGATCTCCACATATTTGCCTTATTTGGTGGCTCTCATAATTCACACAAAAATGTATACATAGGAACCGAGAGCAGAACTATGTCTAATCTCTAGTATCATTACCTAATTATCTAGAATTCTAGATTCTATGCACTAATCTTAGAGCACCAGTACTCTCTAATCTCATCTCACACTATTTGGAGGATTTTTAGAAGAAGACTTGCTTGACTCCCAAAACACTGTCCAGGGGTTCAGAAAAAGAAGCACTACTTCTCGACAGACTAAAGACATCTATCAATCTTCACAGTGAATCCATTGCAAAATCTACGTGTGAGTGTGAAAATTCTACTAGATTTCAGATTATAGGAATCAACTAGAGGATAAAGTCCTAATGCATTCTCTTGATAAAATCTCATTCATGAATGCATTATGTATATGTGCTATATACAAGTAACCTCTTATAATTTGTACTTCCATGAAATTCCCTTATTGGGTTACATTCGGCTTGGTCCTAAATTTAGAACAAGAAGGGTGAGCGGATAAGTCAGAAGTGGCTATTGCAAATGATTTCTAGCTCCTAGGCAAGCATTGGAGGTGGAGTCGATTCTTAAATTAGGACCCTAAAGTACATATAACATGCTGCTCCAAGGTTCTCCTAAGTGTTGGCATAAAAATTTTTCAGTTTTGATGTACTTACCCCCCATGCCTAAGTTCTTGCATGTCCTCATGCATGAATATAGAGAAAATAAATTGACAGGGAGTGCGTGGGTAGAGATCACCTGGAATTTCTCCTGAAATTTTACATTCTGCACAGGCCAATTTGATGATATGCAATAGAAATGAAATATGCTAAAAGAAAAATATGCTATGTATAAAAATAATATGTATAAATGGTATTTATAAATGCTAAGTATGCTATGTGTAAGTGCTGAGTTTGCTATTTATAAGTGCTAAGTTTAACGCCTCCGGCTGGGCAAAATCTCAATCAGATATCCTCAATAAGATGAATGATTTCGTTAGCAGGAGGAGGATCCTAGGCCATAAATGGCTTGAGGGGCTAGCCATTTACTGTAGAAACATGCCTAGATTTTGGGTCCAAGATTTGGATCGCCCCATTAGGATAGGGGTGAATCGCAATATAGAAGCCAGTCCACTTAGACTTGAGTTTCCCCACGAAGAATTTTACTTGTGAATCAAACAACCAGACTTACTGGGTTGGCATGAACTCCTTTCTCTAGATTTGGCAGTTGTGAAAAGCCTTAGTCTTATCCTTGTATATCAATGATTTCTCATAGGCCTACTGCTAGATCTCTTCTAATTCACTGAGCTGGAGCTTCCTTTCATAACCTCCCGCATCGAGGTTAAGATTACACTTTAATACCACCCAAAAGGCACGATGCTCCAGCTCGACAGGAAGATGACAGGCCTTACCATACACCATACGGTATGGTAACATTCCGAGTGGGGCCTTGTAGGCGGTCCGATATGCCAAAAGTGCATCAACTAATCTATCGAATCAGTCCTTCCTATCAGGTCTAACCATCTTCTAAAGAATCAACTTGATTCAACGAATAGACACTTTAGCCTGCCCATTGGTCTGCGGATGATACAGGGTGGCTATACGGTGATGTACCCCGTATTTCTTTAGTAATTGCCTAAAGTGGGCGTGGATGAAGTGGCTTCCCCCATCACTAATTAGAGTGCAGGGTACTCTGAATCTCACAAAGATGTAGTCCCGTACAAAAGAAATGATGGTCATATGGTCAGCCCATCATGCCAGGACAGCTTCAACCCACTTCAAGACATAGTCAACAACTAGCAATATGTACTCGAAGCCATGCAAATTTAGAAGAAGGGCCATAAAATCGATGCCCCATACGTCAAACACTTCTACGACCAATATGGGTTGGAGAGCCATCATGTCTCTCCTGGTCATAGAATCGACCAACTGGCATTGTTTACAGCATTTGGCATGATCGTGTGTATCTTTAAAGATAATTAGCTAGAAAAATCCTGACTGCAAAATCTTTGCAGTGATTTTTTAGCCTAAGAAGTGTCCACTACAAGCCTCGCTATGGCAAAAAGATATAACACTAGGGATCTCAGAGTCTGGGATGCACCTCCTGATAATCTGATTGACTCCAATGCAGAAGAGCAACGGGTCATCCCAAAAGTAAAATTTGGTATCAGCTATGAATTTGAGCTTCTCATTTTTGGATAGTTTCGAGGAAATATTGCCTACAACTAGATAGTTTGCAATATCCGCATACCAGGGAAACTCAATAGAGTGCATTGCCAATAAAGATTCATCCGAAAACTGGTCTGAAAAAGGAAATGAGTATGGGATTTAGGTTGGGTCCAGTTTGGATAAGTGATCTGCCACAACATTTTGTTTTCCAACTTTATCATGTATTTCAATATCAAACTCCTATAATAAGAGGATCCATCTAATAAGATGGGGTTTGGCATCCTTCTTTGCCAACAAATGTCGGTGGGCAAAGTGTTTTGTGAAGATTATTACTTTAGACACTAATAAGTATGATATGAACTTCTCCAACCAGAATACTACTACTAGCAGTTCCTTTTATATAATAGTATAATTATGTTGAGCCTCATTCAGTGTCTTGCTAGCATAATAAATGACGAAGGGTTGTTTCTCCCGACATTGGCCTAAAATAGCTCCGGTGAAAGCAGAGGTGTCTCACATCATCTCAAAATCGAGTGACCAATCGGGTGGTTGGAGAATTAGGGAATCTGAAAAAGTGCTTCGCAAAGTCTCAAAGGCACTAAGACATGAGGCATTAAAATCGAATGGGCATCGGCTACCAGAAGATTCATCATGGCCGCGTGATTTTTGAGAAATCACGTATAAATCTCTGATTGAATCTGATGTGTCCCAATAATGATCTGATCTGGTTGACCGAGCTAGGTGGAGGCCGTCAGGTTATAACTTTAGATTTAGCTCGGTCAACATCGAGTCTATTTACAGAGATCCTGTGCCCTAGTACAATGCCATCCCTCACCATGGTCTCCTAGGATAGTACTAGGTTTACCTCAATACATCATTACAGGGTTTTTATGAGGTTATCGAGACACAATTGAAAATCATCTCCAAAAATGGAGAAGTCATCCATGAACACTTCCACATAGTCCCCAATCATGTCAGAGAAGATGGCCATCATACAATGTTGAAATGCCGCTGGTGTGTTGCAGAGGCCGAAGGGCATCCACTTAAAGGCAAATGTTCCAAAGGGACATGTGAACGTGGTCTTGTCTTGATCATTCGGGCTAAACACAACTTGATTGTACCCAGCGTATCCATCCAAGAAGCAAAAGAAACTGCATTCGGCTAACAATTCTAAGATCTGATCAATGAATGGCAAAGTGATCCTTCTAGGTAGCTGTGTTTAGTTTCCTATAATCTATGCAGACCCACCATGAGGTCCAATGTGGGTCGGGATGGATTTTCCCTGATCATTTTTTATTACGTTGAGTCCTGCTTTCTTAGGCACGATTTGGATAGGAATCACCCATTGGCTATCAGAGAAAGGGTATACAATACCCACATCTAGCCATTTGATGATCTCCTTAACAACCTCTAGCATATTTGGATTCAGCCTTCTTTGAGATTGTCTCGAAGGTTTCACCCCCTCATTCGTGTAAATATGATGAGTGAGATACGAGGGGCAAATACCACGGAGATCAGCAATACTCCACCCTATGGTTGCCCTATGGTCTTGTAGTACTGAAACTAGTTGATGCTCTTATTCTTGGGTTAAGTGAGCACTAATAATGATTGGATATGCCTCACTTTCACCTAGGAACATGTATTTAAGTGAATCAGGTAAGGGCTTTAGTTCAATTACGGGTGGGTCAGAGTTAGAGTTGGGGATGGGAGTCAGAATAGGAGCAGTATAGAAGATGGGAGTTTGATGATCCGTTGATTTGTCACCTGCAACATACTCGATCATGACTTCATAAATGGGAAATTCAGTAATGTGTGGATCAGGATAATCAGAGTTAGGGGTGCTATGGTCAAATAAACACCCCAGACAATTGGATCCACGGGAAGAAATGTGTAGTGCATTGGTCTCAGTCCATGTGGATCAAGGTCCAGAAACCTTGATAGTGTAGACGAATGAGACATTGGGTCATCACAAATGAGCCCAATGTTACCACAGTATGCTGATTCTTTGTCTTCACCATCCTCCTCGATGTAATCATAGTCGAAGTTCCTAGATGCCCTGAATATGTCAATTCTAAGTCACTCATTTCCTAGGGAAATCTCCATACACCCAGATGCACAGTCAATGTTTGCTCAGGCTGTCGCCAGAAATGGGTGATCTAAAATGATTGGTGCATCATGGAGTTTAGGAGGAACCTCCATATCGAGAACGAAAAATTCTACTGAAAAGAAAAATCCACACACTTTTACAATCACATTCTCAACCACCCCCTCAGTGTTTTCACTGATCTATCATCCAGCTGAATCGTAACCGAGGTGGGTTCCAACTCCCCAAATCAAAATCAATTAAATACAACAGTGAGAGTTAAGTTGATGGATGAACCTAGATCTAGAAGGGCTCGATCAAATGGAGAATCCTACAAAAAGAAAAAAATGAGTGGGGTACCAGGGTCTTTCTTCTTAGGCGTTAAGTCGGCTAGAATCATGGTGCTAGATTCCTTCAACAGTACCGCCTATTGTCCAATTCTTGGTTGTCTCTTCGAGGTATAGTAGTCCTCGAAGAACCTAGGGACAGCAGGGATGTGATCAATGGCCTTGAGGAGAGGGACCTGAATATGTACTTCCTTGAACATTAACTTCAGGTCCTTGAAATTCTGCATATCCTTTTTCCACACAACATTCCATGTCAGAGCCTCTAGAAAAGGAACAGGAATCTCAGGGTCAAGTGGCCTCTTTCCCTTATCTACCATAGGTGGCTCCTGAGATGAAGGAGTCAAACCATCTGTGGTGGAGGGCAAAAAAATCAGGACTCCCTTGCCTAAATGGTGGGTCATATGTCTTCTTTCCGCTCCTCAATGAAACAAATTTAGCATCGGCATGCTATCGACGAGGTGGTGGAGGAGTGGAAGGGGTAGAGTATGCAGGGTTTTGTACTAAAGGTGGCTGGCCTTGGGCATAACTAGAATATGGCGTGTACCTGTCCCTGTGGCACCTTGGTTCTGCACATATCGTGGGTTCGGGATAGGTTGGGAGGGCAAGGCTCCATGAGTCCTATGCTCCTGCAACAGCTGGTTTTGCATGTTCCGTATAGTCTGTATCTGGTCAACCATTGCCAACAAGATCTGCAAGCTATCCTGTGTAGACTTCTACATCAATTCTTGTAGCTCCTTTTTCAATGCCTCCAAAGGGTCAACCCATTTTGGAGGATGGTTGGCAACTTGGTGTAGCAGCTAGTATACAAAACAAGGTTACTGCTGCCTAGGATATGTGTTCTGCACATTCCTGTACTGCCCGATCTAGTAGTGTAGGTCTTGATGTGGTCTCTGTGAGTTACCGACCAGGAGAAATTCGGATGCTAGTGCCAACAAAGGATATACATCTTTGAGTACAGGTTATTATGCCCATATCCTTGAATAACACTGACGTCATTATAGGCCAACGATGTCTGAGGTGTATATTCATCAAGGGAATATGCATTGTAATCATCGGGTAATGCGTAACCTTGATTATCAGGTGCTAGATTGTGATTATTCACGGGATCATGATATACAGGATCCCATGAATATGGAGAAAATGCATTCCGAGTGAGCAGATTAACTCGAGCAGGAGGGGCTCGGGGTGCATAAGAGGATCTAGGTGCAGCAGAATTTTTGACCAGATCTGGTCGAACGCAAAGTACATCGTCGAGTTTCTTTCCCAGCAAATCCATCTTACCGAGCTGCTTGGCGATGATATCCATATCAACTTGAACAGACTCTACTTGAGCCTCATGGACACTAACTCTCTGCTATCCAGACTGCTAGAATTGGTTCATAGATGCGTCATTCATAGAATTCTCTGCCAAAGACTTGAACAACTCAAATGCATTGTTCTCGTCTTTCGTGAGGAAATTCCCACCACTAGATGCATCTGCCAGATATCGATGTGTGTCAACCAACCCGTGGTAAAAGATCTGAGCCAAATGCCATTTGGGCACACCATGGTGCAACCATTTCCTAAGTAGATTGTGAAATCGATCCCAAGCATCATGCAACTTCTCCTCAAGTCCTTGGGAGAAAGTTGTAATCACTTGCCTCATCGCGTCCGTGAGACCGATCAGGAAGAACTTCAGCAGGAATTCACGTCATAAATCTGGCCAGGTTCCAATTTACCTCCCGGTGGTCTTGAACCAGTATGAAGTTGTCCTTACGAGAGAAAGGGAAAAGCTTCATCAGAACAATTCCAAGGTCTACGTTCCTGGGTCAAGCTATTTCCGCAATTCGACTCAGGTCCTCTAAGTGTTGGAATGGATCTTCATTTGAGTTCCCATAAAAGTAATTCTGGATTAGACTGATTACATTGGGTTTAAGCTCGAACGCATCTCCGCCTACAGGAATCTAGACTAGAGGTGCAACAATTGGTGCTGCCAGATCGTAGAAATTTCGAAGCTATTCTTCTCGCGGTGGATTCTGCATTCTGTCAAGAGTCGTCAAGATGCAATCGATATTCTGCTAGTACTTCTCCTCAGATTCAGCAACCTGGGCTTGCAGATGAGCCATCGGGTCCAGATTACCTAGATTCTAACCAGGTCCAGGTCGAGGTCTAGGGTTAGGGTTAGCCATCTCAACTAAGAGAATAGAAGAAGTGGGGTGAGAAGATGGTCCTAGCAAGGTGACTCCCCTTCGCCTCCTTGGAAGTGGCTCCAAAGTTCCAACTAGTCAAGGTCTAAGTGGCCTCCTCCCTTGCATACACCAACCAAGCCTTGGGTTGGTGTAGCCAAGCCAGATAAGGCTATGACCCTATCAATCAGATGGTCCTTACGATCGGATGACCGAATTTTTTATTAAGATTCAAATTCCTAAAGAGAAAATTTCTCGTACAACCGACTAAAAGTAGTCCCAATCCCCAAAGCTAACCCAGCCAATCTGAACAAGGGGACTAAGGGGATGGTTCTTCCTTCTGCTCACGCCTCTGGTTTCCTTTGTGTCCCGGAGCCACGATCGTTTGATTCTACCCCATAGATTTGGCTAAGGTTTTGCTAAGGCAGTTGTGACGACCCAATAGTATGACAACAAATTTAGGTTTGTTTACGTGTTTTAGAAAAAAAAAATTTAACCCTTTTTCTTCTGTTGGGGTTTGTGGTGAGTGACCCACAAGGTGACCAAGCTCACCGGCTAGCCACTAGACTTGATATGGTATAGGTTAGCTTAAATGTGTGGTCTCTATAATTTTGACCCTAAAGGTGTAACCTAGAGTTCATGCAGTTCTAGGGTTTCAGCAATCCAACAAGAGTTAAATAGTTCTCTGTGGTACAAATGGAATCCAAATAATTTGAAATTTGACATACAGATTCCTTTTTCAATTATCTTTTCAGAGAATATTTTTTTGAAACTTTTTACTATTTCAACCAAATAAATAGGAATTTTTAAATGTTAGAGGGTCAGATATGGAATTTTGACCCCTGGTTGGTTTTCCAATTTAAAACAGTATCAAACAAACTCCAACAATTCGGGAAAAATATGGAAATGAAAGCTAATTAGATTAACTTTCAAACCCTACCATTTTTGGTCAGATCAAATTCGCAGATTGTTCGGAATTGATGTTTGAAATTCAAAAATTTTCAAATCAAGGTTAGTTTGAAAGATATTCGTAATTTTTTAAAAGTTCGCTTCTAATTTGCAAATTTTTAAAAATTTTATACTTTTAATTTCTTCAAATGAACAGTGTCATTTGAAAGATATTTTGAAAATGAAGCTCTTCCTTGAATTTCAAAATTTTTCGCTCAATATATTTTCGGCAATTAAATTTTGAATTCGCTATTTGAAACCTGGCCGAAATTCAGAATGTAGTGGAAAGACTTTTAAAAGTGGTTTAAAATTAAAATTCAAACCTTCCACTAAAACTTTTTTTTCATTTTTTTTAACTTTTTTATTTTTTTTGAAGGAAAAAAACCTTTTCAATTTTTCTCTCTTTTTTTTTCAAACAAACCTAATATTCAAAAGAAACTTAATTTAAAACATAAAAAAAGAAATTATCTTTTTACTTTTTTCAGAAAGCAAATTTTAACTAAAATCTACCTAGGGTTCATGAAGGGAAACCTAAGACTAAGGGAGGAGATGTGCACCTGATTTTAATCCACCCTCGATGTGTGCACAGATCCCCTTTTTACTGTTTGCACATCAGAAGCAAGTAGAGAAATATTTGTCACTAAGAAGTTCTAGAGATCAAAAATCAAGAATCACATTGCCTCCTCAGCAACGGCACCATTTGATAAGTTGTTCACACAGGTGTTTTGAAATATGTCGTAGTTCATAGTATAGTTGCGTGAAACCCTTGATCAAAAATATTTGTAAATTAACGAGTTGGTGAGTCTCATTCAAACTCAAGGAGGCATTATGGAAGTGCAAAATCTAATTCTGATCCTCTCTATCTCTCTCTCTCTACTTGCTAAAACTCATGTCGATTTATAATTACTTACGTACTAATGCATGACAGTGAAGCGAGATTAAAATAGGCAACTTTAATCACAATAAAATATGACAATGAAGCTCATGGTATTTTTTTGCAGCACATACATAAATATATATAAAAAGATGATTCTCATTGAGTTCTGGATGGTTTCTACAAAGAGAAACTTGAGGAAAGCTTGCATAAGAAAGCTTAAACAAAACAACTAGCTAGCAGAAAATGAGTGCATGCATGGATCTACGAGGAGATTACACATGCATCATTGAGGGGGAAGAGAGAGTTACACTACTAAGTAGAAAAGAATTGCAGAGAAAAAGCTATTTGTCGGATGAGATCGATGTTATAAATGCTACATTGTAGTATAGGTCAAAATCGCTTGAAAACAAATAAAATTTATACTCGAATGAAAGTCTGAGGTCAAACACAAGTAGCAAGTAGGAATTCAAGTGCTAATCTCAATTAACAGGCAAACGAGTGTAAGAAAATGAGCCAAATAATGCTAAGCAATGAATACTAATTACTCAAAATTGATCATCAATGTAGAATATAAGTCTAACAAGAATTTGGCATACCAAAAAGAAATCTAGAATAAAAATAGTGGTGATTTAGATCACCAATTATTTAATCTGGATAAACATATAATAGTCAAGCAAGAATGCCAAATAAGCCCACAATATCTAGGACAACCTAAGCAATTGAATAAATGAATAGTGCCTTGGATGTCTGATTTGATAATCAAACGGCTTAAGTGCATCCTCTTCTTCTTCTTCAATGTATATCGTAGCTTCTCTTCTTCTCAGCCCTTGTTCTTCTTCTCTTCAGTTCTTTCCTCTTCTTCTGAACTTCTCTTCTCAAGCCTTCTCTATTTCTTCTTCTGCCTGTCTTCAACATTTTCTCCTCTTCTTCCTTCTTCACACACAGAGGGAGGCACTCTCAGATTTAGCCAAGTGTCACAGAGATCAAAACCCCCCTACACCTGCTCTCTCTTTCTCTCTCTTTAGGATCCGCCCTCCTAGAGCCACAACCCAGGTTATCGGGTATTCGGGTAGAGCGCACCCAGGACCAGGCTCACCGGCAGTGGGTGGTGAGCGAGGAGTGCTTAGGTTAGGCAGGTAATAGGATCAGCGCTAGGCCCGCAGAGGACAGTGCTGTGGGTGAGGCATGTGTGGGTAAGGAGGACCTCACCCTCGTGTTTCGAGGCAAAGAGGCATATAGAGAAAAATAATTTATGCACCTCTACATGGTAGCCTGCTTTTGAGGTGGGACTTTAGTCCCACCCTTCTTCGCGCTGGCAGCAGCAGATGATGCATCCAATTCTAGTCAAAGGCTCGGTCAAAGGGCCAAATTGGTCCCTGGATTGTGCTCCTAGAAGGATTCTGCTACTTCTGGGACTTCCACCTAGGGCTTGCAAGTGCTGGAGCATGCTTGAAGCAAGCTCGAGTTCCTTGTCAAATAGCCGTGAGAGGATGAATGTGGTGGTGGGTGTAGTGTGGAGTAAGAGTTGCTGCGATGGCCGGATGGTGACGGAGTTGGTGCACGATGGTGGGTCTGTTTGGTGGGCGATCTGGGTGAGCGAAGTGGTGAATAGGTAGAGGGGTTTTTGAAGAGGATAGTGTGCCGAAGGTCGTGAGGTGATCGGCGAGGCGGATGGAGTTGTGTAGTAGTGGAACCGCCTCACTGGAGTGGTCGTCGGACATGGAGAGGACGAGGGTGAGCGAGTCAAGTCAGGGGTTGAAATGAGGATAGAGAGTGGGAAAACTAACATACGATGCTAACTAAACCTAACTAGCTACTCTAATGGATGAAAGGGGGGAGATCTGTGCTTGTTTTAGCACGTCGGTGACAGAGAAGACGAACTCTCTGGTAGGGGAGGAACGGCGATGAAGATGTGGAAGGGAATAGCCGCTAGTATTGCGGCATGAGGAAGAATCTGAGGATGAATAATCCACTGCTGGTTTTGCAAGAACGGACGAGGAAGGAGATCGAAGATATAATCAGAGCTCACAGGGCTTTTTGGCTGGAGAGGAGGGAATAAATTGGGGTAATTCCAGTGAAAAATGAGTTTGAGGAACTCAGCCTGATTTGAGGGGTCTTTTAAAGGTCTCTGGGGGATATTTTTAGCTTGGGAAGCAAGCTTCCCAAGCATGGAATGTCACCGAAGTCGAAAATTCTATGATACCCAAATCTCTCATGCGTTCACATGAGAGATTGGGAAAGTTTTATGGCTTATGGACGGATTCAATGGAAAGAGGACTCTTCAAGGAATCTCCCCTCTAATTTTGGAAGGGATTGATTGATCAGAGAAGTTCTTGATTGCGCAGCAATCATAGGTCTTAATTGGCCTAGATTAAGCTAAGACTTAGCATAAGTTAGGGTTATTCATGCATGCATATGCATTATCTGCATCTTTACTGCTTTCCTTTAGCTATGCATAAAATAATGTTATAATGTGCTGATTAAGTGCATTATGTCGATTGTAGGGAATAAGCTGATTAGGAGCTGGATCTGAAGCTGGATCAGGAATAACGGGAGTTGTAGCAGAGCAGGAGTAGAAGGCCTAGTTTAGATGTAGGAATAATAATGTAAGGGGGTTAAAGGTTTTCTATTCTTATAAGTAGAAATAAAGTAGTGAAATGTGAAGAGCTTAGGTCCATCCTAGCCCTAGGATAGCCTACAGACTTCCCCAAGCCTTAGCCACCCTTAGATTAGGTCACAACACCCTAGGAAGCCCTAAAACCCTAGTTCAAACCCTTCTCTAGACGTCCAGAAAAGTTTTAAGACGTCCAGGACCCTTAGCCAACTCTCGCACACTTCAAACCCACTTCTGCAGTGTTATTGGACGTCCAGACACTTTGTTAGACGTCCAATTTCTGCAGAATACCCAAAACAGAACCCGAAATCCTTCCTGACTCTGATTGGATGTCCAGACAACAAGTCTGGTCTTCTGATTTTGGAGTATAAGACGTCTGATTCTATTATTAGACATCTGATACTACTCTCCAATTCCTGTTTTGAGATTTAAGCCTTGATCTTGGATCTCTAGGTCCCTAAACCCAATTCCAACCCCATAGGAACCTAAATTAAGGTGCCATAACCCTAGTACATCACCTCTAGACCTCCCTAAGGACCTAATTAGGTCTTCACTAAACCTAATTGACTTGGATCTTAGTCAATTCCATCAGCCTGTTCAATTGGACTCATTGAGTCCAATTGAGCCCTGATCTCAGCACACACTATCCAATTGGACTTAGTAAGAGTCCAATTGACCTAGACCTGACTTAATTGAATTATTTTACTCTCAATTAAGTTTCCACACACCCAATTAAACTTGTATTAAGTTTAATTGCACTTTACCTTAGTGAATTACGGTTTATAACCCTAATTTGAGACCTACCATGGCCTAAACCCACTAGAACCCAACCTAATCAACCTAGCCACCTAAGTTTCAACCCACACACACCCACACACACCATCCACATGAAAATATCTAGCCTAGAGTTCTCTAGAACTCTCTACCATGTGTGGTTGCCTTGGTTGCCAAAAATAGCAACCAAGAGCCATTCAATTTTTAGATCCACATTTGGTGGATCGAAAAACCACCATCCACCCTCTCTCTCTCAGTCTCCCACGAGCTCCCATAGTAGGCCTCTCTAGAGAATTCCATAATTCTCTAGAGAGCTTCCTTTATGTCTATAAAAGGACCCCTTGGGTGGCCATTTGCACCCATTCACTCCCTTGGCAATTGCTCTCCATTGGTGCCATTCACGGCACCTCCACTTAGCCACTCACTCCACCTCCACGAGCTCACTACCACCACCATGGAGGACACCATGCTAGGATGCTGGATCAACCCTACTTCTCTCCAAGGGTCGGCCTAAGCTACATTGGCCGCCCCTCATTCTCCTCTCCACCACTCCAAGGCCATCGGGGACCACCCTTGAATGCCCTCTATTCTTCTAGCTCTAGATCATGCTCTTCATAATCTTTATTGCTTTCATTTATTGCTTAGTAGAGTAGTCTTACTTCTCCCCCAATGATGCATGCGAGCTTCCCCCGCTGATTCTTGTATGCAATCGTTTTCTGGTAGTTAGATTTAATTTTAGATTTAATTTTATGCATTCATGTATAAGCTTTCCTCTAGATTTCCTTGTGCAACAACTCTCCCACGATGAATGAAATTTCATTTTATATATATATATCTCTTATGTGTTTGAAATCACCTTGAGCTAAATCATTATCATATTTGCATGATTTAAGTGCCTGTTCTTTAATCGCCTATATATTACGCATCAGCATGTCATTTAAATAAAGTAGAGTGGCTTTATGATCGATTTCAAAAACGAAAACAACACCTCCCAGAGACGAACGACCAGGACTCAAAGTCTCGTTATTTTCAAAACAATATCTTTGTTGGATCGTATTTCGCAACTATACTACGACGCTTTTATCAAAAATGCGAACTACGATCTCCCAACAAAAATGGCGCCGTTGTCGGGGAGGCAACGTCATTTTTCTTGATTTCGATCTTTTACTTATCATTGACAAATCTGCCTCTACTTCATTTTTGATGTGCAGGACAACACGGAACGAAAGCGGGACCTGCGCACACACCGAGCGCGGCGAAGAAAAATCAGGTGCACATCATCTATCTTAGATTATGTTTCTCTTTCTGAACCGTAGGAGTAGATTTACTTGTTGCAATTTCCTTTTAAAAATTCTTTGTGAAAAAAATAAAAAATTTTTTCTCATTTTCATGAAAAAGAAAAAAAAATCAAAAAAAAATTTTTGAGAAAAATCTAGATTAGGTTTTCTTTCGAATCTAGGTTGTTTTAAAAAAAAGAAAAAAAAAGAGATTTTCGTTGAATCTTTTCAAAAATTCTTTTTAAAAAAAAAGTGCAAAATATTAAAAAAAAAAAGCATTTTTGGTGGAAGGCTTGAATTTCAAATTCAAACCTCTTTAAAAGCTTTTCCACCACCTTCTGATTTTCGGCCAGATTTCAAATCTCACTTAAAAATTTGATTGCCCAAAAATCCGTTAGCAAAAAATTCTGAAACTTGGGCGAAACATTGATTTTCAAACCATATTTCAAATGCCACCATACCTTGAAAAAACTCCAAGTATAAAATTTTAAAAAATTTGTAAACTTCATGGGGGTCAGATTGACCTAGATTCAAAATTTTTCAAAATTCAAAAAGCAATTCCGAGCAATCCACAAATCTGTTTTGACTAAAAATGGTGGGGTTTGAAAGCTGATCTAATTGGATTTATTTTCCATATTTTTCACGAATTTTTGAAGATCATTTGATACTGTTTCAAAGCAAGAAACCATCCAAGGGTCAACGTTCCAAATCTGACCCCCTGATATTTAAAATTTCCTAAAAATTTGGTTGAAAAAGTAAAAATTTCAAAAAAAATATTCTCTGAAAAACTAATTTAAAAAGGAATCTACTTACAAAATTTCAAAATAATTGGATTCCAATTATTATCAGAGAATCAACATTATTTTTGTGGTCTACTGAAATAGAGAAAAACCCTAGAAGTGCATGTAACTTAGGTTGAACCTTTAGGGTCACAAATAGAGACCACACTTTTGGCTAACCTAGACTTAATCAAGTCTAGTTAGCCGGTGAGCTTGGTCACCTTGTGGGCCACTCACCACAAACTCAACTGAAGAAAACGGGTTAAAAACTGATTTTAAAACACGAAATCAACCCGAGTTCGTTGTCATACTACTGGATGAGTTTAATCTCTCTTGCCAAACCTGGTGACTAAGTCTGCGGGGTAGTGTCAAACGACCGTGGCTTGGGGGTCAACGGAACCGGAGGCATAAGCCAAAGGAAGAACCTTCCCCTTAGTCCCCTCGTAACCAGACTGGCTGGGTTAGCTTGAGAGGCGGGATTCACATTCACTCGGTTGTACGACGAACTTATCTTCAGGAATTCAAATCCCTAACGAGAAATCTGGTCACCTGATCTAAAAGGACCATTTGATTGACAGGGCCTTAGCCTTGTCCTGCGTGGCTACACCAACCCAGGGGTTGGGCGGTGTATGCACGTAAGGAGGTCACTTTGACCTCACTTGGTTGGACCTTGGGAGCCACTCCCAAGGAGGCGAGTCACCTCGCCCTGGCCATCTTCTCGCCCCATTTCTTCTATCTGCTGAGCCGCAATGGCTAACATTGGATCTGGACCTAATTAGGATCCAGAAGAGCTGGACCCACGAGCCTATCTGAGAGCTCGGGCCACTGAATCAGCTCAACCTTGGGATCAGAACCCAAGGTGGCGAAGATGACTTTTCGCTTTGCCTTATCCTTCTTCTTGGGTTACCGAAATGGTTAACCCATATCCTAACCCTGGATATTATGACCCATACCAATCGGTCCCTCAAAGGATCGCATCTTATAACCTAGGATATGGATTTCATACTCCTGCTTCTCACCCATGGAACATGGGTAGACCTGATTCACCCCCTGGAACCCTTGAAGAGCTACCGGTGCATATGCGGCCACATTATAGAATACAGAGAGCTATAGCGAGCGCTAAGGAAAAGGCCACATCCTATCTATGCAAAATCCAGGCTATCATTGAGCTGAACCAAAGACAAAGCCGGATTCCGCATCAACAAGCTGTGATGGAGCTCCTTCAGGAAATAGCAGAGATAACAAGGCGAATTGGACAAAATCGGGAAACTCAAGAACTATTGCATTTGAGATATCAAGTGGAAAATATCATTGAAGACCTCGAATAATCTGAAACAACTACTCCGGAAGAACACACAGAAGATTCTCGGGAGCAGATGCCTGAAGACCACTCAAGGGAAAAGGAATCTAGCATGGATATGAGACAGGAGCAGGAAGTATGCCGAATGGGTTCATCTGAAATTGAGGAGGAAAGGACTGATATCTCCAAGACTGAGCCACAATCAGATTATCCTGAATCCTAGGAGACACCTTTTGGGTTAGATAACCCAATCGAGATAAGGGAAGTAGATCCAATCGAGGATATGGATCCTAAGGCAGACATTACATGCGACACTACTGATCAATCTGGACCACTTCCCATTGTAGGTGAACCTGTACTAGAGCCAACATCTTTTGATCTGCACTCTTCTTCTTTCACCTACGTCCCTAATTCAGATGCTAGAGATTTTGAGACGACACTTCCTATCCCTGATCCTGACATCCGAAAACCAGAAGTAGCTATGGATAACTCGAACAAAGAAATAAATATGCTACCTGAGGTAGGAATTACTGAGGAGCCCAATGCATATGTGGGTGAAGCTTCGAGCAGAATGAGCTGGGGATGCACCTATCATCCTAGTCAATCTAATAGATGGCTCGACCCCGAGCCTAAAGAGTTAGCCTCCGATGAATCAGAGATGGGTACTAATGAGGATGAAGTAATTTCTGACGAGGATTTCAGTGTCCTCCCCACAGATCTTCTACTTTCACGGATACCCCCATATGACCCAGAGCCTGGAGAGGGCATGATCTTTAAGGTCAATTATCATTATGAGGATCCCTATGACTCAAATTCTGGCTCTGAGATACATTTTGATCTACTCCCTCAGCAACTTCCTGCTGAATTATGGGACATGATAAATCAGCTAAATCAACATCATGATCCCCCCACTGTTTATCCTCTATTTTCCACCACCACTCCACACTTTCTTATAGCTAAACTTTTTGCAGTAGGGGTGCACAATCAGCTGGTCCGCATCTCTGGACCACTGATTCTAGGAGCATACAAGCACATCTTTCTCTTAACTTTGACCAGCTCCTATGCAAGAATTGATACATCTGATTGAGTGCTCCCCCAGCTGGAGGTGTTAAACTCAGCACGTATAAATACCATTTCACCATCATCTTTACATAACCATTTTTATACATAGCATATTTTTGTTTTAGCATATTTCCCTTTTGTATATTGCATGTTAACAGGTTGGCCGGTGCTGAATATAATTTCAGGAGCAACTCCAGGTGACTTCTACTCACTCATCCTCTGTCGAATTTATTTTCTTTTGTATTAATGAATGAGGACATGCAAGAACTTAGGCATGGGGGGGTAGATACAGCAAAAATTGAAAAAAAAATTATCCCAACATTTAGGAAAACCTCAGAGCTGCATGAAAAATGTACTTTAGGACCTTAAAGAAAAGAACAATCGACTCCACCTCCAATGCTCGCATTGGAGCTAGAAATCGTTCGCAACAGCCACTTCCGACTCATCTGCTCACCTATTGTTCTAAATTTAGGGTCAAGCTGATTGTAACCCGATACGGGAAATTCACGAAGTACAAATTATGCGAGGTTACATGTCTATAACATATATACATATTGCATTCATGAATAAGATTATTTTATTAAGAGAATGCATTAGGGATTTTTATCCTTTAGTTGATTCCTATAATCTGGAATCCAGTACAACTTTTCACACACACGTAGAAGTTGCAATGGATTCACTATGAAGGCTGATAAATGTCTTCAGTTTGTCGAGAAGAAGCAGTGCTTCTTTTCCTAAACCCTTGGACAGTGTTTTGGGAGTCAGGCTGATTTTCCTCCAAAAAATCCACCAAATAGTGTGAGAAGAGGGTAGAGTGTATTGGTGCGCTAAGATTAGTGCAAGGAATCTGGAATCCTAGATAATTAGGTAATGATACTCTGAGTTTAGACATAGTTTTCTCTCTCAGTTCCTGCGTATACATTTTTGTGTGAAATTTTGAGAGCCACCAAATAAGGCAAATACGTGGAGAGCGAATTTTCATAAAACTAGGGCTAAGGTAGATGGTTACGACCATTCTTTATGGAATCCTCGGCTGAAGGAGGGTATTAATGTCAAGGTCAGAAATATATCGTCCTATCCGTCTCTCCTGGTGCTGTGAGTAGGCACTTCCACCAAATAAGCCACCCAATGTCTCTTGAGTACCACCAATCCCCAATAATGCCTCCTTAATAAAGTTTATGGATGTATGGCAGTTGTGCTATGCTAAAAAAAAAAAAAGAATGATGAAAAGGAAGAAAAATTGAAAAAAAGAAAAAGAAAAAAAAAATTTTTTTGACGAAGAAGAAAAAGAGTTTGTGAATATTTAGTGTTCATCAAGGCAATACCACCAAATAAAATTGAGCTCCACCAAATATGGCCTTAACCTATTTTTCTTGTGTTTCTGACCGCCCAAATACTGGCTGAGGAATTCCGACTTAGTGCTAGGGTTATGAGAACTCAATTAAAGTGTTAATGCCTAGTGAGACCACCAAATACAGAACATATGTGTGAATCTGGTGAGGTTGTGAGCTCCAAGAAAAGAAAGAAAAAGAGCAAGAGAGAATGAATACAAAGGAATTAAAGAGAGCATAGTTTTTCTCGTCTTTCTCTAAGTTAAGTTACTTAGTAATTCAGGAATCTGGATTCTGTAGTACTAGTCTCTATGTAGCACCAAGTGAGAATGAGCCACCAAATATATAATACTTTCCCTCAAAGATTCTCTACCTAAGCCCAAAGCCGGGGTGAAATTCATAGAATATCTTGAATACCCCGAGGGAAGAAATCCGCCTATCTCGCTAGAATTTTTATTAGGGGTCAAGAACAGGCCTTAGAGGTGTATTAGTTTTCACTCGAATTCGTTGCAAAAGCTACATAGTTGCACCTTCACGATTGTCTGGATTTCTAGAGCATAGGATGAAAAAAAAAAAGGGAGAAAAATCTCTATGCAAACACTTGATAAAATAACCAGTCCCTTAGGGACCCTTGCTGTAAATAATTTAGCCTTCCATTTGCTAGGGACTAGCAAGATTTAGGCATGGGGGTATGATTGCGCAGCAATCATAGGTCTTAATTGGCCTAGATTAAGCTAAGACTTAGCATAAGTTAGGGTTATCCATGCATGCATACGCATTATCTGCATCTTTACTGCTTTCCTTTAGCTATGCAAAAAATAATGTTATAATGTGCTGATTAAGTGCATTATGTCGATTGCAGGGAATAAGCTGATCAGGAGCTGGATCTGAAGCTGGATCAGGAATAACGGGAGTTGTAGCAGAGCTGGAGCAGAAGGCCTAGTTTAGATGTAGGAATAATAATGTAAGGGGGTTAAAGGTTTTCTATTCTTATAAGTAGAAATAAAGTAGTAAAATGTGAAGAGCTTAGGTCCATCCTAGCCCTAGGATAGCCTAGAGACTTCCCCAAGCCTTAGCCACCATTAGATTAGGTCACAACACCCTAGGAAGCCCTAAAACCCTAGTTCCAACCCTTCTCTGGACGTCCAGATAAGTTTTAAGACGTCCAGGACCCTTAGCCAACTCCCGCACACTTCAAACCCACTTCTGCAGTGTTATTGGACGTCCAGACACTTTGTCAGACGTCCAATTTCTGTAGAATACCCAAAATAGAACCCGAAATCCTTCCTGACTCTGATTGGACATCCAGACAACAAGTCTGGGCATCTGATTTTTGAGTATAAGACGTCTGATTCTATTATTAGACGTCTGATACTACTCTCCAATTCCTGTTTTGAGATTTAAGCCTTGATCTTGGATCTCTAGGTCCCTAAACCCAATTCCAACCCCATAGGAACATAAATTAAGGTGCCATAACCCTAGTACATCACCTATAGGCCTCCCTAAGGACCTAATTAGGTCCTCACTAAGCCTAATTGACTTGGATCTTAGTCAATTCCATCAGCCTATTCAATTGGACTCATTGAGTCCAATTGAGCCCTGATCTCAGCACACACTGTCCAATTGGACTCAGTAAGAGTCCAATTGACCTAGACCTGACTTAATTGAGTTGTTTTACTCTCAATTAAGTTTCCACACACCGAATTAAACTTGTATTAAGATTAATTGCACTTTACCTTAGTGAATTAGGGTTTATAACCCTAATTTGAGACCTACCTTGGCCTAAACACACTAGAACCCAACCTAATCAACCTAGCCACCTAAGTTTCGACCCACACACACCCACACACACCATCCACATGAAAATATCTAGCCTAGAGTTCTCTAGAACTCTCTACCATGTGTGGTTGCCTTGGTTGCCAAAAATAGCAACCAAGAGCCATTCAGTTTTTAGATCCACATTTGGTGGATCTAAAAACCACCATCCACCCTCTCTCTCTCACTCTCCCATGAGCTCCCACCATAGGCCTCTCTAGAGAATTCCATAATTCTCTAGAGAGCTTCCTTTAGGTCTATAAAAAGACCCCTTGGGTGGCCATTTGCACCCATTCACTCCCTTGGCAATTGCTCTCCATTGGTGCCATTCACGCCACCTCCACTTAGCCACTCACTCCACCTCCACGAGCTCACTACCACCACCATGGAGGACACCATGCCAGGATGCTGGATCAACCCTACTTCTCTCCAAGGGTCGGCCTAAGCTACATTGGCCGCCCCTCATTCTCCTCTCGACCACTCCAAGGCCATCGGGGACCACCCCTGAATGCCCTCTATTCTTCTAGCTCTAGATCATGCTCTTCATAATCTTTATTTCTTTCATTTACTGCTTAGTAGAGTAGTCTTACTTCTCCCCCAATGATGCATGTGAAATTCCCCCACTGATTCTTGTATGCAATCGTTTTCTGGTAGTTAGATTTAATTTTAAGCATTCTTGTATAAGCTTTCCTCTAGATTTCCTTGTGCAACAACTCTCCCACGATGAATGAAATTTTATTTTATATATATATCTCTTATGTGTTTGAAATCACCTTGAGCTAAATGATTATCATATTTGCGTGATTTAAGTGCCTGTTCTTTAATCGCCTATATATTACGCACCAGCATGTCGTTTAATTAAAGTAGAGCGGCTTTAAGATCGATTTCAAAAACAAAAACAATGCCTCCCAGAGACGAACGACCGGGACTCAAAGTCTCGTTATTTTCAAAACAATATCTTTGTTGGATCGTATTTCGCAACTATACTACGACGCTTTTATCAAAAATGTGAACTACGATCTCCCAACAGTTCTCTCCAATCAAAGGTCACCGGAGTAGTAGGAATAGGATTGATGACTGTAGGGACCATTTTGTGAAGAAGACAACAAAGCTGGGGATCATTTGCAAGGAATTCAAAAAGCTAAGGATCTGAATGAGATAAAAAGAGTCTCACTGGACCAAAATGCTAACTTGGTTAAGATGATCTCAGATTGGCCCCAAATTTTGGTATAAACCTAATTTAGACGGAATCCAATGGTGATGTTAGATTTAGGTTTTGACCTCGTTTGACTAGGTAATTTGCGCAAAAACTCAAATTAGGGCAAATGTCAGTCTGGGACTCTATTTTGGGTCAAACTGGGTTCCAATGGTCAAATCATGTATACCAAACCCTAGAGAATATTTTTCTATGAATTTTATCATGACCAGAACCTCAGTTATTTAAGCAGGTCTATTTGTAAGGTTTTAGATGCCACTTGATTCTTGAAACGTGCGAAAACCCTTTTCTGTCTATTCTAATCCACTTGTTAGATTCTTAAGACCATTTGACCATTCATTAACCCTTGAGAAAACCCGTGATTGTTCTACATTCAAGATATGATGGTAAAATTGTAGTTTTAGCCTTATTTTCTTATCTTTCTCTCAGAATGGTTATGCAATGAACTATGGCTTTCTGATAGTTATGTAGGAGCATTTAATGACTTAATCATATCAAATTGAGCTAGTTATGGCTTATGATGGTGTTACCATCATACCCCCATGCCTAGCTTTTGCTAGTCCCTTAGAATAATCTCATGGAATTAAGTCAAATTCTAGACCATGTCTTTTTATGCTCGGATTTCTAATGTGTGCTTCCTTTTCTAGATTAGGTCAGAATGGCAATCATTGGCCTAGAGGTACTCAAGTACCAACCAAGATCCGGACCTGACCAGGTCTAGCCTCAGTACACCATGAAGGTTTGTAAGGCCCACAGGAACAAACCTAAGGTTCGTTGAACTCTACGGTTAAATCACCCGTGCTTAAAACATGTTTAGTCCTGGTTTAGTTTGCAATGCGTTTTTGTATGAGAGAGATAGAAGATTTTTATGTATTTTTGGAGAGTTTTCTCTCTTTTCTTTTGGAATGACAGCTTGTCTCCTGTTAAGAGCTAATTTCAATGCCTTCAGCCAAGCAGAAATGGTCATGGAGGAGTGGTCAAATCAGACGAGTGTTGTAGAATAAGCACCTTGATCAAAAGCCTGGTTAGTCCAACCAGGTGCTTGTTCAGATCAGCAGGCTGATGATGCAGCCCAAACCTAATCAATCTGGTAGCTTGATAAACATGGATCAAAAGATGTGGTTCCCACTAGATACTGTGGAGCTCAAAAAGATGTGGAAGTGTATGGCTAGGGTTTGGCCGAGTCGAATCAGCCTGATCAGAGTAGGGATCTGATGCGTAACTTTACTCAACTCAGTAATTAAGTTAATTTTACTTAATTAAGAGTAGAAAAAGTCACTTAGGTTAACTCAAAATTGTGTCGGTTGTGTAGTAAAGGGTCGAATTAACCAAACATTTTATAAATTTTTGCTGGTTGAGTCCAGGTCATCCACTAGGAGGTACAATTCATTCTAAATTCACCAATTATCTTTTATTTTCTTCATAAGTTTAGGAGGTATATTTAAGATAATTTTAAGAACATGAATTTTGCCAAAATATTAATTAAAATGAAGTAATATGCAAATCCCATAAGAGAACATATTTACTCAAAATGATCTACTTTATTAACAAGTAAACATGTTAGGCTTTCAAAGAAATTAAGGCAATAAGAGTTCTTTTATTAAAACATGCCTTATTACAATATTTAAGAACAAATAGAAATGAAAATGATGTAAGAAAATAAATCTTCATTTATTTCTTCGACCTCTCTTTTCTTCTTTCTTTCTTCCTTTTTCTCTTTCTCCTTTTATTCTTGACTCTTTTCTTACCTCTCTTCTGATCTATTTCTGCCTTCTTTTGCTCCTATCTCTTCTCTCTTAGTTCCCTTAGTCTTCTTCTTAGTCCCCTTAGTAGTGCCTGTTCTCTTCCTTCTTCCTTAGTCTTCAGCTCTTCACTTAACCTTAACCTTCAGTACTTAGCCATCAGCACCTCTTTCCTTTGGACCATTAGTTGAACCAGGTTTTTTTCAGTTTTTAACCAAAAATTATTTTATTTGTGGCGAGGTCCTTTCAAGGATACACAGCACCCTGAGACGAGGGTGGCACCAGACCCTACTCGGTCCTCACCTAATTACAATTAGGTTTGATTTCGATTTATTTTTCGATTCATACTTTTGAGCCACTCCAGCTCAACCAACCTCCCAGGCCTCGCTCTCCCATGGCCACACTCACTCACACCCACTCGGGCGCACACCTGTAGGCACACATGCCCGCACATGCACACACACATGCTCAATAGGTCAGATGTTCAAATGCTCAGTATGCCAGATGATTGGATCGGTAATCGTGCACCGAGCGCTGACAACTGGCATGGCTACTGCACAAATTAGTTTTATTCCCATGCGCGCACTCAGAGCTAACCGATGTGGGACTATGTTAACCCCTCCAAACCCAACTTCAATCGACGATATCTTCTTTCTTAGAGCTCCAAATCAAGTGATTCAAGGCTTATTGGAAAGCTCTAAGGTAGATCTACAAGTTTGCAGGGTCAATTTAAAGTTTAGAGGATGTTCTCCTCTTCTATTTGAAGAGTGAAATCAAGGGGTTCCTACAGGTTATAATGCCTGGAAAGTGGTAATTATGTTCACAGAGTCCTCAGATGGACTTATCTCTCTTAACTAAAGGTCTGAATAGTTACTAAGATTAATTTCGCATCTGCAGAAGTGAGATTTGAAGCTCTTAAAGCTTCAGGCAAGATAGAGAAGCTTCAAGCTTCTCTGAAAGCTTCAGAGAATGGATTTAAAACTTAAAATAGATAGATAGTCATAGAAGAACATTTATGATCAATTTAAACAAGTTCTAAGGGTTGTAGCAGATTGATCTGGGCAGGATTTCATCTCAAATTTCACTAAATTGCCATTGCTGTTAGTTTGGGTTTGAAAACAACCCAAACTAGCAGGGTTTGAATTCTCACCAAATTACAGGTCTGAGCTTACTTTATTCACTCTAATATCATTCATCATGATCCCAGAAATAATTTTATCTCATCAATTCCTCAGCTCGAGCTGAGAAGCAAAGTTTCCTCCTCAAGTTTGATTGATAGGCTTAAAAATTTGACTTTCTAATTAATGCCTTCTCCCAAGAAATCAAAGCTTCGAATAGGATCTTCTCAACCTCAGGAATTCATTTGGCCTCTCAGATAGGTGTTCTAACTAATATTTCTAGGGTTTTAGGCTCGCTGCCTGAGCTTCAAAATGTGTTTGTTCGTCAGAGGATTTTAAAGATTGTTATAGTGATTTGAAGACATTAATAGCTTCAATGCACTGCACTGAAGCTTCTATGTTCCTTAAATGCTTCTTAGATCTCTCTGTCAGACTTCTCCAACTCCATCGGAGTTGGAGAAGATGAACTTCAATCTACAGCTCCAGTGGCTAAATCCTCAACTAAACATCTGCAAATTAATCAGTGATCACTAAATCATTGATCTGGAGCTTTTCACTAAGTTTCACAGGCTAAAGAATAAAAATGACTCATCGGAGCTCGCCCGAGCTTCGGTGAGTCCAAAAAATGTGAGAATTGTGTGCAAATTGTTTAAACTTGCCATTTTGATCTAAAAAGGTTCCTGGGGTTGCAAGGAACCTCAAGAACTCAATTAATTCTTCATTATCTTATTATAATTAAGATTTGACAATAAATTCATTTCTTTAAGAATCTGATTTGGATTAGGCTCAGGACCTGTTTTACCACTCAATTGAGTGATTAAAACAAGTCAATAAGTAATAGCAGTCATAATTATATAGTTAATTAAGGATTTGAACTGCTCCTGAGTTGCCATTGACAGCGACTCAGGAACTTAATTAAAATTGGGTGTTTAATTTATATGTGGTAATTCTACAAATTATAGTGTCAATTAGGGTTCTTAAGTGATGAATAGATGATGATGAACCTAGTGAAGGTGAATCTAAGCCCATTACTATCGCCATGGACAGTGACAGTAGTCGATGGAGGTGAAAGGTGAATTAGGTGATTAGATGATCAATTAAGTGATTAAGTGGATTAGAAATGATCGTGGGGGTTAAACGAAGGTGGACAACAATTTCAGAAGATGAAATTAAGGCTCTGGCGAGCTCAAGGAGCTCGTCGGAGTTAGAGAAGAAGAACATTGAAATTCTAGAATTACATCTAATTTAACTAACTATCTAACTAACTAAGCTATCCTACTCCTACTCCTACTCCTAATCTACTGTTACTTGGACTAAGGGGTCAAAAGGGTTCCGCCGAAGGCTCTTGGCGGACGACGAAATCAGAGGGTGAAAAGAAGAATCTCCGACGGGCAGATGTGAGGTGAAGTGGAGGACTCCTTGGTCAGCGCTTGTGTCCAGAGACGTGGCAGACTACGATGGATCTCCTCAGCTAGTCAAAATGTATGGAGGAAGTCGGAAAGTGAGATGGAAAGTCACCAGAGTTGTAGAAGAATGGCCTATTGGGTCAGCTTAGTGTTAGAAGAGGGAAGGGAGCCAACTTCCCAGAAATTGGAGGGGTGAGGGGGTATTTATAGTAGTTGATGGCACAGAGAGTGGCGGGGTCTGGACGAAGAAGGAGCTTAACCTTCGTCATCGTCTCCGACGATGGTGAGGTTATCTCCCACTGAAAATTAGGATTTCCGGTTAATCCACACCTGTGGATAAAGAGGAGGTGGTGAGCACAAGCTGCAAGAGCTTAGACAAAGAAGGTTGATGTCAGCAAGGCGGTGATCGTGCGGTGGCGTGACTCTCCATCGCCAGCCGTCCATTCAGCTGAGGAAGAAGAAAAATACAAAAAGGGACCTATATGAAATGAAACTTAAGGACCTGTGTGAGAAATAAGGACCCGATTGCAATAAGTTTTAAGGACAAAATGTAAACTCAGGTTTTGAAGGTTTATTTTAACTTAGATCTGTTTCAACTTTTTATATATGTTAGTAAATGTGGTAAATAATATGTTTTCACCTTGAATTTACATTTTTGACCTTTTTAGGTTAATTTATTAGATTAAGTAAAATTACTTAAGTTATTATATGCTTAGGTATACATTATATTTAAGTTACTTAACTTATTAATTAAGGGAATGATTCATAGAATTTTGAGTCCAATTATTATCTAAATTACTAATAATGTTAATTGAATGACAAAACATCATTTTTAACTTATTTTAAGGTCCTTTACTAAATATCCCTTATTCTATAATTAACCCTTATATATTCATAACCTTAGCTAATTAACTAGGAAGCCTAGTTAATTAGGGGTAATTAGAGATCATGATGAGTGTCTCATCAAGATCCTCAAATGAAAAAGGTTTGGTGGAGGATGTAGGAACCCTATAGGAGTTGTCAGAGAAGGATGGGGTGTGATTTGTAGTCTGATTGATGTCCAAAACCCAATAGAAATGTGGAGGAGAATCATGTGCAACCGGTTCATTGAGAAGAGAATCAAAGTAGAAATTGAGTCCGGTTGTGGGTTGAGGTTGAGAATGGGTTTGGGAAGGTTCTGCATGTGTAGAAGAGGTGTTTTATTTCAAATCATTGGCCTCAGTGTCAGAATCAAAAGACAGGTCGTAGTTCCTGAGGTCATAAATTGGCTCAAAGTTGTCAGGATACAACAGTTCTTCGAAATCAAAGTAAGATTCAAATCATCGGAGAACTTGTAAGAATTATGTTCTAAATCTGATTCAGGATTAGAGGTTCCAACATAGAGTAAATCAAATGATGTAGAATCAGCAATATGACTTGGATCTAACCTATTTTAAAATTTCGAGCTTGAAAAGGTCTCCTTATTAGGCTAGGGCTTTGGTTCTTGGCTTGTAGGGAAGACCCAATCAAAACCCAACTTTTTCAACTCCTCGGTTTCCATATCGTAGATTGGCATGACCTTCGAAAAATCAATCTGTGTTTTTGAGGATGTTGGAGAGGTGCATTCGTCAAATAATGGCTCAGAATCATAATCCAAATTCAAAATTTGATTTTCCTCGCATGGGGCCTTGTAATCATCCCAATAAGGCTCAAATCCAAATTCTAAGTTTAGGGTGTGGGTTGGATCACTAGGATCTAGATTGGGCTCAACAGAGATGTCAGAAATACTCTCAAGAGTAACCTTATCAGAAAAAGGATCAAAATTTACACCCTCGAGATGTTCTGATTCAATCTTGGTTTCACAAGTGTCTTGAACATTAGGGCATGGTAGGGTTGGCTTGTAATCATGATCACCTGTAATTGGATCTTCCCCACCCATTTCAAGATCAAGTACGTCAATTGCTATGAAATTTGAATCTAATTTCATCTGGGTTGGGGGTTCATAATAAGCTTGATTATCAAACCCAGGATTTGGTAGATTGTGATAGTTATCCAAGATATCGAAAGGGTGTACTGATGCCTATGATCGATAACACATTTCAACATCTGCATTACCTTGTCTCTTTTTTCAAGGTCATCTCGACGTACTTTCCATAGTGATGGCTCAAATCTACACAACATATACTCACCATTATGCCATCTCTCAATTTCTCAGAATTTTGGCATGAGAACATCCCAAGTTGCGCCATTTTCTAGTTGTGTCAAAATTAGCTGTGCTTGTTCTAAAATGAATTTTGTTGTGTTTGACACATTAACCTGTATATCCTCAAACGGGTCTACTAACATGTCAGGTTGCATTTTTTAATCAAAATGGTGGAATCATGATGTAGAATCAAAACTCAGGTTCAGAATGAAGTGATTCGATCTAAAAAGAGACTCCCAAGAAGATCTGCTGAGGTTGCTTAAGTTAAAATCCTAAGGATCCTCTTGTGTATGTTCCAATGAAAAGATGAGGGACTAGATATGAATTGGACCCAATCAAGGGACCCAAAGATTTTTGGATGACTAAGGCAATTTTTAAGCGGATGATACCTCTATATCAGAAATTCGCACACCTGAGAATTACCTGGGCAGCCAGGAAGGGAGAGCTTCGCAAAGACCCCTACATGGTAGAGTGTCCCCATAGGTTACAAGGTTCCCCCCACCCGACCTTCCTTTCACTGAGGGTCTAGGTAGATCAGAATGTACGAACTTAAGTCCTTAACTCTACTAATTTTTTGCCGTAATTTGTTCCTTGATTTTCACTTGATTAGAAGTTAATTTCAACTTGTGACCTAATTTGGAGGTTGGTTGGCCTACAATGTAGACCAACTTCACCTGACCTGCCCTAAAGATGGTAGAATGAGGTCTAGGTCAAGACCTAGAAATCACCCTGATTGACTCTAAGGTTATTAGGTCCAAGGATTTTAGGGTTCAAGTGAATTTAGAGCCTGACGTTAGGGCTTTTCTGATTAGATATTTTCAATCAAGGGATTGGGTAGCACACAAATGCTGGAGGGTAACATTCCTTTTATGCGGGCAAGTGTGAAGTAGCACTCCAAAACCCTAAAAATTGAAACTCTAGTTGGCTCTATTCTGCATCCAATTTGATCTTCAAATGTTCTCCTTGGACTTCAAACAAGAAGTGCATAGTCCAAAAAGATTAGAAATTAAGCGTAGTCCCTAATAGGCACAAGAAATTTAGGATAGGGAATTCTAAACAAAATCGTCTCAATTTCCAATTAGATTTGAAAAAATTTTTGAAAATCAGAAAACTTGCCCTTTAAATGATAATTACTTTGAAAAATAAGGCAATTGATTCCTAATTGATTATTTCTTTTTTTGTCTTCCTAAGATTAGGAGGTTGATTAGGGAAGAATAGAGAAGTTACCTACTCTGGAGTGGTTGATTTGCATGAAAGATCTCCTCGTGAAGTACCTAGAAAAATCATAATAAAGCAAATAGGGCAAGTCAGTGCTCAAATATAAAATTATGGCAAGAGAATAGTAGTGAATTGCACATTACTCCCTGGTAATGGCACCAAAATGTTTGTTGGGCGAGATTGATGTTATAAATGCTGAGTCGTAGTATAGGCCAAAATTGCTTGAAAATAAATAAAATTTTTACTCGAATGAAAGTCTGAGGTCAAACACAGGGAGAGTAGAAATTCAAGAGTTAATCTCAATTAACAAGTAAATGAGTACAAGAAAATGAGCCAAATAATGCTAAGCAATGAATACTAATTACTCAAAATTGATCATCATTATTGAATATAAGTCTAACAAGAATTTGTCATATCAAACAGAAATCTAGAATAAAAATACTAGTGATTTAGATCACCAATTGTTAAATCTAGATAAACATATAATAGTTAAGCAAGAATGCCAAATAAACCAACAATATCCAAGACCACCTAAGCAATTGAATAAATGAACAGTGCCATGGACATCTGATTTGATAATCAGATGACTTAAGTGCTTCCTCTTCTTCTTCTTCAATGTATGTCGTAACTTCTCTTCTTCTCAGCCCTTGTTCTTCTCTTCAGTTCTTTCCTCTTCTTCTGAACTTTTCTTCTCAAGCCTTCTCCATTTCTTCTTCTGCCTATCTTCAACCTCTTCTCCTCTTCAAACTTCTTCACACACAGAGGGAGGCACTCTCAGATTTGGCCAAGTGTCACAGAGAGCAAAACCCACTGCACTCGCTCTCTCTTTCTCTCTCTCTGGGATCTGCCTCCCAGGGCCACAATCCGGGTTACCAGGTATTCGGGTAGAGCACACCAGGGACTAGGCTCACCGATATTGGGTGGTGAGCGAGGAGTGCTTAGGTTAGGCGGGTAGTTGGATCAGTGCCAGGCCCACGGAGGACAGTGTCGTGGGTGAGGCGTGTGTGGGTAAGGAGGAGCTCACCCTCGTGTTAGGAGGCAAAGAGGCATAGAGAGAATAACAATTTATGCACCTCTACTTGGCTGCCTACTTCTGAGGTGGGACAAAAGTCCCACCCTTCTTCACACTGGCCACAGCAGATGATGCATCCAATTTTGGCAAAGGCCTAGTCAAAGGGCCAAATTGGTCCTTGGATTGTGCTCCTGGGACTTCCACCTAGGGCTTCCAAGTGTTGGAGCATGCTTGAAGTAAGCTCAAGTTCCTTGCCAAAGGTAGATGAAGACCTGCTACCTGAAAACACAAGAACAGGCTTTTGGCCCTGTCAGAAACATTCAACAAGATCACCATGAGACGACGAATGTGGTGGTGGGTGCAGCGTGGAGTGAGAGTGGCTGAGGTGGTCGGACGATGATGGAGTTGGTGCGCGATGGTGGGTCTGTTTGGTGGGCGATATGGGTGAGCGAAGTGGTGAATAGGTAGAAGGGTTTTGAAAAGGATGGTGTGGCGAAGGTCGTGAGGTGATCGGTGAGGCGGATGGAGTTGTGTAGCATTGGAACCACCTCACCAGAGTGGTCGTCAGACACAGAGAAGACGAGGGTGAGCAGGTCGAGTTAGGGGTTGAAATGAGGATAGAGAGAGGGAAAACTAACCTGCGATGCTAACTAAACCTAACTAGCTACTCTAATTTAGAAAGGGGGGAGATCCGCACCAATTTTGGCACCCCGGCGATGGAGAAGCCGAACTCCCCTGTAGGGGAGGAACGGCAATGAAGACGTGGAAGAGGATGGCCGGTGGTATTGCGGCAAGCAGAAGAACCTGAGGATGAATAATTGTTGAACATATGAATTGCTACGCTAACGTGTTCGATTTTGAAAAACCTGTCGTTGTAGTTTGAAAGCGAAGAACTCGTGTTCAACAAATAAAATTTATATCGAAATGAAAATTCCAGGTTGAACACAGGGAGGCGGATGTTTGATTTAAAAACAACGCGTTTATTTTATTTGTCACAAAGTAATTCAATTAATTAAAACTAGCTAACTATTTACAATTAATAGAAAAGAAAGAGAGAGAGAATATTACAAATAGAAATCAAAACGAGATGTAGAATAAATAGGGAAGTCATCATTAAGGAGATTGTTTGTTTCACTATTACAACTAGAAAGTGGAAAACAATTACACTAGAAAGCAATAAATTTACTCTAGAAAGCATTAAAAGAATGGAGGGAGAAATGTCCTCCTCGACGATCACTTGGAGGACGAGCAGAACTACTCTAGAAAGCAGTAAATCTATACTAGATAGCAGTATAAAGAATAGGGAGTGAGATATCCTCCTCGACGGTTCCTTGGAGGACAAGACGGATGGGACGACACCTGGACGAAGGAGGACGAAGCAGGACGAAGGCGGACAAAGCAGAAGAACAGGAATGGGGCAGCACGTCATCATCGTCGCGGGATCCACTTCCAAAGGGGGACGAAAATTTGGACTTTATCTCGCGAGAAGCATCCCAGGTGTGGGACAAGCTTCTCTTGAGCTTTGAAGAGGTAGAGAAGAGCAGGAAGGGATGAGAATTTCATGTGGAGGGGGTCTCCTTTTATAGTTGCAAGGAGTGGGGGCAAATTGGTCATTACATCTTTAAAACATTAAATAAGGGGTCTTTAGTGACGGATAGAACTGTCGCTAAAGCCCAACGTGAGCGTAGTGGGCGTTGGACACGCGCACCCGCTCGTCTGCTCGTGCCTAATGCTCGCCGCACGTTTAGCCGTCCACAGCAGTCCGATTGCCAGATCGGACGGCCCAGATCGTGCCTTCGCCCACCTCACTGCGTGCCCGCCCAATGCGTGCGATGCCACATGTGGTGTAGGCATACGATAGCGCGTCAACGCTATTGAACGTGGACAGTCGCCTGATCAAGATCTGATGCATGCCCGCTCCGCTCGCCTACCCCCTTCGCCTGCTCGCTGCGGCTCGAACTCGCGTCCGCTGCTCGCGATAACTCCCTCGCCCACTACACTGTGGAGCGTAGTGATTGTACAGCAAAAATGCACCAACAATTGTTCTGTCTTGTGCTATTTCCTAGTATTACCAGTGCATATTAGGTATCCATAGTTGCATTTGTAAAAATACACGCATTCATGCATTTATTTGAGAGGGGAGGAGAGTGAATAAAATGGCCTCGAAATTTACATTTTCCTCAAGTGCTGCCTTGCAAAATCTCCATCTTTATTTTCTATTTCTATTTGACTTTGAAATTCTTCCCCGCGTGGCTGCAATGCATGGCAGCCTCTTCCTCGCGCCATTCTCTGGTGCAAGCCACTCCCTGCAGCCGCATGCACAGCCAGGGCATGGCTGTGCATGCCTTCTTCCTCTATAAAAAGGCACGGCTTCTTCTTTGCAAGGGGAGACTGGTCTACCCAAAAAAAAAAAAAACCAACACATAGTAGCTCTTCCCTTCCAGGCCATCTCCTCCCCTCTCCCCTCCATATGCAGCCTCTCCTCTGAGGAGCCACGCTGCGGGCAGGAGCAACTCACAGTGGTGCACAACCACCACTGTGAGTCCACCACCGCCCAGCTCATCAAAGAGCCGGTGGGCGTGGGGGTTCTCTCTCTGTTGCGAAGTTTAGCCACAATTCAGACATTGCCACAATGCTTCAAAATTTGAAGCTCAACCGGCCACCGCACACCCGTGCAGCAGCCGGCCAAGCTCCACTGCACACGCCAGTAGGACACCCGTGCCCCTCTCCGTGCGCCCTGTCGTGCTCCTTCGCCCGCAGTCCAGCCCTCTCTGTGCGCCCTGTCGCAAAGGGCCACCAGCAAGCCAGTAGCTGGCGCAGCTTCTCCGCGTGCGCGTCGAGCCGCTCCACACCTCCCGCACTCAGCACCGAGCTCAGGCGGTCGCGCGGCTCGACCCAGCACTGTAGCCACTATTCACGCGTTTCAGCGGAATACTGTGGCTACAGTGTGGTGACCGGTAAGTTTCTCACTTAAACGGTCACCCGGCGCGCTGCAACCGGTCCCTACTCGCGCCCGCTCCAGCGCCCGCCTGCACATCTGCGTGCGCTCGCGTCTGCCCGCCCGTGTCTTCATCTGCTCCCAGCACCTGCGTCTGCCCACACCCACCTCTCCGCACAGCACTGTGTGCTGTGGTCTCTTCCCCACGCCCACTCCCTCCAGTGCATGCCTCTCCACGCGCCTACGCTCCTGCGCATGCACGTGCATGCTCCTGCATGCTTGGCATCAAACGACGGGCGCTGTATATGTATAGATGTATATATATATATATACATATATACATATATATGTATATATATATATATATATATATATATATATATATATATATATATACATAAATACATATACATATACATGTATAGATATAGATATACATATATATATATATATACATATATATATACATATATATACATATATAGATATATATATGTATATACATATATACATATAGATATACATATATATACATATATATATATATATACATATAGATATATATATATATATATATATATATATATATACATATATACATATAGATATATATATACATATATCTATATATTTATATATATATATATTCAAATATACATACATATATACATATCTATCTACATAAAGCTATATACATATATTACTATATATATATATATACATATATACATCTATATAGATACATATACATATATATATATATATCTATACATATATCTATCTATACATATATTTACATATCTATATAAATATACATACATATATATATATACATACATATATAACTACATATACATAATTATAACCATATCTATATATGTATATCTAGATATATATTTGCATATATACATACATATATATATTTTCATATCACCTACCATACGTTGTATCGCGGGAATATCTGCACAAGTTGCTGATATTCCCCGATACATGCGTACAGAAAGCGTGTTCACACTCATCTTCCACCCATCGACCTTACATTCCACGCAGCACTTCATCCAGTTGGTTACGTCTTCCTAGACGACGACCGACTTGACACCGTGCTAAATGCCAAATCCACCTCCTCCCCCACCCCTTTATACATATATAATATATACATATAGATATATACTATATGTACTTTATTTCTGTTTCTCTTTCTTGCCATTAAAGAGATAAAAAAAAATATACAAAAGATAAAAGATAATCCTTGACTTGTAGGTACTCAGTCTTGCGAATAACAAGATTAGTTTTGGAACCCTAATTTAGCTCAAAGCCAAGAACTTGATTTTGAGGGTTTGCCTCAAGGGCAAGAATTATCAGAAAAAAATCTAAATAGAATAAACAAACAGGAAGAGATTCATTGTAGGAACGGCGTAGAAACTCATTCACTTCTAATCCCACTTCCCTGAGTTCGACCCTGGGCCTAAAAGTGACCAAGATAAAATTAAGTAGGCCAGGTTAAAAATTTTGTAAAGAGATGGTTAGGTTCGATTTAGGTTAACCACTATACTCATTACAACGATAAAATCACCGAATTAACACAACCTAACTGGGTCCAACCACATCCCTTTCATGGCACTGTTGCCAGGGAAGTGCACATTCAAGTATGTTTCTACTCCATTCCTTTAATTTTTCTCTTATCACACCCTTCTCTTCACAGGTGTTTCTATTTGTTGCTTTGCAGGTGAACCTGTTGCAAGGAGAAGACAGGCAGACGAAGTCGGAGACGTGGGTCGATCCAAGGTGGGAAAGAGAGCTTGAAGATGCCAACACCGCACTGGAGCTCCGCACACGTTGTTGAACAAGTAGGCCTTTCTTTCTTAGCAACCTAGGTTAACTTGTATCCTTAATAAAAAAAAAAAAACTTCTTGGGATCTCTTGGGGCAAGGGGATTAAAACTCACTTGTTTGATTGTTTGCCTTTACTCCCACCGCCCCGGGATTTCCCGCCTTACTTCGCATAGAGAAAATCGAAGAATCTTGATTCTTGAATTTTTCACCTTGTGAAGAATTCTTTGAGGCAAAAATAAAAAGATTGATTGCACCCCTCTTTGCCTCATTTATCTACAAATTCGGGATCACATTTTTGGTGGGGAGACTTGGAATTGAGTTGATTCCAACCCCACCATGACTTTTCACGTGCGTAAGATTCGATCTCGAATACTTCAACCCCAACAATTTGATTTTCTTTATCCTTTGGTTGAGCCTTGTGTGTGGAAATCATTTTGGTGATTGAGAGCACTTGAATTGAAATGCTTTGGCTCCCTTTCACACTAATTTAAAACTGATTCGTGCATCCACACATAGAAATCTCCATCTAGGGAAGTCCATTGCATTTTAGCATGCATTAACCAATTGACATTGAAGAAGGGTTTGTTGGGCTTAGAAGAAAACTTGTATTCTCTCAAAACCCAGAGATTTGGTTGAATTGGTAATCCAGAGAGATCCTAAAATCCATACTACATAAGGATGAATTCTAAAAATCATTCACCAATTAAAACTTCAATTCGGGGAGATTTCCCCGTTGCATGCTTGGTTTACACACTTTGTAAAAATCAATCACTTGGGCATTACCCGTAAAAAATGCCCTTCACATTCTAGAAGCACTTGATGATAAGCCTCTAACTAAAATTGGTAGCAACTTGACCCTTATTAAGGATTAGAGGTCTAACTACCTGCATGTAGCGCCTACGTGCTGGTGAGGGTTCCGTGTGCTATCGGGTGTCTAAGATTGCGGCAAACGGCCTTTCAGTGTGGCCCGATGGTTCCGCGGTGCTCGCATTCGGTTCCGTAGTTTGTGATAGTAGGTAACTTAGATCTTTAGGTCTAAGGGCATGCTGTAGAGGTTAGGAATTTGATTGTATTGATTTGTCATCAAGTGTACCGTTGCGGCGTCATTTCTCTCATCTCCTTTTTCATTCTTATCTCCCCAATTCTTCCTACGGTAATGCATCTTTGGGAGGAGGTCACAAAACCCTGAACTATGTGAATTGCCTGATAATTTTAGAAAAGAAGCTGAATCGTCCTCCTCCTCCACAAACATGGCTGCACGCCCACCCCCAAATCCTGAGGGAGGAAACCACCCTCAAAACCCACCAGGTGGTGGAGACTTGGATCCCATAACCTGCCTCCAAGCCCAAATGGAAATGTATAATGAACAAATTGAAGCCATTCGGGAAACATTGGAGGAAATGTAGAACCCTCTCGAATGGGAGGAGCCTAGGTCTCTTAGCTCCTATCAGAATCCCGCTGCTACAGAGACCATAGGACAAATTTGGGTCCCCATGGGCGGGGACGACTTTGAACTGAAACCTAACATAATTGGCCTAATAAATTTTCACTTCCATGGTCTTGCAAGCAAAGATCCTTTTCTCCACATGGAAGACCTAACCCGATTGCCTGAAACAGTTAAACCAAGAAATATCGGGTTACCAATAGTCCTCATGAAAATGTTCCCGTTTTCATTGCGAGATAAAGCGTCACAGTGGTTACGCACCCTTGGGAGAACCATCCACTCTTGGGAAGAGATGCGAACGGCGTTTCTCAAGAAGTTCTTCCCAATCGGTTGAACCAATGCACTTCGCCATGCTATCACTTCATTTACACAACAAAACGGCGAACAATTTCATGAGGCATGGGAGAGGTATAATAACCTCCTCAGGAAGTGTCCGCACCACGGTATGCCTAAGTGGCATATAGCCCAGATTTTCTACTACGGGCTAAATGAGACTTTGAAGCAGATTGCAGATGCTTCTTGCGGAGGGAATTTCATGAATAAAGACGAGAATGGAGCATTCAAATTGTTTGAAAATATGTGCGAAACTCAATGAACAATGCTTCCATTGTCGCCTTTAATCATACCAGCCTACCCCGTAATGTCCACGAAGTTGACACGGGACCCTCCCATTCATCCACTGATCTCAGCCTTATTGCACAGAAGTTAGATGAAGTCTCCGTCGTGCACAAGAAGCTGGACGAGCTTTTAGCCAACCCCGCCCGTTCTATGGCAAACACCCCCACCTCACCACTTCGTCACAATTCCAATTCTTCCAACACCAGGCTTGTCCCGAGAAATCCCATAAGACCTTATCGAGTGTTGCACCAAGCGATTCAGTAAGTCATGTGGATCTGGCCTCTACAAGCTAGTATTTCGACATGGAGGACCAAGCCTCCATGTGCTCGGACGCATATTTCCATGCAGACGCGTCTTCTGGCATAGAAGACGCTTGCACCCTAGGGAACAACCCGTTCTCTGCCACTTATAACCCAGGGTGGCGAAATCATTCGAACTTCACATGGTCCGCACCCGTCATCCCAAGGACCCAGTCTAATCCTATGGAAAATCCGCCATCGGGTCCTTGCATACCGCAAACAGAACATGCATCAAGTCCTCTTGATAAATTGATGCAAATGATGACGGAAATGTCAAAGCGCCATGAAGAGAATATGACCTCTCTTCAGCACCAATTGGTGCAACAGAATGTTGAGATCAGTCAACTACGCATGGTGACTCGATCTCAGGGCACTCTTTCCGCCCAACCTATTCCCAACCCGTGAAATCTCGTACCACGTGGTCCTCAACCATAGGTACGACCTTCTCAGGGGTAGGTTCACCAGATTCTGCAAGCTCCGAACATTCCATAGGGATTTCAGGCTAATCCCGCTACAGCACCTCACTCTTATGTCCCTATTGCGAACCCTCCTCCGCCTTATGATCCCACTTGACCTGCATCATCCAATGCTATCACTACGAGGAGCGGCAAGCAAACTGTCGATCTGGCTCGACCTGATCCTGGCCCGTCTTCTTCATCGCCCTCTCATTCGTGATGCGCACCGCATTCACGAGAGGACGATACACCCAAATTGGTGCCAGAATCAATACCATTCCCTGAGGCTCTACTGAGGGAGCCAAAAGGCAAGAAGAAGGATACGCAGGCCTTTGATAACCTGCGTAATTTGTTTAGGGATGTTGAAATTATGGTACCCCTACTCGAGGCTATCGATCATATACCTACTGTCGACCGATTTTTCAAAGACTACACAACACCCAGGCGACAGTCAAAGAAAACTAAGAATCCGATGGATCTCTCACCTCATGCGAGTTGTGCTATACTATCAAATCTACCACCAAAGTAGAAAGATCCGGGCACACCGCTTATTTCCTGTAGCATCCAAGGCTGCAATTTTAACCGTGCCCCCTACCTGATCTAGGATCTTCCATCATGCTCGAAAAATTTTCCTTGGGAAATTTGAAACCCACCCTTGTCACGTTATAGTTGGCAGATTGTTCTGTCAAAATTCTGAAGGGTGTGGTGGAAGACGTGGTGGTTAGGGTCAACAGTCTCTATTTTCCTGTTGACTTTCTTGTTTTAGATATGGAAGTTCCTAGCTCACTTTCTGATTGTCCAATCATCCTTGGTCGACCTTCCTTGGCCACAGCCCGCACCCATATCGACTGCGAGTCGGGCTGTATTGAGATTGCCGTTGGATTTGAAAAGCTCAACCTTAACATCTTCAAGGCAGCCAAGAACTTTGATTGCGATTGCATCGAGGATGACACGTCTGACGAGGACATGGCTGTCAGCGCGTGTATCGGACTAATTGGGACCTATTCTGACTGCTGCGGATTACCTGTAAACACTGACGACTGCCTGACCAACACATACTGTGATGTTCCTCCATCCCTCCCTATTCCCATACCTTCTCCTGACCAGACTTCTGACGAGGTTTTCTCCGCTTCCCATACCTCGTGGTCTCAGTCATATCCGGGCTACACACCGTCGGTCCACACTTTTGAAGACTGGATTGCCCTTTCTTTCCCGCCAAATCAGGCGGAATTGCAACTCCACACTAGGCCCTATGCCCACATACTTCTCATTGGGGCTATTCCTTTTTGGATCCATCTATCCAAGAAGCCCCTCTTCTTGGCCAATCTGAGGGCCAACTTCTTCCTCCTAACTTGTTTTCCGATCCGCCTGGGACACTCTTGTCCCAACAAATGCCAGATAGTTCACCACCCACCATCCACCCACCCTACCACCCTGCTATATACCTTGCACCTCAGCTCTCGTTACCTGATCTTTCGTCCTTCCTCCACCCTACCCTACATGCATATGAGGACATAGCCTCGTTTGGCATGGGCGGGTGGATAGGCATCCTTAGGATCTAGGTATTTTATGGCATCATGTAGTTTCTATCTATATATATATATAATGAAAAATGAAAATGGTGTTTAGTAATGATCTGAAGGCTGAAACAAAAATATAATAAGTGTTTATGGATATCCAACCACTGGTTTGAAGACTTTCCAGGGCACAGAAGCTTGATTCTCTCAGGCTCAACTTAATTCACTTGAGCATTGACAAAATAGATTGGAATCTCTCCTAATTATGGACGTATTCTTGTACCTGAGACACCAATACAGGATCCGTTGGTTTGCTTCTACTTGAGAGCCTAAGTAATCTTGGTTCACACTACACATATCAAGAAAGACCAGGTGAACATAAGATCCAACCCTAGTGTTCATTAGGGAAGGTGGAGTCCTTACCTGTGCGCGTAGGTAGACTTTTTATCCCAGGCTTTAGTCTTGTGTTTAGGAATGACACTTTCCACCAAGAAGGAACTCTCCCACCAAAAAGAAAAGTGTGCTCCTCCAAATAATGTTGTAAGAGATATACTGACATGTGTTTCAAAAAAAAAAAAAGATGCAAATAAGTCAGCATATCTCACAAATGTCTGTAAAATCTTCTTACAAAAAGTTCTTCAGGGCAAATACCCTGTTTTCTTTGAGCCACAAATATCAGAAAATGGGAGTTGAGTTTTCTGTCATCTTTTTAAGGGTCAATCCGAAGACACGAGCTGAAACTGGGACCAACCTGTACTTTAAAAATTCATGAAACCCTGGGCTTCAGTCTTAATGTTCATCCAGTCAGTCTTGATCCTTCACTATGCACAAGCCATAATCTCTCGAGCTCTCGAGTATGGCAAAAACCTCCTGAGTCCTGGAAATCGTACTTAAGTTTTAAATGTCAAGAGTCCAGGTTAGTTGAGAGATGGTCTATGTCATGTGAGACTTAAAGTACTGGTAGTCTTCTCTCCAATTGGTTCTCATAATATCCAACAAATAAACACACTTATGTCACCTCAGAAGAAAATCTTCAGCTTAAAGATCATTTCTAAATACAATACAAAAATGTTTTGCTAGGGACTAGCAAAAGATAGGCATGGGGGTATGATTGCACAGCAAAAATGCACCAACAATTGTGTTGTCTTATGTGATTTCCTAGCATTACCAGTGCATATTAGGTATCCATAGTTGCATTTGTAAAAATACACGCATGCATGCATTTATTTGAGAGGGGAGGAGAGTGATTAAAATGGCCTCAAAATTTACGTTTTCCTCAAGTGCTGCCTAGCAAAATCTCCATCTTTATTTTCTATTTCTATTTGACTTTAAAATTCTTCTCCGCGCGGCTACAATGTGTGGCAGCCTATTCCTCGTGCCATTCTCTGGTGCAAGCCACTCCTTGCAGCCGCATGCACAGCCATGCACAGCTAGGGCATGGCTGTCCATGCCTTCTTCCTCTATAAAAAAGGCACAGCTTCTTCTTTGCAAGGGAAGCCTGGTCTACCCCAAAAAAAAAAAACCAACACACAGCAGCTCTTCCCTTCCAGGCCGTCTCCTCCCCTCTCCCCTCCATACGTAGCCTCTCCTCCTCTGAGGAGCCACGCTGCGGGCAGGAGCAACTCACAGTGGTGCACAACCACCACTGTGAGTCCACCACCGCCCAGCTCATCAAAGAGCCGGTGGGCGTGGTGTTCTCTAGCTGTTGCGAAGTTTAGCCACAATTCCAGCATTGCCACAAAGCTTCAAGCTTTGAAGCTCAACCGGCCACCGCGTGCCCCTGCAACAGTCGGCCAAGCTCCACCGCGCACGCCAGCAGGACACCCATGCCCCTCTCCGCGTACCCTGTCGCGCTCCTTCGCCCGCGGCCCAGCCCTCTCCGCGTGCCCTGTCGCGAAGGGCCATCCGCAAGCCAGCAGCCAGCGCAGCTTCTCCACACGCGCATCGAGCCGCTCCACACCTCTCGCACTCAGCACCAGGCACAGGCGGTCACGCGGCTCGACTCGGCACTGTAGCCACTATTCACGCATTTCAGCGGAACACTATGGCTACAGTGTGGTGACCAGTAAGTTTTTCACTTAACCGGTCACCCGGCGTGCCGCAACATGTCCCTGCCTGCGCCCACGTCCAACCCCGCGCCTGCCCACGCATTTGCGTGTGCCCACATCTGCCCACCCGCATCTTCATCTACTCCTAGTGCCTGCGTCTGTCCACACCCGCCTCTCCACGTAGCGCTGTGCGCTGCGGTCTCTTCCCCACACCCGCTCCCTCCAGTGCGTGCCTCTCCACACACCTACACACCTACGTGTGCATGTGCACGCTCCGCACGCTTGGCATCAGACGACGGGCGCTGCGCGCAGACGACCTAACTCCCAGCGCCATCTTCAGTAGATGCCCTCTCTCTTTCTCTCTCTCTCTCTCTTAGCACTCTCTCCCTCTCTCTCTGCAGATACACATACACACACACTCACAATCTCGCACACACACACTCTCACTTATACATTATTATATACTTATATATATATACATATACATATATATATTGATATATATGCATATATTTACATATATATACTTATATCCATACATATAGTAGTACCTACATAACTATTTATTAGTCTATATACATACATATATATATATACATCCATATATTTATATATATATATACACATATATATTTACATATATACACATATTTATATACATATAAATATATATGTATATACATATATATATATATATTATTACCTATATAACTAAGTATACGTATAAATACTTATATATATATATATAGATATAGATACATATATACATATATATCTTTAACTATATATACATATATATATATATATATATACATATATACATCTATATAAATACATATACATATATATATATATCTACACATATATCTATCTATACATATATTTACATATCTATATAAATATACATATATATATATACATACATATATAACTACATATACATAATTATAACCATATCTATATATGTATATCTAGATATATATTTGCATATATACATACATATATATATTTTCATATCACCTACCATACGTTGTATCGCGGGAATATCTGCACAAGTTGCTGATATTCCCCGATACATGCGTACAGAAAGCGTGTTCACACTCATCTTCCACCCATCCACCTTACATTCCACACGGCACTTCATCCTCTTGGTTACGTCTTCCTAGATTACGACCGACTTAACGCCGTGCTACATGCCATATCCACCTCCACCCCCACCCCTTTATACATATATAATATATACATATAGATATATACTATATTTACTTTACTTCTGTTTCTCTTTCTTGCCATTAAAAAGATAAAAAAAATATACAAAAGAGAAAAGATAATCCTTGACTTGCAGGTACTCAGTCTTGCGAATAGCAAGACCAGTTTTGGAACCCTAATTTGGCTCAAAGCCAAGAACCTGATTCTGAGGGTGTGCCTCAAGGACAAGAATTATCAGAAAAAAATCTAAATAGAAAAACACCAAAAATAGAATAAATGAATAGGAAGAGATTCGTTGTAGGAAAGGCGTAGAAACTCACTCACTTCTAATCCCACTTCCCTGATTTCGACCCTGGGCCTAAAAGTGACCAAGATAAAATCAAGTAGGCCAAGTTAAAAATTTTGTAAAGATATGGTTAGGTTCGATTTAGGTTAACCACTGCACTCATTACAATGATAAAATCACCAAATTAACACAACCTAACCAGGTTCGACCACATCCCTTTCATGTAGATGGTCGCGCGGATGAATTCAGGGCGCCGCATCCACAGCCGTTGGATCTTGATCCAACGATGGAGAAGCGACGCTCTAATTGAAGAAGAGAAGGTGCGGCAGTGCTAGGGGCCAGTTGGAAGGCTGAGATGGTGCCACGTGGTGCCATCTTTGTTGTCCATCTTCTGGATGTTGTAGATGCGCAACGGGTGTCGGATTGACTTGATTTTTGCGTCGTTAGGCTGCGATCGTCGAGCCAAATGCATCCGTGCGGTCAGATTTGTCATTTGAAGTGCAGATTTACACCATCTTTGCCCTTGATCTTCTAGGGTTCCCCGATCACTATTTGATGCTACAGATGCCTGATTAGGGCAATCTTGGAGTCGTTGAACTCCAATCGTCGCCCTAATCACATCTGTACAGTTGGATCTTCGATCTGAGGCTCCGATAAAAAGTTTGCCTTGTCCAAGTACATAAGAGACAATTAACCTCCATTTTATTCAAACTACTCTAAATGCAAGATGATGCATGTTATGCAATATTTTTAGCATGCAATGCGATCCTATGCTTAAGAACATGCATAAATAGACATCTTAAGTAGTGTAAATGTGTTTACATCATACCCCCATGCCTATCTTTTGTTGGTCCCTAGTAAAAACTATATGCTATTTATAAAAGAATTAGGTTGGATTATTTGGGCATGAGTTATTTTCAATCATATAGAAATTGTTTACTTAGGATCTGAACTTTCAAAGACACAACAGTGCCTGAGTATCTGCCAAAATGCAGACCACCTCAAGCCCTTGCCTTATTCAAAGAAAATTTTATTTTTATCTTTTTTCCTCTTTTCTAATTTTTTTGGATTTTCAAATTTTAGGGTTTAAGAGTGTCTTTCTACGGCCATTCAACTCACCCAAGATTTTATGAGAACTCTAAGTTCTAAGCATCTTATTGTGAATGTGATAGACTCGTTGATCGACAATTAAAATAGACTTCAGATTTCTACGCCTCTAGGTGACCTCAAAAAGAATTCTGCCTAAAGGTGTATCTTTACAACCGGTAGCTTTCTCCCTACTTTTATTTTTTTATGGGGTCAACACAAGGGTGAATCCAGTGTATATCTTCCCAGTTTATTCTACTTCTCCGCTTCTTCCAAAGTGTTTTGGAAATTTTTAGTGCATTTACTGAGCTGGGTTCTAAACAACCGGTCGATGAGCTGTTACCACCGACAACTTGCCAGCCATACTTGTGTGGGAAGTGTGGTTTATTTCTTTTTTTCTTTTCTCCTTTTCTTTTTGACTTTTTTTTTTTTTAAGTAGGTGGCTTCCCTGGTCTAAGATTTACCTAAGGGCAGGAAAAAGAGAAAGGTCCAGTGACTGGGCTCTGGACAACCTACCTATGGGTTGTTACCCATGATAACTTGCCAGCCATATCACCAAGGAGGTTCATTAGCTACCCAATTTTTGTTAAAATTGCCGAACAACGAGTCAGTGACAAGATAGTGTGTAGATGCTAGAAACTCAAAATTCCCTCAAATCAGAGGGTGGGTTGATAAGTCGTGTACTTATCACCCAAACTTATTTACTCCAATTAAAATAAAATTCAGGTTGGCCAGAACTCAAAAAATAAATCCACATTTTAGTGGATACACAGGCTGATTAAGTCCAAAGACCTGAAGGGTCTTTGTGCTCAAATCATAATGTAGTATTTCCTAAGGTTGAAAATTTTCTTTAACCCAAGTTCTCTTTCCTAATTCAAAATATATTTTTTTAAATAAAATAAAATAAAATAAATCTACGGAGTTGACGAATGAATTCAGAGATGAATATCCACCCCCCCATGCCTATCTAATGCAATATCCTCATTGTATTAAAAAGACATAAAACAGAGTGGAAAAGCGTAAAAAGCACCTGATTTGCATGAATGTCAGGTCCACTCCAAGATGAAAACTAAAAAGAACTATATATGTACTGAGTTTAGTGCCTTCAGCTAGGCACACTATACAAAAAAAAGAAATGAAGAATTCACAAGTGCAGGTCAGAATCAAAATAAACATAAGAATCCTCTGACCTGTTAGTAGATGTCCACAGATGTGGACCAGATTGTGGTGCAGACCCATCCCCCATAATCGAGAATATCTTAGGTTTTGGATGAAAATTACCCAAAACCTAAAATCAGAATGCAAGCGGGGTCGGGCCTACGATTTATGAGGATGCTACCGAAGACCAAAAAGTCAGGTTATAGAGAAATTAAGCTCAAAAGGATAATCGTTCAATGTGTGCTTGGGTTTGACATCCTCAAAACAAATGTCGCAAGGGTTCTGGTTTGATGGTTTAGCTTAATAGGCACCCTTTGACTCAATCTTCTATTTCCTCCAAAGTTAGCTTCACAAATCAGAACTTCCTAGCTCCTATCTTCCTCATTCAGCATGTCAAATTCCAGGACCTCTTGTATATTAATCTTGAACCTGGTTAACTTGAACCAAATGAGTTGGTTCAAGGTTGGGGTCAATGCAGGGGAATTAATGAATTGAGATTCGTTATACCCTTCCTGATAATAGGTCATTTCAAATTGTTCAAAAGATGGTGATGACCTATAGGCAGTGTAATCAGAGGATGGGTACGGATCAGTGTATCCTTCTTGATTGTAGATCGTACTAGGTTGTGCATAATAGGGTGATGATCTATAATCGATATGGCTCTGAGAAGGATAAAAATCACAATCAAATTGTTCAAGGTTAGACCCTAAACACGGAGGTCCAGAACTATATCCCCAATCCGAGTTATCCCAAGTAACTGATGGTTGATTACAGTACGAGTCAGGATAATCATCATGTTGAGGATAATTCAAAAAGGGAGGGAAAGAGCGGGAATGCATGTAATATGTGGAAGGATTTATGAGACACAGGAGGAATAAAGGTGCCCTGCAATACAGACAATCAAACTTGTCCTTAAGTAGGTTAGCCTAAAGACCTACAGACTCCCAAAAGCCGTCTTGAGATAGAGAGACGATTTGATCTACTTCTATGTGTTCAATCCGACCAGTTAGGAGGGATTGGGGAGAAGGTTCTTCCTTCAGCTTGCGCCTCTGGTTCCTAGTGTACCACCCAGCCGTGATCGTTTGATTTTGCTCCCCTAGCTAGACATCAGATTGAATAGTAGAAACAGACTAATCGAAAATAATCTCGTTCTGGGTTTTGAAGAGTGAGTCCAATCCTTAAGGACAATGTCTGCTCTATTTTATTTAGGGCTAGGTTTGAATGTGCTTTGGAATGTGATGTGTCCTTAAATGGGTTGTGCCCTTAATGATTAATTGATTTGTGTGTGCATGCACAACTAGTGATTTTCAAGCAAGATTATTTTTGATGTGGTGAATTTTAGAGTTCAAATCTTGCTTGGTAGCTTTTAGGATTCAACTTTAGGTATTTTCAAACAAGTTTCGTTGGCACACTAGGTTTTGCAAGCACAGTTGAAGATATTTTCCTTTAAAGCTTAAAAAGAATGTGGAGTGCCTGGTAAATCCCTAAGAGTTGAACCTAAGTGGCAGCTACTTGATGAGTTGATTTTATTTGAAGTGGTGTGGCCCAATCAACTCAAACAATTGCCCTGTTGCACCACTTAATTAGGCACACAAGTGATTACCTAATCTGATTTCTACTCAATTATGTGTTTGGATGTGTGTACCGGCTCCAAAGATCGGCTTACTGGTTGAGTTTGAAAATCAGATGAGGTTGTGTACCTCTGTGAGATTTTTTTTTATTTTTCTTTTAATGTGGGGGTTGGGGTGAGTATGGATGTCAAACAACAAACAATCTAACCCTAGAGTTTATAAGAACACCTAGGTTGATTGATGTTTGTGTTATTATGTTGTGAAATGAAATCTAATGGGTGGGAGGTGAGGGATAACTCATAGAACCTTCCACAGCACTTTTCCCTGATCTGCCGCTTTTCCCTGTCTCGAAAGAGTACCTGCAATTACAATAAGAAAGGAGAAAAGTAAGGTAAATGATTTGTAAATTACAAAACACGAAGAGAAATCAAAGATCGTCGCCTCCCCAACAACGGTGCCAAAATGTTGAACGTACGAAGTGCTATGCTAATGTGTTCAATTTTGAAAAACCTGTCATTGTAGTTTGAAAGCGAAGAACTCGTGTTCAACAAATAAAATTTATATCGAAATGAAAATTCCGGGTCGAACACAGGGAGGCGGATGTTTGATTTAAAAATAATGCGTTTATTTTTATTTGTCACGAAGTAATTCAATTAATTAAAACTAGCTAACTATTTACAATAAATAGAAGAGAGAGAGAGAATATTGCAAATAGAAATCAAAATGAGATGTAGAATAAACAGGGAATTCATCAATAAGGAGATTGTTTATTTCACTATTACAACTAGAAAGTAGAAAATAATTACACTAGAAAGCAATAAATTTACTCTAGAAAGCATTAAAAGAATGGAGGGACAAATGTCCTCCTCGATGATCGCTTGGAGGACGAGTAGAACTACTTTAGAAAGCAGTAAATCTATACTAGAAAGCAGTAAAAAGAATAGGGAGAGAGATATCCTCCTCGACAGTCACTTGGAGGACGAGCCAGATGGGACGACGCCTGGACAAAGGAGGATAAAGCAGGACGAAGGAGGATGAAGCAGAAGAACGGGAACGGGGCAGCACGCTGTTGTCGTCACGGGATCCACTTCCGAAGGGGGACGAAAATTTGGACTTTATCTCGCGAGAAGCATCCCAGGTGTGGGACAAGTTTCTCTTGAGCTTTGGAGAGGTAGAGCAGAGAGGGAAGGGATGAGAATTTTGTGTGGAGGGGGTCTACTTTTATAGTTGCAAGGAGTGGGGGCAAATTGGTCATTACATCTTTAAAACATTAAATAAGGGGTCTTTAGTGACGGATAAAACCGTCGCTAAAGCCCCAACGTGGGCGTAGTGGGCGTTGGACGCGCGCGCCCGCTCGTCTGCTCGCACCTAACGCTTGCCTTACGTTCAGCCATCCACACCCGTTCGATTGCGAGATCGGACCGCCTAGATCGCACCTTCGCCCACCTCATTACCTGCCTGCCCAACGCGTGCGATGCCACGTGAAGTGCGGCTGTGCAATAGCACGTCGATGCTATTGAGCGTAGATGGCCCCCCGATCAAGATTTGACGCACGCCTGCACCCGCTCGCTCGCGCCCTTCGCCTGCTCGCTGCGGCTCGAACTCGCATCCGCTGCTCGCGATAACTCCCTCGCCCTCTATGCTGCGGAGCGCGGATGGTCACGAGGATGAATTCAGGGTGCCACATCCACAGCTGTTGGATCTTGATCCAACGGTGGAGAAGTGGCGCTCTAATTGAAGAAGAGAAGGTGTGGCGGTGCTGGGGGTAGGTTGGACGGCTGAGATGGCTCCACGTGGCGCCATCTTGGCCATCCATCCTCTGGATGTTGTAGATGGTGCCACGGGTGTCGGATTGACTTGATGTTTGTGTCGTTAGGCTGCGATCGTCGACCCAAATCCATCCGTGCAGTGGGATTTGTCATTTCAAGTGCAGATTTACACCATCTTGGCCCTTGATCTTCTAGGGTTTCCCGGTCACTATCTGATGCTACAGATGCCTGATTAGGGCGATCTTGGAGTCGTTGAACTCAAATTGCCACCCTGATCACATCTGTATGGTTGGATCTTCGATCCAAGTCCCTGATAAAAAGTTTGGCCTATCCAAGCACATAAAAGGAGACAATTAACCTCCATTTTATTCGAACTACTCTAAGTGCAAGATGATGCATGTTATGCAATTTTTATAGCATGCAATGCAATCCTATGCTTAAGAACATGCATAAATAGACATCTTAAGTAGTGTAAATGTGTTTACATCAATAATCCAGTGCTGGTTTTGCAAGAACGAATGAGGAAGGAGGTCTAAGATATCACCGGTGCTCATGGAGCTTTTCTGTTGTAGAGGAGGGAAGAAATTGGGGTAATTCTAGCCAAAAATGGGTCTAAGGAACTCAGCCTGATCTGAGGGGTCTTTTTTAGGTCTCCAGGGGATGCTTTGAGCTTAGGAAGCAATCTTCCCAAGGATGGAATGTCGTCGGAGTCAGAAATTCTATGATACCCAAATCTTTCATGCGTTTACATGATAGATTGGGAAAGTTTTAGGGCTCATGGATGGATTCAATGAAAATAGGTCTCCTCAAGGAATCTCCCCTCCAATTTTGGAAGGGATTGATTGATCAGAGAAGGAGTTCTCTTCAATCAAAGGTCGCCGGAGTAGTACAAATAGGATTAATGATGGCAAGGACCTTTTTGTGAAGACGACAACAAAGCTGGGAGGCCATTTGTAAGGAATTCAAAAAACTAAGGATCTGAATGAGATAAAAAGAGTCTCACTAGACCAAAATGCAAACTTGGTCAAGATGATCTCAGATTGGCCCCTAATTTTGTTATAAACCAAATTTAGACCCAAGAAATCCAATGGTGATGTTAGATTTAAGTTTTGACCTCGTTTGACCAAGTAATTTGTGTAAAAACCTAAATTAGGGCAAATGTCTGTCTAGGACTCTATTTTGGGTCAAACTGGGTTCCAATGGTCAAATCAAGCAAACCAAACCCTAGAGAATATTTTTCTATGAATTTTAGAGGTTTTAGGTGAATTTTAGCTTGACCATAAGCTCAGTTATCTAAGCAGATCTATTTTTAGGATTTCAGATGTTATTTAATTCTTGAAACACGTGAAAATCCTTTTCTATTTGTTCTATCCCACTTGTTAGATTCTTAAGACCATTTGACCCTTAATTAACCCTTGAGAAAACCCATGGTTGTTCGACATTCAAGATATGATGGTAAAATTACATTTTTAACCCTATTTTCTTGTCTTTCTCTCAAAATGATTATGCAATGAATTATGGCCTTCTGATGGTTATGTAGGAGCATTTAATGACTTAATCAGATCAAATTGAGCTAATTATGGCTTATGATGGTGTTACCATCATTACCCCATGCCTAGCTTTTGCTAGTCCCTTAGAAAAATCTCATGGAATTAACTCAAATTCTAGACCACGTCTTTTTACGCTCAGATTTCTAATGTATGCCTCCTTTTGTATGTTAGGTCAGAATGCCAAAAGTAGGCCTAGATGTACTCAAGTACCAACAAAGATACAGACTTGACCAGCTCTAGCCTCAATCTACCACGAAGGTTTCTAAGGCCCACAGGAACTAACCTAAGGTTCGTTGAACTCCACGGTTAAAGAAACCGTGCTTAAAACATGTTTAGTCCCAGTTCAGTTTGTAGTTCATTTTTGTAGGAGAGAGACAGAAGATTTTTTTGTATTTTTAGAGAGTTTTCTTTCTCTTTTCTTTTCTTTATTTCTAGCCTTCAATTGGCTTTACAACACGGTCTGTATCGGATTCCTAGCTCCCACTATCAATCCTCGTAGGGTCCTTAGGAATTGATGCTTTGAGATAACACCACCCATGGCAACCCCTAGAACCTTGGCTTTCAAGATTTTGAGATAATCCTGCCCATGGCGTTCCATAGCTAAATTTAGGCCCTAGCAATTGACATTTCGGGATAATCCCGCCCATGGCACTTGAACCAGCACAAGGTACTTACATGCTCCCGGTAGAATATTTAGATTTCCTAGGTGGTAGGTACTAAGGAGATGGTATGTTATTGCGCATCTTCGAGGGAAATTTCCCACCTCTTTGCATAGGGAACTCTTCCAAATCAACTTATCTTGATCAACCACTCTAAATCTAGGTAGCTTTTTCATAACAAAATTAACGCTTTTATGTGATTTTGATAATTAAGCTCATTGAACCAGACTGTGTGCAGATTAAGGTTCTTAGGCTAACGAGTTAGGTAAACCAGAAGTCAATTAATAGGGTTGAATAATCCCTAATCCTTAGACCTAATACTTAAGCTTTGCATTTTCCCCAACCTCTTATGGACTATCCGGATCTTAACGAATACTTGAATTTTTAAGCCTAAACACAGCCCAAGAGGCCTAAGATCAGCATTCTTTTATCTCTTAGCACTTTCTATCTTTTATTTCTTTCTTTTTGATTTGGTCTAGAACTAACTAGATTCATTAATATTTTACTAATGACTCTCTTTTTGGTTCAAATTGTTGCTCCTTTTTGACATTTAAAATCACCTCCTCCTCTTCTCAAGAATGGTGTGCATTTAATTCACTGAAAATTTCCTCCCTTCTCCATTTTTTTGTTCTTTTTCAATTTTTTATTTTTTTGGTTTTTTGGACTGTGTATTTTTTTGTGAGAAACCTTCAGAACTTTGAATTTTTGTATGTTTGCACTTTACCACCCCCTTTGCCTAAGTTTTGCAATGTCCTCATTGTAAATGGAGGTTATGAAATAGTTTCCTGTTTACGAATTGGAAAAGGATAAACGAGGGGCAAACAAGTTGAGATGACTATTGCGGACGATTTCAAGCCATGATACGAGTACCTGAGGTGGGAACGACTATTCTAAAACTGAACTCAGAGTGCAGTAGATGTGAAGTAGAAAATTATAATCAAAAGGATCTTGGGTTTTTTTTTTCTTTTTGGAATGATGGGTTGTCTCCTGTTAAGAGGTAAATTCAATGCCTTCATCCGGGTAGAAATGGTCATGGATAAGTGGTCAAATCAGACGAGTTTTGTAGAACAAGCACCTTGATAAAAATATTGGTTGGTCCAACCAGGTGCTTGTTTAGATCAGCATATTGATGATGTAGCCCAAGCCTAATCAATCTGGCGGGTTGATAAATGTGGATCAAAAGATGTAGTGCCCACCAGATACTGTGGAACTCAAAAGGATGTAGAAGTGTATAGCTAGGGTTTGGCTGAGTAGAATCAGCCTGATCAGAGTAGGGATCCTCAAATGAAAAAGGGTCGATGGAGGATGTAGGAACTCTACAGGAGTGATCAGGGAAGGAAGGGGCGTGATTTGTAGTCTGATCGATGTCTGAAACCTGATAGAAATGTGGAGAAGAATCATGTGCAACTGGTTCATTGAGAGGAGAATCAGAGTAGAAATTGAGTCTGGTTGGGGTCGAGGATGAGAACGGGTTTGGGAAGGTTTTGCATGTGTAGAAGAGGTGTTTTCTTTCAAATCATTGACCTTAGTGTCAGAATCAAAAGACAGGTCATGGTTGCTGAGGTCGTAAATTGGCTTAGAGTTGTTAGGATACAACAATTCTTTGAAATCAGAGTAAGATTCGAAATCATCGAAGAACTTGTGAGAATTATGTTTTGAATCTGATTCGAGATCAAAGGTTCCACCACAGAGTAAATCAAAAGATGTAGAATTAGCAAACTGACTTGGATCTAACCTATTTTCAGATTTCAAGCTCATAAAGGTGTCCATATTAGGTTTAGGCTTGGGTTCTTGGCTTGTAGGGAAGACCCAATCAAAATCGAACTCGTCCAACTCCTCGATTTCTATATCGTAGATGGGCATGACTTCCGAAAAATCAATCTGTGTTTATGAGGAAGTTGGAGAGGTGCATTCGCCAAATAAAGGCCTAGGATCATAATCCAAATTCAAATTTTCATTTTCATCACATGGGGCCTTGTAATCATCCCAATAATGCTCAAATTCAGATTCTAGGTTAAGGGTGTGGGTTGGATAACTAGGATCTAGATTGGGCTCTACAGGGATGTCAGAATTGCTCTCGAGAGTCACCTTATCAAAATAAGGGATAGAATTTACACCCTCGAGATGTTTTGATTCAATCTTGGTTTCACAGGTGTCTAGGACATTATGGCATGGTAGGGTTGGCTCGTAATCGTGATCAACTGTAATCAGATCTTCCCCACCCATTTCAAGATCTGGTACATCAATTGCTATGAAATTGGAATCTGAATTCCTCTGGGCTTGGGGTCCATAATAAGCTTCATTATCAAACCTGGGATTTGGTAGATTACGCCGGTTAATCCAACATGTTGCAAGGGTGTACTGATGCCTATGATCGATAACACGTTTTAGCATCTACATTACATTGTCTCTTTTTTCAAGGTCATCTCGACATACTTTCCATAGTGATGGCTCAAATCTGCACAAGATATACTCACCATTATGCCATCTCTCAATTTCCCAGTATTTCGGCATGAGAACAACCTAAGTTGCCCCGTTTTCTAGTTGTGTCAAAATTAGTTGTGCTTGTTTTGAAATGAATGTTGTTGTGTTTGACACATTAACCTGTATATCCTCAAACGGGCCTACTAACAAGTCAGGTTCCTTTTTTGAATCAAAATGATGGAATCAAGATGTAGAATCAAAACTATGGTTTGGAATGAAGTGATTCGATCTAAAAAGAGAGTCCTAAGAAGATCTGGTGAGGCTTCTTAGGTGAAAAACCTAAGGACCCTCCTATGTTTGTGTTCTAATGAAAAGATGAGGGACTAGATATCTATTGGACCTAATCAAGGAACCCAAAGATTTTTGGATGACTAAGGCAATTTTAAGGCGGATGATACTCTGAATCAGAAATTCGCACACCTGAGAATTACCTAGGTAGCTAGGAAGAAAGAGCCCTGCAAAGACCCCTATACGGTAGAGCGTCCCCATGGGTTACAGGGTTTCCCCAACTTGACCTTCCTTGTCATTGATGGTCTAGGTAGATCAGAATGTACAAACTTAAGTCCTTAAGTCTACTAACTTTGTCCTAATTTGTGCCTTGATTTTCACTTGATTAGAAGTTAATTTCAACTTGTGACCTAATTTGGAGGTTGGTTGGCCTACAATGTAGACCAACTTCACCAACCTGCCCTACTAAAGATGGTGGAATGAGATCTAGGTCAAGACCTAGAAATCACCCTGATTGACTCTCAGTTTATTAGGTCCAAGGATTTTAGGGTTCAAGTGAATTTAGAGCCTGAGTTTAGGGTTTTTCTGATTAGATCTTTTCAATCAAGGGCTTGGGTAGCACACAAATGCGGGAGGGTAACTTTCCTTTTATGCAAGCAAGTGTGAAGTAGCACTCCAAAACCCTAGAAATTGAAACCCTAATTGGCTCTATTCTGCATCCAATTTGATCTTCAAATGTTCTCATTAGACTTCAAATAAGAAATGCGTAGTACAAGAAGATTAAGAATTAAGCGTAGTTCCTAATAGGCACAGAAAATTTGAGGTTGGGAATTCTAAACAAAATCATCTCAATTTTCAATTAGATTTGAAAAAATTTTTGCAAATCAAGAAACTTGTCCTTTAAATGATAAATACTATGAAAAATAAGGCAGCTGATTCCTAATTGATTGTTTCCTTTTTTATTTTCCCAAGATTAGGGGGTTGATTAGGGATGAATAGAGAAGTTACCTGCCCTAGAGTGGTTGATTTGCATGGAAGATCTCATGAAGTACCTAGCAAAATTACAATAAAGCAAACAGGGCAAGTCAGTGCTTAAATATGAAAATATGGCAAGAGAATAGCAATGAATTACGCATTGCTCCCTAGCAACGATGCCAAAATGTTTGTCAGGCGAGATCTATGTTATAAATGTTGCATCGTAGTATAGGTCGAAATCGCTTGAAAACAAATAAACTTTATACTCGAATGAAAGTTTGAGGTCGAACACAGGGAGAAAGTAGGAATTCAAGTGCAAATCTCAATTAACAAGTAAATTAGTACAAGAAAATGAGCCAAATAATGCTAAATTATGAATACTAATTACTCAAAATTGATCATCAATGTAGACTATAAGTCTAACAAGAATTTAGCATATCAAAAAGAAATCTTGAATAAAAATAGTGGTGATTTAGATCACCGATTATTTAATCTAGATAAACATATAATAGTTAAGTAAGAATGCCAAATAAACCCACAATATCCAGGACCACCTAAGCAATTGAATAAATGAACAGTGCCTCCGCTGTCTGATAATCAGATTGCTTAAGTGCTTCCTCTTGTTCCTCTTCAATGTATGCCATAGCTTCTCCTCCTCTGAGCCCTTGTTCTTCTTCTCTTCAGTCCTTTCCTCTTCTTCTGAACTTCTTCTCTTATCAAGACTTCTCTATTTCTTCTTCTGCCGATCTTCAACCTCTTCTCCTTTTCTAACTTCCTCACGCACAGAGGGAGGCACTCTAAGATTTGGCAAAGTGTCACAGAGAGTAAAACCCCTCTGCACCCACTCTCTCTTTCTCTCTCTGGGATCCACCGTCCCAAGGCCACAGTCTGGGTTATCAGGTATTCAGGTAGAGTGCACCTGGGACCAGGCTCAGCAACAGTGGGTGGTAAGCGAGGAGTGCTTAGTTTAGGTAGGTAATCAAATCACCACCGGGTCCAAGGAGGACAGTGTCGCAGGTGAGTCATGCATTGGTAAGGAGGACCTCACCCTCGTGTTTGGAGGCGAAGAGGCATAGAGAGAAAAACAATTTATGTACCTCTACTTGGCTGCCCACTTCTGAGGTGGGACTAAAGTCCCCCCTTCTTCTTCGCGTTGACCGCAGCAAATGATGCATCCAATTCCGATCAAAGGGCCAAGTTGGTCCCTAGATTGTGCTCCTAGAAGGATTCTGCTGTGCCTGGGACTTCCACCTGGGGCTTACAGGTGCTGGAGCAAGCTTGAAGCAAGCTTAAGTTCCTCGTCAATGGCGGGTGAAGACCTACTACCTGAAAACACAAGAATGGCCTTTTGGCCATTCCTTAAGAGATGATTTTCATGTTCCAATAGGTAGTTTTCTAAGAATTATTGTACTATGTTGCTCAGACAAAACTACCCTTTTTGATGACTTGGCCTGGCATTTCAGTGTGCACATTTCCTTAAGAAATTTTACATTGGTTGGGATATTCTCGATAGTCTAAAGGAGTGGAATATACACTTGGACTTGCTTAAATATGTCATGCCACTCCTCAAGTTGATTATTTTTCTTTTCCTAGTTTTATTCAAGGCTTCAGGAAAAGGTGCCTAAGTTAAATCACAAGTAATTGGGTCTTGAGCCTTGCTTTCTAGGTCAACTTTGTCTCCTGGGTCAAATTCAGGCTCCTTAAGATCTTAATAAGGTTTGGATGTAGAAGGATGAGGACCTCGGATTTGTTTCCCACTTCTGAAAGTAACAGCACTAGGATAAGAATTAGAGTTAGAAGGGTGAAGTGGGTTTGTAGAATAGATTGAGCCTGGTTTGGGTTTGGGTTAACAAAGCCAAGTGGGAATTAGGGAGCAGGTTGAACTACATGTGCCGGTTGCTTGCTTGTGTGGTTCTCATTAATCCTATTGAAATTCCTAGGGTTAAGGATGGGCTGAGAAGGCAACATCCTATGCTGCCTAGAATCTACAAGTTGGTGTAGACATCTGATGTCAAAAATACACGATTTTGTAAAAAGCATGTTTTGTCGTTGAGACTTGTATCTTTGCAATCGCTTTTAAATTTATAGTCCTAGATAGAGGTAGTATCTAAGGCCGTCCAAGGAGGCAAGTTTGCACTTTTGAACACTCTCGCTTGAAATCAGGAAATAAACTTTATTTTTGTAGTTTTTGTATATAATATTTTTTTGGAATTTTTAAATAACGAGCAAATGAATAGGGAAATACGAAGGAAGACTACACCTAATTTCTTCGACCTAAGTGACAAGAAGATCCTCTCCCTAAGCTCACCCTAGGTACGGGAAGACCTAGGGTAATTAGAGAGAGGGTGTGAGTACACTAGAGTAAAAAGTAATTAAATAGAATGCGACAAAGATTATTGAAAGGAAACTTTAGATTATGGAGAAAATTATTTTACAAAATTGCTAGTAGAGGAATGCTTCTACCATAGTAATGAAACAAAAATCATCCCGGTGATGTTGGTGAAGAGGAGAAGATCCTTGCTCCATGCTTAGCTGCTCCTGCACTTGAAATGGATATCTCCTAATCCTTTTTTGAAGTGCTCCTCCAAAGATGTTGTCCTCTTTGGCAAGCCCTTGGTGGGTGTACCATAGCTCCTCCAAGAGTGGAGAATTTCCACTCTGAAACTTCTTCTTAAGGTGGATGTGAACCACCATCAAGAGCTCCTCCTTTGGATGTCCTCCTGCCTGGGTTGATTTCAGGCTAGCTTGGGCACAAGAGAGAAGGGAAGAGGGGAAGGCACCATGGGGTAGAGTGTCCTCTTAATTTTCTTCTCCTTCTCATTGCCGTGGGGTATGGTAGAGTGTAGGTAGAAGAGTGACTCAATGATGAAGCCAAAGGTGGTTTGGAAGTGGTGGTTAATGGTCTTGTTATAAAGTGGAAGAGGGAGGAAGTTGTGGTTAAGGGTTGGTAAGGTGTGTTGTAGGGCTAGGATTGAGTTGTATGGTGATGGTTATAGGAGGGGTAATTGGTGCCACTTTTGGTGGCTCTTAGAGGTGGTGGTTGATGAACGTGTTTCACAAGGTAGAAATCGGGGTTTGGAGGAACCCGTCGTCGTAGTCGCAAAACTTGTTATCAAGTAAAATTTTACCAAAACTCTAAGGAAGTCCTGGGTCGAACACAGGGAGGCGAACGTTTACTTTATTTGAAAACCGCACTTCATTTTGTTTCTTTTTGGTGTTTTGTTATAGTTTATTTATTTTTTTTTATAAAGGACGCAAACATGATGAATCACAATATAGATGGAATCAAATATGATATTTTGCACAAATGTCTATTACAATAATCTACGAAAGCATAAAAGAGAGAGAGAGGTGAGAAGCAATGTCCCAAATCGGCTGTTTGGCGAGATGACAATGCCTGGCGGAAGCTTGGACGAAGGAGTTGAGGAGTGGGACGACGGAGGGGAGATGCAGGAGGACGCTGGGTAGAGGAATGCTTTACCGATGCTCTGGAATGGAGGTGAGGAGGCAGAGGCGGTCTGCTACTGGAATGGAGGTGGGAGGATGACTCTAAGGCAACCTATGAAGGTGATGGGATGAGGGACAAATATTTGGTGGGATAAAGGAATGCTACACTAATAGGAGGCCTTTGGAGGTTTAGAGTAAGCTCTAATGGGGCTTTGGTGGGCTACTAAAGCATAGGAGTAGGTGGGAGTAGAGTAGGTAGAGATGCCTTGGAAGGGAAGGGGTGTAGGTCTTTATATAGTGGATGAGAGGAGGCTAAAATAGGCATAAGACAAATAGCGACCTCCAGGACGTCACTGTAGGTCCAGAGCAAGTGTCGTAGCCAGCTCACTCCCACTCACACACGTGCTGCACTACCTCCCCATCTCCTGCGTTGATCACGTTCGAGCCTTGCTAGCCGTCCATCTCGCATCACCAACTGCCATCGCAAGTGTCCATCAAGCATCTACTGGCGTCCGCTGGTGCGTGCTGATCCGAGCGAAGCAGATCTCTACCCTTGGATGGTAAATGAAGGGCTCTGAGCACACAGGAGAGAATGCTCTGGATTGCGCCTTTGATGCACGTATGATTGCGCATTCCCCCGTGCATCAGATTTCGCGTGCATGGGTCTCGTGAATCAGTGACGCCACATAACTGCTTCCCTCGCCGCACGATCATCCATCGACGGCTCAATTTCTTACCCGCTCGTCCTCAATGGATAAAATCTGCTAGCAGGTCTTCGATCATGCGACCATGCATTGTGAGCTGAAACATCGACTGCTGTGGTGAGGTTGGTTTTGTGCCTCACTTAGGAATTAAGGCTCAACCTATTGTGACCATTGGATCTTGATCCAACGGTTACGATTGTGCGAAGCCCTCTCTCTTCTTTGCTTGAAGTAGGTGACGTGGTGCTTTGACGACTGTTTGATTTGAATCCAATGGTTGAGACTTCACAGGTGCTGCCAGGGAGGAGAAGCTACGGCTAGGCTGGAGGGCTGCGATGGTGCCACGTGGCACCATCGTGGCCATCCATCCTCTTCTTCATGTAAAGGGTGCTATAGAGCTTTTATCGACGTGATTTTCTTGTTGACGGACTGTGATCGTCACTCTGGATCCATCCGTATAGTCAGATTTCTCATCTAAAGCCTGTAAACATGTCACACTACCTTCTGGCCATAAAAAGTGTTGGAATTAATGTACATAATGTACAACTATCCTAAATGCAATGCAATGAAAGTTATGTAATATTTACACTATGATATGTAATTCTAGGCCTAGGAAATATCATAAATAAGCATTTTATCATGAATTCATGTGTGTTTATCATACCCCCATGCTTACTTTTTACTAATCCCTAGCAAAATTAACCTAAATGCTATGTATAAAAGTTGAATCAGGATTTGATTACTTAGGCAAAATTTGTCGATTGCTTTAGAAAATCTCAACTCCAAGACCTAATTCCAAAAACTCAACAGTGCCCGGGTGCCTACCAGAATGCAGACCGCCCAAGCCCTCACCTTATTTAAAAAGAGAAAATGCACAAATTTTTTTTGTTTTTCTTCTTTTTTATTTTTATTTCTTTGGACTTTTGGAGTTTAAGAGTTCCAGGATAACCTTTTATGACTACCCGACCAACCCAAGACTTGAGGACTCTAAGTGCTAAGCATCTAGTGAAAAGAGTGAAAGACTCACTAGGAGGCCGTTAAAATGGACTTCGGGTTTCTACGACCCTAGGTGACCTTGCCTAGAGGTTTATCTTTTCGAACGGTAGCTTTCTCCTTACTTCTTTTATTTGTGGGGTCAACACAAGGGCAAACCCAGTGTATATCTCCTTAGTTTATTCTACTTCCCCGCTTCTTCCCTAAGTGTTTTGGGAATTATTGTGCACCTTTGTGAGCTGGGCTCTGGACAACCGGCCAATGTGCTATTACCCATGGCAACTTGCCAGCCATATTCATGCAGTGAACTGTAATTTTATTTGTTTATTTTTTTATTTTCTCCTTTTTCTAGTTTTTTTCTTTTCCATTTTTTTTAAATAGGTGGCTTCCCTGATCTAAGATTTACCTAAAGGCAATATGAAGAAAATGGTCTTGTGGCTAAGCTCTAGACAACCGACCGATCAGTTGTCACCACTAACAACTTGCTAGCCATACCACCCTAAATAGTTCATTAGCTACCCAATTTCCGAAGAAACCACCGAAAGGTGAGTCAGTGCAAAAAGTGTGTAGATGCTTAGGCTTAAAGTCCCCTCAGATCAGAGGGCAGGTTGATAAATCGTATACTTATCACCCTAATTTGTTGACTAGTTTAAAGTAAAATTATTTGGGGAGGACTCAAGACTAGGTCCACATTCGAGTGGACACCCAGGCTAATTAATCCCGAAGACTTGAAGAGTCTAAGTATCCACGTCCCAAAGTATCAATTCCTAAAGTTTGTAACTCCTAATGCCTAAGCTCCCGTCTACTAAATTTTTTTTTAAATTAAAAATAGGAAATTACTATTATGGTTGACAAAAAGATTCATAAGAAATGTCCACCCCACAATGCTTAGCTAATGCAATGTCCTCATTATTAAAAATGAAAGCATGAAGGAGAGTAGAAGTGGAAGAATAACACCTGGTTTCCGTGAGATTCTGGCCAGCTTGGAATAGTCTTTACATGTGCTATGTTTAATGCCTTCAGCTAGGCGATGATCAGCCCAGATGGTTAGGGTAAGGTAAGAGCAACCTTGTCTTTGATGGGTTCTAGGGCCACATGGTCATCAAAAGGTTTGAGACGCTGTCCGTTGATCTTGAAGGAATTACCCATGTTTAGGTCAGAGATTTAGATGGCCCCGTTAGGGAAAATCTGCTCAATAACAAATGTGCCACCCCACTTAGACTTAAGCTTACTAGGGAAGAGCTTCGGTCGAGAATCAAAAACCCAGATCTTATGGTTCAGCTCAAAGCTCTTACGTGAAATCATCTAGTCATGGAGATCTTTGGTGCTTGCCTTATAGATTATGGTATTTTCATAAGCATCATTTCTAAGCTCCTCCAACTCAGATAGTTGGAGTTTCCTGGTCTTCTTGGCCAACTCTTGGTGAAAATTGCATTTTCTGATGGCCCAAAATGCCCGGTGTTCAAGCTCTACAGGTAAGTGACATGCCTTACCAAACACCAGACGGAACAGGGACATACCGATAGGTGTTTTGTACGTCATACGGTAAGCCCAAAGAGCATCATCTAGATTTTGGGTCTAATCCTTCCTCAGGGCTTACGATTTTCTGCAAAATATTTTTGATCTCCTAGTTGGAGACCTTGGCCTGTCCATTCGTCTGAGGGTGGTAGGGTGTGGAAATCCAATGATTCACCTGGTATTTCCCCAATAAATTCCAGAACTGGGCATGTGTGAAATGCGTGCCACCATCACTGATAATTTCCTGAAAAATCCCAAACCGACAGAAGATATTCTTCTTCACAAAATCGATAACCACCTTTTGGTCATTGGTCCAGGTGGGGATTGCCTCAATCCATTTGGACACATAATCAATAGCAACCAAAATATACTGGTGTCCAAATGAAGGAGGAAAGGGTCCCATGAAGTCATTGCCCCAAATGTCAAAAATTTTGATGGAAAGTATTGGGTTTAGAAGCATCATATCTCTCTTAGCCATGTTCTTGAATGTCTGGCATCCGGTGCATGACTTTGAGAATTCCTGGGCATCCTTAAATAATGACGGCCAATAGAACCTGGATTGCAAGATTTTTGCTACCGTCTTTTTCCTGGAAAAGTGTCCACCACATGCAGATGTATGGCAAAACTCAAGTATACTACGGAACTCAATTTTCGCGGTGCATCAATGAATAATTTGGTTTGCGTCGATGCGATATAGCTTGGGATCGTCCCAAAAATAATATTTAGCCTTAGACACAAGTTTGTCCCGTTGTTGTTTGGTCCAATCCTGGGGATTTGACTAATGGCCAAATAATTGACGGTATTCAAAAACCAGGGGGTTCAGATACCCAAGACTGTAAGGATAGTCTCACTTGGAAAAGGCTCTGAAATAGGGATATCCAGATGAAGAGAATCAATTAGGATTCTCAAGGGGTGATCTGTCACTACATTTTGTGCCTCGGCTTTATCCCTAATTTCAAGATCAAATTCTTGAAGTAACAGAATCTAGCGAATAAGCTGGGGCTTGGCATCCTTTTTGGCCAAGAGATGTTTCAAGGTCGAGTGGTCAGTATAAATGATTACATGAGAACCTAAATGATAAGCCCTGAATTTTTCCAAAGCAAAAACTACAGCAAGCAATTCTTTTTCAGTAACGGTGTAGTTCCTCTAGGCCTCATTTGAGTCTTGCAAGCGTAGTAAATCACAGAGGGCTTTTTCTCAATCTTCTGACCCAAGACAGCCTCGACGGCATAATCAGATGGATCAGCCATAATCTTAAATGGGGCTATTCAAATTGGTGGTTGCAATAATGGGGCACATGTGACTTCCATTTTTAATACATCAAATGTCTTACGGCATGATTCATCAAACTTGAACAGCGTGTCTTTGGCCAGAAGGTTACTCAAAGTTCGAGCAACCTTTGAGAAGTCCTTGATGAATCTTCTATAAAACCACATGGGCCCAAGGAAAGAGCAGACTTGTTTTATGAATGTAGGTGGAGGAAGTCTAGAGATAATATCCACCTTAGCCTTATCAACCTCAATACCCCGATTAGAAACCACATGACCCAGGACAATGCCTTCCAAAGTCATAAAATGATTCTTTTCCCAGCTAAGGATCAGCCGTGTCTTGATGCATCTCTGGAGAATCAATTCCAAGTTAGCTTGGCAGGACTCAAAAGAATCTCCGAAAATGGAGAAATCATCCAGGAATACCTCAAGACAGTCTCCCACCATGTCAAAAAAGATGGCCAGCATGCACCTTTGAAAAGTCGTGAGTGCATTGCAATGCTCGAACGGCATTCTACAGAATGCAAAGGCTCCATTGGGACATGTGAAAGTTGTCTTTTCTTGGTCTTCGAGATGGATAGGGACTTGGTTATATCCTGAATAACCATCTAGGAAGCAAAAGTATTTTTGCCCAACTAACCTTTCTAGGATTTGATCGATGAATGGCAAGGGAAAGTGATCCTTTTTGGTGGCTGTGTTCAACTTCCTATAGTCGATACAGACTTTCCAAGCAGAAGCTGAACGAGTGGTGAAGGTTTCGCCTTTCTTGTTAGTCATAATAGTTATTCCTGCCTTCTTGGGTATAATCTGAATGGGGCTAACCCATGGACTATTCGAGATTGGGAATATAATTCTAGCAATGAGCCACTTGATTATCTCCTTCTTGACCACTTCTCGCATATTCGGGTTTAGTCTCCTTTGCATTTTGCGAGAAGGGTGGGATCCATCTTCCATGAAAATACGATGATTACAATAAGATGGCTTGATCCCCCTAAGGTCGTGGATGGTCCAACCAATTGCCTCCTTATTGTTCTTAAGGACCTTAATCAACCTTAATTCTTGCTCCTTAGTTGTTCTCAAGTCCTAAGAACACATATTTCAAATTTTAAGAAATGGTTTCAATTCAAGCTGAGGTGGGTTTAGTATAGAAGGTAGGGAGGATGCCGATGAAGATTCATCAGGATGATCTAGTGGAAGAGGCTGGGAATGAACATAATCAATAGCCTCTTCAGGATGTGGTAGGTCTACCATGGAGGGTTGTGGGTTGGGCTCACTAAAGCTGATGGAGTCCTCGAGTGCACTGATTGTCATACAAGTTTCAAAATCATGATCGTCGAGCTCTTCAATGAATCCACAATCCTCAAATCCTCTTATCGCCTTCAAAATATCAAGAGTTAGCTTCCTATCCCCAAAGGCTATCTCCATACTACTGCTTTCACAGTTTATGTTGGCCTTGGCGGTAGCTAGGAAGGGGCACCTTAGAAAGATGACTGTGCTCCTTAAATCGTTAGGTACATCCATGTCAAGGACCAGGAAATCTATAGGAAAATAGAAATCCTTGACCTTGACAATTACATCCTCAATAACATCCTTCGATGTGGTGACCGAGCGGTCTACTAATTGTAGCATTACTGAGGTTGGCCTAAGTTTGCCTAACCCAAACCTCTCACCAAGAGAAGTCGGGATTAGGTTGATGGATGTACCTAGATCCAATAATGCCCTATCAAAAGTGTATTCCCCAATAATGCATGAGATCAAGGGGGCACCTAGATCTTTCTTCTTTTGCTGAAGGTGATGTAGGATGAAAGAACTTGCCTACTCAGAGAGAATCACCTTCCTCAGAGTGGGTTCTCTCGACTTATGCTTTTGGGTACATAGTTCTTTCAGAAATTTAGCGTAAGCCAGGATGTGCTTAATAGCATCGAGGAGTGAAATATTGATCTCTATGCTCTTGAATAAATTCCAGAGCTCCTCGTTGCTATCTACTATTTTCTTCTTCTTGGTTTTCAATAGTGCTTTAGGGAATGGGATGTGGGTGGTATTTTCAATTTTTGGTCCCTGGGACATATTGTCTTCTTCAATATCCTTGTTCTATCTCTCAAGCTCCCCAGGGTTTTGGCTTCTAGAAGATAATTGAGGGTTCTGGGTCTACTTTCCACTTCTTAAGGTGATGGAGTTTGCAGAGACATAAGGGTTCAGGTCTTGAGGTGGGTTAGTGAAGATTGGAGGGCCTTGATTGGTCATGTAACCAGAAGAAGAAGGGGAGGGACCCTACTCAACCACCTGAGTATGTGCGTGTGGGTCCCTTTGATTCTCATACCCTTGGGCTCTATTACCCTAATTTTGCAGATTGCGTCGGTTTGGTACAGGTTGGGATGGCAGAGATCCGGGTTGTCGGGTGTTAGCAATTAACCCAAATTGCAAGTTATCCAATGAAGTCTTCATTTGGTACATAAGCTGAAGCATGGACCCTTGCATGTCCACCATTTGCCAATTTAAATCAACCTGCCCTGCAGATTGTTGGGCATTCCAAGATGAGTAACTGGTCTCGGGGGCAACTGGGTGTATACTTGACCCTGACCCATAGGTCTTTGACATGCATAGTTGCTTGGTCGTGTTTGGGTCTATTGCCCCTAACTTTTCCAAGAGAAGTTAGGGTGGTTCCTCCAACCCGAGTTAAAAGTATTGAAATATAGGTTGGACCTAGCATTCTCCTGCATTGCATATGCATCCTCATAGGACAAGGATGGAGAGAAGGAAGGATCTGAAAAACTGGGATCAAAGGCCCCAGTTTGGAACCCATAAGGTTATGAGAAATCTTGGCTCATAGGTTGAGCCGATTCAAGTTGGTTCATGAACTCGCACCCTGTGGGAGCTTGTGAGGAATGAAATCCCAAATTCTGGGATTAAGTAGGTGTAGAAGTGTTTCTCGAATTCCCAAACATCCATTCTTCCATTCTTTTAGCAACCAAGTCCATTTTATCAAGCTTATTACAAATCAATTCCATGTCAAATGAATGAGAATCCTGTATCTCATTAGCATTTGACCTAGGTTGTTGGGACCGGTTGAATGTATCCATAGAGGCATGATTAATTAAGTGTTCGCTCATTTCCTCAAATAGGTCATATGCGCTATCTGCATCCCTGTTGAGGAAATTACCTTCGCAGGAGGCGTCCACATGATTACGGAGTTGTTCAACCAACCTGTGATAGAAAATCTACACGAGTTGCCATTTCGACACCTCGTGGTGTGGACAGTTCCTTAAAAGTTTCTAGAATTGCTCCCAAGCACCATGAAATGGTTCCCCCGACCATTGGGCGAAAGTAGTAATCGCCCATCGCAAGGCATTGGTCCATCCGATTGGGAAGAATTTCTTCAGGAAGGCCGACTTAAGAGTAGCCCATGTTTCATCGACCTTTCGATGGTCCGATACCATTGTGCAACCTTATCCCTGAGAGAGTAGGGAAAGAGCCTCATGATCATTTGCTCTTCATTCACATTCCTTGCTTTAGTGGTCTGAACCAAAGTGGTCAGATCCTCCAACTGCTGGAATGGGTCCTCCTAGCTAAGCCCATGGAAATGCTTAATCAAACTTAAGACTTGGGGCTTGATTTCTATGTCTCCGATGGGAATCATAATGCCGGAACGTTCACCATAGTTTGAAGGATCATAGAAATCCTTCAAGGGCCGAGCACCTCCACCATTCATTCATTCGAACCATTGCTGCATCTGCTGAAATTCTTCCAACTGCCTCTAAATCAGCTCCTGCTAGATACTTTCTTCTTCTCTTTCTCTGTGGCAAACATGACAAACAATTATATCCTAGGGTTTATGCAAATACCTAAGTAGATTAGGTCTTGGTTATGAATTTGGCGAAATGAAACTAGTGGGGGGAAATGTGGGGGACACTTACAAAGTACTCTACCCACACTTTACTCCACTCTACCAGACTTGGATCTCCATGCTATGGTACCTGCAAGACAATAGATCAGAGATAAGCGGGGTTAGTAGTATGTAAATGCAAAGAAGAGTAGAAAACAAGAAAGTAAATTCCGTTGCCTCCCCGGCAACAAGGCCAAAATGATTAACGTGTTTTGCATGGTAGAAATCAGGGTTTGGAGGAACCCGTCGTCATAGTCGCAAAACTCATTATCAAATACAATTTTATCGAAACTACAAGAGAGTCCCAGGTTGAGCACATGGAGGTGAACATTTACTTTGTTTGAAAATCGCACTTTGTTTTATTTCTTTTTGGTGTTTTGTTATATTTTATTTTTTTTTATTTTTATAAAGGACACAAACAAGATGGATTACAATATAGATGGAATCAAATATGATATTTTGCATAAATGTATTTGACAATAATCTATGAAAGCATAAAAGAGAGAGGTAAGAAGGAATCTCCTGAATCGGCTATTCGGCGAGATGACGGCACTTGGCGGAAGCTTGGATGAAGGAGTTGAGGAGTGGGATGACGGAGGTACGATGTAGGAGGATCTGGGTAGAGGAATGCTGGAATGGAGGTGTTTGTCACTTGAAATCAAGTTTTAGATCGTTGTGTTGCAGTATAATCGAAATCTCACGAGAAATAGATAAAATTTTTACCCAAAAAGTCTGAGGTTTTTCGCTGGGAGCAAGTAGGAATTCAATTCTCAAGATTGCAATTTCAAACAATAGAGATAAGAAATTATGATCAGAAATTGATTCAAAATAATGTAGCAATAATATCAAGTGCCAAACTGCAAAAAGAATGTAGTAAAATAGTGATTTAAATCACCAATTGCTCCCTACAATAATAGCAAGTGGAACTCAATAACTATGTAGAAATAAACTCAAATCAGACAATCAGACGTCTTAAACATCTGGATGAACAGTGATCTCTCTTCTGATTTGCTTCTTCTCTTTCTCTATGCTTGTCTCTCTTCTTCTACTTCTCTACTTCAACTGCTTCCTTCTTCTTCTTCATAGACCCTTCTGCTTCTCTTCTTCACGCGGAGGGGGAAAGGGTCTTTAGATTTGGCTAAGTGTCAGCCACTTCTCCAGAAAGCAAAAACCCCCTAACACCTGCACGCTCTATTTCTCTCTTTGGGTCACGCTCTCCCAGAGTCTTCCATAGTACGGGTATCCGGGTATTCGGATCAAGCACGCGCCCTAGTCCAGACTCATCGCCAGTGGGTGGTGAGCGAGGAGTGAGGCGTGGGTAGGTCAAGTGATAGGTGTGAGGAGGGACCTCACCCCTTGTGTCTAAGGCGATAAGGCTAAAGCAGAAAATAATTTATCTCGCTACAGCCGTTCAGTGATCCACGATGTGGGACTATGTCTTCCCCCATTCTTCGCGTAGTAGTAGGTGGAGATGTCTTCGCAAATTGAGGTTGCAGCTATGTCTCATTCTCCCAATTGAGGACCTGAGAGTTCGTAGAACCTGGGGACGTTTCAATCAGGCACCGTAGCAGGTCATTATGAATCCTGGAGGTGGAGAACACGTCAGAGATGATAGTTGTGGTGGCGGCTGTCCAATGGAGAACCTGAAAAGACAAATATGGCCTAATGTCCTAGTAAGAACAGCTCAGAGGCTTGGCCGGACTACAGCAAATGTGATGAGGGGGTCGGTGTGGTTTGAGCGTGGTCTGTGGGTGCTGGCGGTGGCGGACTATGCATGTGAAGGTGGTGGTATTTGGTAGGGAATTAAGAGGGGTAATCGACCTAACTAGGTTAGGGCTTTTGCTCCTCGAGTCGAGGCGGAGGTGTAGGGATGATCAACGAGGAGTTTGGTGGTGTGTGGAGCAAGATATGCCTCGCTAGAGGAATGGCTGGACGCAAAAGGGATGACGGTGAACGGGTGATAGCATGGTCTAAGATAAGTATGGTTGGGCTAAAAATGAAAGAGAAGAGTTAGGGAATTTATTTGGGTAGTTGACAAACGAATGGGAGTCGAGGCGGTGACACTTGAGGTATGGTTGATGTCGGGGAAGAAAACACTGCGGTGGGTAGGAAACGGCGATGAGGATAGGGGAGAGGCTCTTGCTGGTACGGCTAGGAGTGGACGAATGAGAGGAATGAGGCTCCATCATTGGTATTGCAAACAAAGGAAGAACGGAATTGGAGGAGGTCATCGGACGTCGAGAAGTACTTTGGCCAAGAAAGAAGAGAAGAATTATAGGTGTTCTAGGCCAAATTCGAGTGTCCTTGAACGGTCTACCCTGGGGAGTCTTATATAGGCCGTTAAAGGGTGCTTAGAGCTTAGGATGCAAGCTTCCCAAGCTTATAAGGTTGCTACACTTGGAAACCCAACTCTCTCATGTGTTCGCATGAGAGATTGGGAAGGAATTGATGCTCAAGAATCAGTTTGATTGAAAGAGAATTTCAAGAAGGATCTCTAGTTCAAATTTGAGGGAGATTCATCAATCAATCAAGGAGAAATCCTTGGTTGCTTGTCGTTGGAGCTTTAGGATTAGGATTTCTCTACGGAGGGGGCCTTTTTTGTGAAGAAGACAAAGAAGTTGGGGGGCTTTTTGTAAGAAGTTCAAGAGCTGAGGGGCTATTAGAGATAAAGAAAGTCAGACTTGAACTAAAGTGCAAAATAGGTCGAAATAATGTCAGATTGGGCCCAAATTTTGGTACAAGCCTAATTTGGACCTAAGAAATCCAATGGAAAAGTTGGATTTTTGTTTTGACCACATTTAAGTAGGTAATTTATACAAAAACCCAATTTAGGGAAAATATCTATCTGAGACTTTGTTTTGCGTCAAGATGGGTTCTAATGGTCAAATTGAAGGTACCAAGCCCTAAAGAATATTTTTCTATGAACTTTAGAGGGTTTAGGTGAATTTTATCCTAACCAGAACCTCAGTTAATTAAGCGAGTCTATTATTAGGGTTTCAGAAGTCATTTAACTCTCAAAACACGTGAAAACCCTTTTCTATCTATTCAAACCTACTTGTTAGACTTTCAGGACCATTTGGCCCTTAATTACTCCTTGCGAAAACCTGTGGTTGTACTGAATTCATGATATGATGGTAAAATTGTAGTTTTAACCCTTGTTATCTTTCTCTCAGAATGATTATATAATGAATTATAGTCCTCTGGCAATTATGTAGGGGCATTTATTGACTTAATTAGATCAAATTGAGCTTGTTATGGCTCATGATGGTGTTCCCATCATACCCCTATGCCTAGCTTTTGCTAGTCCCTTAGCAAAATCTCAAGGAATTTAACTCAATTTCTAGACCACATGCCTTTTTATGCTCAATTGTGTGCTTTCTTTTGTAGATTAGGTCATAATGCCGATAGTAGGCCTAGAGGTATGCAAGTAGCAACCAAGATCCAAACCTGACCAGCTCTAGCCTTAGTCTGCTGCGAAGGTTTCTAAGGCCCACAAGAACTAACCTAAGGTTTGCTCTGCCTTTAAAGCACCCATGCTTAAGACATGTTTTAGCCTAGGTTCAGTTTGCAATGCATTTTTGTAAGAGAGAGATAGAGGATTTTTTATTTTTGGAGAGTTTTCTCATTCTTTTCTTTCTTTATCTCTAGCTTCAGATTGGCTTTACAGCACGATCTATATCGGATTCATAGTTCCCACCATCAATCCTCGCAAGGTCCTTGGAAATCGATGCTTCGAGATAGTACCACCCATGGCAACCCCTAGAACCCTGGCTTTCAAGATTTCATGATAATCCCGCCCATGGAGTTCTGTAGCTAGGTCCAAACCCTGGCAATCGACATTTTGTGATAATGCCGCCCATTGCATCTGAACCAGCACAAGGTGCTTACATGCCCCCGGTAGGATATTTAGATATCCTAGGAGACAAGCACCGAGGAGACGATATGTTATTGCACATCTTCAAGGGGAATTTCTTACCTCTCCATGCCAGGAACTCTTCCAAATCGACTTGTGTTGATCAGTCACTCCTAATCTAGGTAGCTTTTTCAGAATAGATTCAATGCATTTACTTGATTTTGATAGTTAAGCACACTGAACCAGACTGTGTGTGGATTGGGGTGCTTAGGTTACCAAGTCTTGCAAACCAGAGGTCAGTTAACAAGGTCGAATAATCCCTAGGCCTTTGACCTAATACTTAAGCCTCGCATTTTCCCCAACCTCTTGAAGACTATCTAGATCTTAAGGGATACTTGAATTTTTAAGCCTAAAATCACAGCCCAAGAGGCCTAAGATCAGCATTCATAGTAATCTCTTTTTATCTCTTAGCACTTTTTGTCTTTCATTTTCTTTCTTTTTGATTTGATCTAGAACTAAGTCAATTCCTTATTCTTTTACTAATGACTATCTCTTTTTTCTTTTTCAAATTGTGCTCCTTTCTGACATTTATATCACCTCCTTTTTCCCTCCTCAAAGATGTTATGCAATTAATTCACTCAAAATTTCCTCCTTTCTCCATTTTTTGTACTTTTTCAATTTTTTTATTTTTTTGGTTTTTGGAATATGTAGTTTTTTTTACGAAACCCTTTCTTGTGAAGTGATTCTCACAGTGTTTTCCACTTTAATACCCCCCATGCATACAATTTGCAATGTCCTCATTGTAAATTAGGTGGGTTCGAGGTCAGCTTAGATCGTGCATTAGAATAGGTTTTGGGTGGGTGGACGAGTCGGGTTGATGAAGGATCTGAAGATGTGTAATATATATGGCTATCTACATGCATAAATACTTAATCAAAATGTTAGTAATAACTAAATGATTTGCATAAAATACAATCACAGAAATTAGCACAATATGTATAGTGTTTCCCCTCCCTTGGGTACTCCACTACCTAAGCCTCCCAGCTTAGGGTTTTTAACTCAATTCTCCCAACCCTGAGAGAATCAATGTACTAACCGAGGTAATTAATGGGTTACCTCAACCCATGTACAATAACGAGTTTGTTACAACCCAATGAGCAACAAGCTCAAATACAAAAGAAGTACAGGTGTAAGACAAAAAGAATCCTACAACTAGAACCTATGCCCCTCAACAATAATTAAAAGATGATACCAATTTGAGAGTCTAGAATGACTATGAATCTCTTCGTAGATGTGTGAGAAAAACACGTCGTTGAAGTGTTTGCAAAAGCGTAGAGAGATTGAGAGCCGCAAACTATTCCTTCTCTTGAATATGTGGTGGAAAAATGTAATATATCTCTAAAATTTTTCTTCTCTATTTCTTGTGTTTCTTGTGTGCAAACAAAGAGTCCTAGGGTCATTTTATAGAGTTTAGTACCTAAGATACTCATCTACTAGACATTGGGAATTAATTCCCAACGTTCGTATTATTGGAATTAATTTTCTAGCCATTCAGTTTTGAGCCAACGGTTACCTGGTACCGGTACTAAAGTACCTGAACCAATACTCGTTGCTTTCAGATTTGGGTTTCAAACTCTTAACGCAAATCTGTAACCCACTTGTACCAGTACTGATCATTAGTACTGTTACTTGTCACCTCTAGTACCGGTACTGATCATGAGTAGCGGTACTTGCAAGGTATAGGTTTGTTTCTTGACAAAACCCAAACCTGTAACGCACATGTACCGGTACTAAACTTTAGTACCGGTACTTGTGGGTTAACAAGTACCTTTTTTAAGTGATTTAATCTATTACATACTTTGAAAATGAATGCCATATAAATCCTAATTTATCTCTAATTGATTTTTATGATCTAAGTTAAATTCTTTGTTAAGAGGCATACATTCTATAAATAAAAAGTCTAAACTAAAAAACTAAAGATCGAAGATGATCTTCTTCACTTCGACTCATCCTTGTCATCTTGCCTCCTTTGTGTCATCTTCTCTTTCTCATCATCATGCGTTCATCACTTCCTATTTGCCTTGATTTTCACCTAAATCTGAAAAGTACTCAATTGCAAACATTAATCCATAATAATTTTGTTAACACCAAAATAAGTTGTGGAATAAGGCTCCAACAATCTCCCCCTTTTTGGTGTTGATAAAATTATCATGCAAATGGATAAAATAATTTTTAGTAATGTTATATGAAGGAAAAATTTTCATTTTAATCCTCCCGCTCAATATAAGCTCCCCTTAAAAGTATTACTATTTGCCCTTTATTTTTCTCCCCATTTTTGTCAATCACAAAAAAAAGTGAAGAAATATCATACCATAAAGTTTAGCAATAGTAAAGTGATGAATGTGGTTACCAAGCTCTATTAGGCCATCATTCTTGGTCTTCATTCAGCCTATAGAAAGGTTGAAATGTTCTGTTGTTTGCCTTGAATACCCATTGATCTCTTTGATCTATTCTTACAAAACAAACATTTTTTCTTGGTATCCATTTTCTTGTGGGTCCTTGATGGTTAGTACCTTTCAAATCCTTAGGTTTATAGATCACTTTAGTGTTAGATCTATAATTCTTAGGATTCTTGACCTTTGGATAAATCCATGCATGTCTAGGTGTATGTGATTTATTTTGTGTGTTCTTCTTATTGTTGAACTTGGCTTTTAAATTATTACAAAATTCCATATTCAGTCTAATTGTTGTTTTTAAATTATTCAAAGTATCCTCAAAGTGTTCATAAATAGCTTCTAATTCTACTATTTTTACATGTAATTGATTGTTAGTTTCATTGGACATATCTAGTTCTATTTCTAAACAAGATTTCTCTATTTCTAGAGTTCTATAACTATCATGCAAAACCTTATTTTCTTTTTTAAATGACTTAGTTTTATGATATAGCACTTCGTATGCTTCTAATAATTCTTCAAATGAAAAATCAGGGTTTACCTCTTCTTCTGTATCTTCTGAAGTTGCAACAAGACAAAGGTGTGCAACCTCATCTTCATTTGATTTACTAGAGTCGGTGTCCATGTCAGAGTCGCTATCATCCCTTGTCGCTTTAAATGCTTTCTTCTTCTTCTTCTTCTTGAGCTCCTTTGTTTCTTTCCTATTGTCCTCCTTCTTGTTTAAGGGGCAATTCTTTTGCAAGTGACCCTTTTTCTTGCACTCATAGAAAATAATATTAGTTGAAATTTTATTAACTTGCTTACATTGTTTCTTTAGAAATTTCTGGAATTTCCTAGTATGCATCTCCATTTCTTCATCTTCGGATTCCGAGGTTGTTGAGTCCGAGTCCTCCTTAACTACTCTAAAAGCAATGTTCTTCCTTTTGCTAGACATCGTTTCTTCCTCGTTCTTCTTCATGTTTTCTAGTTGGACTTCGTAATCCATAAGGCTTCCAATTAACTCATCTAAGGAGAGAGTAGAAAGATCTTTTGCCTCTTGGATGGCTGTGGTCTTTGGAGACCAATCACTTGTAAGAGATCTCAAGATCTTCCTTACAAGTTGCTCCTCTTTCAGCTTGACTCTTAGGTTCTTCATGGGGTTAACAATTTCCCCAAACCTCGTATACATATCCTTCATTGTTTCGCCTCTCTCCATCCTGAAACACTCATAATTTTCTGTTAGAATAAAGATACGAGTTTCCTTTACCTTGTTTGTACCTTCGTAGGTGACCTCGAGAGTGTTCCAAATTTCCTATGCGGATTCGCATGCCGAAATTCGATTAAACTCTTCCCTTGACAACACACAATAGAGTGCGTTCATCGCCTTTGCGTTTCCCGCAATTTTCTTCTTTTGATCTGCCATCCATGCCACTCCTTCTTGAAGCTTTGGATCCGAGTACTCCCGAATGAGGGTCCAAGCCTCCTCATCCATTGCCTTGAGGAATACTTGCATCCTCCTCTTCCAATACCCATAGTCCGTCCCATCGAAATAGGGAGGATGGGTCAATGATTGTCCTTCGGTGCATCTTAAGGTTGATGCCATTGCGAGTTGATTTGTTATGTCTTCTTTCAACCTCGCTCTAATACCAATTGATGAAGGATCTGAAGATGTGTAATATATATGGCTATCTACATGCACAAATACTTAATCAAAATGTTAGTAATAACAAAAGGATTTGCACAAAATATAATCACAGAAATTGGCACAATATGTATAGTGATTCCCCTCCCTCGGGTACTCCACTATCGAAGCCTCCCAGCTTAGGATTTTTAACCCGATTCTCTCAACCCCGAGAGAATCAATCTACTAATCGAGGTAATTAACGGGTTACCTCAACCCAATTACAATAACGGGTTTGTTACAACCCAACGAGCAACAAGCTCAAATACAAAAGTACAGGTGTAAGACAAAAAGAATCGTACAACTATAACCTAAGCCTCTCAACAATAATTAAAAGATGATACCAATTTGAGAGCCTAGAATGAGCATGAATCACTTCGTAGATGTGTGAGAAAAACACGTCGTTGAAGTGTTTGCAAAAGTGTAGAGAGATTGAGAGCAACAAACTATTCCTTCTCTTGAATATGTGGTGGAAAAATGTAATATAGTTCTAGAATTTTTCTTCTCTATTTCTTATTTTTCTTGTGTGCAAACAAAGAGTCCTAGGGTCATTTTATGAAATTTAGGACCTAGGATACTCGTCTACTAGGCATTAGGAATTAATTCCCAACGTTCATATTGTTGGAATTAATTTTCTAGCTGTTCAGTTTTGAGCCAACGGCTACCTGGTACCGATACTAAAGTACCTGTATCGGTACTTGTTGCTTCTAGATTTAGGTTTCAAACTCTTAACACAAATCTATAACCCACTTGTACCTGTACTGATCATTAGTATAGGTACTGATCATGAGTACCGGTATTTGTAGGGTACAGGTTTGTTTCTTAACAAAACCCAAACTTGTAACTCACATGTACCAGTACTAAACTTTAGTACTGGTACTTGTGGGTTAACAAGTACCTTTTCTAAGTGATTTAATCCATTACGTACTTTGAAAACAAATGCCATATAAATCCTAATTTATCTCTAATTGATTTTTATGATCTAAGTTAAATTCTTTGTTAAAAGGCATACATTCTATAAATAAAAAGCCTAAACTAAAAACCTAAAGATCAAAGATGATCTTCTTCACTTCGACTCATCCTTGTCATCTTGCCTCCTCCTTGTCATCATCTTCTCCTTCTCATCATCATGCCTCCATCACTTCATGTTTGCCTTGATTTTCACCTAAATCTGAAAAGCACTTAATTGAAAACATTAATCCATAATAATTTTGCTAACACAAAAACAAGATGTGGAACAAGGTTCCAATAGGGGTGACTGTTGTAGACGATTTCAAGCTCGGGTACGGGTACTAGAGGTGGAGTCGGCTGTTCTATTAGACAAGCCCTAAAGTGCATTATGAGTTCAGCAAAAGATGTGTCAAGAAGGGTTTCGGGTTTTCAAAAAGATGATCGGTTGCCTCCTGTTAAGCATTGAGTTTAATGCCATCAGTTGGGCGCAATAGTCTCAGAGAGATGTGATTGTCTTCATGAATGATATGATCATGATGGATGAGAATTGTATGGCCACAGATAAGTATCAAAGCATGTTGGAGAGTCATTCTAGAATGTCTTAAAGATAACTCAAGTTGATTTGTTTTTGGATGATCCTTCTGAAGTTTCTACAGAGGAAATAGTTGGAAGGTATAGTGATTATGGGATTCTGTAGTTGGGTTATGGTGATTCCAAGGCTCAATAAAAATGGGTCTAGTTAGTGTACCCAAGATGTGTGGTTCCTCTCGTGCTTTGTGACCTATCAAATTGATACCTGATGAGTCATTGTGATTTTTTGCTTTTGGGTTTGAGATTATCTCCTCAAGAAATGACTCATAGATTGGGTCTTCAAATAAATCTTCCCTATAATTTTCATCCCAAAAAGTGAATGCTTGAAGAGTGCCTTTCGAATCATAAAACTTGAAATTTGTAAAGGATTCATATTCTGGGTGAAGGTCACTCTCACTATCGTCCAATCCTGATTCTTGGTGGTTCTCAAAACAAAAAGTCTCCATATCCATGGACTCTGAATATGGTCTATCACCATGTTTCCCGACATTCCTTGGTACATCCTCAAGTTCAAAGGTGAAAGTCCCCACTGTACTCATGTCCTTATGACCGACTAGATCATCATCTAGGATGTGAAAAGTTTCTAATTTAGGTTCTAGGTTTCCTACTACGGATATGGTCATGGATCCTATATAAAACCTGGCTATTTTGTCAAGTATTTTCCTTTTGCTGTATCAAAAATATTCTTCTCAGCATGTTGATCTTCGGAGGCAATTGTCATATGCCCTAATTTGCAATTGATTATGGCTCTCGCAGTGGCCAAGAATGGTCTTCCCAAAATCATGAGCATATCCTATATCTGTTGTGGTGTCTCCATGTCAAGAATTAGGAAATCTGCTAGGTAGATGAAATCCTTAACTTTAATTACCACATCCTCTATCATCCCAATTGGTACGATCAAGGTTTGGTTAGCTAGTTGCAAAGTGACATGAGTTGGTTTTAGTTGTCCAATCGGTAATTCTTCAAATAGGTTGGTAGGGATGAGGTTGATTGAGGCACCCAAGTCTAGCACAGCCCACTTGAAGTTTGTATCATCGATATCGCAAGGAATTAGTGAGCTGCCTAGATCAAATTTCTTAGGGGGTAGACTATTTTAAATTATGGCACTTATATTTTCAAACAGCACTACCTTTCCTAGTGTTTGTTCTTTCATCTCCCTTCTGGTTAAGTCAGGTGAGTTTGGGTTGGGAGTGAGGATATCAAGTAGTGGAATAGTAACTTGTGCATTCCTTAAAGGTCTCGTTATATCAATTTCTGACAATCATTTAGTGTGGAGGTGAGATATGACCTGGGATAAGCGAATAGATTGTCTATCTTGAAGGATGGGTTTCATAAAATTGATCATAGCACAATCATGGTGGGGAAGTGGACGAGGAAAAGTTGGACCTTGTTGTTGTTGTTGTGGGAGTGGTGTTGGGTAAGTCATGGTGTGTTTTGTCTTAGCTGAGGTGGATGGAGAAAATACATAGGTATGAGTCGCTGGACCAGGTTGGGTATAACATGTTTAACCTTGGATTTGGTTTAGAATGTGTTTTTGGGTAAACATGTTGTTACGATTTGGCAGAGGTTGGGAAGGAACTGTGCCAAGCTGGCGAGAGCTTGCCAGCTGAATCACTTGATTGCAAAGTTTAGTGATGCATTCTTTGTGTTGTTTTTGCATGTCAACCAAGGTTTGAAGAATCAAAGATGTATGATCTTCCTTAGGTGGTCCATATTGGAAATTTTGGGTGGGCCTTGGTTGGGTAGGTTGATAAGCATGTGGATCCTGTGGTAGGGGTTGAAATTGAGGTCTTGGATTTGGGTTATTTCCTGACCACGAAAAGTTAGGATGATTATGCCATCCAGAGTTGTAAGTGTAGGAGAAAGGATTATTCTGGATGACATGAAGATCCTCGCAGATCTGAGGAGCTTCGAGATAATCAGGGTACGGGGGTTCAGAGTTCCCCCAACTGAGGTGGGTTGACCCGGAGTTGCCTCCGAAGCCATAATCAGATGAAGGTGGATATGCATCCATTCCCAGGGAGTGGTAGATGTTGTGCGCAACCTCCCTTCCAATGGGTGGGTGAGCATATGTGCTTTGAGGTGCAGAGGTGGATTTGTGTAAATGATGAGTGATGTCATGCACCTTTTTCTCGATAATGGAGACCTTGTCCAATTGATTGGCTACCAACTCCAAATCAACGGATACGGAAAGGCCTCAGGATTCGTGTACCCCTCGATTATTTGCCAATGCACAGGTGGACGTTTGATCATACGCACCCAATGACTCATTATTTAGGTAGTTCTCGCACATGTTTTCGAGAATTTCCCAGATCTTGTCTTCATGTTCACCCATGATGCTACCACCACAGGTTGCATTGACAAAGAGCTTGATATCTTCACGAAGTCCATGGTAAATGGATTGGACTTGTTCCCACTTCGGAACTCCGTGATGGGGGCACTGACGCATGAGATCCAAAAAGCGATCCCATGCTTCATGTACAGATTCTCCCATTCCTTGGGAGAAGTGCATGATTTGGTGTCGCATTGTGTTGGTGGCAACAATGGGGTAGAATTTTTGCAGGAAGGCAGTTTGATGTTCTCCCCATTTGTTGATCATGTTTGGTTGAGTCTGAAACTAGTGAGCGGCTTTGTCAGCCAGAGAGAATGAGAAGAGTTTTAGAGTAATCCGCCCTGATTCTGTACATCTACCCCAAAAGTGTGGGCCAAATGTTTTAGGTTCTTGATGTGCTAGAAAGGACCATCGGAGTTCAAGCCATGAAATTTTGGGGTCATATGAAGCATGCTAGGCTTGAGTTCTACCTTGGGTCCTTCCATGGGAATGTTGATTTGGGGTTCAATCTCCACCGCTGTGGGATTATTGTGATCTCGCATTTAAGCCCCCTGGTGATGGGTTGATGATGGCATTGATTCAATTTTGGAAATCATGGAATTGTTGCTCAAGATTAGGTTGTTCTACTTGGTGATCCATAGCTGATGAAGGGGAAGTAGGTTCTGAATTAGAGGATATGTCAATGTGATCAGGTTGTTGCACAAACACGGAAGTCGAGGCTCAACCTCAACGAGAGTGAATATCTAATGGAGGCCTCAAGGATGGTCTTATGGACCTCCTCCCAAACATGCACTGATGGATTAGATGAGAGTGAGATAGAATGTGATGGACCCAATCAAGACACCCAAAAATTTTGGATGACTATAGAGGTTCGGGGCGGATGATACCCCTTAATCAGAAAGCCATCCACCTGAGAATTACCTGGGCAACCAGAGAGGGAGAGTCCTGCAAAGACCCCTACACGGTAGAGTGCCCCCATGAGTTACAGGGTTTCCCCCACCCGACCTCTCTTGCCACTAAGGATCCAGGTAGACCAGAATGTGGACATGACCTCTTAAGTCTACTAGTTTTAGATTAAGAGCAAGGTGCTTATGATTTCAATTGAACTTTTAAGATGTTTTTGTGTAAAGTGACCTAAATTGAAGATTGGTTAACCCAACAAGGTGGGTCAACTTCACCTGTTTTGTCCTTTGAGAAATTTAGGTCCCTCTTTTAGTGTTCAAATGAAATTAAGAGCCCGATTTTAGGGTTTTGCTTGAATAGATCAATTCAATCAAGGCTTAGGCACACATTGTTTGGGAAGATTAATTCTTGATTAAGCAAATGTGTCTCTAAAACCCTAAACTAGAATCCTTAATTGACTCTAATTGGTCAAATTTAATTTCTCCAAATGTGGTACCTAAGGCTTCAAGCAAGAAGGTGATAACCCTAGATATCTTAGGCTTCAAGTAGGTGCACAAATCAAGGTTTGGATGTTGTTTTAAATAGAATGTATCAAATCAGGCAACTTGATGATTTGTCTAAGAATAGAATGCAAGTAGCCCTAATTGATTTTTTCCTTTTTTAGCTTGTTCAGATTCAGGGGCATAGAAGAGATTGGATTTGTGTTTTAACTACCCTTGGAGTGCCTGATGTGTAGCTGATCTTCCTTTAATGAGACCCTGAAATAGATCACAATCAAAAGAGACATAGCAAGTTAGTACCAAATCTAATATTTCAATCAAGAGATCCAAATTGCGCATTGCTCCCTGACAACGGTGCCAAAATGTTAGTTCGTTTGAAATCGGGTTTTAAATCATTGCATTGCAGTATAGTCGAAATCTCGTGAAAAACAAATAAAATTTATACTCGGAAAGACTGAGGTTGTTCGATCGGAGCAAGTAGGAATTCAATTCTCAAGATTGCAATTTCAAACAACAGAGATAATAAATTATGATAAAAAATTGATTCAGAATAATGTGGCAATAATATCAAGTGTCAAACTGCAAAAAGAATGGAGTAAAATGGTGATTTGAATCACCAATTACTCCCTACAATAATAGCAAGTGGAACTCAATGACTATGTAGAAATAAACTCAAATCAGACAATCAAACATCTTAAATGTCTAGATGAACAATGATATCTCTTCTGATTTGCTTCTTCTTCTCTTTCTCTGTGCTTGTCCCTCTTCTTCTTCTACTTCTCTTCTTCAACTACTTCCTTCTTCTTCTTTACAGACCCTTCTGCTTCTCTTCTTCACGCAGAGGGGGAAAGGGTCTTCAGATATTTCTAAGTGTCAGCCACTTCTCTAGAGAGAAAAAACCCCCTAACCCCCACACGCTCTCTCTCTCTCTCTTTATCTCTCTGGGTTACACTCTCCCAGAGCCTTCCACAGTACGGGTATTCGGGTATTCGAATGAAGTGCACACTCGGGTCCAGACTCACCAACATTGTGTGGTGAGTGAGGAGTGCGGCATGGGTAGGTCAAGTGATAGGTGTGAGGAGGGACCTCAGCCCTTGTGTATGAGGCAATAAGGCTAAAGCAGAAAAATAATTTCTCGCTACAGCAGTTCAGTGATCCATGATGTGGGACTTTGTCATCCCCTATTCTTCGCGTAGCAATAGGTGGAGCTGTACTCGCAAATTGAGGCTGCAACTATGTCTCATTCTCCCAATTGAGGGCCTGGGAGTTTGTAGAACCTAGGGCTACTTCAAGTAGGCACTGTAGCAGGTCACTATGAAGCCTGGAGACAGAGAACGCATCAGAGACGACAGTGGCAGCGGCGGCTGTCCGGTGGAGAACCTGAAAAGACAAATACGGCCTAATGGCCCAGTAGGAATAGTTTAGAGGCTTCACCAGACTATGACAACGTGATGAGGGGGTCGGTGTGGTTCGAGCGTGGTCTGTAGGAGCTAGCGGAGGTGGACTATGCATGTGAAGGTGGTGGTGTTTGGTAGGGAATTAGGAGGGGTTATCGACCTAACTAAGTTAGGGCTTTTGCTCCTCAAGTCGAGATGGAGGTGTAGGGATGATCGGTGAGGAGTTTGGTGGTGTGTGGAGCGAGATATGCCTCGCCAGAGGAATGGTCGGACGAGGAAGGGATGACAGTGAACAGGTGATAGCGCGGTCGAAGCTAAGTGTGGTTGGGGTGAAAATGAAAGAGAAGAGTTAGGGAATTTATCTGGGTAGTTGACAGAAGAATGGGAGTCGAGGTAGTGCCGCTTGAGGTATGGTCGGCGTCTGGGAAGAAAACTACTTCGATGGGTAGGAAACGACGATGAGCATGGGGGAGAGGCTCCTGCTGGTTCGGCTAGGAGTGGAGGAATGAGAGGAATGAGGCTCCATCACTGGTATTGCGAATGGAGGAAGAACATAGTCGGAGGAGGTTGCCGAACATCAAGGAGCGCTTCGACCAAGAAAGAAGATAAGAATTAGAGGTGTTCTAGGTCGAATTCGAGCGTCCCTGAACGGTCTGCCCTGAGGAGTCTTATATAGGCTGTTAAAAGGTGCTTAGGGCTTGGGAAGCAAGCTTCCCAAGCATAGAAGGTCATCGAACATGGAAACCCAACTCTCTCATGCGTTCGCATGAGAGATTGGGAAAGAATTGATGCTCAAGAATCAGTCTGATTGAAAAAGAATTTGAAGAGGGATCTCCAGTTCAAATTTGAGGAATTTTCATTAATCAATCAAGGAGAAATCCTTGGTTGATTATCGCCGGAGCTTTAGGATTAGGATTTCCTTGCAGAGGGGGCTTTTTTGTGAAGAAGACAAAGAAGTTGAGGGGCTTTTTGTAAGAAGTTCAAAAGCTGAGGGGCTATTAGAGATAAAGAAAGTCAAACTTGGACCAAAGTGCAAAATAGGTCAAAAAAATCTCAGATTGGGCCCAAATTTTGCTACAAATCTAACTTGGACCAAAGGAATCCAACAGTGAAGTTGGAGTTTGGTTTTGACAATGTTTGACTTGGTAATTTATACAAAAATCCAATTGAGGGCAAATGTCTATCTGAGACTTTGTTTTGGGTCAAGATGGGTTCTAATTGTCAAATTGAAGGTACCAAATCCTAGAGAATATTTTTCTATGAATTCTAGAGGGTTTAGGTGAATTTTATCCTAACCATATCCTCAGTTAATTAAGCAGGTCTATTTTTAGGGTTTTAGAAGTCATTTAGTTCTCAAAACATGCAAAAACCCTTTTCTGTCTGTTCTAACCCACTTGGTAGCCTTTTAGGACCATTTGACCCTTAATTACCCCCTTAGAAACCTATGATTGTACTACATTCATGATATGATGATAAAATTATAGTTTTAACCCTGGTTTCTTATCTTTCTCTCAAAATGATTATGCAATGAATTATAGTCCTCTGGCAGTTATGTAGGAGCACTTAATGACTTAATCAGATCAAATTGATCTAGTTATAGCTCATGATGGCATTCCCATTAGAAGGTGAGGAGGCAGAGGTGATCTGCTACCGGAATGGAGGTGGAAGGATGGCTCTAAGGCAACCTATGAAGGTGATGGGATGAGGGACGAATATTTGGTGGGATAAAGGAATGCTACACTAATAGGAGGCATTTGGAGCTTGAGAGTAAGCTCTAATAGAGCTTTGGTGGGCTACTAGAGCTTAGGAGTAGGTAGGAGTAGAGTAGGTAGAGGTGCCTTGGAAGGGAAGGGGTGTAGGTCTTTATATAGTGGATGAGAGGACTAAAATAGGCATAAGACAAATAGCGACCTCCAGAACGTTGCTGTAGGTCCAACTTAAGTGTCGCTGTAGCCAGCTCACACCCACTCATGCACACACTACACTGGCCCTCCATCTCATGTGTTGATCAGGCTCGATCCTCGCTGGCCGTCCATCTCGCATCACCAGCTACCATCGCGAGCGTCCATCAAGCATCTGCTGGCGTCTGCTGGCATGTGTTGATCCAAGTGAAGTAGATCCCTACCCTTGGATGGCAGATGAAGGGTTCTGAGCGCATGGGAGAGAACACTCTAGATCATGCCTCCGGTGAGTGTACGATCGCACGTCCGCCCACATGTCGAATCTTACGTGCATGGGTCTCATGCATCAGTGACGCCACGCAGCTGCTTCCCTCACCACTTGATCATCCATCGACGGCTCAATTTCTTACCTGCGCGCTCTCAACGAATAAAATTTGCTTGTGGGGCTTCGATCGTGTGGTCGTGCATTGTGAGCCAAAGCACCGACCACTAGCTGAGGTTGGTTTTGTCCCTTACTTAAGAATTAAGGCTCAGTGTGCTATGACCATTGGATCTTGATCCAACCGCTGCGATTGCGCAAATCCCTCTCTCTTCTTGGCTTGAAGCAGGCGATGCAGTGCTTTAACAACCGTTGGATTTGAATCCAATGATCGAGAGTTCACAGGTGTTACTAGGGAGGAGGGGCTGTAGCTGGGTTGGAAGGCAACGATGGTGCCACGTGTTGCCATCGTGGCCATCCACCTTCTTCTTCATGTAGAGGGTGCTACGGATATTTGATTGGCATGCTTTTCACGTTGACGGATAGCGATCGTCGCTCCAGATCAATCCATACAGTTAGATTTCTCATCTGAAGCCCGTAAAGATGTTACACTGCCTCCTGGCCATATAAAGTGTTGGAATTAATGTGCATATTGTACAACTATCCTAAATGCAATGTAATGAATGTTATGCAATATTTATACCATGATACGTAATGCTAGGCCCAGGAACTATCATAATAAAGCATTTTATCATGAACTCATGTGTGTTTATTAGTGGTGGTGTGAAGAGATGTCTTCATGGTGGCGCCAAAAGTAGTTGGAGGTGGCTTAGGTTTTAGTGGAGTTAACGTGGAGCTAGCATAGGGTGGTGTTAAATGTTAGGGTTAGGGTGATGATGGATGGTCAAGAGTGGAGAGGAGCTAAGGTTAGCTAGCTAAGGTAGCTTAGCTAGTTGGAGGTAGAGGAATTTAGGGTTTAGCTTAGAGGTAGCTGGAAAGAGCTGCTTTGGAATAGATCTGGAACTGAAGGAATTTTCCCGAAGCTAATCTGACTGAAGAGGTCTTCATAAGGGCTCAACTACTCATCTTAGCTAGCTAATTCTTCTGCTAGGAGCTAACCTTGAGTAGTAGAGCTAAGTTGTGCTAGACTCAACTTGTTTGGAGCTGTGTTGAGTTAGACCTGCTTATGGTGGAAACTCCCAAGTCAACTTAGCTACTAAGTTGACAAGTAGTAGCTAAGCTGGGGGGAGTTCAACTATCAAGAGTTGAGTGGAGCTGGGGAGAGTTGGACCTGAGCTGAAGTGAACTTCCGTCCACTAAGTTGAGCTGGCTTAAGCTCCCAGTGAACTGATTGGAACTAAGATGAGCTAGACTGAGCTAAGTTGGGTTGGATCTGAGCTGACTTGAGCTAAGTTAAGCTAAGTTGAGCTAAGTTGAGATACCCTAAGCTACCATCCAGCTAAGATAAGCTGCATGGAGCTCAAAAGAGAGAGCTAAACCTAACCCAGGTGAGCTGGTATCTAGTTGGATCTAGTTGAGTCCTAGCTAAATTGAGCTTCCTCTTCACTTGTTGCCTTCCTAAATGTTAGGGTTTTAGGGATCTGGCTATCTATTTATCCCTAACACTCAAATGAACGTGTCAAAACCATAAAAAATCATGCAATGCATGTCTAAGCTAAGTGATGCCAAAATGTAGCCCAGAAACTCATTTGCAGAGTTAGAATCCTAAGAGCTAGATTTATTTTAGGTAAACTGGCGTTTATCACAACCCCATGCTTATCTTTTGAGGAAAACTAATTTTCACAATACAAATTTTTCGGAAAAACTAATTTTCTTTTTACTTTTGAGGAGAAATTGATTACGGGACCTTGGATGGTTAAAACATGAAAGGCATGGGATTTGTTATAGAAAAACATCAGGATTCATCTTCAGATCCAAAAATTAGATGAATCGGGATTAATGTATCCTCCAAAAATTTGCAAGTTAACTCCTTGTTAATTTAGATGACCTGAAATTATTTTGTAGTTAGGATTTATTTGGCTCTTGAATCCTATTCGCAACTTGCATAATCCTTTAAAACCTTGTGTCTATTCATGTGAATGCTAACATTTTTAAGGTTGTGTTTTTTATTAAAGCTTTTTTTTTTCTGTCTCCCCCATGCTTATTCTTAGCTTAGTCCTACAACAGATGTGTCGTGATCATCATTCTCATTATCAATCATCAAGGGGGCTGTGGCACCAGCACTTCGAGTTAGTACTATCCAAGACACCACCCAGAAACTCACAAACCCAAAACACAATGTGGTGTAAAGGGGCGCTCCAAGCAAACTCAAGCTCTTGCTCTGATGCTATGGGTAGAGCATCGTCCAAGACACTTGAGCAGCAAAATTGCGCCTTAATGCTTCATCTAAAGATATGGAATATAGATAGAGAGCAACATCGAGGTGGTAACATGTTGACATTGTATCCTCAAAGGGGGCATTTTCCTCCTTGGCGGTAGGAACTAATCATATGCTTCAGATTTTACTAAGGCTAAATAAGGGTTTCTTTTTTCTAAATGTTTTTTAGGTGTTGTCTTGTGTGTGAAATTTGACTCAAAAAATTTGCAAGTGATGCAAGCTTTTGGATCAAAAACTAAGCCAAATAATTTCTAGGTCACAAAAAGAGATCAAGTCACCTGAATCATCATGAGTTCAGGTGGAACTTAAAGAATGATAGTTGATCTAGTCTAAAGATAGACCCAGAATATTTAATAATGAGATCCATAACCTTATCCCTAGTTTGTTAAAGATAAAATGACATTGTACCTTAAAATGAATCCTCAACCTTGGTCCCGATTTCAAAATTTCCTCAAAAACTTTTCAACATTTTTATTTTTTTTGATATGCAAACAAAAATTTTGAATGTTTTTAGGTTTTGAAAATCCTGAGTCAATCATCAAAATTTGAAAACACCCCCCCATGCTTAAGATATGGCATTTCCTCATGCCTTAGGAAGGGAAAAGAAATCACCTTGGTGAAGGCAATCTAAATCAAGATAGTCAAAACCTTTGAAAAAGAAAATAAAAATGCAAAGAAGGAAAAATGATGGGTTACCTCCCATCCAGTGCTATCTTTTACGCCATTCAGCTGGGCGTGAGTTGCATCAATGATCATTATAAGGAAGGTTGATTAAATCAAGAGTGTCAGATGGGAGATTCGGGGAATTGTTTAAGTAGAGTCTTAGACGTTGGCCATTGACTTGAAAGGTATTACTCATTTTTGGATCTAAAAGGTCAACTGCACCGTACGAATAAGTTTTTAGGATAATAAATGGGTTGGTCCCCTTCGATTAAATTTACCTGGAAAAATGTGTAATCTTGCATCGAAAAGCCAAATGTGCTGATTGATATCAAAATGTTTCCGAATGATATATTTATCATGAAATTTCTTTGTTCAATCTTTATAAATCCATGAATTTTCTTAAGAGAAATTATGCAATTCTTCCAATTCGGTTAGTTGTAATTTCCTGTGGTTACCGACAGTAGATAAATCCATGTTTAATTATTTAATTACCCAAAAATCTTTGTGTTCGAGTTCTATCGGGAGATGGCATGCCTTTCAAAAAATCAGGCGAAAGGGATACATATCGAGAGGAGTTTTGAAAGTCGTATGGTAGGCCCATAAAGCATCATCCAATTTATTGGACCAATCTTTACTATCAAGCCTAATCATATTTTGGAATTTTTTTTTAGTTTCGCAGTTAGAAACTTCTGATTAGCTAATCGTTTAGGGGTGGTAAGGAGTAGAAATTTTATGATTAACCCCATATTTGGATAAAAGGTGATGGAATTGAGAATGAGTGAAATGTGATCCTTTGTCACTGATGATGGCCTTAGGAATACCGAATCTAGAGAAAATATTTTCTTGATAAACTCGACAACAACCTTGTGATCATTGGTACGTATGGGTATTGCTTCTATTCATTTTGATACGTAGTTGACTATGACTAGTATGTATGAATACCCACAAGAGTTGATGAACAATCCCATGAAGTTGATGCCCATACATAAAAAATTTCAACCTTGAATATCAAATTTAGGGGCATCATATCCTTCCGTGTCATGTTGCCGATGCTCTGGCAACGCACACAGGACCGAACGAAAGAATGAGCACCTTTGTGCAAGCTGGGCCAGAAGAAACCAGAAGTGAGGACCTTAGCTACAGTTTTCTTGCCTGAGAAATGTTCACCGCAGGCCATAGAGTGATAGTGTGTTAGAATATCACGAATTTCTAAGTTGAGGACACACTGTCGAATGACTTAATTAGCGTAGATTGTGGAAAAGGTCGAGCTCCTCCTAAAAATAATATTTGATGTCAGCAAAGAACTTATCCCGTTTAGTGTTTGACCAAGCAGAGGGGATTTGTTCTATTCCTAAATAGTTTGCAATGGGTGTAAACCAAGGGAGGGTATTGGCAACTAAGATGGTCTCATTAGGAAAAACATCAGGAGGGGTCAACATGTCATTTGTTAGAAGACGAGAGAGATGGTTGGCCACTACATTTTGCGACCCCTCCTCATCCCTGATTTCCAGGTTAAACTCCTGGAGCAACAAGATCCAACGAATAAGGTGAGGTTTCACATCTTTTTTGTTCAGCAGATATTTGAGTGCTGAGTGGTCAGTGTAAACAGTGACATGTGACCCTGATTGCATTGGATTCGCATGAGGAAAGGTTCGAGTTTGGAAATCTTGTCGTTGTAGTTCGATTCGCTAGAAAATCCGTCTATCAGATAAAATTTATAATCGAAAATCAAAAAGTGAGTCTTGGGTCAAACATGGGGAGGCGAACGTTTGGTTTGAGAAATCCGTGTTTAACTTTTATTTTTAGCAAGCAAGAGATTAGGTTGATGAATTCTTACCTAACTAATCTACTTGCAAAATATAAGACAGAGACAGAGAGTGAAAAAATCATGTATTTTTATAATCAAATGTTTATTACAACTACAAAAGCGGGAAATCTATACTACGAAAGCAATAAAGATAGAGATGGGTGAGAGAAATCCCCCTCGACGGTTGCTTGGAGGATGACTCACTCTGATGTCGCCTAGAGGAAGGTGGTGAAGAGCGGGATGAATGAGGATGGAGCTGGAGGACTGAGGGTGGGGCAGGATGACATCACGGCGAGGATCTTCTTCACGAAGAGAGGTGAGAAGATAGCCACGAGATGCTCCATGAAGGGGCATGAGAGCCGGGAACAAATATTTATTTTCTACTCTAGAGGAGCATCTCAGGCTTATGACAAGCTCTTTCTAGAGCCTTGGAGGTGGTGAGAGAAAGAAAGGAAGAGATGGTTTGGAATGGAGGGGGTAGGTCCTTTTATAGTGGAGGAGAGATAAAAATCATCCATGGCCAATTAGTGATGGTTGTAATCGTCTCTGAAGATCCGCCCAACTGTCGCTGAAGATCCACGCCCTTCAATTCCTTTGTAGGGGATGCTACAGAGGTTGGATTGAGTCAATTTTTGCATCGTTGGGCTACGATCGTCGACCCGAACCCATCCGTGTGGTCGGATTTGTTGTTTGACACTTTAGATTGCATCACCTAGTCCTTCAGCCATTGATCTTCCTTGGATTGCATATGGTGCTACAGGACTCCGATCGAGGTGATTTTGGAGGCGTTGGACTCTGATCGTCGTCTTGATCAGATCTGTACGATTGGATCATCAATCTGAGGCTCCGAACTAAATATCCTTCTTTCTTGACCACAAAAAGAATGCAAATAACCTAAATTATATACAACTACTCTAAATGCAAAATGATGCATGCTATGTAATATTTATAAGATGAAATGCAAATCTAAGCCTAGGACCATGCATGAATAGTCATTTTAACCTAAATGGATGTGTCTACATCAGACCCCAACAAATATGAGCGAAAATTTTCTAGGGCAAAGATGATGGAAAGAAATTCTTTTTCGGTTACAGTGTAATTTTGTTGTGCATCATCAAGGGTTTTACTGGCATAGTAGATCAGAATGGGCTTCTTGTCAATTCGTTGCCCTAGAATAGCCCCCACAATAAAATCAGAGGCATCTATCATTAATTCAAAGGGACAATTCCAGTCTGGTCCTTGTAAAATTGGCGTCTCTATGACATCCTTCTTCAACCTATTGAAACTCTCTAGGCATTGTTTTGTAAATTGTCTTTGGTGAGTAATTGACTTAAGGGCTTGGAGATTTAGGAAAATTTTTTTATGAAATGGCAGTAGAAGCCCACATGCCCCAAGAAAGATTAGATCTGTTTCACAGTAGTGGGCGGTGGGAGTTTAATGATAACATTAATTTTTTCACGATCTACCTCAATTCCATTTTTTGAGATGACATGGCCCAGGACGATGCCTTCCTTCACCATGAAATGACTTTCTTCCCAACTAAGGACCAAGTTAACCTCTATGCATTTTTGGAGCATCTTTTCAAGATTTTTAAGATAAAGATCAAAGGAGTCTCCAAAAATAAAGAATTCATCCATAAAAAGTTCCATACATTCACCTACCAGGTCTAAAAAAATTGCAAGCATACACCTTTGAAAAGTCATAGGTGCGATGCATAGACCAAGGGCATCCTTTGGAAAGTGAAGGTTTCAAAGGGCTAAGCGAATGTAGTTTTGTCTTGATCCGCAAGATGGACCACAACTTGATTATAGTCGGAATAACCATTGAGAAAACAATAGTAATCACGTCCGGCTAATCGCTCCAAGATTTGATTAATAAATTGGAGCAGAAAATGGTCCTTCTTGGCGGTGGTGTTTAATTTGTGATAATCAATGCTCACGTGCCAAGAATAAGCAGTTTGAGTGGCTATATTTTTGATGGGAACACCATCATGAGCCATAACTAGCTCAATTTGGTCTGATAAAGTTGATAAAAGGTCCTACATAATCATCAGAGGGTCATACAAGCATAATGTTCTATTTTGAGAAAAAGATAAGAAAATAGGGTTATTTCTGCAATTTTAACATTTCACAACTACATAATAACCATGGGGTATTCTAAGGTCTAATTGAAGGTCAAATGGTCATAAATGTCTAAAAAGAGGGTCCATGCAAAAAGAAACGGGTTTTCACGTGTTTTGAGAATTAATAAACATTTGAAACCCTTAAAACTGACCTGCTTAATTAACTGAAGGTTTGGTCATGATAAAATTCACCTAAACCTTTGAAAAGTCATAGAAAAATATTTTATAAGGTTTGGTACCATTGATTTGACCATTGGAACCCATTTTGACCTAAAATAGGGTCTTAGACGAATAGTTGCCCTAATTTGGGTTTCTACGTAAATTTCTCAGTCAAACTTGGTCAAAACCAAAATCTAACTTCACCATTAGATTCCTTGGGTCCAAATTAGGTTTAAAATTTCATCCCAATCAGAGTCTATCTTGACCAAGTTTGCATTTTGGTCCTCTTAGACTGGTTTTCTCTCTTATAGCCCCTTAGGTTTTGAAAACTTTGTGAAATGCCCCTTAGGTTTATCTTCATTCTTTATAGTTGGGTCCCTGCCACCATGGCAGGTGTGAACCAAAAGAGGCCAAGCTTCAATCAAGGATTCCTCCCTGATTTCTTGGTTAATCTCTTCCAAATTTGGAAGGGAGACTCCTAAGGAGATCCTCTTCATTTTGGACTGCATCTCAACCTCTGATTCTTGTCCAAAAGCTCGTGCGAATTCTTCAAAACTCCTAAACCTATACCACAAAATCCGAGCTCTCCAAGCTTGTTTCCAAGCTTGGAGACTTGCCCAATGGCCTATAAAAGACCCTCATGGACAACCTCACTTAGCAAGTTTTGGTCTCAGAAAAGCCCTCTTCCTCCTCTGGCCACCTACGCACCTTGCTCTGGTGACCTCTGCTCTCCTCGTCTGGTCATCCAATAGTCAAATTGGACGGCATATTGCCTTCCTCCCCTCGTCACGTGCCTCTTCGGTCAAAGAGAGGGCATTTCCCTGGCTCTTTCCTCGTCGTCGTCTCACTGCCCTTTTCATCTTCCTTGGCTCCGATCGACCAACACCGGAGCTCTCCACCTCTCTACTTCATCCCTAACTCCCTCTATTTCTCTCTCCCTCTTTACAATATTCTCTATCACTCACTCTCCAACTCGACCACCACATCACCCTTCTGCACTTCATCTTCTTCATAGACGACCGAACTCTGTTGAGCTCACCTAGCCTCCATAGACCACCAAACCACCTCGCACCAACTCCACAAGCTTCATAACTCCATGCTTGAATAAACCCCTCATGAAATTGAGGGGTTCACGCACTCAAACACCCCCTTGGACACAACACTTTACGCATACCTCCTCCGAGCTCACCCGACCACCTTACTCACTCACACCACCACCACGGCCACCATCATGTTCGCCAACCTCAGGCGAACCTTTTGAGCATACTAATTAGTGCATTTAGTTTGTATTTCATATTTCTGGAACTCGGCCGGACAACTGCCACCGCCTTCTCCTTCTCTGGCCCTATTCGCAACATTCAAAGCGTGTTCCCCAGCACTCTCTATTCCAGATGCTGTTGCAGATCTTCAGGAAGCTCTCCAGACTTTCAATTGAAGACATTGGCACCTGTAGCTACCTCGATTCCATGCTCACATGAACTACTGTGGGAAGCAATGAAGCGGGTGGGATTGTCCCACCTCGAAAATCACTAAAGCAACTGTGCAAGGATAAATTGATTTTGTGCCCCTGACCCCTCGACTATGACACGGGGGTTGGGTCCCCATGCATGCCCAACCCACGCCTCGGCCGCGGTCATGCCACACTGGTTTGGCTAGATCTGGTTCCCCACCTGTTTACCCTATTAGATATCCGATTGAGCAGGTTTCTGAGAGAGAAGAGAAGAAAGAGAGAGAGGGGGGTTTTTGCCCTCAGTTGTGCCCTCTCTACACTGAGTTGCTGGGAGGCCCTTTGTGCCTCTGTGCTATGCCTCTCCTTGAGGCTTGAAGAGAAGAATAGAGGACCTTGAGCCTCTGCTGGTTAAGGCATCTGAGCACCTTATCTGTCATCTAATTTCACTGGTTCTATGTTCCTGTGGCTATATTGGTTGCTTACAGACGTGGAATAATTGGTTGTTCATTATTGTTCAGTTATTTGAGAATTATTGTGAGCATAATTAGAGGGGTAATTGGTGATTTAAATCACCATTTTTCCACATTCTTTTTGTGCCTTGACATTGATAGTCATATATATATCATTCTTACTTGCTCATATTTGTTGTGATATTGTGATCTTTGAGATTAATTGCAACACTTGCTTCTTGCGTCCGACCTCGGATTTCATTAGAGTTATAAATTTTATTTGTTTTCGAGTGATTTCAACCTATACTACAACACATATTTTAAAGCATCAATTTCGCACTTAAACATTTTGGCACAGTTGCCGGGGAGCAACATGCAATTTGATCTCTCAGATTAAATTTCTGATCTAGTACTAACTTGATCTATCTCTTTTACTGGGATCTGTGAAAGGGATTCATTGGAGGAAGATCAGCTGCACATCAAACACTCCAAGGGCATGTAATCTCATCTCCTTTTCCTTTAAGCCCCTGATTCTGAAAAAAAGCTAAAAAAGGAAGAAATCAGTTAGGATCAACTTGCATTTTCTACTTAGAATTAATCATCAAGTTTCCTGATTTGATTAGAAAAATTCCGAACCTGATTTTCTGTACCTATTAGGGATTTATGACACCTAGGGCTACTCACCTTCTTGATTGAGCCTTAAGTGCCAAATTTGGACAAAAAAACTGATTGGACAAATTAGAGCCAAAATTAGGTTTTCCACTTTTGGGTTGAGGAGCACACTTGCTTAAAAGAAGAATCTACTTCCCAAAATTGTGTGTTTCCTAAGCCCTGATTGAACTTACCTAAAAAAGCAAACCCTAAAAACAAGCTCTAAACATCCACTTGAATCATAAAATTGGGACCAAACAATCTCAGGACAAAACAGGTGAAGTTGACCCACCTTATGTGGTCAACTAATCTTCAAATTAGGTCACCACTCACAAATTCATCTTAAAGTTCAAGTGGAATCCTAAGCACCTCATTTAAACTTAAAATTGGTAGACTTAAGCACTTGAATCATAAAATTGGGACCAAACAATCTCAGGACAAAACAGGTGAAGTTGACCCACCTTATGTGGTCAACTAATCTTCAAATTAGGTCACCACTCACAAATTCATCTTAAAGTTCAAGTGGAATCCTAAGCACCTCATTTAAACTTAAAATTGGTAGACTTAAGAGGCCATGTTATCCATTCTGGTCTACCTGGATCTGCGGCCACAAGGAAGGTCGGGTGGGTAAAACCCTTAACCCGTGGGATGCCTTACCGTGTAGGGATCTTTGCGGGACTCTCTCTTCCTGGCTACACAGGTAATTCTCAGGTGGATGACTACGTGATCTAGAGGTATCATCTGCCTCGAACCTCTATAGTCATCCAAAAATCTTTGGGTGTCTTGATTGGGTCCAACACACCTTCTGTCCCTCATCTATTCTATCAGTGTATGTACGGGAGGAGGTCCTTAAGACCACCCTTGAGGCCTCCACTAATTTTTCACTCTCGTCGAGGCCAAGCCACAGGTTCCTTGTTTGTGCAACTACCTGATCACATCAACATCTCTTCCAACTCCTCCACTTCTGAGCATGAATCTCCAGCCACAACCTTGGATCATCCAGAACAACATAACTTTAAACCACAACAATTCTTTGATTTCAAAGATTGGATCAATGCCTACATCAACCCATTGCCATGTCCTCAAATGCGAGATCACTACAATCCCACTGCGGTGGAGATCAAACCTCAAATCAACATTACTGCGGGAGGACCTGAGGTGGAGTTCAAGCCTAGTATGCTTCACATGACCCCAAAATTTCATGGCTTGAACTCCGAGGATCCTTTCCAACACATCAAGAATCTAAAGCATCTGGCCCACACATTCGAGGCAGACTTGCATAATCGAGATGGTCTACTCTTGAAAATCTTCTCCTTTTCTCTAGCTGACAAAGCTGCCAATTGGTTTTAGACATACCGTCAACAGATCAACACATGGAAAGAACTTTAGACTACTTTCCTACAAAAATTCTATCCCATTTGCTGAACTAATGCAATGCGACACCAAATCACGCACTTCTCGCAAGGAGCAGGAGAATCTCTACACAAGGCATGGGATCATTTTCTAGATCTCATGTGTAAATGCCCCCATCATGGAGTCTCGAAATGGGAACAAGTCTGACCTTTTACTATGGGCTCCGTGACGACATCAAGCTTTTTGTCAATGAAACCTTTGGTGGCAGCATCATGGGAAAACATGAAGATGAGATTTAGGGAATTCTCGAAAATATGTGCGAGAACTCCCTAAATAATGAGTCACTAGGTGCGTACGATCGGATGACCACCAGCGCATAGACAAACAATCGGGGGGTACACGAGACCCGAGGCCTTTCTACATCTGTTGACTTGGAATTGGTATCCAGTCAATTGGATAAGGTCTCTATCATTGAGAAAAGGGTGGATGACATCAGTCGACATCTACACAAGACCACCATTGCACCTCAAACCTCACACGCGCACCCACCCTCAAGTAGGGAGGCTGCACACAACATCTACCACTCTCAAGGGATGGATGCCTGAGGAGAGCCTCATCATGAGCCATAACTAGCTCATTTTGACCTAATAAAGAGAATAAAAGCTCCTACATGACTTAGAAGAGGGCTTAATTGGAGGAATAAGTGTTCCGAGAAGAAAACATGAAATAAAGGTTAAAACTGTAATTTTACCATTATAGTACTTAAACGGAATTTCTCAGAGATAGAACATAGGTCAAATGGTCTAAATGAGATAAAAAGTGGGTTGAATCAATTAGAAATGGGTTCATGTGCAATCTAGGAATTAAATGACATTTGGTAACCCTAAAGCAGACCTGCTTAATTCAACAAGGTTTCGGTCAGGATAAAAATCAAGTAAACCCTCTAAAAATCATGGAAAAATATCCCTTAGGGTTTAGAACATTCAAATTGGCCACTAGAACCTAGTTTGACCTAGATTAGGGTCCTAGCTCATCAATTGACCTAAATTGGGTTTTTACACAAAATGTCTAGTCAAACATGGTCAAACCTAAAATCCAACTTCACCATTGGATTCCTTAGGTCAAAATTAGGTTTGTACCAAAATTTGGATCTAAGGGGAGGTCATATTGACCTACTTTGCAATTTAGTACACCCAATCACATTTTGGTCCCTATCCTTTGAAAACCATCACAATAACCCCCCTATCTTTCTCGCCAGTCTTCAATCAAGTCCTTCTGCCATTATTGGGGAAGATTCTTCTCTAGCAAGGTTAACAAGGGGGATACGCTCAAATCCGTCAGAGATCTCCTCCCAGAATTGGAAGGGAGATTCTCTGAGGAATTCCCTTTCATCTAAGCCCGATCTTTATCTTTGATTTCTTTCCAAACTCTCGTGCAAATGCACGAGAAATTTGGATCTCGACCACCTTCCTTCTCCGGTGGGACAGCGGTGGCCAAAAGTTTGCCCTCCACGCACCAGAAAGCTCGACCAACACCTATAAAAAGACCTCCGACCCTCTGCGAGATCTGAGACTTGTCTTAGCCGTAGAATCCTCCAAATTTTCTTCTCTCCTCCTCCGGCCAAGGAACCCGCAAGCTCCGGCGACTACCTCTCCTCCTTCTCGTCGCTCTGCTGCCATACCAGTAGTAGAGTCTACTTCGCCTCATCTTCCCTCGTCGCGCCGCACCAAGCGCACGTGTCCCTGACCTCTTCCTCATCATCGTCATCTCCCTCAGGGTTATCTTCTCCGACGACGGCAACTACGAGCCGTCTGACTCTGCTGCCCCCGTTCTCTCCCAATAGTCCAGATAAGTCCCTCATCTTCGCCTCTTTCATTTCCTCACGTTATTTCACTTAATCGACCCTCGATCGTTCCTATCCACCGCCACCTTCCTCATCTCCGGCCACCCTCCGGCGAGATGCTCCCATCGCTCCGCAGCCCCACAAGTCTCGCCGACCATCTCATAACTTCCGCCTCATCTCACTGAGCACCCTCCACTCATCCACAGCCCCGCCACACCACTACAGCAACCCCCCGAACACACCCACCCGTCCGGCCACAGAGCGACCTAGGCACTCACGCCTAGGCCGCCCTGCCACAGGCCGGTTAAACATGCACTCATGCGACCTTCCACAGAGCTTGGAGCTTCGTCGAGTCGTCGTCAATGGCGGCCGGAGCGTGGAATCTGTCAGACACGAAAATGGCCTCGCGGCCTAATTAGATCACCGGGGGACCTTCGTCGTGTCACAGCGAAGGTGATCAGCTATGTGGCAGGCCGCAGGGCGGCCTAGGAGTGAGTGCCTAGGTCGCTCTGTGGCTGGACGGGTGGGTGTGTTCGGGGGGTTGTTGTGGTGGTGTGGCAGGGCTGTGGATGAGTGGAGGGTGCTCAGTGAGATGAGGTGGAAGTTATGTGACAGTCGGCGAGACGTGTGGGGCTACGGAGCGATGGGAGCGTCTCGCCGGAGGGTGGCCGGAGATGAGGAAGGTGGCGGTGGACAGGAACGGTCGAGGGTCAATTGAGTGAAATAACGTGAGGAAATGAAAGAGGGGAAGATGGGGGACTTATCTGGACTGTTGGGAGAGAACGGGGGCAGCGGAGTCAGACGGCTCGTAGTTGTCGTCGTCGAAGAAGATAACCCTGAGGGAGGTGACGGCGATGAGGAAGAGGTCGGGGACATGTGTGCTTGGTGCGGTGCGACGCGGGAAGATGAGACGAAGTAGACTCTGCTGCTGGTATGGCAGCACAGCGACGAAAAGGAGGAGAGGTAGTCGCCGGAGCTTGTGGGTTCCTTCGTCGGAGAGAGGAGAGAAGAAAATTTGGAGGATTCTACGGCTAAGACAAGTCTTAGATCTCGCAGAGGGTCGGAGGTCTTTTTATAGGTGCTGGCCGAGCTTTCTGGTGCGTGGAGGGCAGGCTTTTGGCCACCGCTATCTCACTGGAGAAGGAAGGTGGTCGAGATCCAAATTTCTCGTGCATTCGCACAAGAGTTTGGAAAGAAATCAGAGATCAAGATCGGGCTTAGATGGAAGGGAATTCCTTAGAGAATCTCCCTTCCAATTTTGGGAGGAGATCTCTGAGGGATTTGAGCGTATCCCCCTGTTAACCTTGTCGCAGAAGAATCTTCCCCAATAATGGTGGAAGGACTTGATTGTAAGACTGGAGAGAAAGATAGGGGGGTTATTGTGATGGTTTTCAAAAGATAGGGACCAAAATGTGATTGGGTGTACTAAATTGAAAAGTAGGTCAAGATGGCCTCCCCATAGGTCCAAATTTTGGTACAAACCTAATTTGGACCTAAGGAATCCAATGGTGAAGTTGGATTTTAGGTTTGACCACATTTGAATGGACATTTTGTTTAAAAACCCAATTTAGGTCAATTGATGAGCTAGGATCCAAATCTAGGTCAAACTAGGTTCTAGAGGCCAATTTGAATGTTTTAAACCCTAGGGAATATTTTTCCATGATTTTTAGAGGGTTTACTTGATTTTTATCTTGACCGGAACCTTGTTGAATTAAGCGAGTCTGTTTTAGGGTTACCAAATGTCATTTAATTCATAGATTGCACATGAACCCATTTTTGATTGATTCAACCCACTTTTTATCTCATTTAGACCATTTGACCTATGTTATATCTCTGAGAAATTCCATCTAGGTACTGCAATGGTAAAATTACAGTTTTAACCTTTATTTCATGTTTTCTTCTCCGAACACTTATTCCTCTAATTAAGCCCTCTTCTAAGTCATGTAGGAGCTTTTATAATCTTTTTTAGGTCAAAATGAGCTAGTTATGGCTCATGATGAGGCTCTCATCATACCCCCATGCCTAGCTTTTGCTAGTCCCTTAGCAAAATTTCAAGGTTTTAACTTCCATTGTAGACCCTGAGTGTCTGTCAACAATTATGATAAGTGCTTCTCCTTTTCTTTTGTGATTAGGTCAGAATGCCGAAAATAGGCCTGGAGGTACTCAAGTACCAACCAAAATCCGGATCTAACCCGCTTTAGCCTCAGTCCTCCGCAAAGGCTTTTAAGGCCCACAGAAACTAACCTAGGGTTTGCTGGACTCCGCGGTTAAAGCACATGTGCTTAAGACATTTTTAGCCTAGGTTCAGTTTGCAATGCATTTTTGTAAGAGAGAGATAGAAGATTTATTTGTTTGGAGAGCTTTGTTGGTGCTAGAGCACCACGTTCATTTGTTTTGATGATAACAAAACATGTGTTATTTAACATTTGCAATTTGAGTCCTAGATTTCAGGTCAATTGCAAATGTGGACGTGTTTAGACGGAGTTCGAGCTCGCATCCAGGATGGATTGGAGGAGCTTGACGGAAAACAGAGGAGGTTCGCGTGGAGCGAAAGATTGAAGATGGAAGGAAATGAAGAATAGGATAGATTTCCTTCTTTTGTACTTGTTGTATTTTTTGTTTCTTTTGTTGCTCTTTATTTCCTTAGATATTTTATGTTAAAGAGCCTCAAAGAACCCTAACAGTAGTCCTAGGAACACCGGCACAACCCTAGGATACTTAGGTTTTCTGTAGAATACTTAGAAAACCAATATAGGGTTCAAACAGCACTTCCAGACGTCTAATTCCCAAATCAGACATCTGATAAAGTATTGTAAGATGTCTGAGTGTTGTTTCAGACGTCTGATAACTGTTAGGCTGGACATAGCTAGTTCTGTCTGATGAAATCAGACGTCCAGACCTTAGTCCAAACGTCTTAGAAGACGTCTGATGGACTTGCCAGACGTCCAGATAGTGGACCGTTGGCTAGCTTAGTAGACACTGCAGAATATGACCGTTAGAGCCTTATCAGACGTCCTTAGGCCTTTCCAGACGTCTGATAATTGACCGTTTTGCCTCGGCTGACCCAAAATCTCTTCTCAGAGATTTTCTAGCCATTGCAACGTTTGGAAATCAATTCCCACAGTAAAAGTAGGTTTCTAGACGTCCTCTATGTCGTCTGATGGACTTGCGTAAAAACCCTGTTTAGATCTGATCCAAGTCAGGGAGAGACCCGCCCAAAATCAGACGTCTGACCTTGGAATCAGACGTCTTAAAGTGAACTTCATACGTCTGATGCTAGAATTAGACGTCTGATAAGCCTGTCAGAACAATGATTGTTCCTGATTTCGGGCTGATTCACTTGGGCTTTGTACCCAAAGGCTATGGAAGCTTTTCTAAGCCTTCCAAAGCCTTCCTAAGGCCTCTATAAATAGAGGGGAGCCTTTACACACTTAGAAAAAAAAGACACACTAAGAAAGACACAAGACACACTTAGCTATACACTCTCACACTCTTGTGTCCAAGAAGCTCTTGCTCTCTAAGTTCAAGTTCTACATCTTGAGAGCATCAAACCGTTGCGCACTCGCTCTCCCGCCGTTGTCTACGAGAGCGAAGTTGCACCGTTGCGTAGCTCACACACCCCCGTCATCGTCGACATACTCCTTGCAAAGGGGAGTTTCCTAATTCCTATAGAAGCTTAGGTTTATTACTTTGTTGGCTCTATAGGTTTGTTGTTTATTTTATCTTTGTCTTTTGGTTGGGTATTCGCTTTGCGAATTCCCGTCTCCTTCATGGGACAAAATCCTTCTCGTGGAGAGAAGGGGTTGAGGAACGCTACCCTCGTACTTATAGCGTGGTTGTACTGAGGTTGAATCACCCTCGTTTTAAAGTGATTCGGTTAGTGGATTTGATCAACTAGGTTGATCGGAAAATCCTAACTTGAGAGGGTTAGGTGGTGGTTTTCACCCGGTTTGGGTTTCCACCTAAAAACATTTGTGTACTTGTGTGATTGATTTTTTGTGAGATTGCTTTATATTTTATTTCCGCATTTATTACGCCACCCCTCCTCGAAGGGAGAACCTTCAAGCTTTTCTCTCTCTTTTCTTTTTATTTCTAGCTTCGGATTAGCTTCTCAACACGGTCAGTATCGGATTCCTCGTCCCCATCATCAAACCTCAAGGGTCCCTGGCTATCGAGATTTCGAGATAATCCCGCCCATGGCAACCCCTAGAACCCTGGCTTTCAAGATTTCGAGATAACCCCGCCCATGGCATTCTGTGGTCGAATTCAGACCCTGGCGATCGACATTTCATGATAATGCCATCCATGGTATCTGAACCAGCAGAGTGCTTACATGCCCCCAGTAGGATATTTAAATATCCTAAGAGACAAGCACCAAGGAGACGATATGTTGTTATGCATCTTCGAGGGGAATTTCCTGCCTCTCCGCACCGGGAACTCGTCCAAATCAACTTGTGTTGATCGGCCGCTCCTAATCTAGGTGACTTTTTCAGAACATTAAATGCTTTTGCGTGATTTGGATATTTATGCGCACTGAACCAGACTGTGTGGATTTGGGTGCTTAGGTTACCGAATCTCTCAAATCGAAGGTCAGTTAACGAGGCCGAATACTTCCTAAGCCTTAGACCTAATACATAAGCTTCGCATTTTCCCCAACCTCTTGAGGATTATCCAGATTTTAGTGGATACGTGAATTTTTAAGCTAAAGAATCTAGCCCAAGAGGCCTAAAATCAGCGTTCCCACTAATCTCTTGTTATGTCACCTTAGCACTTTTTCTCTTTTCTTGATCTAGTCTAGAACTTCCGTTAATCCCTTAATCTTTAACTAATGACTATTTTTTTTTCTTTTTCATTTTGTGCTCCTTTTTTGGCATTTTACTCTTTTCCTCCTCTCATTTTGTATGACCCTGAATTGTTTCTCCCCTCCTTCAAGTCCCTTTTTTTTTATTTGAAACCCTTTCTTGATATGAATTTTCCTGACGTTTTGCACTTTCATACCCCCCCATGCCTAAGATTTGCAATGTCACCATTGTAAATTAGGTGGGTTCAATTTCAGCTTAGTTCATGCTTTAGGACAGGTGTGTGGTGAGTGAATGGGTCGAAATGACTTGTTGCTAATGATTTCTAATCTCAGGTAGGGATACCTGAGGTGAAGTCGGCTTTTCTAATGGATGAACCCTAAAGTGCAATATGAATTCCGCATAGAAATGTCAGAAAAGGTTTCGGGTTTTTCAAAGAATGACGGGTTGCCTCTCGTTAAGCGTTGAGTTTTACGCCGTCGGCTGGGCGCAATGAGCTCAAGGGGAATGGAGGGTAAAGGATGACTCAGCCAAATTTGTATCGGTCATGTCAATGAATGGTTTGAGTCTCTGACCGTTCACAACAAAGGGTTTGGAATCGTGGCTGAGTGGGCTGATTTCAATGGCTCCATTTCCAAAAATTTGTCAGACTAGGTAAGGTCCGACCCACTTAGATCGTAGCTTTCCTGGGAATAATTTGAGTCGGGCATCAAAGAGTAAAACCTTTTGACCAGGATGAAAGATCTTTCTAGAAATGTGTTTGTTGTGAAAAGCTTTAACCTGTTCTTTGTAAATTTGCGATTTCTCATACGCGTCGTGTCGTAATTCATCGATCTCGCTTATTTGAAGTCTTCTGTGGGTTCCAGCCTTAGAAAGATCTAGATTACAATTCCGTACTGCCCAATAGGCTTTATGCTCCACTTCGACGGGGAGGTGACATGCCTTCCCGTACACTAGTCTGAAGGGAGACATTCCTAATTGGGCCTTATGGGCGGTCCTATAGGCCCACAATGCTTCTGGAAGCCGAGAAGACCAATCTTTTCTGTCAAGTCGAACAGTAACTTGAAGGATTTTCTTAATTTCTCGATTTGATAGCTCAGCTAGACCATTAGTTTGGGGGTGGTAAGGAGTAGAGATTCGGTGTGAGACCCCGTATTTGGTCATCAGTGACCTGAACTGAGCATTTGTGAAATGGGTCCCTCCGTCGGAAATTATTGCTCGTGGATTCCCGAACCTTGAGAAAATGTTTTGATTAATGAATTTGATAACAACTTTATGATTGTTGGTTCGCGTCGGAATGGCTTCTATCCACTTGGACACGTAGTCAACTGTGAGTAAGATGTATTCGAAGCCATCCGAGATCGAGAAGGGTCCCATAAAATCAATTCCCCAAATATCAAAAATTTCGCATACTAAGATCGGCTGTAGAGGCATCATGTCTCGATGGCTCATGTTGCCCAAAGTCTGGCAACAGGAACATGCCTTACAGTGATTGTATGCATCCTTGAAAATTGTGGTCTAGTAAAAGCCACACTGGAGGACTTTAGATGCAGTTTATGTCTTGAGAAATGTCCACCGCATGCCTGGTCATGGAAAAATGAGAGTATGTCTTTGATTTCCACTTCCGCAACACACCGTCGAATTATCTGATCAGCACCAATGCGGAATAGATACATGTCTTCCCATAGGTAATACTTGGCATCGGAACCCAATTTGTCCTTCTTGGCCTTCGGCCAATCAGACGGAATCTGATGTGATGCCAGGTAATTTACTATATCTGCGAACCATGGAAGACCTATACTGATAGCCAGGAGGTGCTCATCAGGAAAATGTTCTGTGATGGGTCCGGAAGGGTCAATAATTTCAGAAGGAAGATGGGACAAGTGATCAGCTACCACATTTTGCTTTCCCGCTTTGTCGCGAATCTCAAGGTCAAATTCTTGCAACAGCAAGATGCATCGGATTAATCGAGGTTTCGCATCCTTCTTTGCAAGGAGATGCCTCACAGCTGTGTGATCCGAGTATATGATAACACAGGAACCCAGAAGGTATGATCTGAATTTTTCTAGGGCAAATACTACAGCTAGCAGCTCTTTCTCAGTAACTGTATAGTTACGCTGAGCCTCATCCAGTGTTTTGCTGGCATAGTAAATGACTACAGGTTTCCCGTCAATTTTCTACCGCAAAATCGCTCCTACAGCGAAGTCAGATGCATCGCACATGATCTCAAAGGGTTGAGACCAATCAGGGGACTGTAGGATCGGGGATTGGGTGACTCGGTCACGTAGGATCTCAAATGCTTGAGTGCATCCCTTGGAAATTTTGAAAGGCACATCCATGGAGAGAAGAGTTGTCAGGGGGCGCGTGATTTTTGAAAAATCAGGGATAAATTGACAGTAAAAACCAACGTGCCCCAAAAAAGATCGGATGTCCTTAATCGAGCTAGGCATAGGGAGCTTCGAGATCAGGTTAACCTTAGCTCGATCCACTTGGATGCCTTCCTCCAAGATTAAATGTCCCAGGACAATTCACTCAGGCACCATGAAATGGTTCTTTTCCCAGGAAAGAACCAAATTCACATCGATGCACTGCCTGAGTATTTGGACCAAGTGTTGGAGGCAATCGTCAAATGATGCTCCAAAAACTGAAAAGTCATCCATGAAGACTTCAAGATAGTCACCTACCATATCTGAGAATATGGCAAGCTTGCACCGCTGAAAAGTTGCAGGTGCATTGCAGAGACCAAAAGGCATCCTTCGAAATGCGTACGTCCCGAAGGGGTAGGTGAATGTGGTCTTTTCTTGGTCCTCTGGATGGATTGCCACCTGGTTGTAACTGGAGTACCCGTCAAGAAAGTAGAAGAACCTATTTCCCGCTACTTTCTCAAGGATCTGATCAATAAACGGTAGTGGGAAATGATCCTTCTTCGTGGAGGAATTGAGTCTTCTATAATCAATGCTGACTCTCCATGAGTTAGCTATTCAGGTAGGAATGGCTTCTCCGGTTTCAGTCGTGATGATGGTAAGTCCTGCCTTTTTAGGCACCACTTGTATTGGACTCACCCAACGACTGTTGGAGATTGGTTAGATGATCCCTGCATCTAACCACTTTATGATCTTTTTCACGACCTCCTGTAGGTTAGGGTTTAGGCGTCTATGCATTTCTCTTGAAGGTCGTGCTCCTTCTTCTATGTAGATTCGATGTGTGTAGTATGAAGGGCTTATACCAGTCAAATCATCGAGAGTCCATCCAATGGCTCTACGATGTTGCTGGAGAACAGTAATCAAACGGAGTTCCTGGTCAGGTGTGAGTCGAGAGTTGATAATCACAGGAAACATCTGATTAGAATCCAAAAAGACGTACTTCAGATGCTCGGGAAGGGGCTTGAGTTCCATGACAGGATTGTCAGCAGCAACGGGTGGTTCGGGGTTTGTATCAAGAACAAGGGTTGGAGTCATAGGTGTGTCTAAATCATGTTCGCACTCCTCTGTTGGCGGGTTTTGATTTTCTAGTGGTTGATCAGGGATAATCAGGTTATCCTCTGTATGCAATTCATCAACCACGACTCTGATATCACATATTTGCTCTATAACCCCGCAATTAATCCCTTGTTGTGCCTTAAAAATGTCAATCTTCAGGGTTTGATTCCCAAATTTTAATTCTATTTGGCCCTCTTCGCAGTTTATGTTGGCCCTAGCAGTGGCCAAAAAGGGTCTCCCTAATATGATTGGTGTGTCCCTTGGGTTCTTAGGTGCATCCATGTCCAGTACTACGAAGTCCACTGGGAAGTAGAAATCCCGTACCTTAACAATGACATCCTCAAGTATTCCTTTAGGTGACTTGATGGATCGATCAGCTAACTGCAATGTCACCTCAGTTGGTTAAAGTTCAGATTCTTCAAGGTGGTCAAGGAGGGATGCAGGTATTAAATTTATGGAGGCACCTAGATCTAGTAAGGCTCTATCAAATTAGGTTTCACCAATTTTACAAGAAATCAGAGGAGTTCCTGGGTCTTTAGCCTTGGGTGGAAGTTTACTCATGATGGCAGAGCTGGCTTGCTCTGACAGTACGATCAGATTCCCATCCTTTGTTCACGGCTTACATTTAGGTGTACACTCATCTTTCAAGAATCTTGCGTAAGCCGGTACGTGGCAAATTGCATCCATCAATGGGATGTTTATCTGGACCTGTTCAAAGAGCTTGACCAGATCCTCCTCGGGGGCCACGGGTTTCGTTATCCTTTTTCCCTTGGTCAAGGCCTCAGGAAATGGAATCCTAGTTGGTTCCTCTAGAATAGGTCCAGGTTCTTGACCTGGGACAGTGGTATCCTGGATGACTATCCTAGGGTCTTGGCTATTACCAGGCTTGGAGTGGTTTGGATAATGTGGGTCTTGGGTTGTTTTACCACTACGTGTTGTCACAAAGTTTAATCCGGCCTGATTTTGGTTTGGGTTTGGTAAGAGGGGTGGCTGCTGCTGAAACCCGCATAAGATGTCGAAACTTCCATCCTGTCTAGCGATGGAGCAGCAGGGGCCTGATAAATCAAATGTGCGTGGCCTGAATTTGGATTCATAATGCGCCTCTGGGTCGGCACGTTATTTCTGTTGGGTAGAGGTTGCGAAGGAAGGGTGCCAGGTTGGCAGGAATTTGCCATTTGGGCCAGTTGGTTGCGAACCTCTGTGATCTCGTCCATGTGTTGTTTTTGCATTGCCGCATTCGTCTTTTGAATGTCAGCCAGTGCTTGAATGATAAGAGTCAGTTGATCCTAGTTTGGCCCGGATTGGTAGGTGGGATTAGGCCGAGGCTGAGGCAGCTGATATGGACGAGGGGCTTGTGGACGGGGTTGATATGGTGGTCTTTGAGTCTGAGAATTTCCCACCCACTGAAAGTTAGGATGATTTCTCCATCCAGGGTTGTAGGTATTGGAGAATGGGTCATTCTGGATGGTGTTGAGGTCCTCGCAGTTCTGAGGAACCTCAGGAAAGTTAGAATACGAGGGTTCAGAGTTCCCCTAACTCGAGTAGAATGGATCAGAGGTCACTCCGGTCCGAGAGGCAGACGGGGGTGGATATGGGTCCATCCCCTTGGCAGATTAGTGGTAGATGTTTTGCACAGTTTCCCTTGCCAAAGGTGGTCGTGGAAAAGAGTTTTGCATAGAGGTGGCTTGCTGCAAATGCTGAGTTAGCTCATCCACCTTCTTTTCTATGATAGAAACCTTGTCCAATAGACTAGCCATCAGTTCCAAGTCGACGGAAGTGGACAGGTCCTGCATCTCATGTGCCCCTCTCAGATTCGTCGATGCACGGGCATTCGTCCTGTCGAATAAGCCCATGGAGTCATTATTTATGCAGTTCTTGCACATGTTTTCGAGAATCTCCCACACCGTGTCCTCATGTTGACCCATGATGTTTCCTCCGCATGTTGCATTGACGAATAAACGAATGTCTTCACGGAGTCCCTGGTAAAAAGACTGGACTTGTTCCCACTTAGGAACTCCGTGATGGGGGCACTTTTGCATGAGATCTAAGAATCGATCCCATGCTTCGTGAAGAGGTTCTCCCGGTTGTCGAGTGAAATGAGTGATCTGGTGGCGCAAGGCATTCGTCCGGCCAATGGGGAAGAATTTTTTCAAAAATTTGGACTGAAGTTCCTCCCATGTGTTGATCGGACGGGTCTGAGTTTTGTACCAATGGGCGGCCTTGTCCAAGAGGGAGAACGAAAACATTTTCATGAGTAGGATATCCCAATTTTGTAGATCTGACCCGAAGGTCTGGGCCAGATGCTTGAGTTGTTTAATGTGTTGGAATGGATCCTCAGAGTTAAGCCCATGAAACTTTGGTATGGCATGAATCATATTGGGCTTCAGTTCAGAATCAGAGCCTCCAATCGGGATTCGTACTCGAGGTTTGATCGCCACCGCAGCAGGATTATAGTGATCTCGCATCATAGGTAGCTACGGTGGGTTTACAAAGTTTTGAAAGAGATCATTAAGGCGTTGAAGTTGGTGTTCAAGGTTGTTCTCCTCTTCAATGGGTTGTTCCATGATGGGAGAAGAAGGAGAACCTGGTTCTGAATCAGATGAAAGATTTATGTGGTGGTGTTGCTGCACAAACAAGGGCGTCGAGGCTTGGCCTCAACGAGAGTGAATTTCTAAGGGAGGTCTTAAGGATGGTCTTAAGGACCTCGTATCGAACATGCACCGAAGGATGTGATGAGATTAGAAGGTGCTGGACCCAATCGAGACACCCAAAAATTGTTGGGTGACTATAGAGGTTCGGGGTGGATGATACCCCTTAGTCAGAAAGGTCGTCCACTTGAGAAGTACCTGGGCAGCCAGAGAGGGAGAGTCCCACAAAGACCCCTACACTGTAGAGCGTCCCCACGAGTTACAGGGTTTCTCCCACCCGACCTCTCTTGTCATTGCGGTTCCAGGTTGACGAGAATGGGGACCTTGACCACTTAAGTCTACCTTTTTTACTTTAAGATCAAGGTGCTTAAGGTTCCACTTGAACTTTTAGGTATTTTGAGTGAAAAAGTGACCTAATTTTAAGGTTGGTTGAACCAAGGGATCAACTTCACCTCTTGCTCCTTTGAGAGCTTTTGGGTCCTTTCTTTTAAGGTTCAAATAGATTTAAAAGCCTAATTTGCTTAGGGTTCCTCTTGTATAGATCTTTTCAAACAAGGTTTAGGCACACCTCTTTTTGGAAAAACTTTTTTCTTTGTTTAAGAGAAGGTGTGTCTCTAAAAACCCTAGCTTTTCAATCCTTAAGTTGGCACTAGTTGGTCCAATTTAGTTGCCTTAAAATTTAGTATCTAGGGCTCAATCAAGAAAGTTTTATCCCTAGTTACCTTAGTTGGGTGAGCAGTTAAAAATGTGTTGAAATGAAAAATCAGGCAACTTTGATGAATTACTAGGTATGAAACAGGTAGCCCTAAGTTGATTCTTCTTTTGTTCCTTTTCAGACTTTGAGAGAGTTAAGAGGGAGGGCTGATGAAAATTACCTGCGCCTTGGAGTGTCTGTTGTGCAGCTGCTCTTCTTTTCTTTGCTTTCCCTGAGACAAACACAATAAAAGAGAGGAATTAGGTCAAATATTGGATCAAAAGTTATGATCAAAAGCTTTAAAAGTGCCGTTGCTCCCCGGCAACGGCGCCAAAATGTTGACGTGGCTAGATCGTGGTTTAATAATTAATGCATTGTAATATAGACGAACTTTCCACGAAAACAAATAAAGATTTTATAACTCGAAAATTGGAGTATTCGAGGTCGAACACAGGGAGCAATTTAATTTGAAAACTTGAGAACACAACCTTTTAAATGAAAATAAGTGTATCCGAGTTCAATGAGAGTTATAAAAAGAAATTGCTCAGAGAAAACCAAAATGGACGTCTGATACAATATCAGACATCTTAGAATGAAACTCCTTTTCTTCCTGCGACCAAGGTCTGACATTCTTCTTTCTTTTCCTTTGCCTTCTTGAGACTTCGTCTGCCCCTTGTCTTCTTCTTCTTCAATCTTCCTTGGTTCTTTTCTTCTCTGCCTTGCCTCTCCTTCTTCCTTGGCAGAGCTTTCTTTCCCTCATTTCTTCTTCCTTTCTACCTTGCCTTTCTTCCTTGGCAGATCTTCCTTCTTTCTTGCCGTAGCCAAAGTCCCTGTGTCCTGCACACACTATTACACAGCAAAACCTATCCCTCTACCCACGCGTCTCTCTCTCTCTGTGTCAACCACTCTTAGCACGCTCTCCCAGAGCCGGTTAAACGTGTCGGATTTCGCGCCCGTGACAAGGTGCAACGGCGTGAGGGTAGTGCACAAGGTGTGCTCGAGACAAGGTCGGGTCCGGGTTGCACCAGATCCGTGAGGTGAAACCACGGACGAGGCGCAGGGTAATGGTTGAGGGACATCACCCCAAGTCTAACTAGAGGTGAACAGACTATTTCACAAAAACAATTTAAAGGGTGTGCGTGCGTCGTGGCTTACCGATGTGGGACTAAAGCCCACTGCTGTTCTTCGCGTGCTCGCAGTCGATCGCGCCTTCAATTCCTCAACTGCAGGCTCTGTTGGCTTCACCTGCTGGGTCAGCTCCCTTTCCCTCAACCATTACCCTACGCCTCATCCATGGTTTCGCCTCACGGATCTGGCACGACCCGGACCTGACCTTGTCCTGAGCACACCTCGCGCACTACCCTCATGCCGTTGAGCCTGGTCACGGGTGCGGAATCCGACCCGTTTAACCGACTCTGGGAGAGCATGCTGAGTGGTTGACACAGAGAGAGAGAGACATGCAGGTAGAGGGATAAGTTTTGCTGTGTAATAGTGTGTGCAGGATACAGGGACTTTGGCCACGGCAAGAAAGAAGGAAGATCTGCCAAGGAAGAAAGGCAAGGGAGAAAGGAAGAAGAAATGAGGGAAAGAAAGCTCTGCCAAGGAAGAAAGAGAGGCAAGGCAGAGAAGAACAGAACCAAGGAAGACTGAAGAAGAAGACAAGGGGCAGACGAAGTCTCTAGAAGGCAAAGGAAAAGAAAGAAGAACGTCAGACCTTGGTCACAACAAGAAAAGGAGTTTCATTCTAAGATGTTTGATATTGTATCAGACGTCCATTTTTGTTTTCTCTGAGCAATTTCTTTTTATAATGCTCATTGAACTCAGATACACTTATTTTCATTTAAAAGGTTGTGTTCTCAAGTTTTGAAAGTACTTAAATTGCTCCCTGTGTTCGACCTCGGATACGCCGATTTTCGAGTTATAAAATCTTTATTTGTTTTCGGGAAAGTTCGTCTATATTACAATGCATTAATTATTAAAACACGATCTAGCCGTGTCAACAATGCCTATCCATCCCCGTCTGATTTCGATCTTCGAGGAAACACCGGGCTAGCCTACCACAGTTGGGGGAACTTTGAACCCTCATATCCAGATTTTTTTGGAGTTCCTCAGACCTGTGAGGATCCCCATGCCATTCAGAAAGATCCTTTCTCTAATACCTACAACCCTGGATGGCATAATCATCCCAACTTTGCATGGTCGGGTGATGATGGCAAATTTGCACGGAGAAAGGATCGGATTTTGGAAAACCCATCGTTGTAGTTTGATTCGTGAGAAAATCTATCAATAAGATAAAATTTATAACCAAAACTCGAAATGTGAGTCCCGAGTCAAACACGGGGAGGCGAACGTTTAGTTTTGAAAGATACGCGTTTCTCTTTTATTTCTTTTTATTATTTTTATCTTTTCTAATTGTTTTGGTATTTTTTATCAAGCAAGAGATTAGGTCAATGAAATTTTATCTAGCTAATCTACTTGCGAAAATATAAGAGAGAGAGAGAGAAATAATCATGGATTTCTAATCAAATGCTTTTCTTACAACTATGAAAGTAGGAATGATTACACTACGAAAGCAATAAAGATAGAAAGAGGTAAGAATCCCCCTAGATGGTTCCTCGAAGGACGACTCGCTCTGACGTCACATGGAGGAAGGTGGTGAGGAGCGGGATGAAGGACATAGCCGAAGGATGAAGGATGTGGCACGATGATGACACGGCGAGGATCTTCTTCCCAAAGGGCGGTGAGAGGATGGCCACAGGGTGCTCCACAAAGGGGAATGAGAGGTGGGAACAAATATTTTCTTTTCTACTCTAGAGGAGCATCCCGATCTTTGGACAAGCTCTTTCTAGAACCTTAGAGGTGGTGAGAGGAAGAAAGGAAGACATGGATTGGAATGGAGGGGGTAGGTCCTTTTATAGTGGAGAGACAAAATCGTCCATGGGAAATTAGTGACGACTATAATCGTCACTGAAGATCCACCCAACTGTCGCTGAAGATCCACGCCCTTCAATTCCTTTACTAGCGCATGCATAGTGCAAGCCATTAGTGACAGCTAGAATCGTCACTATAGGCCTCCCCAATTGTAGCTGAAGATCCGCGCCCTTCAATTCCTTTGCTGGCACCACGCTTAATTGGCTAATTAGGGGGGCTGCAAGGATTTACACCTGCACCCCTCCCTTGAAGGTCGGGTGCTTAACCATAGCGCCAAGACATCCAAAAGGTCGAGGGGATGACTTAGTGCACGTGGTGGAGGAGCATTCTCAATTGTTGGATCAAGATTGAACGGCTGAGAATTGATGAAGATGATGATGGCGCCTTCTAATAGAAGCCGTTTTCGAGAAATTATTGCCATTGGAAATCATAGTATAGTCGTGATAAATGTTCATAAAAAATATTTATAAAAAGATAATGAGACTTTGAGTCCCGGTTGTTTGTCCCTGGGAGGCGTTTGTTCAAGCCTGAAATCAATCTTTAATCACTCTACTTAGAATCGCATACCGGTTTCCAATCTTCGGATTAGAGTTTTGCTACTTCTATTGTGAACTTTGATTACATGCTCGTGTGTTAGATAGATAACGAAGGTGAAAGTATGAGTTTCAAAGTGCACAATTCTAGTTATGTGGTGACTATTTATGGAAAATGCATTTATAGTTAAATCTTCTATATTTTCCGGAACCGACATGCTTGTTGCAATATATATATAAATGAAAAGCAGGCAACTTGAATCACACGAAATAAATTGCAACCAATAAGCTCATGGTGATTTTCAACATAGAGGTATATATATAAAAAATATATCTTTTATTCATTCACTCAGGAGGATGTTTACAACATGGAATTTAGAGGAAAGCTTGTAAAGGAAAGCTTGAAAAACACAAATCTAGCTAACAGAAAATGATCGCATACAGGAATCTATGGGGGGATTTTGCATGCATCATTGGGGGAGAATAAGAGCTACACTACTAAGCAGTAAATGGAAGCAGTAAAACTATGAAGCACTAAGCTACTAATCTAGCAGAAATAAAGGCATTCGGAGGTGGGCTCTGATGGCCTTTGAGTGGCTGAGAGGAGGAGGGGCGGCCAATGGTGCTTAGACCAGCCATTGGAGAGAGGTTGGAGATATGATCCAGCATCCTGGCATGGAGATGGTGGCTTCCATGGTGGTGCTCCTTGTGGAGGTGGAATGGATGTGAGGGTAGCTAACCTAGATGGATGAATGAATGCCAAGAATGGGATGGGTGCAAATGGCCACCGCTTAGGTCTTTTTATAGACCTAAGGGAGTCTCTCTAGAGAAGTGTGGAACTCTCTAGAGAGAGCCCCATAAGTGACCGGCCATGGTGAGAGAGAGGTAGTTCTTAGATCCATAAAAAGTGGATCTAAGAATTGAATGGCTCTTGGTTGCTAAATTTGGCAACCAAGAGTCGTGCCACTTTGAAGAGAGTTTTAGAGAAGTCTAGATGGGTGTGTGTGCGTGAATGGGTGTGTGTGTGTGAGTGTGTGGCCATGCCCTATGTGGCTAAGTGGTCTAGGTTAGGTCCTAAGGGGTTTAGGCCGGTGTATGTCTTAAATTAGGGTTGCAAACCCTAATTGCTAAAGGGGAAATGCAATTAAACTTAACACAAGTTTAATTGAATGGGTGTGAACCTAATTGAGAGTAAGATAACTCAATTAGGTTGGGCTTAGGTCAATTGGACTTTCATTGAGTCCAATTGACTAAGCAATGGTAATTGACTATGATCTAAGTCAATTAGGTTTAGTGAGGACCTAACTAGGTCCTTAAGGAGGTCTAAAGGTGATGTACTAGGGTTAGGGTACCTTAATTTAGGTTCCTAGGGGGTTCGAATTGGGTTTAGGGAGCTGGAGATCTAAGATCAAGGCTTGAATCTCAAAACAGGAACTGGAGAACAGTTCCAGACGTCCAAAAATAGAATTAGATGTCTTATACTCAAAAATCATAAGTCCAAACTTGTTGTCTGGATGTTCAATCAAAGTCAAGGTTGATTCAAGGTTCTATCTTGGGTATTCTGCAGAAATTGGACGTCTGACCAAGTGTTTGGACGTCTAATAACACTGCAGAAGTGGGTTTAAGGTGTGCGGGAGCTAGCTAAGGGTTCTGGATGTCCTATAATTCATCTGGACATCTAGATAAAGGTTGGAATTAGGGTTTTAAGATTTCCTAGGGTGCGGTGACCTAATCTAAGGGTGGCTCAGGCTTGGGGAAGTCTCTAGGCTATTCTATGGCTAGGATAAACCTAAGTTCTTCACATTTTACTGCTTTATTCCTACTTAATAGAGTAGCATACCTTAACTCCCTTACATTATTATCTACTACATCTAAGTCTTTTGCTCCAGCTCTACTGCAACACCAATTATTCCTGATCCAGCTTCAGATCCAGCTTATTACCTGTAATTGACATAATGTACCTAATTAGCACATTATAGCATTATTTTATACATAGCTAAAAGAAAGCACTAAAGATGCAGACAACGCTTATGCATGCATGAATTACCCTAACTTATGCTAAGTCGTAGCCTAGTTTAAGTCATTTAAGACCTATGATTTCTACGCAATCATAACCCCATGCCTAAATCTTGCTAGTCCCTAGCAAATGCATGGCTAAGTTATTCACAGCAGGTGTCCCTATGGGATTGATTATTTTATCAAGTGTATGCCTAGAGATTTTACTCCTTTTTGTTTTCATCCTATGCTATAGAAATCCAGACAATCATGGAAGTGTAACTATGTAGCTTTTGCAACGGATTCGAGTGAAAACTAATTCACCTCTAAAGCCTGTACTTTACCCCTAGTAAAAATTCTAGCGGGATAGGCGGACTTCTTCCCTCGGGGCATTCAAAATATTCTATGACTTTCAACTGGCTTTAGGCTTAGGTAGAGAATCTCTGAGGGGAAAGATTATATATTTGGTGGCTCGCTCTCGACTGGTGCTACATAGAGACTAGTACTATAGATTGTAGATTCCTAGATTACTAAGTAACTCATCTCAGAGAAAGATGAGAAAAACTATGCTCTCTTTTGGTTCCTTTGTATTCATTCTCTCTTTCTCTTTTTCTTTTGCTTTTCTTTTCTTTCTTTTTCTTAGAGCTAACAATCTCAGCAGATTTACATATATGACTTGTATTTGGTGGTCTCACTTGGCATTAACACTATAGTTGAGTTTTCATAACCCTAACACTAAGTCGGAATTCCTTAGCCTGTATTCGGGCGGTTAGAAACATAGAAAAAAGTGGGTTAAGGCCATATTTGGTGGATCTCAATTTTATTTGGTGGTATTGCCTTAATGCAACTGAACTAAATATTCACTCTTTTTTCTTTGCTTTTTCTTCTTTTTCTAATTTTTTTAATTTTTCTTTCTTTTCATCATCATTTCTTTTCCTCTTTTTTTTTTTCAACATAACACAACTAGCACATATCCATGAACTTTATTGAGGAGGCATTATTAGGGATTGGTGGTACTCAAGAGACATTTGGTGGTTTATTTGGTGGAAGTGCCTACTCACGGCAATGGGAGAGATGGATAGGATGATGTATTTCTGACCTTGACATCAATACCGTCCTTCAGCCGAGGATTCCATAAAGAATGGTTGTCCTCATTGTAAAAATAAAGACATGAAAGGTGGAGTAAATAGAATATCACCTTAATAACGTGAAAATTCGATTAGCTCCACAGAGAATATGGAATATAAACACATGCTAAATTTAATTCCTTCAGGTAGGCATAACATACATACAAGGAAGAAATTGAGAATTCACAAGTGCAGGTCAGAATCAAAATCAAAAGATTAATCTTTAGACCCACCAGCAGAAGATGTCCATAGACATGGACCAGATTATGATCGAGACCCATGCCCTAAGGTCGAGTGGTTCTCAGGTTCTTGATGAAAATCACCTAGAACCAAAGGTTGTTAATCTTGTAGGGCTGGGCCTGCAGTTTTGTGGTGTGCAACCAATGACCAAAGTGTCGGACAACGAGTAAAGATGTTTCAATAGGTGCGGATGTCCACGTAATGTTCAGCTCAGAAAAGTAATCAGTTATTTCAAGCTTAGGTTGCATGTGAAAGATATCATAAGGGTCTTGGTAGAAAGTAGGTGGTTTTAGGTCAACAGGGAACCTTAAATCCAAACTCATAGTTCCCTCAGAAGTAGCTTCCTAGATTTTTATTTCCCACTTCCTATCCTCCATAATCAAGTGTTTGGGCTCTTGGACCTCTAGCATATCATTCACCCTATATGATTTACATAAGTCTAGAAATCATGCCTAATTAAGAATTGACTTGGGTACAATGATTTCCAAATCAAAATCAATCCCTTTGGGGTGTGGTAGAGGAATAGGACTACTGAGTGAATCTTCTAGTAAATGAGGATTCAAATCTTTCAAATTAACCCCAACTAAATCCAAATATTCAATGAATGGGCTATCAAATCATTCATCAGATTCCTCAAGCTCATTTGTCTCACTAAAATCATCTTCCTTACACTTAAGTGAGACTTCACTAAGATATTCTTCACCCTTAGAGTCAAAGAATTCATGATCCTCATTTATATATGTCTCAAGTACGATTATCATTTCTTGGTTCAAGGAGACATATTTTTCCTCACACCTTGGCTTGGGGATCTCGGGTGAATCAATCGTTTCATCCTCAATTGGTTGCTCTAGCCCAACTTGGTCATCCCCGGTCTCAGAAAATGTATCCCCCCAGATAGGCGCCTGAGCAGGTTCAGACATTGGCTCTGTTGAAGGGGGTTCATCTTCAGAATCAACCCAAGATTGGATTAGGGCAACCACAAATTTCATCCTCAACCTCGATAATTTTCCAAGTAGAAATTCACCCAAGCCCCTATCCCTAACATTTTGAAGCAAATCCAATAAAGAGCTACACAGCTCATCAATCATTTTTATCATAAGCTCCAATGCTTCAGTGCATGGTGTTGGCTGGGCTTCTAAAGATTGTATGGTATTCCTCAAGTTAGCCAACACCCTGTCTTGGATCTGGTTCACCTGAACCGAATGGTTTGGTTCAGGTTTGGGTGGGTTTGAGTTAAATCTAGGGGAGTCAAGATATCGAGGTTCTTGGGTCCCTCCCTGATAGTAGGTTGTTTCAGGTTGTTTAAGGGATGGTGGTGACTTATATTCAGTGGAATACTAGGGAGGGTAGGTGTTATAATCATTATATCCTTCTTGATTATAGATCGGATTGGTTTGGTGATCAAAGGATGAAGATCTATAATCATTGTAGCTCTAGGAATGATAGTAATCATAGTCTTGTTGTCCTATGTTAGGCCCTGGACACTAAGGCCCATATTCATCTCCTAAATCAAAGTTATCCCGGTTAATGGATGGGTAATTACAAGTCAAGTCGGAATAGTAGTCATCTTGGGGATAAGTGGTGGTAGGAGGATAGGATGGAAAATTAGTGCAGGATGTGGAAGGATACATGGTAGAATAAGAGGGGAAATCAAAAGAAAGGAAGGAGCCCTACAATACAAGCAATCAACCCTATCCTTAGGTGGGTTAGCCTAAAGGCCTACAGACTCCCAGGACTCGTCTTACGATTATAACCGATTTGGTCTACTTTTATCCAGTCAATCCAACCAGTTAGAAGGAGGGGCTGGGAGAATGTTCTTCCTTTGGCTTGCACCTCCGGTTCCTAGTGTACCCCCAGCCGCAGTCATTTGATGCTACTCCCCTAGCTAGACATCAGATGTACCAGCAGAAGTAGATTAATAAAAAAAAAGTCTCAGTCTGAGCCCCAAAGAGCGAATCAATCCTTAAGGCCAATGTCTACTCAGTTTTAATTAGGCATGGGATGATTATGCTCTTGGAATGTGATGGGCCCTTTAGATGGTTGAGCCCTTAATGATCAATTCAAATGTGTGTGCGTACATAACTAGGGTTTGCAAATAAGGTTATTTGATGATGTGTCTCTTAGGGTTTAACCTTGTTTAGTAGCTTTTAAGGTTTAACCTTAGGTGTATTCAATCAAGTTCAAGAGAACACTCCTAGTTTTGAAAGCACTGGTGATGATATATTCCATTAGAAATAAAAAAACAATGAGGAGTGTCTGGTTCAGCCCTAAAGATTAACCCTAAGTGGCAAGCTACTGATGAATGACTTTTATCTTCAGTGGTGCGGCCCAAATAGCTCAATCAATTAACCTGTTGCACCACTTAGTTAAGGCAAACAGATGTTTAACCTATTCAGATTTCTACTCACTTATGTGTAATGGGTTGAAGTGTACCGGGTCCACAGGTTAGATCCCCGTTAAGTGGTAGAATCAAAGTGATTGTGTGCCCTAGGATCAAAATTTATGGGTGTTAAGTGTATCTTTTAATTAAATCCCACAAAAGAAGAGTATTTTTTTTATTTTTTAATATATGCAGGTGGGTGAGGTGAGGTGAAGTGACAATCAAACAATTAAATCTATCCTAGGGTTTATGCAAGCACCTAAGTTGATTTGAGTTTGAGTTATTAGGTTATGGAATGGAAATCTAGTGGGTGGGTTGGGGGTATAACTTACAAATGTCTCTACCCACACTTTTTTTTTTAGAGAAGAAAGGAATGCTATCGAGTCATCGATAGCAAACTAGGAGAGCTATTATTAATAATAACAAATAATTACAAGTTCGACCCCCAATACTGTATGAGACTCCAGCATAAATTTACAATATTTTCCACATACACTGGGGTCCCCTAAAAAACACACTCATTTCTAGCTCTCCATATAGCCCATAACACAACCACCATATGGATATAAGGCTTATTCCCATCCACAAGACAGCGCCACAAATTCCTCCAAGTGGGTAAGGACTCGTTGCATACTCTCCTCCATACATAATCAGTGATCGCACATGAAGAGAAGATATGAATGCTACAATCATTATGCAGCCCACATAAATAACAAAACTGGGTGGGGGTCCTCATCCTTCTGTGCCTCAGATCTCCAGTAATCAATCCATCCCTCCTGCAGAGCCATAAGAAAATTTGTAACTTTAGTGGTACTTTTAACTTCCATAGCTTTTTCCCCATTTCTTCATCTTTCGCCATCCTGGAGGACATTATCAATTTGTCATAAGCAGCTGTAGTAGAGAAAATACCTTCCCATTTGTATGTGTCATATTCATGAGGCATGGGTTTGAAAGCAGCAAGCTCTTGCATGAGACGTTCATTCTCTACACGAGTTCTTGTTTCATGATTATTCCACCCACCATTATTTAACAACCACTACTCTGAATCAACATCCCAATAATCAGCTACCACAGCATTTTTATTTGCAGCTGTAGCATATGCAAGGGGGAACCTATCTTTAAATGTCCCTCGATGTACCTAATTTTCCAGCCAAAATTTGAAGCTTTTTCCATCCCCTAAAACTGATTTGAAAAAATTCCAATTTTCCTTCAGGGCACACACCACATAAAACCAAAAAGGGGATGGTTTACGTGGGTTAAGACAATTTATCTCATCATTGGTACTCCTATAACTATCCTGGATAATTTCTATCCAAATTTTTTTTTCCCCCTGCAATAACCGAACAACCCACTTCAATAGTAAAGCTTCATTGAATTCTTTGAGGGATCTAACACCCATACCTCCCATCTTCTTTGGTTTGCAAATTGATTCCCACCTCAAGGGTTGAAAAAGGGTTCCTTAATGAGAGGCCCCTTGCCAAAAGAATCTTTTCCGCATCACCTCCAGCTTTTTCCAAATAGAGTTCGGAGTTCTAAGGACAGAGAAAAAGAAAACAGTAATCGAAGTGATAATAGAATTCAGTAATATATACCTCCCCCCCTTTTGAGAGGTATCTACTGCGCCAGCCCTCCAACTTCGTAGCTACCTTTTCGAAAAGGAAAGACCAATCTGCTTTCTTCATCTTAGAACATTTCAAAGGCAGACCCAGATATTTAATCGGTAGTGGAACCACAGGTGTACAAGAATGGTGGAGATTTCATTATGTAACCCACTATTCATCCTAAAACAGACCAGGGAGGATTTACATCCATTCAATCTAAGACCAGAAACCTCTCCAAAAATTTTTACCATATGTAACAGAGCTTGCGCTTCTCTCTTCCCCCCTTCCACAAGAAAAACAGTATCATCAGCATACTGAAGTATAGGGGCTAGAGCCCTATGACTAGACATTGAATACCCCCTTATAAAACCATCCACAGCCAGTTTGCAGGCAAATCTAGCCAAAGTATCCACCGCAAGGTTGAAAATCAGAGGGGCAATAGGGCAACCTTGCCTTACTCCGCATTGGGGCTGAATCCAAGAACGACACGGTTTACCATTTATTGACGGGGAAAAAGAGGCTGTCATAATGCACCTCTTTACCCATTCTATCAATAAGGGTGGAAATTTCCTCCTAAGAATCTCCCACAAGTATGACCAGGAGACTGAATCATAGGCTTTGGAAAAATCTACTTTCCATAAGAAAGCCTTGGATTTTCTCCTTCTCCAACCCATAACAATCTCCTACGCCACAATGAATGACTCTTGTAATGATCTCCCAGGAAGAAAAGCTGACTGAACAGGCATTATCAGGTCCTTTAAAACCTCCCACAATCTGTTAGCAATAACCTTACTAATAATAAGGTAGATGGAATTAGATAGCGTAATGGCTCTGTAATCAGAAAAGCTTTCCGCACTTGATTTCTTAGGCAACAAAAAAAGATAGGATTTGTTCAGCCTCTCAAATCTGGAGTTGCCCAACTCAAACTCATGAATAACCTTTAACACATCCACCCTGACAACATTCCATAGCTCTCTGTAAAAAATGCCTGAAATCCGTCCGGACCAGGAGCCCCTTCATTATTTAGCTCTTTAATAGCCTTTAGCACTTCCTGTTCAGAAATAGGGGTCACAAGCATGTCTCTTTGTTCATTTGTTACACACGGGAAGTCCATTGCTGCCATCCTCCAAGAACCTCTTGGGGCAGCCTTGGAAGTTTCTTTAAAAAATTTACTTGCTTCAGATCTGATCTCCTTAACAGAGGTAATATTTCTTTCTTCAACTTTAATAGATGAAATAAGGTTGAATCTCCTTCTAGCACTAGCCGCAAGATGGAAAAATTTTGTGTTCGCATCACCCTCTTTAAGCCAAAGCTGTCTGGATTTTTCACGCCAATCCATTTCTATTTTCAGATTTTCATCTCCCACAACTGCTTGCATCTGCTGCTCCTGTTGGTTCAAAGCCAACCTGCTCTCTTTCAGATCCAAATCCCTAATGACTGTCAAGGCTTCCCTCCACTTCTGGTCTCTGATCAGATTCACAACCTGCCCATATTCCTTCAACATGTCAGCAGACCAGCCAATTTTGCAGCAAACTGCTGTGTGGCAGTGCCTTGAACATCCTTGCTTTGCCACCACAGAGAAACCATTTGCATGAAGCCTTCTTCCCTAAACCAAGATCTCTTGAGTTTGAAGTATGATCCCGTGTCTGCATTCACCCCACTGCCACAAACCAAAGGCGTGTGGTCAGAGAATGGCCTATCAAGGCTCAAAATAGTAGATAGTTGATATCTCTCTAGCAAACTAGGACCACCAAAGAATCTGTCCAATTTGGAAATCTGTCCACTGCCATTCCTCCAAGTATATTTCACACCACTGATGGGATATTCAGTCAATCCCATGTTCTGCATAGCCAATTGGAAGCCAGTTGTAGAGCTGTCCACTCTCCCATCCGGGTTATCATCACCAGAAAGATAACAATTGAAATCACCCCCTAACAACCATGGGGTCACTTGCACTCTTTGGTGCATTGCATAGAGTTCCTCCCACAAGCCAACTCTATCTGCTACTACACAAAGACCATATATGCATGATATAAACCACTCCATATCACCTTGGGGAGATTGACATCTACAAGAAATTAAGAACCTATCACAAATAATTTCAGATACTGAAATGGAAGATTTTCTCCACCAAAAAGCCAGTCCACCAGACCGACTAGTAGCACCCTTAGCTGCAATATCACTACGGCCAAATTGCTTAAAATAGTCCCATTCTTGACCATTCTCCCTCTCCAAGTGAGTCTCTTGTATAAGAGCACAATCTATCTCCCACTCAAAGAGATATCTACACAATGAAGCCCTTCTTTTTTCGTTGCATAGCCCACACACATTCCAAGACAAAACTCTCATTCCTCATTTGAAAGATCCCCATTGGCCTTGCAGCCCACATATTCAACCATAATGGAATTAGCAATAGTTTGCTCCTCAATAAGGGGCAAGGTCTCCTTCCTTCTCCTTCTCAACATGTATGGAGATCTACCCACACCTCTTTTTTGATTGGAACCACTACCATACTGCAAGTCAGCAGGAATAGCAAGCTGCATCTGGACTGGTTCTTTAAGCAACAACTGCCTTCCTGTACTGCCCATTTCCATACTACAATTCATCTCAGGATCTGCCACTTCAGTCTCAGCAACTTCCAGACAACCGTCCTCTTTGAATGTCATAGCTTGTCTGCTATCAGCAGCTGTAACAACATCTTCCATCTGATCTACCTCAGCCATGACACAGTGACAGTCCTTCCTCTTTTTGGGTTCTGGAGCATCAGCAGGAGGAGAGCATCCACAACTGTCACTCTGTTTTCTTGCCTCATTGTTGGTTCCAGGCTTTAGTTCTTCCTTAGATGACTTATCTTGACCACATTCAACCTGCCCCAACACCTATCCAAGAATAGCTAGCCTAACAAGCCAAGAAGTGCCCCCACATCTGATTGTGATCGAATCAGGAATTGAACCAGCATTGGTAACTTCCACCTCGATTTTTAGAGACCTAATATCCCCCTCTCCGATCAAAACTTCAGACCCATCACAAATTGAAGCAAAGCCTGCTAGCATTTTAGAGACAACTCCCTTTAACCGCAGGTGCAGTGGCAGTCCAGAGATCTCAAGGAGAATCCTCCTGGAGGTCACTCTTTGTGGAGGCCGCTTAGACAAAGCCCCATCAAAAGGAGTGACCATTCTCCAAATCACAATGAAGTCCTCAAAGATACTTGAATGAAATCTCAATCGTTCTACATCCAGCATGCCCAAACCATACACCAAGAAGCGAGAATGGGATAACATGGCTACCTTCCAACCCGCAGATAGAAGATCTAAGGAGCATACCAGGTTCTGGAGCATTTCTATCGATGGCCTGCCTACCATGATCTCTCCAATCAAAGCACCTCTCAGCGTGATCTCTGCAATTGAGATCTCTTCCGAAGATGGGATCTCAACTTCAATTGTGTGCCTACCTAAAACCGACGGTGGTGGCAGACGAGCTTCATTCTTAACCCTCCAGACAGGATGCGAGACTACCCTATGTGATCGAAAGGGGATCCTTCTAGGGCATGACTCACACTTGTGTCCTTCACCACTGCATTCCAAGCAGATTAGGGGGTTTTTACAAATCGCTGCCACATGCCCCCTTCGTCTGCATCTGAAGCAGAGAACATCTCCATTCTTCCTCCTCCAGGGACGTCTTCGAGCATTTTCAAACGACCTAAAGAACCTGTCCTGCCAAGTCCGCTCCCTTCTCCTCCAAGCCCTTGATCTCCACGTCCTCCATTCACCTTCTGCTCCAGCCCTGGACAGGTCCGCCCCATTGCCGCCCACCGCCCAATGCCGATCTCCCTCCATTCGCCTTCCTGCTCTCATTTTTCAGAATTCCATCTCTACCCACACTTTACTCCAATCTACTACCTTCGGCTCCTCGATCAGGTTCCTGCAAGACAATAAATTTAAGAAGAAAGATAGGTTAGAAAACTATGTAAGTAATGCAGGAAAACACAAGAAAAAGCCAAAGAGCGTTACCTCCCCGGCAACGGTGCCAAAATGATGACGGCAGATTCGCAAGCGGAAAGGATTGGACTTTGGAAAACCCATCGTTGTAGTTCGATTCGTGAGATAATCCGTAGATCAAATATAATTTATAACTGAAACTCAAAATGTGAGTCTCAGGTCGAACAGGAGGAGGCAAAAATTTGGTTTTGAAAGATACGTGTTTCTCTTTTATTTCTTTTTATTGTTTTTATCTTTTCTAATTTTTTTGGTATTTTTTATCAAGCAAGAGATTAGGTCGATGAAATTTTATCTACCTAATCTACTTGCAAAAATATAACAGGGAGAGAGAGAAACAATCATGGATTTCTAATAAAATGTTTTTTTTACAACTACGTAAGTAGGAAAGATTACACTACGAAAGCAATAAAGATAGAAAGAGGTGAGAGAATCCCCCTCGATGGTTGCTCAGAGGATGACTCGCTCTGACGTCGCCTAGAGGAAGGTGGTGAGGAGCGGGACGAAGGAGGACATAGCTGGATGACAGAGGATGGGGCAGGATGGTGCCACAGCGAGCATCTTCTTCCCAAAGAGCAATGAGAGGACGGCCACGGGATGCTTCACGAAGGGGGATGAGAGGCGGGAACAAATATTTTCTTTTCTACTCTAGAGGAGTATTCCGGACTTGGGACAAGCTCTTCCTAGAGCCTTGGAGGAGGTGAGAGGAAGAAAGGAAGAGATGGTTTGGAATGAAGGGGGTAGGTCTCTTTATAGTGGAGGAGAAACAAAATCGTCCATGGGCAATTAGTGACAGCTATAATCGTCCTGAAGATCTACCCAACTGTCACTGAGGATCCATGCCCTTCAATTCCTTTACTGGTGTGCACATAGTATAGGCCATTAGTGACAGCTATAAGCATCACTAAAGGCCCACCCAACTGTTGCTGAAGATTTGCGCTCTTTAATTCCTTTTCTAGCACCGAGCTCAATTGGCTAATTGGGGGGGGTAGCAGGGATTCGAACCCGTGCCCTCCCTTGAAGGTTGGGTGCTTAACCACTACCCCAAGACATCCAAAAGGTCGAGGGGATGACTTAGTGCGCTTAGTGGAGGAGCATTCTCAGTCGTTGGATCATGATCCAACGGCTGAGAATTGATGATGAAGATGATGAGGGTGCCTTCCAGTTCTTGCTGGTCGGTGTTGGGCGGCATGGATGGCGCCACATGGTGCCATCTGGGCTGTCCATCTTCTGTTTGTTGCAGAGGGTGCCACGGTGCTCAAATCGAGATGATTCTCATGTTGCTGGACTACGATCTTCTCTTCGGATCCATCCATACGGTCGAATTTTTCATCTGAAGCCTGTAAGGATGTCGCATTGCCCTCTTGGCCGTTGATCTTCGTTGGACTTCATATGATTCTATGAGACTCCAATCTGGATGATTTCGGAGGCGTTAGACTCCGATCATCATTCTAATAAGATCCGTATGGTCCGATCGTCCATCCGAGGCTCTAAAATAAACCCTCTTCTCTCCTAACCATAAAAAGGACCTAATTAACCTAAAATATATATAACTACTCTAAATGTAGAATGATGCATGGTGTGCAATATTTATAACATGAAATGCAAATCTAGGCCTAGGAACATGCATGATTAGGCATTTTAACCTAAATAGATGTGTCTATATCATTGGGAAATAGCCTGAATTCGAGACCTCAATTCCAACCCTGACCACAAAACCAGCGACCGTACCAGGCCACTCAACCAAGGCCCAATCAAAAATTCCAATCTGGCCCACCTAAAGAGGAATAGGCATCCTTGATTCTTCAGACCTTGGTGACATGCAAAAACAACACAAAGAAGAGATCTCTGAACAGTGCGCAATCAATTGGCCCAGCTGGCAAGTGCTCGCCAGCCTAGTGCACTTCCTTCTTAGCCTCTTCCAAACCCAAATAACATGCTGGACCAGAGGTGCGTTATGAACTCAAATCAGGGCCAAGCACACTTTGTTTATCAGGCCCCTTTTGCTCCATCTCCAAACGGGGTGGACGCTTCCACTTCATTCTCTGGATTTCAGCAGCAAACACCTATTTTGCCTAACCCAAACAGGAATTAGGCATGATTAAACTCCATCATCACTCGTAATGGCAAAGCGACGCAAGACCCACCATTTCCTAGCCACGACAAGCCTGATACTGCAAACCCTAACCCTAGATTGGTCATCCAGGACACCCCTATCACTAATAAAGAGCCTGAGCCTATCCTAGAGGAATCAATTGAGGTTCCATTTCCTGAGGCCTTTACCAAGGGAAAGAGGAAACCCAAAATCGTGGCACTTGAGGAGGACCTGTTCTAGCTCTTTGAGCAGGTCCAAATAAACATCCCCTTGATGGATGCAATATGCCATGTACCCACCTATGCGAGATTCTTGAAAGATGTATGTACACCTAAGCGTAAGCTGTGAATAAAAGGCTGGAATCCAATCGTATTGTCGGACCAAGCCAGCTCCATCATTTTCCTCAAACTCCCACCTAAAGCAAAAGACCCAGGTACCCCTCTGATCTCCTGTGCAATCGGTGACATATAGTTTGATAGAGCTTTATTGGACCTAGGAGCCTCCATAAATTTGATACCCACATCCCTACTTGACCACTTTGAATAATCTGAGCTCAAACTGATAGAGATGTCTTTATAATTAGCAGATCAAACCATTAACTCACCTAAGTGAATTCTCGAGGATGTTATAGTTCAGATATGTGATTTTTATTTTCCGGTAGACTTCATTGTGCCAGACATGGATGCTCCTGAGAAATTGAAAGATATGCCGATCATATAAGGGAGACCATTTTTTACCACGGCTAGGGCCAACATCAATTATGAAGAGGGTCAGATTGAGTTGAAATTTCTGGACAAAACTTTGAAAATTGATATCTTTAAGGCCCAAAAAGGAATAAACTGTGGGGATATCGAGCATATCTGCGATATCGAATCCGTGGTGCAGGATCCATTTGTTGAGGAAAACCAGCTTATCCCTGATATTCAACCACAAGAGGATCAAGCCCCAAAGTTAGAGGAGCCTAGACTAGACCTAGGCACACCTATAGTTCCCATCTTTACTCCTGAAACCCATCGTGAATTGCCTGCTGATTGCACAACAATTATAGGTCTTAATTGACCTAAATTAGGCTAGGACTTAGTATAAGTTAGGGTAATTCATACATGCATAAGCATTATTTGCATCTTTACTGCTTTCTTTTAGTTATGCATAAAATAATAAGATAATGTGCTGATTAGGTGCATTATGTCAATTATAGGTAATAAGCTGACCAGAAGGTAGATCTGAAGCTGAATCTAAAGCTGGATCAGAAAAATAAAGAATAACTGGTGTTGTAGCAAAGCTGGAGCAGAAGACCTAGATTAGATGTAATAGATAATAATGTAAGGGGTTGAGGTATGCTATTCTATTTAAGTAGGAATAAAGTAGTAGAATATGAAGAACTTAGGTCTATCCTAGCCTTAGGATAGCCTAAAAGCCTCCCCAACCCTTAGCTCACCCTTAGATTAGGTCACCACACCCTAGGAAACCTTAAAACCTTAATTCCAACCCCTATCTAGACATCCAGATGAGTTATAGGACGTCCAGAACCCTTAGCCAACTCCCGCACACCTTAAACCCACTTCTGCAGTGTTATTGGACGTCTAGACACTTGGTCAAATGTCCAATTTCTACAGAATAGCCAAGATAAAACCTTGAATCCTTCCTGACTCTGATTAGATGTCTAGAATTGAAGTCTGGACTTCTGACTTTTGAGTATAAGTCGTCTGGAACTACTCTCCAGTTCCTGTTTTGAGATTCAAGCCTTGATATTGGATCTCTAGCTCCCTAAACCCAATTCTTACCCCCTAGGAACCTAAATTAAGGTACCCTAACCTTAGTACATCACCTCTAGACCTCCTTAAGGACCTAATTAGGTCCTCACTAAACCTAATTGACTTGGATCATAGTCAATTACCATTGCCTAGTCAATTGGACTCATAGAGTCCAATTGAGCTCAGATCTCAACCCACACAAGTCCAATTGGACTCAGTTAGAGTCCAATCGACCTAAACTGAGTCAATTAGGTTCACACTCATTCAATTAAACTTGTGTTAAGTTTAATTGCATTTCCCCCTTAGCAATTAGGGTTTGCAACCCGAATTTCAGACCTACACCAACCTAAACCCCTTAGGACCTAACCTAGAACACTTAGCCACATAGAGTACGGCCACACACACACACACACACACCCATTCACACACACACAACCATCTAGAGTTCTCTAGAACCCTCTTCAATGTGGCACCACTCTTGGTTGCCAAAATTAGCAACCAAGAGCCATTCAATTTTTAGATCCACTTTTGGTGGATCTGAAAACTACCTTGGCCGGCCACTCTTGAAGCCCTCTCTAGAGAGTTCCACACTTCTCTAGAGAGCTTCCCTTAGGTCTATAAAAAGACCCAAGGGGTGGCCATTTGCACCCATCCATTTTCTTGGCTTCATTCACTCTTGGTTCCATCTAGCTTAGCTACATTCCACCTCCACTCCACCTTCACGAGTTGCTTCACCATGGACACCACCATCTCAACACCAAGATGTTGGATCACCTCCTCTACCTCTCTCCAAGGGCCGGCCTAAGCACCATTGGCCACACCTCCTCCACTCAACCAACTCAAAGGCCATCGGAGCCCACCTCCGAATGCCCTTATTTCTGCTAGATTAGTAGGTTAGTTCTTCATAGTTACATGCTTTTATTACTCCTTAGTAGTGTTGGATCTGTAAATCATAAGCACACTAGAAGGGGGGATGAATAGTGTGGGAAATAAAAATTGCAAGACTAAACAAACCACAAAAACAAAGGCACAAGATATATAGTGGTTCCCCTCACTTGGGTACTCCACTACCTAAGTCTCCTGACTTAGGATTTTTAACCCAATTCCCTCAACTTAGAGGGAATCAATTTACTAATATCAGAGGTAATTAACAGGTTACCTCAACTCAATTACAAGATATGAAAAGAAATAAAGATACAGGTGTAAGCAAAATGTAAGTAGAAGCTTACAACTATTTCCTAAGTCTCCAACAAGATTATATCTTATAACAAGTATAACCAAATCTAACAAGAAAACTAAGGCATAAAACAAACGATTGAATACAGAAAAAATACGATCTCCTTTAATGATTTGTTGCAAATGGTGAGAGGCCTTGAAAGGTATGCAACAAACCAAGCTCATTTTCAGCTTGAAAATTGAGAATTGAAGGTGTAGGCAAGAGAATGACTTTTTAAGAGATGTTAAAAAAACAAACACTCTAAGAGTGCTTATATAAGCCACTAATCACCTCTCCCACGAATTCTAGCAGTTTGGGGTATTTTAGGAATAATAGAAATATGATTAATTGCAAACTAGCCATTCAGACTAGTTACAACGGTTAGTTGGTACTGGTACTGAACTCTTGGTACCGGTACTGACTGCATATAGTCAGTACAACCAAATCACTGGGTACCGTTACTCATTGTGAGTACTGGTACTTGTGACACATAGACTTGGGTCTTGTGACCAACATGTAACGGTACTCATGATGAGTACCGGTACTTGTAAGGTCCAGGAAAAAACCCAGCTCACAAACTATGACCACTTGATACTGGTACTCATGACGAGTACCTGATAACACTGCATCTTGGGGTGATAAATCTGTCAATTGGGGTTTATCTTAAGAGCAAAATGTACAGATAATACAACATAAATGGGAATAGGACCATCGCATGCATTGTACATCAAGATTGCCTATAATGTATTACTAACCGCCATGTGTACAAGGACATGTCAAAACAGGCATCAGATGAGCAATTGGATAGCACAGATGGATTCAGAGTGATGAATGGAATCCAACGGACTCGAAATCGGCAAAATCCAACATTCGGAGCTCCTGCAATGGTCCCAAGAAGTTCTGGTCATTGATCTAATGATCAATGGCCCACAGCGTGCAACGTGGTGCTCGCTCACCGCATCTCCACTGCCGCCCGCTTTTGCCTTCACCCGAAGGATGAATCTCAGCTGTCGATCTTCGATCGAATGGCTGAGAGCCGCCCGTGTGCCTGCCCTCGCCATGACAAAGTAGCGGGTGTAGTGCAATGGTCGAACGCCTCACACCTGCACAGCCAACGCGGGTTCGAATCGCGCCTTGCGGAAATTAGAAGGTGAACGTGCGCACCGAGGAAATTCCATCGCATGATCAGCAACGAACGACATGGATGAAGCGACAGTGCGATCTCGCATGTCCACGGCCGACGCCTGCAATGATGTGGGGAGAGTGGGCACAATCCAGGCGCATGCCCCACAAGTGACATCAATTGTTCGATCCACGATCTGATGGCTCTCAAGCCGTGCACACGGATTGTGTGCGAGGAAGCACGGGCGCGTGCAAGCGACCGTTAGGTAGGGGGCTTCACCGATGTTTTGGGAAGGGTTTTAGCGACGTCTCGGACATTGACGTCCCGGACGTCGCTAAAACCCCTTCTTCATTTGGAAAGACCTTCTCCCTATTTAAACCCCTTCCAACCACCCATGGAAGGCATTCATTCCACTTGCAAGTTCTCTACCCCACTCCTAGCCACCATTAGCTCTCTTTGTAATCGTCGGAGATGACGATCTACTGACAGAGCCCCCCTCCACCGCCGTGGCTGCCTCACCGTCTTCTCTCTCTCTCTCTTTCCTTCTTTATCTTAAGCTTTACTTTACTTATGTTTAAGCATTTAGCTAGTGTTGTAATTATAAACTAAAGTTGCATGTCAAATGAAGTTATTTTCTATCTAGTTACTTGCCCTCTTTTATGTTAAAGTTACATGTGTGAATGAAGAAATTCTAACCCTATTCTCTCTCTCTCTCTCTCCCTCTCACACTCGCTTTTCACCACGTCTTTTCCCAAGCAAAATCGCGTGATTTTCGTGACAAGAAAAATCTAGTTTACACGCCTCCTTGAGATCGACACTTAGACTCACATCCATTTCTTCATTTTAAAACCGACGTTGCGAGCGCAAGCTATAACGACTCTTTTTAACACACGCCCCACACACACATCAGTTTTTGGCACCGTTGCTAGGGAGGCAACGGATTTGTTTTGTCACTTCCATTTTACATCCATGCTCACATCGTTTAATGCCTTGTCTCCTACTTGATGGTTGCAGGAATTCGATGCTTGGATGACGAAGCAATGCAACTCATGATGGTAACAAGGGAGTAGGTGCAATAAGGACTGGTCGTGAGTATTCCTCCACCCATGGTTGTTTGCTTGCTTAAAAATTAAGAAAAAAAAATTTGTAAAACTGAAAAAAAATTGGCGTGGTGCATGATTGCCTGACCCACATCCTTAACACATCACCCAACAAAAAAAAAATACACTCTAACATTCTAAATAATCTAAGATTCTTGGAGTGTTCTTCTTTCTTTTTTAGTGCTGTTTGCGAAGCCACCTTAAATTAAGTTGGGCCATACCACTCAACCCTAAATCGACTCATCTAATAGAAGCTGCATAATCAATAGGATAAGTACATTAGGGTTTTAGAGCCTCTACACAACAAAAGGAAATCTACTTTTACCGAATTGTGTGCAAAACTTGACGTGCCCACTGAAACTTGTCTGAAAACATTAAGACACATCAATCCTAAAAAAACACAAAAGTAAGGATGAAACATTAAAAGACGCCACATCTTAAGAAAAAATCCCTTGCTTGAACACCATGTTTTGATAGGAGCACACACATTGAAAGTGGAAAACTAAGAGGCACTACCCCAATCAATGCCTCATCACATAACCCTAGCACAAGCACTATCCTAGACTTTTAAAATAGAGTAGACGTACCCTAGGCAGGACTGGGTTAAGTCTTGAGAGGCGAGATTTTGTTCGCTAGGCACTTGGCTTTCATTCCCTTAATAGAATCTGGTGACTAGGCTGCGGGGCAGCGTCAAATGACCGCGATTGTGGGGTCTATGGAACCGACAGCGTAAGCCAAAGGAAGAACCTTCCCTGCAATCCCCTCGTAATCAACCTGGCCAGATTAGCTTGGGAAGGGGAGTCCAGTGCTTACAGACTTAATCACCCTTTTGGAGATTTTTAGGTCCCCTAAGGAATACACCATAATGACTAAGCTTGTTTGCTTGGTTGAACACACACTTCTCACATCTGTCGCTCACCAAATCCCCCCTGTTCTTCTCTAGTGTATGCACGGGAGACGCTCACTGCATCCCGAGTTGTTTGTTTTAGGACGGGAATCTAAGCGACTTGATTCTGCTAGAAACATGGCTGAACCTAGGATAGATGAGGTTGAGGACCAACCCCCACCAGACACAATGGCCATCATCCAAGCCCAGATTAACGCAAACCATCAACTTCAGCAACAACAGATCCACACTATCATGCAAGCCATACATCGGTTGCAGAACCCACAAGGGCAACCACCACCACCTTTCCAAGGCCCGCAAGGCCAACCGCTACCTGATCTACCACCATTCCAGGACCAACCTAGGCCCCTCCATGACTTCTACAATTCTTCCTCTATTCGAGTCGAGCCGCACCTTAGGATCCCCGAAGGGGGAGATGATTTTGAGCTAAAACCAAATGTCTTGAGTCTGATTCAGAGCCACTTCCATGGAAGCTCAAATGAAGACCCTTTCCAGTACCGAGAGGATCTTGACCAAATAGCCTGAACTATGAAACCTAGGAACATTAGCCTTGACATTGTTTTGATTAAGATGTTCCCCTTCTCGTTAAGAGATAAGGCATCTCACTGGCTTAGAACCCTAGGTAGACCCATCACCACTTGGAAAGAACTGAGGCATGCATTCTTAAAGAAATTCTTCCCCATAGGAAAGACTAATGCCCTCAGAAGAGCCATTACTACCCTTACACTCTAGGGTGGGGAACAGTTCTATGAGGTGTGGGAAAGATTTAATGAACTACTAAGGAAATGCCCACACCACGAAGTACCAAGGTGGCAATTGGCCCAGATCTTCTACCACGGTCTGGACAGCAACCTACAGAACTTCGTTGATGCCTCATGTGGGGGGAACTTCCTCAACAAAGATGAGGAGAGCACGTTTGAGCTCTTTGAGTCTATGAGCAAAAATTCGCTCAACAATGTCTCCATGACCCAGTTTAACCAATCCAGTCAACCCTGTGGTGGGATTTATGAGGTACAAAAATATTTAGGAATGGTTGACATGAACATCATTGCCAAGAAATTAGATCGAGTGGAATTGGTGGATAAAAAGATTGATGAGCTACTGAACCAGACCAGGAACCCGTTACAGACCTTCTCCCTAGCAAAGGGAGCTCACAATGTTGACCTGGTTCAGCCCTTAAGCCAACTGAACCTGGAACAACCCCTTATCATGTTCCAGGGAGGGACCTTTGCTCCCTCAACCCTTGATTACTCTCTTCCCTCCCCATCGACATTTGCTATCCTTGAAGATTTACAGGCTGTCCAAGGTTATGCTAAACCTGCCCCTTTCTCCAACACTTACAACATTAGCTGGCGTAATCACGGCAACTACAAACCAGAAACCACCTCAATTCCAGAACCAGCCCAGGCCAAACCAGCAACCAAACTTGCCCCCTATCAGCAAGGGCCACTAATTAGACCCCCATATAATCCAAATAAGGTGGCCTCTCCCCCACAGAACTAAATGGACACCCTAATAAAGATGATGGCTGAAATGAACCAGAAACATCAGGAGGAAATGGCCTTAGTAAGGGACAGTTAAGCCAACTATTAGACTGTAAACAACAAGGATCCCTACCTTCCCAGCCACAACCGAACCAACGAAACGTGATTAACAAAGGCCACAATTTGCAAGGGTTCCAGGGCAATCCCGAGCAGGCTCACATGGTCCAGCCAGCCCCACAAACACCCCCTGGGTTTGGTGCTTCTTCATCCTCATCTTCTCAAGGATCAACCCATGGTCCCAATGCCTCTACGAATGCGGTAACCTTGAGAAGCGGCATCAAAACCCAGGATCACAAATGGCAAACTCTTCCCGAGACTTCACCAGCTGAAATACTCGACTTAGAAGAGGCACTGGAAAAACCCAAGGACCCAAAAATAGATCCTATCCATGTTCGGACACCATACCCCGAGGCCTTGGAGACAATCAAGAAGAAGAAAAGTGTTGTAGAAACTGAGGAGCTTTTGGAGATCTTTAAGCAGGTTCAGATTAATATTCTACTCCTTGAAGCCGTTAAGCACATCTCAGCTTACGTCAAGTTTTTAAAGGATGCCTGTACACCCAAACGTAAGCCAAGACCTCAAGCACCTAGGAAGGTTGTGCTCTCCGAGCAAGCAAGTTCCGTAATATCAAGCAACCTTCTGCTCAAGCGAACTAACCCGGGAGCACCCCTGATATCCTGCAATATCGGGGACATAAAATTTGATAGAGCGCTCCTAGACTTAGGTGCTTCCATCAATCTGATTCCAACAACCCTGTACCACCAATTTGGTTTCGGAAAGCTGACACCCACACCTGTCACCATCCAGTTGGTGGTTAGATCTGTGAAGACCCCGAAGGGGGTTGTCGAGGATGTGTTGTACAAGTCAAGGACTTCTATTTTCCGGTCAACTTTTTGGTGCTCGACATGGAAGTCCCTGAAAAACTATAGAACGCACCCATAATTTTAGGTAGACCTTTCTTAGCTACGGCTAAGGAAAACATTGATTGTGACATGGGATGTATGGAGATCACCTTCGGAGACAAGAAAATGCAGTTGCATATCTTCCGGGTGACCAAGTCTTTTGATTGCGATTGTGTTGAGGAACGTGATCTCATGGAACCTTTGGTCGAGGAATGCCTCACCCTTAGTTCTGTCTCAGACCACCAATCCTGTAATGACTGTTCTAACCCATCACCACCTCTACCCATGGACCTCTATAGGGCTGATTACCATCAAACAACACCATTTGAGGAGATTGATGTTGATCAACTCCCACCTTTCCCTTTCCCTTCAACTGTTGTTCCACCCGCACCCGAACTAAAGCCACTACTTGAGAATCTCAAGTATGTCTTCCTGGGACCTAACCAGACCTTCCCTGTAATTATTAACTCAACTAACCAAGGATCAGGAACTCAGGTTGACCGTGAACCTTTCAGAACATCAGGCTGCCATTGGATGGACCATTTCAGACTTAAGAGGAATTAGCCTCGCCTATTGCACTCATAAGATTTATCTGGAAGATGGGGCACGACCCTCCCGCCAAATGCAGAGACGGTTAAACCCAAATATGCAGGAAGTCGTTAAGAAAGAAATTATCAAGTGGCTTGACGTCGACATCATCTACCCTATCTCTAACAGCCCCAGGGTGAGCCCCACTCAAGTCGTTCCAAAGAAAGCCGGGCTCACTGTTGTTACAAATGAGCATGACAAATCCATCCCCACCCGCACCATCACCTCGTGGCAAGTGTGTATTGATTACAGAAAGCTCAATGAAACAACCAAAAAAGATCATTTCCCCTTGCCATTCATTGATCAAATCCTTGAAAGATTGGTAGGGCAAAAGTATTTTTGCTTCATGGATGGATATTCAAGGTATAACCAAGTTGCAATTGATCCTGAAGATCAAGAGAAGACCACATTCACTTACCCTTATGGCACATTTGCATTCCGTCGTATGCAGTTTGGGTTATGCAACGCACCGGCTACCTTTCAGCGTTGCATGCTAGCCATTTTTTCAGAAATGGTGGGTGAATACCTAGAGGTCTTTATGGATGATTTCTTTGTATTTGGGAATTCATTTGACCACTGTTTGAGCAACTTGGAGAAAATCCTGAAACGATGTATCGAGGTTAATTTGGTGTTAAGTTGGGAAAAGAGCCATTTTATGGTTCAAGAAGGAATCATCCTTGATCACATCGTATCGCATAGGGGTATTGAGGTGGATCGAGCTAAAGTTGATTTGATTTCCAAACTTCCTCCGCCTAGCTCGGTCTGGCAGATCCGTTCATTCCTGGGACATGTTGGCTTCTACCGAAGGTTCATCAAAGGCTTCTCCAAGCTTTCCAAATCCTTAACCGACCTTTTGGCCAACGGCGCCATGTTTCACATGACCTCTGATTGCATCCAGGCTTGCCACACCCTCCAGGACTTAGTTTCCACAGCACCTGTACTTTAGCCCCCGGATTGGTCCCAGGACTATGAGATTATGTGTGATGCATCTGATTTTGCCATAGGCGCTGTCCTGGGACAAAGACAAGACAAGAAACCCGTGGTGATCTGCTACGCGAGCAAGACGTTGGACGAGGCCCAACGAAATTATACGGTCACAGAGAAAAAATTACTCGCTATAGTTTTCGGACTTGAGAAGTTCTGACCTTACCTACTGGGATCCCATGTGTCCATCTATACTGACCATTCAGCCATCTGGCACCTCTTGGATAAAAAGGATGCGAAGCCCAGGCTCATCAGATGGATCCTGCTCTTGCAGGAATTTGACCTGGAAATCCACGAGAAAGTCGGATTAACGAATGTGGTGGCTGACCACTTGTCCAGACTCCACCTAGACCACATTGGACCTTCCCTGCTTTTGTCTGACACCTTTCTCGATGAACACATTTTAGCTGTGCAAGACAAAAAACTGCCTTGGTATGCTGACTATGTCAACTACCTGGTTGTAGGACAGACCCTGCACAGCTGGTCCAGATAGCAACGGGACAAGTTCTTGGCCGAGGCCAAGCATTATTTCTGGGATGATCCCATGCTGTTTCGCCTCTGTGCTGACTAGATCATCAGGAGGTGTATCCTTGAGGATGAAGTTCAGAGTGTGCTATCTTTCTGTCATGACCAAGCTTGTGGTGACCACTTCTCAGGAAAGAAAACTGCTGTGAAGGCCCTGTAGTCCAGATTTTATTGGCCTTCCTTATTCAAGGATGCACACAACTTTTCCAAGGCTTGCTCTCACTACCAAACACTGGGGACCATGACCAAAAAAGATATGATGCCCCTCCAGCCCATTTTGATTGTCGATATCTTCGACGTTTGGGGTATTGATTTTATGGGCCCCTTTCCACCATCCAACAACTTTGAGTACATCCTAGTCTTGGTAGAATATGTTTCTAAATGGATTGAAGCCGTCACCACCCGTCGATGTGATCATAAGACTGTCATGGACTTTGTTAGGCACAACATCTTTTCCCGATTTTGAATAGCAAAGGCCATGATCATTGATGGTGGAAGTCATTTTATTCACTCCCAATTCTGTGCCCTACTTAGAAAATATAGGGTTAACCACTGCATCGCTACTCCGTATCATCCCAAAACAAATGGGTAGACTGAGGTCTCAAATGGACAAATCAAGAACATTCTATAAAAGACTATGAGACCTGATAGGAAAGACTGGTCCACACGAATGGATGATGCCCTGTGGGCATACAGGACCGCTTTCAAGACCCCGATAGGCATGTCGCCTTATCGCCAGGTCTTTGGCAAAGCCTGCCACCTTCCTGTCGAATTGGAACACCGGGCTTACTAGGTTGTCAAGCAGTGTAACATGGATTCCCGGTTAGCCGATGTGCAGAGGATGCTCCAACTCTCTAAGCTCGAAGAAATTCGTCGGGACATCTTTGAGAATAGTCGATTGTATAAGGAGAAAATGAAAGCCATCCACGACCGACTCATCCATAGAAAGACCTTTGAGCCTAACCAGCAAGTTTGGCTTTTTGATGCCCATTTGAAACTCTGTCTAGGGAAGCTCAGGTCCAAGTGGACAGGACCATTTAGGGTGTTCAAGCCCCACTCCAATGGGGCGGTTGAAATCGCTGATCCAAACACTGGACACACTTTCACAGTCAATGGCCAGAGATTGAAACACTTTCTAGCCCAGGTTCCCCCAAAGGAGAGTGTCACCCTCATTGAGGGATGACACAAAGCGCCGCCCAGCTAGAGGTGTTAAACTCAGCACTTCCTGGGAGGCAACCTAGAAGATTCAGACTGACCAGGTACTCTACGTCACTCAGGTAATATGTTCCCAAACCCTTATTGCATCCATGTATTTGTCAATGAGGACATTGTCCAACTTAAGCATAGGGGGTGGTAAATTACATGATCCTGAGCTCATTTAATCAGTATGAATAGAATTAAATTAAAAAAAAATTGAATTTAGGAAGAAAAACTTAGGCATTAGAAATTTGTCAACAGTGGGAAATAATACGGCAAGAACTTGAACACTTAGACTTTTCAGGCCTTCAGGCTTAATTTTCCCTAGTGCCCATTAAAATATGGATTTAGCTTCAAATCCTTGCAACCTTAAGCTACTCTAATCCACTAACTAAATAAGGTGATAAGTATACGACTTATCAACTCACCTGCTAACTCAGAAATACTTTTAGTCTAAGCATCTGCACACATTTTTGCACAGACTCACTCCTCGGAGATTTGACATAAATAGGGTAGCTAATGAACTCTCTAGGGTGGTATGGCTGGCAAGTTGTCATGGGTAACAGCCCATTGGCAGGTTGTCTAGAGCCCAGCCATGGGACCACCTCTTCTTCATTGCCTTTAGGTAAATTTGAGATCAGGGAAGCCACCTACCAAATAAAAAAAAGAAAATGGAGAAAAAAAAACAAAATAAACCACACTTCACCGCACGAGTATGGCTGGCAAGTGATCATGGGTAACAGCCCATTGGTAGGTTGTCTAGAGCCCAACTCAGTAAATGCACAAAAAGAACCAAAACACGTAAGGAAGAAGCGGGGAAGTAGAGCAAGTCGGGGAGATATACACTGGAAAAATCCTTGTGTTGACCCCATTTAAGAAAAACATAGGGAGAAAGCTACCAATCGTACAAATACACCTTCAGGCAAAACACTTCCTCTTCCGATCACCTCGGGGCATAGAAACCTAGAGTCTATCTAAATTACCATTGAGAGAGTCTATCACAATCTTCACACCAAGATGCTTAGGACTTAGAGTTTTTTCTGAGTTTTGGGTGGGTTGGGTAGCCGTAAAAAGTTACCAACACACTCTTAACTCTAAAGAAAAAAGTCTAAAAATAAGGAAAAAAAATATATATATACACATACATTAAAGCAAGGATTCAGGCGATTCATATTTTGGCAGACACTCGATTGCTTCTTAGTCTTTGTAGATTAAGATCTTAGTATATTTCCTCCTATTGACAAGTGACGAAGTGTCCAAGTAAGTACTTAATTTCTGACTGGAAATAAAGCCTAGAATAAACCTTGCTAGGGACTAGCAAGGAGTAAGTATGGGGGTGTGATAAATATGTCAATTGGGGTTTATCTTAAGAGCAAAATGTACAGATAATACATCATAAATGGGAATAAGAGCATCACATGCATTGCACATCAAGATTGCTTATAATATATTATTAATGCCCATGTGTACAAGGACATGTCAAAATAGGCTTCAGATGAGCAATCAGACCACACGGATGGATTTAGAGCGACGAACAGAGTCCAACGAACTTGAAATCGGCCAAATCCGACATCCAAAGCTCCTGCAATGGTCCCAAGAAGTTCTGGCCATTGATCTGATGATCAATGACCCACAACGCGCCATGTGGTGCCTACTCACCGCATCTCTACTGCCGTCCGCTTCTTCCTTCACCTGGAGGATGAATCTCAGCCGTCGATCTTCGATCGAACAGCTGAGAGCCACCCGCGCACCTACCCTCGCCACGACAAAGCAGCGGGCACAGCGCAGTGGTCGAACGCCTCATGCCCGCATAGCCGGCGTGGGTTCGAATCATGCCTCACGGAAATCAGATGGTGATGGCACGCACCAGGGAAATTCCACCACATGATCAGCAACGGACGGCGCGGATGAAGCGACGCAGCGCGATCTCGCACGTTCAAGGCCGACGCCCGCGATGATATGGGGAGCGTTGGCGTGATCCAGGCGCATGGCCCACGAGCAACATCAATCGTCCGTCGGGTAGGGGGCTTCACCGATGTTTTGGGAAGGGTTTTAGCGACGACCTGGACGTCGCTAGAACCCCTTCTTCATTTGGAAGGACCTTCTCCCTAATTAAACCCCTTCCAACCACCCATGGAAGGCATTCATTCCACTTGCAAGTGCTTTACCCCACTCCTAACCACCATTAGCTCTCTTTGTAATCGCCGGAGATGATGAGCCGTCGATGGAGTCCCCCTCCACTACCGTGGCTGCCTTGCCATCTTCCCTCTCTCTCTTTCCTTCTTTAGCTTAAGCTTTACTTTACTTGTGTTTAAGCATTTAGCTAGTGTTGTAATTTTAAACTAAAGTTTCATGTCAAATGAAGTTTTTTTCTATCTAGTTACTTGCCCTCTTTTATGTTAAAGTTGCATGTGTGAATGAAGAAATTTTAACCCTATTCTCTCTCTCTCTCTCTCCTTCTCGCACTCGCTTTTCACCACATCTTTTCGCAAGCAAAACCCCATGATTTTTGTGACATTAAGTGATAAGAAAAGTCTGCTTTTCACGCCTCCTTGAGATCGACACTCGGACTCACATCCGTTTCTTCATTTTAAAACCGATGTTGTGAGTGCAAGCTATAACGACTCTTTTAAGCACATGCCCTACGCACACGTCAGTACCGGTACTTGATGTTCACAGTTTGGAACTTAGGTCAAAACCTGTGGCTAGCAAGTACCAAAGATCATTAGTGTAAATCAATTAGGGAAATCCAATCTACTCTAGGCGACTTTGTTTTGAAAGAGATGATTTTGAGTTAAGAACCGAGTAAGTGAATGATATTTTGAATCCTAGTTATCTCTACTTTGATTTTAACACCTAAATTATGTTTTACTTGTTTGGAGACATACAAAAATTCTAAGATACAATAAAAACTAAAGTCTTCAAAACTTCTTACTTCATGTGCAATCTTTTTTCTTGCATCCATAGATTCTTTTGACCTGTAAGTACTTCATAAACATATTAGAATTTAAAATGATTTTGTTAACACCAAAACACAGAAGAGAGATGGAACTAGGGTCCAACAAGTAGTGTAGCTCTTTATTTTCCCCCAATGATGTATGCAAAATCCCTCCATAGATTCATGTATGCGATCATTTTCTGTAGTTAGATTTATGTTTTCAAGCTTTCCTGTATAAGCTTTCCACTAGTTCCATGTTGCAAACACCCTCCTTAATGAATGAAAGAATTTACATATATATATATATCTCTATGTTGAGAGTCACCATGAGCTTATTGATTGCAGTATATTTTGTGTGATTGAAGTTTCATGCTTTTAATTATTATCTTTTGGCAACTAGCATGTCGTACATCAATACATAAATCACCATAAACAGACATGAGATTTTAAGCAAGCAGAGCGAAAGTGATCGATTTCAAATTTGCATAAACGACTCCCAAAGACGAATGACCAAGACTCAAGTCTCGTTATCTTTACAAAATCATCTTTTGACAAGTGTTTTAGTGTGACTATACTATGATTTTCGATGATTTCAAAATGCACGAAAATGGGATTGTCAAATGGTGCCATTGCCGGGAAGGCAATGTCATTTTTTTGATTTCGATCTTTTGAGCTATCACTGACAAATCATCTTTTGCTTGTCTTTTTGATGTGCATGAAAATAGGAAAAACAGGATCTGTGCACACAACGAGCATGGAAAAAAAAAATTTCTAAGTGCACATCATATCTTCCATAGTATAGGTTTTGTTTTTTAACCCTACGTTAGATTTCCTTCTACCAATTTCATTCAAAAAAAAAAGAAAAAAAAATCCTATTCATTTTCGTGAAAAAGAAAAAAAATAAAATCAAAGAAAAAAATATAGGTAGTTAGATTAGGTTTCTTTTTGAATCTTAGGTTAGTTTTGAGAAAAGTAAAAAAAAAAATACTTTTAAAAATCCTTTGAAAAAAAATCTTTCTTGAAAAACAAAAATTTTTTGAAAAAAAAATTTGTTTTTTGGTGGAAAGTTTGAATTTTAAACTCAAACACCTTTTAAAAGCTTCTCCACCATCATCTGATTTTCGACTAAATTTCAAAGTTCGTTTTAAAAATTCAATTGCCAAGAAATTAATGAGCGAAAAATTCTAAAATTTGGGTTAGACTTTCATTTTCAAACCATCTTACAAACGACACTATTCTTTTGAAAAGGTTCTAAGTATAAAATTTTTTAAAATTCGCAAAGTGCAAAGGGATCAGACTGACTAAGATTTGAGATTTTTAAAAATTTAAAAAGCAATTCCGAGCAATCCATGAATCTTTTTTGAATAAAAATGGTGGGGTTTGAAGGCTGATCTCATTGGATTTAATTATCATTTTTTATGAATTTTTGAAGATCATTTGTTACTCTTTCAATTTGAAAAATTGACCAGGGGTGAAAATTTCAAATCTGACCCCTTGACATTTAAAAATCCTTATAAATTCAGTTCAAATAGTAAAAATTATAAAAAAAATATTCTCTGAAAATACAATTGAAAAAGGAATCTACTTGCAAAATTTCAACTTATTTGGATTCAAATTTTTGCTAGAGAACTACTTTAATTTTGTGGTCTACTAAAAAGAAGAAAATGAAAAAACCTTAGAATTGCATGAACCCTAGGTTACATCTTTAGGGTTACAATCAAGAGATCACATTTGGGCTAACCTAGACTTAGTCAATTCTAGTGCTTAGCCAGTGAGCTTGGTCACTTTGTAAGCCACTCACCACAAACCCCAACTAAAGAAAAATGGGCTGAAATCAATTTTCAAACACAATATCAACCCAAATTCGTTGTCATACTTCTAGGTGCTTTCAACCTCTCTTGCCAAACCTAGTGGCTGGGTTAGCTTGAGAGGTAGGAATCACTTTCAGTCAGTTGTATGATGAATTTTTCTTCAGTAATTAGAACTTAGAACGCAAAATCTGGTCACTTGATCATAAGGACCATCTGTTTGATAAGGCCTTAGCCTTATCTGGCTTAGCTACACCAACCCAGGGGTTGGGTGGTGTATGCAAGGAAGGAGGTCACTTAGATCTCATCTAGTTGGACCTTGGGAGTCGCTCCCAAGGAGGCAAGTACCTCACCAGGACCATCTTCTCCCCCCACTTCTTCTACTCCCTTAGTTGTAATGGCTAATCCCAGACCTGGACCTAGATTGGGTCAGGACATAGGTAATCTGGACCCAATGGCTGGTTTGGAGGCCCGGGTCATTGAATCTAAGGAGTGGCATCAGTAGAGCATGGACCATATTTTGACGATGCTTGACAGAATGCAGCATCCACCGCGAGGAGAACAACTTCGAGACTTCTATGATTCAGCTGCACCGATCGTCACACCCTTAGTTAGGATTCCTGTAGGTGGAGATGCGTTTGAGCACAAGCCCAATGTGATCGGTTTGATTAGCAGTCATTTTTAAGGAAACTCAAGTGAAGATCCATTCCAGCACTTAGAGGACCTGAGTCGACTAGCAGAAATGATTCGACCCAGGAATATTGATCTTGGGATTGTTCTGATGAAGCTTTTCCCATTTTCTCTGAGGGACAAAGCTTCAGACTGGTTCAAGACCATTGGGAAGCCAATTGGAACCTAGTCGGAATTACGACATGAATTCCTGCAAAAGTTCTTCCCGATCGGTCAAACGAACGCGATGAGGTGTGCAATCACAACTTTCTCCCAAGGAGCTGGGGAGAAGTTGCATGACGCCTGGGACCGATTTCACGACCTTCTCCAGAAATGCCTGCACCATGGTATACCCAGATGGCACCTAGCTTAGATCTTTTACCATGGGCTGGATGACACACATCGGTATCTGGCTGATGCATCTAGTGGTGGGAATTTCCTTGCGAAAAATGTGAACATCGCATTTGAGTTGTTCAAATCTTTGGCGGAGAACTCGATGAATGTCGCATCCATGAATCCGTTCCAGTAGCCTGGTCAGCAGCGGGTTGGTGTCCATGAAGCTTACACCGAGTCTATTCAAGCCGACATGGATATCATCGACAACCAGCTGGATAGAATAAACCTAATCGAGAAAAAGATTGACCAAATTAGTTAGGGTCAATCTAACCTGAACTCTGTTGCTCCAAGACCCTTCTATGCACCCCGAGCCCCCCTGTTCGAGTTAATCTACTCACTCGGGATGCATCTTCACCTTATTTACGAGATCCTGCATATCAGGATCCTATAAACAATCTCGATTTGCCACCATATGACCAGGGTTACACACCACCCGCAGACGATAATACATATCCCCTTGATGGATATACATCTCAGATGTCTTCGGCCTACGAGGACGTCAGTGCTATTCAAGAATACGGGCGTAATAACCTGCATTCAGAGACGTATAACCCTGGTTGGCGCTAGCATATGAACTTTTCCTGGTCTGGTAACTCACAAAGGCCACATCAAGATCCACACTACCAGATTAGGCAATATGGGAATGCGCAAAACACATACCCTAGGCAGCAGCCATTCTCATCTTAGCAGCAGCAACCCCGTTCTATATACCAGTCGCTGCACCAAGCTGCCAGTCACCCTCTAAAGTAGGCTGACCCTTTGGAGGCACTGAAAGAGGAGCTACAAGAATCGATGGGGAAATCTACACAGGATAGCTTGCAGATAATGAAGGTGTTGGCTGACCAAATACTGACTATACAGAACATGCAAAACCAGCTGAGGCAGGAGCATAAGACTCAGGGAGCCTTGCCCTCCAAACCCATCCTAAACCCTTGGTATGTGTAGAACCAAGGTGCCCTGCCTAGGTTTCAGGAACCACAGGGATAGGCACATGCCATATTACAGGTGCCTACTGCACCACCTAGTTATGCCCAAGGTTAGTCGCCTTTGATGTAGAACCCCGCATACTCTGCCCCTTCCGCTCCTCCACCACCTCATGATAGCAAGCCGATGCAAATGCTGTCTCACTGAGGAGTGGAAGGAAGACATTTGACCCACCACATAGGCAGGCAGGTCCTCATTTTTCTCACCCTTCTCTGCAAGTGGGTTCAACTCCTTCATCTCAGCAGCCACCTATGGTAGATAAGGGTAAGAGGCCACTTGACCTTGAGATTCTTGTCCCTTTTCCTGAGGCTCTGATGCGAACTGTAGTGCAGAAAAATGACATGCGAAATTTTGAGGACCTAAAGTCAATGTTCAAGGAAGTAGATATTCAGGTCCCCCTCCTCGAGGCAATTGATCACATCCCTGCTGTTGCTAGGTTCTTCAAGGACTATTGTACCCCAAAGCGACAACCTCGAATTGGACGACAGGCCGTACTGTCAAAGGATGCTAGCACCGTGATTCTAGTAGACTTGCCATTGAAAAAGAAAGACCCTGGTACCCCACTCATATCCTGCTTCTTGCAGGATTCTCCATTTAATCGGGCCCTTCTAGATCTGGGTTCATCCATCAACCTAACTCCTACTGCCATATTTGATCGAATTCGATTTGGGGAGTTAAAGCCTACCTCGATCACAATTTAGCTGGCTGATAGATCAGTAAAAACATCGAGGGGGGTGGTTGAGAACGTGATCGTAAAAGTTTGCGGAATTTGCTTTCCCACAGATTTTTTCGTTCTCGATATGGAGGTTCCTCCCAATCTCCGGGATGCACCAATCATTTTGGGTCGCCCATTTCTAGCGGCAACCTGAGTAAATATTGATTGTGCATCTGGGTGTATGGAGATAGCCTTAGGTAATGAGCGACTTCGACTTGACATATTCAAGGCATCAAGAAATTTTGACTATGATGGCATAGAGGAGGATGGTGAAGATGAAGATTCGGCATACTGTGATAACATTGGGCTCCTTTGTGACGACCCAATGCCTCATTCGTCTGCGCTATCAGGGTTCTTGGACCTCGATCCACACAGGACTGAGACCACTGCACTGCACATATCTCCTCGAGGATCCAACTGTTTAGGGTGTGTTTCTGACCACAGCACCCCTGAATCTAGCTATCTTGATCTGTACACTACTAGATTGCCCCTATTTTTACAAGAAGACGTGACCATAGATAACGGGTTTCCCGTTAATGCAGTCACAACTGATTATCTCACAGGAAGTGAATCAGTGGGATTTCACATGCATATGGATCAGCAGATTCCCACCTTCGTGTTTGCTCCTCCTATTCCCATTTCTTACTCTGACCCACTCGTGATTGAATTGAAGCCCTTACCTGACTCACTCAAGTATGTGTTCTTAGGTGAAAGTAAGACATACCCGGTCATTATTAGTGCCCACTTAACCCAAGAACAGGAGCATCAATTGATTTCTACGCTATAAGACCATAGGGCTGCTATAGGGTGGAGCAATGCTGATGTCTGGTCGGACCCAGATAGGTTGTGTTAATATGGTGATTTTATCGTTGAAATGTGTACAGTGGTTAACCTAAATCAAGCCTAACCATCTCTTTACAAAATTTTTTACCTGGCCTACTTGATTTTATCTTGGTCACTTTTAGGCCCAAGGTTGAACTCAGGGAAGTAAGATTAGAAGTGAACAAGTTTCTACACCTTTCCTATAACGAATCTCTTCCTTTCGTTTATTATGTTTTTGGTGTTTTTCTATTTAAGATTTTTTTTCGAATAATTTTTGTCCTTGAGGTACACCCTCAAAATCAGGTTCTTGGCTTTGAGCCAAATTAGGGTTCTAAAACTGGTCTTGCTATTTGCAAGACTGAGTACTACAAATCAAGGATTATCTTTTCTCTTTTGTATATATTTTTTTATCTTTTTACTGGAAAGAAAGAGGAGCAGAAATAAAGTAAATATAATATATATATATATATATGTATATATTATATATGTATAAAGGGGTGGGGGTGGAGGTGGAGATGGAGTGTAGCACGGTGCCAAGTTGGTCATCGTCTAGGAAGACGTAACCAACAGGACGAAGTGCCACGTGGAGTGTAAGGTGGATTGGTGGAAGATGAGTGCGAACACACTTTCTGTATGCGTGTATCGGATAAGTGAGAAACTTACCGGTCACCGCACTGTAGCCACAGTGTTCCGCTGACTAGTGTGAACAGTGGCTACAGTGCGTGCTCGGCTCACGCGACTTCCTGCGCCTGGTTCTGTGTGTGCGGGCGGTGTGGAGCGGCTGGCACACGTGCTGAAGAGGCTGCACCGGTCGCTGGCTTGCACGGAGAGGCTGGTGCAGGTGCAAAGAAGCGGGAGGCAAGGGAGGCCTGTAGGCCCGCGCTGGAGGCGAGGGTGGCCTACAGGCGTACGCTGGAGGGCTACACTGCTACTGCTGCCTTGCTGCAGCTGCCATGGAGCTTTAGACCTTGGAGCCTACGGCAATGGCAGAAGTGGCTAAACGTCAAAACAGAGAGGAACCACCACACCCACCGGCTCTTTGATGAGCTGGGTGGTGGTGGGACTCACAGTAGTGGTTGTGCACCACTGTGAGGGGCTCCTGCCCGCAGAGTAGCTCCTCAGAAGGAGGAGAGGCTACGTATGGAGGGGAGAGGGGAGGAGACGGCCTAAAGAAGAAGGTGTTGTTCGTGTGGGTGGACCAGGCTCAACCACAAGGAAGAAGGCTGGGCTCTTTTTAATGAGGAAGAAGTCATGCACAGCCATGCCCTGGCTGTGCATGGCTGGCATAGCTGTGTAGGGCAAGACTGCAGTAGAGAATGGCGTGAAGACGATCAACCCATGCCATGCAACCGCGGAGAAGAAAGTCAAATAAAACATAAAAATAAAAGTAAAGGTGGTGAATTTTGTAAGGCAGCACTTGAAGAAAATGTAAATTTCAAGACCATTTTATTCACTCTCCTCCCCTCTCAATTAAAACATAAAAATAAAAGTAAAGGTGGTGAATTTTGTAAGGCAGCACTTGAAGAAAATGTAAATTTCAAGGCCATTTTATTCACTCTCCTCCCCTCTCAATTAAATGCATGCATGCGTGAATTTTCATAAATGCGACTATGTCTACCTAATATGCACTGGAAATGCTTGGAAATAGCACAAGATAGCACAATTATCGATGTATTTTTGTTATGCAATCATACCCCCATGCCTATCTTTTGCTAGTCCCTTGCAAAATAATTTTTTTTTTTGTATTGTATTTAGAAATGATCTTAAGCTGAAGATTTTCTTTTGAGGTGACATAGGTGTGTTTATTTTTGGATATTGTGAGAACCAATTGCAGAGAAGACTACTAGTACTTTAAGTCTCACATGACATTGACCATCTCTCAACTAACCAGGACTCTTGATATTTAAACCTTAAATATGATTTCCAGGATACAGGAGGTTTTTGCTGTACTTGAGAGCTCAAGAGATTATGGCTTATGCTTAGTGACGGATCAAGACTGACCAGATGAACATTAAGACTCAAGCCCAGGGTTTCACGAATTTTTAAGTACAGGTTGGTCCCAGTTTCAGCTCGTGTCTTTCGATTGACCCTTAAAAAGATGACGGAAAACTCAACTCCCATTTTCTGACATTTGTGGCTCAAAGAAAACAGGGTATTTGCCCTGAAGAACTTTTTTGTAGGAAGAAGACTTCATAGATATTTGCGAGATATACTGACTTATTTGCATTTCCTTTTTTTTTTTTTTTTTTGAAACACGTGTCAGTATATCTCTTACAACATTATTTGGAGGAGCACGCTTTTCTTTTGGTGGGAGAGTTCCTTTTTGGTGGAAAGAGTCTTTCGTAAACACAAGACTAAAGCCTGGGATAAAAAGCCTACCTGCGCGCAAAGGTAAGGACTCCACCTTCCCTAATGAACACTAGGGTTGGATCTTATGTTCACCTAGTCTTTCTTGATATGTGTAGTGTGAACCAAGATTACTTAGGCTCTCGAGTAGAAACAAACCAACGGATCCTATACTGGTGTCTCAGGCACAAGAATATGTCCTTAGTAAGGAGATATTCCAATCTTTCTTGTCAATGCTCAAGTGAATTAAGCCTAAGACTGAGTGAATCAAGCTTCTGTGGCCTGGAAAGTCTTCAAAACAGTGGTTGAATATCCAAAAACACTTATTGTATTTTTTTTTCAGCCTTCAGATCATTACTAAACACTTTTTTTTTTCTTTTTTTTTACATATTTATAGATAGATGGGAACTGCATGATACCATAAAATACCTAGATCCTAAGGATGCCTATCCACCCCCCCATGCCAAACGATGCTATGTCCTCATATGCATGTAGGGAAGGGTAGAGGAAGGATGAATGATCGGGTAATGAGAGCTGAGGTGCAGGGTATACAGCAAGGTGGTAGGGTGGGTGGATGGTGGGTGGTGAGGTGAAGAGTGAAGTGAGCGTGACAGTGAAGTGAAAAGTGATGGTGGATAGTGAGTGTTGTTGGGGTGCCTCCCAGCGAGCGCTGAATTTAACATCCCCAGCTAGTCTCAGAATGAGGCACAAAATTAGTTACCCTCCAGCAGGGCAACAGTTTCTCCAACGAGCCTGGTTCATGAGTAAGATAGGGTTTCAAATGCTGCCCATTGACCGTAAATTTATGCCCAGATTTGGGATCTTCAATCTCAATGGCCCCATTGGGAAATGGTCTTGATACTAGAAAAGGACCAGTCCATTTGGACTTCAGTTTCCCAAGAAAGAATTTGAGCCGGGCATTGTAGAGCCAAACTTGCTGAGATGGCTCAAATTCCTTCTGCCAAATATGGCTGCTGCGAAAAGCCTTAGTGTGTTGCTTGAAAGTTAAAGCAGAATCATAGGCTTCACGACGGAGCTCTTCCAGGTCTTGGAGTTAGAGTTTCCTTTCTCAACGACATAGGTCTGGGTCGAGGTTACATTGGAGAATCGCCCAATAAGCACAGTGCTCCAACTCCACGGGAAAATGACAAGGCTTCCCATAAATGATTCTACAAGGAGACATACAAAGGGGAGCCTTGAAGGTGGTCTGATACGCCCAAAATGCATCAATCAGCTTGTCGAACCAATCCTTACGGTCAGGCCGAACCATTTTCTGGAGAATTTGCTTGATTTGCCGGTTCGACACCTCTGCCTGGCCGTTCGTCTGAGGATGATACGGGGATGCGATACGATGGTGAACTCCGTATTTCCCCAGAAGTGCCCGAAAAGAAGCATAGGTAAGGTGACTTCCTTCATCCGAGATAATGGCTCGAGGGATCCCAAAGCGCGCAAAGATGTCATCTTTGACAAATCGAGTGGATATAACATGGTCAGCACGGCGTGTGGGAATAGCCTCGATCCATTTCAAAACATAATCAACAGCCACGAGAATGAATTCGAAGCCTTTGGAAGGAGGAAAGGGACCCATGAAATCAATTCCCCAAATGTCGAAGATTTTCGCAGCTAGGATGGGTTGCAAGGGCATCATGTCACGACGTGACATTGACCCTAACGACTGGCACCTAGTGCAATGCTTGCCATAATTGTGTGCATCCTGGTGAAGGGAGGGCCAAAATAAATCGCACTGCAGCACCTTGGCTGCAGTTTTCCTCCCAGAGAAATGGCCTCCACAGGCCTGATCGTGGTAGAAGGATAGCACACTGGGGAATTCACTGTCAGGAATACAGCAACAGATGATTTGATCAGCACCTATTCGAAAAAGAAGTGGATTATCCTAGAAATAATACTTTGCTTCTGCCATGAGATGCTCGCACTGGTTTTTATGCCAGCCACGTGGAAGGGATCCAAAAGCAAGGTAATTGGCAATGTCTGCATACCAAGGTCCACTTGCCACATTAATTGCCAATAGGTGCTCATCGAGAAAAATCTCATTAATCGGCAGAGTAAGTCCAATATGGTCAGGGTCCAGTCTAGAAAGATGATCAGCCACAACATTCTGGGCTCCGGCCTTATCGCGGATCTCAATGTCAAATTCTTGGAGCAGAAGGATCCAACGAATCAGTCTAGGCTTGGCGTCCTTCTTGTGCATGAGATGGCGAATGGCTGCGTGATCAGTGAAGACAATAACATGTGAGCCCAGAAGGTAAGAGCGGAATTTCTCCAGCCCAAAGACGATCGCCAGTAGTTCTTTTTCAGTGGTAGTATAATTACGCTGGGCCTCGTCCAACATCTTACTGGCGTAGTACACCATGAAGGGGTGTCTATCGTGTCTTTGTCCCAGGATGGCTCCGACTACAAGGTCGGAAGCATCACACATGAGTTCAAAGTTAAGGGACCAATCAGGTGGCTGGAGAATAGGGGCCTTGGTGACAGCATTACGCAGCTGCGTGAATGCTTGTATGCAGTCAGGGCCCATATCGAAGTGTACGTCAGTCGATAGGAGATGAGTTAAAGGTCGAGAAATCTTTGATGAATCTCCTATAGAAACTGACGTGTCCCAGGAAGGAGCGGATTTGCTTGACAGAGCCAGGCATAGGTAAATCTGCAATTACATCAAGCTTAGCTCTGTCAACCTCGATAACCCTATCAGAGATAATATGTCCGAGAATAATTCCCTCGTGTACCATAAAATGACCTTTTTCCCAAGAAAGCACGAGGTTTACATCAATACATATCCTAAGGATGTCGGTCAGGTTGGCAAGACAGTCAACGAAAGATGGTCCAAAGACCGAAAAGTCATCCATGAAGACCTCGAGAAAGTCACCCACCATGTCATGAAATATCTCCAGCATACATCTCTGGAAAGTTGCTGGCGCATTACAAAGTCCGAACGGCATCCTTCTAAATGCAAGGGTGCCGAAGGGGTAGGTAAAAGTGGTTTTCTCTTGGTCCTGGGGGTCAATTGCCACCTGGTTATATCCTGAGAATCCATCCAGGAAATAGAAAAATTTATTTCCTGCTAACCGCTCCAGGATTTGGTCAATGAAAGCAGAAAGTGATCTTTCTTAGTTGCAGCATTGAGTTTCCTATAATCTACACACACTTTCCAAGATGTAGGAGTGCGTGTAGGGATGCATTCGCCCCTGCCATTGACACGGATGGTGAGTCCCACCTTTTGGGCACAACGTGAATCGAACTCACCCAGGGGCTATCGCTGATTGGGTAGATTATAACCACATCCAACCACTTAATAATTTCCTTCTTAACGACCTCCCGCATGTTAGGGTTGAGACGTCGTTGCATCTTGCGGGAAGGTCGAGCCTCCTCCTCCGTATATATACGGTGAGTGCAGTAGGAGGGGATAATGCCAAATAAGTCTAATAAAGACCACCCAATGGCTGCCTTGTGTTCCATAAGGACCTCAGTTAGTTTGCACTCTTGCTCCCTGGTCAATTTTGAACTGATGATTACGGGGAGCATTTCATTTAGTCCCAGGAAAACATACTTAAGTGTACTAGGCAGCGCTTTCAGCTCGGGAGTGGATGGTGAAAGATCTGGCATTTCTTGGGGCGAGAGTATCCCAGGAGGATCGGAGAACAAGTCAGGAGAAAGAAGTTGGCCCTCAGATTGGCCAAGAAGAGGGGCTTCTTGGATAGATGGATCCAAAAAGGAATAGCCCCAGTGAGTAGTATATGGGTTCATGGTCCCAGTGTGGAGTTGCAAATCCACCTGATTTGGTAGAAAAGAAAGGGCAATCCGGTCTTCAAGAGTGTGGACTGACGGTGAGTAGCCCGGATATGACTCAAACCACAAGGTATGGGAAGTGGAGATAACCTCATCAGAAGTCTGGTCAGGAGAAGGTACAGGAATAGGGAGGGATGGGGGAACATCACAATATGTGTTGGTCAGGCAATCGTCAGTGTTTATAGGTAATCCACAGCAGTCAGAATAAGTCCCAATTACTCCGATACATGCGTTGACAGCCATGTCCTCGTCAGACGTGTCATCCTCGATGCAATCGCAATCAAAGTTCTTGGTTGCCTTGAAGATGTTAAGCTTGAGCTTTTCAGATCCAATGGCAATCTCAATACAGCCCGACTCGCAGTCGATATGGGCATGAGCTGTGGCCAAGAAAGGTTGACCAAGGATGATCGGACAATCAGAAAGTGAGCTAGGAATTTCCATATCAAAAATAAGAAAGTCAATAGGAAAACAGAGACTATTGACCCTAACCACCACGTCTTCCACCACACCCTTTGGAGTTTTGACAGAACGATCCGCCAATTGTAACATGACAGGGGTGGGTTTTAGATTTTCTAAGGAAAATTTTTCGAGCATGATGGTTGGAATAAGATTGATGGAAGATCCTAAATCAAGCAGGGCACGGTTAAAATTGCAACCTTGGATGCTATAGGAAATAAGCAGTGTGCCTGGATCTTTCTGCTTCGGTGGTAGATTTGACAGTATAGCACAACTCGAATGAGGCGAGAGAACCATCAAAATCTAAGTTTTCTTTGACTGTCGCCTGGGTGCTATGTAGTCCTTGAAAAATCAGGCGACAATAGGCATGTGATCGATCGCCTCGAGTAGGGGTACCTTGATTTCAATGTCCCTGAACAAATTACGCAGGTTATCAAAGACCTGTGTATCTTTCCTCTTGCCTTTTGGCTCCCTCAGTAGAGCCTCAGGGAATAGGACTGATTATGGCACCAATTTGGGTGTATCATCCTCTCACGAATGTGGTGCGCATACTGAATGAGAGGGCGATGAAGAAGATGGGCTAGGATCAGGTCGAGGTGGATCACCGGTCTGCTTGCCGCTCCTCGTAGTGATCGCATTGGACGATGCGGGTCCAGTGGGATCATAAGGCGGAGGAGGGTTCGCAATAGGGACATAAGAGTGAGGTGCTGCAGCGGGATTAGCCTGAAATCCCAGTGGAATGCTCGGAGCTGGCAGAATTTGATGAACCTGCCCCTAAGAAGGTCATATCTGTGGTTGAGGACCACGGGGTACAAAATTTCATGGGTTAGGAGTAGGTTGGGCTGGAAGAGTGCCCTGAGATCTAGTCGCCATGCGTAGTTGACTAATCTCAGCATTCTGCTGTGCCAATTGGTGCTGAAGGGAGGTCATGTTCTCTTCATGGCACTTTGACATTTCCGTCATCATTCTTATCAATTTATCAAGAGGACTTGATGCGTGTTCTGTTTGCGGTACGCAAGGACCCGATGGCTGATTCGCCATAGGATTAGACTGGGCCCTTGGGATGACGGGTGCGGACGGTCGCATTGGTCCACCCGTGGGGTTTTGGTGCTACGGGTTGTTGGACCATGCGACGTTCGGATGATTTTGCCACCCTGGGTTATAAGTGGTAGAGAACGGGTTGTTCCCCAGGGCGCAAGCATCTTCTATGCCAGAAGACATGTCCGCATGTAAATATGCATCCGAGCACACGGAGGCTTGGTCCTCCTTGTCAAAATACTGGCTCGCAGAAGCAAGATCCACATGACTTACTGAATCGCTCAGCGTGACACTTGGTAAGGAAGGTCTTACGGGGTTTCTTGGGATAAGCCTGGTATTGAAAGAATTAGAATTGTGACGAAGTGGTGAGGTGGGGGTGTCTTCCATAGAATGGGTGGGATTGGCCAGAAGCTTGTCCAGCTTCTTCTGGACAACGGAGACTTCATCCAATTTCTATGCGATAAGGCTGAGATCAGTGGATGAATGGGAGGATCCCGTGTCAACCTCATGGACATTACGGGGTAGGCTGGTACGATTAAAGGCGACAACGGAAGCATTGTTCATTGAGTTTTCTCTCATTTTTTCAAATAATTCGAATTCTCCATTCTCATCTTTATGTATGAAATTCCCTCTGCAGGAAGTGTTTGCAATCTGCTTCAAAGTCTCATTTACCCATAGTAGAAAATCTAGGCTATATGCCACTTAGGCAGACCGTGGTGCGGACACTTCCTGAGGAGGTCATTATATCTCTCCTATGCCTCATGAAATTGTTCGCCGTTTTGTTGTGTAAATGAAGTGATAGCACGGTGAAGTGCATTGGTTCACTCGATTGGGAAGAACTTCTTGAGAAACGCTGTTCGCATCTCTTCCCAAGAGTGGATAGTTCTCCGAAGGGTGCGTAACCACTGCGACGCTTTATCCCACAATGAAAATGGGAACATTTTCATGAGGACTATAGGTAACCTAATATTTCTAGGTTTAACAGTTTCAGCCAATCGAGTTAAGTCTTCCAAGTGGAGAAAAGGATCTTCACTTGCAAGACCATGGAAGTGAAAATTTATCGGGCCAATTATGTTAGGTTTTAGTTCAAAGTCATCCCCACCCATGGGGACCCAAATTTGTCCTATGGTCTCTGTAGCAGCGGGATTCTGATAGGAGCTAAGAGACCTAGGCTCCTCCCGTTCGGGAGGGTTCTGCATTTCCTCCAATGTTTCCCTAATAGCTTCAATTTGCTCATTATACATTTCCATTTGGGCTTGGAGGCGGGTTATGGGATCCAAGGCTCCACCACCTGGTGGTTTTGAGGGCGGTTTCCTCCCTCAAGACTTGGGGTTGGGCGTGCAGCCATGTTTGTGGAGGAGGATGATGCGGCTTCTTTTCTAAAATTATCAGGCAATTCACACAGTTCAGGATTTTGTGACCTCCTCCCAAGCATGCACTGCCGCAGGAAGAATTGGGGGGGGTAAGAAGGGAAAAGGAGGTGAGAGAAATGATGTTGCAAAGGTACACTTGATGACAAATCAATACAGTCAAATTCCTAAACTCTACAGTGTGCCTTTAGACCTAAAGATCTAAGTTACAGACTATCACGACCTACGAAACCGAATGCGAGCACCACGAAACCACCGGGCCAGATTGAAAGGCCATTTTCCCCAGTCTTAGACACCCTATAGCACGCGGGAACCCTCACCAGCACGTAGGCACTACACACAGGTAGTTAGACCTCCAATCCTTAATAAGGGTCAAGTTGCTACTAGCTTTAATTAGAGGCTTAGGATCAAGTGCTTCTAGAATGTGAAGGGCATTATTTACGAGTAATGCCCAAGTGATTGATTTTGTAGAGTGTGTAAACCAAGCATGCAACAGGGAAATCTCCCCGAATTGAAGTTTTTATTGGTGAATGGCTTTTAGAATTCAGCCTTATGTAGTATGGATTTTAGGATTTCTCTGAATTACTAATTCAACCAATCTTCGAGTTTTGAGAGAATACAAGTTTTCTTCTAAGCCCAACAAACCCTTCTTCAATGTCAATTGGTTAATGCATGCTACAATGCAATGGGCTTCCCTAAATGGAGATTTCTATGTGTGGATGCACGAATCAATTTTAGATTAGTGTGAAAGGGAGCCAACGCACTTCAATTCAAGTGCTCCCAATCACCAGAATGATTTCCTCACACAAGGCTCAACCATAAGATAATGAAAATCAAATTGTTGGGGTTGAAATATTCAGGATTGAATCTTAGGCATGTGAAAGGTCGTGGTGGGGTTGGAATCAACTCAATTCCAAGTCTCCCCAACAAAATGGTGATCCTGAATTGGAGATAAATGAGGCAAAGAGGGATGGCAATCAATCTTTTTATTTTTGCCTCAAAGAATACTTCACACGGTGAAAGATTCAAGAATCAAGATTCTTGGATCTTCTCTATGCGAAGTTTGGCGAGAAATCCCGGGGTGGTGGGAGTGATGACAAACAAGCAAACAAGTGATTTTTAATCCACTTGCCCCAAGAGATCCTAAGAAGTTTTTAGTTTTTTTTTTATATTTTTTTATTAAGGTGACAAGTTAACCTAAGTTGCTAAGAAAGAAAGACCTACTTGTTCAGCAACATGTGCAAAGTTCCAGTGTGGTGCCGACGACTTCACGCTCTTATTCCCGCCATGGATCTGCCCACATTTCCGTCTTCGTTTGCCTGCCTTCTCCTTGTAATAGGTTCACCTGCACACCAACAAACAGAAACACCCGTGAAGAGAAGGGTGTGAGAAGAGAAAAATTAAAGGAAGGGAATAGAAACTTACTTGAATGCGCACTTCCCTGGCAACGATGCCATGAAGGATGTATGGTTGGACCCGGATAGGTTGTATTAATATGGTGATTTTATCGTTGAAATGTCTATAGTGGTTAACCTAAATCGAGCCTAACCATCTCTTTACAAAATTTTTTACCTAGCCTACTTGATTTTATCTTGGTCACTTTTAGGCCCAGGGTCGAACTCAGGGAAGTGGGATTAGAAGTGAACAAGTTTCTATGCCTTTCCTATAACGAATCTCTTCCTTTCGTTTATTATGTTTTTGGTGTTTCTCTATTTAAGATTTTTTTTCTGATAATTTTTGTCCTTGAGGTACACCCTCAAAATCAGGTTCTTGGCTTTGAGCCAAATTAGGGTTCCAAAACTGGTCTTGCTATTCGCAAGGATGAGTACCTGCAAGTCAAGGATTATCTTTTCTCTTTTGTATATTTTTTTTATCTTTTACTGGAAGGAAAGAGAAGCTGAAATAAAGTAAATATAATATATATATGTATATATTATATATGTATATAGGGGTGGGGGTGGAGGTGGAGGTGGAGATGGCATGTAGCATAGTGTCGAGTCGGTCGTCGTCTAGGAAGACACAACCAACAGGACGAAGTGCCACATTTAGTGTAAGGTGGATTGGTGGAAGATGAGCGCGAACATGCTTTCTGTACGCGTGTATCGGGGAATATCAGCAACTGGTGCAGATATTCCCGCGATACAACGTATGGTAGGTGATATGAAAATATATGTATATATATGTATATATGTAAATTTCTATCTATATGTATATATATATATATATGGCTATAGTTATATAAGTGTATAAGTAGTTACGTATGTATATATATATATATGTAGATGTATATATAGATATGTAAATATATGTATAGATAGATGTATGTATATATATATATATATTTATAATTGTATATATATGTATGTATATATAACTATATATACAGATATAGATATGTATATATATATATATATGTGTGTGTGTGTGTGTGTGTGTGTATAGTAATATATGTATATAGTTATATATGTGTATATGTATATATATATATTAATATAAGTATCTAGGTATATAGATATATGTAGATAGATATACTCAAATATATATATATATATGTATTTATAGTTATAGATATATGTATATATGTATGTATATTTGTATATATATATATATATGTATAAATATATGTGTATATATATGTATATATATATAAGTATATACACTTATACTTAGTTATATAGATACTACTATATGTATAGATATATGTATATATATATATGTATATAAATATATATAAATATATAAGTATATATATGTATATATATATGTATATAGTAGTGTATAAGTGAGAGTGTGTGTGTGTATGTGTCTGCAGAGAGAGTGAGAGAGTGTTGTGAGAGAGGGAGAGGGAGAGAGAGAGAGAGAGATCATCTGCTGGAGAAGAAGTGCGGGCGTTTAAGTCGTCCTGACGCTGCTGCCGTCGTCTGATGCCACGTGCAGGTGCAGGTGCGTAGACACGCTAAGAAGTGCGTGCACTAGGAGGGAGTAGGCGTGGGAGGAACCGCAGCACACCGTGCTACGCGAAGAGGCAAGCGCTGAAGCGGGCGAAGATGCGGGCGCATGCAGACGTGTGCAGGAGCGGAGAGAGACGCGGGCGTAGGCGTTGGAGCGGGTGCGGGGAGAGTTGTGGTCGCGGGCTAGGGCTGGTAGCGGCGCAGAGAAAGAGCGCCAGGTGACCGGATAAGTGAGAAACTTACCGGTCACTGCACTGTAGCCACAGTGTTCTGCTGACTAGCGTGAATAGTGGCTACAGTGCGTGCCTGGCTCACACGACCACCTGCGCCCAGTTCCGTGTGTGCGGGTGGTGTGGAGCGGTTGGTGCGCGCACTGAAGAGGCTGCGCCGGCTGCTGGCTTGTACGGAGAGGCTGGTGCAGGTGCGAAGAAGTGGGAGGCGAGGGCGGCCTGTAGGCGCGTGCTGGAGGGCTGCGCTGCTGCTGCCGCCTTGCTGCAGCTGCAACGGAGCTTCAGACCTTGAAGCCTGCGGCAATGGTGGAAGTGGCTAAACGTCGAAACAGAGAGAGAACCACCACACCCACCAGCTCTTTGATGAGTCGGGCGGTGGTTGGACTCACAGTTGTGGTTGTGCACCACTGTGAGCGGCTCCTGCCTGCAGAGTAGCTTCTCAGAAGTAGGAGAGGCTGCATATGGAGGGGAGAGGGGAGGAGACAGCCTGGAGAAGAAGCTGCTGTTTGTGTGGGTGGACCAGGTTCAGCTGCAAGGAAGAAGGCTAGGCTCTTTCTAGAGAGGAAGAAGGCATGCACAGCCATGCCCTTGCTATGCATGGCTGTGCATGGCTGGCATGGCTGTGCAGGGCAAGCCTGCAGTAGAGAATGGCGTGAAGACGATCAAGGCATGCCATGCAGCCGCGGAGAAGAAAGTCAAATAAAACAAAAAAATAAAAATAACGGTGGTGAATTTTGCAAGGCAACACTTGAGGAAAACATAAATTTCAAGACCATTTTATTCATTCTCCTCCCCTCCCAATTAAATGCATGCATGCGTGAATTTTCACAAATGCGACTATGTCTACCTAATATGCACTGGCAATGTTTGGAAATAGCACAAGATGGCATAATTATCAGTGTATTTTTGCTGTGCAATCAACGTCCGCGATATTCACCCCTCGTATTGCACTCATCACATTTACACAGATGAGGGGGTGAAACCTTCGAGACATCCTCAAAGAGGGCTAAACCCGAATATGCTAGAGGTTTTTAAGAAGGAGATCATCAAATGGCTGGATGCAGGTATTGTATACCCAATCTCTGACAGCCAATGGGTGAGTCCGATCCAGATAGTGCCCAAGAAAGCAGGACTCACCGTAGTAAAAAATGATAAAGGTGAATCCATCCCGACTCGCACTGCGACATCATGGCGGGTCTGCGTCGACTATAGGAAACTAAACATGGCTACCCAGAACAATCACTTTCCTTTGCCTTTCATTGATCAGATCTTGGAACAAGTAGTCGAACGTAGTTTCTTTTGCTTTCTGGATGGATACTCTAGGTATAATGAAGTAGCGATTAGCCTGAAAGATCAAGGCAAGACCACATTCACATGCCCCTTCGGAACATTCGCTTTCAAGTGGATGCCCTTTGGCTTCTACAACCCACCACCCACATTTCAGCGTTGTATGATGGCTATCTTCTCTGACATGATTGGGGACTATGTGGAGGTGTTCATGGATGACTTCTCCATTTTTGGAGATGATTTCTCATCTTATCTTGATAACCTCACCAAAATACTAAAATGATGTATTGAGGTAAACCTAGTACTATCCTGGGAGAAAAGCCATTTCATGGTGAGGAATGGCATATTACTAGGGCACAGGATCTCTAAAAATGGATTCGAGGTTGATCGAGCTAAATCTGAGATTATTTCCCACTTATCCCCCCTAGCTTAGCCAAAGCAGATCAGATCATTCTTGGGTCACGTCAGCTTCTATCAGAGATTTATATGTGATTTCTCAAAAATTGCACGACCTTTGACGACTCTCCTTGTTGCCGATGCCCCATTTGAATTCGACACCTTGTATCTTAGCGCCTTTGAGACTTTACGACGCGCTGTCACTGATTCCCTGATTCTCCAACCACCTGACTGGTCGCTTGATTTCGAGATGATGTGCAACGCTTCTGATTTTGCAGTCGGTGTTTTAGGCCAGCGTCGAGAAAAATAACCTTTTGTCATATACTATGCTAGCAAGATGCTGAATGAGGCTTAGTGCAATTATACTGTCACTAAAAAAGAACTGCTAGCAGTAGCATTCGGGTTCTAGAAATTCATATCTTATTTATTAGGGTCCAAAGTTATCATCTTCACTTACCACTTTGCCCTCCGGCATTTGTTGGCAAAGAAGGATGCCAAACCCCAGCTCATCAGATGGATCCTTCTATTGCAAGAATTTGATATTGAAATCCGAGACAAAATCGGAAAGCAGAATGTTGTGGTGGATCACCTATCCAGACTGGACCCAGCCCACATTCCTTATTCCCTACCTATCCACGACCAATTTTCAGATGAATCCCTTTCAGCAATTCACTCTGTCGATTTCCCCTGGTACGCGGATATCGCGAACTATCTTGTCGCAGGCAAGATTCCTACGAATCTATCCAAGGACCAGAAACTCAAATTTATTGCAGAGGCCAAATTCTACCACTTGGATGACCCAGTGCTCTTCTGCATTGGAGCAAATCAGATTTTTCGAAGATGCATCCCAGATTCTGAGATCCCCAGTGTGTTATCCTTTTGCCACAATGATGCTTCTAGTGGTCATTTCTCGGGACGGAAAACTGCTGCAAAAATTTTGCAGTCAGGATTTTTCTGGCCAACTATTTGCAGAGATACATGCAAATACACCCAGCACTGCAAACGATGCCAGTTGATCGGTTCTATGACCAGGAGAGACATGATGCCACTCTCGCCCATCATGGTTGTAGAAGTGTTCGACATCTGGGGAATCAATTTTATGGGCCCTTTTTCGAACTCGCATGGCTTCGAGTACATAGTACTAGCCATTGACTATGTCTCGAAGTGGGTCGAGGCCATCCCGGTGAGACAGGCTGATCATAAGACCATCATTTCTTTCGTATGGCAATACATCTTCACGAGATTTGGAATGCCCCATGCTTTGATTAGCGATAGGGGAAGCCACTTCATCCATGCCCACATTAGGTCATTATTAAAGAAATACGGGGTACATCAACGTATAGCCACCCCGTATCACCGCAGACCAATGGGTAGGCTAAAGTGTCTAACCGTCAGATCAAGTTGATTTTCCAGAAGACGGTTACACCAGACAGGAAGGACTGGTCCGATAAATTAGTTGATGCACTCTGGGCATATCGGATTGTGTAGAAGGCCCCACTCGGAATGTCACCATATCGTATGGTATATGGCAAGGCCTGTCACCTTCTTGTGGAGCTGGAACATTGCGCCTTTTAGGCAGTGCGAAAATGTAACCTTGACATCGATGCAGGAGGTCAAGAACGGAAACTCCAGCTCAGCGAATTAGAAGAGATCCGGTGGGAGGCCTATGAGAACGCATTGATATACAAGGACAAGGCCAAGGCCTTTCATGACCGCCACATTTGGAGGAAAGCATTCACGGCCAACAAGCAAGTCTGGTTGTTCAATTCACGATTAAAACTTTTCGCAGGGAAGCTCAAGTCCAAGTGGACTGGCCCATATGTTGTGATTCACCCATATCCTAATGGGGCAATCCAAATCAGGGACCCAAAATCTGGGCATATATCTACAATAAATAGCTAGCGCCTCAAGCCATTTTTGGCCTAGGAACCTCCTCCAACTGACGAGATCATTCACCTTTTTGAGGATGTGTGATTGAATTCTCACCCAGCTGGAGTAGTTAAACTCAGCAAGTATAGATAACATATCCCACATTCCACTATCATCTATATATAACCATTTTTACACAGCATATTTTTCTTTAAGCATATTTCCTTTTTGCATATTACATACTGTCAGGTTGGCCAATGCTGAATGTTAAACTTCAGGAAAAATTCCATGTGATCTCTACCCACTTACTCCCTACTGTATTTATTGACATTTATATTCATGCATGACGACATGCAAAAACTTAGGCATGCGGGGTAGATACAACAAAACTGAAAATTTTTATGCCAACACTTAAGAAAACCTCGAAGCAACATGTCAATTGTACTTTAGGACCCTAAATAAAAGAACAACCGACTCCACCTCCAATGCTCACATTGGAGCTAGAAATTGTCTGCAACAACCATTTCTGACTCACCCGCTCACCATTTGTTCTAAATTTTGGGTCAAGCTGAATGTAACCCAAAAGGGAAATTTCATGAAGTATGAATATAACAGGTTACTTGTTTATAGCATATATACATAGTGCATCCATGAATAAAATATTTATTAAGAGAATGCATTAAGGATTTTATCCTCTAGTTGATTCCTGTAATTTAGAATCTAGTATAATTTTTCACACACATGTAGAATTTGCAATGGATTCATAGTGAAGGCTGATAAACACCTTTAGTCTATTGAGAAGAAGCAGTGCCTCTTCTCCTGAACCCCTGGACAGTGTTTTGGGAGTCAGGCAGATTTTCTTCCAGAAATCCACCAAATAGTGTGAGATGAGAGTAGAGTGTACTGGTGCTCGAAGATTAGTGCAAGGAATCCAGAATCCTAGATAATTAGGTGATGATACTCAGAGATTAGGCATAGTTTTTGCTCTCGATTCTTGCGTACACATTTTGTGTGAAATTTTGAGAGCCACCAAATAAGGCACATACGCGGAGAGCGAGTTTTCATAAAACTAGGGCTAAGGTGGATGGTTATGACCATTCTTTACGGAATCCTCAGCTGAAGGAGGGTATTGATGTCAAGGTCAGAAATACACAGTCCTATTCATCTTTCTCGATGCCATGAGTAGGCACTTGCACCAAACAAGCCACCTAATGTCTCTTGAGTACCACCAATCTCTAATAATGTCTCCTCAATAAAGTTCATGAATGTGTGCTAGTTGTGTTGTGTTGAAAAAGAAAAAAAAAATTTACATAGGAAAAAAAAAGAAAAATAAAAAAAATGATGAAAAGAAAGAAAAATTAGAAAAAGAAGAAAAAAGAGTGTGAATATTTAGTGTTTATTTCAGTTGCATTGAGGCAATACCACCAAATAAAATTGAGATCCACCAAATAAGGCCTTAACTTATCTTTCTGTGTTTCTAACTGCCCAAACACTGGCGGAGGAATTTTGACTTAGTGTTAGCGTTATGGAACTCAGTTAAAGTGTTAATGCCAAGTGAGACCACCAAATACAGGTCATATGTGTGAATTTGGTGAGATTGTGAGCTCTAAGAAAAAGAAAGAAAAGAAAATAAAAAGAAAAAGTGAAAGAGAGAATGAATACAAAGGAACCAAAAGGGATCATAGTTTTTATTGTCTTTCTCTGAGTTGAGTTACGTAATAATTTGGGAATCTAGACTCTATAGTACTAATCTCTATGTAGCACCAGTCGAGAGTGAGCCACCAAATATATAATCTTTTCCCTCTAAGATTCTCTACCTAAGCTTAAAGCCAGGTGGAATTCATAGAATATCTTGAATACCGCGAGGGAAGAAAATTGGCCTATCCCGCTAGAATTTTTACTAAGGGTCAAGTACAGGCTTTAGAGGTGAATTAGTTTTTCACTCGAATCCGTTGCGAAAGCTACATAGCTGCACTTTCACGATTGTCTGGATTTCTAGAACATATGATGAAAACAAAAAGGAAAAAATCTTTAGTCATACCCTTAATAATAATCAGTCCCTTAGGGACCCTTGCTGTAAATAACTTAGTCTTGCATTTGCTAGGGACTAGCAAGATTTAGGCATAGGGGTATGATTGCTTAGCAATCATTGGTCTTAATTGACTTAAATTAGGCTAGGACTTAGCATAAGTTAGGGCAATTCATGCATGGATAAGCATTATTTGCATCTTTATTTCTTTCTTTTAGCTATGCATAAAATAATGCTATAATGTGCTGATTAGGTGCATTATGTCAATTGCACGTAATAAGCTGATCAGAAGGTAGATCTGAAGCTTGATCTAAAGCAGGAATTGAAGTCTTCCTTACTGGAATTGGATCTAATAGCCAAGACAGAACCTAGAATCCTTCCTGACTCTGATTAGACATCTAGAATTGAAGTCTCGACTTCTAATTTTTGAGTATAAGTCATCCAATATTTTTATTAGACGTCTAGAACTGCTCTCTAGTTCCGATTTTGAGATTCAAGCCTTGATCTTGGATCTCTAGCTCCCTAAACCCAATTCTGACCCACTAGGAACCTAAATTAAGGTACCCTAACCCTAGTACATCACCTATAGACCTCCTTAAGGACCTAACTAGGTCCTCACTAAACCTAATTGACTTTGATCTTTGTCAGTTACCATTGCCTAGCCAATTGGACTCATAGAGTCCAATTGAACTCAGATCTCAACCCACACAAGTCCAATTGGACACAGTGAGAGTCCAATTGACCTAATCCCAACCTAATTTAGTTATTTCACTCTCAATTAGGTTCACACTCATTCAATTAAACTTGTGTTAAGTTTAATTGCATTTCCCCTTAGCAATTAGGGTTTGCAACCCTAATTTCTGACCTACACCAACCCAAACCCCTTAGGACCTAACCTAGACCACTTAGCCACATAGGTCACGGCCACACACACACACACACACACACACACACACCCATCTAGAGTCCTCTAGACCCCTCTTCAAGGTGGCGCCACTCTTGGTTGCCAAAATTAGTAACCAAGAGTCATTCAATTTTTAGATCCACTTTTGGTGGATCTAAAAACTGCCTTGGCCGGCCACTCTTGAAGCCCTCTCTAGAGAGTTCCACACTTCTCTGGAGAGCTTCCCTTAGGTCTATAAAAGACCTAAGATGTGGCCATTTGCACCCATCCATTTTCTTGGCTTCATTCACTCTTGGTTCCATCTAGCTTAGCTACATTCCACCTCCACTCCACCTTCACGAGTTGCTTCACCATGGCCACCACCATCTCCACACCAAGATGTTGGATCACCCCCTCAACCTCTCTCCAAGGGCCAGCCTAAGCACCATTGGCCGGCCCTCCTTCTCTCAACCAACTCCAAGGCCATCGGAGCCCACCTCCGAATGCCTTTATTTCTGCTAGATTAATAGCTTAGTTCTTCATAGTTACACGCTTTTATTGCTGCTTGGTAGTGTAGCTCTTTATTCTCCCCCAATGATGCATGCAAAATCCTTCCATAGATTCATGTATGCGATCATTTTCTGTTAGTTAGATTAATGTTTTCAAGCTTTCCTCTATAAGCTTTCCACTAATTCCATGTTGCAAACACCCTCCTGAATGAATGAAAGAATTTTTTTATATATATATCTCTGTGTTGAGAATCACCATGAGCTTATTGATTGCAATATATTCTGTGTGATTGAACTTGCCTACTTTTAGTTACTATCTTTTGGCAACTAGCATGTCGTACATCAATACATAAATAGCCATAAACCGACATAAGATTTTAAGCAAGTAGAGCAAAAGAGATCGATTTCAAATTTGTATAAACGCCTCCCAGAGACGAATGACCGAGACTCAAGTCTCGTTATCTTTACAAAATCATCTTTTGATGAGCGTTTTAGTGCAACTATACTACGATTTCCGATGATTTCAAAATGCGCAAAAATGGGACTGTCACCTGCTACTACTGACAAACTTGTTATAGAATTGAAGGCCCTCCTTGATCATCTAAAATACATCCTTTTGGGTTCTAATCGCACGTTTCCTGCGATCATTAATTCTCGACTAACCTCTGATCAGGAAACACAATTGATTTCTGTCCATCAGCAGCATTGGAAAGCCATTTGTTGGACTCTCGATGACTTGACAGGCATCAGCCCTTCGTATTGCACACACCACATCTATACTGAAGAGGGCTCATGACCATCCCGTGAAATGTAGAGATGTCTAAATCTGAACCTGTAGGATGTCGCGAAAAAGGAGATCATTAAGTGGTTAGATGCTGGGATCATCTACCCAATCTTCGACAGTCATTGGGTGAGTCCGATCTAGGTTGTGCCTAAGAAGGTAGGGCTTATCGTGATTACGACTAAAATCAGAGAAACCATTCCGACCCATATTGAAAACTCATGGAGGGTCTGCATTGATTACCGAAGACTGAATGCCTCCACGAAAAAGGATCATTTCCCACTGCCATTTATTGATCAAATACTCGAGAAATTGGTGGGAGATCAATTCTTCTACTTCTTGGATGGGTACTCTAGTTATAATCAGGTGGCAATCCATCCTGAGGACCAAGAGAAGACTACCTTCACCTACCCCTATGGGACATACGCATTCCTCAGGATGCCTTTGGGGCTCTACAATGCACCCACCACCTTTCAGCGGTACATGCTTGCCATATTCTCTGATATGGTAGGTGATTACCGTGAAGTCTTCATGGATGACTTCTTGGTATTTGGGGAATCTTTTGATGATTGCCTCTTGCACTTGGTCCAAATCCTCAAGTGATGCATTGACGTGAATTTGGTTCTTTCCTGGGAAAAGAGCCATTTCATGGCTCCTGAGGGAATTGTCCTGGGACATCTTATCTCCGAAAATGGCATCCAGGTTGATCAGCCTAAGGTTAATTTGATTTCTAAACTACCTGTACCTAGCTTGGTAAAGGACATCAAATTGTTTCTTGGGCATGTCAATTTTTACTGCCGATTCATTTCTGATTTCTCAAAAATTGTGTGCCCCCTAACTAATCTCCTATCAAAAGATGTATCGTTTGAGATCACAAATGAGTGCATTCACGCATTTGAAAGCCTGTGTGACCGAGTTACCCAAGCACCAATACTGGAATCCCCTGATTGGTCTCTACCCTTTAAGATCATGTGCGATGCATCTGACTATGCAGTGGGTGCAGTACTTAGGTAGAAAATTGACAGGAAACCTGTGGTCATCTACTTCACCAGCAAGATACTTGACGAGGCTCAGCATAACTACACGGTTACTGAGAAAGAGCTGCTAGCTGTAGTATTTGGCTTGGAAATATTTAGATCATACCTTCTGGGTTTCTGTGCCATCATTTACTCGGATCACACTACAGTGAGGCACTTGCTTATGAAGAAGGATGTGAAATCTCGATTAATCCGCTGGACTTTGCTGTTGTAACAATTTGATCTCGAGATTCGCGACAAGGTAGGAAAGCAGAATGTGGTAGCTGGTTACTTATCCCACCTTCCTTCTTCTATCATTGACCCGTACGGTCCATTCATGGAGCATTTTCCAGATGAGCATCTATTGGCTATTCACGGTCTCCCCTGGTTTGTTGATATGGTAAACTACTTGGTTAAGGGGAAAGTCTCACCAAATTGGGCGATTTCCAGGCGAAACAAGCTGATTCCTGAGGCCAAGTACTATATTTCGGTGGAATCATATCTCTTCCACATTGGCAATGATCAAGTAATCCGAAGATGCATTCTTGACAATGAGGTCAATGACGAGATCTCATTCTGCCATGACTAGGCTTGCTGTAGCCATTTGTCTGGGCGAAAAATCACAGTGAGTATCCTCCAATGTGGGTTCTTCTAGCCTACAATGTTCAAAGATACTCAAACGTATTGTAGGGCATGTGCTCGTTGTCAAACCCTTGGCAACATGGGCCCATGGGATATGATGCCCTTGAACTCGATCTTTGTGTGTGAAATCTTTGACATATGGGGAATTGATTTCATGGGACCCTTTCCAGGATCTAATGTCTTCGAATAAATCTTACTCACTGTTGATTACGTCTAAAAATGGATCGAAGCCATCCAGACAAGAACTAGTGATCACAAAGTTGTTCTCCGATTCATTTAAGAGAACATCTTTTCTAGATTTGGGGTTCCTAAGGCTATCATCAATGATGGTAGGTCTCATTTCAACAATGTGCACTTCCAATCCCTGATAAAAAAGTACGGTGTGGCGCATCATCTCTCAACTCCTTACCACCCCCAGACTAATGGATTGGCTGAACTGTCAAATCGAGAGATCAAGAAGATCCTTCAGGTCATTATTCTACTTGGAAGGAAAGACTTGTCTATCGCCTTCTAAAATCTCTGTGGGCCTATAGGACCGCCCACAAGACCCAACTAGGCATGTCTCCCTTCAAATTAGTGTGCGATAAGGCATGTCACCTTCCCATAGAGATGGAGCACAAGGCCTATTGGGCAGTACGGAAGTGCAATCTGGATCTTATGAAGTCTGGAATACACCATTGGTTGCAAATGAGCGAGATTGAGGAACTACACAACGATGTGTATGAGAAGTCACGAATCTACAAAGAGTGGGTCAAAGCCTTCCATGATAGGCACATTATGCGAAAATCTTTTCATCCTGGTCAAAAAGTCCTACTCTTTGATGCCAAACTCAAACTCTTCCCAGGAAAACTTAGATCTAAATGGATTGGACCATTCTTGGTGAGACAAGTATTTGGAAATGGAGCTGTTGAAATTAGTGAGCTCAGCCATGATTTTGAACCTTTTATCATGAATGGTCAGAGGCTCAAATCGTTCATCGAAATCACTTACCCAAACTTGGCTATTGTCTCTTTTGATCTCCATTCTCCCTGAGCTTATTGGGCCCAGTTGATGGCGTTAAACTTAGTGCTTAATGGGAGGCAACCAATCATCTTTTTGAAAAACTCAAAATTCTTTTGACATAACTCTTTGTTGAACTCATATTGCACTTTAGGCTTCATCCATTAGAATAATCAACTCCACCTACGGTACATGTATCAGAGCTTGAAATCATCCGCAGTAGTCACCCCGACCTGTCCACCCACCCTTTAACCCTATTCTAATGTACGAACTACACTGAACTCAAACCCACCTAATTTACAATGAGGACATTACAAATCATAAGCATGGGGGAGTATTAAAGTGCAAATTGCCGTGAAAATCAAATCTCACAAAAGGATTTCGCTCAAAAAAGAAAAAGGGAGGTTGAGGAAAAAAGATTCACTTGAGAGAAAAATGAGAAAAAAGAGGGAGGAAAATTGAAAAGAAAAGAAAGGAGCAAAAAGATAAAGAAAAAATTTGAATCCCTTCAAAATAATATGGAACTTACCTAACTTCTAGGTTGGATCCAACGATGAATTAAGAGCTGGAAGGCTAAAACTTAAGGGATTAGTGGCGAATATCAACTTTAGGCCTCTTGGATTTGTTTTGAGATTTAAACACTCACGTACTTTTCAAGATCCAGATTAGTCCTCAAGAGGTTGAGGAGAATGCAAAGCTTGTGTATTAGGTCTAAGGCTTAGGGATTATTTGGCCCCGTTAACTGACCTCTGGCTTACAGGACTCAATAACTTAAGCACCCTAAATTACACACAGTCTGGTTCAATGCGCTTAAATATGAAATCATGCTAAAAAGCATTTATGCTGTTGTGAAAATGGTCCTAGGATCTAGATTAGGAGCGGCTCAAAAAAATAAGTTGATTTGGACGAGTTCTCGACGCGAAGAGGCGGGAAATTCCCCTTGAAGATGCATAATAACATATCGTCTCCTCGGTGCCTCCTTGGATATTTAAATATCCTACCGGGGGCACGTAAGCACCTTGTGTTGGTTCAGATGCCATGGGCGGCATTGTCATGAAATGTCGATTACTAAGGTCTGGATTTAGCTATAGAACACCATGGACGGCACTATCCCGAAGTGTCGAAAGCCAAGGTTTTGGGTGTTGCCATGGACAGTGCTATCTTGAAGCATCGATTGCTAGGGACCCTGCGAGGATTAATGGTGGGCACAAGGAATTCGATACAGAATGTGTTTAGGGCCAATACTAGGTTGAATCTAAGGAAAAATATAATGAAAAGAAAAAAAGAGAGAAAATTCTCCAAAAATGAAAAAAACTTCTATCTCTCTCTTAAAAATTTACTGGCAAACTAAACCTGGGCTAACCATGTTACAAGTATGGGTACTTTAACCACTGGGTCTAACGAACCTAAGGATAGTTCTTGTGTGCCTTAGAAACCTTCATGGCAGACTGAGGCAAAAACTAGTCAGGTCTGGATCTGGGCTGGTACTTGAGTACCTTTAGGCCTATTGTTGGTATTAAGATCTGATTCCTAGAGATGTAGTCTACTAGTGCATCCTGACAGTTACATCCGACCTAGATAACTAGTTCAATCCATAAGGTTTTGCTAAGGGACTAGTAAAAGCTAGGCATGGGGGTATGATGGGAACACCATCATGAGCCATAACTTACTCAATTTTGTCTGATAAAGTTGATAAAAGCTCCTACATAATCATCAGAGGGTCATAAATGTTGGTGCTAGAGCGCCACGATCATTTGTTTTGATGATAACAAAACAGATGTTATTTAACATTTACACTTGGAGTCTTAGATTTCAAGTCAATTGCAAATGTAGACGTGTTTAGACGGAATTCGACCTCGCATCCAGGATGGATTGGAGGAGCTTGATGGAGAATAGAGGGGATTCGCGAGGAGCGATAGATTGAAGATGGAAGGACAAGAAGAATAGGATAGAATTCCATTTTATTCCTTTCATATACTTTTGTCTTTATTTTCTTGCTCTTTATTTCCTTAGAAAATTATGTTAAATAGCCTCAAAGTACCCTAACATTAGTCCTAGGAACATCGGCACAACCCTAGGATACTTAGGTTTTCTGTAGAGAACTTAGAAAACCAATGTAGGGTTCAAACCGAGTTTCCAGACGTCTAATTCCAAAATCAGACGTCTGATAAAGTGTTTTAAGATGTCTGACTATTGATTCAGACGTCTGATAACATTTAGGCTGGAGAAGATAGTTCTGTCTGATGAAATCAGACATCCAGACCTTAGACCAGACGTCTTAGGAGACGTCTGATGACGTTGCCAGACGTCTAATTAGTGGACCGTTGGCTCTCTTAGCATACACTTAAGGATATGACCGTGAGAGCCTTATCAGACGTCCTTAAGCCCTTCCAAACATCTGATAATTGATCGTTTTGCCTCGACTGACCTGAAAATCTCTTCTCAGAGATTTTCTAGTCGTTGCAAATCCATTCCCACGAAAAAGTAGGTTTCCAGCCGTCCAGACATAGTGCCAGACATCCTGTATGTCGTCTGATGGACTTACACAAGAACCCTGTTTAGATCTCATTCAAGTCAGGAAGGAACCCGCACGAAATCAGACGTCTGACCTTGAAATTAGACGTCTTAAAGTGGTCTTCCAGACGTCTGATGCCAGAATCAAACGTCTGATAACCCTGTCAGTGCAATGATTGTTCCTGATTTCGGGTTGATTCACTTGGGCTTTGCACCCAATGGCTATGGAACCTTTCCTAAGCCTTCCAAAGCCTTCCTAAGGCCTCTATAAATAGAGGGGAACCTTTGCAACACAAACACACACCTAGCTACACATTTTCACACTCTTTTGTGTCCAAAAAAACTCTCTTGCTCTCCAAGCTCTAATTCTTCATCTTGAGAGCATCAAGCTTTGCGCACCTACTCTCCTGCCATAGTTCATGAGAGTGACGTACCGCCGTCATGTTGTTCATGCATCCGCGTCACCGACGCACTCCATTCAAAGGGGAGTTTCCTAATTCCTATAGAAGCTAGGTTTAAAATTACTTTGTTGGCTCTATAGGATTATTGTTCTTTTATCTTTGTTATTTGGTTGGGTATTCGCTTTGCGAATTCCCATCTCCTTCGAGGGACAAGATCCTTCTCGTGAAGAGAAGGGGTTGAGGAACGTACCCTCGCACTTGTAGCGTGGTTGTATTTGAGGTTGAATCACCCTCGTTTAAAGTGATTCGTTTAGTGGATTTTGATCAACTTGGTTGACCGGAAAATCCTAACTCGAAAGGGTTAGGTGGTGGTTTTCACTCGGTTTGGGTTTTCACCTAAAAATACTTATGTACTTGTGTGATTGTCTATTTTGTGAGATTGTTTATATTTATTTCCGTAATTATTACGTCACCCCCTCCTAGTAGGGAATTTCATTTGTTATCAGAGCAGGTTCTTGCGAGATCGGAGTAACACCCGGCAAGAAGATCATGGAGGGGAGCACATCCGCAATCCGAATCTCCAAGGGGCAGTCCATGTCCCGTCTGCCATTCTTCGACGGGAGCAACTACCCCTACTGGAAGCTGCGGATGAAGACTTGGCTTCAAGCCAATGACTTCACGATTTGGGCCAGGTGCGAGATGCCAATTGAGATCCCAGAAAAACCCGCGGGAGGCTACTCGCAACAACAAATTCGTGAACTCTCTTTGAACGCGAAGACCATGAACACCCTCTACTGCATGCTTAGCTCGGAGGAGTTCAATGAAATCTCGCAATACGCCACCGCATACGAGAGTTGGCACACACTTGAGGTAACTCACGAAGGTACCTCTAAGGTAAAAACCTCTAAAATTAATTTACTTTCTCAAGAATTTGAATCCTTTTCAACGAAATCTAACGAATCTTTAAGTGAGATGAACACTAGGTTCACTCTCATTGTAAATAATTTGAAAGCTTTAGGGAAGACTTTCATCAAGGGGGAGCTTCAAGGGAAGCTTCTTCATTCCCTTGGACCGGAATGGGAACAGAAAGTCACCACCATCGAGGAGGCAAACGAGGTGGAGGATCTCAACATGGAAGATCTCCTAGGCAATCTAATGGCCTACGAGACTAAGTTGAAGCAGAAGAAGAAGGATACACCGAAGCCTAAACCGAAGAAGACTCTCGCCTTCAGAGCCGCGTCGGATAGCGAGGTAAGTTCCGACGACGAAGACTTTAAAATTTTACTTAAAAAATTTTCCAAGTTTTGTAGGGAATTAAAGAAAGAGAAAAAGGAGAAGAAGGAAAGCCCGAGACGTTGCTACCACTGCAACGAGAAAGGGCACCTATGACCAGAGTGCCCTTTCTCAAAAAGGAGAAGAAGAAGGAAAAGGAAAAGAGATCTAAGAAGAAGGCGTTCCAAGCCACTTGGGACGATTCCAGCTCGGAGGAAGAAGAAGAAGAAAAGTCTGTAGAAGAAGAAACCGCTTGCTTCGGTTTCATGGCCAGAGGAAGTTACAGCGAAAGCGAAAGCGACTCAGACAACGAGATAAGTTACGACTTACAAGAAGCTTTTAATGAACTTTTTGAAGTTAGTAAAGCACTTAAGATAAAAAATAAAAGCATGAAAAAGAATCTTAGCTTTCTTAAATCTGAAAATGATAGGTTAGAAATAAAACTTAAGAATCTAGAAGCTTATCCTAAAAATGATAACCTATTATTAGAAAATCATAACCTCATCAATGAAAATAATAAATTGATTGAGGAAAATGTTAGTCTAAAAATAGAAATTTCTAATTTAAAGACTAAGATGGATATTATAGAAAAAGAAATCGCATGTCTTAGGGAAAACTCCAACAAATTAATCAATAAAGTAGATAATTTTTATAGCCCTAAGGTTGAGAAAGGATCTCCGTCAAGGAGACCTGCTAACAGATCCGGACCCAAGCCCACTTGGATACCGAAGGAAGATTTGGAATCTTGTTTTGTAGGTTTTAGGGATGACTACAACACAAAGGACTGGACCTACAAGCTCAAAGCTGGTCAACTCAAGTTGGGAGAACCAAGGAGTAGACCAAGGAGGAGAAAAAGAAGACCGACGACACGGCGAACAAACGATGGACCCGCAGCATGTCGATCACCAGACTGGAGACCGGCGTCGATGCCCAGGCCTCCAAGCTACAGATGGGAGCCCCATTCGATGTGGCATCCACCACCACCATTCGGGCCATTTTATTGGCCATGGTAGGTGAGGAAAAAACCATTTACCCTATCTTTTTATCATAAGCATTTAGATAGGGGGAGCAAAAAATTATAAGCTAGTTATCAATTTTTAAGGGGGAGATATAAGGTAGCTAAATTTCCTTTAGAAAGGGGAGAAAAATAATAGCTATCTTGTTATTATAAAAAAAAGGAGGGCATTACCTTTGTTAAAAGAAATTTATAGAAGAGCATGTTTTAAGGGGGAGTTATAGGAAATCAATTAAACCTTTTTGATAATGTCAAAAAGGGGGAGGATTTTTTGCATTTTTATTTATGGCTTTGTCATCATCAAAAAGGAGGAGACTGTTGGTGCTAGAGCACCATGATCATTTGTTTTGATGATAACAAAACACATGTTATTTAACATTTGCACTTGGAGTCTTAGATTTCGGGTCAATTGCAAATGTAGACGTGTTTAGATGGAATTCGACCTCGCATCCAGGATGGATTGGAGGAGCTTGATGGAGAACAGAGGGGATTCGCGAGGAGCGATAGATTGAAGATGGAAGGACAAGAAGAATAGGATAGAATTCCATTTTATTCCTTTCATGTACTTTTGTCTTTATTTTCTTGCTCTTTATTTCTTTAGAAAATTATGTTAAAGAGCCTGAAAGTACCCTAACAGTAGTCCTAGGAACACCGGCACAACCCTAGGATACTTAGGTTTTCTGTAGAGAACTTAGAAAACCAATGTAGGGTTCAAACAGAGTTTCCAGACGTCTAATTCCAAAATCAGATGTTTGATAAAGTGTTTTAAGACGTCTGACTGTTGTTTCAGACGTCTGATAACATTTAGGCTGGAGAAGTTAGTTCTGTCTGATGAAATCAGGCATCCAGACCTTAGACCAGACGTCTTAGGAGACGTCTGATGACTTTTCCAGACATCCAGTTAGTTGACCGTTGGCTCTCTTAGCATACACTTAAGGATATGACCGTTAGAGCCTTATCAGACGTCCTTAAGCCCTTCCAGACGTCTGATAATTGACTGTTTTTCCTCGACTGACCCGAAAATCTCTTCTCAGAGATTTTCTAGCCGTTGTAAATCCATTCCCACGAAAAAGTAGGTTTCCAAACGTCCAGACATAGTGTCAGACGTCCTGTATGTCTTCTGATGGACTTGCATAAGAACCCTGTTTAGATCTGATTCAAGTCAGAAAGGAACTCGCACGAAATCAGACGTCTGACCTTGAAATCAGACGTCTTAAAGTGGTCTTCCGGACGTCTGATGCCAGAATCAGACGTCTGGTAACCCTGTCAGTGCAATGATTGTTCCTGATTTCGGGTTGATTCACTTGGGCTTTGTACCCAACGGCTATGGAACCTTTCCTAAGCTTTCCAAAGCCTTCTTAACTCCTCTATAAATAGAGGAGAACCTTTGCAACACAAACACACACCTAGAAACACAAGACACACCTAGCTACACACTTTCACACTCTTTTGTGTCCAAAAAAACTCTCTTGCTCTCCAAGTTCTAATTCTTCATCTTGAGAGCATCAAGCTTTGCGCACCCGCTCTCCCGCCATAGTTCACGAGAGCGACGTAGCGCCGTCGTGTTATTCACGCATCTGCATTGCCGATGCACTCCTTTCAAAGGGGAGTTTCCTAATTCCTATAGAAGCTAGGTTTAAAATTACTTTGTTAGCTCTATAGAATTATTGTTCTTTTATCTTTGTTATTTGGTTGGGTATTCGCTTTGCGAATTCCCGTCTCCTTCGAGGGACAAAATCCTTCTCGTGAAGAGAAGGGGTTGAGGAATGCTACCCTCGCACTTGTAGCGTGGTTGTATTTGAGGTTGAATCACCCTCGTTTAAAGTGATTCGTTTAGTGGATTTTGATCAACTTGGTTGATCAGAAAATCCTAACTCGAAAGGGTTAGGTGGTGGTTTTCACCCCAGTTTGGGTTTCCACCTAAAAATACTTATGTACTTGTGTGATTGTCTATTTTGTGAGATTGTTTATATTTATTTCCGCAATTATTACGTCACCCCCTCCTAGTAGGGAATTTCAATAAAAGCATAATGTTCTGTTTTGAGAAGAAGATATGAAACCAGGGTTATTTCTACAATTTTAACAACATTTTAATACTGCAATATAACCATGGGGTATTCTAAGGGCTAATTGAAGGTCAAATGGTCAGAAATGTCTTAAAAGTGGGTCCATGTAGAAAGAAATGGGTTTTCACGCATTTTGAGAATTAATGGACATTTGAAACCCTAAAAACAGACCTGCTTAATTAACTGAGTTTCTAGTCAACATAAAATTCACCTAAGCCTTATAAAGATCATATAAAATATTTTATAAGGTTTGGTACCTTTGATTTAACCATTGGAACCCATTTTGACCTAAAATAGGGTCTTAGATAGACAGTCACCCAAATTTGAGTTTTTACGTAAATTTACTAGTCAAACTTGGTCAGAACCAAAATATGACTTTACCATTAGATTCCTTAGGTCCAAATTAGGTTTTTACAAAAATTTACGTCCAACCAAAGTATATCTTGACCTAGTTTGCATTTTAGTCCTCTCAACTTATTTTCTATCTTATAGCCCCTCAAGTTTCAAAAAATTTATGAAATGACCCCTAGGTTTATCTTCATTCTTTGCAGTTGGGTCCCTGCCACCATGGTAGGTGTGAACCCAAAGGGGCTGACCTTTAATCAAGGATTCCTTCCAGATTTCTTGGTCAATCTCTTCCAAATTTAGAAGGGAGACTCCTAAGGAGATCCTCTTCATTTTAGATTGCATCTCGACCTCTCATTCTTGTCCAAAAACTCGTGCGAATTCTTGAAATCTCCTAAACCTATACCATGAAATCCGACCTCTCCAAGCTTGTTTCCAAGCTTAGAGACTTGCCTAGTGGCCTATAAAAGACCCTCATGGACAACCTCACCTCCATAGTAAGTGTTGGCCTCAGAAAAGCCCTCTTCCTCCTTCTCTGGCCACCTCCGCACCTTGCTCTGGTGACCTTCTCTGCTGTCCTCGTTTGATCGTCCAACAGTCAAATTGGGCATCCTATTGCTTTTCTCTCCTCGTTGCGTGCCTCTTCAGTCAAAGAGAGGGCATTTCCCTCCCTCTTTCCTCGTCATCATCTCACCACCCGTTTTATCTTCCTCGACTCCGATTGACCAACACTGGAGCTCTCCGCCTCTCTACTTCATCCCTAAGTCCCTCTATTGCTTTCTCTCCCTCTCTACAATATTCGCTATCACTCACACTCCAACTCGACAACCGCACTGCCCTCCTGCACTTCATCTTCTTCACGATCGACTGAACTTTGATGAGCTCGCCCAGCCTCCATAGACCACCAATCCACCTCGCGCCAACTCGACAAGCTTCGCAACTCCACGCTCAACTAAACCCCTCAAGAAATTGAGGTGTTCATGCACTCAAACACCCCCTCGGGCACAACACTTTATGCCCACCTCCTCTGAGCTTGCCCAACCTCATCACTCACATGCACCACCACGACCATTATCACGTTCGCTAACCTCAGGTGAACCTTTTGAGCATACTAATTGGGGCATTTAGCCCATATTTCCTATTTCAGGTACTCGGTCGAACGATCGTCGCCACCTCCACATTCTCTGCCCCGTTCGCAACATTTAAAGCATGTTCCTCAGCGCTCTCTACTCCAGACACTGCGGAAGACCTTCAGGAAGCTCTCCAGACTTTCAATCGAAGACATTAGCACCTACAGCTACCTTGATTCCATGCTCACATCACCTACCGCTATGCGAAGCGACGAAGCTGGTGGGATAGTCCCACCTCAAAAAATCACTGAAGCAACCATGCAGGATAAATTGATTTTTAGCTCCTAACCCCTTTCCCAAGACATGGGGGTTCAGTCCCACGCACACCCAACGCATGCCTCGCCTGTGGTCACACCATGCGGGTCTGGCTAGATCTGGTTACCCACCTATTTACCCGATTAGAGATCTGATTGAGCAGGTTTCTGAGAGAAGAGAAGAAAGAGAGAGAAGGGGTTTTTTCCCTCAGCTATGCCCTCTCTACACTTAGTCACTAGGAGGTCCTTCATGCCTCTGTGCTGTTCCTCTCCTTGAGGCTTGAAGAGAAGAATAGAGGACCTTGAGCCTCTGCTGGTTAAGGCATCTGAGCACCTTATTTGTCATCTAATTTTGCTGGTTCTGTGCTCCTATGGCTATATTGGTTGCTTACTGACGTGGAATAATTGGTTGATCATTGCTGTTCAGTTATTTGAGAATTATTGTGAACATAATTAGAGGGGTAATTGGTGATTTCAATCACCATTTTGCCCCATTTTCTTGCTCCTTAACATTGATTTTCATATATATATATATATATCATTCGTACTTGCTCATATTTGTTGTGATATTGTGATCTTTGAGCTTAATTGCAACACTTGCTCCCTATGTTCGACCTTGAATTACATTCAAGTTATAAATTTTATTTGCTTTTGAGTGATTTTGACCTATATTACAATGCATCTTTTAAAACATCGATTTCATGCTTAAACATTTTTTCCCATGTTAATTTGTAAGAACTGTTATTCTAGCTTTTTTAGGAAGTACCTGCGTAAGACTAACGCAAGAACTATTAGAAATGGGGTAGATGATATCAGCATCAAGACACTTTATTATCTCCTTTTTTACCACCTCCTACATATTAGGGTTCAGGCAACTTTGTGGTTGGCGGGAGGGGTGAGAGTCATCGTCAAGGTATATTCTATGAGTGCAATAGGATAGATTGATACCCTTAAGGTTAGAAAGGGTCCAACCAATAGATTTTCTATTTTTGCCAAGAACCTGGAGAAGATTTTCCTCTTGTGCCCCAGTAAGTCTAGAATTGATAATTAGGAGCATGGTCTGATTCAGTCTAAGGAAAACATATTTAAGGGAGTCGGGTAAGGGTTTTAACTTGAGTTGGGGGCCCAGCTCTAAAATGATTTCTATTTTATGGTAAAATGGTGAAGTGAGAGAGAAGGAGTTAGGTGAAGAGTCAAGTGGAGATGGTGTGGTTAGGGTGGGATGTGGGTTAAATCAGAAGATTGTTTAGGAACTGTATTAACTGCAAAGCAAGAACCCATGTGTGAAATTTGCATTGTTTCCTCCACTAAATTTTCTATCTCAGAATCTGAGTCATCAAAGAAATCTGGTTCTTGGAATCTCCCAGAAGCTTGAAAGATATCTAGGGTAATAGATTCACCACCGCACATGATTTTCATCTTTCCAGAATCACAATCAATGTTGGCTTTGATGGTGGCTAAGAATGATCTTCAAAGAATTATGGGGGCATTCTTCAGTGCTTCCGGTACCTCGATGTCCAAGACCAAAAAGTCTATGGCAAATATACAATTTTGGACCTAGACAATGACATCCTCAATAATCCCCTCTGGTTTAATTGTAGGTCGATCAGCTAATTGAAGTGTTACCTCAAAAAGCTTTAATTCATCGATCTTGAATTCTTCAAAAACAACAGTGGGGATGAGATTAATTGAGGCACCAAGATCCAATAAGGCGTAATCAAATGAAGTGTCATTAATGACCACTTGAATCAGGGGGCACTTGGATCTTTCCTTTTCAGAGGTAGTTTGCTCTGCACAACCAACCTCATTGTCTCTGGGAGAATCACCTTTCCTATGTTTCTCGGCTGCCTTTTGGGAGTACATAAATCCTTTGAGAATTTGGCATAGGCAGGGATATATTTTATGGCATCAACGACAGGGATGTTTATTTCTATTTTCCAACAAAGATCCATCAATTCCTTATTAGTGGGCTCAAATTTCTTTTTCATGTTGTTGGTAGAGTGAAGGGCACATGGGAAAGGTATGGAATTTTCCTATTTTGCAATTGTGGGTTCTTGAATGGGGTTAGAGGAGGGAGAAGAGTTGATTTGCTTTTCTTTGAAGTGGGTTTCTTGAGCAGGCAAGGGATCATGAGTAGTTTTTCATTCCTTAGAGTAATAACATTTGTAGTGTGGTTATTTCTAGGTGGAGGATGGGAGGTTTGGTTTTGATTAAAACCTGGCGGATGCTAGGGTCATAGGTAAATAGGTTGATTGGGATATCCACCTTGATATTGGTTTCGTTGATTATTTGGGTTAGGATGGGTTGGGATGGTAGGTTGCTAGTGTTGGAGGGGCTTTTCAAGAGTTTTTAGTGTTTCATCGTAGTAAAAATCTCCTAAATAGCTCTCTCAACAAATGCAATTTATAACTCAAATATCTAAAATGAAGTCTGAGGTCGAACACAAGGTGCAAGTATTGTAATTCACACGCTAATCAAGATGAATATATAAATGAGCACAATGAATGAAGCATAATAAAGATGTTTCAATGAATAACAATCTACTCAAATGATATTCAATAATAAACAAGTGTATTTCAAGAGTTCAATATAATAAAAAGAGATCAAGATAAAATAATGGTAATTTGAATCACCAATTATTAGCCCTAATCAGACAAGTATATCAAATATTTCAATTAAACCAAATAACCTAACAGTAATCAGATGTCTGGCTCTTAAGTCAGTTGACTTAAATGTTGCCTGCTACGGTGCTGTATAGAGAACCTTCTTCTTGTCCTGCTCTGCTCTCTTTCTCTTCTTCTTCTTTCTTTCATGAACAAGGGTCTTCTCCTGTTCTCCCTCTCTTCATAGCTAGTACCTTCTTTTCCTTTCACAAGTCTTATCTCTTCTTCTCAGCCTTCCCTCTTCACACACAAGGGGAGCCAAGGCTTCTCAATGACTAAGTGTTGAGCATCTGCATAGAGGAGTAAAACCCTCCCCTCCCCCGCTCTCTCTCTTTCTTTCTCTTCTTTCTCTCAAAGAACCAAGCTTATTAGGTAATCGGGCATACACAGTAACCGGGTCCAGGGCTACTGGCAGTGGGTAGTAGCTGAGGAGTGATAGTAGGTAGGTCAGGAATGTGCGGGTGAAGCAGGGACCTCACCCCCAAGTGTCTGAGGTGATAAGGCAATATGAGAAAAATAATTTATGTGGCTGCAGTGGCTCTTCTCCCACCAATGTGAGTGAGAATGACGTGCGAAGGTGGGTTGGTTGACGGGGAGTGTGAGTGGACGAAAGGATGAAATAGGAGAGGGGTTTTGTTCGTGGTGGAACGACGGAGGTGTAGGAAGTGTTGGCGAGGCATTTGGAGTTGTGTAGCATGCGAAGGACCTCACCAGAGGTGCGGCTGGAGGTGAAGACGAAGGTGGATGGATGTTAGGTTGAGGGTTGATTTTGGGGTTTTTAAGGGATAAAAAGAAAGTGAGGTGAGAGGGAAACCTAACTAAGCTAATCTAATTAGAAGAAAAGGGAAGATCCACACCGATTTTGGCAGGTCAGCAATGGAGAAGATGAAATGTTCAATGCGGGACAATGAGGAAGAAGGAGGTCTGGAAGCCTTCTCTTTGGCTAGCGAGAGGCAGAGGAAGGTGAGAAAGATGATGGGCCACTTGCTTTGACCATATAACGCCTGGAAGGAGGTCAAAGAAAATCACCAGAGCTAGGTTGGAGAGGGATCGAAGGTAGGGATTTGAAGAGGTTTTTGGCCCCAAACTTTGCTAAGGAGGTAAGGAAATGAATGAGGGATCTTTTTATAGGCCTTAGGGGTGTTTCAAGCTTGAGAAATTTGCACACAAAATAGTACCCGAATCATTCATACGTTCACATGAGAGATTGGAAAAGACTTAGGGTCCAAGGCTGGATACATTTGGAAGAGAATTCCTAAAGGAATCTCTATTTCAAATTTGGGATTGATTGATTGAGAATACAGTGAGAAAATCTTGTTTGAATCTCAACGGTGAGCTGCAGCCATTCCTAATGGTAGTAGAGACCTAGATGTGAAGGTGATGGCAAAGTTAGGGGGGTTTTTGCAATATATTTTGAAAGCTAAGGGGCCATTTGAGAGAAGAAGAATCAGATTGGACTAAAACGCAAACTAGGTCAAGATGATCTCTAATTAGGCCCAAATTTTGGTACAAACCTAATTTATACCAAAGGAATCTGATGCCGAAGTCAGATTTGGGTTCTGATCATATTTGACTAGGTAATTTGCGTAGAAACTCAAATTAGGGTAACTACCTATCTGAGACACTATTTTAGGTCAAAATGGGTTCCAATGGTCAAATCAAAGATACTAAAACTTATAGAATATTTTTCTATGTTTTTTACAAGGTTTGGGTGAATTTTATCTTGACTAGAACCTCAGTTAATTAAGTGTAACCTTTGTTAGGGATTCAGATGTTTGTTAATTCTTGAAATGCATGAAAACCCATTTTGTTCTGCATGAACCTGCTTATTAGATATTAATAATTATTTGACCTTTAATTAACCCCTGGAAAAACCTGTGGTTGCTCTGCATTCATGATATGATGTTAAAATTATAGTTATTACCTTAGTTTAAAGCATTTCTATCAGAATGAATATGCAGTGAGTTATGGCTCTTTAGCGATTATGTAGGAGCATTTATCAATGTATTATGACCAATTAATACTAGATATGGCTGATGATGACATTATCATCATACTCCCATGCCTAACTTTTGCTATTCCCTTAGCAAAATCTTATGAAAAGAACTAGAGTTCTAGGCCATGCTTTGAAGTTCAGAGTCCTGATTTTATTCTTCTCTTTTAAAAATTAGGTTAGAATGCTAATAGTAGGCCTAGAGGTATTCAAATACCAATCAAGATCCAGACCTAACCATATTTAGCCTCAGTCTGCCGCGAGGTTTCTAAGGCCAACAAAAGCTATCCTAAGGTTCGTTGAACCCAATGGTTAAAGCACTCATACTTAAACATGGTTAGTCCAGGTTTAGTTTGTAGTGTGTTATTGTAAGAGAGAGAGAGAAGAATTTATGCATTTTTGGAGAGCTTTCTCTCTTTTTCTTAATTATTTCTAGCTTCGAATTGGCTCAAAAACATGATCTGTATCGGATTTCTAGTCCCTACCATCAATCATCACAGGGTCCCTGGCAATCAATGCTTTGAGATAGCATCACCCATGGCAACCCGCACAACCCTGGATTTCGACACTTCGAGATAGTGCTGCCCATGGCATTCTGTAGCTAAATTCAGGCCCTGGCAATCGACATTTCATGATAATGTCGCCCAAAGCACCTGAATCAACACAAGGTGCTTACATGCTGCTGGTAGGATATTTAAATATCTTAGGAGACAAGCACCAAGGAGACGGTATGTTGTTGTCCATCTTCAAGGGAAACTTTCTGGCACTCCGCGCCGGAAACTCATCCAAATCAACTTGTGTTTATAAAACACTCCTAATCTAGGTAACCTTTTCAGAATAGAATAAATGCTTTTGCATGATTTTGATTGTTAAGTGCACTAAACCAAAGTTGTGTGTGGATTAGGGTACTTAGGTTACCGAGTCCCGCAAACCAGAGGTTAGCTAATGCGGTCGAATATTCCCTATGCCTTAGACATAATACATAAGCTTCTCATTTTCCTCAACCACTTGAGGACTATCCGAATATTAATGGATACGTGAATTTTTAAGCCTAAAAATAAGCCCAAGAGGCCTAAGATCAGCACTCATGCTAATCTCTGTTCCTATGTTATTTCAGGGCTTAATTTTTTTTCTTTTGATTTCATCTAAAACTTTAAGTAGATTCCACAATCATTTACTAAGACTAACACTTTTTGTTTCAAATTGTGGCTCCTTACTGATATTTAAATCACCTCCCCTTTTCCTCTTCAAGAATGATATGCAATTATCATTCAAAATTTCCTCCCCTTTCTCCATTTTTTGTTCTTTTATAATTTTTTATTTTTTTTGGTTTTTTGAATATGTATTTTTTTTGTGAGAACCCTTAAAAGAATTGAATTTTTATGTGTTTGCACTTTAACATCCCCCATGCCTAAGTTTTTCAATGTACTCATTGTAAATCGGAGGGTATGAAATTAGTTGGGTTCATGGGTTAGAACAGGGTAAAAAGGGTGGGTGAATGGGTCGGGATGACTGTTGCAAACGATTTCAAGCTTTGGTACGAATACCAAAGGTGGAATTGACTATTCTAACTTTAAACTCAAAAGTGCAATGGAGTGTAGCTCAAAAGGATAATCAGAAGGATATTGGGTTTCTGGAATGACAGGTTGCCACCCATTAAGTGCTAAATTCAATGCCTTCAGCTGATTAGAAGGTGGTCATGGAGGAGTGGTCAAATCGAAAGAATTATGTAAAACAAGCACCTTGATCAAAAGCTTGGTTGGTCAAACCAGGTGCTTGTTCAGATCAACAGGTTGATGATGCAGCCCAAACCCATCAGTCTGGTGAGTTAATGGATATGAATCAAGAGATGTAGATCCCACCAGATCTTTTGAGTTTTAAATAGATGTGGTAGTGAGAATCTGGGGTTTGGCTGAGTCAATTCAACCTGGCCAGAGTAGGGATCCTCAAAAGAAATGCATCTGTAGAGGATGGAGAACCTTACAAGAGTGATCAGAGAAGGGTAGGATGTGATTTGCATTATGATTGATGTCTGAATTTCGATCAAAAGATAGAAAAGAATCATGTGCGACCAGATGATAGAGAGGAGAAACAGAGTAGAAATTGATTCCAGTGGTAGGTTAGGGTTGGGAATAGATTCGCGAAGGTTTTGTATGTGCTGTAGAAGAGGTGGCTTCCTTGAGAACTATGTGGGTTGAGGGCTCCTCTAGAAAGGTTTCAAAAGTAGGTTCATCTATAGAGTCTGCATAATGCCCATCAAAATCAAAGGTAAATGCTTGAAGGGTGCTTGTTGTAGCGGAAGATCTACGCAAAAAGGATTGGATTTTGAAAAACCCGTCGTCATACTATGATTCACGAAGAAATCTGTCAACAGATAAATTTATATCGAAACTCTAAGAATTACTGGTCAAACATAGGGAGGCGGACATTTGATTGAAAATTGCATTTATTTAATTGTGAAGAAGTAGATTAGCTAATCAAATTGAATCTAAACTATCTACTTAAAGAATAAAGAATAGAAGACAAAGAGAAAATATTACCAATAAAGAGAAAATAGAGATAGAATAAACATGGATTTCATTACCACAAGTTGATGTTCATTACAATTACAACTACTCAATACATTAGAAAGTAGGAAATCTACACTAGAAAGTGGGAAATCTATACTAGAAAGGAGTAAAAGGGAAGATAGAGAAGTTATCCTCCTCGACGAATGCTTGGAGGACGAGTCGGATGGGGTGACACCTGGATGATGGAGGATGAAGACGGAAGATGGAGAATGGAGCAGGAAGAATCGGGGGTGAGGCAGGGCGTCGTTGTCGTCGCAGGATCCACTTCCCGAATGGAGTGAGAGGACAACCACGGGATGCTCCATGAAGGAGGGAGAAGGTGGAAAAATTCTAATTTTAACTCTAATGGAGCATCCCAGGTTTGGGACAAGATCTTAAAGCTTTGGAGGGGGTGAGAGAAGAGAGGAAGGGATGAAGAATAAGTGGAGGTCATAGGGTTATATATAGTTGTAGAGGTTGGGGGAAATTAGAGCTTTTCATACGTAAAACATTAATTCAAGGCCTTTAATGATGGATTTATCCATCACTAAAGTCCTGAACGTGGGCTGAAGATCTGCGTGCATGCTCGCCTCTTCCTCTCCGCTGTTCTAAATGCATGTGCACGTCCTTAGATTTTTGGCCATCCAATCGCAAGATCGGATGGCTTAGGATTCGCTGTGCTTGATCTCCTTCAATGCCTGTTAGGAGGCAACGCGGCCTCCTTCATTGTCATTGGATCGAATATCAACGGCTTAAGACGAATGCTCGCCCACCTTCACAAGAGCGCATCTGATGGCTCATTCGCACTCCTCACATCTGGGTGCGCCATGTCGCCTGCATTCGCACCGTCCGCTTGCCATCCAATGGCCTGATTTAGCCTCTCCCCGCTCGCGCCTGATTTGAGGCGCAACAGGGATCGAACCCGCACCTCGCTCTAGCGAAAGAGCTCTCGACCGCTGCACTGCGGCTGCCGCCTTATCGCGCTTCTATTTTAAGCACGTGCGCCCGTGGCCGTTGGATCAAGATCCAATGGCCTAGATCTTACCTCGCCCGCGCCTTCAGAGGTTGAGAAGCGGTGCTGTGGTTAGGTGATTGTGATGGCGTCACATGGCGCCAACATGGCCATCCATCTTCTGTGAGTTGCAGATGGTGCCACAGATGTCGGATTGGATCGATTTTCACGTTGTTAGGCTACGATCGTCGATCTGAACCCATCCGTGCGATCAGATTTGTCATATGAAGTGTGGATTTACACCATCTTGGCCCTTGATCTCTGACCTTCCTCGAATAAATCTGATGCTATGAAAGTCCTATCAGGGCAATCTTGGAGTCGTTAAACTCCAATCGTCACCCTGATTAGCTCCGTATGGTTGGATCTTCGATCTGAGGCCCCGAATGAATATCGCCCTGTTAGCTGACCAAAAGAAAGGGAAAATTAACCTAAAATTTACATAACCTAACCTAAATGCAAGATGATGCATGTTATGTAATATTTATAATGTTGGATGCAACTCTACACCAAAGAACGAGTAAAAATAGATAGGTTTTTGTGATATAAATGTATTTACATCATACCCCCATGCCTATCTTTTGCTAGTCCCTAGCAAAACTACATGCTATTAATAAGAGAATTAGGTCAGATTTCTTGGGCAATAGTTATTTTTCAATGCTTATGAATTTCAACTTTTACCTAAACTACAGAGACACGACAGCACCCAGGTGTCTGCAAAAACGCAGAATGCCTCAAGCCCTTGCCTTATTCAATGAAAGATCTTTTTCTTCTTTTCTTCTTTTCTAATTTTTCTGGATATTTGAGTTTAGGGTTTCAGAGTAGCTTTCTTCGGCCACTCAACCCACCTAAGACTCGAAGAGAACCCTAAGTTCTAAGTATCTTTATGTGAAATGTGATAGACTCACTGATCGACAATTAGAAGGGACTTCAGGTTTCTACGCCCCTAAGTGACCTTGAAAAGAAATTATGCCTAAAGGTGTATCTATTCGACCGATAGATTTCTCTCTACTTTTATTTTTATGGGGTCAGCATAAGGGCGAACCCAATATATATCTCCCTGGCTTATTCTACTTCTCCGCTTCTGCCTAAGTGTTTTGGAATTTAACGTGCATTTCTTGAGCTGGGTTCTGGATAACCTACCAATGGGTTGTTACCAATGATAACTTGCTAACCATACTCGTGTGGTGAAGTGTGGCTTATTTCTTTTTCTTTTCTTTTCTCCTTTTCTATTATTTTTTTTCTTTTCTTTTCTTTTTGAATATTTTTCTTTTCTCTCTTCTTTCTTTAAGTAGGTGGCTTCCCTGATTTAAGATTTACCTAAAGGCAGCAGGAAAAGAATGGTCATGTGACTGGGCTCTGGACAACCTATATATGGGTTGTTACCCATGATAACTTGCCAGCCATAACACCCTAGAAAGTTCATTATCTACCTAATTTCCATAAAAATCACTGAAAAATGAGTCAGTGCAAATGGTGTATAGATGCTTAGACTTATAATCCCCTCAAATTAGAGGGTGGGTTGATAAGTCTTGTACTTATCATCACAACTTATTTAACCAATTAAATTATGAATTTAGAATGGCAAGGACTTAAGAAACAAGTCCACATTTTAGTGGATACCCAGGCAGATTGAGCCCGAAGACCTGAAGGGTCTAAGTGTTCAAATCATACAGTCTTATTCTCTAAGATTGAAAATTTTATAAAGCCCAAGTTCTCTTTCCAAATTTTTTTTAATAAATGAAAAAACAAAAAGAATCTACAGAGTTGACAAAATAATTCAGAGATGAATATCCACCCCCCTTGCTTATGTAATGCAATGTCCTCATTATATTAAAAAGACATGAAATAGAGTGGAGTAGAGTGGAAAGCACTTGAATTACGTGAATAACAGGTCCACTACGAGATGAAAAGAAACTATCTACATGTTGAATTTAGTGCCTTCAGCTAGGCACGCTATATAAAGCTGAAGAAATAAAGAATTCACAGGTGTAGGTCATCATCAGAATAAGAAAATCTAACTTTGGACCTGCCAGGAGAAGATGTCCACAGATGTGGACCAGATTATAACGCAGACCCATACCACTTGGTCAAGTATATCTAAGGTTCTGGATAAAAATTATCCAAATCTGAGGTCAGCATGCAAGTGGGGCCGAGCCTACGATTTGTGAGGATGCAACCCAGGTCCAAAGAGTCAGATAATAGAGAAATCAAGCTCAAAAGGATAATCTATGAATGTTTCCTTGCGTTGGACATCCTCTAAGAAGATGTCATAAGGGTCATGGTTTTAGACAAATTGGAACCCTTAGACTCAGTCTTTTGCTTCCTCCAGAATTGACTTCCCATATCATCATTTCCCACTTTCTATCCTCCGCAATCAGGATTTCAAATTCTGAGACCTCCTGCATATTAATCACCCCGTCTGAATTTTCCATGTCTAAAAGATGTGACTGAATTAGAATGGACTTGGGTTTAGTGATTTCAAAATCAAAATCGTCATTAAACTCTATAGGGTGTGATTGAGGATCGGGGCTATGAATTGAATCCTTCAGAACAAGATCTGAATCTGCCATGTGAGCCCCAATAGGATCAAATTCCTCAATTTTAGGGCCATCAAATGATTTATCAAATTCCTCAGGCCCATTTGTCTCACTAAAATCATGTTCTGTTAACTCATGTGAGACTTTGCGTAATAATTCTTCACCTTCAAAATTAAAGAAATCTAAATCCGCATTAATGTGTGTCTCAAAATCATTAATCACTTTCAGATCCATGAGACATACGTTTCCTCGTACCCTAGCTCAGGGATCTCCGATGAAGAAATTAAATCATCCTTATTTGATTGCCCTAGAACAACCTGGTCATTCCCGATCTAGTAACATGTGTCCCCCCCAATAGGTGCTTGAGCAGGTTCTGACATTAGCTCTCCTGAAGGGGGTTCATCTTGGGAATCATCCCAAGATTGAACTAAAGCAACCACAAATCTCATCCTCAATTTCGATAATTTCCTAAGTAAAAACTCACCCGGGCCCTTATCCTTAACATCTTGGAGCCAATCCAATAGATACTTGCTAAGATCATCAATCATTATAACTAGGGGCTCCAATTCTTCAATGCAAGGTGTTGGATGAGCTTCTAAAGATTTTATAGTATTCCTCAAGTTAGCCAACACCTTTTCTTGGACCTGGTTAACCTGAACCACATGGTTTGGTTTAGGGTGGGATAGGTTTGGGTTCAGTGTAGGGGAGTTAACAAATTGAGGATCCTGATACCCTCCGTGATAATAGGTCATTTCGGGTTGTTCATAAGGTGGTGATGATCTAAAGTCAGAGAGGGGTAAGGATCAATGTATCCTTCTTGATTGTAGATCATATTAGGTTGTTCAAATGAGGGCAATGATGTATAATCAGTGTAGCTCGGAGAAGGATAAGAATCAAGATCATGGTGTTCAAGGTTAAACCCTGTACATGGAGGTCCAGAACTATATTCCCAATCAGGATTATCCCAACTAGAAGATGGATGAGAATATGTCTGGTTGGAATAATAATCACTTTGGGAATAAGTAGCAGTAGAAGGGTAGGAGTGGAAGTGCGAATAAGATGTGGAAGGATCCATGATAGAACAGGAGGAAGAAAGGTGCCCTACAATACAAACAAATAAACCTGTTCTTAAGTGGGCTAGCCTAAAGACCCACAGACTCCTAGAACCCATCTTGAGAGTAATAAATGAGTTGATCTACTTCTTTCTGGTCAATCCAACCAGTTAGAGGGAGGGACTAGGGTGAAGGTTCTTTCTTTGGCTTACTCATCAGGTTCCTAGTGTACCCCCCAACCATGATCGTCTGATTCTGCTCCCCTAGCTAAACATCAGATTGAACGGTAGAAATAAACTAATCGAAAATAATCTCAGTCTGGGCTCCAAAAAGCGAGTCCAATCTTTAGGGCCAATGTCTAGTTTGTTTTAATTATGGTTAGGTTTGAATGTGCTTTGGAATGTGATGTGCCCTTTATCTGGGTTGTGCCCTTAATGATTGATTGATATGTGTGTACGTGCACAACCAATGGTTTTCAAGCAAGATTATTTTTGGATGTGGTGAATTTTAGGATTTAAATATTGCTTAGTAGCTTTTAGGATTCAACTTTAGGTGTATTCAATCAAGTTCAGTTGGCACACCAGGTTTTGAAAGCACAGGTGAAGATGCTTTCCTTTAATGCTTTAAAAGAATGTGGAGTGCCTGGTAAATCCCTAAAAGTTGAACCTATGTAGCAACTACTTGATGAGTTATTTTTAGTTGAAGTGGTGTGGCCCAAACAACTCAAACAATTGATGCACCACTTAATTAGGCATACAAATGATTACCTAATCTGATTTCTACTCAATTATATGTTTGGGTGTGTGTACCGGTTCCAAAGATCGGGTTACCGGTTGAGTTTGAAAATCAAAAGAGGTTGTGTACCTCTGTGAGATTTTTTTTTATTTTTCTTTTATATGTGGAGGGTGAGGTGGGTGGAGGTGACAAAACAAACAATCAAAACTACCCTTACAGTTTAAGAGAACTCCTAGATTAATTAGGGTTTGTGTTATTAAGTGGTGGAATGAAAACTAGTGGGTGGGAGGTTGGGGTAAACTTACAAACACTTCAACAACACCTTACTCCAATCAACCGCTTTTGCTCGCCTCGTAAGAGTATCTACAATCACAATAAGGAGAGAAGTGAGGTAAAAGATAAGGTGGGAAAACACGAAAAACCAAAGAGTGTCGCCTCCTTGGCAACGGTGCCAAAATGTTGTAGCAGAAGATCTACGCAAAAAGTATTGGATTTTGAAAAACCCTTTGTTGTAGTATGATTTGCAAAGAAATCCATCAACAGATAAATTTATATCGAAACTCTAGGAATTCCAGGTCGAACACAGGGAGGTGGACGTTTGATTGAAAATCGCATTTATTTAATTGTCATGAAGCATATTAGCCAGTCAAATTGAATCTAAACTAACCATCTACTTAAAGAATAAAGAATAAAAGACAGAGAGAGAATACTACAATAAAGAGAAAACAGAGATAGAATAAACATGGATTTAATTACTATAAGCTGATGTTCATTACAATTACAACTACTCACTACACTAGAAAGTAGGAAATCTACACTAGAAAATTGGAAACCTATACTAGAAAGCAGTAAAAGAGAAGATAGAGAGAAGTTATCCTCCTCGACGAATGCTTGGAGGATGAGCCGGATGGGGCGATGCCTGGATGACGGAGGACGAAGACAGAAGACAGGGAATGGAGTAGGAAGAATCAGGGGTGAGGCAGGGCCTCGTCATCATCGCAGGATCCACTTCCCAAATGGAGTTAGAGGACAACTGCGGGATGCTCCACTAAGGAGGGAGAAGGTGGAAAATTTCTAATTTTAACTCTAATGAAGCATCCCGGGTTTGGGACTTGCTCTTAGAGCTTTGGAGGGGGTGAGAGAAGAGAGGAAGGGATGAAGAACAAGTGGAGGTCGTAGGGCTATATATAGGGGTAGAGGTTGGGGGCAATTAGGTCTTTTCATACATAAAACATTAATTCAGGGCTTTTAGTGATGGATTTATCTATCACTAAAGGCCTGAATGTGGGCTGAAGATCTACGTGCACGTCCACCTCTTCCTCTTTGCTGCTCCCAACGCATGTGCAAGTCCTTAGATTTTCGGTCATCCGATTGTAAGATCGGACGGCTTAGGATGTGCCACGCCTGATCTCCTTCAACTCCTTTTAAGAGGTGATGCAACCTCCTTCATCGCTGTTGGATCGAAGATCAATGGCTCAGGACGCGTCTGATGGTGCATTTGTGCTCCTCGCATCTGCCGTCCACTCGCCATCCAACGGCTTGATTTAGCCATTCCCGCACTCATGCCTGATTTGAGGTGCAGCGAGGATCGAACCCGCACCTCGCTCTAGCGAAATGGCGCTCAACCGCTACGTTGTAGCTATCACTTTGTCATGCTTATGTTTTAAGTGCGCGCGCCCGTGGCCATTGGATCAAGATCTAACGACCCAAATCTTGCCTTGCCAGCACCTTCAGAGGTTGAGAAGCAGTGCTGCGGTCAGTTTGGAAGGCTATGCTGGTGCCACATGGTGCCATCACGGCCATCCATCTTCTGTGAGTTGCAGATGGTGCCGCAAATGTTAGATTGGATCGATTTTAGCGTTGTTGGGCTGCGATCGTCGATTTAAACCCATTCGTGTGGTCGGATTTGTCATCTGAAGTGCAGATTTACACCATGTTGTCCCTTGATCTCTGACCTTCCTCAGATTATATCTGATGCTACAGAAGTTCGATCAGGGAAATCTTGGAGTCGTTAAAGTCCAATCGTCACCCTGATAATCTCTGTACGGTTGGATCTTCTATCCGAGGCCCCGAATGAATATCGCCCTATTACTTGACCAGAAAAAAGGGAAAATTAACCTAAAATTTACATAACCTAACCTAAATGAAAGATGATGCATGTTATGCAATATTTATAATGTATGATGCAACTCTACTCCAAAGAACTCGCAAAAATAGATAGTTTATGTGATATAAACGTGTTTACATCAATGCTTATAGGGTGAACTCAGGATTGCAGACACTCTTGACACTTGTTTTTGATTCCTACATATCAAAAGGGAATGATTCCATCTCAAAGGAACCTGATTTTGAATCAATGATCTCAGGATCAAGGACCTCAGAGTCAGAGTCGAAGAATGGATCATAGATGCTGAGGTCGTAAATTGGTTCATAGTCGTCTGCAAACAAAGGTTCTCCAAAATCAGAGTAGGATTCGAAATCATCAGAGAATTTGCGAGAATAAGTTTTCGAATCTGATTCTGGATCAAGATTTCCACCACAGAGAGAATCAAGATTTCCACCACAGAGAGAATCAAGATGTGTAGAATCAGCAACCTGACTTGGATATAACCTAATTTCTTATTCAGAGCTTAAAAAGGTGTCCTTATTAGGCATGAGCTTAGGTTCTTAGCTCCTAGGATAGATACCATTGATTCCTAACTCTTCCAACTCCTTGGTTTCTATATCATAGATCGACGTAACATTCAAAAAATCAATTTGTGTCTCTAAAGAGGTTGAAGAGGTGTATCCATCAAATATGAGCCCAGAATCATAATTCAAATTAAAAATCTGATTCTCATCATTTTAGGCCTTATGATTATCCAAAATAGGCTCGAATCTAGATTCTAGGTTAAGGGTAAGGATTGGATCACTAGAATCTAGGCTGGGCTCTATTGGGATGTCAGAATCATTCTTAAGAATCACCTTATCAAGATAAGGCTCGAGATTTACATTCTCGAGAAGTTCTATTTTAAGCTCATCTTCATAGGTGTCGGGGAAATCTAAGCTTGATGGACCAGCTTCAAGGCTTTCTAAGGCTGGTTCAAACTTGGGAACACTTGTAATTGGATCCTCCCAACCCCCATTAAGATCAGGTATGTTAATTGTTATGAAATTTGAATCTAAATTCATTTGGGTTGGGGGTCCACAACAACTTTGATCATCAAACCTGGGATTTGTGTAATCAGTTGATAATCAGAATTAATCCAAGATGTCTTATTATCTGACGTGTATTTTTTATCAACGGTTTCATATAACTTATTTAGCAATTCTCCCCATTTTTCCATGAGATCTTGGTGTTTTTCCAAAAGTAAAGGATTTAACCAACATTGCAGACACTTGTTGCTATGTAATTTCATTAATTCAATGTATTTTGCTAAGAGATCATCTCGGGTTGAACCATTTTTCATTTATGTCCATATTATTTTGAAACGGTTCAGAATGTGGTCTTTTGTTTTTATAAATTTATCCTAAATGTCCCTATCTAAGGCCCCATAATATTCTTCATGGTGTCCATAGGCAGCCTCAATCATCATATCCTTGATAGTCATTTGGGACACAGGTTTTCTAATCACTTTTCCTGACATGTCAAGTTGCATTTTCAAATCAGGTGGTGGAATCAATATTTAGAATCAAACTCAGGTTAGATTGAAGTTGATCAAATCTAAAAGAGATTCCCAAGAAGATCTAATCAGGCCTCTTAGGTTAAAATCCTAAGGACCATCCTGTGTGTGTGCTCTAGAGAAAAGATGAGGGACTGGATGTTATTTGGACCCAATCAAGGTACCCAAAGATTTTTGGATGACTAAAGCTGTTTCGAGGTGGATGATACCTCTAAATCAGAAATCCACACTGTTGGTGCTAGAGCACCACGATCATTTGTTTTGATGATAACAAAACACGTGTTATTTAACATTTGCAATTTGAGTCCTAGATTTCAGGTCAATTGCAAATGTGGACGTGTTTAGACGGAGTTCGAGCTCGCATCCAGGACGGATTGGAGGAGCTTGACGGAAAACAGAGGAGGTTCGCGTGGAGTGACAGATTGAAGATGGAAGGAAATGAAGAATAGGATAGATTTCTTTCTTTTGTACTTGTTGTATTTTTCGTTTCTTTTGTTGCTCTTTATTTCCTTAGATATTTCATGTTAAAGAGCCTCAAAGAACCCTAACAGTAGTCTTAGGAACACCGGAACAACCCTAGGATACTTAGGTTTTCTGTAGAATACTTAGAAAACCAATATAGGGTTCAAACAGCACTTCCAGACATCTAATTCCCAAATCAGACGTCTGATAAAGTATTTTAAGACGTCTGACTGTTGTTTCAGACGTCTGATAACTGTTAGGATGGACATAGTTAGTTCTGTCTGATGAAATCAGATGTCCATACCTTAGACCAGATGTCTTAGGAGACATCTGATGACTTTGCCAGACGTCCAATTAGTGGACCGTTGGCTGGCTTAGCAAACACTCAAGAATATGACAGTTAGAGACTTATCAGATGTCCTTAGGCCTTTCCAGACGTCTGATAAATGACCGTTTTGCCTCGGCTGACCCAAAATCTCTTCTCAGAGATTTTCTAGCCGTTGCAACGTTTGGAAATCAATTCCCACAGTAAAAGTAGGTTTCCAGACGTCCAGACATAGTGCCAGACGTCCTGTATGTCGTCTGATGGACTTGCGTAAAACCCTGTTTAGATCTGATCCAAGTCAGGGAGAGACCCGCCCAAAATCAGACGTCTGACCTTGGAATCAGACGTCTTAAAGTGAACTTCCAGACGTCTGATGCTAGAATTAGATGTCTGATAAGCCTGTCAGAGCAATGATTGTTCCTGATTTCGGGCTGATTCACTTGGGCTTTGTACCCAACGGCTATGGAAGCTTTTCTAAGCCTTCCAAAGCCTTCCTAAGGCCTCTATAAATAGAGGGGAGCCTTTACACACCTAGACATACAAGAGACACACTAAGAGAAACACAAGACACACTTAAGCAACAATAGTTTCACTCTCTTGTATCCTAGCTAGCTCTTGCTCTCCGAGCTCAAGCTCCATTCTCTAGAGAGCATCAAGCTTCGCGCACCCGCTCTCTCGCCGTTGTCTACGAGAGCGACGTTGCGCCGTCGCGTGGCACATGCACCGCGTCATCAATTCGACGCACTCCTTGCAAAGGGGAGTTTCCTAATTCCTATAGAAGCTAGGTTTATAATTACTTTGTTGGCTCTATAGGACTTGTTGTTTCTTTTATCTTTGTTATTTTGTTGGGTACTCACTTTGCGAATTCCCGTCTCCTTCGTGGGACAAAATCCTTCTCGTGGAGAGAAGGGGTTGAGGAACGCTACCCTCATACTTGTAGCGTGGTTGTACTGAGGTTGAATCACCCTCGTTTTAAAGTGATTCGATTAGTGGATTTGATCAACTAGGTTGATCGGAAAATCCTAACTCGAGAGGGTTAGGTGGTGGTTTTCACCCGGTTTGGGTTTCCACCTAAAAATCTTTGTGTACTTGTGCGATTGTTTGTTTATTCTGTGATTGGTTTTCTTTGGTGAGATTGCTTATTTGTAAGATTATATTTTATTTTCGCATTTATTACGTCACCCCTCCTAGTAGGGCCAAAACTACACGCATAGTCAAGAAATACCTGGGTAGCCAGGAAGGGAGAGCCTCACAAAGACCCCTACACGGTAGAGCGTCCCCATTGGTTACAGGGTTTCCCCCACCTGACCTTGCTTGTCACTACGGTTCCAGGTAGACCAGAATGTACGAATTTAAGACCTTAAGTCTACTAATTTTAGCCTAATTACTACCTTGAATTTCACTTGATTAGAAGTTGATTTGACTTGTGACCTAATTTGGAGGTTAGTTGGCCCACAAAGTAGACCAACTACACCTGACCTGCCCTAAAAAGATAGAGAATGAAATCTAGGTCAAGACCTAGAAATCACCCTGATTTGACTCTCAGGTTATTAGGTTCATAATTTTTAAGGTTTAAGTGAATCTTAGAGCCTGATTTGAGGGTTCTTCATGATTAGATCTTTTCAAACAGGGGCTTAGGTAGCACACAAATGTAGGAGGGTTCATTTCCTTTAATCCAGGCAAAATGTGAACTAACACTCCAAACCCTAATGCTGAAAACCCTAATTGGCTCTATTCCAAGTCCAATTTGATCTTAAAAGGATCACCTTGGGCTTCAAGCAAGAAGTGTGTTAGCCCAAAGTGATTTAGGAATCAAGCATGGTCCCTAATAGGTACAGGAAAACAAGGTAGGGAATTATAAATAAAATCACCTCAAGATTCAACCAGATATTAAAAATTTTTTCGCCAATAAGGAAAACTAGCCTTTTAAATGATGATTTGCTAAGAAAATGAGGTAGATTATTCCTAACTAGTTTTGTTTCCTTTTCTCTCTTCCAATAGGTTAGGGAAGAAGAGAGATTACCTGCTCTGGGAGTGGCTATTTTGCGCGGAAGATCTCTGCGTAGTATACCTTGCAAAATCACAAGAAACAAAGAGGGCAAGTTATTGATCAAATATAATCAAATAAAATAGGAATAGTGGTGAATTGCATGTTACTCCCCGGCAACAGCACCAAAATGTTGAAGGGGCTTTTCAGGAGTTTTTAGTGTTTCATTGTAGTAAAAATCTCCTAAATAGCTTTCTCAACAAATACAATTTATAACTTGAATATCTAAAATGAAGTCTGAGGTCGAACACAGGAAGCAAGTATTGTAATTTACGTGGTAATCAAGATGAATATATAAATGAGCACAATAAAGATATTTCAATGAATAACAATCTACTCAAATGATATTCAATAATGAGCAAGTGCATTTCAAGAGTTCAATATAATAAAAAGTGATCATGACAAAATAATGGTGATTTGAATCACCAATTATTAGCCCTAATCAGGCATGTATATTAGATATTTCAATTAAACCAAATAACCTAATAGTAATCAGACGTCTGGCTCTCAAGTCAGACAAGTTAAATGTTTCCTGCTACAGTGCTATATATAGAGCCTTCTTCTTGTCCTACTCTGCTCTCTTTCTCTTCTTCTTCTTTCTTTCACAAACAAGGGTCTTCTCCTCTTCTCCTTCTCTTCACAGCCAGTACCTTCTTTTACTTTCACAGGCCTTATCTCCTCTCCTTCTCAGCCTTCCCTCTTCATGCATAGGGGAAGCCAAGGCTTCTCGATGACTAGGTGTTGAGCATCTGCACAGAGGAGCAAAACCCTCCCCTCCCCCCCTCTCTCTTTCTTTCTCTTCTTTCTCTCAAAGACCCGAGCTTATCAGTTACTCAGGCATACATAGTAACCAGGTCCAGGGCTACCGGCAGTGGGTAGTAGCTGAGGAGTGATAGTAGGCAGGTTGGGCATGTGCAGGTGAAGCAGGGACCTCACCCCCAAGTGTCTGAGGTGATAAGGCAATATAAGAAAAATAATTTATATGGTTGCAACGGCTCTTTTCCTATCGATGTGGGACTAAATCCACACCTTCTTCATGTGTGTAGCTGCTGTGATGATCTCCCAATTAAGGTAGCAGGAGTGGATGGTGTCTTCAATTGACCAGTTGGGAGAATGCCTGCAACAAAGGCATGTGTCCTTGAGGTAGCACCTGGGGCTCGCGTGGCCTGGAGCTCAAAGAACGAAGACGGTGATGGCGACTGTGGCAGAGCTCTGGCCGAAGACCTGAAAGTAAGAATACGGCCTCACGGCCACATTAGAATATCTCAGGAGGATTGCCGAGTGATGGCGGATGTGGTGGTGGTAGTTTTGTGGAGTGAGAAGGCGTGAGGTGGTCAATCGGTGACGGAGATTGATGTGCAAAGGTGGGTTGGTTGATGAGTAGTGTGGGTGGATGAAAGGATGAAATAGGAGAGGGGTTTTGTTCATGGTAGAATGGCGAAGATGTAGGAAGTGTTGGCATGTGGGTGACCTCACCGAAGGTGCGGCTAGAGGTGAAGATGAAGGTGGATGGAAGTTAGGTTGAGGGTTGATTTTTGGGTTTTTAGGGGATAAAAAGAAAGTATGGTGAGAGGGAAACCTAACTAAGCTAGCCTAATTGGACGAAAAGGGAAGATCCGCAGTAGCATTGGTAGGCTGACGACAGAGAAGACGAAGTCTCCGATAGGGGACAGTGAGGCAGAAGGAGGTCTGGAAGCCTTCGCTTTGGCCGGTGAGAGGAGGAGGAAGGTGAGGAAGATGATGGGCCAGTTGATTTGACCGTCTAATGGTCGGAAGAAGGAGGTCAAAGAAGCTCACCAGAGCTAGGTTGGAGAGGGGCTGAAGGTAGGGATTTGAAGAGGTTTTTGGACCTAAACCTTGCTAAGGAGGTAAGGAAATTCATGAGGGATCCTTTTATAAACCTTAGGGGGTGTTTCAAGCATGGAAAGAAGCTTTCAATCTTGAGAGCTTTACACACAAATTGATACACAAATCTTTCATGCGTTCGCATGAGAGAATAGGAAAGACTTGCGGTCCAAGGCCAGATTCATTTGGAAGAGAATTCCTCAAGGAATCTCCATTTCAAATTTAGGATTGATTGATTAAGAATCGAGCAAGAAAATCTCGCTCGAATCTCGCCGGTGGGCTGTAGCTATTCCTAATGGCGATAGGGACCTAGATGTGAAGGTGATGACAAAGTTAGGGGGGTCTCTGCAATATATTTTGAAAGCTGAGGGGCTATTTGAGAGAAGAAAAATTAGACTAGACCAAAATGCAAACTAGGTCAAGATGATCTCTGATTGGGCCCAAATTTTGGTAGAAACCTAATTTGCACCCAAGAAATCTAATGGTGTAGTTGGATTTAGGTTCTGACTAAATTTCATTGTGTAATTTGCATAGAAACCCAAATTAGGGTAATTGTCTGTCTGAGACTCTATTTTAGGTCAAAATAGTTTTCAGTGGTCAAATCAAAGGTACTAAACCTTATAGAATACTTTTATATGATTTTTAGAAGGTTTAGATGAATTTTATCTTGACCAAAACCTTAGTTAATTAAGCAGGTCTATTCTTGAAATGCATGAAATCCCATTTCGTTCTGCATGAACCTACTTATTAGATATTAATGACCATTTGACCTTTAACTAACTCTTGGAAAAACCTGTGGTTGCTCTACATTCATGATATGATGTTAAAATTACAGTTTTAACCCTGGTTTAATGCATTTCTCTTAGAATGAATATCTAGTGAGTTATGGCTCTTTGGCGGTTATGTAGGAGCATTTATCAATGGATTATGACTAATTAAAGCTACATATAGCTGATGATGGCGTTATCATCAGCCAGCAAGTCTATGATCAGGGTAACCTTTACTTGATGTTGTAAATTGGTAATCATTAGGGTTACTTCAGTCATTTAAGTCTGCATTCCCTGTAGAGTTTTCATGACCTGGGTGTTGATATCTTCTTAATATGGCCCAGGTTGATATATGTTTTGCCCATATGATCCAAATTGAATTTTCTTAGGAAACAAAACCAGATTTGGGGCTTTCCAAGAAGGGTTCAGATTATTTCTCCAATTTTGATTGTAGGAATTGGAGGAATTTCTAAATTGCTCCTGGAGAGCCAAAATGTTTTCAGTGGTGGGGTCAAAAACATTTTGTTTCATGAAATCAACAGTGCCAGTTAGATCTTGTGAAAATTCAAATGAAAATTGTGCCCAGCAGGGGTAGCACCAATACTGTGCAAATTTTCTCTTTTGAGAAGGTGAGGGGAGTTAGGGTAAGGGGCTTGTTTTTTAGTGAGCTTTTCTTCCATTTTCTTATGGTTAATTTGCATATGATTCAGTCAGTGAGCTATCATGTGTAATTCATCTTATGTAACTGGAACAGATGTGGATTTAGTGTCAATTTCATTTACTCCAAGTCTTGGGTTGTTGGTCCTACCAAAAGTATCCATTAAGGCCATATTAATTGAGTTTTCACTCATTTCTTCGAAAAGAAGATAGACATTTTCAGTATCTTTGTTAAGGAAATTTCCCCCACATGAAGCATCCATGAATCGTTTCAATTGACCTTCTAATCCATGATAGAAGTTCTACACTAGTTGCCATCATGGAATTTCATGGTGGGGACAACTCCTTAGCAATTCTTAAATTCTCTCCCAAGACTTGTGTAGAGGTTTGCCAGATTTTTGTTGAAAGGTCGTAATTGATCGTCTTAAAGCATTTGTATGACCTATCGGAAATTTTTTTTAAGAAAAGAGCTTTTTAATTGAGGCCAGGTGGTAATAGGACACCCGACCGTTCTGATCCAATGAGATGCTTTATCCTTTAGTGAGAGAGGAAATAATCTCATAAGCCACACTTCTTCCTACACATTACAGGAATGTGTGGTCTGAGCGAGGACAGTCAGCTCCTCAAGGTGGCAAAAGGGGTCCTCTCTCAGAAGACCACAAACATGTTTAAGTAGCCTCAAAATGGCAGGTTTAATTTCAAAATCCCCTTGGGGTATAACCACTTCGGGTCTCTCTTCATAATTGGAAGGATCAAAAAAGTCCTTAAGTGGTATAAGAGGTTCCTAGAGTGGTTGACCCGATCTTTAATTGGCTAGGTTCGTGATAGTCCTAGCCAACTGCTGTTGGTTTTGTTGCAGTCGAACCAATTGGTCGACCATAAGAGCAAGGGGATTTACATTTTGACTTTGAGAGCCACCTGGTCGCTATTGGCCTTGTGGTTGCTCCAAGTATGGGAGGTTAGGAATGGGAAAATCAGCTTGTGGGTTAGCTGACGGGTTTTGGAAGTTAGGTTCAGGTTTGTACATGGAAGCAAAATTTTTGGACCTATTTTCCATGTTTTCAATGTTTAATTAAGAGGAATGATGAGACGGAGAAGAGAATAAAGATTTTTTATGCGTGGGGCAAAATCAAATGGTCCGTCGAGATGTGGTTTCTGGGACCTTCGCCCTTGCATGCACTTGGAAGATGAGGAGGGGAAAAGAAGAGATAGATGAGAGAAAGTGTGCAAAACAAACAACCAACCTAATCTGGCTTAAGGTTGACTCCTTCGAGAAACCTAAGACTTGGGAACCCGATAAATAAGAAATCAATAAGTGAACCCACTTCTTACAGATCACCCGGCTAGACTAAAGAGATAGATTGGGCCCAAGCATGTCCTGGGAAAATCACCAGGGCTTGTGTAAATCCACACTCGTTGTTTGACTTCCCTTCAAGTCTGTCGCCGCATTTTCAAAAGGAATTAGGAACACTTAATGATTCTTAGATATCGGATACCAAGCCTAGTTTTGGTGAAGTCCTTAAGTGGTTAAATGACTACTTGTTTTAATTTAGGCTTGGGTATCTGATTGTGCACGAGAGTGTGGAGGGTGTTGATTGGGGTAGTGCCCTATTATTTTAATTTTTTAATATGTGCAATTGGATGGAGTGGGTCTAATGCCAAATCAAGAGGGCTATCACACAAAATTTGTTATTTTTTTGCTTTTAGGGTTTTATTTTGTTTAGTGTGTTTTAGGGTTATCTTTTTATGATTTCAAACAAGTTTGAGTTCCACAATCAACGATAAATCAAGTTGTATTTGTGAATGTAGATTTCCTTTATACTATGGGACTATAAAATGAAAAGAAACCCTAATTTATTTGAGTTCTTAAGGAGAAATGTTACTATCAGTGAATCTTTTCAGGCTTTTCGTGTTAAGTAGTGGTCCAAACAAAGTAAACAACACCACTAATGGAAGTAAAATCAAACAAGGATTCCAAAAAATATTTTTTTATGATTTTAAGAACTTGTTTGATATTTTTTTAAGATTTTTCTTTGTGTTGGTGTCAAAGTCCAGAAATGATACTCATGGCTATTTTGATCTTTTTAGTAACACCACCAACAACCAAAACATTTTGTGATTTTATATGTTGTGTAGAATTTCAGAAAAATTCCTAAAAGATGGATTTCAAAGAAATTAGATAAGTACAAAAGTTCCTAAAATTCACTGACAGTAACAAAATCATGAAATCAGAGGAAATGACCCCCTGTGATCCACCAATTTTTAAAAATTCTCTACAACTTTAAATTCTTTGAAGTTTGGAATAGATATTCCTGACTTGATTTGGAATCTTTGGATGAACTTTTAAGATTTTAGGAGGCTTGTGGTGTTAGAAATTGTTTTTAGAAATCTGGACAGAAGTTTGGATTCGAAAATCAGAACACAAGCACCTTGAGTAGACTGGTGGTAATTAATCAAAAAAGCAAACAATGGCTTTTAAAAATCACTACTCTACCTAAATTTAATGTTCTTGATCCTAAAAGCATGATTTAATATTTTTTGGATAGTTTTTAAGAAAAATTATGTGACAAGAAGGGTGGCACAGACCTTGAATCTATGGGAAGACAAGGACTTTAAGCTTTTGCTTCCAAAGAAAAATTATGCCTTCTTCCTGTAGTGCCTGCACACATGAGAAGAAATAAAGAGAAGGGGATGAGATCCACGTATCAAGCAAGAGAAACAAATAACTGCAAAGCCATGCCTTACCGACAACGGTGCCAAAAAGTGATGTCAAAAATACACGATTTTGTAAAAAGCGTGTTTTTTCATTGAGACCTCTATCTTTGCAATCGCTTTTAAATTTATACTCCTAGATAGCTATGGTATCTAGGGTGATCCAAGGAGGCAAGTTTGCACTTTTGAACACTCTCGCTTGAAATTGAAAAATCAACTTTCTTTTCGTAGTTTTTGAATATAATATTTTTTTGGAATTTTGAAATAATGGGCAAATGAATAGGGAAATATGAAGAAGACTACACCTAATTGCTAAGACCTAAGTGGCAAGAAGATCCTCTCCCTAAGCTCACCTTAGGTACGTGATGACGTAGGGTAACAAGAGAGAGGGTGTGACTGCACTAGAGTAAAAGGCAATTAAATAGAATGCGACAAAGATTATGGAAAGGCAACTTTTATTAAGGAGAAAATTGTTTTACAAAATTTCTAGTAGTGGAATGCTTCTACTATAGGAATGAAAACATAAAAATGAAACAAAAATCCTCCAGGTGATGTTGGTGAAGAGGAGAAGATTCCTACTCCATGCTCAGTTGCTCCTGGACTTGAAATGGATATCTCCTAATCGTTTTTTGAAGTGCCCCTCCAAAGATGTTGTCCTCCTTGGCAAGCCCTTGGTGGGCGTACCCTAACTCCTCTAAAAGTGGAGAATTTCCACTCTGAAACTTCCTCTTAGGGTGGATGTGAACCACCCTCAGGAGCTTCTCCTCTGGACGTCCTCTTGCCTGGCTTGATCTCAGGCTAGAATGGGCAAAAGAGAGAAGGGAAGAGGGGAAGGCACCAAGGGGACAAAGTGTCCCCTTAATCTTCGTCTCCTTCTTCTCTTGGACGTGGGCTATGGTAGAGTGTAGGTAGAAGAGTGATTCAATGATGAAGCCAAAGGTGGTTTGCAAGTAGTGGTTAATGGTCTTATCAAAGAGTGGAAGAGGGAGGAACGTGTGGTTAAGGGTTGGTAAGGTGTGTTGTAGGGCTAGGATTGAGTTGTATGGTGATGATGGTTATGAGATGGAGGGCTAAGGCTTGATGACACCACACGAGGGAGTGTGGTAGGTGGTGGTTTAGGTGTGATTAGGTTAAGGTTTGTACCAACTCTATGTTCTAGAAGTTGGCGCCAAAACAAAAGGCTAGGATTTGGTTATAAGGTTAGGTGTAGGGTTAGGATTATGGTAGATGTTGGTGGTTATAAGATGGAGGGACATGGAGGTTTGGTGCCAAATTAAATGGCACATGGAGGTGGAGTTAAGGGTGGTTAGCATGGGTTTATAGGTGGTTATGGGGTTGGTTGTTTGGCGCCAATTAGTGAAGGGTGGAGATGGGTTGGATGGGTTATGTGTAAGGTGGAGATGGGCTTAAAAGTTGGTGCCAAGGTGAAGGGGTATGGATAGGTGTTTTGTCACCAACATATGTGGTGGTTATAGGGTCGTTAAGGGGTGGAAGGGTGCTTCAAGTTGGCTCCACATGTGGGTGTTCTAGAAGGGACTAGGTTGGCACCAAATTTGATGCATGGATGGAGGGTAGTAGGGTGGATGAAGGGTGGATGTGTAGGGGTAGTTTTGGCACCATATGTAGGTGGTTATAGGAGGGGTAGTTGGCGCCACTTTTGATGGCTCTTGGATGTGGTGGTGGTCTGAAGAGATGTCTTCATGGTGGTGCCAAAAGTAGGTGAAGGTAGCTTAGGTTTTAGTGGAGTTAACGTGGAGCTAGCTTATGGTTGTGTTAAATGTTAGGGTTAGGGTGATGGTGGATGGCCATGAGTAGAGAGGAGCTAGGGTTAGCTAGCTAAGGTAGCTTAGCTAGTTGGAGAGTAGAGGAATTTAGGGTTTAGCTTGGAGGTAGCTGGAAAGAACTACTTTGGAACAGATCTGGAGCTGAAGGAATTTTCCCGAAGCTGATCTGATTGAAGAGGTCTTCATAAGGGCTCAACTACTCAACTTAGCTAGCTAACTCTTCTGCTAGTAGCTAAGGTTGAGTAGTAGAGCTAAGTTGAGCTAGACTCAACTTGTCTAGAGCTATGTTGAGTTCGACCTGCTTTTGGTCGGAAGTCTTGAGTTAGCTTAGCTACTAAGTTGACAAGTAGTAGCTAAGCTAGGGGGAGTTCAACTGTCAAGAGTGAGTGGAGCTATGGAGAGCTAGACCTAAGCTGAAGTGAACTTTCGTCAACTAAGTTGAGCTAGCTTAAGCTCCCGATGAACTGATTGGAACTAAGATGAGCTAGACTGAACTAAGTCTATGGTAAGTTGCATGGAGCTCAAGAGAGCTAAACCTAATCTAGGTGAGCTAGTATCCAGTTGGATCTAGCTAAGTCCTAGCTGAATTGAGCTTCCTCTTCACGTGTTGCCTTCTTGAATGTTAAGAATTTAGGGATTGGCTATCTGTTCATCCCTAACACTCAAATGTACGTGTCAAAAACATTAAAAATCATGCAATGCATGCCTAAGCTAAATGATACCAAAATGCATCCCAGAAACTCATTTGTAGAGTTAAAATCTTAAGAGCTAGATCTATTTTAGGGCATAAGAATGATGATAAACTAGAGTTTATCACAACCCCATGCTTATCTTTTGCTAGTCTCTTAGCAAAACTAATTTTCACAATACGGATTTTTGGGAAAAACTACTTTTTTTTTACTTTTGAGGAGAAATTGATTATGGCACCTTGGTTGGTTAAAACATGAAAGTCATGGGATTTGTTATAAAAATACATTGGAATTCATATTCAGATCCAAAAGTTAGATGAATCAGGATTAATGTATCCTCCAAAAATTCTCAAGTTGACTCCTTGCTAATTTAGATGACCCAAAATTATTTTGTACTTGGGATTTCTCTGGCTCTTGAATCCAATTTGCAACTTGCATAATCCTTTAAAACTTTGTGTCTGTGCTTGTGAGTGCCAACATTTATAAGGTCATGTTTTTGTTTAAAACATTTTTTCTGTCTTCCCCATGCTTATTCTTAGCTTAGTCCTACAACAAAGGTGTCGGGATCATCATTCTTGTTACCAATCCTCAGGGGGCCTTTGGTGCCAGCACTTCGAGATAGTACTTTCCAAGACACTACCTAGGAGCTCACAACCCCAAAACACAATGCACTACAAAGGGGCGCTCTAGGCAAACTCAAGCTCTTGCTCCAACACTATGGGTAGAGCATTATCCAAGACACTTGAGTTGCAAAATTGTACCTTAATGCTCCATCTAAAGATATGGAATATAGATATAGAGTAGCACCGAGGCGATAACATGTTGACATCACATCCTTGAAGGGGGCATTTTCCTCCTCAGTGGTGGGAACTCAAGCCAATCATCTGCTTCAGATTTTACTAAGGCTGAACAAGGGTTTTTTTTTTCCTAAATGTTTTTAGATGTTGGCTTGTGTGTGACATTTGACAGAAAAAATTTGCAAGAGATGCAAGTTTTTGGATCAGAAACTAAGCCAGAGAATTTCCATGTCACATAAAGAGATCAAGTCACCTAAATCATCATGAGTTCAGGTGGAACTTAGAGAATGATACATGATCTAGTCTAAAGATAGACCCATAAATTTTAATAAGGAGATCTGTAACCTTATCCCTAGTTTGTTAAAGATTAAATCCCATTGTACCTTAAAATGAATCCTCAACCTTGGTCTCGATTCAAAATTTCCCCAAAAAGTTTTCAACATTTTTATTTTTTTGGGTTTGCAAACAAAAATGAAACAAAAATTTTGAATGTTTCTAGGTTTTGAAAATCCTGAGTCCATCATCAAAATTAAAAAACACCCCCCCATGCTTAAGATACGGCATGTCCTCATTCATTAGGAAGGGAAAAGAAATCACTTTGGTGAAGACAATCTGAATCAGGATTGTCAAAACCTCTGAAAAAGAACTACTTAGCTAGTTGGAGAGTAGAGGAATTTTGGGTTTAGCTTGGAGGTAGCTGGAAAGAACTGCTTTGGAACACTTCTGGAGTTGAAGGAATTTTCTCGAAGTTGATCTGTCTGAAGAGGTCTTCATAAGGGCTCAACTACTTAGCTTAACTAGCTAATTCTTCTACTAGCAGCTAAGCTTGAGTAGTAGAGCTAAGTTGAGCTGGACTCAACTTGTCTGGAGCTGTGTTGAGCTACACCTGCTTCTGGTGGGAACTCCCGAGTTAGCTTAGCTACTAAGTTGACAAGTAGTACTTAAGCTAGGGGGAGTTCAACTGTCAAGAGCTGAGTGGAGCTAGGGAAAGGAGGACCTAAGCTGAAGGGAACTTCCGTTAACTAAGTTGAGCAAGCTTAAGCTCCCAGTGAACTAATTGGAGCTAAGATGAGCTAGACTGAACTAAGTTGAGCTGGATCTGAGCTAACTTGAGCTAAGTTAAGCTAAGTTGAGCTAAGTTGAGCTACCCTAAGCTACCTTCCAACTAAGATAAGTTGCATGGAATTGAGAGAGATAAACCTAACCCAGGTGAGTTGGTATCCAGTTGGATGTAGCTGAGTCCTAGTTAAATTAAGCTTCCACTTCACCCATTACCTTACTGAATGGAAGGGTTTTACGGATCTGGCTATATATTTATCCCTACCACTCAAATGAACATGTTAAAAACATAAAAAATCATGCAATGCATGCCTAAGCTAAGTGATGCCAAAATGCAACCCAGAAACACATTTGCAAAGTTAAAATCCTAAGAGTTAGATCTATTTTAGGGCATAAGAATGATGATAAACTGGTGTTTAACAACATCTCATTAACTCGATCCTTAACTGATTCATTTCTTCTTTATGCCTTAGATTCATCTCTTGCACCTCTTTGAGGACCAAATTTTAATTAGTAGGTTGGGCTTCCTGGGTTGGTATTCATTGTGAAGCAATTGAGTTTTAGGGTTTCAAGAGAGAGAAACTCGTGTCATCATATTTTCACAGAAAATTTTGACATATCAGATAATATTTATAACTGGTATTGTGAATCCCAAGTTGAATGCAGGGAGGCAACGTTTGATTTAGAAGAAATCCTTGTTGGTTTATTTATTTTTTGTATTTTTTTCCTTTCTAATTATTTTGTATTTTAATAGCCGAAGATCAGGTGAATAACTAACTAATCTACTTACAAATAATTAAAGCAAGAGAGAGAGAGAGAATGTGATATATTGCAATTCAAAGTTCTATTACAACTAACAAAGTACAGAAATATGATAAGCAGTCTAAAAGAGAAAGGAAGGTGAGAAGTGTCTTCCAAAATGACTGTCCAGTGGGATGACGTCCCTTGGCGATGGCTGGATGAAGGATGCGAGATGCAGGATGATGGGATGAGGCGCAAGAAGAATCTAGTTAGAGGATGGCTTAACCAAGCTATAGGAAAGGGGTGAGGTGATCATGGTGATCTACTACCTGAATGGAGGTGAGAGGACAACCTTTAGGTCACCTATGAAGGGGTTGAGCAGCGGGACAAATATTTGGTGGAGGGTAGGATTAGCTAAGCTAATAGGCGGCCTAATGGCTTGGGACTGAGCTCTTGGGAGCTTGGGAGGCTTTTGGAGCTCTAGAGGATGTAGGATTAGCAAAGGTAGAGATGATTAGAGAATAGGGGTGAAAGGGGGTTTATATAGGTGAAGAGGAGGGTTGAAATCGGCCCTCTGCCCTCATTGTACATTCATGGGACATGCAAGCATGGCCCACACACGTGCGCTAGCGAGCACCAAGGAGGAGCAACTGTCTGTCGTGAGGGGGAAGGAGAACCACTCGATTCTCACTAAATGGTCGAGGAGGATGCGTTGATCGCTGATCGTCGGGAATGCATTTGTGAAAAGATGATTTCTGCTTTTGTTGTTTCTCACATAAAATGATGCATCATTTTAGTATCAAAGTGGTGGAAAATCTCTTAACAAAATAATTAAAATAAACACTCGAAAGAGCGGGCCGTATCCACAGGGAGGCAATGTCCATATTATAAACTCGCATTGGTCAAAAATCAATGTTCATGATTAATTTCGCAAAGAAATCAAATTGGAACTACCTTTCAATTAAGAAAACATGACATGAATAAGTTGATACTGTATTTTCGTGAAAGATGGATGGAGTTCTCACAACATCATTAGATTAAAATATTATTAAATCAAAAATTCCACTCTTCCAATGGCAAAGAAATGTAAATATTAATGCCACAAGAAATAGAGCATTTCCTCTTTTGGTTCTTACGCACGGAGGAGACCACGGTTGGAGGCGTGAAGCTCACCAAAGGTTGAGTGGGCCGAGGGCTACTCGGCAGTGGTGGTAGCGTGGCGAACGGTGGCCAAAGTCAGCCACGTCGAGCGATGGAAGGTGGTGGGTTTCACTTCCTGTTGCTGTTGGGGAGTGGGGTACAGAGAGGAAAGGGGTGCATGCTGGCTGCTAGTGGGCAGCATGTGTGCATGGAGGCATGGCAAGGCGGTGTGTTGGTGGTGCATGGAGGAGAGAGCCTTGCTAGGTGCACAGAGGAATGGCAAGGAGGGCAACGACTGCTGGAGGTGGTGAAGAGGCCAGTGCGCTCGGTTCCGCGCATAGGCCGAGGGCGAGGAGTGGTGCTGGCTGCGCATGGTGAGCTGCTATACATGGGGGAGATTGGCACAGAGTTGGTAGCATGCTAGTGTGCACGGTAGATGGCGAGGATGGTAGTGGCAGAAGAGTGCTGGTGAAGGTGGTGTGGCGAGGTGGTGGAGGTGGTTTGGGTTGTTTCTGGTGGAGGGAAGACAGAGGAAAAAGAAGAAGAAACGAAGGGGAAGTGAAGATGGAGGTGGTGCTGTAGGGACTTCAGACATCCAGGAAACTTCCTAGACATCTTAACCAAAGGGGAAGATGAAGGTGAAGGTAGTGCTTGGAGGTAGCAGTGCTATTGATGGTGGTGGTTGCTGGTGTTGGTTGTTGGTGATGGTGGTCAGAGTGGTGCACGTTGAGGTGCTCACAATAATGCAAGCGAGCTCCAGATGGCGGTGTGGCCTGTCACGCCACACGCCAACGGTGGTGGAGGCTCGCTGCCATAGTTGAGGCCAGTGGTGGTGCAGTGTAGGAGAATCTGGGTTCTCTGCACAATAAGGAAGGGGGTGAAGTCCTCCACAGCATGGTCACCTCCTCCTCTCTCTTATAGCAGCAGGATACTCGTCTGAAATGAAGACTGGAGGGAAAGGGCCTTCAATGGTCTTCAATGCCCTTCAATGGTGGATAGACGGTCATGAACGTCAACCAAGATTGCCCTGGTGAATGCTTGAAGCTTTCTTTGGGTGTGCTGCACACAATTACGTTAAATAAAATAATCAAAATAATGTTTAACTATTTACAAATGCTACCCATGACTAATGTGTTAATCAATTTCTTATCAAAATGATGCATGCATTGCTAATTAAGATGCTGATATGAAACTAATATCCTAATCCATGTTATTCTAAATGTTAATTACATATGCACGAAATAAATTATCTAATTTTCATTCTAATGTAAGCTATATTCATGAATGTGTTAGCTTAGTGTCTAAGAATTTACACCTTTAATTAGCCCACAAATATGGGCTAATCAAATGCCCTAATGAGTAGTTTTTGCTAGTTTAAGTAACAACCAAACACTCAAAGTGATCCAAGCTGACTCAATTGCCCTTTTCACAGAAATTATGTTGCACTATCTAACCCAAGATCATAAGGTACCTAAGTAGTTGCTAAGTTACAAACTAGGTCAGTTAAGGACAAGTTGTAGGCATAGGCTTCACTGATTTCTAACTCTACCCTAGGGTTTATTGGTCCAAGAGATTAAAGCATCTGTGCATGTGCATTGGTCTGATTTATTTGAGGTTGGTATGATTGGCAACCTAGAAAGGTAGTAAGAGGATATATATATATATATATATATTTTTTTTTTATTCCTCTAAGTCTAACCTTGGATCATCTATCAGCACGATCTATGTCGGATTCATTGTCCCCATCACTAAACCTCAAAGGGTGCCTGGATTTTGATGCTTCGAGATAGCACCACCCATAGCGACCCCAAGAACTCCTGGCAATCGACACTTCATGATAGTATCGCCCATGGATTTCTTAAGCGAATTCAGGCCTATGGCAATCAGTACTTTGAGATAGGGCCACCCATGGTACTTGAACTGCATAATGCGGCTACATGCCCCCAACGGGATGGATATCCTAAGAGACAAGCACCGAGGAGGTGACATGTTATCCTCGCATCATCAAGGTGAGTATATACTCCACCTCTCCTGCAGTAGGAACTCATCCAATCAAATTGTGTTTTCAAACTTCCCCTAAGTTAGAACTAAGAGAAGCAAATTTTAAGAAATTAAGGTGATCATTACTTACACAAGATAAAGTGTACGTGAAATGTGGATGCTTAGGTTACGAGGACCCGTAAACCAAAAGGTAGAAAAAGACACAAGGTACTACCCAACCTTTAACTCAATGACTAGCTTGCCTTCCTCAACCTCTTGAGGAATGGTTCGCAACTTAACTCCTACTTAAGTTTTTAAGTCCAAATGGACCCTAAAGTTCTAAAGTCAGTAGTTCAACCCTAGCTCCTATAATTAGATACCTAGAGTCAGCTTAGGCAAACCTAAAGTCTTGGTCTCATGCCTAAAGATGCAAAGTCCAGCCAGTTAAGCATAACAACATGGGTTTTTTTTTTTTAATGCAATATGCATGAATGAATGCAAAATGTAGACATGTTATAAACTGATGCTCCAGGTTCTATCCCCCCATGCCTAGTTCAAATAATGTCCTCATTGGAAGCAAAACAGTTGAAGGAAGAGAGAATGATAGGAGCTAAGGCCCCTCAAGAGTAACCTCGTCAACCAGATGGCCATCCAAAGTAATGTATGGTCTTAATCATTGGTCATTGATGGTAAAGGGCATTGCTGAAGAGGAAGGGCTCTTGATTTCCACTGCCCCATGCGGAAACACTTTGGTGATTATGTATGGCCCATCCCAACATGATTTCAATTTTCTTGGGAAAAGCTTAAGTCTGGAATTGAAAGGCCAGACTTGTTGGTTGGGCTCAAAGGTCTTTCTAAGGATATACTTATCATGCAAGACCTTAGTTCTCTCTTTAAAAGCTTGAGAGGTGTCATAAGCATCATTCCTCAGCTCCTCAAGCTCACTTAATTCCAGAAGTCATGCCTTACCTGCCTTTTCTAAATCCATGTTGACACTTTGGATAGCCCATAGTGCCCTATGATCTAGCTCGACAGGTAAATGGCACGCTTTCTTGTACACTATTCGGAAGGGAGATGTACCCAAAGGGGTCTTATAGGTCGTTCAATATGCCCACAAAGCATCATCGAGCTTTTGGGACCAGTCCTTCCTATTAGGCCTAACGGTCTTTTCTAAAATATTTTTTATCTCCCTATTTGACACTTCAACTTGGCCACTCATCTAGGGGTAGTATAGGGTAGCAATCTTGTGAGTGACCCCTAGACTCTTGAGCAACCGGTTGAAGTGGTGATTTCGAAAGTGAGGTCCCCCATCACTAATAATAGTCTTGAAAAATTTTAATACCACTAAGTGGTCATTTGTTCAAGTAGGAATGGCCTATATCCATTTAGAGACACAATCAATTGCCTATAAGATATACTCATAACCTTGAGACGAAGGGAAGGGTCCCATAAAGTCAATTCCTCAAGCATCAAAAATTTGAACAGGTTGAATCCAGTGTTGAGGCATCTGATTCCTCTTCCTAATCATTCCAGTCTGTTGACATCTAATAAAGCCTTTAACAAATTAATGAGAATCCTTAAATAATGTAGGCCACCAAAAATCGAACTGAAGAACCTTAAAAGAAGTTTTCTTAGCACCAAAGTGTCCTCCACAATGAAGCTCATGGCAAAAACTCAGTACACTTTGTTGCTCCTCTTTAGGCACGCATCATCTCAATACTTGGTCTTGTCCAATTCTAAATAATTCAGGCTATTCCCAATGAAAGTATCTAGCTTGGGAAATGAATCTCTTCCTTTTCTGCTCATTCCAAGAGCCAGGAGTCTCTCCAGTGACCAACTAATTGACAGTATCAGCATACCAAGGTGAAGTCGATGTTACCGCCATAAGGGCTTCATCAAGAAATGTCTCATGGATGTCTCTAGATGGAGAGTTATCAAGTGGAAGGTGAGACAGGTGGTCAGCCACTACATTTTCTGCTACTTTCTTTTCACGTATCTCCAAGTCAAATTCTTGAAGGAGTAGGATCCACCTAATCAGACGTGGCTTAGAATCCTTCTTGGCAATGAGATGTTTCACTACCACATGATTAGTGAAAATGACCACCTTAGACCCAAGAGGATAAGGCCTAAACTTCTCCAGAGCAAAAAACTACAAGTAATTCCTTTTCAGTCATGGTGTAGTTTTGCTATGGTTCAGTTAAAGTCTTGCTGGCGTAGTGCAGCACATGTGGTCTTCCCTCAACCATTTATCCAAGGACTGCTCCCATTGCATAATCTAAAGCATCACACATCAGCTCAAATGGAAGTGTCCAATTTGGAGCACGAAGAATAGGAATAGAGATCAAGGCCTCCTTCAGAGTGTGAAAAGCCTCGGCACACTTTGAATCAAAATTGTAGGAAGATTCCTTTGCCAACAGGTCGTAAAGTGGCCTAGAAATCTTACTAAAATTCTTAATAAAGTGCCTATAAAAGCCAGCATGGCCCAGAAAGGATCTAATCTGTTTGACATTCATGGGCAATGGAAGTTTGGAAATAGAATCAACCTTGGCTTTATCTACTTCCAAACCCTACTCAGACACATGCCCAAGTACAATGCCATTATGTACCATGAAGTGGCTTTTCTCCCAGCTAAGGACTAAACTAGTCTCCTTATATCGCTTCAGCATACTCTCTAAGTGCGGGAGACACTGGTCGAAAGACGAGCCATAAATGGAGAAGCCATCCTTAAACACTTCAATACACTCGTCAATCATGTCAGAGAAAATGGACATCATACACCATTTGAAGGTCGCCGGTGCATTACATAGTCCAAATAGCATACGGCTAAATGCAAAGGTACCCTAAGGGCTCGTGAAAGTCATCTTCTCTTGGTCATCAGGGAAGACAACAACGTAGTTGTATCTAGAATATCCATTGAGAAATCAATAGTACTTATTCCCTGGTAATTTTTTGAGAATTTGGTCAATAAAAGGTAAGGGAAAGTGATCTTTCTGGGTAGTGGTGTTCAACTTGCGGTAATCAATACAAACCCTCCATCCAGTTAAGGGTCTACTCACAACTTGTTCACCTTGGTCATTAAACTCTATAGTAAAGCCTACCTTCTTTGGCACCACATGAATAGGACTTACCCATTTACTATCCACAAAGGGATACATGATCCCAGCATCCAACCACTTCAGAATTTCCTTTTTAACCACCTCCCTCATATTGGGGTTAAGATGTCTCTACATGTCCCTAAATGGCTTGATGGAATCATCAGTATAAATGTAGTGCATGCAGAGTGTAGAGTCTATACCCTTAATATCAGCAATGCTCCAAGAAATAGCTTCCTTGTGCCTAGACAAACATTCAATCAGGGCACCGTTCTATGCCTCAGATAGCACAGTCAAAATGATAATGGGAAGCATATCATTGGCACTCAGGAAGATGTACTTGAGAGTGTCTCAGAGGGGTTTCAGCTCAAGGTAAGGGGCTTGTATGGTTGAGGGTTTCATAATAGATCTACTTTTGGTAGAGATGACGGGGAAAGAGACTCAGCAGAAACACCAAGCAACTCCTCAAAGTCTAGATTCTGCTTCACATTCCTCCAAGAGATAGGAATGATCATTTCGCATGACATGTTGAAGGGGGTCATCACATAACATTGCAGGGGTTGTCTCTTCAATCAGGTCATTTATCACCTCAACTTGGGCACAATCCTCAAGCCTGGCTTGCTTATAAGCATCAAACACATTAATTCAGATTTTCCTGTTTCCAAAGCCCATTTTTAATGCCCCAGCATTGCAATTGATGGAAGCATGTGAAGTTTCAAGGAAGGGGTGGCCCAAAATGATGGAAGGCTTGGTTGGTTTGTTAGTAGAGTCTGTGTCCAAAACTAAAAAGTCAACGTGGAAGAAGTCCTCCACTCTCACGAGGACATCTTCCAAAATTCCCTGAGTTGTCTTGAGTGATCGATCTGCAACTTGGAGGATTACCAGGTTAGGCTTCAGATTGCCTCCCCCAAGTTGTTCATACACGTAGCTCGGAAGGATGTTCACCTCCGCACCCAGATCAAGTATAGTCTCATCTATCTGTAAGTCACCAATGACCACCGAGATGTACGGGGCACCTGGGTCCTTAAGTTTCAAGGGTGTGCCATGTTGAACTATTGAGCTAACAGAATCAGGCAGGACAACTTTTGATTCGACTTGTTTCCTAGATTGCTGCTTTTTCATGCACAGATCCTTTAGAAAGTAGGCATAAGATGGAATCTGCCTGATAGCCTCAAGCAAAGGTAGGTAAATCTACACTTGCTTGAAAGCCTCCATGATTTCATCGGTCTTATCTTTGGCTCCAGATGAGCTAGCAAAAGTCTACCCAGAGGTGGATAAGCACTCTAGAAAGGGCACTCTCGATCTTTGGGTGGAAGGGTTGTCATGTCGGGTAAGGGGTGGAACGGGGGTAACCTCTTCTAGTGAGGTGATTTCAAGCAAAGGAGAGTTGGGCAATTCTTCTCATGTGGGGGCGAATGTCAGGGTGGATGGGTTTTCAGAAGGTGACACTATAGGAGCACTAAGTTTGGAAATTTCTTTCCCACTCCTCAGAATAGTCACCGCTTGGGCATTCTCCCTAAAGACATTCCCTTTTCCTTTAGGATTCTCCTTAGCAGCACTGGGAAGCTTCCCAGTTTCCCTTTATCTAACGGCATCAACAAGGTATCCTATCTGTGATTTTATTTCATGTATAGCCTTGTCATGAGATTGGATGATAGTACTTTGACTTTCCTGTATAGTTCTTAACATTGCCTTCAATTCATCCATCTTAGAGGTCATAGGTTGGGAAAAGGTCTAAGGTTGGTTCATTTGTTGGTTTTCAAAGGGTTGTGGTTTATAATTCCCTGAATTTGAGACATTCCCTTGTTTCCATTAAAAGTATGGATGATTCCTCCATCCCTCTTCAAAAGTGTTGGAAAAAGGGTCATTACGAGGTTTGGGACGAAACCCTTGAGCAGCATTCAGGTTTGCCAATAAAAGCTCAGGTAATTGGTAGGCCAAATGGCAATCCACAGTGGCATGCGTATTGCCTTGGCAAATGGAGCATTCTGAAGCTTGGGATGTGGAGGTACTTGATGTGAATTGGCTCAGACTCAACATAAGCCTTTCCATATTTTGATTAAACAATTGGATTTGGTAGGCTAAATTCTGGGTGTCCTTAACCTCATTTGCCTCCAACTTTCTTTACATGAGGGTGTGTTTGCTATCCAAGTAGGCAGAATTTAGGTGGATAGAATTCTCACTTAAAGTATCAAATAGGTTCCGAGCTTTATCCTCAGTCTTAGATAGAAAGGTTCCTACACAAGCACCACCCACAGTTTGTCTATGCGAATCACTAAGTTCGGTGTAGAACCTTTCAACCAGTTGCCACTTGGGCACCTGCTGATGTGGGCAAAGTCTCGAAAGATCGTTAAGTGTTCCACGCATCATTGAAAACTTCCCCATCCTTTTGAGAAAAACCCATGATTTTCCTCCGAAAGTTATTAGTTTTACTCATGGGGAAGTACTTGTTCAGAAACTTCTTCTTCAAGGCATTTCAAGTGTTAATACCATCAAGGGCATGATACCAATACTTGACCTTGTCCTTGAGGGAGAAAGGAAAGAGGATCCAGATTTGGGCATCATCAATAACACCCTGTAGCTTCACCATGAAACAGACCTCAGTGAATTCCTCTATATGCCTATGGGGTCTTCCCTAAAGTACCATAAAAAGAGGGTAGCAAGGATATGGTATTGGTTTTGATCTCAAAGGGATTGTCCCCTCCAAGTCTACATAGAGCAGAGCCAGGGTGATTGGTAGGAATGAAGTATTCCTTAAGGTTCCTTTGACCAGCCATTTCTTCCCTAGTGTGGTTTCTTCTTTGGATTCTTTCAGGTTCTAGATCGAACAAAAGTTGTCTCCTAAGAGATCACCTACCAGGAATGCACTACAAACACAATTCAAAAGGACTTGTTAGGTCTTTATAGGTTCAGGCTTTTGACTTTATATCAGATCGTAGGTGACAAAAAAAGTTGCCCAATCAATTACACACCTATTGTTGACCTATGAAATGCCTAAAAGGACCTAGTTGGAGCTTAGGTGCTCTTCCCTAAAACTCAAATGGTGAAGCAACTCCAAAGACAGAAGAGTGAGGGATGCAAGTAGGCCTAAGCCTTCCTTTGAAGCTATGCTTTCACGGTTCTTCTTAACTACCCCAAAAATCCATGACAGGGTATTCCCCTCTTTGGATTTACAAAACCTTTGATCTTGAGTTCTGAACACTTCAGAATCAAATGGTAGGAAGGTTCTTTCCTAACAGCTTGAAAACCTTGGAGTGTCTAAATGCGTGCCTTGGTGCAAAGATCAAACAAGTGTGCATACACTGTAAAAGATTTGAGTTTGAATTTTGAAGTGTAGCACAATGTCTCAAATTAACTCCTTGAGTTTTACTGTGTTCCTCCTTTACTTAGTCCTCAGAAAATTTAATGTGACCACTTGTTAGATGATTTCAAGACAAATTAGGTGGTCTAAGAATTAAGTCCAAATGCAAATGTATGATCAAGATATGAATGCAAAGTAAGAAGATACGTACCTTGCTTCCAGCAATCAATGATGCAAGAATGTACACAATGCAAAAAATAAAAGCTAGATGCTGCTCATTCACACCTAAATGGTTGTCCTAAGGCATGCAGCTTCTATCAGGCAATTTGCATTTTGATTTTTTTTTTACCTACTTATGCACAAATAAATAAAGGATAAACAACCCACAAAATAAAAGAAAACCTAAATCTAAAGAAAAGGGAACATGCTCCCGAAAAGATTACCCAACACAGGCCTAAAACAAAATCAGGGAACAAGCCCCTCGAATATACCCCAAAACAAGGGTCTGAAACTAAATGTAAAGTCCAAACTAAATCTAAGCTAATCTAATATAATATCTATTCTATCTATTCAGAATGGAGTTGATGCTTGTAGCACCCTCAAAATGTTCTCCTCCGAATTGTGGCTCAAGGTCGACCTCAATTGTGTGCATGGTGGCTATAATGCTCCTAATGTGTGGCCAATGGACGACATCTAGGGTCACCTGATCTCTGAGGCTGGTGCGACAAGATGTACAGGATATGTGTACCTCACACCAAAAATATCGAAGTTAAATATGCCTAGAAAAAAATGTGTGAACAAATAAATAAATGCGAGTTTAACAACCCTGTTACCTCCCAGGCAACGACGCCATTTGAAAAGATGATTTTTGCTTTCGTTGTTTCGCACATAAAATGATGCATCATTTTAGTATCAAAGTGGTGGAAAATTGCTTAACAAAATAATTAAAATAAATAACTCGAAAGAGCGGGTCATATCCACAGGGAGCCAATGTCTATTATAAACTTGCACTGGTCAAAAATCGATGTTGATGATTAATTTTGCAAAGAAATTGAATCAAAACCACCTTTCAATTAAGAAAATAAGACATGAATAAGCTGATACTGTATTTTCATCAAAGATGGAGGGCATTCTCACAAAATCACTATATTAAAATATTATTAAATCAAAAATTCCACTCTTCAAATGGTAAAGAAATGTAAATATTAACGCCACAAGAAACAATGCATTTCCTTGTTAGTTCTCAAGCACAGAGGAGACAACGGCTAGAGGCGTGAAGCTCACTGGAGGTCGAGTGGGCCGAGGGCTACTCGACGATGGCGGTAGCATGGCGAACGGTGGCCAGAGCCGGCAGAGTCGAGTGATGGAAAGTGGTGGGTTGTGCTTCCTGCTTCTAGTAGGGATTGGCATGCAAAGAGGAGAGGGGTACTCGCTAGCTCCTGGTGGGCCGCACGCTCACGTGGAAGCTTCCCATGGTGATGTGCTGGTGGCACACGGAAGAGAGAGCCCCGCTGGGTGCATGAAGGAGTGGTGAGGAGGGCGGCGCACTCAGCTGCATGCATAGGCCGAAGGAGAGGAGTGATGCAGGCCACACATGGTGCACTGCTGCACACTGGGGAGATTGGCGCGGAGCTGGCAGTGTGCAGGTGTTTGTGGTAGAAGGAAAGGATGGTAGTGGCAGAAGAGTGCTGGTGAAGGTGACGTGGCGCGGTGGTGGAGGTGGTTTGGGTTGTTTCTAATGGAAGGAAGATAGAGGAAAAAGAAGAAGAAACAAAGGGGAATTGAAGACGGAGGTGGTGCTGTAGGGACTTCAGACGTCCAGGAAACTTCCTGGACGTCTTAACTGGAGGGGAAGATGAAGGTGAAAGTGGTGCTTGGAGGTAGCAGCGGTGTTGATGGTGGTGGTTGTTCGTGTTGGTTGCTGGTGATGGTGGTGAGGGTGGTGCACGCTGAGGTGCTCACAGTAATGCAACTAAGCTCCAGAAGGTAGTGTGGCCTATCACGCCACACGCCCACGGTGGTGGAAGCTCGCTGCCGCAGTTGAGTCTAGTGGAGGAAGTGTTGGAGAATCTTGGTTCTCTACGCAATAGGGAAGGGGGTGAAGGCCTCCACAGCATGGTCACTTCCTCCTCTCTCCTATAGCAGCAGGATACTCGCTTGAAATGAAGACTGGAGGGAAAGGGCCTTCAATGGTCTTCAATGCCCTTCAATGGTGGATAGACGGTCATGAACGTCAACCATGATTGCCTTGGTGAATGCTTGAAGCTTTCTTTGGGTGTGCTGCACACAATTATGTTAAATAAAATAATCAAAATAATGTTTAACTATTTACAATTGCTACCCATGACTAATGTGTTAATCAATTTCTTATCAAAATGATGCATGCATTGCTAATTAAGATGTCGATATGAAACTAATATCCTAATCCATGTTATTCTAAATGTCAATTACATATGCATGAAATAAATTATCTAATTTTCATTCTAATGTATGCTATATTCATGAATGTGTTACCATAGTGTCTGAGCATTTACACCTTTAATTAGCCCACAAATATGGGCTAATCAGTTTGCGTAAAAATCTTCTATTGCAGCACGTTTTACAATGTCAATTTTAAATAAAAGAATCGAATGTGAGTTCGAGTGTCAAACACAAGGAGGCATAAAATTGGATCACTTAGTCGCTTCGTGTCACAAAAATGTCACTTGTTCGCTTGAAAATCAATTTGAGAAAGAGAAAGAAAATGAGAGATAAAGAGAGAGAGTGTGAGAAAGAGAAAGAGAGAGAGAATAGGGTTAGAGAATCATTATGATGATGCAACACTATCTAACTACGAAAGAGACAAAAAGCGTTATAAGAAAATAGAGAATATATTACATGAATCATTCGTTTCTACAACTATAATGGTATATGAAAGCTTAATCAACACAAATAATAAATTAAAAACTAGCTAAGTGGAGAGGTGAGGTAGCCACGGCAGTGGAGGGGCTTCTGTCGGTTGCTCGACAACTCCAAGGACTTCCTCTCAGCTCTAGAAAGTGGTGGGAACTCATGGGTATAAGGTTGGTGCAAATGGGAGCGGTAGGACCCTTTTTATAAGTAAGGAGAAGGCTCCAATTCATATCTGGGTCAATAGAGACATTTAATTCATCGCTGAAGCTCCACCGTAGGTGTTGCTAAAGCCCCCAGCTCACGCCTTCAATGCACGCGTAGCTGCCTCCACACGTGCACAGTGCCTGGGCCATCTACGATAGGATGGCTGGATTCAAATCTCACCCTCGCCTCTTGATCGTGTGTGAGATGGCACGTTAGAGTTGCGTCGACTGGCATGTGCTTCATCTGTGCTCATCCGTGAACCCATGTAGCCATGGTATCAGCCACTCGATGGTGATCGGGTGATCCAAATTCGCTTGTAACTCGCACCTTCCAATTTTGCACTACGATGCATCTCGATCACATGTCCTTTGCACTTGGGTTGAGGCACTGCCCAATGCCCCAAGGTCGCAGATGGTCTCGTTTCAACGCTGGTGTTCACGCACCAGTGGCCATCCGATGGTGAATCTACGGTCAAGATTTCATTTGCACAGGATGAAGAGAGGAAGCGGTTGCAATCGATGAAGGAGCAGGTGCCACGTGTCACGTTTAGAGCCGTTGATCAGTGGATGGTCAGGACTTCTTGAGCTTGTTGTGGGAGCTATGGAGGTCGAATTGGGATGATTTTGAGTCCATTGGACTCCGTTCGTTGATCCAAATCCATCCGTACGGTTCGATCACTCATCTAAGACATGTTTCAAAATGGACTTGTGCACATCATCATTAAACAATGATTTTATGTGATTAAAATGTAAAGATCAAGCAATATGCATGCAATTCTCCCAAGCCCATTACAATTTGTGATTATCACACAAGTATCCCTAAAATTGACTCTAATTGATAATATTAACATAGAACATTGTAGAGTTATCATACCCCCATGGCCACCCCTTGCTAGTCCCTAGCAAGGTTTAATCTAAATGCTATTTACAACTAAAATTAGGAATTGATCGCTTAGGTAGAAGTTTCTTGTCAACTGGAGGAAATTTCAACTAAGAACCTAACTTGCAGAGACTCAACAGTGCCTAGGTTGCTTGCAAAATGCCGACTGCTCAAGTCCTCACCTTATTTTATATAGAGGCAAATACATATATATATATATTCTTTTTCATCTTTTCTTTTTTATTTTTTTTTATTTTTGGTGTTGAGAATTTCGGGGTAACTTTTTACGGCTACCCAACCCACCCAAAACTTGAAAAGGATTTTGAGTACTATGCATCTTATTGTGAAAGTGATAGACTCACTTAATGGCAATTGAAACAAACTTTAGGTTTCTATTCCCCTAGGTGACCCGAAAAAGAAAATGTTGCCTAAAGGTGTATCTATCTGACCAGTAGTTTTCTCTCTACTTTTTATTTTTGTGGGGCCAACACAAGGGCAAACCCAGTGTATATCTTCCCTGATTATGGTACTTCCCCACTTCTTCCATAAGTGTTTTGGAATTCTTGCGCATTTTATGATCTAGGATCTGGATAATTGGCCAATGGGCTATTACCCACGGCAACTTGCCAGCCATACTCGTGTGGTGAACTGTGGTCTATTTCTTTTTTTTTTTGCCTTTTTCTATTTTTCTCTTTCCCTCCTTTTTTTTATTATTATTTTTTAAGTAGGTGGCTTTCTTGATCTAAGATTTACTTAAAGGTAGTAGTAAAATAGAATGGTCTCGTGGCTAGGCTCTGGACAACCGGCCAATGGGCTATTACTGATAAACACGTATAAATTCATCGTAAAATGCTTACTTATGATAGTTCCTAGGCCTAACATTGCATATCATGATATAAATATTGCATACACATCCATTGCATTGCATTTAGCATAGTTGTATACTATGTACATTAATTCTGTCATTTTACATGGCTAGGAGGCAGTGCGACATCTTTATAGTCTTCGAATGAAGAATCCAGCCATACAGATGGATTCAAAGCAATGATCGTAGTCTATCAACATGAGAATCACCCCGATCAGAGCTCTGTAGCACCCTCCGCAAGAAGAAGAAGATGAACTACCCAGATGGTGCCACATGGTGCCACCCAGGCTGTCCCACCTGAGCCAAGGCATCCCCAAGCCCATCGCAAGATCAGATCCTAGCCATTAGACCTCAATCCAATGGCTGAGATGTGCACTCCCCGGCTGAAGAAGCATCTCATCTCGCCTAGCCTCAGGCAGATCAAGCGAGGAGTCATCTTGACCGTTGGATCTTCATCCAACAATCCTGGTTGCGGAAGTTTAATTCGTAAGTAGAGCACATTACGATCCTCAACACAGTAGTTTACGCCTCAGCTTACAACACACAGCCATGCATTAGATGCCCCACGTAAGGATTTTATCCGTTGAAGTGCATGGGGGAAGGAAACTAAGCCGTCGATGGAAGATCGGGCGGCAAAGGAAGCAGCTACGTGGATGCACAGATGAGCACGGATGCTGCATGCACCTGCCGATGCACCTCGAGAACGCACCATCTGACGCACACAGATAAGATGTCTAGGAGATGCATCCAACACATGAGCATGCGGGGCGCGTGATTCAAATTTTAGGGAGGCACTCTCTGCATGCGCATCGCACGATCGAGGATGAACAGCTGTAGATCTCGTCAAGCAAAGACAACTGCAGGCGTAAGCGGTGGGCGCGGGATCTGTAGTAATAGAAAGGAAACCTTTAGTGACACTTGCAGCTATCACTAAATGGTCTGTGCAGTGCATGCGCCAGCCAAGGCAATGAAGAGGCATAGATCTTCAGCTACAGCTCGAGCGACCTTTAGTGACTCTTGTACCTGTCACTGAATGCCTGTGCATGGGATTGTCTTCTTCCCATCCACTATATAAAGGCCTACACACCCCGCTTACCAAACCATCCCTACCTACTCTACTCCCACCTATTCCCGAGCTCTAGCAAGCCTACCAATGCTCTGTTAGATCTTGCTCTCAATCTCCCAAGGAACCTATTAGTGTAACGGAACTTTGCCCCACTAAATACTCCTCCAACTTCCCATCCCCATTCATAGGTCTCCTTGGAGCCATCCTCCCACCTCCATTCCAGTAGCAGATCATCTCCACCTTCTCACCTCCATTCTGGGGCTACGCTGAAGCTTTCCTCTACCCAACGTCCTCCCGCTTCTCATCTCCATCGTCTTGCTTCCCAACTCCTTCATCCAAGCTTCCACTAGGCACCGTTGTCTCACCGAATAGTCGCTTCGGGAGATTTCTTCTCTCCTCCCTCTCTTTTATGTTTTCTAGACTATTGTAATTGACATTCATGCAATATATCATATTCGATTCCCTCTCTCTTGTGATTGTTTGTCATTTTATTTTAAAAACAAAAAAATAATAAAATCACAAAACACCAGAAAAGAAACAAATCGAAGCATGATTTTCATATAAAGTAAATGTCGCCTCCCTTTGTTTGACCCGAGACTCCCTTGGAGTTTCAGTATAAATTATATTTGATCACAAGTTTTGCAACTATGACGACGGGTTACTCGTAACCCCAATTTCAAATGTGGGAAACTCGTGCGATCATTTTGGCACCGTTGCTGGGGAGGAAACGGAATTTACTTGTTTTCTATGCTTCTTTGTATTTACATATTACTAACCCCGTCTATCTCTGATCTATTATCTTGCAGGTACCCTAGCATGGAGATGTAAGTGTAGTAGACCAGAGTAAAGTGTGGGTAGAGTATTTTGTAAGTGTCCCCCACATTCCCCCCCACTAGTTTCATTTCGCCACACTCAAAACCAAGACCCAATCTACTTAGGTGTTGCATAAACCCTAGGATAGAATTGTTTGAATTGTTTGCCACCTCCACTCATCTCACCCTCGCATCTTATATTAAAAAAAAAATGAAATGATACTTTCTGTGGGACGAATCAATTTACACACTTTATACACCCACATCAAAGGCACATAACTTGACTTGATTATCATCTACTCAACCGGGATTCCGACCTGTGGACCCGATACACTAATTCAACACATAAAAGAGTAGAAATCATATTAGGTTAATCTTTTTTTTTTGGTGCCTTAATCGGTGGTGCATTTGAGCCGATTGATTGAATTGTTTGGGCCACACCACCTAATCTAAAAGAGGTTCATTTTGTAGCTGCCCCAAAGGAATCAATAACTAGGACAAGCCAGGCACTCCATATTTTTATTGATTTCTAAAGGAAAATACTTGAACACGTGCTTTTAAAACAAACTTGTTTTGCCTCACAAAACTTTGTTGAAAACACCTAATATTTGAATCCTAAAAGCTATTATGAAAGATTTGAGCCCTAAAACTCACCTTATCATTAATAATCTTGCTTGAAACCCTCTTACTTGTGCACATTCACACATTCTCAAACAAATCATTAAGGGCACAACCCATTAAGGGCCCATCACATTCCAGGAGCACCAATTTCACAAGACTAACTAAAATCAATTAGACGTTGGCCCTCAGGATTCATTCACCCGTCGGGATCCAGATTGAGATTATTCATGATTAACTGGCTTATACTAGTCAATCTGATATCTAGCTTAGGGAGTAGCGTCAAACGACCGTGATTAGGGAGTACACTAGGAACCGGAGGAGCAAGCCAAAGGAAGAACCTTCTCCCCAGTCCCTCCTCCTAACTAGTTAGATTGCCTGGATATAAGTAGAGTAAATCATCCATAATCTTAGGACAGATTCTGAGAGTCTGTAGACCTTTAGGCTATCCCATCTAAGGACAGGCTTGTATTCTTGTGCTACAGGGCTCCTTCTCTTCCTCATCCTTTCGACTTCCTTCTAGTGTATGCTTTGAAGGTGGTCATTGAACCCTAGATTGGAAGGACCTTTAGACCATTCTAGGAGGTGAAGGTTGAGCTATAGGCAAGCAGATCCCATGGCTGATCAACAACCACCTCCCCCACCCTTGAACTAGTAGGAGCTGATTTAGAGGCAGTTGGAAGAATTGCAGCAGGTGCAACAATGGTTCCAACATATGCATGGTCAGGGCACTCGGCCCTTGAAGGATTTTTATGATCCTTCAAACTATGGGGAATGTTTCGATGTCATGATTCCCGCTGGAGACATAGAAATCAAGGCCCAAGTCTTAAGTTTGATTAAGCATTCCCATGGGCTTGGCTCGGAGGACCCATTCCAGCACCTGGAGGATCTAACCACTTTGGTTCAGACCACCAGAGCAAGGAATGTGAACGAAGAGCAAATGATCATGAGGCTTTCCCCTACTCTCTCAGGGATAAGGCTGCACATTGGTACTAGACCATAGGAAGGCCGATCGAAACTTGGGCTGCTCTTAATTCGGCTTTATTGAAGAAATTCTTCCCTGTCCGAAGGTCCAATGCCTTGCGATAAGCGATTACAACTTTCGCCTAGCGGCTTGTGGAATCGTTTCATGGTGCCTGGGAGCAAATCTAGGAACTTTTGAGGAAGCGTCGACACCACGAGGTGTCGAAATGGCAACTCTTGCAGATTTTCTATCACGGGTTGGTTGAGCAACTCCATAATCACGTGGACGCCTCTTGTGGAGGCAATTTCCTCAATAGGGATGCAGATAGTGCATGCGACCTGTTTGAGGAAATGGGCGAGAACTCAATTAATCATGCCTCCATGGATGCATTCAACCGGTCCCAACAACCCAGGTCAAGTGCTAATGAGATCCAAGATTCTCATTCACTTGACATGGAATTGATTTGTAGTAAATTGGATAAAATGGACTTGGTTACTAAGACAATGGAAGAATGGATGTCTGGGAATTCAGGAAACACTTCTACACCAACTTAATCCCAGAATTTGGGAATCCATTCCTCACGAGCTCCCATAAGGAAGGTGGTTGGGCGTGTTTCACGTGTTAGAAATCAAGGTTATGAGTAACCCGTCGTCATAGTTGCAAAACACGTCAATCAGATAAAGTTTATACTGAAACTCGAAGGGAGTCCCAGGTCGAACACAAGGAGGCAACGTTTACTTTACGTGAAAACTGCACTTCGTTTTGCTTCTTTTTGGTATTTTAGGGTTTTGATTCTTTTTTGTGTTTTTGAAATAAAAGACAAGCAGAATGAATCACAAGATAGAAATGAAACAACTATGATATATATATCAATTCAATGTCGATTCCAATGAACTATAAAAGCATAAAAAGAGAGGGAGGTGAGAGGAAATCTCTCGAATCGACTGTTCGGCGAGATGATGGCGCCTGGTGGAAGCTCGGACGAAGGAGGTGAGGAGTGGGATGACGGAGGTGAGATGCAGGAGGACGTCGTGTTGAGGAAAGCTTCGACGTGACTCCAAAATGGAGGTGAGAAGATAGAGGTGATCTACTACCGGAATGGTGGTGGGAGGACGGCTCCAAGGGGACCTATGAAAGGAGATGCGAAGTTGGAGGAGTAATTGGTGGGGCAGAGGTTCGCTACACTAATAGGCGCCTTGTGAGCTTGAGAGCAAGCTCTAACATGGCATTGGTAGGCTTGCTAGAGCTTAGGAGTAGGTGGGAGTAGAGTAGGTAGAGATGTCTTGGAAGGGAGGGGGTGTAGGTCCTTTTATAGTGGAGAAGAGGCAAAAATAGGTATGGGACCATTAGTGACATCTAGGCCATCGCTGCAAGTGTCGCTGTAAGCAGCTCATGCCCACTCACGCCCAAAGTTGGCTTTTCTGGTGCGCGAAGAATTAGCGATAGCTGTAAACATCGCTGTAAGTCCAGCTCATGCGTCGCTGTAGGTCCAACTTACACAGCTGGTACTGCTCCCCCGCCTTGCCGCTTGCGCGCACCCACGTGTTGGCGTTGTGCTGTGCGCATGCATGCCTATGCATGCTCATGCACCCGCGGTGTTGCACGTGTGCGGTGCTGCGTACGTGCGTTGGGTGGCTTAGGTTGCACTACATGGTGCATTTTGGGTCGTCCATCTTCTTCTTGTTGTAGGGGCTGCTACAGAGGTCGGATTAAGTCAATTTTTGCACCTTTAGGCTACGATCGTCGACCCAAATCCATCCGCGTGGTTGGATTTATCATTTGAAGCTTCGAATTGTCTCCTAGTCCCTTGGCCGTTGATGTTCCTCATACTACATATGGTTCTATGGGACTCTGATCGAGGCGATTTCTGAGGTGTTAGACTCCAATCGTCATCTTGATCAGATCTGTATGGTCAGATCTTCAATTCGAGGCTCCAAAATAATTATCCTTCTCTCCTAACCACAAAAAGGATGCAATTAACCTAAATTATATACAAGTACTCTAAATGCAGAAAGATGCATGCAATGCAATATTTATAACATGAAATGCAAATCTAAGCCTAGGAACATGCATGAATAGGCAATTTACCCTCAATAAATGTGTTTACATCAGCGAGAGTTCATGAACAAACTTGATTCAGCTCAACCTATGGGCCAGGATTTCTCGGAACCTTATGGGTTCCGAACTGGGTCCTTTGATCCCAGTTTTTCTGTTCCTTCCTTCTCTCCATCCTCGTCTATGAGGATGCGTATGCAATGTAGAAGAATGTTAGGTCCAACCCATATTCCAACACTTATAACTCTGGTTGGAGGAACCACCCTAACTTCTCCTGGAAAAGTCAGGGGCAATAACCCAAACTTGACCCAGCAACTATGCATTTCAAAGACCTATGGGTCAGGGTCAAGTATACACCCAGTTGCCCCCGAGACCGGTTACTTAGCCATCTTAGAATGCCCATCAATCTGTAGGGCAGGCTAATTTAAACTGGCAGATGGTGGAAATGCAAGGGTCCATGCTTCAGCTTATGTAGCAAATGAAGACATCACAAGATAACTTGCAATCCGGGTTAATTGCTAACACCCGATAACCCCAATCTCTACCATCCCAACTCGTACCCAACCCGTGCAATGTGCAAAATCAAGGCAATAGAGCCCAAGGGTATGGGAATCAAAGGGACCCACACGCACATGCTCAGGTGGTTGAGCAGGGTCCCTCATCTTCTTCTTCTTCTGGTTACATGACTAACCAAGGCCCTCCAATCTTCACTAACCCACCTCAAGACCCAATCCCTTATGCCTCTGCAAAATTTATCACCTTGAGAAGTGGAAAGCAAACCCAGGACCCTAAATTACCTTCTAGATGCCAAAACCTTGGGGAGCTTGAGAGAGAAGAGGAGGAGATTGAAGAAGACAATAAGGCCTAGGGATTGAAAATTGAAAATACCACCCATATCCTATTCCCTGAAGCCCTATTGAAAGCCAAGAAGAAGAAAACCCAAGATAGCAACAAGGGGCTCCTAGATTTATTCAAGAGTGTAGAGATCAATATTCCGCTCCTCGATGCTATTAAGCACATCCCAGCTTACGCTAAATTTTTGAAAGAACTATGTACCCAAAAGTGTAGGCCAAGAGAACCCACTGAGAGGAAGGTGATTCTCTCTGAGCAGGCAAGTTTTGTGATCCTACATCACCTTCTTCAAAAGAAGAAAGATCCAGGTGCCCCCTTGATCTCATGCATTATTGGGGAATACACTTTTGATAGGGCACTAATGGACCTAGGTGCATCCATCAACCTAATCCTGACTTCTCTTTATGAGAGGTTCGAGTTAGGTGAACTCAGGCCAACCTTAGTAATGCTACAATTAGGGGACGGTTCAGTCACCACACCGAGGGGCGTTATTGAGGATGTAATTGTCAAGGTCAAGGATTTCTATTTTCCTGTAGATTTCCTCATTCTTGACATGGATGTACCTAACTATTTGAGGAACACACCCACCATTCTGAGGCATCTGTTCCTAGCTACCGCCAAGGCCAGCATAAACTGCGAAAGTGGTAATATGGATATTTCCTTTGGGGATAAGAAGCTAACTCTGGATACTTTCGAGGTGATAAGAGGATTTGAGGATTGTGGATTCATTGAGGAGCTCGAGGATCAGGATCTTGACACTTGTATGACAATCAGTGCACTCAAGGAGTCCACCAGCTTTAGCGAATCCAACCCACAACCCTCAGTGGCAGACCTTCCACAACCTGAAGAGGCTGTTGATTTTGTTCATTCATAGCCTCTTCTGCTGGATCATCCTAATGAATCTTCATCAGCATCCTCCCTACCTTCTATACTGAACTCACCTCAGCTTGAACTGAAGCCATTGCCTAAAAATCTGAAATATGAGTTCTTAGGACCTGAAAACACGCTCCCGATGATTATTAGTGCTAATTTGACTAAGGAGCAAGAATTGAGGTTAATTAAGGTCCTTAAAAACAATAAGGAGGCAATTGGTTGGACCATCCATGACCTTAGGGGGATCGAGCCATCTTATTGTAATCATCGTATTTTCAAGGATGATGGATCCCACCCTTGTCACGAGATGCAAAGGAGACTAAACCCAAATATGCGAGAAGTGGTCAAGAAGGAGATAATTAAGTGGCTCGATGCTAGGATTATATACCCAATCTCAGATAGTCCGTGGGTTAGACCAGTTCAGATTGTACCCAAGATGGGAATAACCATTTCGACTAACGAAAAAGGGGAAACCTTCACCACTCATTCAGCTTCTACTTGGAGAGTCTGTATTGACTATAGGAAGCTGAACACATTCACTAAAAAGGATCACTTTTCCTTGCCTTTCATCGATCAAATCCTTGAAAGGTTAGCTGGGCAAAAATACTTTTGCTTCCTGGACATTATTCTAGATATAACCAATCCCAATCCATCCCAAAGACCAGGAAAAGACAACCTTCACATGTCCCTACGGAACCTTTGCATTCCGTAGAATGCTATTCGGGTTTTGCAATGCACCTACGACTTTTCAAAGGTGCATGCTGGCCATCTTTTCTGACATGGTGGGAGATTGTCTTTAAGTGTTCATGGATGATTTCTCCATTTTCAGAGATTCTTTTGAGTTCTGCCTGGCTAACATGGAATTGATCCTTCAAAGATGCATCAAAACATGGCTGGTCCTTAGCTGGGAGAAGAGACACTTTATGACTCAGGAAGGCATTGTCCTGGGTCATGTGGTCTCTAGTCGGGGTATTGAGGTTGATAAAGCTAAGGTGGATGCTATCTATAGACTTCTTCCACCCACATCTGTAAAATAGATCCGCTCTTTCCTTGGGCATGTTGGTTTGTATAGAAGATTCATTAAGGATTTCTCGAAGGTTGCTTGGCCCCTAAGTAACCTTTTGGCCAAAGACACGCCATTCGAGTTTTATGAATCATGCTGTAAGGCATTTGATTTATTAGAAAAGGCAGTCACCTGTGCCCCTATGTCGTCAGGGCTATCTTGGGTCAGAAGATTGAGAAAAAGCCCTCTGTGATTTACTATGATAGCAAGACTCTGGACGAGGCCTAGAGGAACTACACCATTACTAAAAAAGAATTGCTCGTTGCAGTTTTCGCTTTAGAAAAATTTAGGGCTTATTTGTTAGGTTCTCATGTCATCATCTATACCAACCACTCGACCTTGAAACATCTCTTGGATAAAAAGGATGCCAAACCCCAGCTTATTCGCTGGATTCTACTGCTTCAAGAATTTGATCTCGAAATTAGGGATAAAGCCAGGGCACAAAATGTAGTGGCAGATCACCTCTCTAGAATCCTAATTGATTCCCCTCATCTAGATGTCCCGATCTCTAATACTTTTTCGGATGAAACTATCCTTACAACCTCAGGTATCCGAACCCCCAGGTATGCGGATACTGTCAATTATTTGGCCATTGGTCAAATCCCCCAAGATTGGACCAAATAACAATAAGATAGACTTGCGTCTGAGGCCAAATATTATTTTTGGGATGATCCTGAACTGTACCGCATCGACGTAGACTAGATTATTCGTCGATGCATCCCAAAAATTGAGTTCCATAGCATACTTGAGTTCTACCACATATCTGTGTGTGGTGGACACCTTTCCAGGAAAAAGATGGCAGAAAAAATCTTGCAATCCAGATTCTATTGGCCATCATTATTTAAGGAAGCCCAGGAATTCTCAAAGTCAAACACCTGATGCTAGACACTCAGGAACATGGCTAAGAGAGATATGATGCCCCTGAACCTAATACTTTCCACCGAAATTTTGACATTTGGGGCAACAACTTTATGGGACTCTTCCCTCCTTCATTTGGACACCAGTATATTCTGGTCGTTGTTGATTATGTGTCCAAATGGATTGAGGCAATTCCCACTCGGAACAATGACCACAAGGTGGTCATCGATTTTGTGAAGAAAAATATCTTCAGTCAGTTCGGGGTTCCTTGGGCAGTTATTAGTGATGGTGGCACACATTTCACTCATGCCCAGTTGCGAAATTTATTGGGGAAATACAAGGTGAATCATCAGATTTCCACACCTTACCACCCTCAGACGAACAGACAGGCTGAGGTCTCCAATCGGGAGATCAAAAACATTTTGCAGAAAACTGTTAGGCCTGATACGAAGGATTGGCCCCAAGAGCTAGATGATGCTCTTTGGGCCTACCGTACAGCGTACAAAATGCCTATCGGTATGCCTCTGTTCCATCTGGTGTTTGGTAAGGCATGTCACTTACCCGTAGAACTTGAGCACTGGGCATTTTGGGCCATCAGGAAATGTAATTTTGACCTTAAATTGATCGAGAAAACCAGGAAACTCCAACTATCTGAGTCGGAGGAGCTTTGAAATGATGCTTATGAAAATGCCAGAATCTATAAGGCAAGGACCAAAGCTCTCCATGACCAGATGATTTCACATAAGAGCTTTGAGCTGAACCAGAAGGTCTGGCTTTTCAATTCTCGATTGAAGCTTTTCCCTGGAAAACTCAGGTCTAAGTGGGATGGCCCATTCGTTATTCACCAGATTTCCCTTAATGGGGCCATTGAAATCTCTGACCCAAAGATGGATAATATTATCATTGTCAACAGACAGCGTCTCAAACCTTTTGTTGACCATATGCTCCCTGAACCTGTCTCAAACAAGGTTGCTCTTACCTTGCCTTAACCACCGTGGGCCGATCATCGCCTAGCTGAAGGCACTAAACTCAGCATGTGTAAAGACTGTTCCAAGCTAACTAGAATCCCACAAAAACCAAGTGCTATTCTTCCACTTCTACTCTCCTGCATGCTTGCATTTTTAACAATGAGGACATTGCAATAGCTAAGCATGGGGGGTGGATATATCTTATAATCTTTTTGTCAACTGTGACAGTAATTTCCTGTTAAAAAAAAATTAGAGTTAGGAGATGAGAACTTAGGCATTAGGAGTTGCAAACTTTAGGAATTGATGCTCTGAGACCTGAATACTTAGACTCTTCAGGTCTTTGGGCTTAATTAGCCCGAGTGTCCACTCGAATGTGGACTTAGTCTCGAGTCCTCACCAAATAATCTTATCTTAAATTGGTAAATAATTTAGGATGATAAGTATGTGACTTATCAACCCGCACTCTGATTTGAGGGGATTTTAAGTCTAAGGATCTACACACCTTTTGCACTAACTCACTTTTCGACGATTTTCTCTGAAATTGGGTAGCTAATGAACTATCTTGGGTGGTATGGCTGGCAAGTTGTTGGTGGTAACAGCTCATCGGCCAGTTGTCCAGAGCCCAACCACAAGACCATTTTTGTCGTACTGCCTTTAGGTAAATCTTAGATCAGGGAAGCCACCTACTTACAGAAACAAAGAAAAAAAAATAGAAAAAGGAGAAGATAAAAAAAAAGAGACAGAAAATAATAAAGCCACACTTCACCGCATGAGTATGGCTGGCAAGTGGTCGTGGGCAACAAGCCATTGGTCAGTTATCAAGAGCCCAACTCATAAAAATGCATAATAATTCCCAAAAATCTTAGGGAAGAAGCGGGAAGTAGATTAAACAGGGGAGATATACACTACGTTTGCCCATGTGTTGACCCCATAAATAAAAGTAGGGAGAAAGCTACCAATCGAAAAGATAAACCTCTAGGCAAGGTCACCTCGGGTCGTAGAAACCCGAAGTCCATTTTAATGATCGCCTAGTGAGTCTTTCAGTTTTTTCACTAGATGCCTAGCACTTAGAGTCCTTTTTGAGTCTTGGGCAGGTTGGGTAGCCGTAAAAAGTTATCCTGACACTCTCAAACTCCAAAAAGTCTAAAAAAAATAAGAAAAGAAGAAAAAAACAAAAAAATTGTATCTTCCCTTTTCAAATAAGGTGAGGGCTTGGATGGTCTGCATTCTGGTAGACACCCAGGCATTGTTGAGTTTTTGTAATTAGGTCTTGGGATTGAAATTTTCTAAAGAAATCGATGAATTTTGCCTAAATAATCGAATCCTGACTCTACTTTTATACATAGAATTTAGGTTAATTTTCCTAGGGACTAGCAAAAAGTAAGCATGGGCGTATAATAAACACATATAAATTCATCACAAAATGCTTATTTATGATAGTTCCTAGGACTAGCATTGCATATCATGATATAAATATCGCACAAACATCCATTGCATTGCATTTAGGATAGTTGTATATTATGTACATTAATTCCATCATTTTACATGGCCAAGAGGTAGTGCAACATGTTTACAGGCTTCAGATGAAGAATCTGATTGTACGGATGTATTCAGAGCGACGATCGCAGTCCGTCAACGTGAGAATCACCCCAATCAAAGTTCTATAGCACCCTCCGGAAGAAGAAGAAGATGGACAACACAGATGGCACCACGTGGTGCCATCCAAGCCACCCCACTTGGGCCAAGGCATCCCCAAGCTAGCCGCAAGATTAGATCCCAGCTGTTGGATCTCAATTCAGCGGCTAAGATGTGCGCTCCCCAGCTGAAGAAGCGTCTCATCTCACCTAGCCTCAGGTAGATCAAGCGAGGAGTCATCTCGATCGTTGGCTCTTCATCCAATGGTCATGGTTGCGGAAACTTAATTCATAAGCAGAGCACATTATGATCCTCAGCACAGTAGTTTACACCTTAGCTCACAACACACGGCCAAGCGTTCGAACCCCCCGTGAGGATTTTATCCGCTGAAATGCATGGGGGAGGGAAACTAAGCTATCGATGGAAGATCGGTTGGCGAAGGAAGCAGCTACGTGGACACACAGATGATCGCGGATGCTGCATGCGGCCACCGACGCACCTCGAAAACACACCATCTGACGTACACAGATAATATGCCTAGGAGGTGCATCCGACGTCTGAGCATGCGGGGAACACGATTCAAATTTTAGAGAGGCACTCTCTACATGCGCACCGCACGATCGAGGATAAACGGCTGGAGATCTCATCGAGTGAAGACAGTTGCGTGCGTAAGTAGTGGGTGAGGGATCTGCAGCAATAGAAAGGCATCCTTTAGTGACACTTGCATCTGTCATGAAATAGCCTACGCAGTGCATGCACCAGCCAAGGCAATGAAGAGGCATGGATTTTTAGCAACAGCTCGAGCGACCTTTAGTGACACTTGTAGCTGTCGCTGAATGCCTATGCACATGATTCTCTTCATCCCATCCACTATATAAAGGTCTACACACTCCCCTTGCCAAACCATCTCTACCTACTCTACTCCCACCTACTCCCAAGCTCTAGCAAGCCTACTAATGCTCTGTTAGAGCTTGCTCTCAAGCTCCCAAGGCACCTATTAGTGTAATGGAACTCTACCCCACTAAATACTCCTCCAACTTCCCATCCCCATTCATAGGTCACCTTGGAGCCATCCTCCCACCTCCATTCCAGTAGCAGATCATCTTCGCCTTCTCACCTCCATTCTGAGCCTGCACTGAAGCTTTCCTCTACCCGACATCCTCCCACTTCTCACCTCTATCATCCTGCTTCCCAACTCCTTCATCTGAGCTTCCGCCAGGCACCATCGTCTCACCGAATAGCTACTTCAAGAGATTTCTTCTCTCCTCCCTCTCTTTTATTTTTTTAGATTATTGTAATTAACATTCATGCAATATATCATATTCGATTTTATCTCCCTCTTGTGAATGTTTGTCATTTTATTTTAAAAACAAAAAAATAACAAAACCACAAAACACCACAAAAGAAACAAATCGAAGCACGATTTTCATACAAAGAAAATGTCGCCTCCCTATGTTCGACCCGAGACTCCCTTGGAGTTTCGGTATAAATTATATTTGATCACGAGTTTTGCAACTATGATGATGGGTTACTCGTAACCTTGATTTCAAACATGTGAAACCTATGCAATCAGTTACCCACGACAACTTGCCAACCATACCACCCTAGAAGATTCATTAAGTACCTAGTTTCTGTTAGAACCACCAATGAGTGAATCAGTGTAAAATGTCTGTAGATGTTTAGACTAAAAGTCCCCTTAAATCAGAGGGTGGGTTGATAAGTCATATACTTATCACCCTAATTTATTGGCTATATTAATATACATTAAGGTGGCGAGGACTCGAGACCAAGTCCATATTTTAGTTGACACCTGGATTGATTAAGTCCGAAGACTTGAAGGGTCTAAGTGATTAGGTCCCTAAAGTATCATTTCCTAAAGTCGACAAGCTTCTAAAACCTAAGTTTTCTTTTCCTAATTTTATTACTATTGTTATTATTATTTTTTAATAAAAGGAAATAAAATTAGTTCAAACTAGCAATTTGTACTCAGATCTAGAGAATTACCACACCTCATGCCTAAGTTGGACAATGTTCTCATTGGAAAAATAAATGTATGTAAGGGAATAGGGAAAGAAATCACCTAAGTTATAATCGTGAATCTAGTTAGCTTAAAACCTCTAGGTTGCCTCCTAGAAAGTGTTGAGTTTTGTGCCTTCAACTCGACGTAGTTCCATTTTAACCATTAATGAGGGTCACAACTTCCTTCAGGGGGATCTGGAAAAGAAAGTGTTTTAGTCCTTGACCATTAAAAGTGAAGGTTTGCCCAGTCTTGGGATTGTCAATTTTAACCGCCCCATTGGGATAAGGTCTGACCACTTGATATGGTTGATGAGAGCCTCATCATGAGCCCTAACTAGCTCATTTTGACCTAAGAAAGAGAATGAAAGCTCCTACATAACCTAGAGAAGGGCCTAATTCAAGGAAGAATTACTTTGAGAAGAAAATATGAAATAAAGGGTAAAACTATAATTTTACCATTGCAGTACATCAACGGGATTTCTCAGAGGCTAAACATAGGTAAAATGGTCTTAATAAGATAAAAAGTGAGTTGGTTCAATCAGAAATGGGTTATTGTGAGAGCTAGGAATTAAATGACATTCTATAACCCTAAAACAGACTCACATAATTTCACAAAGTTATGGTCAGGATAAAAATCAACTAAATCCTCTAAAATTCATGAAAAAATATCCCCTAGAGTTTAAAACATTCAAATTGGACTTTGGAACCTATTTTGACCTAGATTGGGGTCCTACCTCATTATCTGACCTAATTTGGGTTTTTGTGTAAAATGTCCAGTCAAACGTGGTCAAACCTAAAATCCAACTTCACCATTGGATTCCTTAGGTCCAAATTAGATTTGTACCAAAATTTGGACCTAAGGAGAGGTCATCTTGACCAACATTCCAAAATAGTCCACCCAATTACATTTTTACCCCTATCTTTTGAAAACCATTGCACAGACCCCCTAACTTCCTTGCCACCCTTACAATTAGGTCTCTCCACCATTAAAGCGGAGGAATACTACTTCGGCGATGAGTTGAAGGGGATTGCTCCCTGATTCCTCAAAGATCTCCTCCCAGATTTGGAAGGGAGATTCTATGAGGAATTACCTTCCATCTGATCATGATCGCATGACTTGAGTCGCACCCAATCTCTCACGCGAACACATGAGAGATATGGGTATCTCCCTGAAAGCCTTCTCCGGTGAGGACTTTTTGCACTTGGAAGCTTGTCTTCCAAGCACAAGAGCCCCTGCCAGTGCCTATAAAAGGACCACCACCTCCGGCTGCACCTTTTCATCTTGACTTGGCCGGAGAACCACCTCCAATTCTTCCCTTCTCCTCCGGCCAGGTGTCTAGCAGGCTCCGACAACCTATTCTCCTCCTTCTAGTCACTTTTCCACAATACCAGTGGCAGAGCCATCTTCGTCTACTTCCTCCGCGTCATGCAATACCCGCGCATGCATCTCCAGCCCCGTCATCGCCGTCGTTCTCCCTCCTCCGGAATTCTTCTTCTTCGGCGGTGGCAGGTACGGCCAGCCACTCTCCTACCCCCCTCTGACAACTTAATTAGGTCAAAACTCTTCCTCTCTCTCCCCTCTTATTTCCCATATTTTTATTTCTACTTTCGACCCCTCGACGCCGCAGACCACCACCACATTCTCCATCTCCGGCTAACCACCAGCGAAGGTGCTTCCACCGCTCCGCACCTCCACATGCCTCGCCAGACCCTTCATCACCTCTGCCATCACGCACTGAGCACATTCTGCCCTTCCATTGACCGCCATCACCTCCCTAAACGCCCCCCGACCTAACCCACCTTCACGACCACAAAGCGACCTAGGCAAGCATGCTTAGGCAGCCCCATGGCCAGCCACCCACCGATTCACCTTCCCTGTGACACGGCGAAGCTCCCCATTTGGTTTATCGAGGTCGCAAGGCCATATTGAGTGATTTCAGATCTGAGCCCCCTTCCGCCATTGACATAGAAGGATGAAGCTCGCAAGCTTTGCGCCAGGTCGCGCGTTCCAGGCAAAAGAGTCCCAGGATGAGCAAGAGGGTCTCATGCACGCATCCAGCCAGAGAGCAGGCTTAGCGAGCGATTGCAGCAGCGGCAATTAGGCGAAGTCCTCCTGCGGGTGTGTGAAGAAGCGAGTGGGACTTTTAGTCCCACCTCATGAACTTAGGAGTGAGGTGCGCGACTTATATTGATTTTGTGTTTTTAGCTTACCGCCTCAAGTGACACGAGGTGAGGTCCCTCGCCTACGTACACCCGCCTCGTCCGCGACCTATGTCCCGCGGACCTGGCATGACCCGACCCGTTTACCTAGCACTCCTCGTGCACCACTCCCACGCCAGTGCACTTGGACTCGAGCACATGAAACCCAACCCGGTTATCCATCCTAGCTCCAGGAGAGCGAACCGAAGAGAGAAATAGAGAGAGAGTGACGCGGTGAGGGTAGAGGTAGGTTTTTCTCTGCTATGTGTACAGGGAAAAGAAGAAAGGAAGAGGAGGGCGTGGCCGAAAAGAAAGAAGGAGAAGGAAGAAGTGCTAAGGCAAGGCTGAAGCCAAGAAGGAAAAGAAGAGGAAGATGACACAGAGCTGAAGGAAGGCGAGCGCAGCTGAAAAAGGCAGGAGAAATAAGGCCAAGGAAGAAGAAAGGCACTGTAGCAAGAGAGGGTGCGGTAGAAGCAAAGGCAGAACAGAAGAAGAAGAAGAAAGGAGAAATCAAAGAAGAAGGAAAGAGAAGCCAAGTCCATAGAGGAAAGGAAGAAAAAGAAGAAAGTGAAAGCGTTGTAGCCGCAGAGGAGAGCTAAAGAAGAAGCTAAGGCAGAGGAAAGAAAGAAGAGAAGCAAAGAAGAAAAGAAGCAGGCCAAAGTCAGAAGGCAAAGAAAAGAAGAAAGAAGTCTAAAGAAAAGGAAAGGAAGAAGAAAGGCAGAGAAGGCAAGGCAAGAAAGAAGAGAAAAGAAAAGCTAAGGAAAAGAAGAGAAAGAGAAGAGAAGAACCAAAGAAGAAGAATCAATCATTTTTATATCTGATTCAATCTCTCTATTTTATTTTGCTACATTTTAATATTCCTAAACTCATGCATTAAACTCTGAATTAGGTTTTGAGTAACTTTAAGTGTTCAAATTACATTATTGAGATTAGTGAATAAATTCCATTTGCTCTCTGTGTTCGACCTCGGATACTTAGGTTTTTGAGTAATAAAATTCTCATTTGTTTTCAAGGCGATTTCATTTATACTACAACACACATCTTTTTAAAAACCACGATCTCGCCTCATTAACATTTTGGTGCCGTTGCAGAGGAAGCAACGCGTAATTTATCACTAATCTCTGCATTATTTGTGATCATATTTGAGCACTAACTTGCCCTATTTTCTTTGTTGTGGCCTTGCAAGGTATTTTACGAGAAGATCTCCTGCTCAAGTCAACCACTACTCTAGGGCAGGTAATCCCTCTTCTTCCCTAAATCCATCTTCTAATTCTGAGAAGACAAACAAAAGAAACCAAATTAGGAATCAAGTGCCTTCTTTCTATAGTAGTTACCATCTTTAAGGCAAAGGTTTCCTAATTTTGTGAAAATTTTTGAAAAGCTTATTGAAGTAGAAGTCATTTTTTTTAGAGATCCTATCCCACAAATTTCTTGTGCCTAGTAGAAATCACGCTTAATCTCTGCAGACAACACACTTCTTGTCTTGAAGTCCAAAGAGAACTTTTTGTGAAAAAGAAAAGAGGATTGGAAATAGAACCAAATTAGGGTTTCTACAGTAGGGTTTTTGGAATGCTAGTCACACATGCCTATTTAAAAGGAAATAAACCCACTCGAATTTGTGTGCTACCCAAGCCCTTGATTGAAGAGATCTAAACAAGACAAACCCTAAAAATTGAGCTCTAAAATCATTTGATTTTTAAAATCATTGGACCTAATAACCAAGGAGTAAAATCAGGGTGATTTCTAGGTCATAACCTAGAATCATTCTGCCATCTTTAGGGCAGGTCAAGTGAAGTTGACCCTTTAGGTCAACCAACCTCCAAATTATGTCACAACACCAAAACATCTAAAGTTCAAGTGAAGACCCTAAAGCACTTTTGATCTTAAAAGTGGTAAGGTCCCCATTCTGGTCTACCTGGAATCTCAGTGACAAGAGAAGTCGAGTGGGGGAAACCCTGTAACCCATGGGGATGCTCTACCGTGTAGGGGTCTTTGTTGGACTCTCCCTCTCTGGCTACCTAGGTAATTCTGAGGTGGACAACCTTCTGATCCAGGGGTATCATCCACCTCAAACCTCCATAGTCATCCAACATTTTTGGGTGCCTCGATTGGGTCAAAAACACCTCCAGTACCTCATCTCTTCTCTTTAGAGCACACACATACATTTTCAGTGGGACTCTTTATTCAGATCTATTCGCTTCACAACTTGATTCTACATCTTGATCCAAACTCTGATTCCACATCTTGATTCCATCACTTGATCCAAATATGCAGCTAAGTTAGTTTGGACTACCTTTCAAAAAACCTGAATCCCGAAGAACCATTAGAGATAGAATGATTGAGGATGCCCTGAAATTCTATGAAAATGAAGACAAAACCTCAACACCAGTAGAAAACATTCAGGTTAGTGTACCAACAACCACAACCTTCATCATAACCTATGCCCAAGTGTTATTGACCGAAGCCACAAACGAATCAACCCGAGACATTCTCATCACAGGATATATTGAGATAGAAAAATTGCACAACCTTGAATGCATCCAATGCATGACAAATCCTGTACTTTGGGAACAACACCAAGATGATCTTGAAAAATGGGAAGAGATAATGAGATTACTAAAATAAATTATCGACCAGAAATACTCGTATATGCCACAAACAGATGATGAACCATCTTGGAACAACATCATGGATCAATCCGATCTCAGGTTTGAGGCACAGATTGGTTGTGGATTGCCTAATATTGAATTAGGGTGGGAAATTGCAGGAGAACACAATGTTGAGCCAACACTAGAATTCCAAAACTCCTGCAATGATGAGAGTAGAACTGAACCTCTCGAGGGTGTAAATCCCACCCCTTATTCTGATAAGGTGACCCTCGAAGGTTATTAGGACCTAGATTCTAGTGATTCAACCCACATCCTAAGCCCGAAATCTGGATCTAAAACCTATTGGGAAGATTTCGAGGCCCCATATGATGAAAATTAAATTTTCAATGAAGAATATGAGTTTGGGCCTCTATTTGATGAATATCCCTCTACAACATCCTCAGGAAATCAGATCAATTTTGCAAAAGTCATGCCAATTTACGATACAGAAATCGAGCAGTTGGACAAGTGGGATTTCAATTGGGTCTGTCCTACTAGCTTAGAACACGAGCCTAGACCAAATACGGACACCTTTTTGAGCTCAGAATTGACATATAGGCTAGACCTCAATCAGGCTGCTGAATCCACATCATGTGATTTGTTCTATGGTGGAACTCTTGATATCGAATCTCATTCAGAATGTGATTTTCGCAATATCTCTGTTGATTTTGAATTCGACCATGACTTCAGAGACAAGTTGCTTCCTAATTACAATGAGCCAATCTATGACCTCAGCTCACCTAATTCACTCTACGATCCTAATTCTGAGGTCCTGATTCCCAAGATCACAGATTTAAGTTCAGGTTCCAGTTACATAGAATCATTTCTTTTCAATCCTCAGGAATCAAAGCTAGAAAATGGCAAGAGTGATTGCAACCTAGAGTTCGAATCTTTTCTCGATTCAGATTTCCATTATCCTATCAACACTCTTTAGGCATTCACTTTTGACTTTGAAAGCTACTACGAGGACTCTCTCAATGAAACCACCTGTAACTACTTTCCATAAGAGCCCTCCTACACAATTCTCATTGAAGCCACCTCTTCATACATACAGAACCGACCAAAACCCATTTTCAACCCCGACCTGCAACCGAACTCAATTTCTATTCTGATTCACCTCTCACTGAGCCAATTGTAGATGATTCAACTCCACTCAGATACTGGGTTTCAAACATCGATCAGACTGAAAACTATGCTCCATCATTCTCTGATCACCCCTGTAGGGTTTTCGCCTCATTCATTGATTACTTCATGGAGCCCTACCTTGACGAGGATGATTCGACTCAGCCAAAACCAAAGTTTTCACTTCCACATCCATCAGAGCCGCATAGCATTTGGTGGGTTACACATCTCTTGATCTACATCTATCAACCCACCAGATTAATTGGGTTTGGGCTGCATCATTAGCCCGTTGATCTGAACAAGCACCTGGTTGGACCAACCAGGCTCTTAATCAAGGTTCATGTTTTATCAAATTTTGCTGATTTGACCACTCCCTCTTCATCCCATTTTCCGCTTGGCTGAAGGCTTGAATTTAGCGCTTACCAGGAGGCAGCCTGTCATTCCAAAAACTTGAGATCCATCTGGTTATCCATCTGTACTCCATGTCTATTGCACCTTGATTTCAACCTTAGACCAGTCTATCCCACCTCTGGTACATGTACCAGAGCTTGAAATCATTCGCAGCAGTCATTTCCTGACCCATTCGCCCACCCGATAAATCCTATTCTAAGTCCCTGAACCCAACACTATTTGACACCCTCCGTTTACAATGAGGACATTGCAAAACTTAGGCACGGGGGGGTGGTAAAGTGCATACATACAGAAACCAAGAAAAGTAAGAAGAATTCTCACAAAAAAATTCACATATGAAAAAGAACAAAAAAATAAGGAGGGAGGAAAATTTTGAAGCCACATAAACATGAGGAGGAAGAAAGCAAAACAACAAAAAGGAGCACAAAATGAACAATGAAAAAAGAGATAGTCATTAGTAAGAGATTAAGGTAATAACCAAAGATCTAGACCACAACAAAAAGACAAAAATGAAAAAAGCACTAATGAGACATAAAAGAGATTAGTAGGAACACTGATCTTTGGCCTCTTGGGCTAGACTCTTAGGCTTAAAAATTCAAGTATCCGCTAAGATCTGGATAATCATCAAGAGGTTGGGGAAAATGCGAAGCTTAAGTATTGGGTCTAAGGCTTAGGGAGTATTTGGCCTCGTTAATTGACCTTCGGTTTGCGAGACTCGGTAACCTAAGCACCCCAACCCACACACTGTCTGGTTCAGTGCACATAACTATCAAAATCATGCAAAAGCATTTAAATGTTCTGAAAAAGTTGCCTAGATTAGGAGCAGCCGATCAACACAAGTTGATTTGGACGAGTTCCCTATGTGGAGAGGCGGGAAATACCCCTTGAAGATGCATAACAACATATCATGTCGTCGGTCCTTGTCTCCTAGGATATGTACATATCCTACTAGGGGCACGTAAGCACCCTGCTGGTTTAGATGCCATGATTGGCATTATCATGAAATGTCGATTACTAGAGTCTGGATTCGACCACAGAACACCATGGGTGGGATTATCTTGAAATCTCGAAAGCCAAGGTTCTGGAGGTTGCCATGGGTGGTGCTATCACGAAGCATCGATTGCCAGGGACCTTTGAGGATTGATGATGGGGACGAGGAATCCGATACAGCCCGTGTTGAGAAGTCAATTCGAAGCTAGAAATAAAAAGAAAAGAGAGAGAAAACTCTCCAAACAAATAAATCCTCTGTCTCTTTCTTACAAAAATGCACTGCAAACTGAACCAAAGGATAAAAATGCCTCAAGCACAGGTGCTTTAATCACAGAGTCCAACGAACCTTAGGATAGTTTTTGCGGGCCTTAAAAACCTTCGTGGAGGATCGAGGCTGAAGCTGGTCAGGTCCGGATTTTGGTTGGTACTTGGGTACTGTTAGGACTCAAATAGGTTATGTTAATATGGTGAAATTATCGTTAAAGTGAGTATAGTGGTTAACCTAAATCGAGCCTAACCATCTTTTTACAAAATTTTTAACATGGCCTACTTAATTTTATCTTGGTCACTTTTAGGCCGAGGGTCGATCTCAAGGAGGAGGGGATTAAAGGTGAAGAAGATTCTATGCATTTCCTAAAACGTATCTCTTCCGTGCTTTTATTATGTTTTTGGTTCTTTTCTATTTAAGATTTTTTTGTTGATAATATTGTCCTTAAGGCACACCCTCAAAATCAAGTTCTTGGCTTTGAGCCAAATCAGGGTTCCAAAAATTGGTCTTGCTGATCGTAAGACCGAGTTCCTGCAAGACAAGGATTATCTTTTCTCTTTTACTTATTTTTATCTTTTTAATAGCCGGAAACAAAAGAGACATAAGAACAAAGTAGGTTGCTTGTAGAGAAATAAATACAGTCTATATATATATAGATATGCATATATTATATATATAGGGGTGGGGTTGGAAGTGGAAATGGCATGTAGCATAGTGTCGAGTTGGTCCACTTCTAGAAAGACGTAACCAACAAAACGAAGTGCCGCATAGAGTGTAGGATGGATGTGTGGGAGTGTGTGCAGAGGCGTTTTCTTTACGCGGGTATCGGGGAATATCAGCAACTGGTGCAGATATTCCCACGATATAATGCGTGGTGGAGTGACTAGTGTGTAGGGATACAGGTAGGTGATGTGTATGTAAAAATATATATATATGTATATATGTATATATATATATGTGTGTGTATATATATAGATAGGGTTGAAACTATATAGGTGAATGTGTAGTTATGTATATATATATATATATGTAAATATATATATATAGGTATACATATATATATATTTATAACTAGATATATATGTATATATATTTAACTATATAGATATATATATATATAGTAATATATGTATGTGTATATGTGTATATATATATATATGTATTTATATCTATAGATATATACGTATATATGTATGTATGTACTTATACTTATATATAGTTGTATAGGTATGAATATGTATATATATATATATATAAATATATATATGTATATATATATAAGAATGTATAGGTGTGTACAAGTGAGCATGTGAGTGTACAAGTGTGTGTGTACAAGTGTCGTGTGTCACTGGCGGGTGATTGTGAGAGAGAGAGCGCGTTAAATCGTCTGGCTGGAGTGTTCGCCGTCTAGTGGCCAAGGCACGCGCAGGCGCATAAGGGCTGCGTGGGCGCTGAAGGGAGCACGTGGTACTATCGTCACACGCAGGCTGGTGCGAGAGCATGAGAGATGGCGATGCAGCATATGCGGGAGTGCGAGAGAGGGCGGGAACGAGTGCGGGTGCAGACGGGCACGTGTGTATGCGGATGCGGGTGCAGACGCTGGAATGTGTGCGCGTGACTGGCTGGAGGTGGTCGCGGCGAAGAGAGAGAGTGCGCGGTGACCGAATAAGTGAGAAACAAACCAGTCATTGCACTGTAGCTACAGTTCCGTGCTGAGAGGCGTGAACAGTAGCTACAATGCCGCACGAAGTGAGCAACCGGTTACGGCCGGTTCTGCATGCGCGGGCGTGCTGGAAGGTGCTTGCCACGTAGAAAGAGCCTGCAGAGGGCTTGCAGGGGCATCTGCTGGCGTACATGCGATGCTTGCACTGCCGCAGGCGGCTTTCGCTGCTACTGGAGCCTCAGACCTTGGAGCTTTGACAATGGTGGCGAGGGTGCTGAGCGGTGAAAATAGAGGGTGAAACCACCACGCCCACCTGCTCACGAAGGAGCTAGGTGGTGGTGGAACTCATAGTGGTGGTCGTGGGACCACTGTGAGCCTGCTCCTACCCATAGTGTGTCTCTTCAGTGGGAAGAGATACTGCGTATGGAGGAGAGGAGGTTGGCCTGGAGGAAAGTGGCTGCGGGTGGTGTGTGTTCTAGGCTCCTCTTGTGCAAGGGAGAGGACAGGGCTTTTTAAAGAAGAAGGAGGCTTCCATAGCCATGCTGCAGGTGTGCATGACCAGCCATGCTGCTGGTAGAGCATGCTGCTGGCAGAGGAATGGTGCGAAGAGATGCAAGCCCCATGCCTTGAACCGCGCGAGGGAGACGATTTCAAAGTCTAAATAAAAAAATGAAGAAGGTGAGATTGCGAGGCAGCACTTGAAGAAGATGTTAATTAAATGGCCAATTATTCACTCTCCTCCCCTCTCAAACAAATGCATGCATGTGTCTATGTACAAATGCAACTATAGCTACCTAAGATGCAATGGCAGTGCTAGGAAATAACACAAGATGGCATATTTATTGGTGTACTTTTGCTGTACAGTCATAACCCCATGCCTATCTTTTGCTAGTCCCTAGCAAAACATTTTGTATTATGTTTAGAAATGATCTTAAGCTGAAGATTTTCTTTTGAGGTGACATGTGTGTTTATTTGTTGGATATTGTGAGAACCAATTGCAGAGAAGACTACCAGTACTTTAAGTCTTATGTGACATAGACCAGCTCTCGACTAACCTGGACTCTTGATATTTAAACCTTAAGTATGATTTCCAGGACTCAGAAGGTTTTTGCCGTACTTGAGAGCTCAAGAGATTATGGCTTGTGCATAGTGAACGATCAAGACTGACCAAATGAACATTAAGACTCAAGCTCAAGGTCTCACGAATCTTTAAGTGCAGGTTGGTCCCAGTTTCAGCTCGTGTCTTCAAATTGACCCTTAAAAAGATGACGGAAAACTCAACCCCCATTTTATCACATCTGTGGCTCAAATAATATATGGTAGAAACAAGGTATTTGTAACTTGCCATGAAAAATTTTTAGGGAGAAGACTTTACAGATATTTGCGAGATATACTGACTTATTTGCATAGTTTTTTTTTTTTTAAAATAAGTGTCAGTATATCTCTTATAACTTTATTTAGAGGAGCACACTTTTCTTTTGGTGGGAGAGTTCCCTTTTTGGTGGAAAGAGTTTCTCCTAGACACAAGACTAAAGCCTGGGATAAAAAGTCTACTTGCGTGCAGAGGTAAGGACTCGACCTTCCGTAATGAACACTAAGGTTGGATCTTATGTTCACCTGGTCTTTCTTAATATGTGTAGTGTGAACCAAGATTACTTAGGCTCTCGTGTAGAAGAAAACCAACGGATCCTGCACTAATATCTCAGGTACAAGAATACATCCTTATTTAGGAGAGATTCTAATCTATCTTATCAATGCTCAAGTGAATTAAGCCGAGCCTGAGCGAATCAAGCTTGAGCGAATCAAGCTTCTGTGGCCTGTAAAGTCTTCAAAATAGTGGTTGAATATCCATAAACACTTATTGTATTTTTGTTTCAGCCTTCAGATCATTACTAAACATCTCCTTTTTTTTATTTTTACTATGCACATATTTATAGATGGATGGAAGTTGCATGATACCATATAATACCTAGATCCTATAGATGCCTATCCATCCCCCCATGCCAAACGATGCTATGTCCCCATATGCATGCAGGGTAGGTAGAGGAAGGTCCAAAGATCGGGGAACGAGAGCTGAGGTGCAGGGTATATAGCAGGGTGGTAGGGTGGGTGGATGGTGGGTGGTGAAGTGAAGGAAGTGAAGTGTACGTGAAAGTGGAGGAGTGTTGCTGGGGTGCCTCCCAATGAGCGCTGAATTTAACATCCCCAGCTGGACTCAGGATGAGGCACGAAATTAGTTACCCTCCAGTAGGGCAACAGTTTCTCCAACAGGGGTAGGTTCATGAGTAAGATAAGGTTTTAAACGCTGCCCATTGACCGTAAATTTATGCCTTGATTTGGGATCTTCAATTTCAACGGCCCCATTGGGGAATGCTCTCGAGACCAAGAAGGGACCTGTCCATTTGGACTTCAATTTCCCTGGAAAGAATTTGAGCTGGGCATTGTAAAGCCAAACTTGCTGAGATGGCTCAAATTCCTTCTGCCGAATACGGCTATCGTGAAAAGCCTTAGTGTGTTGCTTGAAAGTTAAGGCAGAATCATAGGCTTCACGATGGAGCTCTTCCAGCTCTTGGAGTTGGAGTTTCCTTTCTCGATCACAGAGGTCTAGGTCGAGGTTACATTGGCGAACCACCCAATAAGCACGGTGCTCCAGCTCCACGGGCAAATGACAAGGCCTCCCGTAAATGATTCTATAAGGAGACATACCTAGGGGAGCCTTGAAGGCGGTCTGGTATGCCCAAAGTGCGTCAATCAGCTTGTCGGACCAATCCTTACGGTCACGCTGAACCATTTTTTGGAGAATTTGCTTGATTTGACAGTTCGACACCTCAGCCTAGCCGTTCATCTAAGGATGATACGGAGATGCGATACGATGGTGGACTCCATATTTCCTCAGAAGTGCCCGAAAAGAAGCATGGGTAAAATTCCTTCCTCCATCCGAGATAATGGCCCGAGGGATCCCAAAGCATGCAAAAATGTGGTCTTTGATAAATCGAGTTGATATGACATGGTCAGCATGGCGCGTGGGAATAGCCTTGATCCATTTTGAAACATAATCAACAGCCACGGGGATGTATTCAAAGCCGTTGGAAGGAGGAAAGGGACCCATGAAATCGATTCCCCAAATGTCGAAAATTTCAGCAGCTTGGATGGGTTGTAAGGGCATCATGTCACGACGTGACATTGACCCTAACGACTGGCACCTAGTGTAATGTTTGGCATAATTGTGTGCATCCTGGTGAAGGGAGGGCCAAAAGAAATCACAATGCAACACCTTGGCTGCAGTTTTCCTCCCAGAGAAATGGCCTCCGCAGGCCTGATCGTGGCAGAAGGATAGCACACTGGGGAATTCGCTGTCAGGAATACAGCGACGGATGATCTGGTTAGCACCTTTTCGAATAAGTAGTGGATTATCCCAGAAATAATACTTTGCTTCTGCAATGAGACGCTCACACTGGTTTTTAGGACAGCCACGTCGAAGGGAACCAGAAGCAAGGTAATTGGCATTGTCGGCATACCAAGGTCCACTTGCCACATTAATTGCCAATAGGTGCTGATCGGGAAAAACCTCGTTAATCGGCAAGGTAAGTCCAATGTGGTCAGGGTCCAGTCTAGAGAGATGATCAGCCACAACATTCTGGGCTCTGACCTTATCACGGATCTCAATGTCAAATTCTTAGAGCAGAAGGATCCAACGAATCAGTCTAGGCTTGGTGTCCTTCTTGTGCATGAGATGGCGAATGACCGCATGGTCAATGAATACAATAACATGAGAGCCCAGAAGGTAAGAGCGAAATTTCTCCAACCCAAAGATGACCGCAAGTAGTTCTTTCTTAGTGGTAGTATAATTACGCTGGGCCTCATCTAATGTCTTACTGGCGTAGTACACCATGAAGGGGTGTCTATCGCGTCTTTGTCCCAGGATGGCTCCGACTGCAAGGTTGGAAGCGTCACACATGAGTTCAAAGTCGAGGGACCAATCAGGTGGCTGGAGAATAGGGGCTTTGGTGACAGCATCACGCAGCTACGTGAATGCTCGGATAAAGTCGGGGCCCATATCAAAGGGTACATCGGTCGATAGGAGATGAGTTAAAGGTCTAAAAATCTTGGAAAAGACTTTGATGAATCTCCTATAGAAACCGACGTGTCCTAGGAAGGAGCGGATTTGTTTGACAGAGCCAGGCACAGGTAAATCAACAATTACATCAATCTTAGCTCTGTCAACCTCGATACCCCTATCGGAGATGATATGCCCGAGAACAATTCCCTCGTGTACCACAAAATGACTTTTTTCCCAGGAAAGCACGAGGTTCACATCAATACATCTTTGAAGGATATAGGTCAGGTTAGCAAGACAATCATCAAAAGAGGGTCCAAAGACCGAAAAGTCATCCATGAAGACCTTAAGAAAGTCACCCACCATGTCATGGAATATTGCCAGCATACATCTCTGGAAAGTTGCTGGAATGTTACAAAGTTCGAAAGGCATCCTTCTAAATGCGAAGGTGCCGAAGAGGTAGGTAAAGGTGGTTTTCCCTTGGTCCCGGGGGTTAATTGCCACCTGGTTATATCCAGAGAATCCATCCAGGAAACAGAAAAATTTATTTCCCGCTAACCGCTCCAGGATTTGGTCAATGAAAGGTAGCGGAAAGTGATCTTTCTTAGTTGCAACATTCAGTTTCCTATAATCTACACACACTCTCCAAGATGTAGGAGTGCGTGTAGGGATGGATTCGCCCCTGTCATTGACACGGATGGTGAGCCCCACCTTTTTAGGCACGACATGAATTGAGCTCACCCAGGGGCTATCACTGATCGGGTAGATTATACCCGCATCTAGCCACTTAATAATTTCCCTTTTAATGACCTCCCGCATGTTAGGGTTGAGACGTTGCTGCATCTCGTGGGAAGGTCGAGCCTCCTCCTCCGTATATATATGGTGAGTGCAATAGGAGGGGCTAATGCCAGTTAAGTCTGATAAGGACCATCCAATGGCTGCCTTGTGTTCCATATGGACCTTTGTTAGTTTGCACTCTTCCTCCCTAGTCAATTTTGAACTAATGATTATGGGGAGCATTTCATCTGGTCCGAAGAAAACAAACTTAAGCGTATTAGGCAGCTCTTTCAGCTCAGGAGAGGATGGTAAAAGATCTGGCATTTTTTCGGACGAGAGTGTCCTAAGTGGATCAGAAGAAAACAAGGAGGAAGAAGTTGGCCCTTAGATTGGCAAAGAAGAGGGGCATCTTGGATTGATGGATCCAAAAAGGGATAGCCCTAGTGAGTAGTATGTGGGCTCAAGGTCCCAGTGTGGAGTTGCAATTCCGCTTGATTTGTCGGGAAAGAAAGGGAAATTCGATCTTCAAGAGCGTGGACCGATGGTGAGTAGCCCGAATATGACTCAGACCATGAGGTATGCGAAGCAGAGAAAACCTCGTTAGAAGTCTGGTCAGGAGAAGGTACGAGAAAAGGGAGGGATGGGGGAACATCACAATATGTGTCGGTCAGGCAATCGTCCGTGTTTAAAGGCAATCCACAGCAGTTAGAATAGGTCCCTATTAGTCTAATACACGTGCTGATGGCCATGTCCTCGTCAGACGTGTCATCCTCGATGCAATTGCAATCAAAGTTCTTGGCTGCCTTAAAGATGTTAAGCTTGAGCTTCTCAGATCCAATGGCAATCTCAATACAGCCTGACTCGTAGTCGATATGGGAGTAGGTTGTGGCCAAGAAAGGTCGACCAAGGATGATCGGACAATCAGAAAGTGAGCTAGGAACTTCCATATCCAAAACAAGAAAGTCAACAGGAAAACGGAGACTGTTGACCCTAACACCACGTCTTGCACCACACCCTTTGTTATTTTGACGTAATGATCTGCCAACTGTAATGTGATAGGGGTGGGTTTCAGATTTCCTACGGCAAATTTCTCGAGCATGATGGTTGGTATAAGATTGATGGAAGATCCTAGATCAAGCATAGCATGGTTAAAATTGCAGCCTTGGATGCTACAAGAAATAAGCGGTGTACCCAGATCTTTCTGCTTCGGTGGTAGATTTGACAGTATTGCACAACTCGCATGAGGTTAGAGAACCACTAGATTCTTTATTTTCTTTGACTGTCGCCTGGGTGTAGTGTAGTCTTTGAAAAATCGGGCGACAGTAGGTATGTGGTCGATAGCCTCTAACAGGGGTACCTTGATTTCAACATCCCTGAATAAATTATGCAAGTTATCAAAGGACTACGTATCCTTTTTCTTGCCTTTTGGCTCCCTCAGTAGAACCTCAGGGAATGGGATCAATTCTGGCACTAGTTTGGGTGTATCGACCTCTCGCGAATGCGGTGCGCATCCTGAATGAGAGGGCGATGAAAAAGATGGGCCAGGATCAAGTCGAGGCGGATCAACTATTTGCTTACTGCTCCTCGTAGTAATCGCATTGGATGATGCGGGTCCAGTGGGATCATAAGGCGGAGGAGGGTTCACAATAGGGACTTAAGGGTGAGGTGCTGCAGCGAGATTAGCCTGAAATCCTGGTGGAATGCTCGGAGCTTGTAAAATCTGATGAACCTACCCTTGAGAAGGTCGTACATGTGGTTGAGGGCCATGGGGTACGAAATTTCGTGGGTTGGGAATTGGTTGGGCTGGAAGAGTGCCCTGAGATCGAGTCGCCATGCATAGTTGACTGATCTCAGCATTATGCTGCGCCAATTGGTGCTGAAGAGAGGTCATGTTCTCTTCATGGCGCTTAGACATTTCCATCATCATTCTCATCAGTTTATTAAGAGGACTTGATGCGTGTTATATTTGCGGTATGCAAGGACCCGATGGCGGATTTACCACAGGATTAGACTGGGCCCTTGGGATGACGGGTGCAGACGATCGCATTGGCCCACCCACAGGGTTTTGGCACTATGGGTTGCTTGACCAAGCGAAGTTTGGATGATTTTTCACTACCCTGGGTTATAAGTGGCAGAGAATGGGTTGTTCCCTAAGGCGCAAGCATCTTCTAAGCCAGAAGACGAGTCCACATGTATGTATGCATCCGAGCACACAGAGGCTTGGTCCTCTGTGTCAAAATACTGGCTTGCAGAAGCTAGATCCACATGACTTACCGAATCGCTCGATGCGACGCTCGGTAAGGAAGATCTCACGGGGTTTTTGGAGATAATCCTGGTGTTGGAAGAATTAGGATTGTGACGAAGTGGTGAGGTGGGGGTGTTTGCCATAGAATGGGTGGGTTTGGCCAGAAGCTCGTCCAGCTTCTTGTGCACGACGGAGACTTCATCCAATTTTTGTGCACTAAGGCTAAGATCTGTGGATGAATGGGAGGGTCCTGTGTCAAGTTCGTGAACATTACAGGGCAGGCTGGTACGATTAAAGGCGACAATGGAGGCATTCTTCATTGAGTTTTCGCTCATGTTTTCAAATAATTCGAATGCTCCATTCTCGTCTTTATTCATGAAATTCCCTCCGCAAGAAGTGTCTGCAATCTACTTCAAAGTCTCATTTAGCCCATAATAGAAAATCTGGGCTATATGCCACTTAGGCAAACCGTGGTGCGGACACTTTCGGAGGAGGTCATTATACCTCTCCCAAGCCTCATGAAATTGTTTGCCATTTTGTTGCGTAAAGGAAGTTATAGCATGGAGAAGAGCATTGGTTCGCCCTATTGGGAAGAATTTCTTGAGAACTGCTGTTTGCATCTCTTCCCAAGAATGGATGGTTCTCCCAAGGGTGCAGAACCATTGCGATGCTTTATCCCGCAACGAAAATGGGAACATTTTCATGAGGACAATTGGTAACCCGATGTTTCTTGGTTTAACCATTTTAGCCAATCGGGTTAGGTCTTCCAAATGGAGAAAAGGTTCTTCACTTGCAAGACCATGGAAGTGAAAGTTAATCGGGCCAATTATATTGGGCTTCAGTTCAAAATTGTCCCCGCCCATGGGGACTCGAATTTGTCCTATGGTCTCTGTAGCAGCGGGATTTTGATAAGAGCTAAGAGACCTAGGCTCCTCCCATTCGGGAGGGTTCTGCATTTCCTCCAAAGTTTCCTTAATGGCTTAAATCTATTCAGTATACATTTCCATTTGGGCTTGGAGGCGGGTTATGAGGGATAATGCCTCCACCACCTGGTGGGATTTGAGGGCATTTTCCTCCCTCGGGATTTGGGGGTGGGCGTGTAGCCATGTTTGTGGAGGAGGATGATGATTCGATTTCTTTCCTTCTAGAATTATCAGACAATTCAAATAATTTAGGGTTTTGTGACCTCCTCCCAAACATGCACTACCGCAGGAAGAATTGGGGAGATAACAAGGGAAAAGGGGATGAGAGAAATGACGCCGTAAAGGTAAACTTGATGACAAATCAAGGCAATCAAAGTCCTAACCTCTACAATGTGCCCTTAGACCTAAAGATCTAGGTTACCTACTATCACAACCTACAAAACCAAATGCGAGCATTGTGGAACCACCAAGCCAGATTGAAAGGCCGTTTGCCCCAGTCTTAGACATCCGATAGCACGCGAGAACCTGCACCAGCACGTAGGCGCTACACGCAGGTAGTTAGACCTCCAATCCTGAATAAGAGTCAAGTTGCTACCAGTTTTAATTAGAGGCTTAGGATCAAGTGCTTCAAGAATGTGAAGGGTGTTGTATACGGGTAACGCCCAAGTGCGTTATTTTTAGAAAGTGTGTAAACCAAGCATGCAACGGGAAAATCTCCCTGAATTGAAGTTTTAGTTGGTGAATGGTTTTTAGAATTTCATCCTTAAGTAGTATGGATTTTAAGATTTCGCTGAGTTACCAATTCAACCAATCTTCGGGTTTTGAGAAAATACAAGTTCTATGCCCAGCAAACCATTCTTCAATGTGAGTTAGTTATTGCATGCTAAAAATGTAATGGGCTTCCCTAGGTGGAAATTTCTATGTGCGGATGCACGAGTTAATTTTAGGTTAGTGTGAAAGGGAGCCAAAGTACTTTAATTCAAGTTCTCCCAATCACCAAAATGATGTTCCACACACAAGGCTCAACCACAAGATAATGTAAAGAAAATCAAAGTGTTGGGGTTGAAATATTCTGATCAAATCTAAGGAATGTGAAAGGTCGTGGTGGGGTTGGAATCAACTCAATTCCAAGTCTCCCCACGAAAAAATTGTGATCCCGAATTGCGGATAAATGAGGCAAGGAGGGATGGCAATCAATCTTTTTAATCTTGCCTCAAAGAGCACTTCCCATGACAAAAGCTTCAAGAATCAAGATTCTTGGATCTTTGCTATGCGAAGTTTGGTGGGAAATCCAAGGGTAGTGGGGGTGATGACAAACAATCAAGCAAGTGATTTTTAATCCACTTGCCCCAAGAAATCCCAAGAAGTCTTTTTAGTTTATTTTTTTTCTAAGGTGACAAGTTGACCTAAGTTGCTAAGAGAGAGACCTACATTTTCAGCAATGTCGGCAAAGCTCCAGTGCAGTGCTGGCAACTTCACACTCTCGTTCCCACCTTGGATCAGCCTACATCCCCAACTTCCTCTTCTTGTCTTTTCCTTGCAACTAGTTTTCCTGCACACCAACAAACAAAAACACCCGTGAAGAGAAGGGTGTGAGAAGAGAAAATCAAAGGAATGGAGTAGAAACTTACTTCAATGCGCACCTCCCTAGCAACGACACCAGAAAACGGTGTGTTAGGACTCAAATAGGTTATGTTAATATGGTGAAATTATCATTGAAGTGAGTATAGTGGTTAACCTAAATCGAGCCTAACCATCTTTTTACAAAATTTTTAAACTGGCCTACTTAATTTTATCTTGGTCACTTTTAGGCCCAGGGTCGATCTCAGGGAGGCAGGGATTAAAGGTGAAGAAGTTTCTAGGCCTTTCCTAAAACATATCTCTTCCATGCGTTTATTATGTTTTTGGTTCTTTTCTATTTAAGATTTTTTTGTTGATAATATTGTCCTTGAGGCACACCCTCAAAATCAAGTTCTTGGCTTTAAGCCAAAATAAGGTTCCAAAAATTGGTCTTGCTGATCGCAAGACCGAGTACCTGCAAGACAAGGATTATCTTTTCTTTTTTACATATTTTTATCTTTTTAATCGCAGAAAACAAAAGAGACATAAAAAAAGGTAGGTTGCTTGTAGAGAAATAAATACAGTCTCTTTATATATAGATATGTATATATTATATATATAGGGGTGGGGGTGGAAGTGGAAATGGTGTGTAGCACAGTGTCGAGTTGGTCCACGTCTAGAAAGACGTAACCAACAAGACGAAGTGCCACGTAGAATGTAGGATGGATGTGTGGGAGTGTGTGCAGAGGGGCTTTCTTTACGCGGGTATTGGGGAATATCAGCAACTAGTGCAGATATTTCCTCTATATAACGCGTGGTGGAGTGACTAGTGTGTAGGGATACAGGTAGGTGATGTGTATGTAAATATATATATCTGTATATATGTGTATATATATATATGTGTGTATATATATAGATAGGGTTGTAACTATATAGGTGTATATGTAGTTATGTATATATATATATAGATATGTAAATATATATATTGGTACATATATATATATTTATAACTAGATATATATGTATATATATTTAACTATATAGATATATATATATATAGTAATATATGTATGTGTATATGTGTATATATATATATGTATTTATATCTATAGATATATACGTATATACGTATGTATATATGTATATATGTATAAATATATATATATGTGTGTATGTATGTATATATACTTATATATAGTTGTATAGGTATGAATATGTACATATATATATATAAATATATATATCTATATATATATAGGTGTGTACAAGTGAGCGTGTGAGTGTACAAGTGCATGTGTACAAGTGTGGTGTGTCGATAGTGGGTGATTGTGAGAGAGAGCGTGTTAAGTCGTCTGGCTGGAGTGTTCGCCGTCTAGTGGCCAAGGCACGCGTACGTGCACAAGGGCTGCACGGGCGCTGAAGGGAGTGCGCGGTGCTATCGTTGCGCGCAGGCTAGTGCAGGAGCGTGAGACAGGGCGACGCAGTGCACTGCATAGTGCAGCGCACTACGCTGCCGACAGGAACAGGTGGAGGCGCAGACGGGCACGGCCATATGCGGACGCAGGCGCAGATGCTGGAACACATGCACGTGACTGGCTGGAGTCGGTCGCGGTGAAGAGAGAGAGCGCGCGGTGACCGGATAAGTGAGAAACAAATCGGTCACCGCACTTTAGCTACAGTTCCACGCTGAGAGGCGTGAACCGTAGCTACAGTGCTACGCGAAGTGAGCAACCGGTTGCAGCCGGTTCTATGTGCGTGGGCACGTTAGAAGGTGCCTGCGTGTGCAGAAAGAGCCTGCAGAGGGCTTACAGGGGCGTCTGCTGGCGTACGCGCGATGCTTGCGCTACTGTAGGAGGGCGTCGCTGCTGCTCGAGCTTCAGACCTTGGAGCTTTGACAATGGCAGTGAGGGTGTTGAACGGTGAAAACAGAGGGTGAAACCACCATGCCCACCTGCTCAAGAAGAAGCTGGGCGGTGGTGGAACTCACAGTGGTGGTCGTGGGACCACTGTGAGCCTGCTCCTGCCCACAGTGTGTCTCTTCAGTGGGAAGAGATACTGCATATGGAGGAGAGGAGGTTGGCCTAGAGGAAAGTGGCTGCGGGTGGTGTGTGTTCCAGGCTCCTCTTGTGCAAGGGAGAGGGCAGGGCTTTTTAAAGAAGAAGGAGGCTGCCACAACCATGCTGCAGGTGTGCATGACCAGCCATGCTGCTGGCAGAGGAATGGCGCGAAGAGATGCAAGCCCCATGCCCTGAACCGCACGAGGGAGACGATTTCAAAGTAAAAATAAAAAAATGTGGAAGGTGAAATTGCAAGGCAGCACTTGAAGAAGATGTTAATTAAATGGCCAATTATTCACTCTCCTCCCCTCTCAAACAAATGCATGCATGTGTCTATGTACAAATGCAACTATAGCTACCTAAGATGCAATGGCAGTGCTAGGAAATAACATAAGATGGCATATTTATTGGTGTATTTTTGCTGTGCAATCAAGTACCTCTAGGCCTATTGTCAGCTTTCTAACCTAATCAAAAGAAAAAAGAAAGCAGTTATCATAACTAGTGAAAGAAACTCATGGACTAAAACAGAAGTTAAAACCTTGAAATTTTGCTAAGGGACTAGCAAAAGCTACGCATGGGGGGTATGATGAGAGCCTCGTCATGAGCCCTAACTTGCTCATTTTGACCTAAGAAAGAGAATGAAAGCTCCTACATAACCTAGAGAAGGGCCTAATTCAAGGAAGAGCTGCTCTGAGAAGAAAACATGAAATAAAGGGTAAAACTGTAATTTTACCATTGCAGTACATCAAAGGGATTTCTTAGAGGCTAAACATAGGTCAAATGGTCTTAATAAGATAAAAAGTGAGTTGGTTCAAATAGAAATGGGTTATTGTGAGAGCTAGGAATTAAATGACATTCTATAACCCTAAAACAAACTCACATAATTTCACTAGGTTCTGATCAGGATAAAAAGCAGCTAATCCCTCTAAAATTCATGGAAAAATATACCCTAGGGTTTAGAACCATCAAATTGGCCTTTGGAACATATTTTGACCTAGATTAGGGTCTTAGCTCATTATTTGACATAATTTGGGTTTTTGTGTAAAATGTCCAGTCAAACATGGTCAAACCTAAAATCCAACTTCACCATTGGATTTCTTATGTCCAAATTAGGTTTGTACCAACATTTGGATCTAAGGGGAGGTCATCTTGACCTACTTTGCAAAACAGTCCACCCAATTACATTTTGACCCCTATCTGTTGAAAACCATTATGCAGACAACCCTAACTTCCTCACCACCCTTACAATTAGGTCCCTCCACCATTAAAGTAGAGGAATCCTACTCTGACGAGGAGTTGAAGGGGATTGCTCCCTGATTCCTCAGAGATCTCCTCCCAAATTTGGAAGGGAGATTCTCTAAGGAATTCTCTTCCATCTGAGCATGATCCCATGACTTGAGTCACACCCAATCTCTCCTGCAAACGCATGAGAGATATGGGTATCTCCCTAAAATCCTTCTCCAATGAGGACTTTCACACTTGGAAGCTTGTCTTCCAAGCACAAGAGCCCCTGCCAGTGCCTATAAAAGGACCACCACCTCCAGCCGCACCTTTTCAGGTTGACTTGGCCGGAGAACCACCTTCAATTCTTCCCTTCTCCTCCGGAGAGCCATCTTCGTCTACTTCCTCCGCGTCGCGCAATACTTGCACGTGCATCTCCAGCCCCATCGTCGTCGCCATTCTCCCTCCACTGGAAGTCTTCTTCTCCGGCAGTGGCAGGTACGACCAGCCACTCTCCTACCCCCCTATGTCCACTTAATTAGGTCAAAACTCTTTATCTCTCTCCCCTCTTTATTTCCCCTATTTTTATTTCTACTTTCGACCCCTCGACATCGCAGACCACCACCACCTTCTCCATCTCCGATCGACTGGCAGCGAAGGTGCTTTCACCGCTCCGTACCTCTACATGCTTCGCCAGACCCCTCATCACCTCTACCATCACCCACTGAGCACATTCCGCCCTTCCATTGACTGCCATCACCTCCCTAAACACCCCCCGACCTAACCCACCTTCACGGCCACAGAGTGACCTAGGCACGTACACCTAGGCTACGCCGTGGCCAGCCACCCACCGCTTCACCTTCGTCGTGACGCGGTGAAGCTCCCCATCTAGTTTAACGAGGCTGCAAGGTAGTATTGAGTGATTTCAGATCCGACCCCCCCTTCCACCATTGACGCAGAAGCACGGAGCTCGCAAGCCTCACTCCAAGTCACGCGTTCTAGGCAGAAGAGTCCCAGGAGGCATGGGAGGCTCTCACGCACACATCCAACCAGAGAGTAGGTTTAGCAAGCAACAACAGCAGCGGCAATTAGGCGAAGTCCTCGTACGGGTGTGTGAAGAAGCGGGTGGAACTTTTAGTCCCACCTCATGAACTCAGGAGTGAGGTGCACGACTTATATTGGTTTTGTGTTTTTAGTTTACCTCCTCAAGTGACACGGGGTGAGGTCCCTCGACCACGTGCACCCGCCTCGTACACGACCTATGCCCCGCGGACCTGGCGTGACCCGATCCGTTTACCTAGCACTCCTCACGCACCATACCCATGCTAGTGCGCCTGGACCCGACCACGCGAAACTCGACCCGATTATCCGTCCTAGCTCTGGTAGAGTGAATCAAAGAGAGAAAAAGAGAGAGAGAGAGCAATGTGGGGAGGGTAGGGGTAGGTTTTGCTCCGTTGTGTGTACAGGGAAAAGAATAAAGGAAGAGGAAGGCATGGCCAAAGAGAAAGAAGGAGAAGGAAGAAGAGCTAAGGCAAGGTTGAAGCCAGGAAGGAAAAAAGAGGAAGCTGAGGCAGAGCTGAAGGAAGGAAAGCGCAGCTGAAAAAGGTAGGAGAAATAAAGCCAAGGAAGAAGATGAAAGGCACTGTAGCAAGAGAGGGTGTGGCAGAATCAAAGGTAGAACAGAAGAAGAAGAAGAAAGGAGAAATCAAAGAAGAATGAAAGAGAAGCTAAGCCTGCAGAGGAAAGGAAGAAAAAGAAGAAAGAGAAAGCACTGTAGCCGCAGAGGAGAGCTAAAGAAGAAGCTAAGGCAGAGGAAAGAAAGAAGAGAAGGAAAGAAGAAAAGAAGTAGGCCAAAGTCAGAAGGCAAAGAAAAGAAGAAAGAAGAAGGCTAAGGAAGAGGAAAGGAAGAAGAAAGGTAGAGAAGGCATGGCAAGAAAGAAGAGAGAAGAAAAGCTAAGGCAAAGAAGAAGTGAAAGAGAAGAGAAGATCCAAAGAAGAAGAATCAACCATTTTTATATCTGAATCACTCTCTCTATTTTATTTTGCTACATTTTAATATTCCTAAACTCATGCGTTAAACTCTGAATTAGATTTTGAGTAACATTAAGTGTTCAAATTACATTATTGAGAATAGTGAATAAATTCCATTTACTCCCTGTGTTCGACCTCGGATACTTAGGTTTCCGAGTAATAAAATTCTCATTTGTTTTCAAGGCGATTTCATTTATACTACAACACATCTTTCTAAAAACTGTGATCTTGCCTTGTTAACAATGGTCCTATCCACATAGATCTTAGTTTCCCAGGAAAGAGTTTAAGTTTTGCATCAAAAAGATAGACTTGCTGGTTTGTCTCAAAGGTTTTTCTATTAATGTGTTTGTCATGGATGGCTTTCATCATCTCCTTATATAGTCTATTGTTCTCATAAGTGTCTCGATGGATTTCCTCAAGCTTGGAAAGTTGGAGCTTCCTTTGAGTTCTAGCCATCTAGGAATCCATATTGCACTGCTTAACAACCCAGTATTCCTGGTGCTCCAACTTGACCGGAAACTGGCAAGCTTTTCCAAAGAACAATCGATAGGGTGACATACCTATCGGGGTGTTAAAAGCGATCCTATATGCTCAAAGGGCATCATCCAATCATGTGAACCAATCCTTCCGGTTAGGTCTCACAATCTTTTGTAAAATATTGTCAATCTGCCTATTTGAGACCTCAGTTTGCCCATTCCTTTGTGGATGACATGAGGTGGCAATGCAGTGAGTGACCCCATATTTCTTAAGTACGACATGAAATTGGGCATTAATGAAGTGACTCCCACCATCGTTGATCATGGCTTTAAGTATCCCAAACCAGGAAAAGATGTTTTCCTTAACAAAGTCCATGATAGCCTTATGGTCACATTTTTTGGTAGGTACGACTTCGATCCATTTTGAGACATAGTCTACTGAGACTAGTATATATTTGATTATGCAGCAATCATAGACCCTAATTTGCCTAAATTAAGCCAGAACCTAGCTTAACATGGGTATTCTACATGCATATGCATCGTATTTTGCATCATAGTTGATTTATATGTTTTATGCATTTTACTATGCTATTTGAGAGGTATTACTCATTGCAGGTAATTCGAGGCTGCAGATGACCGATACAACCATATGGATTTATTTAGAATGATGACAGGAGTCCAACGCTTCCAAGATCACATCATTCAGACTCCCATAGCACCCTAGGGAGTTCGCAGAAGAGCAAGAGCCAAGGGGAGAATTGAAGAATATCTAGACCTTAGATGATAAATCCAACCACACGGATGGATCCGGATCGATGTTCACAGTCCAACGATGTAAAAATCAACTAAATCGAAGGCCTACATCACCAGATACAAGGAAAAGAAGATGGACGACCATGATGGCACCATGTGGCGCCATCATAGTCGCCCCCTCACCTTGCCCCAGCCTCTGAAGACCATCATTCGTGCATTGTGGGCCATTGAATCTCCATCCAACACCCACGAATGCGCCACGTCGCTCGCCTTCAGCTGCTTCATTGAGCGAGGACAAGATCTCGACCATTGGATCTCCATCCAACGGTCGAGGCAGCACACACCTCAAACAAACTTTGCAACAACTTGCGACGCAGCCCAATCGGTCCACATGCTTAACAAATGCGCGCAACACGTGTTCGAATCCTAATTGGTTTGTTAGCGAGGTGCACGCATTATCGATCGTTCGATCTTCATCAAGCGGCAATAGAGGCGGCCACGTGGCGCACATGGATGCGAGGGAGACGCGGACGCACGTGATGACGCGTGCTTTAGGAAATGAAGGCGCGATGGCGAGGCATTCTTAGCCATCCCATCGTAAGATCTAATGACTAAGATTGGGAACGTTTGGAGGCCAAGCGATGAGCACGCGAAGGCAAAAGCGTGTGCGGGAGAGCAGGGGTCGTGCGATCGAGATCCAAGGGCACATGTTGTGCCACGTGTCTGCACCAGGAGCGTCCGAGCATAAGGAGTTGTTGATGCCTTTTTGAGGTGTAATTTGATCCATTGATCTCCCAATCAATGGATCTGATCAACCCAAGGGTTGTTACACAAATTTGAGGACTCCAATGCCCTAAATACCCTTGGTAACAACTATAAAAGAGGCCTAAGGGTCCTATTTCCAAGGCATTCAAAGTAGATTTAGAGTAGATTTCTCCTTCTTCTTCCTTCTCTACCTCCTTCTTCCTGTCTTCTCCATGCTCTGTCCGAAGTGCCTATTGAGCCACATCAGTGGGTCGTCGCTGCTCTTCCCAACTCTCCAAAAGGCCACCACGGACCAACTGTGGTGCCCTTATTCTGTTACAGTAGTAGTTTGTTTACATTCATGTTTACATTTTATTGCTTGTATTAAATTCATATTCAATCTCTTTTTGTGATGTGGATATTGTGATTGATTGTTTCTATTACTTGGTATTTATATTTGAAACAAATGCATGAAATTAAAAGTGCTTCCTGCCTTTTTGAGATCAACTAGGACTCAAGAGTTTCGTTAATTTATTTGCTCGAGACATATTTCATGCTATACTACAACGTGCTCATCTTTTACGTGATCTACGCCGTGAACAAATTGATGTCGTTGCCAGGGAGGCATGGAAATTTTTGATTTCATCACTTACATTTTACTTGTCTATTACAGATTGAACCACAAGAGTGGCGAACGAGTCAAAGCGGGTGTTGCGAGAATCAGCTGCACACAATCTTGTTTGAAACTCGACTAGAAATTGATTGCCATTTTTAAAATTCAATAGCCACATTTTTGATGCTCAAAAAATTCTGAAATTTGGACTGGGACTAGATTTTTAAATTTTCTTTCGAACGCCACCTTTCCTAAAAAAAAATTCCATCTATGGAAGTTTTAAAAATTCATGCAGTACATATGGGTTAGATTGCTTAACAAATATTTATTAACTTTAGAAATCAATTCCGACCAACATACAGATCAGATTTACTCACGATTGGTGGGGTTTGAAAGATAATTAAATCATTTTCATTATCATATTTTTAATAAATTTTTGGAGCATATTTGGTATTTTTTCCAACAAAAAAATCAACTCAGGGTCTAAATCCCGGATTTGACCCCTGGTTTGTTAAAAATTCATAACTACTTGTTGGAAATAGTAAAAATGTTGGAAAAATGCTCTCTGAAAACCTTATTGAAAAGGAAATCTTCTCGCCAAGTTTTAAATCATTTAGATTCAATCTTACTTGACGGTATACATTTGAATTGTGGTCTTCAATTTAAAGAAAAAAACTTAGAAGTGCATAAGGTAATAGGACCACATAGACTAACTTGGACTCCAATGAGCCCAAGAGTTAGTTGGTGAGGCAAGTCACCTTGTGGACTGCCTGCCATTTACTAAATTGAAGAAACAAGTTAAAATTCACGAAGAACACATCAAATAAACTACAGTCGGCTTGAAACTACTAGGTAGTTTCAACCTCTCTCGTAAGACCTGGTGTCTAAGGCTACGGGGTAGCATCAAACGATCGTGGCTACGGGGTAATGGAACCAGAGGCAAAAGCCGAAGGAAGAACCTACCTCGTAGTCCCCTCGTAACCAGCCTGGCTGGGTTAGCCTAAGAGGCTGGAATTCCTTGCAATCGGTCTCTCACCGAATTTTCTTCAATAACACAAATTTAAACAAAAAATCTAGTCATCTGATCTAAAGGATCACTTTGATTAACAAGGACTTAGCCTTGTTTGGCTTGACTACACCAACCCTTATGTTGGTGTTTGCAAGGAAGACGGTCACTAGGACCCAAGCTAGAGGGAGCTTAGGAGCCAAACCCAAGGCAACAAAGGCGATTCCCACCCTACCCTTCATCCCACGCATTGTCTTCCCGATTAGCTGAGATGGCTAATCCCGATCCTGGAGCTGGTTAGGGCCCCAAAAATCAAGACCTTATCGCTCGTCTAGAAGCTAGGGTCGAGGAGTTCGGGTAACGCTATGAGTAGAGCATCAATAGGATCCTCACACGCTAGATAGAATGCAGCATCCACCATGCAAAGAACAACTGCAGGAGTTCTACTATCCGGCCACGACGATTATCGCACCTCAAATCCGGATTCCCACAGGCGGCGACACATTTGAGTTGAAGCCAAACATCATAAGTCTGATTTAGACTCACTTTTATGGAAACTCGAATGAGGACCCCTTCCAACATATTAAGGATCTGAGTCGAATTGTAGAGTCAGTTCGACCCAAAAACAATGATATTGGAATTGTTCTTATGAAACCTTTTCCATTCTCTCTCAAGGATAAAGCTTCATACTGGTTCAAGACCATCGGGAGGTCAATTGGAACCTGGGAGGAGTTATGTCGTGAATTCCTCCAGAAGTTCTTCCCTATTGGTCGCACGAATGTGATGAGGCATATGATCACAACTTTTTCCCAAGGCCTGAGAGAGAAGCTGCACAATGCCTAGGATAGATTTCACGACCTTCTCAGGAAGTTCCTGCACCATGGAGTACCTAGATGTCATCTCGCACAGATATTCTACCATGGGCTAAATGACACACATCAGTACTTAGCTGATGCATCTAGCAGCGGGAATTTCCTCGCTAAGGATGAGAATAACACATTCGAGTTGTTCAAGTCTTTAGCAAAGAACTTGATGAATGCTGCCTCCATGAACCACTTCCAGTGACCTGGATAGCAATGAGTCAATGTCCATGAAGCTCAAGCCGAGTCTGCCAAAGTCGACATGGACATTATCACCAAAAAGCTGGATAAGGTGGATCTACTCGATAAGAACCTCGATGGATTAATGCGAGCGAGATCTAGATCTTCTAGCAGCACTGCTCCATCTTACTTGTCTCAAGCATCCCGAGCCCCCTCTGCTCGTACATATCCACTCACTCGGGATGTTTTCTCTCCATCTCCGCAGGATTCTGCATACCAGAAACCCATGAACAATGTGGATCTGGCGTCGTACAATCAAGGTTACGCAACATAAGACAATGCAAGTACGTATTCTTTTGATGAATTTACATCTGAGACATCTTCGACCTACGAAGATGTCAATGCTATTCAAGGTTACAGGCGTAACAACCCATATTCTAAGACGTATAACCCTGGTTGGCGCCAGCATCCCAATTTCTCCTGGTCTGGTAACCCACAAAGACCGAGTCAAGCTCCACACTACCAAACCAGGCAATATGGGAATGCATAGAACACATACCCAAAGCAGCAGCCATTCCCATTGCAGCAACAGACATGCTTTATCTACCAGCCATTGCACCAAGCTGCCAACTACCCTCCAAAGCAGGCCAACCCTTTGGCGACTCTGAAGGATGAATTGCAGGCACAATTCAGAAACCTACTGATGATAACTTGCAAATGATGAAGGTAATGGCTGACCAAATTCAATGCATACAAAATGTGCAAAACCAGAAGATGCAGGAGCATAGGTCACAGGGAGCATTGCCCTCCCAACCTGTCCCAAACCCGATATATCTATAGAATCAGGGACCCTGCCTAGATTCCAAGCACACAGCGGCAGGCACATGTTGTTCTGCAAGCACCTCCCTTACCACCTAGTTATGGGCTAGGTCAGCCACCTCTATTTCCAAACCCTGTGTATTCAGGCCAACCCGCTCCTCCGCCCCTTCATGGATAACACGCTGATGCAAAAGCTGTCACATCGAGGAGTAGAAAGACTACACAGGACCCGCTACCTAGGCAAGCGGGTAATGATTTTTTCTACTGATGGGAACACTATCATGAGCCCTAACTAGATCATTTTGACCTAAAAAAAGAATAAAAGCTCTTACATAACCTAGAGAAGGGCCTAATTCAAGGGATAACTGTTCTGAGAAGAAAATAAGAAATAAAGGGTAAAACTATAATTTTACCATTACAAGACAACAACAGGATTTCTTAGGGATTAAACATGGGTCAATTGGACTTAACAAGAGGAAAAGTGGGATGGTTCAAGCAGAAATGGATTAATGTGCAATCTAAGAATTAAATGGCATCCTGTAACCCTAAAATAAAACCACTTAATTCTACAAGGTTCTAGTATGGATAAAAATCAACTAAACCCTCTAAAATTCATGGAAAAATATCCTCTAGGGTTTATAACCTTCAATTTGACCTTTGAAACCAATTTTGACCTAAATAGGGGTCCTAGCTAATTATTTGCCCTAAATTGGGTTTTTGTGCAAACTATCCAATCAAATGTGGTCAAACTAAAATCCAACTTCACCATTGGATTCCTTAGGTCCAAATTAGGTTTTTACCAAAATTTGGACCTAAGGGGCGGTCACCTTGACCAACTTTGCAAAACAGTCCACCCAATTACATTTTAAGCCCTAGCTTTTGAAAACCATTGTGCAGACCCCCTATCTTCCTCGCCACTCTTTGCAATTAGGTCCCTCCTCCATTACAGTGGAGGATTCCTACTTCGACGAAGATTCAAGAGGGAAGTCCTTGTTTCCTCAAAGAATCCATCTCTGATTTGAAAGGAAGATTCTCTGAAGAATTCTCGATCGTGTGAACTCAATCACATGCCTTGATTCACACCTAATCTCTCATGCGAACACTTGAGAGATATGGGTATCTCACGGATTTCCTACTCCGGCAAGGAAACCCATGCTTGGAAGCTTGTCTTCCAAGCACAAGGCCCTCCACCGGTGCCTATAAAAGGGCCCCCTGTCCTTGCCGCTGAGATTAAGCTTGATTTGGCTGCTGATACCCCCAAAATTCATCCTCTCCCATCTCCAGCCAATAGCCTGCAAGCTCTGGTGATCTCTCCTCCCTCTTCTCATCGCTCTGCCACCATACCAGTGGCAGAGTCCTCTCTGCCTTGCTCCTCTGCGTCACGCCATACCTGCACATGCTTCTTCAACTCTCTCATTGTCACCATCTCCCTCATCTCAAGTCTTTCTTCTCCGATGACGGCACACACGTGCCGCTTGCCCTCCCCCTCCCCCTTCGTCTAAATACCCTCAGTTAAGTTCCTCTCCCCTTACCTTTCACTTTCCCCCTCTTTATTTCACAAAACCCCGTTCGACAGCCACAGACCACCTCCGTCTTCCTCATCTCCGGCAGACCACCGGCGAAGACGCATCCACCGCTCCACGCACCCACACACCTCACCACCTACCTTAGAACCTCTGCCATCATCAACTGATCATCATCCGTCCTTTCACTGATTGCCACACGCACCCTACACTCTCACCAAACACACGCACTTTGACGGTCACATTCCAACCTATGCACGCACGCCTAGGCCGTTCTGCGCCATGCCACCCACTGCATCACCTTCGCCGTGACACGGCGAAGCTACCTACATGTCTTGACAAGGTCGCGAGGCCGTATTAGTTCTTTTCAAGTTCAACCCCCTACTGCCATTGGAGCATGAGCAAAGCTTGCTCGCAAGGTCACTCCAGGTCACGTTGCTCCAGGCAATAGAGTCCCAGGTGAGAGGAAACACTCCACAACTCTTTTGCACCGAGCAATCGAAGGCCACATCGTCTGCAGCTGCAGCAATTGGGCAGGCGTTCTCCCTGCACGCACGTGAAGTGGGTGGGACTTTAGTCCCACCTCGGTAGTTTTCAGTGTAGGTGAGTAGTTTATATTGTTTTTGTGTTTTACGCTTATCGCCTCAGAGCACAGGGTGAGGTCCCCTCGCCCGCTCACCCGCCTCGTCCGCAACCCACGCTATGCATTCCTGGCTTCCTGACCCGATAAACCCTCCACTCCTCCCGTACCACCCACGCCGGTGCGCCTGGACCCAAGTGCGCTTGACCCGACCCGTATACCCAATTGGCTCTAGGAGAGAACCTAAGAGAGAAAAAGAGAGAGAGCGTACGTGAGGGAGGGTAGGGGTAGATTTTGCACTTCTCTGTGCAGGAAGAGAAAGAAGGAAGGGAAGTTGAGGGAAGGAGCTGCTGGAAGGAAAGAAGTTTATGGGCAGGAGAGGCTAAGGAAGACTTGAAGGCAAAGCCTAAAGAAGAAGGAGCTTAAGGAAGGAGAAGGCACAACTGAAGAAGAAAGAAATCAGAAGCCAAGGAAGAAAGGAAAGAAGGTACAGCTAAAGGAAAAGAAGAAGAGAAGAAAAGAAAGAAGGAAATCAAAGGCAGAAGAAAAAGAAAGAAGCCAAGGCAAATAGAGAAGGAAAGAAATCAAGAGAAGAAAAGAAAGAAGAGGAAGATAGAAAGAGGAAGAAGTTGCAGAGGAAAGAAGAGGACATCAAAGAAGGAGAGAAGAAAGAAGATAGAGAACAGACATTCTGTTTCTTTTTACATCTATGTTCTTCTCTTTAGCATTTATATACATTGAATTTCATTCTATTACTTCATAATATTGTTGAACATCACATTTTATCAACTTGAGATTGTGTTCTTAGGTTTTTAAATACCAATTTTCTTCCCATGCTCAACCTCGGATTGTTAATTTTTCGAGTAATAAAATTCTTATTTGTTTACAAGGTGATTTCAACTATACTACAACGCAGTATTTATAAATCGATCTTGCCTTTTGTTAAACATTTTGGCACCATTGCCAGGGAGAAATGGCATTTTAGAAACTTTGATCACAACCTCTGATTCAGTACTAACTTACTCTCTTTCTTTTGTTGTGATTGTTTCAGGGGAGGAAAAGAAAAAAAATAGCTGCACAACAACCGCACCAAGAACAGGTAAATTCTCATTAGCCCTTTCTCTTAATCCCTTCAAAATCTGAAAAGGAAAACAAAGAAAAATCAGTCTAGGGCTACCTACTTCCCTATTTAGTAATTCACCAAAGTTTCCTGATTTTTTATTTCAACACATTTTTGAATTGCACATCCATTTAAGGTAACTGGGGCTAACACCTTCTTGATTGAGCCCTAGATACCATCTTTGAGGCAACAAAATTGGACCAAATAGAGCCAACTTAAGGATTTCAATCTAGGGTTTTAGAGACACATCTTTTCCTAAGCAAGGAATCAAAATTTTCAAAAGGAGGTGTGCCTAAGACTTGTTTGAAGAGATTTATCCAAGAGAAACCCTAAGAAAATCAAGCTCTTAACTCACTTGAACCCTAAAAGAGATGACCTAAAAGCTCTCAAAGGAACAAAGAGGTGAAGTTGACCCTTTATGTCAACCAACCTTAAAATTAGGTCACTTTTTGCACTCAAAAGATCTAAAGTTCAAGTGGAACCATAAACACCTTGATCTTAATTAGAAGAGGTAGACTTAAGAGGTCAAGGTCCCTATTCTGGTCTACCTGGAACCATAGTGACAAGAAAGGTCGGGTGGGGGAAACCCTGTAACTTGTGTGGACTCTCTACCATGTAGGGGTCTTTGCGGGACTCTCCCTCTCTGGCTGCTTAGGTATTTCTCAGATGACGACCTTTCTGACTAAGGGGTATCATCCGCCCCGAACCTCTATAGTCACCCAACATTTTTTGGGTGTTTCGATTGGGTCCAGCACATTCTAATCTCATTAAACCCTTTAGTGCATGTTTGGTAGGAGGTCCTTAAGACCATCCTTATGACCTCCTTTAGAAATCCACTTCCACCGAGGCCAAGCCTTGACACCCGTGTTTGTGCAGCAACCCTACCACATAGATCTCTCCTCTGATTCATTAGAATCGAGTTCTTCTTCCATCATGGCACAACCCATTGAAGAAGAGAACAACCTTGAGCACCAACTTCAGTGCTTAAATAATCTATTCCAAAACTTTATAAACCTGCCGCAGCATCTTATGGTGCAAGATCACTATAATCTTGCTATGGTGGCAATCTAGCCTCAAGTCCAAATCCTAGCTGGAGGTCCTGATTCTGAACTCAAGCCCAATATGATTCATGCCATACCAAAATTCCATGGGCTTAACTTCGAGGATCCCTTCCAGCACATCAAGAAACTCAAACATCTGGCCCAAACCTTCGAGTCAGATGTACAAAATTGAGATATTATACTCATGAAGATGTTTTCTTTCTCCCTCATGGACAAGGTTGCTCATTGGTATCAGACTCAAACTTGTCCAATCAACACATGGGTCAAACTCCAATCTGAATTTTTGAAAAAGTTCTTCCTCGTTGGCTGGACAAATGCCTTGCACCACTAGATCACTCACTTCACTCAACAATCGAGAGAACCTCTTCATGAGGCATGGGATCGATTCTTGGATCTCATGCAAAAGTGCCCCCATCACGGAGTTCCTAAATGGGAACAAGTCCATTCTTTTTACCAGGGACTCTGTGAAGACATTCAATTGTTTGTCATTGCAACCTGTGAAGGAAACATCATGGGTCAACATGAGTACATGGTGTGGGAGATTCTCCAGAATATGTGCGAGAACTCCATCAATAATGACTCCATGGGCTTATTCGACCGAATGAATGCCCGCGCATTGACGAATCTTAGGGGAGCACTTGAGACATAGGGCCTGTCCACATCCATCGACTTGGAGCTGATGGCCAGTCGGTTGGACAAGGTCTCTATCATAGAGAAGAAGGTGGACGAGCTGACTCAACATCTGCAGTGAGCCACCTCTGCACAAAACTCATTTACGAAGCCACCTCTTGCGAGGGAAACTGTGCAGAACATCTATCACCGATCTTCTTAGGGGATGGATCCGTATCAACCCCCATCTGACTCCAGGATTTGAGGAACTCCGATCCACTCTATTCTAGTTGGGGGAACTCTGAACCCTCGTACTCTAATTTTCCTGAGGCTCCTCAAACTTGCGAGGACCTCAACGCCATCCAGAATGACCCATTCGCCAATACCTACAACCCTGAATGGCAGAATCATCCCAACTTCCTGTGGACGGGAAATTCTCATAATCAAAGACCACCTTGTCAACCCCGTCCACAAGCTACACGTCCATATCAGTCGCCTTAGCCTCTGCCCAACCCCACCTATCAATCTAGGCCAAACCAAGTAGATCAAATGACTCTTATCCTTCAAACACTGGCTGACATTCAAAAAATGAATACGGCAATACAAAAATAGCACAAGGACGAGATCACAGAGGTTCGCAATCAACTTGCCCAGATGGCAAATTCTCGCCAACCTGGCACCCTTCCTTCTCAACCTCTGTTGAACCCAAATAATGTGTCAACCTAGAGGCATGTTATGAACCCAAATATAGTCCATGCACATATGATTTATCAAGCCCTTTCTGTTCCATCACCCGATAGGATGGAAGCATCGACATCTTACACGGGATATCAACAGCAGCCACCCATTTTACCAACCCCAAACCAAAACCAGGCAAGATTAAACTCCATAATAACCCGAAGTGGTAAAGCAACTCAAGACCCACCTTATCCAAACCACTCCAAGCCTGGTAGTAACCCAAGCCCTAGGATAGTTATCCAGGATACCCCTTTCCTAAATCAAGAACCTAGACCTATTCTAGAGGAACCAACCAAGGTTCCATTTCCCGAGGCCTTGACCAAGGGAAAGAGGATAACCAAACCCATGGCTCCTGAGAAGGATCTGGTTAAGCTCTTTGAATAGGTCCAGATAAACATCCCCTTGATGGATGCAATCCGCCACATACTGGATTACGCACGATTTATGAAAGACGTGTGTACACCAAAGCATAAGCCATGAGGGAGTCCGATTGTACTGTTAGAGCAAGCCAGCTCTGTAATCTTGAGCAAACTCCCACCTAAGGATAAAGACCCAGGCACTCCCCTAATTTCATGTAAAATTGGTGATACCCAATTTGACAGAGTCTTGTAGACCTAGGTGCCTCCATAAACTTAATACCTACATCCCTCCTTGACCACCTTGAAGAATCTGAGCTTAAACCGACAGAGGTGACATTACAGTTAGTCGATCGATCCATCAAGTCACCTAAAGGAATACTCGAGGATGTCATTGTTAGGGTACGAGATTTCTACTTCCCGGTGGATTTTATAGTTCTAGATATGGATGCACCTTAGAACCTAAGGGATACACCAATTATGCCAGGGAGACCTTTTCTGGCCACTGCTAGGGCCAATATAAACTGTAAGGAGGGCTAAATAGAACTAAAATTTGGGAACCAAACTCTAAAGATTGACATCTTTAAAGCCCAATAAGGGATTAATTGCGGTGTTATAAAACAAATATGTGATATCAAAGCTATGGTTGATGAATCGCATATCGAGGACAACCTGATTATCCCCGATCAACCACCAAAAGATCAAAACCCACAAACAGAGGAGTCTGAACCTAATCTAGATACACCCATAACTCCTACCCGTATTCCTGACACACACCTTAAACCACCTACTGCTGCCGATAATCCTGTCCTGGAACTCAAGCCCCTTCCCAAACATCTGAAATACATCTTTTTGGGTTCCAATCAAATGTTTCCTATGATTATCAACTCCACACTCACACCTGACCAGGAATCCCATCTAATTACCATTCTCCACCAACATCGAAGAGCCATTGGATGGACTCTCGATGACTTGAATGGCATAAGCCCCTCTTATTGCACACATCGAATCTACACCGAAGAGGGCACACGACCTTCGCAAGAAATGCAGACATTTGAACCCTAATCTACAGGAGATCATGAAAAATGAGATCATTAAGTGGTTAGATGTAGGGATCATCTACTCAATCTCCGACGGTCGGTGGGTGAGTCCAATCCAGGTTATGCCTAAGAAGGCAGGACTCACCTGTTGGTGCTAGAGCACCACGATCATTTGTTTTGATGATAACAAAACACGTGTTATTTAACATTTGCAATTTGAGTCCTAGATTTCAGGTCAATTGCAAATGTGGACGTGTTTAGACGGAACTCGAGCTCGCATCCAGGACGGATTGGAGGAGCTTGACGGAAAACACAGGAGGTTCGCGTGGAGCGAAAGATTGGAGATGGAAGAAAAGAAGAATAGGATAGATTCTTTTTTATCCTTTCATGTATCTCTTGTATTTATTTTCTTGCTCTTTTTGATTCCTTAGAACATTATGTTAAAGAGCCTCAAAGTACCCTAAAAGTAGTCCTAGGAACATCTGCACAACCCTAGGATACTTAGGTTTTCTGTAGAATACTTAGAAAACCAATATAGGGCTCAAACAGCATTTCCAGACGTCTAATCCCAAAATCAGACGTCTGATAAAGAATTTTAAGACGTCTGACTGTTGTTTCAGACGTCCGATAACTGTTAGGCTGGACATAGTTAGTTCTGTCTGATGAAATCAGACGTTCAGACCTTAGAACAGACGTCTTAGGAGACGTCTGATGACTTTGCCAGACGTCCAGTTAGTGGACCGTTGGCTGCCTTAGAAGACACTCAAGAATATGACCGTTGGAGCCTTATCAGACATCCATAGGACTTTACAGACGTCTGATAAATGACCGTTTTGCCTCGGCTGACCCAAAATCTCTTCTCAGAGATTTTCTAGCCGTTGCAACGTTTGGAAATCAATTCCCACAGTAAAAGTAGGTTTCCAGACGTCCAGACATAGTACCAGACGTCCTGTATGTCGTCTGATGGACTTGCACAAAAACCCTGTTTAGATCTGATTCAAGTCAGGGAGAAACTCGCACAGAATCAGACGTCTGACATTGAAATCAGACGTCTTAAAGTGGCCTTCCAGACGTCTGATGCCAGAGTTAAACGTCTGATAACCCTGTCAAATGCAATCATTGTCCTAATTTCGGCCTGATTCTCTTGGGCTTTGCACCCAACGGCTATGGAAGCTTTTCCAAGCCTTCCAAAGCCTTCCTAAGGCCTCTATAAATAGAGGGGAGCCTTTACACACCAAACACAACAAGAGAAACACAAGAAACACTTTGCAATACACTAAGATCAAGTATTTCCACTCTCTTGTGTCCAAGAAGCACTTGCTCTCTATGCTCAAGCTCCATCATCTTGAGAGCATCATTCCCGTTGCGCACCCGCTCCCCCGGCGTTGATAACGAGAGCGACGTAGCGCCGTCGCGTGGCACAAGCACCGCGTCATCGTCGACGCACTCCTTGCAAAGGGGAGTTTCCTATTTCCTATAGAAGCTAGGTTTAATTTTGTTGGCTCTATAGGACTGTTGTTTTATTTTATCTTTGTATTTTGGTTGGGTATTCGCTTTGCGAATTCCCGTCTCCTTCGTGGGACAAAATCCTTCTCGTGGAGAGAAGGGGTTGAGGAACGCTACCCTCGTACTTGTAGCGTGGTTGTATTGAGGTTGAATCACCCTCGTTCAAAGTGATTCGGTTAGTGGATTTTGATCAACTTGGTTGATCAGAAAATCCTAACTCGAGAGGGTTAGGTGGTGGTTTTCACCCGGTTTGGGTTTCCACCTAAAATTACTTGTGTACATTTTGTGATTGCTTATTTTGTGAGATTGCTTTATATATTTTATTTCCGCAATTATTACGTCACCCCTCCTCGTAGGGAAGAACCTTCATCACCATCATTACAGCTGAAATTGGAGAGGTCATACCGACCCGTATAGCTAATTCGTGGAGAGTCTGCATTGATTACAGAAGACTCAATTCCTCCACGAAGAAGGATCATTTCCCACTACTGTTTATTAATCAGATCCTCGAGAAACTAGCGTGAAATAGGTTCTACTTTCTTGACGGGTACTCTAGTTATAACCAAGTGGAAATCCATCCTGATGATCAAGAAACGACCACTTTCACCTGCCCCTTCGGGATGTACGCATTCCGATGGATGTCGTTCGGTCCCTGCAATGCACCTGCGACTTTTTAGTGGTGCATGCTTGCCATATTCTCAGATATGGTAGGTGATTATCTGGAAGTCTTCATGGATGACTTTTCAGTATTTGGAGCATCATTTAACTATTGCCTCTAGCACTTGCTCCAAATACTCAGGTGGTGCATTGACGTAATTCTAGTTCTTTCCTGGGAAAAGAGCCATTTCATGGTGCCTGAGGGAATCGACCTGGGACATTTGATTTCAAAGAAAGGCATCCAAGTCTATCGAGCAAAGGTGAATCTGATTTCCAATCTCCTTATCCCAAGCTCGATCAAGGACATCCGATTTTTTCTAGGGCACGTCGATTTTTATTGTCAATTTATCCCTGCCTTTTCAAAAATCGCACGCCCCCTGACTACTCTTCTCTCCAAGGATGTACCTTTCGAAATCGCCAAGGATTGCACTCAAGCATTTGAGATCCTCTGTGACCGAGTTACCCAAGCCTCGATCCTACAATCCCCTGATTGGTCTCAACCCTTTGAGATCATGTGCGATGCATCTGACTTCACTGTAGGAGCGATTTTAGGGCAGAAAATTGATGGGAAACCCGTGGTCATTTACTACACTAGCAAAACACTTGACGAGGCTCAACGTAACTACACGGTTACTGAGAAAGACCTACTAGCCATAGTATTTGCCCTAGAAAAATTCAGATCTTACCTCCGGGGTTCCCATGTTATCATCTACTTGGATCACACAGCTGTGAGGCATCTCCTTGCAAAGAAAGATGTGAAACCTCGATTAATTTGCTGGATCTTGTTGTTGCAAGAATTTGACCTCAAGATTCTTGACAAAGCGGGAAAACAGAACGTGGTAGCTAATCACTTGTCCCACCTTCCTTCTGAGATCATTGACCCTTCCGGACCCATCACGGAATATTTTCCTGATGAGCACCTCCTGACAATCAATACAGGGCTTCCATGGTTTGTTGACATAGTAAACTACTTGGCATCACATCAGATTCTGTCCAATTGGCCAAAGGACAAGAAAGACAAATTGCTTTCAGATGCCAAGTATTACCTTTGGGAAGACCTGTATTTGTTCCGCATTGGTGCTGATCAAATAATTCGACGATGTGTCACAGAAGTGGAAATCAAAGACATACTCTCTTTCTGCCATGACCAGGCACGCGGTGGACACTTTTTAGGACATAAAATCACAGCAAAAGTCCTCCAGTGTGGCTTTTACTAGCCCACAATTTTCAATGATGCATACAGTCATTGTAAGGCATGTACCCATTGCCAGACCTTGGGCAACATGAGCCATCGAGACATGATGCCTTTACAACCGATTCTGGTATGCGAAATCTTTGACATTTGGGGGATTGATTTTATGGGACCCTTCCCTATCTCGGATAGCTTCGAATACATTTTACTCGCTGTTGACTATGTGTCCAAGTGGATCGAAGTCATTCCTACCTAAACCAATGATCACAAAGTTGTTATCAAGTTCGTTCACCAAAACATCTTCTCACAGTTCGAGATTCAACGTGCAATAATTTTCGATGGAGGGACCCATTTCACAAGAGCTCAGTTCAGGTCACTGATGACCAAATACGTGGTGTCGCACCAAATCTCTACTCCTTACCACCCCCAAACTAATGGCCTAGCTGAGCTATCAAATTGGGAGATCAAGAAAATCCTCCAGGTTACTATTTGACCTGGCAGGAAGGATTGGTCATCCCAGCTTTCGGAAGCTTTGTGGGCTTATAGGACCACCCACAAGACCAAATTAGGTATGTCTCCCTTTAGACTGATATACTGGAAGGCGTGTCACCTCCTTGTCGAATTGGAGCATAAAGCCTATTGGGTAGTACGGAATTGCAACCTAGATCTTTCTAAGGCTGGAACCCATAGAAAGCTTCAAATGAGCGAGATCGATGAATTACACCACGACGCGTATGAGAGCTCACGAATTTACAAAGAGCGGGCTAAAGCCATTCACGACAAGCACATATCTAGAAAGATCTTTCATCCTAGTCAAAAGGTCCTACTCTTTGATGCCAGACTCAAATTATTCCCAGGAAAGCTACAATCTAAATGGATCGGACCTTACTTAGTCCAACGAATCTTTGAAAATGGAGCCATTGAGATTAGTTCACTCAGCCACGATTCTGAACCCTTCATCGTGAATGGTCAGAGACTCAAACCGTTCATTGACATGACCAAAACAAATTTGGCTGGGATATCCTTTACCCTCCATTCTCCCTGAGCTCATTGCGCCTAGCCGATGGTGTAAAACTCAATGCTTAACGGGAGGAAACTCATCATTCTTTGAAAAACCAGAAACCTTTCTTGACATTTCTATGCTGAATTCATATTGCACTTTAGGGTTCATCCATTAGAACAACTGACTCCACCTCAGGTACCCATACCCGAGTCTAGAAATCGTTCGCAACAGTCATTTCGACCTGTTCGCCCACCCAACACCTATCCTAATGAATGAACTAAGCTGAATTCAAACCCACCTAATTTACAATGGGGACATTGCAAATCATAGGCATGGAGGGGGGTATGAAAGTGCAAAATGTTATGAAAACTCATATCACAAGAAAAGGTTTCAACAAAAAAATCACATATCACAAAAAAAAACACAAAAAATGAAAAAAAAATCTTGAAGAACAAAAAAATTGAGGGGGGAGAGAAAATTGTTGAGGCTATACAAAACATGGAGGAAAAGAGCAAAATGACAAATAGGAGAACAAAATGAAAAAGAAAAAGAATAGTCACTAGTAAGAAATTAAGGGATTAACTGAAGTTCTAGACCACATCTGGAAAAAAGAGAAAAATAGAAAAAAAAAGTGCTAATGAGACACAAAAAGAGATTAGTAGGAACGTTGACCTTAGGCCTTTTGTGCTAGACTCTCAAGCTTAAAAAATTCAGTACCTGCTAAGATCTGAATAATCTTCAAGAGGTTAGGAAAAATGCGAAGCTTAAGTTTTAGGTCTAAGGCGTAGGGAGTATTCGACCTCGTTAACTAACCTTCAATTTGTGAGACTTGGTAACCTAAGCACCCCAATCCACACGCAGTCTGGTTCAGTGCGCATAACTATCAAAATCACACAAAAGCGTTTAAGTATTCTGAAAAAAGTTGCCTAGATTAGGAGCAGCTGATCAACATAAGTTGATTTGGATGAGTTCCTAGCACGAAGAGGCAGGAAATTTCCCTTGATGATGTGTAACATATCATCTCCTCGGTGCTTGTCTCCTAGGATATTTACATATCCTATCGGGGTTATGTAAGCACTCTACTGGTTCAAATACCATGGGCAGCATTATCACGAAATGTCGATTGCCAGGGTCTCGATTTGGCCACGGAATGCCATGGGCGGGATTATCTCGAAATCTCGAAAGCCAGGGTTCTGGGGGTTGCCATGAGTGGTGCTATCATGAAACATCGATTGCCAGGGACCTTTGAGCATTGATGATGGGGACAAGGAATCTGATGCAGACCATGTTGAGAAGCAAATCTGAAGCTAGAAATAAAAAGAAAAGAGAGAGAAAACTCTCCAAATAAATAAACCCTTTGTCTTTCTCTTACAAAAATGCACTGCAAATTGAACCAAGGCTAAAATATGTCTCAAGCACAAGTGCTTTAACCACAGAGTCCAACGAACCATAGGATAGTTCCTGCGAACCTTAAAAACCTTAGCGGAGGACTAAGGCAAAAGCTGGTCAGGTCCAGATCTTGGTTGGTACTTGAGTACCTCTAGGCCTACTGTCGACATTCTAACCTAATCACAAAGAAAAAGAGAAAGCACTTATCATAATTGGTGAAAGAAACTTATGGTCTAGAATAGATGTTACAACCTTAAAATTTTACTAAGGGACTAGCAAAAAGCTAGGCATATGGGGGTATGACGGGAACACCATCATGAGCCCTAACTAGCTCATTTTGACCTAGAAAAGAGAATAAAAGCTCCTACATAGCCTAGAGAAGGGCCTAATTCAAGGGATAGCAGTTCTGAGAACTAAACAAGAAACAAAGGGTAAAACTATAATTTTACCATTGCAGGACAACAACAGGATTTCTCAAGGGTTAAACATGGGTCAATTGGACTTAACAAGAGGAAAGGTGGGATGGTTCAAGTAGAAATGGGTTCATGTGCAATCTAAGAATTAAATGACATCCTATAACCCTAAAACAAACCTACTTAATTCCATAAGGTTCTGGTCTAGATAAAAATCAACTAAACCCTCTAAAATTCATGGAAAAATATCCTCTAGGGTTTAGAACCTTCAATTTGACCTTTGAAACCTATTTTGACCTAAATAGGGGTCCTAGCTAATTATTTGCCCTAAATTAGGTTTTTGTCCAAACTGTCCAGTCAAACGTGGTCAAATCTAAAATCCAACTTCACCATTAGATTCCTTAGTTCCAAATTAGGTTTGTACCAAAATTTGGACCTAAGGAGAGGTCACATTGACTTACTTTGCAAAATAGTCCACCTAATTACATTTTGACCCCTAGCTTTTGAAAACCATTATGTAGACCCCCTTATCTTCCTCGCCACTCTTTGCAATTAGGTCCCTCCGCCATTACAGCAGAGTAGTCCTACTCAAGCGAGGATTTAAGAGGTAAGTCCTCCATGTTTCCTCAGAGAATCCCTCTCAAATTTGAAAGGAAGATTCTCTAAGGAATTCCCGATCGTGTGAACTCAATCACATGCCTTGATTCGCACCCAATCTCTCATGTGAATGCTTGAGAGATATAGGTATCTCATGGATTTCTTACTCCGACGAGGAAACCCATGCTTGGAAGCTTGTCTTCAAAGCACAAGGCCCTCCGCCGATGCCTATAAAAGGGTCCCCTATCCTTGCTACTGAGATTAAGCTTGATTTAGCTGCTAATACCCCTAAAATTCATCCTCTCCCATCTTCGGCCAATAGCCCACAAGCTCGGGTGATCTCTCCTCCCTCTTCTCATTGCTCTGCAACCATACCAGTGGCAGAGTCCTCTCCGCATTGCTCCTTCGCATCATGCCATACCTGCGCGTGCTTCTTCAACCCTTTCGTCGTCGTCGTCTCCCCCATCTCAGGGCTTTCTTCTCCAGGGATGGCACACACACTCCGCTCACCCTCCGCCACCCCCTTCTTCCAAATACCCTCAGTTAAGTTCCTCTCTCCCTACCTTTCACTTTCCCCCTCTTTATTTCACAAAACCCCCTTCGACAGCCACATACCACCTCCGTCTTCCTCAACTCCGGCAGACCACCAGCGAAGGCACATCCACCGCTCCACACACCCACACACCTCGCCACCTACCTCAGAACCTCTGCCATCATCCACTGATCATCATCCACCCTTTCACTAACCGCCACACGCACCCTACACTCTCACCGAACACATGCACTTTCACAGTCACAGTCTGACCTAGGCACGCACGCCTAGGCTATTCTGCACCACACCACCCACTACATCACCTTTGCCCTAACATGTCGAAGCTAAATACGTGTTTTGACAAGGCCGTGAGGTCGTATTAGTGCTTTGCAGGTTCAACCCTTGCCGCCATTGGAGCACGAGCAAAACTTGCTCACAAGCTCGCTCCAGGTCCCATTGCTCTAGGCTGTAGAGTCTTAGGTACGTGAAAACACCCCACGACTCTTTCACACCAAAAAATCAAAGGCCACATCATCCGTAGCTACAATAATTGGGTAGGCATTCTCCCTACGCGCGTGCGAAGAAGCGGGTGGGACTTTAGTCCCACCTCGATAGTTTTCAGTGCAGGTGAGTAGTTTATATTATTTTTGTGTTTTATGCTTATCGCCTCAGATCAAGAGGTGAGGTCCCCTCACCCACTCACCCGCCTCGTCCATGACCCATGCTACGTGGACCTGGCTGCCTGACCCAATAAACCTGCACTCCTCGTGCACCACCCACGCTGGTGTGCCTAGACCCAGGTGTCTTGACCCGACCCATATACCCGATTGGCTCTAGGAGAGAACCTAAGAGAGAAAATGAGAGAGAGCATCTGCGGGGGAGGGTACGGGTAGGTTTTACACTTCTCTATGTAGGAAGAGAAAGAAGGAAGGGAAGCTGAGGGAAGGAGCTGCAAGAAGGAAAGAAGGTTAAGGGTAGGAGAGGCTAAGGAAGACTTGAAGGCAGAGGCTGAAGAAGAAGGAGCTTAAGGAAGGAGAAGGCACGGTTGAAGAAGAAAGAAATCAGAAGCCAAGGAAGAAAGGAAAGAAGGTACAACTGAAGGAAAAGAAGAAGAGAAGAAAGGAGCTAAAGCCAAAGAAAGAAGGAAATCAAAGGCAGAAGAAAAAGAAAGAAGCCAAGGCAGACAAAGAAGGAAAGAAATAAAGAGAAGAAAAGAAAGAAGAAGATAGAAAGAGGAAGAAGCCGCAGAGGAAAGAAGAAGACTTCAAAGAAGGAGAGAAGAAAGAAGAGAGAGAACAGTCACTCTTTCTCTTTTTACATCTCTGTTCTTCTCTTTAGCATTTATATACATTGAATTTCATTCTATTACTTCATAATATTATTGAACAACACATTTTATCAACTTGAGATTGTGTTCTTAGTTTTTTAAATACCAATTTGCTCCCCATGTTCGACCTCAGATTCTTAATTTTCGAGTAATAAAATTCTTATTTGTTTACAAGGCGATTTCAACTATACTACGACGTAGTATTTATAAATAGATCTCGCGTTCTATTAAACACCTACTCTCTACCGCAAGATGACTCACAACCCTCTTCCTCTCACAAGCCATCTTAATTAAATAAAGGAAAGAAGCCCTTTGACCCTAAGATTCCCATCCCTTTTCTCGCAGCTCTAACGCAAGATTTAGCACAGAAAAAGGATACGTGGAATTTCGAGGACCTGAAATCTATGTTCAAGGAAGTTCACATTCAAGTCCCTCTCTTTGAAGCAATAGATCACATCCCTACTGTTGTTAGGTTCTTTAAGGACTACTGTACTCCGAAGCGACAATAGAAAATCGGACGGCAGGAGGTATTATCTGAGGAAGCCAGCGCTATTATCTTAGAAACTTACCACCCAAAAAGGACTCAGGCACACCATTGATTTCCTGCTTTTTGCAGGATTCCCCTTTTGATAGGGCACTTCTTGATTTGGGGTCATCCATCAACCTAACTCCCACTGCAGTATTTGATCAATTCCGATTCGGCGAGTTAAAGCCCACCTCGATTACCATATAGTTGGCTGACCGATTGGTGAAAACGTTGAGGGGGGTGGTTGAAAATGTGATCGTGAAAGTCTAAGGATTCTGCCTTCCAGCGGACTTTTTTGTTCTTGATATGGAGGTTCCTCCTAATATCCATGATGCACCAATTATTCTAGGTTGCCCGTTCTTGGCAACCGCCTGCACAAACATAAACTGTGTATCGAGGTGCATGGAGATTGCCCTAGAGAACGAAAAGCTTAGACTGGACATTTTCAAGGCATCAAAGAACTTTATTTGCGATCTAATCGAGGAGGATGGTGAAAATGAATATTTGACTTTCTGTTGGAACATTGGACTCTTCTGCAGCGACCCAATGGCACATTCATCCTCACTATCAGGGTCTTAGATCGCAGTCCACATGAGATTGAGACTAATGACATACACATTTCATCCCATGGATCTGGTTGTCATGGGTGTTCATCTGCTCCTAACACCCTTGATCCTGACTATCCTATCCCATCTAGCATTGATATCTTAAGACAGGATTACAAACCATTGCAAACGAATTTTCCATTAGTCAAGATCAGCAGATTTTCATTGTTGCTTCCTCTCCTCCCCTGCATAAACCCTCTTCCCACCCTCCGCTAGTAGAGTTATAGCCCTTACCTGATTCGCTCAAGTATGTGTTTATGGGAGAAAGTGAGACGTACCCGATGATTATCAATGCTCACTTGACTCCAAACCAGGAACACCAATTGATCTCCATTCTGGAAGCACATAGGGCTGCTATTGGGTGGAGCATTGCTAATCTCCATGAGGCTCACCCCTCATATTGCACTCACCATATCTACACTAATGAAGGGTTAAGACTGTCGAGACAACCACAGAGGCACCTAAATCCAAATATGTTGGAGGTTGTCAAGAAGGAGATCATTAAATGGATGGATGCGAGCATTATATATCCAATTTCCAACAGCCAGTGGGTGAGTCCCATTCAAATTGTGCCCAAAAAGGCAGGACTCACCATGATAAAAAATGAAATGGGCGAATCCATCCCGACCTGCACCACGACTTCTTGGCGGGTCTACATTGATTACAAGAAGCTAAACTCGGCTACCAAAAAGGATCATTTCTTTACCCTTTATTGATTAGATTTTAGAACAGTTGGCTGGGCATAGCTTCTTCTACTTTTTGGATGGATACTCTAGGTACAATCAAGTAGCGATCAACTTGGAAGATCAAGACAAGATGACTTTTACGTGCCCCTTCGGAACAGTTGCTTTTAAGCAGATGCCCTTCGGCCTCTACAATGCACCAGCTACTTTTCAGTGATGCATGATGGCCATCTTTTCAGACATGATCAGGGACTGCGTAGAAGTGTTCATGGATGACTTCTCCATGTTTGGATACAATTTTTCATCATGTCTTAATAACCTCATAAAGATCCTAAGGAGATGTATAGAAGTTAACCTAGTACTTTCATGGGAAGAAAGCCATTTTATGGTGAGGGATGGGATCGTACTTGGTCACAATATCTCCTATAATGGACTCGAGGTCGACCGAGCTAGGTTCAAAATCATTTCGCGATTACCTTCGCCTAGCTCAGCCAGGCAAATCAGATCGTTCATAGGGCATGTCAGATTTTATCGAAGATTCATTCAAGATTTCTTGAAAATTGCTCGTCCATTAACGAATCTTTTGGTAACCGACACTCCCTTTGATTTTGACTCCTTGTGTCTCAGTGCTTTCGAGACCTTGCGAAGCACTGTTTCAAATGCACCTATTCTCCAACCTCCCGATTGATCTCTCGACTTCGAGATGATGTGTGATGCCTCCGACTTCACTGTCGGAGACGTTCTTGGCCAGCGTCGAGGGCGCCATCCATTCGTAATATACTATGCTAGCAAAATGCTGAATGAGGCTCAGCATAACTATACAGTCACTGAGAAAGAATTGCTAGCTGTGGTATTCAGGTTGGGGAAATTCAAGTCATACTTACTCGGGTCTAGAGTTATTATTGGCAAAGAAGGATGCCAAACCCCGCCATATCAGATGGATCCTTCTTTTGCAGGAGTTTGATGTCGAGATCCATGACAAAGACGGAGCCCATAATGTTGTGGCGAATCACTTGTCTTGGCTAGACCCAGACTATATTTCGTACTCCCCGCTGATATCAGACTGATTTTCGAATGAGTCTCTCCTATCCATCAACTTTGTTGAGTTTCCTTGGTATGCTGATACAGCGAACTATCTCGCCGTAGGTAGGCTACCTGCAGGATTATCCAAGGATCAAAAACTCAAATTTATCTCATAGGATAAATTCTATTTTTGGGATGATACACTGCTCTTTCGCATTGGGGCTAATCAGATCATCCATAGATGCATCCCTGATTCAAAAATCTCTAGTGTGCTTTCCTTCTGCCACAGCGATGCTTGTGGGGGTCATTTCTCGGGCTGAATGACCGCTCCAAAGATTTTGCAGTCGGGATTTCTCTGGCCAACCATTTTTAGAGATACACACAAGTTTGCTAAATGCTGTAGGTGATGCCAGTCGGTCGATTCTATGACCCGGAGAAACATGATGCCTCTCTAATCTATTCTGGTCATAGAAGTGTTTGATGTCTGGGGCATCAATTTTATGGGCCCCTTCCCAAACTCGCATGGCTTTGAGTACATGCTCCTCGCTGTAGATTATGTCTCAAAGTGGGTAGAAGCTATCTCGGCAAGATGGGCTAGTCATAAGACTATTATATCCTTCGTTTGGGAATTCATTTTTGCAAGATTAGGAGTTCCCCGCGCTCTGATAAGCGATGGGGGTAGTCACTTCATCCATGACCATTTCAGGTCAATATTGAAGAAATATGAGGTGCAGCACCGCATTGCTACCCCGTATCACCCACAGACCAATGGGCAGGCTGAAGTATCCAACCATTAAATCAAGCTTATCCTTCAAACGATAGTTAGACCTGATAGGAAGGATTGGTCTGATCGGTTGATTGATGCACTATGGGCATATCGGTCCGTGTACAAGGCCCCACTCAAAATGTCGCCATACTGCATGATGTATGGAAAGGCCTGTCATCTTCTTGTGGAGTTGGAGATCGTGCCTTTTGGGCTATGTAGAAGTGTAATATTAACCTTGAGGCCAAAGGTTATGAAAGGAAGCTCCAGCTCAATGAGTTAGAGGAGAATAGGCAGGAAGCTTACAAGAATGCAAAAATATACAAAGACAAGATGAAGGATTTCCATGATCGACACTTCCGAAGGAAGGAGTTTGCACCTAACTAGTAGGTCTGGCTATTTGACTCTTGACTCAAATTCTTTGTGGGAAAATCAAGTCCAAGTGGACTGGGCCATTTCTGGTGGTCCACCCGTATCCTATCGGGCCGGTCCAAATTAGAAACCTGAAATCTGGGCATGTTTTTACGGTTAATGGCCATCGCCTCAAATTGTTTTTCACCCAAGAACCTCCTCCTGCTGACGAAATGATACATCTTCTCGAGGACGTGTGACTGACGAGTTGCCCAGCTGGAGGCATTACACTTAGCACATTTACATATATACATATCATATATACATAGCATATTTCATTTTCGCATATTGTTTTGCATATAGCATGTAGCATTGCAGTGTTGGCATGAGCTGAACGACAACTCAGAAGTAGTCCCAGGTGATTTCTATCCACATACACCCTGCCTTATTCCAATTTCATTTATTCATGCATGAAAACATGCAAACACTTAGGCATGGGGGGGTGGTCCATAAAAATTGAAAATTTTCTACTAACAATTGGGGGATTAGATCATTTTATCAATAGGTTTTATTAAAGATTTATTCTTTAGTAGATTCCTAAGCTTAGAATCCAGTATAACCTCATGCCTGCATGTAGAATTTGCAATGGATCCACTGTGAAAATCGATAGACATCTCTAGTTTGTTGAGAAGAAGCATCACTTCTTCTCCTAAACCCTTGGATAGCAATCAGGGAGTTAGGTGAACTATCTTCTAGTAGATCCACCAAAACATATGTGAGGTGTGAGTAGAGAGTCTACTGGTCCTCGAAGGCTAGTATAAGGAATCTTTAATTCTAGATAATTGAATAATGACACTCAAAGTTGGCCATAGTTTTTGCTCTCAATTCTTGCATACTAATTCTGTGAGAAATTTCGTATAAGGGCCACCAAATAAGGAAAAAAAATAGAGAGCGAGTTCTGATAAAACTAGGACTGAGGTGGATGGTCACGACTGTCCTCTATGGAATCCTCGGTGAAGGAGGGTACTAATGTTAAGGTCAGAAATACGCTGTCCTATCCGTTCCCTACCCGGTGCCGAAAGTAGGCACTTCCTCCAAATAAGCCACCCAAGATCCTCTTGGTCATCCCAAAATTCCCCAAGAATTCCTTATGTATATAACCTTAACCTACTTTTTCTGTATTTCTGACCACCTGAATACAAGCTGAGGGCTTCTGACTTAGTCGTAGGGTTATCAGAACCTAATTAAAGTGTAATGCCATGTGAGACCACCAAATACGTTCATCTGGTGAGATGTGAGCTCAAAAAAAAGAGAGAAATCGAAAAAGAAATAAAAAAAGAGAGAGAAAAAGATAGAAAAGAAAAAGTACAAAAGACTGAAGAGAGCATAGTTTTCTAGCCTCTCTCTGAGTTAATTTATTCAATAATCTGGAAAGCTAGGTTCTGAAATACTAGTCTCTATGTAGCACCAGAAGAGAGTGAGCAACCAAATACAAATCCAAGTAACTTAGACATCTCCTACCCAAGCCAAACACCGAGGCTAAAATCAGAGAATATTTTACAATCTCGAGAGAAGAGGTTCGCCTATCCCGATAGAATTTTACTGAAAGGGCAAGTACAAGCTCTAAATGTATATCGACTCTTCGCTTGGATCCGTTGCAGGAGCTACAACATTACTTGTTCATGGTTATTTCGATTTTAAATTTTTGGATAAAACAAAAAGAAATAAATCTTTAGTTTAACTCTTGATAGAGTGCATTTAGTCTTGTACTTGCTAGGGATTAGCAAGATTGAGGCATGGGGTATGATTGCACAGCAACCATAGGCCCTAATTTGCCTGAATTAAGCCAGAATCTAGCTTAACATGGGTATTTTGCATGCATACGCATCGTATTTTGCATCATAGTTGATTTATATGTTTTATGCATTTTATTGTGCTATTTGAGAGGTATTACTCATTGCAGGTAATTCAGGGCTGTGGATGATCGATCCAACCTTATGGATCTATTTAGAATGACGACAAGAGTCCAATGCTTCCAAGATCGCATCAATCAGACTTCGGTAACACCCTAGGGAGTTCGCAGAAGAGCTATAGCCAAGGAACAAATTGAAGAATATCTAGACCTTAGATGATAAATCCAACCACAAGGATGGATCCGGATCGATGTTCGCAGTCCAACGACGCAAAAGTCAACTCAATTGGTGGTCTACATAATCAGATACAAGGAGAAGAAGATGGACGACCACGATGGTGCCATGTGGCACCATCATAGCTGCCCCTCGCCACACCCCAGCCTCTAAAGACCATCGTTCAAGCGTTGTGAGTCATTGGATCTCCATCCAACACCCACGAGTGTGCCATGTCGCCCATCTTTAGCCGCTTCATCGAGCGAGGATGAGATCTCGACCACACGTGGTGCCCTCATTATGTTACAATAGTAGTTTTTTTACATTCATGTTTACATTTCATTGCATGTATCAAATTCATATTCTATCTTTCTTTGTGATGTGGATATTGTGATTGATTGTTTCTATTACTTGGTATTTATATTTGAAACAAACGCATGAAATCAAAAGTGCTTCCTACCTCTCTGTGATCGACCGGGACTCACATGTTCCATTAATTTATTTGCTTGAGACGTATTTCATGCTATACTACAACACGCTCATATTTTACTCGATCTACACCACGAACAATATTAGAAACCATTTGATGGTGGGAAGGGACCCATAAAATCGATGCCCCAGACAATAAAAATTTCAATGATCAGAATTGATTGCTGAGGCATCATATCTTTTCTGGTCATAGTCCCTAATGTTTAAAACATAGTGCAAGTCTTCGCAAAGATGTGTGCATTCTTGAATAAAGATGACCAATAAAAATCAAACTGCAAAACTTTTGCAACCATCTACTTCCCAGAGAAGTGGCCACCACAAGCTTGCTCATGACAGAAGGATAGCACACTTTGAACTTCCCGTTTAAGAATACACCTCCTAATGATTTGGTCAGCACAAAGTCTAAACAACATTGGATCATTCCAAAAATAATGCTTGGCATCAGCCAAGAACTTATCTTGCTGCTATCTAGACCACCCGTGCAGATTCTGCCCTACCAGTAAATAGTTGACTAAGTTAGCATACCAGGGTAGACTCTTTCCTTGCACAACTCGAAGTTGTTCATCAGGAAATGTGTCGATGAAGGGTAATGAAGGCCCAATGTGCTCCGGGTGAAGTCTGGATAAGTGATCGGCTAATGCTTTTAGACCCAACTTTGTCATGTATTTCCAGGTCAAATTCCTGCAAGAGTAGGGTCCATCTAATTAGCCTGGGTTTAGCATCCTTTTTGGCTAACAAATGCCAGATAGCCTAGTGGTCAGTGTAAATCGTCACATGGGATTCTAGAAGGTATGACCTGAACTTTTCTAATCCAAAAACTACGGTGAGCAATTCCTTTTCTGTGACAGTATAATTCCATTGAGCCTCATCCAAAGTTTTGCTCACGTAGTAGATCACCACGGGTTTTTTCTCTCATCTTTGTCCTAGGCCTACTCCAATAGCAAAATCTGATGCACCGCACATTATCTCAATGTCCTGGGACCAGTTTGGGGGTTGTAAAATAGGTGCAGTTGAGATTGTATCTCGAAGGGTATTGTAAGCCTTGATGCAATCAGGTGTCTTGTCAAAAAGTATGTCATTGGCTAGAAGGTCGGTCAAAGGCTTGGAAAGTTTGGAAAAATCATTTATGAACCTTCTATAGAAGACAATGTGTCCTAGGAAGGATCGAATTAGCTTGACTAAGCTAGGAGGTGAAAGTTTGGAAATTAAATCAACTTTAGCTCGATCAACTTCAATTACCCTATGCGAGACAATGTGACTAAGGACAAGCCCTTCTTGAACCATAAAATGGCTCTTTTCCCAGCTTAAAACTAGGTTGACCTCGATACATCGCTTCCGGATTTTTTCTAGGTTCCTAAGAAAATGGTTGAATGAGTCTCTAAAAATAGAGAAATCATCCATAAAGACCTCCAAATATTCACCTACCATCTTTGAAAAGATGGCTAACATGCAACGTTGAAAGGTAGCGAGTGCATTGCATAACCCCAATGGCATACGGCAAAAGGCAAATGTGTCATATGGGCAAGTGAACGTGGTCTTCTCTTGGTCCTCTAGTGCAATAGCAACCTAGTTGTATCCTGAATATCCATCCAGGAAGCAAAAATATTTCTGCCCTACCAATTGTTCAAGAATCTTGTCAATGAATGGCAGGGGAAAGTGGTCCTTTTTAGTGACCTCATTAAGCTTCCTATAATCAACGCACACCCGCCACGCAGTTGTGGTGTAGGTGTGGAAGGATTCTCCCAAGTCATTCATGACCACGGTGAGCCCAGCCTTCTTTGGTACCACTTAAATAGGGCTCACCCAGGGGCTATTGGAAATTGGGTAAATGATTTCCACATCAAGCCACTTGATTATTTCTTTTGTAATGACCTCTCGTATATTTGGGTTCAATCGTCTTTGCATCTGGCAAGAAAGTCGATCCCCATCTTCCAAATAGATCTTGTGAGTGTAATAAGTAGGGCTAATTCCTCTTAAGTCAGAAATTATTCACCCAATAGCAGCCTGATGTTCAGAAAGGATAGTAGTCAGCCAAAGTTCTTGATCCCTAGTTAAATGAGCATTGATAATTACAAGGAAAGTCTGATCAGGTCCTAGGCAGACATACTTGAGGTTATTGGGCAAAGGTTTCAATTCAGGTGTAAGTGGGACAATGTTTGATGGGTAAAGGAAGGGCAGGACTTGATTAACATCAATCTCCTCAAATGGAGGTTGCTGGTGGTATTCAGCTCTATAGATTTCAACCTCCAAAGATTGGGATGGGTCAGGGTAGTCATCAAATGGTTCAATTAGATGGTCTTCTAAAGAGCTAATAGTGAGCCATTCTTTAACCAGGGTTTCCATGGGATCATACTCCTTGACCCAACCGCAATCAAAAGACTTAGTCGCCTTGAAGATATCCAATTGCATCTTCTTATCTCTGAAGGTGATTTCCAAACATCCCATGTCACAATCAATGTTCTCATTGGCTGTAGCCAAGAAGGGCCTACCCAGGATGATGGGTGTGTTCTGTAGTTGTTGGGAGACTTCCACATCAAGGACTAAAAAATCAACTGGGAAGTAGAAATCCTTAACCCGAGCAATTACATCCTCGACTACCCCTTTTGGGGTTTTCGCAGATTGGTTAGCCAGTTGGATAGTCACAGGTGTGGGCTTTAATTCCCTAAATCCGAACAGGTGATAAAGGGTAGTTGGGATTAAGTTAATTGAGGCACCTAAGTGCAAGAGCGCTCTATCAAACGTCATGTCACCAATATTGCAAGATATCAGAGGTGCTCCGGGGTCAATTCTTTTAGGAGGTAGGCTACTCAATATAGCACTACCTTCCTAGGTGCCTGGGTTCTTGGCTTATGCTTAGGTGTACAGACATCCTTCAAAAATTTAGTGTAAGCCGAAATATGTTTGATTACTTCGAGGAGAGGTATATTGATCTATACTTACTTAAAAATCTCTAACAACTCCTTATTCTCAACCACATTTTTATTTTTCTTTATTTTCTCCAAGGCTTCAAGGTATAGTATTTGGGTTTGAATTAGTTCAGGCTCCTGATCATTGGGTTCCTCTCGCTTATCCTTAAAATCAGGCATCTCAAGTAGTGAAGTCATAAGAGGGGTTGCCCATTTGGGGTCCTGGGTTTGAGTGTTGCTTCTCAAGGTAACCGCATTGGCTGAGGCATTGGAACCAGGGTTAGATCCTTGAGAACAAGAAGAGGCAATAAACCCAGGAGGTGTCTATGGGGCTTGTTGAATAATATGGGCATGCCCCTAATTTGATTGGAACCCTTGAGGATTGTGTCCTCTGATCATTACATTCCTCGAGTTTGGTTGTGGTTGAGAAGGAAGGGACCCCTATTGTTTGTTATCCAACAGCTGGCTCAATTGTCCCTTCACTAGTGCCATCTCCTCCTGATGTTGTTAATTCATATCAGCCATCATTTTAATCAAAGTGTCCATTTGGTTCTATGTAGGAGCCACCCTCTTCTGGTTATAGGGGGGTTTAGTAGGTGGACCTTACTGATAGTAGGGAGGGTTTTTCCTAGGTTGGTTCTGGAATTGATTTGATTTTTGGTTCAACCAGGCAAATTTTGGGTGGCTGCACCATCTAGGGTTGTAAGTGTTGGAGAAAGAGTCTGGCTTAGAAAATCCCTGGATGGCCTGGGCATCTTCAAAGGTAGAAGGTGCCGAAGGGGAGGGGAAAGAGTAATTAGAGTTTGAGGTAGCAAAGGTCCCTCTCTGGAACAAGGTCAAGGGTTATTCTAGGTGCATTTGGTTCATAGACTGAACCAAGTCCAAATTGTGAGCTCCCTTCGCTAGGGAGAAATCTGCAATGGGGTTCGGGATTGGTTTAACAGCTCATTAATCTTTTTATCCACCAACTCAACCTGATCCAATTTCCTGGCTATAATGTCCATGTCAACCATTCCAGAATTGGTTTGCACCTCATAAATCCTTCCACAGGGTTAACTAGACCGATTAAATTGGGTCATGGGGGCATTGTTAAGAAAATTCTCGCTCATTGATTCAAAGAGCTCAAACAAGCTCTCCTCATCCTTATTCAAAAATTTTCCTCCACATGAAGCATCCACGAAGTTCCTAAGGTTGTTGTCCTGACCATGGTAGAAAATTTGGGCCAATTGCCACCTTAGAACCTCGTGGTGTGGGCATTTCCTCAATAATTATTAAATCTCTCCCACACCTCATGAAATTGCTCTCTAATTTGCAGGGTAAGTGTAGTGATGGCTCTCCTAAGGGCATTAGTATTTCCTATGGGGAAAAACTTCTTAAGAAAAGCATGCCTTAATTCCGCCTAAGTGGAGATGGGTCTCCCTAAAGTCCTAAGCCAATGAAATGTTTTGTCTCTTAGGGATAACAGGAACATCTTGATTAAAACAATATCCAAATTGATGTTCCAAGGTTTTTCGGTCCAGGCAATCCGCTCTAAATCCTCCAAGTGTTGGAAAGGGTCTTGATTTGAACTCCCATGAATTAAGCTAAGGACATTGGGTTTTAGCTCCAAATCATCTCCCTCTTTGGGGACCCTAAGGTATGGCTCTATTCAGATGGCAGACGGGTCATAGAAATCACGGAGAGGCCTTGGTTGACCCTCAAGGGGTGGTGGGTTCAGTGGGGGTTGCCCTTGAGGGTTCTGCCCTTGATTCTGCCCCTGAGGTTCAGCAGTCGGTGTATGGCCTGCATGATAGTGTGGATCTGTTGTTGCTGAAGTTGGTGGTTAGATGTGGTCTGAGCTTGAATCATAGCCATGGCATTGGGTTGAGGTTGGTCCTAAACCTCCTTAACTCGTGGGTCAGCCATGTCCACAGTCCTATCACTAGAAAAATCAAGTTCTCTCCTAGTTTCTCTATCTAAAGTAACCAATTCGAGATAAAGTGATCGCCTTTCAAGCATACACTAGAGAAGAACCGGGACGGATGTGAAGAGAGACAAATGCGAGAAGTGTGTGCACACAAATCAATCAAGTAAATCTAGGCCCTAGAGCGTATACCTAGGTGACCTAGGAGCCTCGAAAAGAATGATCAGATTTGCAAGCACTTAATCCTCCATTCCTAAGGTTTATCTGGCTAAGTTGATTATAAGGGGATTGAGGGGAAGGTTCTTCCTTTGGCTCACGCCACCGGTTCCTTTGTACCCCACAACCGCGGTCGTTTGACACTTCCCGCAGCCTAGACACTAGATTCCACAACGGGAATTAAGGCAAACTGCATAACAAACCTAGTCACAACTCCAAGACTTAGATTGATCCTTCCTAGGCCACATCTAATCAATTTTAATTTCGAGCTAGGATCTAGAAGTGCTTGGGAATTAAGTGAATGGCGTTAGGGGGTTAATGCCCTTAAAATTCCAGTTGAAATAGTGTGCACAATTGGGTGCAAGGACTCAATGCCAAAACAAGTGTTCCTTAGCAAGCAAGATTGAGATGTGTGACTTTTAGGATTTAATTCTTGCTTTGATGTCTTTTAAAGTTTTCTCTTGTTTACACCTTCAAACATGGCACAAATGTATAGGCACACGGTTGGTGAAGATTGATTTTCTTTAAGGCCTTTTGTGTGTCTATAAAATCAAAAACTCCCTAGTGTGGAAGATCCTAGGGTGTGCAACCTCTATTCAATGAATCTTTTTTAAGATTTTTGTCAAGAAGGGACCAATCAAAATAAGAAATGACCCTATCCTAACAAAAATCTAATGAGCTTTTCAACAAAATTAATTTCAAAATTTTTTTGGAGATGATAGACCACTCAAATTCACACTTTTCTAAGGGGGTCAATATATCCAGAACCTCTAGATCAGCACGCAAGTTTAATATTTTGATCAGAACAAGCACTAATCGATTTCAGATGCAAAAGTGTTCTTTAGATGAAGTGTAGAGAATTTCAAGATATTTCTAGAAATAGAAATTTTTTATAAATCCAAGATGCATGGAGTTCGCAATATTAAGAACAATCTATAGATCACCAGGACCTAAGACAACCTTGCACACTTCCAGTAGAGAATTTCTCATGGTCAAACTACAAGGAGTTTAGCTCTAAAATTTGAAGGGGAGTTCTCCTACTAGAAGGAGCACCTCTCAGATTTTTTTCAAAATTTTTAGAGGTGGTAAGAGTCCTTTAATTGTGTCCTCAACCCAAATCTAGAAAATGATCTTGCAAAATTAATGGGTTGAAGACTTAGTGGTGGTGTTTTTCTTCAACAAACAAATGAGGGTTTTTTTTTATAACACCACCATTTTTCTTGGTCCAAGGATGGGAAGTTACCTTTGGATTGTGGGAAGACAAGATCAAGCCTTCGGGTTGATGGCGGTCTTCTTCCTACGCTTCCTTTTGATCCAACCTAACTCGTTCTCCTCCTGTTGCCGATGTGCAAGGTTCTTGCAACCATAAAAAGAGAGAGAAGAGAAAGTTAGATAACACTAGTATAAATAATGACCAAGAAAATGAAAGCGAATAAGAGATCCATTGCCTCCCCAGCAACGGTGCCAACAACTGATCATTGTGGATGCATTTGCGTAAAAACCATTCATTGTAGTGCATTTTACAACGTCAATTTTAAATAAGAGAATCAGATGTGAGTCCGAGTGTCGAATACAAGGAGCGTAAAATTGGATCACTTAGTCACTTCGTGTCACAAAAATGTTGCTTGTTCGCTTGCAAATCTATTTGAGAAAGAGAGAGTGAGAGATAAAGAGAGAGAGAGAAAGAGAGAGAGAGAGAATAGGGTTAGAGAATCATTATGATGATGCAACACTATCTAACTACGAAAGAGACAAAAAGCATGATAAGAAAATAGAGAATATATTGCATGAATCATTCATTTCTACAACTACAATGGTATATGAAGGCTTAATCAACACAAATAATAAATTGAAAACTAGCTAAGTTGAGAGGTGAGGAAGCCACGGCGGTGAAGGGGCTTCCGTCGGTGGCTCAACAACTCTAGGGACCTGTTTTAGATGGTGGTGGGAACTCGTGGGTATAGGGTTGGTGCAAATGGGGGGGTAGGACCCTTTTTATAAGTGAGGAGAGGGCTCCAATTCATATCCGGGTCAATAACGACATTTAATTTATCGCTGAAGCTCCGCCCTAGGCATTGCTAAAGCCCCCAGCTCACACCTTTAATGCATGCACAGCTGTCTCCATGCACGCACAGTGCCTGGGCCATTTAAGCTGTCGAATCGTAGATCGGACGACTGGATTCAAATCTCACTCGCGCCTCTTAATCGTGCGTGAGATGGCACCTCAGAGGTACGTCAACTAGCACATGCCTCATCTATGCTCATCCGTGCACCCACGTAGCCACGGTCTCAGCCGCTCGATGGTGATCAGGTTGTCCAAATTTGCCTGTAGCTCACGCCTTCAAATTTTGCACTGCGATGCATCTTGATTGCGCATCCTCTACCCTTAGGTTGAGGTACTGCCCAACGTGCCAAGGCCAGGGATGGTCTCTTTTCCATGCTAGTGTTCATGCGCCAGTGGTCATCCAATGGTGAATTTGTGGTCGAAATTTCATCTGCACGTGATGAAGAGAGGAAGCAAGCATGATCGATGAAGGAGTGGCTACCATGTGTTGCGTTTACAGCCATTGATTAGTGGATCAATGGTGAGGACTTCTTGAGCTTGTTGTGGGAGCTATGAAGGTCAAATTGGGATGATTTTGAGTTTGTTGGACTCCGTTCATTGATCCAAATCCATTTGTACGATTCGATCGGTCATCTGAGACATGTTTCAAAATGGACTTATGCACATGGTCATTAAACATTGATTTTAAGCGATTAAAATGTAAAGATCAAGCAACATGCATGTAATGCTCCCAAGCTTATTATAATATGTCATTATCGCACAAGTATCCCTAAAATTGACTCTAATTAATAATATTAACACTGAACATTGTAGAGTCATCAATCGCACGCTTGCACTCCCTCATGCATGTGCTCGTTGGCAAGGATGCACACAAGCCGTAGATCATGGATTTGGCCATTGAGATCACATGATATTTTCATCTTGTAATCATGCTAGCTACACACTTCATCAACTTGCTATGCTTCATGGACGCATCACTACCACATGATCCTGATTGAATGGCTGCATTGATGCCAGGGAGCGATGAGGAAGGGCGAACACATCGCACTTCAAATGAGCATTATGCATTTGAGGGAGGGGGAGCACCATGTGACAATCATTAGATGAAGATCATGCAGCGAAGATCATGTGCTTTAATCATGTGCTAAGGATGAGAAGGAGATGCTCATGGTGACATGGCTACATCTGAGGCATCCGCCCTCAATCGTGTGACTCTATTTCGATTTTGTGCGTGTTGAGAGAGCTCTGCTTCGCTAGGATTGAACTTCTGTCGCAGGTTTGGGAGTGTGGTGTGCCTTCCACTAAGCTATGATGAGAGGGAGCTCTTGTTGGCTGTTGGATTGAAGATCTAATGGCTGAGCATGAGCAAGGGCACCTTTTGAGGATCATATGGGTGATGTAGCGGTGTGGTGGTCGTTGGATTTCCATCAATGGCCTAGGTATTGCATAGGTAACTCCTTAGGCTTTCTAAAGCACGAGCGACGATTAACCTTAGGTGTTGGATGAGAATCCAATGGCCAAGGTGAAGAGAAAACGCGAGTGAGAGGAATGGTTGCAAGCGATTTGAGTGGTCTCGATGGTCCCACGTGGTGCCATCTGGACCATCCATCTTCTAATTCATGTAAGGGATGCCAAGAATGTTTGATCAGGTTTATCTTCATGGTGCTGGGCTGTAGTCGTCAACCCAAACATATCCATGAGATCGGATCTGTCGTTTGGGGTCCCGAATTGTGTCCCCTTGTCCCTTGGTCTTTGATCTTCTGTGGCTTGTAAAAGAACCATGGATGTCAAATTGGGGCAATTATGGAGGCATTGGGCTCCGATCGTTGCCCTGACCACATCCATACGGTCAGATTCTCTATTTGAAGCCCATAGATGTGTCATCCTTTCCTTAGCCGTTAATATAAGAAAATTAATATAAAATTTATACAAATTAATTTAAATTCGTGATGATGCATGTTTTGCAATATTTATAATGCTGAATGCATCTACATGCCTAGGAACATGCATAAATAAGCATTTTGTCCTAAATAAATATGTATTCATTACACCCCAAAGCCTATCTTTTGTCGGTCCCTAGAAAAGCTAAACTAAATGCTATGTATAACGATATATAGAATTAGAATCTAATTATTAAGGCATAAGTCAGTTATCAACAACGGAAAATTATACTAAGGACCTAAACTCCGAAGACTTAATAGTACTCAGGTGCCTACCAAAATGCAAACCACCCAGGTCCTCATCTTATTCCGAATAAGAAAGGGATTTTTTTTTTCATTTCAAATTTTTTTGGAATTTTTGAATTAAGAGTTTCGGGGTAACTTTGTATGGCTACCCAACCAACCCAAGACTCGAAGAAACTCTAAGTACCAAGCATCTTGATGTGAATGTGATTGACTCAATAAACGGCGAAACAAAATGGACCTTAAGTTTTTACAAACCCTAGGTGACCCTAAAGAAAATTTCTACCTAAAGGTTTACATTAGCCAATTAGCCTTCTACACATTCAATTTAGTATTCGGATTTCAATTAGGCTAAGTGATTTTTATTGGATTAAGTGGTTCTTAATTAGGCTCACCCATTCCAATTAGGTCCACCTAATTTCAATTAGGTTCACCCTAATCCTACACTCCCATCTAACCTTAAGTTGTTCCCTCACTAACATACTCCTATAGTGATCCTAAGGTCTACTACACCCTTGCCTTAATAACCCAATTAAAGACCTATTTAATTGGATCCACAAATTGTGGATCTTGACCCGAACCCAACATAACACACCCCCTTCCCTCCCATAAAACTCACGCGTGCACACATACACAAAAGGTGGAGATCGCATGCCCCCCTCCTCTCCCATAAAACCAACACACACCACATTTGAAATTGCACAAAGGGCACCCCTCCCCCCCACCCACTCCGCCAAGGACCATCTCACGTTCCATCTTTTCATCCAAGACAGAAACCATCCTCCCACATCAGTGAGTGGCTCCCATGCTAACGACATCCAGTGAAGCTTTCTACAACACAACCTCTTTGTCGTCGACCTCCATCGATTCCTTTGACATTGAGAAAAATTCTTTTCCCTTATTTTCCTCTTTTTTTCTATTATTTTAATACTTCATTAGAAAGTGAATATTATGAAAACTTGATATCTAAGTTCATGCTTCTTTTTTATTTTGATTATGTTGTGGACTGTTATGAATGTTAGAATAATGTTTGATGCCACTATTTTGCATCATGATGATTTATGTGGTTTGTTTCCGTGAATGTTTTTTTTTCCTTCTATACTTACATGCCAACCATCTAATTAGATTACCCTTTCACCACTTAATTCATGGCCTCAATAGCCCTTAACACCACCACCACTTAGCCATCTACCTAGCCAACCAACCCCCTAGCTAATCCACTCATTACACCATCCATTAGTACCCTCAACATTCTCTTCAATCCCAAGTTTAGATCTATCCCTTACCCTTGTACACCTACGTTTACCTTTAGTTTAGATCCCATTAGTGCCAAAACACACCCACTAGGTATTCGATAAAAATGACTAGCTAACCATACCGATTAGTTATCCATTTACCTTTCCTATACCTTTAGAAATCACATTAATCAACCCATCTACTAGCAACCTAATCCCTTACCATTTAGGACACCCATAGGACACCTATTTAGGCACCTTATTCAAGACTTAATCCCTCTCAATTTCAGATCTAAATTTTGGTCCTCCTTATACCTCAAAAACCATATTAGACCCTACCAAGCATTCTTTTTAAATACCATGTTAGATGTTCACTTTTACTTTAGATAGCATGATTACAATGAATTTGCCTCACTGTGGATTGACCCTATTCTCGCTATGTATTGTTCTCCATTTGTTAGTGACATAGGATGTTAAATTTGATCAAGATTTTGCATGCAACTACATCGTTAATTTTATAGTGCAAAATCATGCTATCATGCTCTTTTCAACAATGAAAGAATTTCTACTTTACTTCCTTCATGCTACTCACTTCAATTTAGAAAAATGGAAGTTTAAGGGAGTAATTTTGTAGTTCTATTTTGAGTACAGTTGCAATTGCAAATGATCTTGGCTCTATAAGACTATTTGTAATAATTTATTTAGATTTTCATCTTATTACGTGTCTAAGTTGTAGACTTCGTGTTCTTCTCTATTAAGGAGGAATGATCGAGTGCTAAAATAGTGTTTCAAAAATATGATCTAAGATTGCATTGTAGTATAGAAATCGAGTGGTAAAATACGCAGCCAAAATAGATGAAAAATAAATAACCACTCATAAGGGAGTGGGTCGTCTCCACTGGGAGCTTTATTCCTGTTAAAACTCGCACACGTCGAAAGTAGATGTTCATGATTAATTTTGCCAAGAATCAAGCCAAAAATGCTTTCAGATTAAGTAGACAAGAGCTAATGCTGAAATCATGTTTATGAGAAAGAGGAAGGTTCTTTGCATAAACTAACCATAATATTTAACTAATAAATCAAAAATCAAAATGTGGCAATGGCATTGAATGTAATAAGAAATGAAACACAAAATAGAGGATTTCTTCGTGGCGTTGCTGCATGTGAAGGACATGATGGTTGATGGGAACACCATCATGAGCTATAACTAGCTCATTTTGATCCAATTAAGTCAGTAAATGCTCCTACATAACTGCCAGAGAGCCATAAGTCACTGCATAACCATTCTGAGGGAAATGCAAGAAAATAGGGTTAAAACTATAATTTTACCATCATATCATTAATACGGTACAATCACGGGTTTTCCCAGGGGGTAATTAAGGTTAAAATGGTCCTTCAAGTATAACAAGTGGGTTAGAACAAACAGAAAAGGATTTACATGTGTTTTGAGAGTTAAATGACTTTTGAAACCTTAAAAATACACCCGCTTAATTAACTCAGGTTTTGGTCAAGATAAAATTCACCTAAACCCTTTAAAATTCATGGAAAAATATTCTCTAGGGATTGGAACCTTCAATTTGACCATCAGAACCCGTCTTGACCTAAAATTCTCTCAAACAGACATTTGCCCTAATTTAGGTTTTTGCATAAATTACCCAATCAAACTTGGTCAAAACCTAAATCTAACTTCACCATTGTATTCCTTGGGTCCAAATTAGGTTTGTACCAAAATTTGGGCCCAATCTAAGATCATCTTGACTAAGTTTATATTTTGGTCCAGTCAGACTCTTTCTATCTCATTCAGACCCTTAACTTTTGAATTTTCTTACCAATAGCCCCCCAACTTCTTTATCTTTTTCACAAGAAAATCCCTACGCCATTTTTGGAAGGCAAAACCTTCACTGTCGAGTTTTGAGTAAGGCTTTCTCGCTCGATTCTTAATCAATCCTTCTCAAAATTGATATAGGGATTCCTTCGGAAGTTTCTTTCCATTTGAGCCATTCCTTGGGCTCTAAGTCCTTCCCAAAAGGCCATGCGAACCATTCAAAGCTTCGGGTATCCTTTGTTGCAACCACCTTCCATGCTTGAAAGCTTCTTTCTAAGCTTGGAAGGGTTTCTATGGCCTATAAAAGAGACCCCAAGGCACGACCGTGCTCTTCAACAAGTTTTGGCCTAGGAAACCCTCCTCTACTTCATCTTCGGCCACCTTCTGACTTAGCTCCGGCGACCCCTCTCCACGCTCCTCCTCTAGTCGCCAAACCATCAAATCGGATGACCGATTATCTTCCCTTCATCTTCTCAAACCTCTCCTGCCAACGAGAGGTTGTGCCTCTACCCAAATCGACTTCATTGCCTCGCCACACTATCTTCCTTCTCCGGCTCCAGTTGACCAACATCAGAGCCCTCCGCCTCCCTACTCTCTCGCTAAGTCCTTCTTTAGCTTCCTCTCTCTTTCTATTTCATTTTTCTACCCTCACACACACACACACAACCACCAACCGCCACCGCTCACCTCCATCTTCTCCGTCTCTAGCTGCTCCTCCGGCGAGGCATATCTGCCACTACACTCCTCCATCTGCCTCGCCAACCACCCCATAACCTTCGCCATTCCACCATGAACAAAATCCCTCTCCTATTTCTCTCCACCACTCACCCAAACGTGCCACCAAATAACCCACCTTCACATAGCCATTTCCATCACCGTCAGGCCTCCACCCTCACTCTCACCACAAGCTGCACCCACCATCTCACTCGCCACTCCACGTTGAACCTACAGAGCTATTTGACATGGCCAAGAGGCCCTTTTCTTGAGTTTCAGATCTCCAGCAGTCACCATCATTGCTGCAGCTGCTTCAAGCAAGCTTCAAGCCACTCCAAAGCGCCTTCGCTCCAGGCCTCGACTCCAGATCAAGTGGAAACATCACGCGCACACGCCCAGGTCTTCAATTGAGGGAAATGCCCTTAGTAGTTGACCCAATTGAAGAGGATACCATGCTGCTGTAGACGCGCAAAAGGAAGGTGGGACTTTAGTCCCACCTTGGAAGCTGAAGGGCATGTGAGGCCGCATAAGTTGATTTTGTGTCTAAGGCTCTTTGCCTTAGACCCTGGGGGTGAGGTCCCCACTCACCTGCGCCTCGCCCGTGACTCGTCCCCCACGGGCCTAGCGTAGATTCAACCTACCTAACCCGTTTCCACTCCTCAGCTACGATCACGCCTGTAGCCCTGGACCCAGGTGCACTTTAGGTTTGAAACCCGAATACCTGGTACTGTGGATGGCTCTGGGAGATCATGACCGAGAGAGAGAAAGAGAGAGAGCATGTGAGGGTAGGGTGGTTTTGCTACAGAGAGTAACGGCTGACACTTAGCCATTTGAAGAGCCTTCCCCCTTTGCGTGAAGAAGGTGACTAAGAAGATAGGCAAGAAAGAAAGAAGAAAAGGAGAAGGAAAGGGAGCCACACAGGAAGAGAAAGAGAAGAGTAGAACAGAAGAAGAAGAACAAAAGGAAGAAGAGAAGACAAGGCAGGAGAAGCAGAGCCACACAGCAAGAGAGAAAGAAGAAGAAGAGAGACCCTTGAGTCTCTAAATAGCATTGTATCATAGGGCTATTTAAGTTGTCTGATACATCTGATTACATATATTTGAGGCTTTGATTTAGTTGTTATTTGTGAGGAGTAATTGGTGATTTAAATCACCATTTTACTCCATTCTTTTTGCACATTGATACCTGACATTATTCTTGTTGCAATCTCTTATATTTTTGATTCAAATTGCTATCTTGAGTTTTGAATTCCATATTGCTCCCTGTGTTTGACCTCGGACTTAAACTTTGAATATAAATTTTATCTGTTTTCAAAGCGATTTTGGCTATACTATAATGTACTTTTTAAAACCTTGATTTCTCTAGCAAACATTTTGGCGTCGTTGCCGAGAAGCAATGTGCAATTCAGATCTCTTGATTGCAATATCTAAGTTAATACTCTCTATCTCTTTTGACTTTGATCTATTTCAGGGGATCCATTGAGGAAGATCAGTCGTACATCAACCACTCCAGGGACAAGTAAACGCCATTCAAATCTTTCTAAGCCCCTGACTCTGAGAAAGCTAAATAAGGAAAGATCAATTAGGGCTACTTGCATTCTATTCTTAGACAAATCATCAAGTTGCCTAATTTGATACATTCTAGAGAACATCCAAGGCCTAATTTGTGCACCTACTTAAGATCGTAAGGTATCTAGGGCTATCACATTCTTGTTTGAGCCCTAGATACCACATTTTGACAAACTAAATTGAACCAAATCAGAGCCAATTATGGATTCTAGTTTAGGATTTTAGAGACACACTTGCTTAATCAAGAATTGATCTTTCCAAAATAATGTGTGCCTAAACCTTGATTGAATTGATCTATACAAGCAAAACCCTAAAATCAGGCTCTTAAATTCATTTGAACACTAAAAGAGGGACCTAAATATTTCAAAGGACAATACAGGTGAAGTTGACCCACCTTGTTGGGTTAACCAATCTTCAAATTAGGTCACTTTTCACAAAAACATCTTAAAGTTCAAGTGAAATCATAAGCACCCTTGCACTTAATTAAAACTGGTAGACTTAAGAGGTCAAGTCCCCATTCTGGTCTACCTAGAACATCAGTGATAAGAGAGGTTGGGTGGGGAAACCCTGTAACCCGTGGGGACGCTCTACCGTGTAGGGGTCTTTACGGGACTGTCCATCTCTGGCTGCCCAGGTAATTCTCAGGTGGACAACTTTCTGACTAAGGGGTATCATCCACCCCGAACCTCTATAGTCATCCAAAATTTTTGGGTGTCTTGATTGGGTCCATCACATTCTTTCTCTCATCTAATCCATTGGTGCATGTTTGGGATGAGGTCCTTAAGACCATCCTTGAGGCCTCCATTAGATATCCAGTCTCGTATAGGTCGAGCCTCGACTTTCGTGTTTGTACAACAAACTGATCACATTGACATATCCTCTAATTCAAAACCCACTTCCCTTCATCAGCTATGGATCACCAAGATGAACAACCTAATCTTGAGCAACAATTCCATGACTTCCAAAATCGAATCAATGCTATTATCAACCCATCGCTGCATCCTCAAATGTGAGATCACTATAATCCCACAGTGGTGGAGATCGAACCCCGAATCAACATTCCCGTGGGAGGACCTGAGGTAGATCTCAAGCCTAACATGCTTCATATGACTCCAAAATTTCATGGCTTGAACTCCGAGGACCCTTTCCAGCACATCAAGAACCTAAAACATATGCCCCACACCTTTGAGGCAACTGTACAGAATTAGGATGGGTTACTCTTAAAACTCTTCTCATTCTCCTTAGCTGACAAAGCCGCTCACTGGTTTCATACTCAACCACTCGCAATCAACATATTGGGAGAACTTCAAATCGCCTTCCTGCAAAAATTCTACCCCATCGGTCATACCAACACAATGCGGCACCAAATCACGCACTTTTCCCAAGGAGCGAGAGAATCTCTACACGAAGCATGGGATCGCTTTCTGGATCTCATGCATAAGTGCCCCCATCACGGAGTTCCGAAGTGGGAACAAGTTCAATCCTTTTACCATGGACTCTGTAAGCATATCAAGCTCTTTGTCAATGCAACCTGTGCTGGTAGCATCATGGGTCAGCATGAAGACACGATCTGGGAAATTCTTGAAAACATGTGTGAGAACTCCTTGAACAATGAGTCATTGGGTGCGTATGACTGGACATCCACCCGCGCATTGACAAATAATCCGAGGGTACACGAATCCAGAGGGCTTTCTGCATCCGTTGATCTGGAGTCGGTAGCTAGTCAATTGGACAAGGTCTCCATCATCGAGAAGAATGTGGACGACATCACTCGTCATCTACACAAATCCACCTCTGCACCTCAAGGCACATACACGCACCGCCCCACGGGAAGAGAGGCTGCGCACAACATCTACCAATCCCCGTAGATGGATGCATATCCACCTCCATCTGATTATGGCTTCAGAGGCAACTCCGGGTCAGGCCACCTTAGTTGGGGGAACTCTGAACTCTCATACCTTGATTATCTTGAAGATCCTCAAACCTACGAGGATCTTCACACCATCCAGAATAATCCTTTCTCCAATACTTACAACTTTGGATGGCGTAATCATCCTAACTTTTCATGGTCGAGTAATAACCCAAATCTAAGACCTCAATTCCAACCCCGATCATAGTCTCCACAACCTTATCAGCCTGCCCAACCAAGGCCCACTCAAAACATCCAACCAGGACCACCTAAAGAAGATCATACATCTTTAATTCTCCAGACCTTGGTTGACATGCAAAAACAACACAAAGAAGAGATCTTTGAGCTATGAAATCAAATGGCCCAACTGGTAAGTGCTCGCCAGCCTAGTGCACTCCCTTCTCAGCCTCTTCCTAATCCAAATAACTTGCTAAACCAGAGGCGCGTTATGAACCTAAATTAGGGCCAACCTTACTTTGTTTATCAGGCCCCTTCTGCCCCATCACCTGACGGGATGGATGCTTCAACTTCATACTCAGGATTTCAGCAGCAAACACCTATTTTGCCCAATCCAAACTAGAACCAGGCAGGATTGAATTTTGTTACTACTCGTACTGGCAATGCAACATAAGACCCACGTTATTCAAGCCACTCCCAGCCTGGTACTACAAACCCTAACCCTAGAATAGTCATCCAGGACACACCCATCCAAATCAAGAGCCTGAGCCAATTCTAGAGGAACCGTCTAAGGTTCCATTTCCCGAGGCCTTGACCAAAAGGAAAAGGATAGCCAAACCAGTGGCACCTAAGGAGGACCTAGTTAAGCTCTTTGAGCAGGTCCATATAAACATCCCCTTGATGGATGCGATACGCCACGTATCGGCTTATGCATGATTTCTGAAAGACATATGTACACCTAAGTGTAAGCCATGAACCAAAGGCGGGAATCCGATCATACTGTTGGAGCAAGCCAGCTCTATCATTTTGAGCAAACTCCCACCTAAGGCAAAAGACCCAGGCACCCCTCTGATCTCCTGTGCAATCGGTGATATACAATTCGACCAAGCTTTATTAGACTTAGGAGCTTCCATAAATTTGATACCTACATCCCTACTAGACTACTTCGAGGAATCTGAGCTTAAACCGACAGAAATGACTTTACAACTAGATGACTGATCAATTAAGTCACCAAAAGGAATTCTCGAGGATGTCATAGTTAGGTTACATGATTTCTATTTTTCAGTGGATTTCATTATCTTAGACATGGACGCTCTTGAGAATGTGAAGAATACACCGATCATACTAAGGAGACCCTTTCTGGCCACTGCTAGGGCCAATATCAATTGTGATGAGGGCCAAATTGAATTAAAATTTGGGGGCAAGACACTAAAGATCGACATCTTTAAGGCCCAACAACGAATTAATTGCAGAGTTATAGAACAGATTTGTGATATTGAGGCTGTGGTTGACGACCTATGTATCGAAGAAAACCTGACTATTTCTGATCAACCACAAGAGACTCAAAACTCGCAACTAGAGGAGTCTGAACCCAACCTAGACACACCTATAGCTTCTTTTGCCCCTGACATCCACTCTGAACCACCTGCTGCTGCTGACAACCCAGTTATGGAATTGAAGCCTCTTCATGATCATCTCAAGTATGTGTTTTTGGGTTCCAGTCAGACGTTTCCTATGATTATCAACTCCTGACTCACACCTGATCAGGAAACATGCCTAATTTCTGCTCTCTAGCAGCATTGGAGAGCCATTGGATGGACTCTCGATGATCTGATTGGTATCAGCCCTTCATACTACACACATCACATCTACACTGAAGAGGACTCACAACCATCTCATGAAATGTAGAGATGCCAAAATCCAAATCTGCAGGACGTCGTGAAAAAGATCATTAAGTGGTTAGATGTAGGGATCATCTACTCGATCTTCGACAGTTGGTGGGTGAGCCCAATCCAAGTTGTGCCTAAGAAGGTAGGGCTCATCATCATCATGACTGAAACCAGAGAAACCATACCGACCTATACAACAAACTCATGGAGAGTCTGCATTGATTACAGAGGACTCAATTCGTCCATGAAAAAGGATCATTTCCCACTACCTTTCATTGACTACATTCTCGAGAAACTAGCGGGAAATTGATTCTTCTACTTTTTAAATGGGTACTCCAGTTACAATTAGGTCACAATCCATCCCGAGGACCAAGAGAAGACCACATTCACCTGCCCCTTCAGAACATATGCATTCCGAAGGATGCCATTCGGTCTTTGCAACGCACCTGCTACTTTTCGGCAGTGCATGCTTGCCATATTCTCAGATATGGTAGGTGAATACCTTGAAGTCTTAATGGATGACTTTTCGGTATTTGGTGAATCATTTGATGATTGCCTCCTGCACTTGGTCCAAATCCTCAGGTGATGCATCAACGTGAACTTGGTTCTTTCCTAGGAAAAGAGCCACTTCATGGTACCTGAGGGAATTGTCCTGGGACATCTCATCTCTAAAAAAGGCATACATTTTGATCGAGCCAAGGTAAATCTGATTTCCAAACTCCCTATGCCTAGCTCGATCAAAGGCATCTGATCCTTCCTGCGGCACATCGGCTTTTAGCGTTGATTCATTCCCGATTTCGAAAATCGTGTGCCCCCTGACTAATCTTTTATCTAATGATGTCCCGTTTGAAATCTCCAAGGAGTGCGCTCAAGCATTTGAGATTCTTCGTGATCAAGTTACCCAAGCACCTATCTTGTAGTCCCTTGATTGGTCTCAACCCTTTGAGATCATGTGTGATGCATCTGATTATACTGTAGGGGTGGTACTTGGGTAGAAAATAGATGGGAAACCCGTGGTCATCTACTATGCTAGCAAGACACTTAATGAGGCTCAGCGTAACTATATAGTTACTGAGAAAGGGCTGCTAGCCGTAGTATTTGCCCTGAAAAAATTCAGATCATATCTTTTGGGTTCCCGTGTTATCATATACTCATATCACACTACAGTAAGGCACCTAGAAAGACGTGAAACCTTAACTAATCCACTGGATCTTACTGTTGCAAGAATTAGATCTCGAGATTCATGATAAAATAAGAAAACAGAACGTGGTAGCTGACCATTTGTCTCGTCTTCCTTCTTCCATCATCGACCTGTCTGGTCTAATCACCGAGCATTTTCCGGACGAGCACCTTCTAGACATTCATAATCTCCCTTGCTTTGCTGATATTGTAAACTACTTGGTTACGGGGAAAGTTCCACTAGATTGGCCGACTTCCAAGCAGGACAAATTGCTTGACGAGGCCAAGTACTATATTTGGGAGGAACCATACCTTTTCAACATTGACAATGATCAGGTGATTTGGAGATGCATTCCTGATGACGATGTCAATGACATAATGCCATTCTGTCACGACCAGGCCTGCGATGGCCATTTCTATGGGCATAAAACCACAACGAAAATTCTCCAGTATTGGTTCTTTTGGCCCACTTTGTTCAAGGACGCATAGACGTATTGTAGGGCATGCGCTCGTTGTTAGACCCTCAGCAACAAGGGCCCACGGGATATGATGCCCTTGAATCTGATTATTGTGTGAGAAATCTTTGACATTTAGGGAATTGATTTCATGGGGCCCTTTCCTAGATCTAACAGCTTCAAATACATTCTACCCACTATTGATTATGTCTCTAAATGGGTTGAAACTGTCCCCACGAGAACTAGTGATCATAAAGTTGTCCTCTAATTTATCCAAGAGAACATCTTTACTAGATTTGGGGTTCCTAAGGCCATCATCAGCGATGGCAGGTCTCATTTTATCAATGTGCACTTCCATTCCTTGATGAAAAGGTACAGGGTGTCGTATCGTATCTCAACTCCTTACCACCCCTAGACTAATGGACTGGTAGAACTGTCAAATCAAGAGATCAAGAAGATCCTTCAGGTCACTGTTCGGCCTGATAAGAAAGATTGGTCTACTTGCCTTTCGGAAGCCTTGTGGGCCTATAGTACCACCCACAAGACCCAATTAAGCATGTCACCCTTCATATTAGTGTACGGTAAGGCATGTCACCTTCTCGTCGAGATGGAGCACAAGGCTTATTGGGCAGTACGGAAGTGCAATCTAGATCTGGTGAAGGCTGGAATACACCGTTTGTTGCAATTAAGCGAGATCGAGGAACTACATAATGATGCATATGAGAACTCACATATCTACAAAGCGCAGGTTAAAGCCTTCCATGACAGGCACATTGTGTGAAAATCTTTCCACCCTGGTCAAAAAGTTCTACTCTTTGATGCCAAACTCAAACTTTTCCCACAAAAACTCAGATCAAAATGGATTGGAACATTCTTTGTCAAGCGAATCTTTGGAAATGGAGCTATCGAAATTAGCCAACCTAGCCTTGATTCAGAACCCTTTGTTGCGAACTGTCAGTGACTCAAGCTGTTCATTGAACTCACTGATATGAACAGGGCTGAGGTATCTTTTGATCTTCATTTTCTTTGAGCTTATTACACCCGGCTGATGGCGTTAAACTCAGCGCTTAACGGGAGGCAACCCATCATCTTTTTGAAAAACCCGAAACCCTTCGTGACACATCTTATACTGAACTAATATTGCACTTTAGGGTTCATCCATTAGAACAGCCGACTCCACCTCTAGTACCCATACTCAAGCTTGAAATCGTCCACAACAATCACCCTGACCCATCTACCCACCCAACACCTAGTCTAATGAATGATCTAAGCTGAACTCGAACCCACCTAATTTACATTGAGGTCATTGCAAATCGTAGGCATGAGGGGGTATTAAAGTGAAAAACGCTGTGAAAATCACTTCACAAGAATGGGTTTCATAAAAAAAAAAACATATTCCAAAAAAAAATTTAAAAAAAAATTGAAAAGGAACAAAAATAGGAGAAGCGAGGAAATTCTGAATTAATTGCATATCATTTTTTAGGAGAAAATGAGGGGAGATCAAAATGTCAAAAAGGAGCACAATTTGAAAAGAAAAGAAAAAGAGATAGTCATTAGTAAAAGATTAAGGAATTGACTCAATTCTAGACCAAATCAAAAAGAAAGAAAATGAAAGACAAAAAGTGCTAAGAGACGAGATTAGTAGGAACGCTGATCTTAGGCCTCTTGGGTTGCGATCCTAGGCCTAAATATTCAAGTATCCACTAAGATCCAGATAGTCTTCAAGAGGTTGAGGAAAATGCGAAGCTTAAGTATTAGGCCTAAGGCTTAGGGATTATTTAGTCCTGTTAACTGACCTCTGGTTTGTGGGACTCGGTAACCTAAGCACCCAATCCACACACTATCTGGTTCAATGTGCTTAAGTATCAAAATCATGCAAATGCGTTAAATCTGTTCTGAAAATGTTACCTAGATTAGGAGCGACTGATCAAGACAAGTTTATTTGGATGAGCTCCTAATGCGTAACTTTCACTCAACTCAATAATTAAGTTAATTTTACTTAATTAAGAGTAGAAAAGGTCACTTAGGTTAACCAAAAATTGTGTCGGTTGTGTAGTATAGGGTCGAATTAACCTAACCTTTTAGAAATTTTTACTAGTTGAGTCCAGGTCGTTCCCTGGGAGGTATAATTTTTTATAAATTCACCAATTTTCTTTTATTTTCCTTTCAAGTTTAGAAGGTATAATTAAGTTGATTATAAAAGCATGAATTTTGTCAAATGATTTAAACTATAAAGAATATACAAAATTCCATATGAAAAACACATTTACTTAAATGATGTACTTTATTAACAAGTAAACATGTTAATTTTCTATTTTATTTCAAAGAACTTAAGGCAAATATGAGTGGTTCTATTAAAACATGCCTTATTACAACATTTAAGAACAAAAAGAAATGAAAATGATGCAAGAAAAACAAATTCTTTTATTTATTTCTTCAGCCTCTCTCTTCTTCTCTTTTTCCTTCTTTCTCTTCTTTTTATTCTCCTTTATCTTTTTACTCTCTCTCGACCTCTGTTCCTGCCTTCTTCTCTTCCCTTAGTAGTGCCTATTTTTCTTTCTTTCCTTAGCCTTCAGTTCAACACTTAGCATTTAACCATTGGCTCTTCTTTTCCTTTGATCCTACAGATGAACTGGGTTTATTTTCCTTTTTAACCAAAAATTATTTTATTTGGGATGAGGTCCTTTCGAGGATACACAGCATCCTGAGACCAGGGTGGGACCAGACCCTACTCGGTCCTCGCCTGATTTCAATTAGGTTCAATTTCGATTTATTTTTCGGTTCATACTTTCGAGCCAATTCAACTCAACCTAACCTCCCAGGCCTCGCCCTCCCAGGGCCATACTCGCTCACGCCCACTCGGGTGCACACCCGTAGGCCCACATGCTCGCACACACACACACATATGTGTAGATAGGTTCAAATGCTTAGATCGGTAACCGGTGCGCCGAGTGCTGATGACTGAATGGCTTATGCAACAAATCACTTTCGTTCCCATCCACTCACTTGTGAATTACCGATGTGGGACTATGTTCCCCCTTCCAGACCCAACTTCAACCGATCATAACTTCCTACTTAGAGCTCCAAATTAAGTGATTTTAAGTTTGTTGGAAAGATCTAAGATAGATCTACAAAATTGCTGGGATCAATTTAAGGATAAGTGGATGTTTTCCTCTTCAATTTGAAGAGTAAAATTAAGGGGTTCCTTTGGGTAAAAATGCCTGGAAAATGAGATTAATGTCGCAGAGTCCTCAGATGGACTTTTCTCTCTCATTTAAAGGTTTGAATAGTGTCTGCAAGTTATTCCGGATCTACTGGAGTGAGTCTTAAGCTCTCAAGACCTTCAGAAACAGTAGAGATGCTCAAAGCTTCTCTGAAAGCTTTAGAGTTTGAATTTCTAACTCTGATATGTGCAACAAACACTTAAGGACATTGCTAATCAATTTCAACAAGTTCCAAGGATTAAAACTAACTAATCTGGGTAGGATTTAAGTTCAAATCTCATCCAAATGACACTGCCATCGGTTTGGGTTCGAAAATAACCCAAACTGGCAGGTTTGCAATTCCATCCAAATTAACTCCCAAAGCTCAACCAATTCTTTCTAAAATCATTCAAATGAATCTCAGAAACACTTCAGACCCCTCAATTCAATAGATTGAATCCAAAATCAGAGAATCAAATTCAAGTTTGATTGAAAAACCTCAAATTTTGACTTTCTCATTTAAACCTTTTCACAGGAAATTAAAACCTTAAACAACATCTTCTCAATCCCAGGAATATGCTTAGAACCTAAAATAGGTGTTTTAATTGAAGACTCTAGGATTTCAGGCTCATCACTTGAGATTGAAAAGGTGTGTGTTCGTTAGAGGAAATCAGAGGTTATTACACTGGTTGGATCACAGAAATGAACCCAAGTATCAACAATGATGCTTCCAAACTTCTTAAACAGGACTAGAAACTATCTGTCACTCATCTACAACTCTACCGGAGTTGGAGAAGATGAAGACCAATCTACAGCTCCAGTGGCTAAATCCTCAATTAAACATCTGCAAATTAATTAGTGATCGTTAAATCCTTGATCTGAAGCTTCTCAACAAATTCTAAAGGATGAAAGGTCAAGAGTGGCTCGTCGGAGCTCGCTGGAGCTCCAGTGAGTCCAGAAAATATGTAAACTATGTACAGATTATTTAATTATTCCATTTTTAATCTAAAAAGGTTCCTGAGGTTGGAAGGAACATAAGAACTCAATTAATTCTACATTTGTCCATTAGAATTAGAATTTGATAGTTAATTTCATTTTTCAAGAATCAGATTTGGATTAAGCTCAAGACTTGTTTTACCACTCGATTGAGTGTTTAAAACAAGTCAATAGATAATAGCGATTATAATTATATAGTTAATTAAGGATTTGAATTGCTCCTGAGCCACCATGGACAGCGAGCTCAGGAGCTTAATTAAAATTGGGCATTTATATTATAGATGGTAATTATACTTATTACAGTGTCGATTAGGGTCCCTATGTGATGGATTGATGATGATGAACCCTATGAAGGTGAATCTAAGCCCACTACTGTTGCCATGGACAGCGATAGTAGTCGGTGGAGGTGAAAGATGAATTAGGCGATTAGGTGATCAATTAAATGATTAAGTGGCTTAGAAATGATCGTGGGAGATAAAGAAAGGTGGACAGCGATTTCAAAAGATGAAATTAAGTCTCTGGCGAGCTCAAGGAGTTCGCTAGAGTCAGAGAAGATGACACTAAAATTCTAAAATTACATCTAATCTACCTACCTAAACTACCTACCTAACTACCCTACTCCTACTCCTACTCCTAATCTATTGTTACCTGGACGATGGGGACAATAGGGTTCCACTAAATATTCATAATGGACGACGAAATTAGAGGGTTTCAAGAAGATCTCCAGCGGGCGGATTTGAGGTGGAGCAGAGGATTCCTTTGGTCGGCGCCTGTGTCAGAGACACAGCAGACCACGACGAATCTCCTTGGCTAGTCAAGATGGATGGAGGAAGTTGGAAAGTGAGATGGAAAGTCGCCGGAGTTTTGGACGAATAGCCTATCGAAGTCAGCTACAGTGTTAGAAGAGGGAAGGGAGCCAACTTGAGTGAAATCAGAGGGATAAGGGGGTATTTATAGTAGTTGGCAACGAAGAGAGTGGTGAGGTCTGGTCGAAGAAGGAGCTTAACCTCTTGCGTCATCTTTGACGACAGTGAGGTTATCTCCCACTGGAAATTAGGATTTCCGGTTAATCCAGACCGGTGGATGAAGAGGAGGTGGTGAGCGCAAGTTGCAGGAGCTTGGACAAAGAAGAGTGATGTCGACTGGGCAGTGATCTGCGGTGGCGTGACTCTCCATCGCCAGTCGTTCATTCAGCTGAAGAAGAAGAAGAAGAAAAGGGACTTAAATGTAATAAAACTTAAGGACCTGTGTGAGAATTAAGGACCTGATTGCAATGAGTTTTAGGGACCAAAATGTAAACTCAGGTTTTGAAGGTTTATTTTAACTTAGATCTCTTTTCAACATTTTATATATGTTAGTAAATAAGGTAAATATTATGTTTTCACCTTGAATTTACATTTTTGACCTTTCTAGATTAATTTATTAGATTAAGTAAAATTACTTGGGTTATTATATACTTAAGTATACATTATATTTAAGTTACTTAACTTATTAATTAAGGGAATGATTAATAAGATTTTGAGTACAATTGTTAACTAGATTATTAATAATGTTAATTGAATGATAAAATACCATTTTAAACTTATTTTAAGGTCTTTTACTAAATATCCCTTATTTAATAATTAACCCTTATATGTTCATAATCTTAGCTAATTAACTAGGAAGACTAATTAATTAGGGGTAGTTAGAGATCATGATTAGTCTCTCATCATACCCCCAAGCCAAAGTTTTACTAGTCCCTAGCAAAATTAACTAGGACTATGATGATTTAAAGCACTTGGGTTTAAATTATTATAAATAGTAACTATGTAGAGGAAAGCTTAGGTCAGAAATTTTTTTAAGTTTAATATAAATGATTAATGTATAGAGCATATGTGAAAATTTTCTTACTTAGACTTATACTTATAACATTTTCAAAACACACTTAAAATAATTTGTTAACAAGAATTTTATTCAGAATTAGAATTCTTCAAAAATCTCTTAATCTTTGTAACTATTCTTAACTTAAATTAGAATACAAAGTGTTTTAAGGAAATAAAACTTAAGGATTGAGAGTTAAATTTTAACTCAAAAACTCAAATAGATTTAAGTCAATCCCTTGTTTATGATATTTGACTTTCATCAATATAAATTTAAGCAAATTAACCAGATACTCATTATTAATCAAATTTAGAGTAGTAAAACTTGTTGGTGCTAGAGCACCACGATCAATTATTTTGATGATAACAAAACACGTGTTATTTAACATTTGCAATTTGAGTCCTAGATTTCAGGTCAATTGCAAATGTAGACGTGCTTAAATGGAGTTCGAGCTCGCATCCAGGACGGATTGGAGGAGCTTGACGGAAAACAGAGGACGTTCATGTGGAGCGACAGATTGAAGATAGAAGACAAGAAGAATAGGATAGATTCTTTTTAATCCTTTCTTGTATCTCTTGTCTTTATTTTCTTGCTCTTTTTATTTTTCTTAGAATATTATGTTAAAGAGCCTCAAAGTACCCTAACTGTAGTCCTAGGAACACCGGCACAACCCTAGGATACTTAGGTTTTCTGTAGAATACTTAGAAAACCAATATAGGGCTCAAACAGCATTTACAGACGTCTAATTCCAAAATCAGACGTCTGATAAAATGTTTTAAGACGTCTGACTGTTGTTTCAGACGTCTGATATCTGTTAGGCTGGACTTAGCTAGTTCTTTCTGATGAAATCAGACGTCCAGACCTTATACCAGACGTCTTAGGAGACGTCTGATGGATTTGCCAGACGTCCAATTAGTGGACCATTGGCTAGCTTAGCAAGCACTGAAGATTATGACCGTTAGAGCCTTATCAGACGTCCTTAGGACTTTCTAGACGTCTGATTAATGACCGTTTTGCCTCGGCTGACCCAAAATCTCTTCTCAGAGATTTTCTAGCCATTGCAACGTTTGGAAATCAATTCCCACAGTAGAAGTAGGTTTCCAGACGTCCAGACATAGTTCCAGAGGTCCTGTATGTCGTCTGATGGACTTGCGCAAAAACCCTGTTTAGATCTGATCCAAGTCAGGGAGAGACCCGCCTAAAATCAGACGTCTGACCTTGGAATCAGACGTCTTAAAGTGGCCTTCCAGACGTCTGATGCCAGAGTTAGACGTCTGATAACCCTGTCAAGTGTAATCATTGTCCTGATTTCGGCCTGATTCTCTTGGACTTTGTTCCCAACGGCTATAGAACCTTTCCTAAGCCTTCCAAAGCCTTCCTAAGGCCTCTATAAATAGAGGGGAGCCTTTGACACACCAAGAGAAACACAAGACACACTTAGAGACACAAGATACACACTTAAGCAACATAGTTCCACTCTCTTGTGTCCTAGCTAGCTCTTGCTCTCCAAGCTCAAGCTCCATTCTCTTGAGAGCATCAAGCTTCACGCACCCGCTCTCCCGCCGTTGTTCACGAGAGCGACATTGCGCCGTTGCGTGGCACACGCACCGCATCATCAACTCGACGCACTTCTTGCAAAGGGGAGTTTCCTAATTCCTATAGAAGCTAGGTTTATAATTACTTTGTTGGCTCTATAGGACTTGTTGTTTATTTTATCTTTGTTATTTGGTTGGGTATTCGCTTTGCGAATTCCCGTCTCCTTCGCGAGACAAAATCCTTCTCGTGGAGAGAAGGGGTTGAGGAACGCTACCCTCGTACTTGTAGTGTGGTTGTACTGAGGTTGAATCACCCTCATTTTAAAGTGATTCGGTTAGTGGATTTGATCAACTAGGTTGATCGGAAAATCCTAACTCGAGAGGGTTAGGTGGTGGTTTTCACCCGGTTTGGGTTTCCACCTAAAATTACTTGTGTACTTGTGCGATTGATTTTTTGAGATTGTTTATTTTATTTCTGCAATTATTACGTCACCCCCTCCTTCGTAGGGAACTTTCAAAACTCTAATTTACTAACCTACAGCACTAAAGATTAACTTCTAGACCTAGGATTCTGTCAACTCTTCTCCTTTAAGTCTCAACTTCAAATCTTCAAAACCCAATTTCTTAGGCTTCATTGCCCATTACCAAGGTTCAGTAGCTATGATTTTAAAACATCTATGCTTAGTGAAGAGAATTGTCCTAAAGGCATCCAAAGTTGCAAAAATCCAGACCTTAAGACATCAATTTCCAATCCCAATTATTCTAATTCAAGCCTTTGGCTTGGCCTTACTCAGGTTTGGTTGCTTTCTCCTCACCACTTTTTTATTCGGAGGTCAACACTTTTTGTGTATATCTCCCCGGTGGACCACTGGGTCTCTTATTCCTAATATTTTTATCTCCTTATTTTTTTTCTTTTTTTCTATAGGTTAGAACACCCATTTGTAGCGAGGTGTTCTTTTTATTTGATGGAAGGAAGGGCAGCATCCATTTGTATTGAGATGCTTTTATTTATTATGGGAAAACTGCATATGTACCCTTTTTTTTAACAAGGCACTTAACTGTAGGGTGTTTTATTTATTTTTCTTTCTTTTTCTTTTCTTTTCCCCCTTCTCATTTTTCTTAATAACTTTATTCTCCAAATCCTTTTTATTGGTGAGTGGGACATTCTTCACCCTTTCAAGAACCGCCTCACGGAAATCCTTAGACTAAAGAGGATTCAGAACTGATCTCTTAACCTCTGTGTTTTCGCGGTCTCAGATGCCAACAGGATAATTCTATGTGTGTGAATTTAGATGTTTAGGTTACTTAGCTCTCAAACTAGAGCTTGGACAACAAAGCCCTTCACTCTCAGGTTCTTCAAATTCTTAGTTTCCTCTTATAGGATCCGTCAAGACAAAATTTACCAAGTCAAGTTATTTATCTCTAGCCTGTAAGTTTTGTAAACTAAAATTCTACTAACTCTATATTTAATTAACTCTGAATATCTTGTCTTTTACTTAACTTTATGATAAAATCAAATTTTCAAAAATAAAAAGGATTACTTAATCTAATTTATTAGAAAGTTATAATTTAATTCTAAAATTTAAGTTTAAATCTTAACACACTTAGTTTCTTAATTCAAGGTAAGAATAGAAAAGCAAATCTTTAAAAGATCTAAAAGATTCCTAATTCAAATAAAACCATGTTTTAAAAATTTTAAACACAAAAGTGTGTTTTTACATAATGTTTAAGTAAAATCTAATTAAGAATTGAATGCTCTTAAATATTCTATATATATTCTATATACATTTTAATTTCTGACCTAAAAGAAAATTAAGCTCTTAATAAATATATTTATATATATTATTCTTCTTTTCTTCTTTATTAATAAATATACCCCTCTTATTATTTTTATGAATTTTCATTTTCAAATTTTTGTATTTATATTTTTTTTTATGTATATAAAATTTTCCAATTTTTATGAATTTTTCAAAAATTTTTCAAATTTTTATGAAATCTTTTATTTTTAAAATTTTTATCATTTTTGGAATTTCTTTTTTTTTAATTTCGTGGATATGTAATTTTTATGTGCTTTTATTTTTTAACCCACACTTAAAGTGAAAATTTCACTTCAACACCCCCCTAAGCCAAAATTTTACAATGTCCTCATTGTAAGAAGGGTGAAAAGATATTACATTTCATTTAGTATAGGGTGATGGAAGGAGTCGAATAGAGGAGATTAAAAATCTCTGTACGAACGATTTCAATTCTGACTAAAGGTTAAAGTGATCAGTCGGACTAAATGAAGGTAATCAGTATGACATGAAGTGAAATTTTAAAGTGTAGAAGAAAATATAAAAGGTAAAAACAGGAAATAGCTATGTACAAATGTTAAGTTTTACACCTTCAGCTAGGCATAAACCCTAGTAAAGAACACTTAAAAAGAATAGGTATACGGTAAAAGCAGAGGAGTTGTGAAAGAATTAGATAAAAAAATAGAAAACAGATTAAACCACCTAATCAAAACTTGTCCTGAAATTGCCTAGAATAGATCATGTAGAACCCAAAATCAAATTCTTATGAAAATCTCAGAAAGATTAGAGTGAATCTTATAAAGATTAGATCTAATTTAGGTTGAGATGTAGAATGTTAAAGATTAAGGCAATTTAAAATTGTTTCCACCAAGTTCAGAAGATCAGCAGAGTCAGTTCTGGTTCTCAATAATAGGTGGATCATTTTGATACAATATAGGTTGCTGATGTGGGTTTGGTGGATTATTTTCAGGTAACATGGAGGACAGGTTATGATTAGAATCAAAGGACTAATTAATGAAATGGACTTGGCCTTGATTTTGCCTAGGATTTGGTAGATTCCTAGGGTTCGGAATTGGCTAACAAGGAAGAGTACCTGGCTAACAAGACTCAGCCAAAAGCGTGATCTGATTTCGCAAATCAGCCAATTCAACATTACATTGCCTATGGATCTCAGCGAGAGCTTCAGCATTTTGTTGTTGACTCTCTGACACAGCTCTTAAAATCTGGTCTAGCTGTGTATCTCTAATAGGCCTAGAGTAATTCTGTATACTCATCGGGTTAGGCCTGAAATTTGATTGCTGAGGAGGCAATGGAGGTGGGTTAAAATGGGCCTGATTCGGATAATTTGGTTTTTGATTTTGATTTTGATCAGCCCAAGAGAAATTTGGGTGGTTTCTCCATCCAGGATTATAGGAATTTGAATAAGGGTTTGGTCTTGGAGTGTTTTCCTGGATGGCGTGTAAACCTAAAAGATATGGTATGTTTTCTGCAATAGGAAAGGGTGGGGAAAAGGGTAGGTAAGATTGTGGGACAAAGGTCCCTCCTTGGGTTGGTGAAGGAGTAGATAAAAAACCCAAGGAAGATGGATCTCTAGAATCCAGATTATTCACAAATTCCTTCACCGCGAGAATTTGCGAAACAGGTGAATACACGAGATTTGTAGCAAGTAGAGGCGTAAGAGTCTTCATTGTGTTTCTAACCTCGTCGAGATGCTTTGCTACGATATCGACTTTGTCCAGTTTTTCTACAGTAATCTCTAAATCCTTTGAACTAGACGGATTACCGATCTCGTGAATGCCCTTATGCAGATTTTGATGATTTGTATTCGCGCCCCGTGTAAATTGCGACATTGATGCATTGTTGATCGAGTTTTCGCCATCCCTTCAAATAATTCTAAAGCGGATTCTACATCGTGATTTAGAAAATTCCCTCCACAAGAGGCATCGACCTGATTGTGAATGCCCTCTTGTAAACCATAGTAAAAGATATGCATGAGCTGCTAATGAGGGATGTCATGATGTGGTCATTTCCTTTGCAATTCATGAAAATGTTCCCATGCTTCATGAATTGGTTCTCCTTGGTTTTGATTGAAAGTAGTAATAGCTTGCCTTAAAGCATTGGTTCGACCAATAGGAAAGAATTTCTTCAAAAATGCAGATTCGAGTTCAGCCCAAGTTGAGATTGATTTTGCTATAGTTCTATACCAATATGCTGCTTTATCTTTAAGGCTAAAAGAGAACATTTTCATTAGTATGATTTCCCTATTTTGATTTTGAGGACCTAGAGTTTGGGATAGATTTTTAAGATCTTCAATGTCTTGAAATGGATCCTCAAATGCAAATTCGTGAAAGTGGGGGATTAAACCTATGATATTTGGCTTTAGTTCAAGATCATTTTCCCCAATAGGAATCCTAACATTAGGCTCTACTTGTGCATTAGATGGGTTATAATAATCTCTAAGTAGAGGCCTTACATGATGGATCGGTAAATCAGGGATTTCAAAACCCGCCTCAGGTCGAGGTGGAGGACGGGTTTGAAGAGTCTATAAATTATTCAAGGCTGCTATTAATATATTGATTTGCCTTGTTTGCTCTAGCATCCTAAGATTCTGGTTCAGGAGCACCTCATGAACATCAAAAGGCGACATCTTCTCCTGACCAGAAGAAGAAGGGATCTCGAGATTTAGATTTTGCATTTGATCTAAAGAAGTCGATGGATCAGACAGGAAAACCATTGGTTTCTTATCTGCAACCGACCTAGGATCACCTGTCAATGGTGGTGCAAGAGGCGGATGCAAGGATCGCCTCCCATCCATAAACGGAAAATAATGTGCAAGTGCACACGCACACCACCAGTAAGAAAATAGAGACACAAAAACCTGCAAAACAGCGCAAAAGACACAAGTTTTGCTCTTCTTTCAAAGAAAAGAAGAGATTCCTAAGATACGCAAAGTAATTTGATGCAAACAAATAGAGTAACAATATCAAAATATGCGTCCTAATTTGTGTCTACACAAGTGCATACCTTAAAGCTTAAAGGTCTAAGGTCTAAGATCGAGATCGCTCACCACTGGCTCCCTGGGGCTCTAGTAGTGAGACAGACTTGTTGATCTTTGACCAAAGCCCTAAGAGGTGCAAAAAGGAGAGATACAAAAATAGACTCGTGTGACTCTAGTGATCACGCTGTGTGCGCGATAGCATGCAACAGACGAAAGCGATAGAAAAACTAGCATGTATTCTACAATCAGATTTAAGTCACAAATTTTACTTCCTCTTTTTTGTTAGTCTTTTACAAAAATATATCAAGTAAACTATAATGGCCGCTTTTTTGATCTTTTCAAACAAAAATATATGGTCTTTTTAATTCTTAGAGGATAGGGATCAATGTGGGTTTTCTCATGTTTTCCCGCTAATGCGAGAAAAATAGTTTAAAAATTCCCGAGTCAGATCGCAAAACTACTAGCAGAAAATGCACTCCTAAGAGTGTATGCCTATAATATACTGCTGCTAGTAAGAAAAGATGTATTTTTGTATTTTTTTATTTTAAATGCAACAAAACAAAAGACTAAGTAATACTCACAAAAAATAAAAACAGCAACATAGATTCCCACCTTCTCTTGAGATCACCCATAAAGGTAAACCTAAAAAGAAGACAGAAAATAGAAACAAAAATAAAATAAAAAAAAACAAAATACAACTAATTAGAACAAAAACATTAAAAACAAAAATATATTTACAAATTCCTCCTAATTTGACAATTAATCCAAATAAATTTTAGTGAATTAAAATATTGCCTCCCTGGCAACGGCGCCATTAAAATGATGTTTAGACGAAGCAATGCCAGGGAATCTTTTGATGAAATGAAACAAAATATTACCTCCCCGACAATGGCATCATTAAAATGATGCGTAACTTTCACTCAACTTAGTAATTAAGTTTATTTTACTTAATTAAGAGTAGGAAAAGTCACTTAGGTTAGCTCAAAATTGTGTCGATTGTGTAGTATAGGGTTGAATTAACCTAACATTTTAGAAATTTTTACTGGTTGAGTCCAGGTCGTTCACTGGGAGGTATAATTTTTTCTAAATTCACCAATTTTCTTTTATTTTCCTTTCAAGTTTAGGAGGTATAATTAAGTTGATTACAAATGCATGAATTTTGTCAAATGATTTAAACTATAAAGAATATACAAAATTCCATATGAAAAACACATTTACTTAAATGATGTACTTTATTAACAAGTAAACATGTTAATTTTCTATTTTATTTCAAAGAACTTAAGGCAAATATGAGTGGTTCTATTAAAACATGCCTTATTACAACATTTAAGAACAAAAAGAAATGAAAATGATGCAAGAAAAATAAATTATTTTATTTATTTCTTCAGCCTCTCTCTTTTTCCTTCTTTCTCTTCTTTTTATTCTCCTTTATCTTTTTACTCTCTCTCGACCTCTCTTCTTGCCTTCTACTCTTCCCTTGGTAGTGCTTGTTCTTCTTTCTTTCCTTAGCCTTCAGCTCAACACTTAGCATTTAGCCATTGGCTCTTCTTTTCCTTTGATCCTTCAGCTGAACTGGGTTTATTTTCCTTTTTAACCAAAAAATTATTTTATTTGGGGCAAGGTGCTTTCGAGGATACACAGCACCCTGAGACCAGGGTGGGACCAGACCCTACTCGGTCCTCGCCTGATTTCAATTAGGTTTGATTTCGATTTATTTTTCGGTTCATACTTTTGAGCTAATCCGGCTCAACCCGGCCTCCCAGGCCTCGCCCTCCCAGGGCCATACTCGCTCACGCCGACTCGGGCGCACACACGCTCGCACACACACACACATATGTGTAGATAGGTTCAAATGCTTAGATCGGTAACCGATGCACCGAGTGCTGATGACTGAATGGCTTTTGCAACAAATCACTTTTGTTCCCATGCACGCACTCGTGAATTACCGATGTGGGACTATGTTCCCCCTTCCAGACCCAACTTCAACCGATCATAAATCCCTACTCAGAGAACCAAATCAAGTGATTTTAATTTTGTTGGAAAGATCTAAGATAGATCTACAAAATTGCACAGTCAATTTAAGGATAAGAGGATGTTTTCCTCTTCAATTTGAAGTGTAAAATTAAGCGGTTCCTTTGGGTAAAAATGCCTGGAAAATGAGATTAATGTCGTAGAGTTCTCAGATGGACTTTTCTCTCTCATTTAAAGGTCTGAATAGTGTATGCAGGTTATTTCACATCTACTAGAGTGAGTCTTATGCTCTCAAGACCTTCAAAAACAGCAGAGATGCTCAAAGCTTCTCTGAAAGCTTTAGAGTTCGAATTTCTAACTCTGATATGTGCAACAAACACCTAAGGACATTGCTAATCAATTTCAACAAGTTCCAAGGATTAAACTAACTGATCTAGGTAGGATTCAAGTTCAAATCTCATCCAAATGATACTGCCATCAGTTTGGGTTCGAAAATAACCCAAACTGGCAGGTTTGCAATTCCATCCAAATTAACTCCTAAAGCTCAACCAATTCTTTCTAAAATCATTCAAATGAATCTCAGAAACACTTCAGACTCCTCAATTCAACAGATTGAATCCAAAATCAGAGAATCAAACTCAAGTTTGACTAAAAACCTTGAATTTTGACTTTCTCATTTAAACATTTTCTCAGGAAATTAAAACCTTAAACAACATCTTCTCAATCCTAAGAATATGCTCAGACCCTAAAATAGGTGTTTTAATTGAAGACTATAGGGTTTCAGGCTCATCGCCTGAGATTGAAAAGGTGTGTGTTCGTCAGAGGAAATCAGAGGTTATTACACTGGTTGGATCACAGAAATGAACCCAGGGATCAACAATGATGCTTCCAGACTTCTTAAACAGGACTAGAACCTATCTGTGACTCATCTCCAACTCTGTCGGAGTTGGAGAAGATGAAGATTTATCTATAGCTCCAGTGGCTAAATCCTCAATTAGACATCTATAAATTAATTAGTGATCATTAAATCATTGATTTGGAGCTTCTCAACAAATTCTAACGGCTGAAGCTCAAGAATGGCTCGCCGGAGCTCACCGGAGCTCTGGTGAGTCCAGAAAATATGTAAACTATGTACAGATTGTTTAATTATGCCATTTTTAATCTAAAAAGGTTCCTGAGGTTGCAAGGAACCTCAAGAACTCAATTAATTCTTCATTTGTTCATTAGAATTAAGATTTGACAATGAATTTCATTTTTTGAGAATCTGATTTGGATTAAGCTCAAGACTTGTTTTGCCACTTGATTGAGTGGTTAAAACAAGTCAACGGATAATAGCTGTTATAATTACATAGTTAATTAAGGAATTGAATTGCTCCTAAGCCGCCATGGACAGCAAGCTCAGGAGCTTAATTAAAATTGGGCATTTATGTTATAGATGGTAATTATACTTATTACAGTGTCGATTAGGGTCCCTAAGTGATGGATAGATGATGATGAACCCTATGAAGGTGAATCTAAGCCCACTACTGTCGCCATGGACAGCAACAGTAGTCAGTGGAGGTGAAAGATGACTTAGGCGATTAGGTGATCAATTAAATGATTATGTGGATTAGAAATGATCGTGGGAGATAAAGAAAGGTGTACAGCGATTTCAAAAGATGAAATTAAGTCTCTGGAGAGCTCAAGGAGTTCGTCGGAGTCAGAGAAGATGACACTGAAATTCTAAAATTACATCTAATCTACCTACCTAAACTACCTACCTAACTACCCTACTCCTACTCCTCCTCCTAATCTACTGGTACCTGGACGAAGGGGTCAATAGGGTTCCATCGAAGGTTCATAATGGACGATGAAATCAGAGGGTTTCAGGAAGATCTCCGATGGGTAGATTTAAAGTGAAGCGGAGGATTCCTTTGGTCGGCGTCTGTGTAAGAGACGCAGCAGACCACGGCGGATCTCCTCGACTAGTCAAGATGGATGGAGGAAGTCGGAAAGTGAGATGGAAAGTCGCCGGAGTTTTGGACGAATAGCCTATCGAAGTTGGCTACAGTGTTAGAAGAGGGAAGGGAGCCATCTTGAGTGAAATCAAAGGGATAAGGGGGTATTTATAGTAGTTGGAAACGAAGAGAGTGGTGAGGTCTGGCCGAAGGAGCTTGAGGAGCTTAACCTTCGACGTCGTCTCCGATGGCGGTGAGGTTATCTCCCACTAGAAATTAGGATTTCTGGTTAATCCAGACCGATGGATGAAGAGGAGGTGGTGAGCATAAGCTGCAAGAGCTTGGATAAAGAAGAGTGATGTCGGTAGGGCGATGATCGTGTGGTGGCGTGACTCTCCGCCGCCAGCCGTTCATTCAGCTGAAGAAGAAGAAGAAGAAGAAAAGGGACTTAAATGTAATAAAACTTAAGGGCCTGTGTGAGAATTAAGGACCTGATTGCAATGAGTTTTAGGGACCAAAATGTAAACTCAGGTTTTGAAGGTTTATTTTAACTTAAATCTTTTTTCAACTTTTTATATATGTTAGTAAATAAGGTAAATATTATGTTTTCACCTTGAATTTACATTTTTGACCTTTCTAGATTAATTTATTAGATTAAGTAAAATTACTTGAGTTATTATATACTTAAGTATACATTATATTTAAGTTACTTAACTTATTAATTAAGGGAATGATTAATAAGGTTTTGAGTACAATTGGTACCTAGATTATTAATAATGTTAATTGAATAATAAAATACCATTTAAACTTATTTTAAGGTCTTTTACTAAATATCCAATATTTAATAATTAACCCTTATATGTTCATAATCTTAGCTAATTAACTAGGAAGACTAGTTAATTAAGGGTAATTAGAGATCATGATGAGTCTCTCATCCGACATGGAGAGGCAAGAAATTCCCCTTAAAGATGTGGAACAACATATCGTCTCCTCGGTGCTTATCTCCTAGGATATCTAAATATCCTACTAGGGGCATGTAAGCACCTTGTGCTGGTTTAGATGCCATGGGCAGCATTATCATGAAATGTCGATTGCCAAGGTCTACATTTAGCTACAGAATGCCATTGACGGGATTTTCTCAAAATCTCTAAAGCCAGGGTTCTGGGGGTTGCCATGGGTAGTGCTATCTCGAAGCATCGATTGCCAGGGACCCTACAGGGATTGATGGTGGGAACTAGAAATCCGATATAGATCGTGTTGTAAAGTTAATCTGAGGCTAGAAATAAAAAGAAAAGAGAGAGAAAACTCTCTAAAAATAAAGAAAATTCTTCTGTCTCTCTCTTACAAAAATGCATTGCAAACTGAACCTGGGCTAAAACATGTTACAAGCACGGGTGCTTTAACCGCGGAGTTCAACAAACCTTAGGTTAGTTCCTATGGACCTTAGAAACCTTCGCAGCAGACTGAGGCTAAAGCTGGTCTGGTTTGGATCTTGGTTGGTACTTGAGTACCTCTAGGCCAGCATTTTGACCTAATCTACAAAAAAGCATACATCAGAGTTTTGAGAAAAGAAAGGCATATAGTCTAGAATTAAAGTTAATTCCATGAGATTTTGCTAAGGGACAAGCAAAAGATAGCAAACGGGTATGATGGGAACACTATAATGGGCCATAACTAGCTCATTTTGATCCAATTAAGTCAGTAAATGCTCCTACATAACTGCCGGAGAGCCATAAGTTACTACATAACCATTCTGAGGAAAATACAAGAAAATAGGGTTAAAGCTATAATTTTACCATCATATCATGAATGCAGTACAATCACGAGTTTTCCCAATGGGTAATTAACGGTTCTCATGGTCCTTAAAGTCTAACAAGTGGGTTAGAACAAACACAAAAGGGTTTGCACATGTTTTGAGAATTAAATGACTTTTTTTTTTTGAAACAAAGGAAAGCTATCGTCTTACGGTAGCAATACAGAGCAGTATATTATATAAACATGTAAGAGAAATTACAAAAGAGATCGCCAAAAGTGGATGAGGGACCAACACTCTCTTACAATACTTTCACAGCATACTGGCCTCTCCTGAAGAAGTATCTCATTTCTTGCCTTTCATACACACCAAATAATGGTAGCCATGTGTACATGTGGCTTCCCTCTCACACCAAACCCATGCCAGATAGAATCCCACTCTAGTAATGGCTCCTGACATGTCTTTCTCCAAATAGCATCAGTGACAAGGCAAGAAGAAAGGAGGTGATTTACATTGTCAGTATTCATCTCACACAAAAAATAGACACGGTGATCAGTTCCAAACCTTCTATGTCGCAGATCACTTGTGATCAATCCATCTCTCCTACATTTCCAGAGAAGTATCTGTACCTTGAGAGGAATTTTTAACAACTAGATCTTCTTGTCAATGGAATCGCATCTCCATCCATCTTCAAGGCTCAACATTCTGTTATAGCCAGATTGGACACTATAAGTCCCCTCCCAAAGGTATTTGTCCTCCACTCCAGGCCTAGGTCTGAAGCTCTCAAGGTCTGAAATTAGCCTTCTCCTTTCTTCCCACAGTCGAGTAGCTCTCCTGCTAGATTCCTCATCAATCAGATTCCAGTTGTTGCTGCTGCAAGACCAGACCCTGCTGACAGTGGCATCCTTGTCAGATGCTGCAGCAAAAGCTCCTGGATAGAGCGCCTTCAAGACACCTAGCCCAGACCACCCCTCCTTCTAGAAACTGAAGGACCTGCCATCTCCAAGTGATGGCTGCAGCAGGTGGAAATGATCAACCAATGCCCTTGTCACTGATTTCCAGAAAGGAGAAGGATAGCTGGGCTGAAGTCTAGACAGCACACTATTGGATGCACCATATCCGTCTTTGATCAGGACAATCCATGGCTTCAGATCTCCTTGCAAAAGTTTAACAGCCAATTTAAGTAGCAAGGCATCATTAAAGTGTTTCAGGGATTTAATCCCAATTTCACCCCTCTCTTTTGGATAGTAAATTTAATCCCATTTGAGTGGCTGCAAGAATCTACCCTCATGTCTAGCTCCCTTCCAAAAGAACCTCTTCCTCACCACATCCAACCTTTTCCAAATGGATTTAGGTGCTTTAAATATGGAAAAGTAGAAAACAGGGATGGGGGTGATCACCGAGTTGAGCAAGATAAGTCTTCCACCTTTGGAAAGGATACTACTATGCCATCCATCTAATTTCACTAAAATCTTGTCAAAAAGGTAGCTCCAATCACTCTTCTTCATCTTGGAACACCTCAAAGGCAGCCCTAGATATCTGATAGGAAGACTGATGCGGGGAGTCATCAAAATAGCTGCTAAAGCACCTTGCTTCTCCTCAAGTAAGCCAAAGTAGAGCAAACTAGACTTCTCCCTATTTAACCTCAAGCTAGAGAGCTCACCAAAGATATTAATCATATGATGCAGAGCCACTGCTTCATCCATTGACCCTTCAACAAAAAAAATCGTATCATCTGCATACTGAAGAATGGGAGCCAAATTACTCCTGCACGATAAAGAATATCCTCTAATAAGACCAACTTCAGCAAGCTTACAAGCATACCAAGCCAAGCTGTCAACTGCCAAATTGAAAATCAGGGGAGATAGGGGACATCCTTGCCTGATACCACATTTGGGCTGAATCCACGAACCACAGGGCTTTCCATTTATCAAAGGGGTGAAGGAGGCAGTGGTGATACATCTTTTTGCCCAACGAATCCAAGTAGAAGGAAAGCCCCTTCTTTTGAGCACATCCCACAGATAAGGCCAGCTAATGGAGTCATAAGCTTTATGAAAGTCAACCTTCCAAAGGAAGGCCTTGCATTTTCTCTTATGCCAACCACAAATCATCTCTTGGGCCATGATAAATGATTCTTGTAGGGATCTGCTAGGGAGGAAGGCTGATTGAGCAGGATGGATCAAATCTTGCAAAACATGCCTCAATCTATTGGCCAGGACCTTGACAACCACCAAGTACAAATAGTTAGGGAGGGCAATAGGTCAAAATTCCTGAAAAGATTCAGCACTCGAGGCCTTTGGCAAAAGAAATAGATAGGATCTATTTATTCTTTCAAAGCCAAAATTGCCATTCTCAAACTCTCTAATCACTTCCGTAACCTCAGTGCCCACAATGTCCCATAATTCTTTGTAGAAAAAAACTTGGATTCCATCAGGACCAGGCGATCCTTCACAATTGATATCCTTAATGGCCTTCAAGACTTCAGCTTCAGACATGGGTTCAATCAGGCTGGATCTCTGAGTCTCAGTAATTTTGGGTAGATCACTAGCTGCCATCCTCTAACTGCCCCTACCTGCAGCTCTTGAAGATTCCTTGAAATACCTGATAGCCTCAGCTCTGATATCAGAGATGGAGGTAATTCTCTACCCCTCTTTAACAATTGAAGAGATCAGATTTGTTCTTCTCCTAGAACTAGCAGCCAAGTGAAAGAATTTAGTGTTTGCATCCCCCTCACTTAGCCACAGCTTCCTTGATTGTTCCCTCCAATCCATCTCCAGTTTCAGGTCTTTTTCAACCACCACCCCCTGCCACCTCTTTCTATCTGCAAAGTCCAGCTCAGACAGCTGAGCCACAGGTTCCTTGGTATCCAGTTCTTGAATCTTCAGTAAGGCCTCTTGACGCTTCTGATGTCTGAGGATGGAGACAATATCCCCATATTCCTTCAGCATACCTTTCAAAGCCACAATGGAAGCCAATCTAAAGGTAGTCATGCCTTCTCCCTTCTGTGTCCTCCACCAGCTAGCAAACATGTCTCTGAAACCTGGCTCCCTCAGCCATGACTTCCTAATTTGAAATAGGAACCAGCCAACACCTATTCACCATTGTCCCATACTAAGGGTGTATGGTCAGAGAAGGGATGTTCAAGACCACAAACAAAGGACATCTGAAAGACATTCATTAGCTTAGCATTGCCAAAAAACCTATCAATCTTGGACATGAGCCCATTGCCATTCCTGCAAGTGAATTCAGCACCTAAAGAGGGGAACTCACACAGTCCCAAGGCCTGGATCATCAATTGGAATCCAGTGGCAGAGCTATCCACCACCCCATTGGGTCTATCACTCCCCATCAAAATACAATTGAAGTCCCCTCCAACAAGCCAAACCCCCCCATTTACAAAATCTACAACTAGGCTCCAATCCTCCCACAGCTCCTACCTCCTGCTAGGGTCATTAGGACCATACACACCTATCACAAAGAAAACATTGTCCCCCTAGCCTCTTTTGAATTTGCAAGTCAAAAGATGCCTAGCCACAGAAACCTCCTCCATACGCAGCATGTGCTTCTTCAACCAGATGGCAATTCCCCCAGATCTGCCATTGGAATTGATCACCACAAGGTCATTTGCAAGACAAACTCTCATCTCCACCGATGCCCTATCAGATTCACTATCAATGTGTGTCTCTTGGAGGATGGCACAGTCAATCTCCCATTCTCGCAAATATCTAAGCGAAGACCCCCTCCTACTTCTATCGCGTAGCCTACGCACATTCCAGGTAAGAATCCTCATTTGGGAGTTAGGTCTATCCCCTTCTTAGCTGCAGATGCTCTGCCAACCTTCATCACAACTGCAATGACAGATTCATCAATATTTTGTGTAGGAGTGTGCCTTCTTAGCCTCAGCTTGTAGGGAGGTTTCCCAATCCTAGAAGTAGGAGTGTTAGACTTCAAATGCACTACATCAACCACAGGAGAGCAATTCTGCAAGTCAAAGGAATTCACATAGGAATCCACCAGAATAGAATCAGCAGGATCACTAGTAGGAGTTCCCAGGTCCTCAGCCACTGCTTCATTAATCACATTTACTTCCATCCCTTCTTTAGCCACCACTACAGCTACCTCTTGGATCGGAGGTACTCCATCCACATCCTCTAGAGTTTCATTCCTCATCTCCTCAACTCTCAAGCTCCCCACCCCATCTACCAATTCTGTACTTTTAGTGTGCTCTTCCATCACCTCCTGACTAGCACAGTTTGGTTGCAAGGAAGGAGCTTTCGTTTTCAGCACCTCAGCATAAGAGGGGGGGTGATGACTTGACTCCATCTCCCTACTTGCCACATGAAAGTTTAGGAGCATCCAAGAGCTGCCCCCACACATGAGAATTAGTTTATTAGGGATGGAGCCAGACCTAAAGACATTCACCCTCACTTTCAAAGCACTGGCATCTCCTTCAGTCAGACCAACATCAGCATCCTCAGCCATAGATGCGAACCCAGCAACCATATTTTCCACCACCTTCCTAGACCTTAGATGCAAAGGCAAACCTCTGATCTCGAGAGAACCAGACCTGGAAACTACTCTTTGAGGGGGACGCTCAGGCAAAGAACCATCAAAGGGGGATACCAGCCTCCAGATCACTGATAATCCACCCAATTTGCTAGTCTGAAAACAGTACTTCTCTACAACTTGAAAGTTCCCTACTAGGAGGGGTGACGTAATAATATGCGGAAATAAAATATAAAGCAATCTCACAAAAAAATAAATCGCACAAGTACACAAAGAATTTTTTGGTGGAAACCCAAACCGGGTGAAAACCACCACCTAACCCTCTCGAGTTAGGATTTTCCGATCAACCTAGTTGATCAAATCCACTAAACGAATCACTTTAAAATGAGGGTGATTCAACCTCAGTACAACCACGCTACAAGTACGAGGGTAGCATTCCTCAACCCCTTCTCTCCACAAGAAGGATTTTGTCCCACGAAGGAGACGGGAATTCGCAAAGCGAATACCCAACCAAATAACAAAGGTAAAATAAACAACAAACCTATGAGCCAACAAAGTAATAAACCTAAGCTTCTATAGGATTTAGGAAACTCCCCTTTGCAAGGAGTGCGTCGACGATGATGCGAGTGCGTGAGCCACGCAAAGGCGCAATGTCACTCTCGTAGACAACGGCGGGAGAGCGGGTGCGCGAAGACTTGATGCTCTCAAGAGAATGAAACTGGAGCTTGGAGAGCAAGGGCTTCTCTTAGACACAAAAGAGTGGAACTAAGTTGCTTAGGTGTGTCTCTTGTTTCTCTTAGTGTATATCTTGTGTGTTTTTGTGTTGCAAAGGCTCCCCTCTATTTATAGAGGCCTTAGGAAGGCTTTGGAAGGCTTAAGAAAGGTTCTATAACCGTTGGGTGCAAAGCCCAAGAGAATCAGGCCGAAATCAGGACAATGATTACATTTGACAGGGTTATCAGACGTCTAACTCTGGTATCAGACGTCTGGAAGGCCACTTTAAGACGTCTGATTTCAAGGTCAGACGTCTGATTCTATGCAGGTTTCTCCCTGACTTGAATCAGATCTAAACAGGGTTTTTGTGCAAGTCCATCAGACGACATACAGGACGTCTGGCACTATGTCTGGACGTATGGAAACCTACTTTTACTGTGGGAATTGATTTCCAAACGTTGCAACGGCTAGAAAATCTCTGAGAAGAGATTTTGGGTCAGCCGAGGCAAAACGGTCATTTATCAGACGTCTGTAAAGTCCTATGGACGTCTCATAAGGCTCTAACGGTCATAATCTTGACTGTTTGCTAAGCCAGCCAACGGTCCACTAACTGGACGTCTGGCAAATCCATCAGACGTCTTCTAAGACGTCTGGTATAAGGTCTGGACGTCTGATTTCATTAGACAGAACTAACTATGTCCAGCCTAACGGTTATCAGACGTCTGAAACAACAGTCAGACGTCTTAAAATACTTTATCAGATGTCTGATTTGGGAATTAGACGTCTGGAAGTGCTGTTTGAACCCTATATTGGTTTTCTAAGTATTCTACAGAAAACCTAAGTATCCTAGGGTTGTGCCGGTGTTCCTAGGACTACTGTTAGGGTTCTTTGAGGCTCTTTAACATAATTTTCTAAGGAAAATAAAGAGCAAGAAAAATAAAGATAAAAGATACATGAAAGGATAAAAAAGAATCTATCCTATTCTTCTTGTCTTCCATCTCCAATCTTTCGCTCCAAGCGAACCTCCTCTGTTTTCCGTCAAGCTCCTCCAATCCGTCCTGGATGCGAGCTCGAGTTCCGTCTAAACATGTCCACATTTGCAATTGACCTGAAATCTAGGACTCAAATTGCAAATGTTAAATAACATGTGTTTTGTTATCATCAAAACAAATGATCGTGGTGCTCTAGCACCAACACAACTACCACACCCACATCAAAAAGCACAAACCGCGATTGAGAGAAAACTGCAATTTTCCAAGCATCAGTTGATAAGGGAAGAGATCTCACCAATTTCCGAACTCTGTCCAATGAAAGAGTACCCAACATCACTTCCCCAATCAAAACACCATGCAATACCAACTCCGCTACCTTAACGTCCTCAGTCAGGGGAATCTCCACATCCATAGTGTGCCCCCTGAGAGTTGAATTGGGGGTGGAAGAGGCATCTGTGACGCACCCCTCGGAAGTGAAGGTGCAGTGCACACCCTACCCCCACAACCACTGTGAGTCGCCAGGCAGGCATCCCGCTTGTGACCAAAGCCTCCACAAGCAAGACAAAGCAATGGCCGCCGATAGGTCGCCGCCAGGTGCCCCCGAAGCCGACATCTGAAACAAATCACCTCCCTTTGACTTTGGCCCCAGCCACCTTGATAGCCCATCCTGTCTAGAGTCCTAACTCCATCAGACACCTGGGCGCCATGCGCATTCCTACACCAAGACCGCGAGCACCATACTGCCCATCCATCAGAGCCGTCGGCATGGACGTCGAGCCCCCTCAGGTGGTCGGCCATCCTCGTCGGAGCTTCCCACCCAAAGGAGAATTCAAATTTTGCTGGATCTTCTCTCTCCTCCCAATAGAACCTAGTCTGTTTCATTTTTTGGAATTAAATGACATTTAAAACCCTAAAAATAGACTTGCTTAATTAACTGAGGTTTTGGTTAGGATAAAATTCACTTAAACCCTCTAAAATTCATAAAAAAATATTCTCTATGGATTGGAACCTTCAATTTGACCATCAGAACCCATCTTGACCTAAAACAGAGTCTTAGATAGACATTTACTCTAATTTGGATTTTTGAATAAATTACCCAGTAAAACTTGGTCAAAACCCTAAATCTAACTTTCCCATTGGATTCCTTGGGTTCAAATTAGGTTTGTACCAAAATTTGGGCCCAATTTAAGATCATCTTGACCAAGTTTGCATTTTAGTTCAGTCAGACTCTTTCTTTATCATTCAGACCCTTAACTCTTGAATTTTCTTACCAATAACCCCCCAACTTCTTTACCTTCTTCACAAGATGGTTCCCGCACCATTTTTGAAAGGTGAAACCTTCACTGTCGAGTTTCGAGCGAGGATTTCTCACTCGATTCTCAATCAATCCTTCTCAAAATTGATAAGGGGATTCCTTGGGAAGTTTCCTTCCATTTGAGCCATTCCTTGGGCTCTATGTCCTCCCCAAAAGGCCAAGCAAACCTTTCAAAGCTTCTAGTATCCTTTGTTGCAACCACCTTCCAAGCTTGGAAGGGCTTTCTATGGCCTATAAAAGAAACCCCAGGGCACGACCGTGCTCTTCAGCAAGTTTTGGCCTAAGAAACCCTCCTCAACTCCATCTTCGGCTACCTTCAGACTTAGTTCTAGCAAACCCTCTCCGCTCTCCTTCGGCCGTCCAACCATCAATTGGATGGTCAACTATCTTCCCTTCATCTTCGCGAACCTCTCCTACCAACGAGAGGTTGTGCCCTTACCCTAGTCCACGTCACCGCCTCGCCGCACTATCTTCCTTCTCCAGCTCCGGTTGACCAACACCGGAGCCCTTTGCCTCCCTACTCTCTTGCCAAGTCCTTTAGCTTCCTCTCTCTTTCTATTTCATTTTCTTACCCTCACAGACACATACAACTGCCAACTGCCGCCACTCACCTCCATCTTCTTCATCTCCAGTCACTCCACCAATGAAGCATATCCACGAATACACTCCACCTACCTCGCCAACCACCCCATAACCTTCGCCATTCCACCACCAACAAAAGCTCTCTCCTATTTCGCTCCATCACTCACCCAAATGCACCACTGAACAATCCACCTTCGCACGGCCATTTTTGTCACCGTCAAGCCTCCACTATCACTCTCACCACATGCTACACCTACCACCACACTCGCCACTCCACAGCTAACCTACTGAATTGTCTAACATGGCCGAGAGGCCCTTTTCTTTAGTTTTAGTTCTCCAGCCGTCACCACCATTTCCGCAACTGTTTCAAGCAAGATTCGAGCCACTCCAGGGCTCCTTCGCTCCAAGCCTCAACTCCAGATCGTGCTAAAACATCACGCTCACACGCCTAGGTCATCAATTGTGGGAAATACCCTCAGCAGTTCCCACCTTGAAAACTGAAGGGTGTGTGAGGTCGCATAAGTTGATTTTGTGTCTAAGGCTCTTTGCCTCAAACACTGGGGGTGAGGTCCCCGCTCACTCGCTCACTTGCGCCTCTCCCGTGACCCATTCCCCGCAAGCCTGGCATAGATCTGACCTACCTAACCCTTTTCCACTCCTCGGCTGTGATCACGCCCGTAGCCCTGGACCCAGGTGCGCTTTAGGTCCGAAACTCAAATACCTCATACAGTGGAAGGCTCTGGGAGAGTGTGACCCAGAGAGAGAAAGAGAGAGCGTGCGGGGGTAGGGGTAGTTTTGCTACTGAGAGTAATGGTTGACACTTAACCGTTTGAAGATCCTTCCCCCTCTGTGTGGAGAAGGTGAACTAAGAAGAAAGGCATGAATGAAAGAAGAAGAAAAGGAGAAGGAAAGGGAGCCGCACGGGAAGAGAAAGAGAAGAGTAGAATAGAAGAAGAAAAAGAGGAAGAAGGGAAGACAAGGCAGAAGAAGCAGAGCTGCACAGTAAGAGAGAAAGAAGAAGAGAGACCCTTGAGTCTCTAAATAGCACTATAGCATAGGGTTGTTTAAGCCGTCTGATACATCTGATTACATATATTTAAGGCTTTGATTTAGTTGCTATTTGTGAGGAGTAATTGGTGATTTAAATCACCATATTACTCCATTCTTTTTGCACATTGATATTTGACATTATTCCTGTTGCAATTTGTTATATTTCTGATTCAAATTGCTATCTTGAGTTTTGAATTCCATATTGCTCCCTGTGTTTGTCCTCGGACTTAAAATTCAAGTATAAATTTTATCTATTTTCAAAGCGATTCCGGCTCTACTATAACGTAGTTTTTAAAACCTCAATTTCGCTAGCAAACAATGGTCAACGGTGAGGTGCTCGAATGAGAATCTTTGGACTGAGGGCTTTGTGATGGCGGTCGTGGCGAAGTACCGAGTAGCCCGAGGTGGCCAGAAGGAGTAATGGAGGTAGTGGGTTCTGGCGGTGGCTGCTGCTATTATTGGAGCTGCTCCACACGTAAGCTACTGAAGAGGGGCTCATGCGGTGGCTGCTACTACTGTACGTACACGAAGAGGCGTGCATGCGCGGGTGGAGGTACGTTGAGGGGAGCTGTTGGAGGTGGTTGCGGTGGTCTGCTGGAGGTGGTAAGGAGGGCAATGAGGCTTTGCATGTGCGCGGGAAGATACGAGGAGAGAGGTGAGCATGGTGAGCTGCTTGGGCAGGCGGTGCACATTGTGATCTGCTGGTGTGTGTGCACATAACCGTGGCCACATGTGGATGGCACGACGAGGTGGTGGAGGGTGGTGCTGGTGCCGTTGGAGGTAACGGTTCTAGGTGGTAGCTTAGGTTGTTTTTGGTGGAGGAAAACAAAATAGGGTGATGGGAACACCATCATGAGCCCTAACTAGCTCATTTTGACCCAGAAAAGAGAACAAAACCTCATACATAACCAACTAGAGGTCTTAATTCAATGAATAACCATTCTGAGAGAAAAGCAAGAAATAAGGGGTAAAACTGCAATTTTACCATTGCAGTACAACAACGGGTTCTCTCATGGGCTAAACACAGGTCAAATGGTCTTAATAAGATAAAAAGTGAGTTGGTTCAAATATAAAAGGGTTCATGTGAATTCCAGGAATCAAATGACTTCTTGTAACTCTAAAACAGACTCAGTTGATTTAATAAGGTTCTACTCAGGATAAAATTCACCTAAACTCTCTAAAAATCATGGAAAAATATTCTCTAGGGTTTAGAACCTTCAATTTGGCCCTTGGAACCTATTTTGAATTGAGGTATCAGTCAAATATTTGGCCTAAATTAGGTTTTTGCATAAATTTTCCAATCAAACGTGATCAAACCTAAAATCCAACTTCACCATTGGATTCCTTAGGTCCAAATTATATTTGTACCAAAATTTGGACCTAAGGGAATTCAACTTGACCTACTTTGCAAATAGGTCCAGTCCAATTACCTTTCTACCCCTATCTTTTGAAAATCTCTGCAGAAACCCCCTATCTTTAACTTCATTCTTTGTAATTAGGTCCCTCTGCCATTATAGAGAAGGGAATCCTACTCTGGTAAGGTTTCGAGGGCAAGATCTCTCTGATTTCTCAGAGAATCCCCTTCAAAATTGAAAGGGAGATTCTCTGAGAAATCTCCTCCAGTTTGAACACAATTCGAGGCTCTATTTGATACCCAATCTCTCATGAGAATGCATGAGAGATTCAGGTCTCCTTCAACTTTCCATCTTCGATGAGCTTGCCGTGCTTGGAAGCTTGTCTTCCAAGAACAAATCCTTCCTCCAGGGCCTATAAAAGCATGCCCAGATCACCCCGCATCCTCCACACTTGAAATTGGCTAGAGAATCCCTCACTTTTGTCTCTTCCCCCTCTAGCCAAAGACTCAGCAAGCTTCGGAAGCCTCCCTCTCTTTCCCTCTTCACCTAGCCACAATACCAGTGGTAGGGTTCTCTTCCTCTTGTTCATCCGTGTCGCGCTGGACCCGTCGACGCCTCTACAACCCCTTCGTCGTCGTCATCCTCCCCCCACTGATTGTTTCATCTCCTATGATGACAATACAAGACGGCTGCCATCTCTGCATCCCCCTTCATCTCTCTACGTCTAACTAAGTCTTCTCTCTTTTCTAATCCCTTTTCCCTCTTTATTTCTTTAAAACACCCCTCGACGCATGCAATCATCCTCACCTTCGTCATCTCTGACCAGACCTCCGATGAGGCATCCCCATTGCTCCACATCTCCATCTGCCTCGCCAACCACCCCATAAGCATCGCAAAACTCCACTGATCATAAACCCTCACTCCACTTAGAGCACCACACCCCCAAAACACCTCCCGAACATACCCACTCTCACGCACACAGGGTGCCCTAGGCACGCACACTTCGGCCACACCACGTCACGTCGAACCCCACATTACGTTTGCCGTGTCTTAGCAAAGCTTTCTGAGCTTTCTGACGAGGCCGCAAGGCCGTTTTCATGTTGACAGGTTTGGAGGCCCGCCACCATTGATGCACGCAAGCTACTTGCTTGCAAGCCTCCTCCAGGTCTCCCCGTTCCAGGTGCATAGCCCCAGGTTGCGTTGATTCCCCTCGTGCACAGATCCAAGCAACCAAGTGGCTACGAAGACCCACATAGGAGCTACAATCAAGCAACATTACCGGCTGTGGACGCACGTGAAGGGAGATGGGAAGATAGTCCCACCTCAGAAGTGGGTGAGCGGGTGCAGCAAAATAAGTGGAAAAAGTGTAGTAGCCTCTTTGCCTCTTGACCACGGGGTGAGGTCCCACTCACCCTCTCACCACCTCATCCATGACCCGATCCCCACGAACTTGGCTTGACCCGTGTACCCGACCTGCACTCCTCGCCCACCACTACCCGCCAGTGGGCTTGGTCCCGGGTGCGTACCCAACCTGAATACCCAAGAAAGCGGCTCTAGGACAGTGAGCCTAACAAAGAAAGAGGAAGAGAGAGTGCACGTGGGTAGGGGTAGGTTTTTCTCTCATAGGAAAAAAGAAGAAGGAGCCAAGGAAGAAGTAGGCGGAGGCCAGAGAAGCTAAGGGAGGAGAAGGCAAGGACTGAAGAGGAAGAAGCTGAATGCTGAAGGGCTGAAGAAAGAGAAAAAGAAGAAGGAACTGAAGGCAAAAGAAAGAGGAGCCTCAGAGAAAGAAGAGGAAGAAGAAAGAGAAGAAGCCAAAGGCAAAAGAGAAAGGAAAAGGCACAGGCACGAGAGCAGAAGAAAAGAGAGAAAGAAGAAGAAGGAAGGAAGCAACCAAAGATAGAGATCAGAGAAGAGAGAAATAGAGTGACTATAGCAACCATAAGTTTAAGACATCTGATTCACAAAATCAGACGTCCATGTTTTGTGCTTGTCTTCATACATTGACTTCTTTATTCTCTTGTGCTTACATGTTTGCATTACAACTTCAGTTTTCATTACATATTATATTCAATTTCTCAAAAGTTGTGCTCTTGATTTTTAAACCTCAATTTGCTCCTTGTGTTTGACCTCAGACTTAAAACTTCGAGTAATAAAATCTATTTATTTTCGAGCGATTTCAACTATACTATGACGCATCGATTTTAAAACCTGATTTCGCCTCGTAAACATTTTGGCACCATTGCTAGGGAGTAAGGGTGATTTAGAAATCTTGATCGTAATTTCTGATTTGGTACTAACTTGATATATCTCTTTTGTTGTGATTGTTTAAGGGGAGAAGATTCAAAGGAAGTCAGTTGCACAGCAAGCACACCCGGGGTAGGTAATCTTTGATTAGTCCTTTCTCTTAAGCCCCTCATTCTGAAAAGGAAAAGACAATAAAATCAATTAGGGCTATTTGCCTTCCATCTTTAGCTAAGTCGCCAAAGTTGCCTGATTTGATTTCAACAACAAATATTGATTTGTACATCCATTTAAGGTAACTAGGGCTACCACCTTCTTGATTGAGCCCTAGATACCATATTTTTGGCAACTAAATTGGATCAAAATTAGAGCCAAATTAAGGATTCCAATTTAGGATTTTAGAGACACATCTTTCTAAGCAAGAATCAACTATCCCAAAAGAGGTGTGCCTAAGCCTTGGTTGAAAAGACTTATTCAAGCGAAACCCTAAAATTCAAGATCTTAATTTCACTTGAATCCTAAAAGAAAGGACCTAAAGCTTCTCAAAGGATAAATTGGTGAAGTTGATCTCTTGTCAACCAACCTTGAAATTAGGTCACTTTTGCACTCAATACATCTAAAGTTCAAGTGGAATCCTAAGCATCTTTGCTCTTAAATAAAAGTGGTAGACATAAGAGGTCAAAGTCCCCATTCTGGTCTACCTGGAATCTCAGTGATAAGAGAGGTCAAGTCGAGGAAACCCTGTAACTCGTGGGGATGCTCTACCATGTAGGGGCCTTTGCGGAACTCTCCCTCTTTGGCTACCCAGGTATTTCTCAGGTGGATGACTTCTGACTAAGGGGTATCATCCGCCCTGAACCTCTATAGTCATCCAAATTTTGGGTGTCTTGATTGGGTCCAGCACATTCTAATCTCGTCCAAACCATCGGTGCATGTTCGGTAGGAGGTCCTTAAGACCATCCTTAAGACCTCCTTTAGTGATTCACTCCCACCGAGGCCAAGCCTCGATGTCCATGTTTGTGCAGCAACCCACCACATAGACATCTCCTCGATTCATCAGAACCAAATTCTCCTTCTTCCATCATCATGTCACAACCAGTAGAAGAGAATAATCTTGAAAACCAACTCCAACACCTGAATGATCTATTTCAACCCTTTGTAAACCGCCGCAACGTCCTATGATGCGAGATCACTACAATCCCGCTGCGATGGTGATCGAACCTCAAGTCCAAATCTCGGCTGGAGGTCCTAATTCTGAACTCAAGCCCAACATGATTCATGCTATTCCAAAATTCCATGGGCTTAACTCTGAGGATCCCTTCCAACACATCAAACAACTCAAACATCTGGCCCAGACCTTCAGGTCAGATGTCCAAAATCGAGATATTCTTCTTATGAAGATGTTTTCCTTCTCTCTCATGGACAAAGCAGCTCACTGGTAGCAGACTCAAATGCATCCAATCAACACATGGGTTGAACTGCAATCCAAATTCTTGAAAATGTTCTTCCCAGTTGGTCGGACGAATGCCTTAAGACACCATATCACACACTTCACCCAGCAATCTGGAGAACGTCTTCATAAAGCATGGGATCGTTTCTTGGATCTCATGCGAAAGTGCCCCCATCACAGAGTTCCTAAATGGGAACAAGTCCAGTCATTTTAACAGGGACTCCATGAAGACATCCGCTTATTCGTCAATGCAACCTGCGGAGGAAATATCATGGGTCAACACGAAGACACTATGTGGGAGATTCTCGAGAATATGTGCGAGAACTCCATCAATAATGACTCCATGGGCTTATTCAACCGGACGAATGCCCGCGCATCGATGAATCTGAGAGGAGCACATGAGTCACACGGACTGTCCGCATCCGTCGACTTGGAACTGATGGCCAGTTTACGGGCGTGGCATTCGCGTATTTTGAAATCATTGGAAATCGTAGTATAGTCGCAAAAACCACTCGTCAAAGATATTTGTGATAATGAAACTCTCATAGATCTTTATTCTTTTTAGAACTTGAGTCCCGATCATTCGTCTCTGGGAGGCGCAAAAACGAATCGAGATTTGGATTGACTTTTATAACCTAAATCTAACCTAAGCTACTATTTTTGTCATTTTGTGTTTTGATTTTTTATTTCGAAAAGTGAATTGAAACCTAGATCTAGATAAACTAGCAAAAATCTAAGTGACTATGTGCATCTAAATGAGGCCATGGTGGCCGTGCATGGTGTGAACAAACCAAAGTGTCATATAGGCAAGCAAACATGAGGACAATCAATCACAGAAACATCATGAAATTATTTATGCATAAAAAATTATCACACATCATCTACACTAGAAAGCATATAAATAGAAGAAAATCCCTCACGCCGGAAAGTTGCCACTAGGACCATCGGCCTTGTGTGAGGGTGTAGGCTAGACCTTAGGTGTGCAAACCCATCTACATGCCTACCAAAAGAGATGGCCGGCCACAAGAGGCTATGGGTGAGCCTTCATGGCTGTCCAAGAAGAAGAAGAAGATGGGGGCTAGTGCACCCAAGTGGAGAGAGGAGGGTGTTGCTCCCTTTCTCTACCAATGGCCATCCTTGAAGCTTTGGAGAGAAGCTTCTCTAGCTAGCCGTCCATGGAGCCTTGGAGGAGGATGAGGAGGACGGCCTTGAGGTTTTGGAGGGTGGAAGAAAGTTTTAGAGTGGAGAGTATGGATGGGAGAGTGTATGGAGATTTCCCAATTTCGTAGCCCTCCCTTTGTCCTTATGGAAGGCTCCATTTGGTTGCCACTTTTGGTGGCTCCAAAATTAGCAAATGCCACAAATTTTGGATCTAGGTTTGACACATGTTGTTAGGGTTTCCAAGAGAGTGTGCATGGGTTTGGTGGGAGTAAAATGGGAAGGTGTGCGTGTGTGTGTGGGTGTGTGTTCTCCGTAGGGCTAGGTTGTGGGTTTTGGTAGGATTAGGTGCTAAATAGGTTTGGTCAATCTAGATTAAGTGGGTGTGGACCTAATTAGGCTTAGGAAAGTTTAATTGGGTTGGAGTGAACCTAATTAGGTCTAAGTCAAGTTTAATTAGATGTGTGCATGTGATTAGGCTAGGGTAACCCTAATAGGTATGAGTTAATTAGATCCTGGGTGGATCTAATTGGGCTCGGGTGCACCCAATCAACTGTAGATGCACCCAATTAGGTATGGGATGGTTAAATTGGGTTATGGATAGGACAAGTAGGGCTATGGATAGTGGACTAGGCTTAGGAGGTCTCTACTTAGGTTTCCTAGGGTGTCCGGTGGGGTTCCTAGGTTAAAATAGGCAAGCTAGGGCTTCCAACACCCAAAATTAAGAACCAAACAGCAGTATCAGATGTCCAGGATATTGGTCAGACGTCTTATACTACAAAATTGGATGTCTGGACACTAAATTAGACATCCAATTCTGTGTCAGTATGAGTTTTGGCTTCCTGGATTGTTATTCTGCAGAAATCAGACGTCCAGCCAGATGTCTGGACGTCTTAAAAGGTGCTGGAGAGTGGGTTTTGTGTTTTCTAAGGTTGGTTTTGGTTCCTAAGTGTTTGGGAGAGGGATAGGAACATGGATAGTGTTATCCATGTTTGGGTTTTGAGGCTAAGGTGCCCTAATGGAGGTTGTTTTGGGTTTGGGAAGGCTATCCTAGGGTTTCTAAGGGTAGGGATAAGGCTATCCTCCTCACTCCTCTTATCTGGATCAGTCTTCTTCCTTTATTGCTTTATTCCACTATCTCCATCCTGGATCACTTTATTATCTATAAATAGCAATAAAGAAAATATTAACTAGCAGGATATCTCATCTCATTCTCAATAGACTGATGCAATGCATGATATGCAAGATATGAGTGCAATATCCACAATTTAAGATAGGTTTAGACATTATTTAGGTTGATTAGGACCTATGATTGCTGTGCAATCATACCCCCATGCCTAAACTTTGCTAGACCCTAGCAAATGCAAGACTAAATTATTCACATAGGGGTACCTAAGGATTGATTATTTTATCAAGTGTATGCTTAGAGATTTTTCTCCTTTTTGTTTTCATCCTATGTTCTAGAAATCCAGACAAATGTGAAAGGTAGCTACGTAGCTTTTGCAATGGATTCGAGTGAAAGACCTGATTCACCCCTAAAGCCTGTACTTTGTCCCCTAGTAAAAATTCTAGCAGGATAGGCTGATTTCTTCCCTCGGGGTATTCAAGATATTCTATGAATTCCACCCGGCTTTAAGCTTAGGTAGAGGATCTTAAAGTGAAAAGATTATATATTTGGTGGCTCACTCTCAACTGGTGTTACATAGAGATTAATACTATAGAATCTAGATTCCCAAATTATTAAGTAACTTAACCTAGAGAAAGACGAGAAAAACTATTCTCTCTTTTGATTCCTTTGTATCTATTCTCTCTTTCTCTTTTTCTTTCTTTTTCTTAGAGCTCACAACCTCACCAGATTCACACATAGGATCTGTATTTGGTGGTATCGCTAGGCATTAACACTTTAATTGAGTTCTCATAACCCTAACACTAAGTCGAGATTCCTCAGCCATTATTTAGGTAGTCAGAAACATAAGAAAAATAGGTTAAGGCCATATTTAGTGGAGCTCAATTTTATTTGGTGGTATTGCCTCAATGAAATAAACACTAAATATTCATTCTTTTCTTTTTCTTCTTTTTCTATATATATACTTTTTTTTTTTAGTTTTTCTTTCTTTTCATCATTCTTTTTTTTTTCTTTTTCTCATTTTTTTTTAATTAATTTTTTTTTTCAGCATAGCACAACTAGCATACATCCTTGAACTTTATTGAGGAGGCATTATTAGAGATTGGTGGTACTCAAGAGACATTGGGTGGCTTATTTGGTGGAAGTGCCTACTCACGACACCGGGAGTGATGGATAAGACGGTGTATTTCTGACCTTGACATCAATACCCTCCTTCAGCTGAGGATTCTGTAAAGAATGGTCATAACCATCCATCTTAGCCCTAGTTTTATGAAAACTCGCTCTCCGCGTATTTGCCTTATTCAGTGGCTCTCATAATTTCATACAAAAATGTATACGCAGGAATCGAGAGCGAAAACTATGTCTAATCTCAGAGTATCATTACCTAATTATCTTGGATTCCAGATTGCTCGCACTAATCTTAGAGCACCAGTACACTCTACTCTCATCTCACACTATTTGGTGGATTTTTTGAAGAAAATCAGCCTGACTCCCAAAACACTGTCCAAGGGTTCAGGAAAAGAAGCACTACTTCTTCTTGACAGACTGAAGACGTTTATCAGCCTTCACCGTGAATCCATTGCAAATTCTACGTGTGTGTGAAGGGTTGTACTGGATTTCAGATTACAGGAATCAACTAAAGGATAAAATTCCTAATGCATTCTCATAATAAAATAATCTTATTCGTGAATGCAATATCTATATATGCTATAAACATGTAACCTCATATAATTTGTACTTCGTGAATTTCCCATATCGGGTTACAATCAGCTTGACCCTAAATTTAGAACAAAAGGTGAGCGAGTGAGTCGGAATTGGTTGTTGCGAACGATTTCTAGCTCCAATGAGTGCATTGGAGGTGGAGTCGGTTGTTCTTTTATTTAAGGTCCTAAAGTAAATTTTGCATGCAGCTCTGAGGTTTTCCTAAGTGTTGGCAAAAAAATTTTTTTCAATTTTTCTGTATCTACCCCCCTATGCCTAAGTTCTTGCATGTCCTCATGAATGAATGTAAAAGAAAATAAATGATGCAGGGAGAGAATGGGTAGAAATCACTTGTAATTGCTCCTGAAATTATATTCAGCACCGGCCAACCTGTTAATATGCAATATAAAAGGGAAATATGCTAAAACAAAAATATGCTATGTATAAAAATGGTTATATATAAATGATGGTGGAATGGTATTTATACGTGCTGAGTTTAACGCCTCCAGTTGGGCGAAAGCTCAAAAAGGATATACTAATACATTATTGAGAATGGCGAGTAAAATGATAAGAATTTTAGTCTCATTCGCCAACAGCGGACCGCAAATGCGAACTAGCTATCCATGAATTCCAAGTCCAAATAATCGGGAAAATATGTAGATGGGGCTTGGGATTATCTGCAGCCAGATGCTACAGAAGAAAGACAAATTAATATGGGTGCCTGGAAGGAATGAAGGTGAAGGCATCCAGAAAAGGTGATGGAGAATGTGGGTGGTAGGGGTATGGGTGGAGTTGTGTGGGGTGAAATCATATGGGTCCTGATAATGGTTATGAATGGAAGGCATGACCCACGTAGTGTGGTCAGATCTGGAAATCAAGGTCCAGTGATCAGTCTCTGTCTCTACCAAAGATGTTTGGGTCTCATCTTCTTCTTTTATCTCTTCCAAATTGTCCAATGCCAATTCCCAATTATCACATGATTCCCCAAAATTCCTAGCTTCCTCTGATAACTCATCATATGTTATTCCCAATAATCTTTCAATTTCTTGAATATCTATTTCATAAGGGGATATTTCCTTCTTCTCACTTGGATGAAGTTGCGCATTAGATTTAGTAGTGAGTCCCTCCATGAAAGTGGAATGGGCTGAATCATTGATTGAGGAGTTGTTACAGTCTTTTTGATTTTGTTGCTCCATGTATGAGATCATTTGAATTAATTCATCAATGTCTCCATGGGTATTCTCAAATACAACAAAATTATATTCAGGTCCCTTAATGTTTGGTTCCTCAAAATGAAATGATTGGTACTCAGGCCCTATATCAAGATCAAGATTCTCAAATAAATCTCCATTCTCAGCTTCCATAGGGTTATCAATATCATCCACCTCGGGTGTTTGATCAACAAAATCCTGCATGACCACCACCGAATCGCGAATCGGTTGTGACACACCTGACCTAGATTCAAACATTTCTGGTTTTTGTTTCTCATCCTGGATTCTATAAAGCTCTTTCCTTATATCATCATATTCTCTTGCACTAGCTTCTTTTGTTTCATGAATCATTTTGATCAATTGAGTAATCTGGGATTCATTGCAAGGGGCAAGGGTTTGAATTGGGCTAGGTCGATCAAGATAGTCAACCATACTGTCAATGATTTGATCTAGTAGGGAGGGTGACTTATGTGATCTAGTGGATTGTTGATTTGGGTCGTGTGGTTCTACCCAGGTGTCAATTGCCATAGTTTCTTCTGAATTACCCTCCGACTCACTTTCCATGTCATCCAGAAAGTACCCTGACTTTGTTTTCATAGTGGCTGCATACATATCAAAGTGAATCTTCTCATTGCCACTACTCACCTCCATACATCCTGAGTAACAGTCAATCCGTGCATTGGCCATAGCCAAGAAAGGTCGACCAAGAATAATGGGTGAATTACTTAGCTTCTCCGATATATTCATGTCCAAGACAATAAAATTGACTGGAAAGCTAAGACCTTGCACTTTAATAATCACATCCTGAACTACCCCCTTCGGTAGTTTGATGGAGCCATCTGCAATTCTAATGGTGACAGGTGTGTGGTGCAGATCTCCAAGTTTGGTGCGGTCAAAAAGGGCGGTAGGAATCAAGCTAATGGAAGACCATAGATCCACAAGGGCTTTGTTGAAGGTGAATCCCTTTATGGCACAAGATATGAAGGGTTTTCCAGGGTCAGTCATTTTGGGTGGTATAGTGCCAGAAACAAATGCACTTATGTTAGCTGATAAAACCACCTCTTTAGGTGTGCAAGTCATTTTTTTCTTTTGTGACTCTTTCTTTAAGGCCTCAGGAAAGGGTAAATGGGTCAAATCAACTTCAGAAGCCTTTTTCTTCTTTTTGTCCCTTCAGTCTGAGTTAGAGCTGGATGTGGGTTTGGACTTATGATTTTTGGTTGAGCCCAAATCAGGTCATTTGGGTGGGCTCTTAGCTTTTCTCTTCCTTTTAGAGGCCATAGATTTGACCCCCGCACAAGGGCATGTTTGATAGATTGGAGGAGGGGTCAGAAGAATAGGTGGAGAATAGGAGTGAAAAGGCATTGGCATTCGGGGATAAAGTGATTCTTGAAGTCTCTTGATTTGATCCCCTTGAGATTTCACATGATTTTCCAACTTAGTCAGCCTTTCTTCATTTTTCTTGTCAAAGTCCAACAAAATGTTCATGATATCTTCAAGGGTGGTTGCGGGTTGGGCTGGACTAGATGGTTGCCCTAAAGTCGATTGAGTGGAGTATTAGGCTGGCCTAGATTGATGTTCAGTCTGAGTCGATCTCTGTGGTGGCCATGAAAGATTAGGATCGTTTCTCCACTCAGGGTTATACGAATTTGGATATGAATCAGTAGGTGTATCGCCCTGAGTGGGGCTGACTACAGAGGGAGTTGATTGAGAACCTGTTATGTGGTCCTGTACTTGTGATCCATTATTCCAATTCATTAGAGATATCTCATCAGGTACAGGTGTATCAGAAATAGTGCATTCCTTAATTGATCTACCCAAATCATGGATTAGGTCCAAAGGTGCCTTTTGAGTTGGTTGAGTCCAGGATGCCTCCCCATGGTAGCAAGAATCAGTAGAATAGCTAGTGGTTCCAAAATATGGGTCACTAGACCCACTAGGCTGGTTGTTCCAAGTCTCTTGTCCCTGGGAGGAGTGATAAGATTGAGATTGTTCCTGAGATGGTCTAATTTGCTCCAGAAGCTTGGCACATTGATCTGTATAGTCCTTGTTATATTCCTGGAATTCAGCAACTATGGTTTTCAATTGGTTCTGATCTAGATAAGGGTCAGATCCATGAGATTCAGGTTCTAAATAAGCTGGGGGATAAAGATAATCATATCTCAGCTGGTTAGGATGAGTCTCCCAACCAGGAGGAGTCGAAATCATGGTTGGGTTGGGAGATGGAGGACCCCGAGGGTCAAAAGAATGATATGGGTTCATGGAAATTTGAGAGAAGATGCTAATAAAGATAAGAGATAGTCTTCACATCAAATCCATTCTCATGCAATCACACCCAAATCAGGCTCAAAAAGGTTTGTTTTGAGTCTCTAAATTTAAACCCTAATGTGAATTACCTAGGGTTTGTGCTTCTTCTAAAATCTGTAGTCAGACCTTAGTCTGACTTGAAATCATTTCCCAAATCAATAACAGAAGAAAAATATTATGAAATTTGGTAGAGATCTTACCTTTTCAATAAATTTTTCAGGGAATATTTTTTCAATATTTTTACTATTTCGTGCAATTTTTCACGAATTTTTATGTTCAAGGGGATCAAATAGACCAGATGGACCCCCTGTGAGAAGTTCAGTTTGAAACAGTATCAGAAAAAATCCCAAAATTCTTGAAAATTCAAAGAAAAAACTAGGTTTCAGTGGCTTTCCAACCCCATGAATTTCAAAGATATCTGATTTATGTATAGGACAGAATTAACGTTTAAATTTATAAAAAATCAGAGCGCAAACTGTTCTGACCCTCTTCCACTGTGCGAATTTTTAAAATTTTTGTAGTGATAATTTTTCAAATAAAAGGCGGTGCTCGAAAGCTAGTTTGAAAACCTAATCTCAGACAAAATCCCAAGATTTTTGGACACAAATTTCACAGCAATAAAATTTTGAAAATCATCAATATTTGTTGGCCGAATTTTCAAAGCTGATTTTGGTGTGTTTAAATAGTCTCAAAGTTAAAACACACACCAAAGAAAATGATTTTTTTTTTTAATTCAGATCTGAAATTTTGAATTTGAATTTATATATATATTTTTTCTTTTCTTTTTTTCTAACCTAAGGAAGCAATAATCTAGAGGACGAAGAAGATACCTGCGGTCTTCACCATGGGTCGATGTGTGCGCAGATCCTCATCTTGACACCCTACAATCAAAACAAACAGAAGTTAAGCAAATCCAAATCTAAACTCACGTGTTACCTCCCCGGCAATGGCACCATTTGACGGCCGTGGCATTCGCATATTTTGAAATCGTTGGAATCGTAGTATAGTTGCAAAAACCACTCGCCAAAGATATTTGTGACAACGAAACTCCCATAGATCTTTATTCTTTATAGAAATTGACTCCCGATCGTTCGTCTCTGGGAGGTGCGAAAACAAATCGAGATTTGGATTGACTTTTATAACCTAAATCTAACCTAAGCTACTATTTTTGTCTTTTTGTGTTTTTGATTTTTTATTTCGAAAAGCAAATTGAAACCTAGATCTAGATAAACTAGCAAAAACCTAAGTGACTATGTGCATCTAAATGAGGCCATGGTGGCCGTGCATGGTGTGAACAAACCAAAGTGTCATATAGGCAAGCAAACATGAGGACAATCAATCACACAAACATCATGAAATTATTTATGCATAAAAAGTTATCACACATCATCTACACTAGAAAGCATATAAATAAAAGAAAATCCCTTACGCCGAAAAGTTTCCACTAGGACCATCGGCCTTGTGTGAGGGTCTAGGCTAGACCTTGGGTGTGCAAACCCGTCTACACGCCTACCAAGAGAGATGGCCGGCCACAAGAGGCTATGGGTGAGCCTTCATGGCCATACATGAAGAAGAAGAACATGGGGGCTAGTGCACCCAAGTGGAGAGAGGAGGGTGTTGCTCCCTTTCTCTACCAATGGCCATCCTTGAAGCTTTGGAGAGAAGCTTCTCTAGCTAGCCGTCCATGGAGCCTTGGAGGAGGATGAGGAGGACGGCCTTGAGGTTTTGGAGGGTGGAAGCAAGATTTAGAGTGGAGAGTATGGATGGGAGAGTGTATGGAGATTTCCCAATTTCGTAGCCCTCCCTTTGCCCTTATGGAAGGCTCCATTTGGTTGCCACTTTTGGTGGCTCCAAAAATAGCAAATGCCACAAATTTTGGATCTAGGTTTGACACATGTTGTTAGGGTTTCCAAGAGAGTGTGCATGGGTTTGGTGGGAGTAAAATGGGAAGGTGTGCGTGTGTGTGTGGGTGTGTGTTTTTCGTAGGGCTAGGTTGTGGGTTTTGGTAGGATTAGGTGCTAAATAGGTTTGGTCAATCTAGATTAAGTGGGTGTGGACCTAATTAGGCTTAGGAAAGTTTAATTGGGTAGGAGTGAACCTAATTAGGTCTAACTCAATTCTAATTAGATGTGTGCATGTGATTAGGCTAGGGTAACCCTAATAGGTATGAGTTAATTAGATCCTGGGTGGATCTAATTGGGCTTGGGTGCACCCAATCAACTATAGATGCACCCAATTAGGTATGGGATGGTTCAATTGGGTTAGGGATAAGACAAGTAGGGCTATAGATAGTAGACTAGGCTTAGGAGGTCTCTACTTAGGTTTCCTAGGGTGTCCGGTGGGGTTCCTAAGTTAAAATAGGCAAGCTAGGGCTTCCAACACCCAAAATCAGGAACCAGACAGCAGTATCAGACGTCCAGGATAGTGGTCAGACGTCTTATACTACAAAATTGGACGTCTGGACACTAAATTAGACATCCAATTCTGTGTCAGTATGAGTTTTAGCTTCCTGGATTGTTATTCTGCAGAAATCAGACGTCCAACCAGATGTCTGGACGTCTTAAAAGGTGCTGGAGAGTGGGTTTTGTGTTTTCTAAGGTTGTTTTTGGTTCCTAAGTGTTTGGGAGAGGGATAGGAACATGGATAGTGCTATCCATGTTTGGGTTTTGAGGCTAAGGTGCCCTAATGGAGGTTGTTTTGGGTTTGGGAAGGCTGTCCTAGGGTTTCTAAGGGTAGGGATAAGGCTATCCTCCTCACTCCTCTTATCTGGATCAGTCTTCTTCTTCCTTTATTGGTTTATTCCACTATCTCCATCTTGGATCACTTTATTATCTGTAAATAGCAATAAAAAAAACATTAACTAGCAGGATATCTCATCTCATTCTAAATAGACTGATGCAATGCATGATATGCAAGATATGACTGCAATATCCACAATTTAAGATAGGTTCAGACATTATTTAGGTTGATTAGGACCTATGATTGTTGTGTAATCACCAGTCTGTTGGACAAGGTCTTTGTTATCGAGAAGAAAGTGGATGAGCTGATTCGACATCTACAGCGAGCCACCTCTACGCAAAACCCATTTGCACAGCTACCTCTTGGGAGGAAAGCTGTGCATAACATCCATCACCGATCTTCTCAGGGGATGGACCCGTATCCACCCCCGTTTGACTCTAGGACCAGAGGAAACTCCGATCCGACCTACTCTAGTTGGGGGAACTCTGAACCCTCGTACTCTGACTTTTCTGAGGTTCCTCAGACCTACGAGGACCTCAACGCCATCCAAAATGACCCATTTTCTAATACCTATAACCCTGGATGGCAGAATCATCCCAACTACTTATGGGCAGGAAATAATCAGAATCAAAGACCACCATATCAACCCCATCCACGAGCTCCTCGTCCATATCAGCCGCCTCAGCCTCGGCCCAACCCCTCCTATCAATCTGGGCCAACCCAATCAGATCAAATGACTCACCCTTTAGACTCTGGATGAAATTCAGAAGACGAATGTGGCTATGCAAAAGTAGCACAAGGATGAGATCACAGAAGTTCGCAATCAACTCTCCCAAATGACGAATTCCTGCCAACCTAGCACACCCCCTTCGCAACCTCTGCCGAATCCAAATAACGTGCTGAACCAGAGGCACGTTATGAACCAAAATCTGGGCCAAGCCCAAATGATTTATCAGGCCCCTTCTATTCCATCACACGATGGGATGGAAGCTTCAACATCGTATGTGGGATTTTAGCAGCAGCCACCTATTTTACCAACCCCAAATCAAAACCAGGCAGGACTAAATTCTGTAACAACTCGTAGTGGCAAAGCAACACAAGACCCACCTTATCCAAGCCACTTTCAGCCTGGTAGTAACCCAAGCCCTAGGATAGTTATCCAGGATACCCCTATCCCAGATCAAGAACCTGGACCTATTCTAGAGGAACCATCCAAGGTTCCATTTCCCGAGGCCTTGACCAAGAGAAAGAAGACAAACAAACCCGTGGCTCCTGAGGAGGATCTGGTCAAGCTCTTTGAATAGGTCCATATAAATATCCCCTTGATGGATGCAATCCGTCAAGTACCTACTTACGCATGATTCCTAAAAGATGTGTGTACACCCAAGCGTAAGTCGCGAACCAAAAGTGGGAGTTCGATCGTACTGTCAAAGAAAGCCAGCTCTGTAATTTTGAGCAAACTCCCACCTAAGGCGAAAGACCCAGGTACTCCCCTGATTTCGTGTACCATTGGTGATACCCAATTTGACAGAGCTTTATTAGATTTAGGTGCCTCCATAAACCTAATACCTACATCCCTCCTTGACCACCTTGAGGAATTTGAGCCAAAATCGATAGAGGTGACATTGCAGTTAGCTGACCGATCTATTAAGTCACCTAAAGGAGTTCTTGAGGATGTCATTGTAAGGTATGGGATTTCTTTTTCCCAGTGGATTTTGTAGTCTTAGATATGGATGCTCCAGAAGATGCAAGGGATACACCAATTATACTAGGGAGACCCTTTCTGGCCACTTCTAGGGCTAATATAAATTGTGAGGAGGGCCAAAATGAACTGAAATTTGGGAACCAAACACTGAAGATTGACATATTTAAGGCCAAACAAGGGATTAATTACTGTGCTATAGAATAGATATGTGATATCAAGGCTGTGGTTGATGAACCATATATTGAGGACAACCTGATTACTTCCGATCAACAACAAGAGGATCAAAACCCGCAATTAGAGGAGTCCGAATTTGACTTAGATACACCCACAACTCCTTCCATTGCTCCTGACACACACCCTGAATCACCCGTTACTGCTGATAACCCCATTCTGGAACTCAAGCCTCTTCCCGACCATCTGAAGTACATCTTTTTGGGTTCCAATCAGACGTTTCCTGTGGTTATCAACTCCAAACTCACACCTAACCAGGAATCCCATCTGATTACTTTTCTCCAGCAACATCATAGAGCCATTGGATGGACTCTTGAAGATTTGACTGGTATCAGCCCCTCTTACTGCACACACCGTATCTACACTGAAGAGGGCACATGACCTTCCCGTGAAATGTTGAGACGTTTGAATCCTAATATGTAGAAGGCCGTGAAAAAGGAGATCATCAAGTGGTTAGATGCAGGGATCATCTACCCGATCTCCGACAGTCAGTGGGTGAGTCCAATCCAGGTTTTGCTTAAGAAGGTAGGACTCACCATGATCACGACTGAAACTGTAAAAGCCATACCGACCCATGTGGTGAACTCATGGAGAGTTTGCATTGATTGCAGAAGACTCAATTACTCCACGAAGAAGGATCATTTCCCACTATAGTTTATTGATCAGATCCTCGAAAAACTAGCGGGAAATAGGTTCTTCTGCTTTTTGGAAGGGTACTCCAGTTATAACCAGGTGGCAATCCATCCTGAGGACCAAGAAAATACCACTTTCACCTGCCCTTTTGGAACGTATGTGTTTTGAAGGATGCCGTTCGGTCTCTGCAATGCACTCGCTACTTTTCAATGGTGCCTGCTTGCCATATTCTCAGATATGGTAGGTGATTATCTGGAAGTCTTCATGGATGACTTTTTAGTATTCGGAGAATCATTTGACAATTATCGCCTGCACTTGGTCCAAATCCTCAGGCAGTGCATTGACGTGAATCTGGTTCTTTCCTGAGAAAATAGCCATTTCATGGTTCCTGAAGGAATTGTCCTGGGACATCTCATTTCAGAAAAATGCATCCAAGTTGATCGAGCTAAGGTGAACTTGATTTCCAAACTCCCTATGCCTAGCTCGATCAAGGACATCCAATCTTTTTTGGGGCACGATGGTTTTTACCGGCGATTCATTCCTGATTTCTCGAAGATCGCATGCCCCTTGACCACTTAGCATTCTAAGGATGTACCTTTCAAAATCTCCAAAGAATGCACTCAAGCATTTGAAATCCTCCGTGATCGAGTTACCCATGCCCCAATCCTACAGTCCCATGATTGGTCTTAACCCTTTGAGATCATGTGCAATGCATCTGATTTCGCTGTAGGAGCAGTACTTGGGTAGAAAATTGACGGGAAACATGTGGTCATCTACTATGCTAGCAAGACACTTGATGATGCTCAGCATAACTACATAGTTACTAAGAAAGAGTTGCTAGCCATAGTATTTTCCCTGGAAAAATTTAGATCTTATCTCCTGGGTTCCCGCATTATCATTTACTCGGATCACACAGCTGTGAGGCATCTCCTTGAGAAGAAGGATGTGAAACCTCGATTAATCTATTGGATCTTGCTGTTGCAAGAGTTTGACCTCGAGATTCGTGACAAGGCGGGAAAAATAGAATGTGGTAGTTGACCACTTGTTCCACCTTCCTTCTGAGATCATTGACCCTTTCGGACCCATAACGGAACATTTTCCTAACGAGAACCTCCTGACTATCAATGCAGGGCTTCCATGGTTTGCTGATATAGTAAACTACCTGGCATCACATCAGATCCCATTCGATTGGCCGGAGGCCAAGAAGGACAAATTGCTTTCCATTGCCAAGTATTACTTCTGGGAAGACCCATATCTTTTCCGCATCGGTGCTGATCAGATCATTCGACGATGTGTTGCGGAAGTGGAAATTCAAGACATTATCATTTTACCATGACCAGGCATGCGATGGACATTTCTCAGGTCATAAAACCGCAGGGAAAGTCCTCCAGTGTGGCTTCTATTAGCCCACGATTTTCAAAGACGCATACAATCACTGTAGAGCAAGCACTCGTTGTTAGACCTTATGCAACATGATTCATTATGATATGATGCCCTTACAGCCGATTCTTGTCTGTGAAATCTTTGACATATGGGGGATTGATTTTATGGGACCCTTCCCTGTTTCGGACAGCTTCGAGTACATTCTACTCACTGTTGACTACATGTCCAAATGGATCGAAGCCATTCCGACCCGAACCAATGATCATAAAGTGGTTATCAAATTCATTCATCAGAACATCTTTTCACGGTTTGGGATTCCACGTGCTATAATTTCTGACAGAGGGACCCATTTCACTAACTCTCAGTTCAGGTCACTGATGACCAAATACGAGGTGTCGCACCGAATCTCTACTCCTTACAAACCCCAAACTAATGGTCTAGTTGAGCTATCAAATCTGGAGATCAAGAAAATCCTCCAAGTTACTGTTCGACCTGACAGGAAGGACTGGTCATCCCGACATCTGGAAGCTTTGTGGGCTTATAGGATAGCACACAAAACCCAATTAGGTACGTTGCCCTTTATATTGGTGTATGGGAAGGCATGTCACCTCCCCGTAGAATTGGAGCACAAAGCCTATTAGGCAGTACAGAACTGCAACCTAGATCTTTCTAAGGCAGGAACCCACAGGAAACTTCAAATGAGCGAGATCAAGGAATTACGCCACAACGCGTATGAGAACTCACGAATTTGCAAAGAGCGGGTTAAGGCCTTTCACGACAAGCACATATCCAAAAAGATCTTCCACCCTGGTCAAAAAGTCCTACTCTTTGATGCCAGGCTTAAATTATTCCTAGGAAAACTATGATCAAAATGGATTGGACCCTACCTCATCTAACGAATGTTTGGAAATGGAGCCCTTGATATCGGTCCACTCAGCCACGATTCAAAACCTTTCATTGTGAACGATCAGTGACTCAAACCATTCATTGACTTAACCGATATAAATTTGGCTGAGATATCCTTTACCCTCCATTCTCCTTGAGCTCATTACTCCCAGCCAATAGCGTAAACCTCAATGCTTAACAGCAGGAAACCCATCATTCTTGAAAAACCTGAAACCTTTCTTGACATTCCTATGTTGAATTCATATTGCACTTTAGGGTTCATGCATTAGAACAGCCAACCCCACCTTAGGTATCCATACCTGAGTTTTGAAATCGTTCGCAACAGTCACCTCGACCCGTTCGCCCACCCAAAACCTATTCTAATGAATGATCTAAGCTGAACTCGAACCCACCTAATTTACAATGGGGACATTGCAAATCATAGGCATAGGGGGTATGAAAATGCAAAGCACCATGAAAATTAATCTCATAAGAAAAGATTTCAACAAAAAAATCACATATCACAAAAGCACAAAAAAAATTGAAAAAATCTTGAAAAAGAACAAAAAATTCTTAGGGGAGAGAAAATTTTGAGGCCATACAAAGAAAAAGTGGAAAAGTGAAAAATGTCAAAAAAGGAGCACAAAATGAAAAGAAAGAAGAGATAGTCATTAGTAAGAAATTAAGAGATTAACTAAGTTCTAGACCATATCAAGAAAAAGAAAAATGAAGGAAAAAAGTGCTAATGAGACACAAAAGAGATTAGTAGAATGCTCATCTTAGGCCTCTTGGGCTAAACTCCAAGGCTTAAAAATTTAGGTATCTGCTAAGATCTGGATAGTCCTCAAGAGGTTGGGGGAAATGAGAAGATTAAGTATTAGGTCTAAGGCATAGGGAGTATTCAGCCTCATTAATTGACCTCTGGTTTGCGAGACTCGGTAACTTAAGCACCCCAATCCACACACAGTCTGGTTCAGTGTGCATAATTATCAAAATCATGCAAAAGCGTTTAAGTGTTCTAAAAAAGTCACTTAGATTAGGAGGGGCCGATCAACACAAGTTGATTTGGACAAGTTTCCGGCACGGAGAGGCGGGAAATTCCCCTCGAAGATGCGTAATAACATATCGTCTCCTCGGTACTTGTCTCCTAGGATATTTGCGTATCCTACTGGGGGCACGTAAGCACCCTACACTAGTTCAGATGCCATGGGCGGCATTACCACGAAATGTTGATTACCAGGGTCTGGATTTAGCTATGGAACACCATAGGCGGGATTATCTCAAAATCTCAAAAGCCATGGTTCTGGGGGTTGCCATGGGCGATGTTATCACGAAGCATCAAAAGCTAGGGACCCTTCAAGGATTGATGATGGGGACGAGGAATCTGATATAGACCGTATTGAGAAGCCAATCCAAAGCTAGAAATAAAAAGAAAAGAGAGAGAAAACTCTCCAAACAAAGAAAATCCTTTGTCTCTCTCTTACAAAAAATGCACTGTAAACTGAACCGAAGCTAAAATATGTTACAAGCACGAGTGCTTTAACCACGGAGTCCAACGAACCTTAGGATAGTTCCTGTGAGCCTTAAAAACCTTTGCGGAGGACTAAGGCTAGAGCTAGTCAGGACTAGATCTTGGTTGGTACTTGAGTACCTCTAGGCCTACCATCGGCATTCTAACCTAATCAAAAAGAAAAAAAAGCACTCATCATAATTTCTGAACTTTAAGGAACTCATGGTCTAGAACAGAAGTTAAAACCTTAAAATTTTGCTAAGGGACTAGCAAAAGCTAGGCATGGGCGTATGACGGGAACACCATCATAAGCCCTAACTAGCTCATTTTGATCCAGAGAAGAGAACAAAAGCTCCTACACAACCAACTAGAGGTCTTAACTCAATGAATAACCATTCTAAGAGAAAAGTAAGAAACAAGGGGTAAACAGCAATTTTACCATTACAGTATAACAACGAGTTTTCTCATGGGCTAAACATAGGTAAAATGGTCTTAATAAGATAAAAAGTGGGTTGGATCAAACAGAAAAGGGTTCATGTGAATTCTAGGAATCAAATGAACTCTTGTAACACTAAAGTAGACTCACTTGATTTAACAAGGTTCTAGTCAGGATAAAATTCACCTAAACCCTCTAAAAATCATGGAAAAATATTCTCTAGGGTTTAGAACCTTCAATTTGGCCCTTGGAACCTATTTTGACATAAATTGGGGTCTCAGTCCAATATTTGCCCTAAATTGGGTTTTTACGTAAATTGCCTAGTCAAACGTGATCAAACCCAAAATCCAAATTCACCATTGGATTCCTTAGGTTCAAATTAGGTTTTTACAAAAATTTGGACCTAAGGGGAATTCATGTTGACCTACTTTGCAAAAAGGTCCAGCCTAATTACATTTCTACACCTATCTTTTGAAAATTTCTGTAGAAACCCCCCTATCTTTGTCTTCATCCTATCCAATTAGGTCCATCCACCATTATAGTGGAGGGAATCCTACTCCGACGAGGTTTCAAGGGCAAGATCTCTCTGATTTCTCAGAGAATCCCCTTCAAAATTGAAAGGGAGATTCTCTGAGAAATCTCCTCCGGTTTGAACACAATTCGAGGCTCTATTTGGTACCCAATCTCTCATGCGAATGCATGAGAGATTCGGGTCTCCTTCAACTTTCCATCTTCAGTCATCTTTCCGTGCTTGGAAGCTTAGCTTCCAAGCACAAATCCTTCCTCCAGGGCCTATAAAAGTAAGCCCAGATCACCCTGCATCCTCCACACTTGAAATTGGCCAGAGAATCCCTTACTTTCGTCTCTTCCCCCTATGAACAGTGACTCAAGAAGATCCAGTGACCTCCCTCTCTTTCCCTCTTCACGTAGCCACAATACCAGTGGCAGGGTTCTCTTCCTCGTGTTCGTCCGTGCCGACGCCTCTACAACCCCTTCGTCGTCGCCGTCCTCCCCTGACTGAATGTTTCGTCTCCGACGACGATAATATGAGTCGACTACCATCCTTGCATCCCCCTTCATCTCTCTATGTCCAGCTAAGTCCTCTCTCTTTTCTAATCTCTTTTCCCTCTTTATTTCTTTAAAATGCCCCTCGACGCATGCAATCACCGTCACCTTCGTCATCTCTGGCTAGACCACCGGCGAGGCATCACTGTTGAACCACACCTCCATCCACCTCTCCAACCACCCCATAAGCACCGCAACACTCCACTGATCATAAACCTTCACGCCACTCACCGCACCACACCCCCAAAACACCCCTCGAACACACCCACTCTCACGCACACAGGGTGCCCTAGGCATGCACACTCCGGCCACACCATGCCACGTCGACCCCCACATTACATTCATCGTGTCTCGACGAAGCTTTCTGAGCTTTCTAACGAGGACGCAAGGCCATTTTCGTGTTGACAGGTTTGGAGGCCTGCCTCCATTGACACACGCAAGCTACTAGCTTGCAACCCTCCTCCAGGTCTCCCTGCTCCAGGTGCACAACCCCAGGTTGCGTAGATTCCCCTCACATACTGATCCGGGAAACCAATTAGCTACAAAGACCCACATAGTAGCTGCAATCAAGCAACATCACCGGCTGTGGATGCACGTGAAGGGAGGTGGGAAGATAGTCCCACCTCGGAAGTGGGTGAGCAGGTGCAGCGGAATAAGAGGAAAAAGTGCAGTAGCCTCTTCGCCTCCTGACCACAGGGTGAGGTCCCACTCACCCTCTCACCGCCTCATCCGTGACCTGATCCCCACGAACCTGGCTTGACTCGTATACTTGACCTGCACTCCTCGCCCACCACTACATGTCGGTGGGCCTTATCCCAGGGATGTACCCGACCCGATTACCCGAGAAAGCAGCTTTAGGAGAGTGAGCCTAAGAGAGAGAGGAAGAGAGAGCGTGCGCGGGTAGCGATAGGTTTTGCTCTCACAGGAAAAGAGAAGAAGAAGAAGCCAAGGAAGAAGAGGGTGGAGGCCAGAGAAGCTAAGGGAGGAGAAGGCAAGGACTGAAGAGGAAGAAGCTGAAGGCTGAAGGGCTGAAGAAAGAGAAGGAGAAGGAGAAGGAACTAAAGGTAGAAGGAAGAAGAGCCACAGAGAAAGAAGAAGAAGAAGAAGAAAGAGAAGAAGCCAAAGGCAAAAGAGAAAGGCAAAGGCACAGGCACAAGAGCAGAAGAAAAGAGAGAAAGAAGAAGAAGGAAGGAAGCAACCAGAGATAGAGATCAGAGAAGAGAGAAATAGAAGCACTATAGCAACCATAAGTTTAAGACGTCTGATTCACAAAATCAGATGTCCATTTTTTGTGCTTGTCTTCATACATTGACTTATTTATTCTCTTGTGCTTACATTTTTTCATTACAACTCCAATTTTCATTAAACTGTAATTTGCTCCCTATGTTCGACTTCGAACTTAAAACTTTGAGTAATAAAATCTATTTAATTTTGAGCGATTTCAACTATGCTATGACGCATCGATTTTAAAACCTGATTTCACCTCATAAACACAAGGGAAGAAGAAGAGATGGGGAAGAAGATGAATAATGGTAAAATAAAAAGAAGGTGGTGGTGGGTTTTGTTCTTCACGTGAAAGATGAAGATAAGGAAGAGAATGAGGTGGGCTCGTGTGGATGGCGGAGGTGGTTGTGGTGATCAAAGTGGTGCTGTTGGGGAACAACAAGCATGGAGGTGGTCGTGAAGGTGGTCTCCGATGATGAGTAGGGGGCAAGGTGAGGCTGTAGTGCAAAGCTCTGCGATGGCAGTGCAAGTTGTCACCCTGCACAGCCACGGTGGCGAAGCTCCACCGCAGTTGAGGCCGATGGTGATGAGAGGATGAGAGTTTGAATTCTCTACATGGTAGTGAAAGGGATGGGATGGTGGCCTCCTCAGCATTGCAGGCCCTCCCCCTCCTTTATAGCTACAACTGCCTGGATTTGAAATGGGAGAGGCGAGAGTAGATCCACTTCTCACGGACATTACGGATTTCATGGCTAGAGGAGGAGGAAGCGGGTCCATTTCCTACGAAGAAGAAGTGAAATAAAATAAAATAAAATATTAGGGTTATTTATACACAATCCCTTAATTTCTATGGTAAACCCAAAATAATGCATGTAATACACCTAATTGGTTAACTAAGTCAATTCTAAATGCATATGAATGCAATGCATGAATTATGCAATCAAGCTAACAAGATAAATTAATTTATTTACATCCTAATGCATGTTAACTAAATCTTGAATATATCTTAATGTCTAGGCATTCACTTAAATAGCCCACAAATATGGGCTAATCAAATGCCCCCATGCCTAGTTATTGGTAGTCCCTAGCAAATTCAAGCATGACTTAATACTCCAAGTTATCCAGGCTAACTCAATTGACCTTTTCATAGAAATTAGGTTTAACTATCTAACTCTAGATCTTAAGGTACCCAAGTAGTTGCTAAGTTATAGACTAGGTCAGCTAAGGATGAGTTACAGACACAGGTTTCTTTGATTTCTAACTCTACCCTAGGGTTTATTGGTCCCAAGGATTAAAGCATCTGTGTATGTGCATTGTTCTGATTTATTTGAGGTTGGTATGTTTGCCAACCTAGAAAGAATGTAAGAGGGATTTTTTTTAATATATATATTTTTTGTACGATTCCTCTAAGTATAACCTTGGATCAGCTATCAACATGGTCTGTGTTAGATTCATTGTCCCCATCACTGAACCTCGAAGAGTGCCTGGCTTTCGATGCTTTGAGATAGCAACATCCATAGTGACCCCAAGAACTCCTGGCAATTGAAAAGCTAGATGAATTGAGGTTTGGGTTCAGTGTTGGGCGAGTTTGGGTTCAGTGCAGGGGAGTCAACGTATTGAGGTTCTTGATACCCTCCCTGATAAAAGGTCATTTCAGGTTGTCTATAAGGAGGTGATGACCTATATGCAGTGTAATCTATGGAAGGGTAAGGATCAGCATATCCTTCTTGATTGTATATTATATTAGGTTGTCCAAATAAGGGTGGTGATCTATAATCGATGTAGCTCAGAGAAGGATAAGAATCAAGATCATGGTATCCAGGGTTAGACCCTGAACACGGAGGTCTAGAATTGTATCCCCAATCCGAGTTATCCCAATTAGTAGATGATTGATTATAGCACGAGTCAGGATAATAATCATCATATTGGAGATAAGATGTATCAGGAGGTAAGAGTGGGAATGCATGTAGAATGTGGAAGCCTTCATGATAGATGGGAGGAAGAAAGGCACCCTGCAATACAAACAATCAAACCTATCCTTAAGTGGGCTAGCTGATCGCATGTCTTTCACTTAACTCAGTAATTAAGTTAATTTCACTTAATTAAGAGTAGAAGAAGTCACTTAGGTTAACTCAAAATTGTGTCGATTGTGTAGTATAGGGTCGAATTAACCTAACATTTTAAAAATTTTTACTGGTTGAGTCCAGGTCATTCACTGGGAGGTATAATAAATTTTTTTCAAATTCACCAATTATCTTTTATTTCTTTATAAGTTTAGGAGGTATAACTAAGTTGATTTTTAAAACATGAATTTTGCTAAAATATTTAAACTATAAAGAATATACAAAATTCCATGTGGAAAACATATTTACTCAAATGATGTACTTTATTAACAAGTAAACATGCTAGTTTTCCAATTTTATTTCAAAAGAAATTAAGGCAATTAAAAGTTATTCTATTAAAACATGCCTTTTTACAATTAAAACAAATTCAAAAAGTAATTAAAATGATGCAAGAAAGGATTTTCTTCATTTATTTTCTTCAGCATCTTATCTTCTTTCTTTCTTTTATTTTCTTCTCTATCTCTACTTACCTTTCTTCTTCTGTTTCTACCCTCTCTTCCTGTCTCTTATTTTCTTTCCCTTAGTCTTTTCCTGCTTTAGTTCATTCCTTAGTAATGCCTGTGCTCCTAGTTCCTTTCGTGCCTTTAGCTTCAACACTTAACTTCAGCTTTCAGCTCTTTCCTTAGTGCTTGTTCTCCTTTGTTTAGCTGTTGCCTTCTACACTTAGCTTAACCTTAACATCCTTCAACAGCTCCTCTTTCAATTCCCTTAGACTTTCAGCTGAACTGAGTTTTTTTTACTTTTTTAACCAAAATTATTTTATTTGTGGTAAGGTCCTTTCGAGGATACACAGCACCTTGAGACCAGGGTGGGACCAGACCCTACTCGGTCCTTGCCTAATCTCAATTAGATTCATTTTCGGTTCATTTCATTTCGGTTCATAGTCTCGAGCCAATCCGGCTCAACCTGGCCTCCCAGGCCTCTCACCCTCCCAGGGCACATTCGCTCACGCCCACAAAGGTGCACACCCGCAAGCACACAAGCCCGCACACACACACACATGCACATGCTCAGATAGGATCAGATCGGTAACCGGTGCGCCGAGCGTTGACGACTGAAGAGGGCATACAACAAATTACTTTTATTACCATGCGTGCGCTCAGAAACTAGCGATGTGGGACTATCTAACCCCTTTCAGACCCAAATTCAAATGATCATAACTTCCTACTCAGAGCTCCAAATCGAGTGATTTAAAGTTTGTTAGAAAGCTATAAGGTAGATCTACACAATTGCAGGTTCAATTTAAGGTTTTGAAGATGTTTTCCTCTTCAATTTGAAAGATGAAATCAAGGGTTCCTACGAGTTATTTAAATGCCTGGAAATGGTTTTAATGTCACAGAGTCCTCAGATGGACTTTTCTATTTTATTTAAAGGTCTGTACATGTTCTACATATGATTTTGCATCTGTTAGAGTAAGTTTTAAGCTCTTAAGACCTTCAGACAGTGTACAGAAGGTTGAAGCTTCTCTGAAAGCTTCAGAGTTAGAATTTTCAAACTTAAAATAGGTAAACAAACACTTAAAAATGCTTCTAATTGATTTAAACTAATTCTAAGGATTATAAATAACTCATATGGGTAGGATTCATGTTCAAATTTCAACAAAATGGCACTGCTGTTGGTTTGGGTTCGAAAGTAACCCAAATTGACAGGATTCAAATTCTCACTAAATAACTCATCTGAGCTCACTTTATTCACTTTCAGACCATTCAATAAATTCTCAGAAACAGTTTACACTCCCCAATACCTCAATTCGAGCTTAGAACTTCATTAGCAGACTCAGTTTGACTGTGAAAGCACAAAATTTGACTTTCTATTCAAAGCCTTCTCCCAAGAAATTAAAGCCTCAATTAGAGTCTCCTCAACATTAGAAACTTATTCGGATCTTTAGGTAAGTGTTCTGACTCTTATTCCTAGGGTTTCAGGCTCACCGCCTGAGGTTCAAAATGTGTTTGTTCGACAAAGCAATTGGAAGGTTGTTACAGTGGAATGAGGTCATGAACAGCTTCAGTGCATCGCACTGAGGCTTCTAGGTTCCTTAAAACCAACATAAACCTAACTAATAGACTTCTCCAACTCTGTCGGAGTTGGAGAAGATGAAGTTCATATCTACAGCTCCAGTGGTTAAATCCTTAAAGAAACATTCTTAAAACAATCAGTGATCCATTTAATATCATTCTGGAGCTTCTCAATAGATTCTAGAGGCTGAAACACAGTTTTGGCCCGCCGGAGCTAGCCGGAGCTCCGGTGAGTCCAGAAAATATGTAAAATTATGTACAGATTGTTAAAACTTACCATTTTTGATTTAGAAAGGATCCTGAGGTTGCAAGGAACCTCAGTATCACATTTAATTCCTCATTATTTCTTTAAATGTAAGATTTGACAATGAAATCATTTCTTTAAAAATTTGATTTGAGATAAGCTCAAGACTTGTTTAACCACTCGATTGAGAGGTTACAACAAGTCAACAGATGTTTATATTCATAAATATATATTTAGTTTAAGATTTGAACTGCTCCTGAGCCACCATTGACAGCGAGCTTAGGAACTAAATTAAATTTGGGCGTTTAATTTATGTGATATTAATATGTATTATAGTGTCGATTAGGGTTCACAAGTGGTGAATAGTTGATGAAGAACCCAATGGAGGTGAAATTAACTCGATTACTGTCACCATGGACAGTGATAGTAGTTGGTGAAGGTGAAATTTGAATTAGGCAATTAGGTGATCGATTAAATGATTAAATGTGCTAGAAGTGATGTGAAGGTTAAAGGAAGGTGTACAGTGAATTAAAAGACAAGATTAAAGCTTTGGCGAGCTCAAGGAGCTCGCCGGAGTCGGAGAAGATGAAACTAAAATATGACATTAACTCTAATCTAACTACCTAAACTAGCTAACTAAGCTAGCCTACTCCTACTCCTAATCTACTGTTACCTGGATGAAGGGGTCAATAGGGTTCCGCCGAAGGTTCATAGCGGACGACGAAATTAGAGGGTGGAAGAAAGATCTCCGGTGGAGCGGAGGATTCCTTGGGTCAGCGCCTGTGTCAGAGATGCGGAAGACCACGACAGATCTCCTCGGCTGATTAAGATGGATGGAGGAAGTTGGAAAGTGGAATGGAAAGTCACCGGAGTTTTGGAAGAATAGCCTATCGAAGTCGACTACAGTGTTAGAAGAGGGAAGGGAGCCAACTTGAGTAAAATCCGAGGGGTGAGGAGGTATTTAGGGCAGTTGGCGACGAAGAGAGTGGCGAGGTCTGGTTGAAGAAGGAGCTCGAGGAGTTTAACCTCCGTCATCGTCTCCGACGATGGTGAGGTTATCTCCCACTGAAAAATAGGATTCCCGGTTAATCCAGACCAGTGGATGAAGTGGAGGTGGTGAGCGCAAGCTGCAAGAGCTTGGACAAAGAAGGATGATGTCGGTAGGGCGGTAATCGCACAGTGGGGTGACTCATGGAGAGTTGCAAAGAAGGTGGAATATGTCTGGCGTTGATGGAAAAAAGAAATGCTTCAATTGGGGGGCCCTGGGCCTTCTTTTATAGCTTTTGTGGAGGGCAAAAAGGGTATTTTAGCCTTTAATATTGTGCAACAACTCCTGTTTGATCAGATCCGTTGATCGGGAGATTAACATATTAGATCTGGCCACAAAAAATCTTCAAATTCACCTTCATTACATGGATTTAATCCCTGGCTGACACGTGGCACCTACTACGCCCTTGGATCACGATCGCAAGACCCCATTTCCTCCTCATGCGCCTACTGGAAAAACCTCTCTTCGTGCACGCACCTGCAAGGCCCTTTTCAGCTACTGATCCTCAGTCATTCAATCATGAGATCGGATGGCTTGAGCGTGCTTGCCTTGCCTTCCTGATCTCACAAAATGCGTGGGATTGCACATCCCCTTGCGATGCTCTCTGATCATTCCACGTGGTCACGCCTTCGCCCTTTGATCGTGCAATTGCGCACACGCCCAGTGCTGCTTCAATTTTTTGCAAAGCTCGACTCGAACGCCTGTCATGTGCCTCTGTGCGTGTGCGTGAGCCAATGCACTATGCAAACATTCTAATATATTTACTTGTTTGTTTCTCTTTATACTTATCCAGCTGGAAAGGAGACGTAGCACGCTCGTGGCTATTGGATGAAAATCCAATGGTCCACAGCGTGTGGTGTGGCCTTCCTCAATGGGGCCGTGGTGAGGGAGCAGCTGTGATGGCACCATGTGGCGCCATCATGGTCGTTCATCTTCTTTTCCTTGTATCTAGTGATATAAACCTCCGATCGAGTTGATTTTTGTGTCGTTGGGCTGCAATCGTCGATCCAGATTCATTAGTGTGGCTAGATTCTTCATCTAAGGCTCGAATCTTTGTCCTTTGACTTTATGATCTCCATTCTTTTTTGGACTGTGCAAGGTGCCCAGGTTGTCTGATCGAGACGATTTCGGAAGTGTTGGACTTCTGTCATCATTTTGATCAGATCTGTCCGATTTGATCTATCATCCACGGCTTTGAATCATCTGTGATTAAAATCATCTCTCTTTTAGGTCATAAAATGACGATATTATCTATATGACTAATAAACTAGCTATTGTACAAATTACAATGCCTATGAATGCATTAATCCTAACTTATGCTAGCTTCTAGCTTAATTCAGGTGATTTGGTTACATGATTGCTATGCAATCACAACCCCATGCCTAAATCTTGCTAGTCCCTAGCAAATGCATGACTAAATGCAAAGTGGTCCTTCAAGAGTAATTTTTATCAAGAGTTTGACCAGAGGTTAATGTCTTTTGTTTTCATCTGAAGCTTTAGTAATCCAGATAATTGTGATTGTGTTTTGTTGTAGCCTATGCAATGGATCCAAGTGAAAGCCAATCCTCCTCTAAAGCTCGTACTTGACCTTTAGTAAAAATCTATTGGGATAGGCAAACTTCTTCCTTTAGGGTTATAAAGTAATCTATGTATTCAGGTCCAGCTTTTGGCTTAGGTAGAAGATTTCTGAGTCAAGTAGATTTCTATTTGGTGGCTTACACTCATCTGGTGATACATATAAGCTAGTACTTTAGAACCTAGATTTTTAGATTATGAAATAATTCAACTCAGAGAGAGACGAGAAACTGTGCACTCTTTAGTTCCTTTGTACTCATTCTCTCTCTTTCTTTCTCTTGCTTTTTCTTATCTTTTCTTTTCTTTCTTTTTGAGCTCACAATCTCACCAGATTTATTAGTATATTTGGTGGTCTCTCCTGGCATTAACACTTTGATTAGGCTCTGATAACTCTAAGACTAAGTCTGAATTCCTCAGCCCGTATTCAGGCAGCCAGAAATACAAAAAAGTAGGTCAAGGTAGTATTTGGTGGATTGTGAGGGTGGTAGGTGTTGTTGCCTCATTACACTTGAAATAAATTCTAAAGACACTTATAAACTCTTTTTTTTTTCTTTTTTTTGCTTTCTTTCTAAATGTTTTCTATGTATATATATATTTTTTCCTTTTCTTTTCTTTTCTTTTCTCTCTTTTTTTGTCAAATATCTGCTAACGCAATGTAGCATACGAACTTTTATTTATGAGGCATTATTCAGGATTATGAGTGTTCAAGAGGATATCGGGTGGCTTATTTGGTGAAAGTGCCTATTCTTGACATTGGGAAGGGAATGGATAGGACAATGTATTTCTGATCTTGACATTAATACCCTCCTTCAGCTGAGGATTCCGTAAAAGATGGTCGTGACCATCCACCTTAGTCCTAGTTTTATCAGAATCCACTCTCTGCATATTTGCCTTATTTGGTGGCTTTCAAGAGATTTGCATTAAGAACTTGTATGCAGAAATCAAGAGTGAAAACTATGCCTACCACTGGGTATCATTATCTCATTATCCAGAGTTTAAGATTCTCATACTAGCCTTAGGGCACCAGTAGACTTTCTACTCTCACCTCACACTTGTTTGGTGGATCTGTTAGATGATAGTTTGTCTGACTCCCTAATTACTGTCCAAGGGTCTAGGAGAAGAAGCATTGCTTCTTCTGGACAAAATAAGGATGTTTATCGGCCTTCACATAGGGTCCATTGAAAATTCTACATGTAAGTGTCAAATTATACCAGATTCTAAAATCAGGAATCAACTTAAGAATAAACCCCTAATAAAACCTTAATAAAAATTCTTTATACCTAATTGCATTTTTTTTTCTAACATAAAAATAAGGCATGCAATGTCCATCCCCCCATGCCTATTCATTACAATGTCCTCATTGAAATGTTGCATGAAAATAAAAATATAATAAGCAAGAGGAGGGGATATCACCTGACTATGCTTGTTAATCCAGGTCAGCATGGATGCAGAGGATACAGAGCTACCTATATAGAGTATTGGGTTGCCACCCAACCAGCACTAAGTTTAACATCATTTGTCGGACTTAAACCCAAAAATATGTAGTTCAATACTATGGGTTAAGAGAGGAAGTAATAATTGTTGCTGGGGAATTTAAGATTAGTAGAAAGATATGATCATTTGGTCCCAGAATTAGTGATCCACAAATGTGGACCAGCTTATGATGTAGCCCTATTCCAAAGAGTCTTTCTGATTTGGAATATGAAATAGGGTCAGGAGGATGAGGTTGAAGATGCAAAGCCTATTCGTTAATCCAGTTACATAGATCAAGAAGAGGTGGTAGAGGGTCTGGATCGAGATCATGATTAAGATTTAGATCTGGTTCCGAATCAAAATCATAAGGATCCTCATATTGGTAGTCGATATCAAAAATCATGAGTTTTGCAGGCTCTAGGTCATATGAGGGCAAAGGTAGAGTTGTTCTGAATTCTTCAAAATCTTCATCAGATATTACCTCTTCCTCATCCGAAGTCACTTCTTTTGAGTCAAGCCATCCATTTGAACCAGTTGGCTTATAAGTTCTTCCCTAGTCCATTATGTGTTGGACTTCTTCTTCTGAGGTTATTTCCTGACTCATGTCCTTAGATTATTTATTTTCTTGAACTCCCTTAGAATTCAAATGTTCTTAAATTTCAGGGTGGATGTATTGAGGATTCTTTATATTATCATCTAATTCATCATAAGTTACTCCCAAGAGTTTCTCAATCTCACTATTGTCCTGTTCAATTTGATTTTCCTTGGGAGATGGTAGATCAAAATTATCCTCAAGTACATCCCCTTCTTTCCCTTTGTGTTGGTCTTGAGCTTTGGCAGGACTTGGATCATCTTTAGTGTCAATTGCCAAAACTTGTTCAATTGTTCCTACAACCTTAATGGAACTACAATTCATCTTATTCTTTTGGGAAGCTTTAAAGATATTGAGTTGACAATTTTTCCTTCCAAAGGTGATGTGCATAATCCCTGTCTCACAGTTGATTAGAGCCTTGGCTGTGGCCAAGAAAGGTCTCCCCAGCAACGGTGCCAACTTGTTTGGCACGTAATTCATGTTTTGAAAGTTACTTAGTTGTAGTATAGCATGAAAACACGTCAACAAATAAATTTATAAAACTCCGATGAGCACCGGGTTGTTCGCAGGGAGGCAATCTCGATTTTTGTAGAAGCATTTCAATAAAACTAATTCTAACTAGATATATATATGTATATATGTATAAAGTAGATATCCAAAGAATTAGAATTTTATTAGAATTAGATAAAGCTTTTCACAATAGAAAATGCTAATAAAGATAGATAGATAGATAGAAAGAGAGAGGGAGAGACAGAGAGAGAAGGAAGTGGTAGAGAAATGGCACCGCTTGTAGGATGCTTATGCGAGATGCTGCAGCACCTCAGATCCAAAGTGCCAGGATGAAGGTCGAAGCAGAGTTGCAGAGGGATGGAGAGTTGTAGAGAAGGTAGAATATGTCTGGAGTTGATGGAAGAGAGAGATGCTTCAATTGGAGGGGGCCTAGGACTTCTTTTATAGCTTTTGTGGAGGTCAAAAAGGATATTTTAGCCCTTAATCTTGTGTAACAACTCCTGTTTGACCAAATCCATTGATCAGGAGATCAACAAATCAGATCTGGCCTCAAAAACCTTCAATTCACCTCCATCGCGTGGATTTAATCCCTGGCTGACACGTGGCACCCACTGCACCCTTCGATCGTGATCGCACGGCCCCGCTTCCTCCTTACGCGCCTGCTGCAACAACCTCTCTCCGCATGCACACCCGTAAGGCCCTTTTCAGTGCCTAATCCTCAACCGTTCGATCATAAGATCGGACGACTCGAGCATGCTTACCTCACCTTCTTGATCTGGCAAAAAGTGTGGGAGCACGCGTTCGCCTGCAGCGTGCTCTGATCGCGCCACGTGGTGACACCTTCGCCCTCCAATCATGCAATTGCACCCGTGCCCATGCCCAGCGCTGCTTCAATTTCGTGTAAAGCCCAGCTTGAGCGCACGTTATGCGCTTCCGCGTTCGCACGTGAACCAACGTACTATATGAACATTCTAATATACATACTTATTTGTTTCTAGTTATACTTATCTAGCTGGATGGGCAATGTGGCACACTCATGACCATTGGATGAAGATCCAACGGTGTACAACATGTGATGTGACCTTCCTAGATGGGGCGATGGTGAGGGAGCAGCTTTGATGGCACCACATGGTGCCATCATGGCCATTCATCTTCTTTTCCTTGTATCTGGTGATATAGGCCTCTAATCAAGTTGATTTTTGCACCGGTGGACTACAATCATTGATCCGGATTCATCCATGCACTTAGATTCTTCATCTGAGTCTTGGATCTTTGTCCTTTGGCTTTATGATCTCCATTCTTTTTTGGACTGCACAAGGTGCCCTAGTTGTCTGATCGAGACAACTTCGGAAGTGTTGGACTCCCATCGTTATTTTGATCAGATCTGTCCAGTTTGATCTATCATCTGCGGCTTCGAATCATCTGCGATTAAAATCATCTCTCTTTTAAGTCATAAAATGATGATATTATCTATATGACTAATAAACTAGCTATTGAGCAAATTATGATGCCTATGAATGCATTAATCCTAAGTTTTGCTAGCTTCTAACTTAATTCAGGTGATTTAAGTTGCATGATTGCTGTGCAATCAGATTCTGAATTTTTGAAGCATATGATGGGAGACAAGCACCTATTCTTGGACCTCCAACCTCTGGATGGGGGAACAAACACATTTGGAGAAAACTATAAGGACCATATTATTGGCCTTGGTAAGATAGGTAATCCTTTATCCCTTATTTTGAATGTCTCTTTGGTTAAAGAATTAAAACATAACTTGTTGAGTGTTAGTCAAATCTATGATAAGGGATATAAGATAGTTTTTACTTCCAAAATGTTTGAGATTATGCATGCCTCAACTAATGAAACCCCACTTTAGGGAAGTAGGTTTAAAGACATTTACATTGTAGAATTTGTTAAAACTAGAAATTTTGAATGCCATGTTGCTAATATCGAAATAAATGTTTGGCATTAGGGCCTAGGACATGTTCATATGAGGTTAGTCCACAAACTAGCCAAACATAAACTAGTTCAAGGTCTTTCTAAAGGGAAATTTGTAGAAGATATTGCTTGTAATCCATGTAAAGTAGGAAAATCATGAAATATAGTTTTAAAATAAAGAAGTCCTATCCACATTTAGACCCGTAGAATTGCTTCACTTGGATTTGTTTGGACCAACAAAGTATGAGAGTCTCAGTGAAGTCATATCCACATCTAGACCCTTCGAATTGCTTCACTTGGATTTGTTTGGACCAACAAGGTATGAGAGTCGCAATGGATGCAAATATTACATTGTAATTGTGGACAATTTTTCATGATTTTCATGGATCTCCTTCTTGAGATCCAAAGATGAAGTGTTTTCCATATTCTCCATTTTTTGTTGGAAAGTTCAAACTGAAAAAGGCTACCATATCACTCAAATTCATAGTGATCATGGAGGCGAGTTTGAAATTCCTTGTTTGATGATTTTTGTCAAGAGAATGGCATTACTCATGAGTATTCTTTTCCACGGGCACCTCAACAAAATGGGGTAGTCGAGAGAAAGAATTGCATTCTTCAAGAGTGTGCTCAAACAATGGTCATAGACTCTAGGTTTCCGAAGTACTTTTGGGCCAAGGTGGTTAACACATCTTGTTATGTGTTAAATTACATCTTAGTTCAATCGGGTTTGCTAAAAACTTGTTCTGAACTATATTATGGGAAAATACCCAAGATTAGTTATTTTAAAATTTTTGGGTGCCAATGTTTTATTTCGAATACTCGCACTAATTTAAATAAATTTGGTGCTAAAGGTGATGCCATCTTCATTGGTTACTCTTCACGTAGTAAGGCGTATCAGGTTTTTGACAAGACCACATTGGTGTCATTGATGACAGCATCAAACTTTCCCCTTGTGGGAAGTTCAGCTGCTGCTATGTTGACTGAAAATATTTCAGATCAAGAGGTGACAGAGGCCATGGCTAGGTTTAACGCAGAGGGTTCTCCGGGGCCAGACGGATTTCAGGTCCTGTTCTACAGGGAATTCTGGCCAGTGGTCAAAGGGGATGTGATGGAGGTTATTAGAGAGTTTCAAAGGGGCAATTCAGGCATGGAGAGAATCAACAAATCTTACTTCTTTCTATTACCTAAGTGCAGTGGGGCAAAGACTCTGTCTGATTTTAGACCCATTACGCTATCGAACTCAATTTACCTGATCATTAGTAAGGTTTTCGCAAACCGGTTGAAATGTTTGTTGTCCGACTTGATCAGTCCTGTGCAAGTAGCTTTTCTCCCGAACAGATCTTTACAAGAGTCTTTCATTGTGGCACAAGAGGTGATCTCTTGATGGAAGAGGAGAAAGACCTGAGCTTTCATGTGGAAGGTTGACTTTAGCAGAGCTTACGATTCAATAGAATGGCCATATCTATGGGAGATTTTAAGAGGAGGAGATTCCCTCCCCTGTGGATTCAGTGGATGAAAAGGTGCATTGTCACTTCCTCCTTCTCCCCTCTTATGAATGGGAAGCCTTGTGGAGTATGGATTCAGGCACAATGTGGGGTGCGGCAGGGATGCCCTTTGGCCCCGCTTATCTTTAACTTGGCAATGGACACCATTGCACAATTCAGCTTCAAGTTGGCAGATGTGGGTGTGGTTAAGGGATATTCCTTAGCAAATTCTCGAGCTCTGGCACCTGTGCTGCAGTATGCTGATGACATCGTGTTTTTTGTAGAAGGTGGGCTCAGTGAGGCGGAGTATCTATTTATTATGATTAGTATTTTCAATGAGATTTCGAGCTTGCAATTAAATGGGGCAACGTCTTCCTTGATCCCTTTCGGTTTGACAGCTAAAGAGACTAAAGCAATTTCAGCCACCTTGAATACTTCTTCATCCACATTGTTGGTGAGATATTTGGGCTTACCCTTGACAGGCAAGAAGTTGAAGAAGAGTGATTGGGCCTCTCTCTTTGAGAAGGCAAATGCAAGATTGGAGTCATGGAGCAGTAGGTTTTTGTTGAAGGGTGGATAGCTGATCTTGCTAAATTCAGTCATCACTTCGATTCCAGTATTTTTCTTCTCAGTGTTCAGGTCTCCAATTGGAAGAGGTTGGATATGATGCGGAAACACTTCTTTTGGAAGGATGTGAAGATGGAAGGCAGGTTCCTACATCCAGTGAAATGGTAGCACCATTGTAGGCCTCGGTCAAAGCGAGGATTAGTCATTCAATCATTGAAAGAGTTCAATGACGCTTTGCCTCTCAAGTGGGCAATCAAGTTAACTGTGGAAGATGAAAAGCTGTGGTCCCAGTTAATTAAAGACTCGTATCGCCCTACACAGTTGTAGTTGTGTAGTAAGTCCCCAAGCAGGCCCTCATCGTTCTGGCAATTAGTGAGGAGGGCAGTCCATGATCATTAGTTAGAGTTTGCACCTACACTGGGGGATGGCAGAAACTTTGCATTCTAGGAAGATGAGTGGTCTGATCTAGGCAAGATAAGTGAGAAATACCCATGGGTCTTTGCTACTACAGCAGATAGCAGGGTGTTGATCAAAGAGTGCTGGAATGGGGTGACTGGCAGGTGGGCTCTTAATGCAGCTGCTAGGCGAGAGTGGGGAAGAACGCAAATATAGCTGGAGCGACTGCTTGCTGATCTGGCTATGTTCCAGCTGGCAGAAGGTGAGGATGGCTACTGGTGGATACATGGTCAGTTCACATCTGCCAAGGCATACAAGAGGCTGGTGGCTAGCATGGCTGGTGCTCCCACATCTGTAGATTCTGATTGTGCCAAGGTGTGGAAACTGAAAATTCCTCTCAAGCTTAAAATCTTCCTTTGGTTGTGTAGTTAGGATGGGCTCGTAACTGGCAAATTAAGAAGTAGGAGGCTGGGCACTCCACCACAGAATTGTCCATTATGTGAGTTTGATACGAATAACAGGATGCATCTATTCACCTCTTGTTTGGTGACGGATCAAATCTGGAGGGGAGTATGTGGGGAACATTTACCCATGTGGGACGACCTTTGGAGGAAAGTGTTGATGACCAGGAACTTGCAGATGAAGATGGTGGCTGTTATGTGGTGTGTTTAGCGTGCTCGTAATGAGCATCTCTTTAGGGGGGTTCTTGTAATGTGGGAGCTATTGTGAGGGATTGTTGGGTACATGTAAAAGAGTGGAATGACTCGATGTAATGGCTCTTTTTGCTTATGAATAAAAGAATTCTGGTCTGCTATCGTCTTCGATAGCATTCCTCATCCTTTCAAACAAAAAAAGGACAGGACCACATTGGTTGTAGAAGAGACTTTTCATGTCACTTTTGATGAATCACCTAACTCTTCATCCATTGACCATGTCAATGTTGAAGACAAGGATGATTCTTTCATGGATGTGTCTAACACTCAAGACTTTAATATCCATAATCTCCTAAAAGATTGGATATTTCAAAGGGATCATCTCGAAAGTCAAGTAATTGGAAGTATTTCTGAGGGCATTAAAATCCAATCTATATTTAATTGCTCTCTCGGCATTTTCGCCTTTGTATCTCAAGTTGAATCAAAGAACATTGAGGAAGCATGCTCCGATGAGCCTTGGTTGATGGCTATGTAGGAGAAACTCAACTAATTCCAAAGGAATGAAGTTTGGGACCTAGGACCCAAGCTCGAAGGGCAAATGGTAATAGAAACCAAATGGGTATTTCGGAACAAGTTGGATGAATCCGATGTAGTTATTCGCAACAAGGCAAGATTGGTAGCACAACGTTATAACCAAGACGAGGGGATTGACTTCGTTGAGACCTACGCTTCCATAGGTCGACTTGAATCAATTTGCATGCTTCTTTCTTATGCTACTTTTCTTGGATTCAAGCTCTTTCAAATGGATGTTAAGAGTGCATTTCTTAACGGTTTCATTAAGGAAGAAGTTTTGTAAAACAACATCCCAGTTTTGAGTCTCATTAAAAGTCAAACTTTGTCTACAAATTGAACAAGACATTATATAGGCTAAAGCAACCTTTTAGAGCTTGGTGTGAGAGACTCAAAGATTACTTGTTAGGTGCAAACCTTTCTATAGGAGAAGCTAATTCTACATTATTTATTAAAACAAAAGTAAAAGAAATGTTATTAGTTCAAGTCGATGTAGTTGATATTTTAATTTGTGCTACTAATGAATCTCCTAACCAAGCAAGTTTCCAGGAATTTACGGTTGTTGTAGACACATTTATCTAGCTTAAATTGCTTATTTATGCATGTTCCTAGGCTCATAGAAGCATCCAATATTATAAATATTGCATAACATGGATCATATCACATTTAAACTAGATTCTATAAATTATGTACTAATTAAACTATTCTAGTGGCAAGGGGAGAAGGTGATACATTTCTGGGTCTTAGATTGAAGATCCAACCATACAGATCTAATCAAGGCGACGATCAGAGTCCAACGCCTTAGAAATCACCCTGATTGGACCTCCATAGCATCATGTGCAATCTGAAGAAGATTAATGGCCAAGGGACAGGAGGATGCAAATCCAAACCTTGAACTTAGAATCTGAGTGCAGGGATGGGTTCAGGTTGATGATCCATCCCAATGGAGTGAAGATTGACTCAATTGGACCTCCGTGGCATCCCTCACAACCAAAAGAAAATGGACGGCCATGATGGTGCCACATGGTGACATGACAGCCATCCAAGAGTGTCCACAACCCTTCCCCACAACCACGCCTTGTCGACCTCAACCGTTGGATTCAAATCCAACGACTGAGATTAACTCATGCTTGGTCATGCACATTTCTAAAGGGATGGAAACCTATAAGATCTCGACCATTAGATCCCAATCCAACAGTCGAGAGTGCTCCTCATCCCGTGCCTCAGAAGGCAAAGGAGATTGCCATCGACCAATCTAGGCCGTTGGATCTTGTGTCCACAACCCTTCCCCACAGCCACGCCTTGTTGACCACAACCGTTGGATTCAAGTACAACGACTAGGATTAACTCATGCTTGGTCACACACATTTCTAAAGGGATGGAAACCTATAAGATCTCGACCATTAGATCCCAATCCAACAGTCGAGAGTGCTCCTCATCCCATGCCTCAGAAGGCAAAGGAGATTGCCATCGACCAATCTAGGCCTAAGCGAGTGCCCCTCTAGCCTTAGTTCAGTAGAAGAGCTGTTGTGCTCTCAAATCAAAGATGCAGTTTCAAGTCTTTCTCAGTGCCTCTCGCTCAGCACAAGCCAATTTTGATTAGGATAGTTCAATGGAGATCAGGCAGTCAAAATGAAGCCACATCAATGCAGGTCCGTGCTTCAAAAATTCAAAAGTGCACCTTCTCGCAATAGCAACCGTGCAATGCGCAAGAAGGGTGGAGATAACGCCACATGACGTTATGGATGATGGTTCATGCGAGATGTGTGATTTGATGCTCGATGAGCATGACCTGAGCATGCTACGTTCACGCAATCTGGAGCATGCATCCAAGGTCTGATGATTGTGATTCCACCTTACTTGCCAGCGCTGTGCACAGTGTGTGCACATAATTACACTACGCGATGCGCGATGTTAGTGTGGGTGCTAAGTGAGGAGTGTGCTTGGTGTGCATACCTAAAGGCCCTTGAGTGTAAAATGATTTGCTACATCCCATTTCTCACCATATAAATTCCTTACACATCCCTTCCTTCTCCATTCTCACCCTCTTTAGAGCTCAAGAAGCCTCTTTAGCTTGTGTGCTAAGCCCTAGGATGCTCCATTGGAGATAAAAATAATTTAATTCCCGCTTCTCACCCACATTTGTGGAGCTCCCAACGGCTGTCCTTTCACCTCCATTCAGGAAGTGGATCCTGCTGCAATGCGGCTTTGCTGCATCCTCCCTCCTCCAGCTCCGTACCACCTTCTTTCGAGAGCTTCATCAACGTGGCTCATCCCCCAAGCAGCCGACGAGGGGGATTCTTCTCTCTCCTCCCTTTTTATCATTTTCTAGAATAGTTTTATATTCTACAATTAGATGTAATGAACATTGCTCCATTTTTACGAAATAATTATTCTCTTCCTCTCTCTCTTTTATGTTGCAAGTACAATAGAATTAGCTAGATAATATGCTGGCCAGATTTCTATCTCATTTAAAATACCAAAAAAATTAGAAAAGCATAAAACACCAAAAAGAAATAAAACAAACACCAGTTTCTCAAAAACAAACATTGCTTTCTCGTGTTTGACCTGAGACTCATCGAGTTTCGGTTATAAATTTTCTATGATAAACGGATTTTCGCGACTGCGACGACCAGGTTTTGAAAACCCTAATTTTTCCTTCGCAAAATCGCATCATCATTTTGGCACCGTTGCAGAGGAAGCAACAGTCTTTGATTTTTCTTGCTTTTTTTACCTTAACTTTTATCTCACTCTCTGATTTACAGTGACTGTAGGTACTCATGCGAGGTCAGCCAAAGCTGTATATTGGAGTAGAGTGCAGTTGAAGGTTCTGTAAGTTTACCCCACCCCCATGCTATAGATTTCATTTTTCTGCATTAATAACTTAAACCTGAATCAACCTAAGAGCTTGTAGAAACCCTAGGATAGATTGTGGTGACAATTATTTGTCACTTTCACCCACCTCACCCACTAGCTTAAAAAAAATATATACAAAAAAATATTTCTAATTTGATTATGGGACTTAATTAACAAACACTATATACACCCACAAACTTGGGGCACTCAACCTCTCTGACTCAACGGAAGCTCCAACCTATGGAACCGATACATGCAATGACACACATAATTGAGTAGACATCAAAATAGGTTGATCATTTCTGTGTTTTAATTAGTGGTGCATCAAGCCAATTATCTAAGTTGTCTAGGATGCACCACTTCATTTAAAATTGATTCATCAAGTAGTTTTCCCATAGGATTCAATTTTTTTCTTAGTACTAGGCACTCAATTTTATTTTTGATTTTTGAAGGAAAATAATTATACTAGTGCTTTCAAAACCTAGTATGCCTCACTGAACCATGATTGAACGAACCTAAAAATTGAACAATAAAAGCTACTAAACAAGGTTGAACCCTAAATGACAAATCATCTAATAACCGTGTTTGAAAATCCTAGTTGTGCACACACACACTATTTAATTGATTATTAAGGGCACAACCCATTAAAAGGGCCCTTCACATTCCAAGAGAACATTTAAACCTAAGCCTGATTAAAATCGAGTAGACGTTGGCCTTAAGGATTGACTCACTCTTCGAGACTCAGACTGAGATTATTTTCGATTAATCTTCTTCTATCAGTCCATCTGATGTCTAGCTATGGGGAGTATCATCAAACGACAGTAGTTGGGGGATATCAAAGGAACCTGAGGCGCAAACCAAAGGAAGAACCTTCTCCTTAATTCCTCCTAATTGGTTGGATTGAGTGGATAGAAGATCAAATCATTATAATCTTAAGACAGGTTCTGAGAATCTGTAGGTCTTTAAACATATTTATCTAGCTTAAATTGCCTATTTATGCATGTCCTTAGGCTCATAGAAGCATCTAGCATTATAAATATTGCATAACATGCATCACATCGTATTTAGAGTAGATTTTGTAAATTATGTATTAATTAGCCTATTTTGGTGGCTAGGGGAGAAGGCGATATACTTTTGGGCCTAGGATTGATGATCCAATAGTACATATCTAATCAAGGTAATGATCAGAGTCCAACATTTCCAAAATCGCCCTGATCAGACCTCCGTAGCATCATGTGCAATCTAAAGAAGATCAACAGCCAAGGAACAAGAGGACATGAATCCTAACCTTGAATGAAGAATCCGATTGCATGGATGGGTTTTGGTCGACGATCGCAGCGAACCCCTACAAACAAAAGAAAATGGATGACCATGATGGTGCCACATGGTGCCATCATAACCATCTAAGAGTGTCTACAACCCTTCCCCTCAGCCACACCTCATCAACCTCAGCCATTGGATTCAAATGAATCCAACGGCTGAGATGAACTCATGCCCTGTCACGTACATTTCTAAAGGGATGGAAAGCAGTGGGAGCTTAACCGTTGGATCCCCATCCAACGGTCAAGAGTGCTCCTTATTACGTTCCTAAGAAAGCAAAGGAGATCGCCATCGACCCATCTGGACCGTTGGATAGAGATCCCATGCGAGCATTCCTCTAGCCTTAGCCCAATAGAAGAGGCTTGTGCTCTCAAATAGAAGATGCAGGTTCGAGCCTTTCTTAGTGCCTCTTGCTCAGCGCATGGCAATTTTGATTAGGACCATCCAATGGAGATTAGGCAATCAAAATGAAGCCATGTCAACGTGGGTCTGCGCCTCACAAAAGCAAGAGTGTGCCTTTGCACGATAGTGATCGTGCAATGCATGATGAAGGGTGGAGATAGCACCACGCAATGCGATGGATGATGGTTCTCACGTGATGCGCGATTTGAGGGCCCTACATTCACACAATCTTGAGCGTGTATCCAAGATTTGATGGCCGTGATTCCACCTTACTTGCTAGCATTGTGAACAACGTGTGTGCATAGCTATGTTGTACAATGTAGGGCCATAGTGCAGGTGCTGCTCACGGAGTGTACCTGGTGTGCACGCCTAAAGGTCATTGAGTGTCAAATGATTCACCACATCCCATTTCTCACCCTCTTTAGAGTTCAAGAAGCCTCTTGAGCTTTTGTCCTAAGAATCGAGATGCTCCACTAGTGATAAAAATAATTTTTATTCTCACTTCTCACCCCCATTCGTGGAGTTCCCACTGACCGTCCTCTTACCTCCATTTAGGAAGTGGATCCTGCTATGATGTCATTCTACTTCATCCTTCCTTCTTCCAACTTTGTCCTCCCTCCTCCAACTCCTTACTACCTTCTTCTAGGCTCTTCATCAATGCGGCTCATCCCCCAAGCAGTTGACGAGGGGGATTCTTCTCTCTCTTCCCTTTTTATCACTTTTTAGAATTGTTTTATATGCTGCAATTAGATGTAATCAATATTGCTCCATTTTTATGAAATAATTATTCTCGTACTCTTTCTCTCTCTCTTTCTCTCTCTTTTATGTTGCAAGTACAGTAGCATTAGCTAGGTAATATTCTAACCTGATTTTTGTCTTATTTAAAATACCAAAAAAATTAGAAAAGCATAAAACATGAAAAAGATAAAAAAATGCTATTTTCTCAAAATCAAACATTGCCTCCCCATGTTCGACCCGAGACTCAATGAGTTTCGGTTATAAATTTTATCTGATAAATGGATTTTCGCGACTACGACGACAACGTTTTCAAAACCAGGGGTTTTTCCCGCGCAAAATCTTATCACCAGTGGTTGTTCTACCATGGGAACAAATGCAAAGAAATAAGTAGATGGGATAGAATACTGCATAGGAGTGGTAGGTTTGGTAATACTTGTTATGGAAGGGACAAGAGACAGTCTCAAATCTCCCATTAATAAACTAGAAAAAATGTACAAAGGCACACTCGACACCATAGCAAGAAACTATAGCATGGCAACACCCAAAACAACCATTAAAGCTAGTTTGCTTCTTTTCCAGGGAAAAGAAGAGATAGGGTACGCGTTAAATACAAGGACACAAACAGATACTATATAAGTAAAAATGTGCATCCTAAGTGTCTACATAGTACGTATCCCTAAGAGTTTGAAGGTCCAAAGTCTAGGATCGAGATCGCTCACTACTGGCTCCCCAGGGCTCTGGTAGTGAGACAAACTTGTTGATCAAAAACTAAAGCCTCAAGAGGCGAAAAGATGAGAGGTAGAAGGATAGACTTATGTGACTCTAGTGATTACTCTGTGTGCACAATAGCATGTAATAGATAGCGATGAAAAACTTGCACAGAAGTTCGTAGTATATAATATGTCATGAGTTTTAATTAATTCCACTTTTTATTTTTTTGAAACTGAAAGGAAAGCTATTGTGTTACGAAGGCGATCCGGAGGGCATTTTATTTAATACTAATTAAGAAAAATATGGAGAATTACAAATTGGATCCCCATCTACGTATGAGGGACTAGCACTCATTTACAATTTGCACACAGCATACTGGTTTCTCCTGAAATACTCTCTCATTCCTCGCCCTCCACACATACCACATGGTCACGGCCATGCGCATATGTGGTCTTCCCGATGCTAGAAATCTTTGCCATAGAGAATCCCATGCTGGTTGTGGCTCTTGGCAAGTTTTTCTCCATATCATATCCGTGATCAGACAAGAGGAAAAAATGTGAGATAAGCTGTCAGTGTGCAGCCCACAAAGATGACATTCATGTAATGTTGCCCCCATTCTTTTGTGTCTAAGATCTCCAGTGATCAGACCTTCCCTCCTGCATAGCCATAAAAAGATTTGCACTTTGAGTGGGATCTTGATTGCACAGCAAAAATACACCAACAATTGTGCCATCTTGTTCTATTTCCAAGCATTGCCAGTGTAGATTAGATAGCCATAGTCGTATTTGTAAAAATAAACGCATGCATGCATTTATTTGAGAGGGGAGGAGAGTGAATAAAATGGCCTTGAAATTAATGTTTTCCTCAAGTGCTACCTCGCAAATTCACCATCTTTATTTTTATTTGGCTTTGAATTTCTCCACGCGACTATAGGGCATGGCAGCTCTTCTTCGCGCCATTCTCTGCAACAAGCTCTCCCTACCAGCCGCATGCAGAGCCATGCATAGCCCAGGGCATGGCTGTGCATGCCTCTTTCCTCTTTAAAAAGAGCACAGCCTTCTTCCTTGCGGCTGAGCCTGGTCCACACAACACATATAGTAGCTCCTTCTCTAGGCCGTCTCCTCCCCTCTCCTCTCCATACGCAGCCTCTCTTCTTTGAAGAGCTACGCTGCAGGCAGGAGCAACTCACAGTGGTACACAACCACCACTGTGAGTCCCACCACTGCCCAGCTCATCAAAGAGCCGGTGGGCGTGGTGGTTCACCGCTCTGTTTCGTCATTCCAGCCCATCGCCGCCATTGACAGGAGCTTCAAGCTCGGAAGCTCAAGCAGAAGTAGTGGCAGCCAGCAGCAGCGCAGGCCACCACGCGCCTTAGGCACCTATTTCGCGGGCTCTGCGCACGCCAGCAGGTCGCCCTCGCCCCTCTCCAAGCGCCCTGTCACGAAACTTCGCCTGTAGCCCAGCTGGTTTCGTGCGCGCCAGCCGGTCAACTTTTTTCCCTTGCACTGTAGCCGCGATCTCACGCTGCTACAGTGCGGTGACCGGAAAGTTTCTCACTTATCTGGTCACCAGGCACTCTCTCTCCTCGCTGCAACCGTCGCCAGCCCGCGCTCGCGTCTCTCCCCGCGCCTGCTCCAGCACCTGCTCTCCCGTTTGCACCCGCCCACTTCCTCACCTACTTCTTCACCCTCATTTCCCTCAGCATGCAACGCGGTGCGCTATAGTCCGCAGAGCGCTACGCGGTCCCTCCCTCGCGCTCACTCCCTCCTACGTGTGTGCGCCACTTCGCGTGCCTATGTGCCTGCGCCTGTGCGTGGCCATCAGATGACGGCTGGAGGCTCCGGACGACTTAACTCACCGTGCTTCTTCACTCCAGCAAACGTTCTCTCTCTCTCTCTCTCTCACAACACTCCCTCACTCCCTCCTGCAAACACATACACACACACACACTCTCTTACACACACACTCTCACTTGTACACCCCTGTATACACACTTATATATATATATACCTATATATAATTATATTTATATATACCTGCATATATATATAAATATATTAGTACATATACAATTATATATAAGTATATATACATACAAACATATATATATATACTTATATATATATATAGGCATATATATTTACATATATATATATATACATATATCTATACATATATTATTACCTATACAACTAAAGTATATATATATATATATATATACAAATCTACAAACATATATACATATATATCTATCTACATATATCTATATACATAGATACTTATACTAATATATCTATATACATATATACATATATACATCTACATCTCTATAGTTATATATACATACATATATATATATAATTATAAATATATATATACATACATCTATCTATACATATATTTACATATATATATATATATGCATACATAACTACATATACACCTATATAATTATAACCATATCTATATATATACATATAGATATATATTTACATATAGACATATATATATATATTTTTTCATATCACCTACCACACGTTGTATTGCGGGAATATATGCACTAGTTGCTGATATTCCCCGATACACGCGTACAGAAAGCGTCTTCGCACACATCTTCCACCCATCCATCCTACACTCCACGCGGCACTTTGTCCTGTTGGTTGCGTCTTCCTAGACAATGACCGACTCGACACTATGCTACACACCATTTCCACCTCCACCCCCACCCCTATATACATATATATATACTATATTTATCTTATTTCTATTTCACTTTTTTGTAATTTAAAATGTAATATATATATATATATAAAAGAGAAAAGATAATCCTTGACTTGAAGGTACTCAATCTTGCGAATAGCAAGACCAATTTTGGGAACCCTAATTTTGAGGGTGTACCTCAAGGACAAAAATTATCGGAAAAAAATCTTAAATAGAAAAAAACACCAAAAACATAATAAACAAATGGAAGAGATTCGTTGTAGGAAGGGCATAGAAACTTATTCACCTCTAATCCTGCTTCCCTGAGTTCGACCCTGGACCTAAAAGTGACTAAGATAAAATCAAGTAGGCCAGGTTAAAAATTTTTGTAAAAAGATGGTTAGGCTCGATTTAGGTTAGCCACTATACGCATTTCAACGATTAAATCACCATATTAACACAACCTATCCGAGTCAACACCACACTTTTTCTGGCACCGTTGCCAGGGAAGTGCACATTCAAGTAAGTTTCTACTCCATTCCTTTAATTTTTCTCTTCTCACACCCTTCTCTTCACGGGTGTTTCTGTTTGTTGGTGTGCAGGTGAACCAGTTGCAAGGAGAAGGCAGGCAGACGAAGTCGGAGATGTGGGCAGATCCAAGGCAGGAACGGGAGCGTGAAGTCGCTGGCACCACACTGGAGTTTCGCCCACATTGCTGATCAGGTAGGTCTTTCTTTCTTAGCAACTTAGGTCAACTTGTCACCTTAATAATATAAAAAAAAAACTAAAAACACTTCTTTGGATCTCTTAGGGCAGGTGGATTAAAAAGGACTTGTTTGATTGTTTGTCATCACTCCGACCGCCCCGGGATTTCCCGCCAAACTTCCCATACCGAAGATCCTAGAATCTTGATTCTTGAATCTTTCGCCATGTGAAGTATTCTTTGAGCCAAAGATAAATAGATTGATTGCCATCCCTCTTTGCCTCATTTATCTGCAATTCAGGATCACCTTTTTGGTGGGGAGACTTAGAATTGAGTTGATTCCAACCCCACCACAACCTTTCACGTGCCTAAGATTTGATCCTGAATACTTCAACCCCAACAATTTGATTTTCTTTATCTTATGGTTGAGCCTTGTGTGTGGAAATCATTTTGGTGATTGGGAGCACTTGAATTGAAGTGCTTTGGCTCCCTTTCACACTAATCTAAAATTGATTCGTGCATCCACACATAGAAATCTCCATCTAGGGAAGCCCATTGCATTTTAGCATGCATTAACCAACTGACATTGAAGAAGGGTTTGTTGGGCTTAGAAGAAAACTTGTATTCTCTCAAAACCCAGAGATTGGTTGAATTGGTAATTCAGCGAAATCCTAAAATCCATACTACTTAAGGCTGAATTCTAAAAACCATTCACCAATTAAAACTTTAATTCGGGGAGATTTCCCCATTGCATACTTGGTTTACACACTCTACAAAATCAATCACTTGAGTATTATTCATAAATAATGCCCTTCATATTCCAGAAGCACTTGATCCTAAGCCTCTAACTAAAATTGGTAGCAACTTGATCCTTATTAAGGATTGGAGGTCTAACTACCTGCATGTAGCGCCTACGTGCTGGTGAGGGTTCCCGCATGCTATCGGGTGTCTAAGACTGGAGCAAACGGCCTTTCAATCTGTCCCGATGGTTCCGTGGTGCTCATATTCGGTTCCGTAGGTTGCGATAGTAGGTAACTTAGATCTTTAGGTCTAAGTGCACACTGTAGAGGTTAGGAATTTGATTATATTGATTTGTCATCAAGTGTACCTTTGCGGCGTCATTTCCCTCATCTCCTTTTCCCTTCGTATCCCCCCAATTCTTCTTGCGGTAGTGCATGTTTGGGAGGAGGTCACAAAACCCTGAACTGTGTGAATTGCATTATAATTTTAGAAAAGAAGCCGAATCATCCTCCTCCTCCACAAACATGGCTGCATGCCCACCCCCAAATCCCGAGGGAGGAAACCGCCCTCAAAACCAACTAGGTGGTGGAGCATTGGATCCCATAACCCACCTCCAAGCCCAAATGGAAATGTATAATGAACAAATTGAAGCCATTAGGGAAACATTAGAGGAAATGCAGAACCCTCCCGAATGGGAGGAGCCTAGGTCTCTTAGCTCCTATCAGAATCCCACTGCTATAGAGACCATAGGACAAATTCGGGTCCTCATGGGCAGGGACAACTTTGTACTGAAACCTAACATAATTGGCCTGATAAATTTTCACTTCCATGGTCTTGCAAGTGAAGATCCTTTTCTCCACTTGGAAGACCTAACCTGATTGCATAAAATAGTTAAACCAAGAAATATCGGGTTACCTATAGTCCTCATGAAAATGTTCCCATTTTCATTGCAGGATAACGCATCACAGTGGTTACGCACCCTTGGGAGAACCATCCACTCTTGGGAAGAGATGCGAACAACATTTCTCAAGAAGTTCTTCCCAATTAGGCGAACAAATGCGCTTCACCGTGCTATCACTTCATTTACGCAACAAAATGGCAAACAGTTTCATCAGGCATGGGAGAGATATAATGACCTCCTCAGGAAGTGTCCGCACCACGATCTGCCTAAGTGGCATATAGCCCAGATTTTCTACTATGGGCTAAATGAGACTTTGAAGCAGATTGCAGACGCTTCCTGCGGAGGGAACTTCATGAATAAAGACGAGAATGGTGCATTCGAATTATTTGAAAATATGAGCGAAAACTCAATGAACAATGCCTCCATTGTCGCCTTTAATCATACCAGCTTGCCTCGTAATGTCCACAAAATTGACATGGGACCCTCCCATTTATCCACAGATCTCAGCCTTATCGCATAGAAATTGGATGAAGTCTCTGTCGTGCACAAGAAGCTGGACGAGCTTCTGGCCAACCCCGCCCGTTCTATGGCAAACACCCCCACCTCACCACTTCGTCACAATCCCAATTCTTCCAACACCAGGCTTATCCCAAGAAACCCCGTACGACCTTCCTTACCGAGTGTCGTATCGTGCAATTCGGTAAGTCATGTGGATCTGGCCTCTGCAAGCCAGTATTTTGACACGGAGGACCAAGCCTCCATGTGCTCGATGCATATTTACATGCGGATGCGTCTTCTGGCATAGAAGATGCTTACACCCTGGGGAACAACCCGTTCTCTGCCACTTATAACCCAGGGTGGCGAAATCATTTGAACTTCGCATGGTCCAACAACCTGCAGTGCCAAAACCCCGTGGGTGGACCAATGCGACCGTCCACACCTGTCATCCCAAGGGCCAAGTCTAATCCTACGGCGAATCCGCCATCGAGTCCTTGCATACCGCAAATAGAACACGCATCAAGTCCTCTTGATAAATTGATGCGAATGATGACGGAAATGTCAAAGCGCCATGAAGAGAACATGACTTCTCTTCAGCACCAATTGGTGTAGTAGAATGCTGAGATCAGTCAACTACTCAAGGTGACTCGATCTCAGGGCACTCTTCCAGCCCAACCTGCTCCAAACCCGCAAAATTTCGTACCCCGTGGTCCTTAACCACAGGTACAACCTTCTCAGGGGCAGGTTCATCAGATTCTGCAAGCTCCGAGCATTCCATCGGGATTTCAGGCTAATCCCGCTGTAGCACCTTACACTTATGTCCCTATTGTAAACCCTCCTCCGCCTTATGATCCCACTAGACCCGCATCACCCAATGCGATCACTACGAGGAGCGGTAAGCAGACCGTCGATCTGCCTTGACCTGATCCTGGCCCGTCTTCTTCATCGCCCTCTCATTTGGGATGCGCACCGCATTCGCGAGAGGACGATACACCCAAATTGGTTCCAGAATCAATCCCATTCCCTGAGGCTCTACTAAGGGAGCCAAGAGGCAAAAAGAAAGATATGCAGGCCTTTGATAACCTACGTAATTTGTTCAGGGATGTTGAAATCAAGGTACCCCTGCTCGAGGCTATCGACCACATACCTACTGTCGCCCGATTTTTCAAAGACTACACAACACCCAGGCGATAGTCAAAGAAAACTAAGAATCCGGTGGTTCTCTCGCCCCATGAGAGTTGTGCTATACTGTCAAATCTACCATCGAAGCAGAAAGATCCGGGCACATCGCTTATTTCCTGTAGCATCCAAGGCTGCAATTTTAACCGTGCCCTACTTGATCTAGGATCTTCCATCAATCTTATACCAACCATCATGCTCGAAAAATTTTCCTTGGGAAATCTGAAACCCACCCCTATCACGTTACAGTTGGTAGATCGTTCTATCAAACTTTCAAAGGGTGTGGTGGAAGACATGGTGGTTAGGGTCAATAGTCTCTGTTTTCCTGTTGACTTTCTTGTTTTAGATATGGAAGTTCCTAGCTCACTTTCTGATTGTCTGATCATCCTTGGTTGACCTTTCTTGGCCATAGCCCGCGCCCATATCGACTGCTAGTCGGCTTGTATTGAGATTGCCGTTGGATCTGAGAAGCTTAAGCTTAACATCTTCAAGGCAGCCAAGAACTTTATTTGCAATTGCATCGAGGATGTCACGTCTGACGAGGACATGGCCGTCAGTGCGTGTATCGTACTAATTGGGACCTATTTTGACTGCTGCGGATTACCTGTAAACACTGACGATTGCTTGACCAACACATATTGTGACGTTTCCCCATCCCTCCCTATTCCCGTACCTTCTCCTGACCAAACTTCTGATGAGGTTTTCTCCGCTTCCCATACCTCGTGGTCTGAGTCATATCCGGGCTACTAACCGCTGGTCCACACTCTTGAAGACTGTCTTGCCCTTTCTTTCCTGCCAAATTAGGCGGATTTGCAACTCCACACTGGGACCTTGAGCCCATATACTACTCACTGGGGCTATTCCTTTTTGGATCCATCTATCCAAGAAGCCCCTCTTCTTGGCCACTCTGAAGGCCAACTACTTCCTCCTGACTTGTTTTCTGATCTTCCTGGGACACTCTCGTCCCAAGAAATGCCAGACCTTTCACCATCCACTCTCGAGCTGAAAGAGCTGCCTAGTAAACTTAAGTATGTTTTCCTAGGACCAAATGAAACGCTCCCCGTAATCTTTAGCTCAAAATTCACCAGGGAGCAAGAGTGCAAACTAACGAAGGTCCTTATGGAACACAAGGCAGCCATTGTATGGTCTTTATCAGACTTATCTGGCATTAGCCCCTCCTACTGCACTCACCGTATATATACGGAGGAGGAGGCTCGACCTTCCCGCGAGATGCAGTGACGTCTCAACCCTAACATGCGGGAGGTCATTAAGAAGGAAATTATTAAGTGGCTGGATGAGGGTATAATCTACCCGATCAGCGATAGCCCCTAGGTGAGTCCGATTCACGTTGTGCCTAAAAAGGCGGGACTCACCATCCGCGTCAATGACAAGGGTGAATCGATCCCTAAATGCACTCCTACATCCTGGAGAGTGTGTGTAGATTATAGGAAACTCAATGCTGCAACTAAGAAAGATCACTTTCCGCTACCTTTCATTGACCAAATCCTGGAGCGGTTAGTGGGAAATAAATTTTTCTATTTCTTGGATGGATTCTCAGGATATAACCAGGTGGCAATTGACCCCCGGGACCAAGAGAAAACCACTTTTACCTCCCCCTTCGGTACCTTTGCATTTAGAAGGATGCCGTTCGGACTTTGTAACGTGCCAGCAACTTTCTAGAGATGTATGTTGGCAATATTCCATGACATGGTGGGTGACTTTCTCGAGGTCTTCATGGATGACTTTCAATCTTTGGACCATCTTTTGATGACTGTCTTACCAACCTGACCCGTATCCTTAGGAGATGTATTGATGTAAACCTCGTGCTTTCTTGGGAAAAAAGTCATTTTATGGTACAAGAGGGAATTGTTCTCGGGCATAACATCTCAGACAGGGGTATCGAGGTTGACAGAGCTAAGCTTGATGTAATTGTTGATTTACCTGTGCCTGGCTCTGTCAAACAAATCTGCTCCTTCTTGGGACATGTCGGTTTCTATAGAAGATCCATCAAAGATTTCTCCAAGATATCTTGACCTTTAACTCATCTCCTATCAACCAATGTACCCTTCGATATAGGCCCCGACTGCATACGAGCATTCACGCAGCTGCGTAATGCTGTCACCAAGGCCCCTGTTCTCCAGCCGCCTGATTGGTCCCTCGACTTCGAACTCATGTGTGACGCTTCCGACCTTGCAGTCGGAGCCATCCTGGAACAAAGACGCGATAGACACCCCTTCTTGGTGTACTACGCCAGTAAGACATTGGACGAGGCCCAGCGTAATTATACTACCACTGAGAAAGAACTACTGGCGGTAGTCTTTGGGCTGGAGAAATTCCGCTCTTACCTTCTGGGCTTACATGTTATTATTTTCACTGATCACGCGGCCATTCGCCATCTCATGCACAAGAAGGATGCTGAGCCTAGACTGATTCGTTGGATCCTTCTGCTCCAAGAATTTGACATTGAGATCCATGATAAGGCCGGAGCCCAGAATGTTGTGGCTGATCATCTTTCCAGACTGGACCCTGACCATATTGGACTTACTCTGCCGATTAATGAGATTTTTCCTGATGAGCACCTATTGGCAATTAATGTGGCAAGTGGACCGTGGTATGCCGACATTGCCAATTACCTTGCTTCTGGATCCCTTCCACGTGGCTGGCCTAAAAACCAGCGCAAGCGTCTCATGGCAGAAGCAAAGTATTATTTCTGGGATAATCAACTTCTTTTTCAAATAGGTGCTAATCAAATCATCTGTCGCTGTATTCCTGACAGCAAATTCCCCAATGTGCTATCCTTCTACCACGATCAGGCCTGCAGAGGCCATTTCTCTGGGAGGAAAACTGCAGCCAAGGTGTTGCAGTGTGGTTTCTTTTGGCCCTCCCTTCACCAGGATGCACACAAGTATGCCAAACATTGCACTAGGTGCCAGTCGTTATGGTCAATGTCATGTTGTGACATGATGCCCTTACAACCCATCCTAGCTGCGAAAATCTTCGACATTTGGGGAATTGATTTCATGGGTCCCTTTCCTCCTTCCAACGGCTTCGAATTTATTCTCGTGGCTGTTGATTATGTTTCGAAATGGATTGAGGCTATTCCAACGTGCCGTGCTGACCATGTTATATCCACTCGATTTGTCAAAGACCACATCTTTGCGCGCTTTGGGATCCCTCGAGCTATTATCTCAGATAGAGGAAGCCACTTTACCCATGCTTCCTTCGGTCACTTCTGAGGAAATACGGAGTCCACCATCGTATCGCATCCCCGTATCATTCTCAAACGAACGGCAAGGTAGAGGTGTCGAACCGGCAAATCAAGCAAATTCTCCAGAAAATGGTTCGGCCTGACCGTAAGGATTGGTCCAACAAGCTGATTGACGCACTTTTGGCGTATCGGACCGCCTTCAAGGCTCCCCTCGGTATGTCTCCTTATAGAATCATTTACGGGAAGCCTTGTCATTTCCCCGTGGAGTTGGAACACCGAGCTTATTGGGCGGTACGCCAATGTAACCTCAACCCAGACCTGTGTGGTCGAGAAAGGAAACTCCAACTCCAGGAGTTGGAAGAGCTCCGTCGTGAAGCCTATGATTCTACCTTAACTTTAAAGCAATGCACTAAGGCTTTTCACGACAGTCATATTCGGCGGAAGGAATTTGAACCATCTCAGCAAGTTTGGCTCTACAATGCCCGGCTCAAATTCTTTCCTGGGAAACTGAAGTCCAAATGGACTGGTCCTTTCCTAGTCTCGAACCATTTCCCAATGGGGCCGTTGAGATTGAAGATCCCAAATCTGGGCAGAAATTTACGGTCAATGGGTAGTGTTTGAAACCCTATATTACTCATGAACCTACCCCCATTGGAGAAACTGTTGCCCTGCTAGAGGGTAACTAATTTTGTGCCTCATTTTGAGTCCAGCTGGGGACGTCAAATTCAGTGCTCGTTGGTTGGCACCCCAACAACACTCCGCCGCTGTCACACTCACTTCACTTTTCACCTCACCACCCACCCTACCACCCTACTATATACCCTACACCTCAGCTCTCGTTACCCGATCTTTCATCCTTCCTCTACCCTACCCTGCATGCATATGAGGACATAGCATCGTTTGGCTTGGGGGTGGGGGTGGATAGGCATCCATAGGATCTGGGTATTTTATGGTATCATGTAGTTTCCATCTATCTATAAAAAACAAAAGAGAAAATGGTGTTCAGTAATGATCTGAAGGCTGAAACAAAAATACAATAAGTGTTTATGGATATTCAACAATTGTTTTGATGACTTTCCAGGCCACAGAAGCTTGATTCGCTCAAGCTCAGCTTAATTCACTTGAGCATTGACAAGATAGATCGGAATCTCTCCTAACTAAGGACGTATTCTTGTACCTGAGACACTAGTACAGGATCCGTTGGTTTGCTTCTATTCGAGAGCCTAAGTAATCTTGGTTCACACTCCACATATCAAGAAAGACCAGGTGAACATAAGATCCAACCCTAGTGTTCATAAGGGAAGGTGGAGTCCTTACCTGTGCGCGCAGGTAGACTTTTTATCCCAGGCTTTAGTCTTGTGTTTAGGAAAGACTCTTTCCACCAAAAAGGAACTCTCCCACCAAAAGAAAAGTGTGCTCCTCCAAATAATGTTGTAAGAGATATACTGACACGTGTTTCAAAAAAAAAAAAAAGGGTACAAATAAGTCAGTATGTCTCACAAATGTCTGTAAAATCTTCCTACAAAAGAGTTCCTCAGGGCAAATACCCTGTTTTCTTTGAGCCACAAATGTCATAAAATGAGAGTTGAGTTTTCCGTCATCTTTTTAAGGGTCAATCTGAAAACATGAGCTAAAACTGGGACCAACTTGCACTTAAAAATTTGTGAAACCCTGGGCTTGAGTCTTAATGTTCATCTGGTCAATCTTAATCCTCCACTATGCACAAGCCATAATCTCTTGAGCTCTCGAATACGGCAAACACCTCCTAGGTCCTAGAAATCGTACTTAATGTTTAAATATCAAGAGTCCAGGTTAGTTGAGAGATGGTTTATGACATGTGAGACTTAAAGTACTGGTAGTTTTCTCTACAATTTGTTCTCACAATATCCAACAATAAACACACCTATGCGCCTCAGGAGAAAATCTTCCGCTTAAGATCATTTCTAAATGCAATACAAAAAAATGTTTTGCTAGGGACTAGCAAAAGATAGGCATGGGGGTATGATTGCACAGCAAAAATACACCAACAATTATGCCACCTTGTGCTATTTCCAAGCATTGCCAGTGTAGATTAGATAGCCATAGTCGCATTTGTAAAAATAAATGCATTTATGCATTTATTTGAGAGTGGAGGAAAGTGAATAAAATGGCCTTGAAATTAACATTTTCCTCAAGTTCTGCCTCGCAAATTCACCATCTTTATTTTTATTTTTATTTGGCTTTGAATTTCTCCATGCTACTACAGGGCATGGCAGCTCTTCTTCGTCCCATTCTCTACAACAAGATCTCCTTGCCAGCCGCATGCAGAGCCATGCACAGCCCAGGGCATGGCTGTGCATGCCTCTTTCCTCTTTAAAAAGAGCATAGCCTGCTTCCTTGCGGCTGAGCCTAGTCCACACAACACATACAACAACTCCTCTAGGCCGTCTCCTCCCCTCTCCCCTTCATACACAACCTCTCTTCTTTGAAGAGCTACGCTGCAGGCAGGAGCAACTCACAGTGGTACACAACCACCACTGTGAGTCCCACCACTACCCAGCTCATCAAAGAGCTAGTGGGCGTGGTGGTTCACCGCTCTATTTCGTCGTTCCAACCCATCTCCGCCATTGACAGGAGCATCAAGCTCAGAAGCTCAAGCAAAAGCAGCGGTAGCCAGAGCAGTGTAGGCCACCACATCCCTCAGGAGCCTGTTCCGCGGGCTTTGCGCACGCCAGTAGGTCACCCTCGCCCCTCTCCGCGCGCCCTGTCGCGAAACTCCGCCTACAGCCTAGCCGGTTTTGTGCGTGCCAGCCAGTCAACTTTTTGCCTTTGCACTATAGTCGCGATCTCATGCTGCTACAGTGCGGTGACCGGTAAGTTTCTCACTTATCCGGTCACCAGGCACTCTCTCTCCTTACTGCAACCGTCGCCAGCCCGCACCCGCTCCAACGCCTGCTCTCGCGTCTGCACCCGCCCGCTTCCTCGCCTGCTTCTTTACCCGCATTTCCCTTAGCACGTAGCGTGGTGTGTTGCAGTCCGCAACGTGCTGCACGGTCCCTCCCTCGCACTCACTCCCTTCTACGTGTGCTTGCCTCTTCACGCGCCTACGTGCTTGCACCTGCACGTGGCCATCAGACGACGGATGGAGGCTCCAGATGACTTAACTCACCACGGTTCTTCACTCCAGTAGATGCTCTATCTCTCTCTCTCTCTCACAGCACTCTCTCACTCCCTCCTGCAGACACAAACACACACACACTCTCACCTGTACACCCCTATATACACACTTATATATATATACCTATATATAATTATATATATATTTATATACATATATATGTATATATATATTAGTACCTATACAATTATATATAAGTATATATAGATACATACATGCATACATATATATATATATATATATATATATATATACGCATATATATTTACATATATATATTTATATACGTATATATATATATATACATATATCTATACATATGTTATTACCTATACAACTAAAGTATATATATATATATATAGATACATATATATACACATATATTTATATATATATATATATACAAATCTACAAACATATATACATATATATAACTATATACATATATTACTATATATATATATACATATATACATCTACATCTCTATAGTTATATATACATACATATATATAATTATAAATATATATATATATAAATATACATACATCTATCTATACTTATATTTACATATACATATATATATATATATACATATACACCTATATAATTATAACCATATCTTTATATATACATATAGATATATATTTACTTATATACATATATATATATATATATATTTTCATATCACCTACCACACGTTGTATCGCGGGAATATGATATTCCCCGATACATGCGTACAGAAAGCGTCTTCGCACACATCTTCCACCCATCCATCCTACACTCCACATGACACTTCGTCCTGTTGGTTGCGTCTTCCTAGACGACGATCGATATGACACCATGCTACACGCCATTTCCACCTCCACCCCCACCCCTATATACATATATATATACTATATTTATCTTATTTCTATTTCTCTTTTCTGCAATTAAAAAGATAAAAAAGATACATATATAAAAGAGGAAAGATAATCCTTGACTTGCAGGTATTCAGTCTTGAGAATAGCAAGACCAGTTTTGGGAATCCTAATTTGGCTCAAAGCCAAGAACATGATTTTGAGGGTGTACCTCAAGGACAAAAATTATCAAAAAAAAAAATCTTAAATAGAAAAAAACACCAAAAACATAATAAACGAATGGAAGAGTTTCGTTGTAGGAAGGGCGTAGAAACTTATTCACCTCTAATCCCGCTTCCCTGAGTTCGACCCTGGGCCTAAAAGTGACTAAGATAAAATCAAGTAGGCCAAGTTAAAATTTTTTGTAAAAAGATGGTTAGGCTCGATTTAGGTTAACCACTATACGCATTTCAATGATTAAATCACCATATTAACACAACCTATCCAAGTCAACACCATATCTTCAATAACCAGAGTTTCTTATCAACAAGATCACTCTCCAAATTGCTATTGGACGTGATTATTTTTCCATAGGCATGATGGGCTGTATAGATACCATCCCAAACATATGTATCCTCCATGCTGGGTCTTAGTCTGAAAATCTACAGGTCTGAAAGTAATTTTTGCTTTTCCTCCCACAAGCGAGTACCCTCCCTGCTAGCTTCCAAATCATTCAGGCTCCAACACCCATTTGTTTCAGACCAGAAGTTACTGACAGGAGCTTCTGTGTTAACTGCAACCGAGTACACCCTTGGATAGGATTCTTTCAAGATACCCAACGGTGACCAATGTTCTTTCTAGAAATGGAAGTCACTGCCATCTCCAAGCATTGGTTGCACTAAATGCCAATTGTTCTTGATAGCTTGAGTAACCGATCACCAAAAGGGGGATGGTTTGGAGGGGTATAATCTCTTAAGGATACTTTTAGAGTAGCCATAACAATCTTTAAAAGGTTCAGTCGATAGCCATTCAAAATCTTGATTGCCCATTTGATCAAAAGGGCCTCATTGAATTCTTTAAGCACTTTGATCCCCATTCCCCCCTCTTCCTTGGGCTGGCATAAAAGCTCCCATTTTAGAGGCTGCATGAATCTCCCCTCATGTTGAGCCCCCTTCCAAAAGAATTTCTTGTGCATTACATCCAAGCATCTCCAAATAGACTTCAGAGCTCTGAAGGGGGAAAAATAGAACACCGGGATAGAAGTAGTAACTGAGTTTAACAAGATCAGTCTACCCCATTTAGATAGGAATTTCCTGCTCCATCCTTCCAACTTAATAGAAATCTTGCCAAAGAGTATGTTCCAATCGCTTTTCCTCAGTTTCGAGCTCCTCAATGGCAGTCCCAAGTATCTAATTGGCAGATTTGAGCGTGGGGTTCCCAACGTAGTTGAGAGTGCTTCTTGCTCCTGTTCATTAAGCCAAAAACAAATCGAAACAGACTTCTCCCTATTCAATTTCAGACCAGACATGTCCCTGAAGATTTTAACCATGTGGCCAAGAGCATGAGCTGCAGTAGTTGTTCCCTCCACAAAGAAGATTCTGTCATCTGCATACTGTAATATAGGGGCCATAGCTCTCTTATTGGATAATGAGTAGCCTCTTATAACACTGACTTCTAAAAGTTTGCAGGCGTATCTAGCAAGACCATCTACTACAAGGATAAATACCAAGGGGGCTAATGGACAACCTTGCCTAACAATGCATTGAGGTTTCATCCAAGCTCCTCAAGGTTTCTTAGTGATCAGTGGAGAGAAGGAGGTGGTTATAATGCATTGCTTCATCCACTGGATCCAGAGGGGAGGGAAACCTCTTCTTCTAAATACTTCCCAAAGGTAAGGCCATGCGATAGAGTCATAAGCCTTTCGAAAATCCACTTTCCACATAAAGGTTTTACATTTCCTTCTATGCCAACCACACACCATTTCTTGAGCCATTATAAATGATTCCTGAAGTGATCTATTACGCAGAAAGGCTAATTGAACAGGATGGATTAGGTCTTGCAGAACAATCCTTAGTCTGTTTGCCAATATCTTGCTCACCACCAAGTAGATGGAATTCGATAAGGCGATCAGTCTGAAATTAGAAAATTTTTCAGCCCCCTGTATCTTTGGCAGCAAGAACAAAAATGATCTATTGATCTTGTCAAAACCAGAGTTGCCCCTCTCAAACTCTCTAATAACATCCATCACCTCATTGCTAATCACAATCCACATTTCCTTGTAGAAGAAAACTTGAAAGCAATCCGATCTAGGGGAGCCCTCATTGTTTAAATCTTTTATGGCATCTACTACTTCCTTCTCAATGATAGTAGCCGTCAGCTTAGAAGCCTGATCTTCTGAAATTCTAGGAGCATCACACACAGCCATCTTCCAACTCCATCTCTCTGCTGCCCATGAAGAATTCCTATAGTATTTCATAGCCTCTACTCTGATCTCTTGCATAGAAGACAACCTTTGGCCATCTTTGAGAATGGATGAAATTATGTTTACCCATCTGCGAGAGCTGGTTGCAAGGTGGAAGAATTTTGTGTTGGCATCCCCCTCAAGCCAAAGCTGTCTAAACCGTTCCCTTCAATCCATTTCCTATTTCAAATCCTCTTCCATCACCACATTTTGCCACATTCTTCTAGCTTCAAGGTCATCATCAGATAGGGGACCTGCTACCTCCTTAGAGTCGAAGATCTGGATTCCATTCAGGGCCACAATACGCCTTTGCTATCTAAGAGCAAACATCACAGCTCCATATTCTTTCAATACAATGCGTAGGGTATACATTTTAGAGGCAAGCTTGACAGTGGCTGAACCCTCCACCAGTTTGGTCCTCCACTACGACTCGATCATCTCACAGAACCCTGGTTCTCTCAGCCATGATCTTATGAGCTTGAAGTAAGAGCCTGTGTGAACCTGTTCACCACTGTCCCAGACCAATGGCATGTGGTCTAAGAAGGGGCATTCCAACCCAGTGACGACAGAGAACTGGAACACGTCGAGGAGAGTAGCAACAACAACAACCAAGCCTTTTCCCACATTAAGTGGGGTCGGCTATATGGATTCTTTGCCTCCACACAGATCGATTTTCAGCCATTTCAGGACTTAAATTAAAGTAATTGAGGTCATACTTAATAGTTTCCTTCCAACACTTGTTTAGTCTTCCTTGCCCCCTCTTAGTGGGTTCAGCCTCCAACTTCTCGCATCTCCTAACTGGAGCATCTAGTGGCCTTCTTTGTAAATGTCCAAACTATCTTAGACGTGCCTCTCTCATTTTATCCTCTATCGGTGCCACCCTAACCCTTTTTCTAATAAACTCATTTGAAATATAGTCCTTTTTTGTGTGACCACACATCCATCTTAACATCTTCATTTCTACCACAGACATCTTCTATACATGCCTATAGTTTGTAGCCCAGCATTCAGAACCGTACAACATGGTTAGTCTTACCACAGCTCGATAGTATTTCCTTTTGACTTTTAAAGGAACCCTCTTATCATAGAGAACACCAGAAGCACCCCTCCATTTCAACCACCCTGCATTAATTCTATGTGTAACATCTCCATCAATTCCACCATCATGTTGGAAAATGGATCCCAAGTACTTAAAAATATCTTTCATTAGAATGCACTCTTCTCTAATTTTTACATCAATTCTTTCATTGTTCCCTCTACTACTAAACTTGCATTCCATATACTCAATCTCCGTCCTACTTATGCGTAATCATTTATCTTCCATAGCTTCTCTCCAAAGCTCAAGTTTTCTGTTCACTCCATCTCTTGTCTCATCAACCAACACAATGTCATTAGCAAAAAGCATACACTAAGGCACCTCAACTTGGATATGCTTCGTCAACTCATCCATGACCAAGGCAAAAAAATAAGGGCTTAAAGTCGAAACTTGATGCATACCAATGTTGATATCAAAGTAGTTCGTCAAATCATCCTTAGTCTTTACACAAGCTGCTGCTTCATAGTACATATCCTTTATGAGGTTGATATATATAACTAGCACTTGTCTCTTCTCCAAAATTCTCCACAAGATATCTCTTAGGACAGAATCATAGGCCTTCTCCAAATCAATAAAAATCATATGTAAATCATTTTTCTTCACTTTGTATGTCTCCATCATATGTCTCAAGAGAGGTATTGCCTCAATAGTAGACCTACCTGGCATAAAGCCAAACTGATTTCAGTTACCATAGAGACTTGCCTCACCCTTCTTTTAATTATTCTTTCCCAAAGTTTCATCGTATGAATCATCAACTTAATACCTCTATAGTTGGAACAATCTTGTATGTCACCCTTGTTCTTGTATAAAGGTACCACAAAACTTTTCCTCCATTCCTCTGGCATCTTCTTGCCTCTCCACACAATATTAAATAAATTTGTGAGCCAAGTTATACCCCGTTCTCCCGTCATTCTCCAAACGTCTATAGGAATATCATTAGGCCCAACAACCCTCTCACTTTTTATCATCTTCAAAGTCTCCTCTACTTTCTTTTGTATCTTTCGCTAACACACCCGATTCACATACTCTACTGAGTTGGCTAACTCCCCTAAGATGATATCATTCTTTTGTTTTTCATTAAATAGCTTATGAAAATATCTTTTCCATCTTGTCTTTATATCCTCACTAGCTATAAGTACCCTTCCTTCTTCATCCTTAATGCATCTTATATGTGTAAGGTCCTTTACTTTCCGCTCTCTTGCTTTACATCGAGGAGAGTAGCATTCCCAAAAAATCTATCAATCTTTGACATAAGGCCATTGCCATTTCTCCAGGTAAACTCAACTCCTGAGGATGGGTATTCATTCAAACCAAGCATTTGGACCACCAGCTGGAATCCAAGAGAGGCACTATCCACTGCACCATTCAACCTATCATTCCCTGTTAGTACACAATTCAAATCCCCACCCACTAACCAGGCACCCCCTTGCACGAGCTCTATGGTTACTTTCCAATCTTCCCAAAGTTAATGTCTCATCGAAGCAACACATGGTCCATAAACACCAGTAATATAAATGGCATCTTGCCCCTGACACCTTTGGAACTTGCAAGTCATCAGATGCCGAGCTTTATGCACTTCTAGCAGTTGTAACCAAGCCTTTTTCCACCACATAACAATTGATGGGAACACCATCATGAGCCATAACTGCCTCATTTTGATCTAATTAAGTCAGTAAAATGCTCCTACATAATTGCTAGAGAGCCATATTTCATTGTAAATTCATTCTGAGAGAAAGACAAGAAAATAGGGTTAACCATGAGAACCCATCTTGACACAAAATAGAGTCTCAGATAGACATTACCCTAATTTAGATTTTATATAAATTACCTAGTCAAACTTGGTAAAAACCTAAATCTAACTTCCCAATTGGATTCCTTGGTTCCAAATTAGGTTTGTACCAATATTTGGGCCCAATCTGAGATCATCTTGACCAAGATTGCATTTTGGTCCAGTCAGACCCTTTCTATCTCATTCAGACCCTTAACTTTTGAATTCTCTTACAAATAGCCCCCCAACTTCTTTGTGTTCTTCACAAGCAGGTCCCCGTGCCATTTTTGGAAGGCTAAATCTTCATTGTCGAGTTTCGAATGAGGATTTCTCGCTCGATTCTCAGTCAATCTCTCCTAAAATTGACATGGGGATTCCTTGGGAAGTTACCTTCCATTTGAGCCATTCCTTGGGATCTAAGTCTTTCCCAAAAGTCCATGTGAACCTTTCAAATGTTCGGGTATCCTATTTTGCAAATACCTTCCAAGCTTGAAAGCTTCTTTCCAATCTTGGAAGGGCTTCCTATGTCCAATAAAAGAAACACCATCATATGACCGTGTTTTTTAGCAAGTCTTGGTGCGTCAAATGACCTTAAAAGCCTATGTCCTACCACCATAGACCCCTACTCCAGCGACCCCCCAGGATCCCCCTCCTCCAACTGTACAACCATCAAATTGGATGGCCTAAGCTCTTCCTCTCTTCATCACAACCCTCCCCAGCCAAAGGGAGGGTGTTCCTCCATCTACATCGCCGTCGCCACTCCACCACATCTTCCTCCTTCTCCAGCACCGATCGACCAACACCGGTGCCCTCCACCTCTCATCCACCTCACTAAGTCCCTCGCTTGCTCTCTCTCTCTTTCTATTTCATTTTTCCACCCTCGTAAACATGCACAACCGCCAACCGTCGCCCCTCACACTTCATCTTCTCTACCTCTAGCGAAACTCCGACGATGCCTACACACCGCCACACTACTCGAAACTTGCCGCTGTCACCTCCATCAACTCCGCCGTGCTCCACAGACCAAAACCTCTCAAGAAATTGAGTGATTTGGTCCATCACTTGCTACGTCGAACACTACACCTTCGCACTTCATTTTTCGACACCGACAGGCCACTTCACACACGTTTTCCCCTTACGGACACCGCCATTGCATTCTCCTCATCAAGGTGAAACTCCTGAGCATACTGACTGGCGCGTTTAGCCTGTGTTCATCTCTTTCAAGTCTTGAGCCACAGTGCCACTGGCGGAGCTTCTTCGAAGACCTCCAGGTGATGTTATTGCATCTTCAGCTCTAGGAGCTATGCCCAGGTCGAGCAGAACACTTCCAGGAAGGATTTCAGGGTGACAATTGAAGTCGCTAGCACCTACTACTACCTCAATTTGAGCCTTCTTCACTGCAGTTGTAGGTGCACGAAGAAAGGTGGGACTTTAGTCCCACCTCGATAGTTGACAAAGAGATGCATGCGCTTAAATTGAATTTGTGCTATAGGCTATTCGCCTTAGTAGCACAAGGTGAGGTCCCCTCGCACGTGCCCATGCACACCCTCACCCGCACTCACGCTTTGTGGGTCTAGGATTGATCTGATTACCCAGATACCCGAGTTTGGTCTAGTTTGGTTCGTTTGTCTAAGAAAGGAAGAAGAGAAAAGGAGAAGAGAGCAAGGGGTGTTTTGCTCTACCATTCTCCTCTTTACTCTTGAGAGATCTGAGGAGGCCTTTGCCTCTGCTAGCATGCTAAGTCCTATACTGTAAACTAAGGAAAGAAGAAAAAGACGAGAAGAAGAGAAGGAAGAGAAAAGAGAAGCCTTTCCCTGAGGCTTGAAGAATTTCAAAGAGGAAGAGGCCTTTGCCTCTGTTAAGGCATCTGAGCCTAAATCTGTCATCTAATATCTGATACCTTGGCTCTGTTAGTTAAAATTGAGTTGTGCTTGGCTTATATGATCTGTTAATTTAAGTAGCTTAAGCTTAACATTATAGGGTAATTTGGTGATTCAAATCACCATTTTACCCTCTCTTCTTTTTGCATTATTGACATTGGATCTCATTTATATATCTTTATTGATTGCAAATTCTTTGATTGTGATCTTGAGTTTTAAATTGCCATATTGCTCCTTGTGTTCGACCTCGGACTTCAAATTCGAGTAATAAATATTATCTATTTTCACACTGATTCGAGCTATATTACAATGTGATGATTTTAAAACCCATTTCAAAGCGAGCAACATTTTGGCACCGTTGTCGGGGAGCAACGCGCAATTCAGATCTCTTGATTGCAATATCAGGTTGGATTCTTACTTGCTACATCTCTTTTGATTGTGATCTATTTCAGGGACTCATTAAAGGAAGATTAGCCACACATCAACCACTCCAGGGGTAGGTAAACTCCATCTACCTTCTTCTAAGCCCTTAAATCTGAAAAAGGTAAAAAAAGGAAAAAGTCAATTAAGGCTACATGCATTCTATTCTTAGACAAATCATCAAGTTGCCTAATTTGATACATTCTAGAGAACATCCAAACCCTGATTTGTGCACCTACTTAAGATCTTAAGGTATCTAGCGCTATCACATTCTTGTTTGAGCCCTAGGTACCACATTTTGACAAATTAAATTGGACCAAATCAGAGACAATTAAGAATTCCAGTTTAGGATTTTAGAGACACACTTGCTTAATCAAGAATTCATCTTTCCAAACAATGTGTGCCTAAACTTTGATTGAATTGATCTATTCAAGCAAAACCCTAAAATTAGGCTCTTAAATTCATTTGAACAATAAAAAAAAGGAGGGACCTAAATTTCTCAAAGGACAATACAAGTGAAGTTGACCAACCTTGTTGGGTTAACCAATCTTCAAATTAGGTCACTTTTCATAAAAACATCTTAAAAAGTTCAAGTGAAATCATAAGAACCCTTGCTCTTAATTAAAGAGGTTAAGTCCCCATTCTAATCTACCTGGATCATCAGTGACAAGAGAGGTTGGGTGGGGGAAACCCTGTAACTCGTAAGGGCACTCTACCATGTAGGGGCCTTTGTGGGACTCTCCCTCTCTGGCTGCCTAGGTAATTCTTAGGAGGACGGCTTTCTGACTAAGGGTTATCATCCGGCCCGAACCTCTATAGTCATCCAAAAATTTTTTGGGTGTCTTGATTAGGTCCATCACATTCTACCTCTCATCAACTCCATTGGTGCATGTTCGGGAGGAGGTCTCTAAGACCATCCTTGAGGCCTCCATTAGCTACTCATTCCCATCGAGGCCAAGCCTCGATCTCCTTGTTTGTGCAACAACCCAATCCAATTGATATCTCTTCTGATTCATTTAAACCTAATTCTCCTTCATCCATCATCATGGCATAACCATCAGAATAAAATAATATTGAAAATCAGCTTCAGCCCTCAATGATCTATTCCAAGCCATTGTGAACCCACCGAAGCATCCAATGATGTGAGATAACTACAATCCCACTATGGTGGCAATCGAACCTTGAGTACAAATCCCCGCTAGAGGTCCTGATATTGAACTCAAGCCCAACATGATTCGTGTCATTCCCAAATTCCATAGGCATAATTCTGAAGATCCTTTCCAGCATATCAAGCAACTCAAGCATCTGGCCCAGACCTTCAGCTTAGAAGCTCAAAATCGAGATGCCCTACTCATGAAAATGTTCTCCTTCTCTCTCATGGATAAGGCTGCTCACTGGTACCAAGCCCAAATGCATCCAATCAACACCTGGGCATTTCTGAGAAAGTTCTTCCCTGTTGGTTGGACAAATGCTTTACGGCACCAGATCACACACTTCATGCAGCAAGCAGGAGAATCGCTTCACGAGGCATGGGATCATTTTCTGGATCTCATGCGAAAGTGCCCCCACCACGGAGTTCCTAAATGGGAACAAGTCCAGTCTTTTTACCAGGGACTCGGTGACGATATTCGATTATTCGTCAATGCGACCTGCGGAGGAAACATCATGGATCAACACGAAGACACTGTGTGGGAGATTCTCAAGAATATGTGTGAGAACTCCATCAATAATGAATCCATGGGCATGTTTGACCGAACAAATGCTCGTGCATTGATGAATCCGAAGGGAGCACATGAGATGTAGGGTATGTCCTCTTTCGTTGACTTGGAACTGATAGCCAGTCATGTGGACAAGGTCTCTATTATTAAGAAGGTGGATGAGCTAACTCGACACTTGCAGTGAGCCACTTCTGCACAAAACCCGTTTGCGCAGCCACCCTCTGGCAGGGAGGCTGTGCATAACATCTATCATCGATCTTCTTAGGGGATGGACCCATATCCACCCTCGTCTGATTCTGGTTTTGGAGGAAACTCTGGACCCACCTATTATAGTTGGGGGAACTTTGAACCCTCATATTATAACTTTTTCGAGGTTCCTCAGACCTACGAGGACCTCAACGCCATTCAAAATGATCCATTCTCAAACACCTACAACTCTGGATGGCATAATCATCCTAATATAATGTGGTCAGGAAATAATCAAAATCAGAGACCTTAATATCAGCCCCGACCACAAGATCCTTGTCCATATCAGTCGCCTCAGCCTCAGCCTAACCCAACTTATCAATTTGGGTCGACTCATGCAGATCAAATGACTCATATCCTTCAGACTCTGGCTAACATTCAAAAGACAAATGCGGCTATGCAAAAATAGCATAGAGATGAGATCATGAGGTTCATAATCAACTTGCCCAGATGGCAAATCCCCACCAACCTGGTGCACTTCCTTCTCAACCTCTGCCTAATCCGAATAACACGTCGAATTAGAGGCACGTTATGAACCCAAATCAGGGCCAAGCTCACTTTGTTTATCAGACCCCTTCTACTCCATCACTCGACGGGATGGAGGCTTAGACATTATATGCAGGTTACCAGTAGCAAGCACCTCTTTTGCCCACACCAAACCAGAACCAGGCAGGATTGAATTCTGTTACTACCCGTAGTGGCAAAATTACACAAGACCTACCTTATCCAAGCCACTCCCAACCTGGTAATACAAACCCTAACCTTAGATTGGTCATCCAGGACACACCCATCCTAGATCAACAACCTAGACCCATTATAGAGGAACCATCTAAGGTTCCATTTCCCAAGGCCTTAATCAAGAAAAAAAGGAAAGCTAAACTCATGGCACCTGCGGATGACCTGGTTAAGCTCTTTGAGCAGGTCCATATAAACATCCCCTTGATGGATGCGATACGCTACGTACTGGCTTACGCACGATTTTTGAAAGACATGTGTACACCTAAGCATAAGCTGCGAACCAAAAATTGGAACCCGATCGTACTGTCAGAGAAAGCCAGCTCCGTCATTTTGAGCAAACTCCCACCTAAGGCAAAAGACCCAGGCACCCGTCTGATCTCCTGTGCAATCGGTGACATACAATTCTGCCGAGCTTTATTGGACTTAGGAGCCTCCATAAATTTGATACCTACATCCCTACTAGACTACTTCGAGGATTCAGAGCTTAAATCGACAGAAATGACTTTATAGCTAGTCGACCGATCCATTAAGACACCAAAAGGAATGCTTAAGGATGTCATAGTTAGGGTACATGATTTCTATTTTCTAGTGGATTTTATTGTCTTAGACATGGAGGCTCCTGAGAATGTGAAGAATACACCAATCATACTAGGGAGACCCTTTCTAGCCACTACTAAGGACAATATCAATTGTAAGGAGGGCCAAATTGAATTAAAATTTGGGAGCAATACACTAAAGATCAACATCTTCAAGGCCCAACAAGGAATTAATTGTGGAGTTATAGAATAGATTTGTGATATCGAGGCTGTGGTTGACGACTTATGTATCGAGGAAAGCCCGGCTATTTCTGGTCAACCACAAGAGGATCAAAACCCTCAATTAGAGGAGTCTGAACTCAACCTAGACACACCCATAGCTCCTTCCTTTGCTCCCGACACCCACCCTAAACCACCCGTTGTTGCTGACAACCCAGTAGTGGAATTAAAGCCTCTTCCCGATCATCTCAAATACATCTTTTTGGGTTCCAATCAAACATTTCCTGTGATTATCAACTCCCAACTCACACCTGATCAGGAAACACGCCCGATTTCTGTTCTCCAACAACATCGGAGAGCCATTGGATGGACTCTTGATGATCTGATTGGTATCAGCCCTTCATACTGCACACATCACATATACACTGAAGAGGGCTCACGACCATCCCGTGAAATGCTGAGATGCCTAAATCTAAATATGCAGGATGTCATGAAAAAGGAGATCATTAAGTGGTTAGATGCAGGGATCATCTACCCGATCTCCGACAATCGGTGGGTGAGCCCAATCCAAGTTATGCCTAAGAAGGCAGGGCTCACCACCATCACGATTGAAACTAGAGAAACCATACCAACTCATATATCAAACTCATGGAGAGTCTGCATTGATTACAGAAGGCTCAATTCCTCGACGAAGAAGGATCATTTCCCACTACCATTCATTGATCAGATTCTCGAGAAACTAGCGGGAAATCGATTCTTCTGCTTTATGGATGGGTACTCCGGTTATAATTAGGTCGCAATCCATCCCAAGGACCAAGAGAAAACCACCTTTACCTACTCCTTCGGAACATACGCATTCCGAAGGATGCCGTTCGATCTCTGCAATGCACCCGCCACTTTTCAGCAAAGCATGCTTGTCATATTCTCAGATATGGTAGGTGAATACCTTGAAGTCTTCATGGATGACTTCTTGGTATTTGGTGAATCATTTGATGATTGCCTCCTACACTTAGTCCAAGGCCTCAGGCGATGCATCGACGTGAACTTGGTTCTTTCCTATGAAAAGAGCCACTTCATGGTACCTGAGGGAATTGTCTTGGGACATCTCATCTCTGAGAAAGGCATCCAGGTTGATCGAGCCAAGGTGAATCTGATTTCCAAACTTTCTATGCCTAGCTCGATCAAAGACATCCGACCCTTTTTGGGGCACGTGGATTTTTACCGTCGATTCATTCCTGATTTTTCAAAAATCGTGCGCCTCTTAACTAATCTTCTATCTAAGGATGTCCCCTTTGAAATCTCTAAGGAGTGCGCTCAGGCATTTGAGATCCTGTGTGATCGAGTTGCCCAAGCACCTATCCTGCAGTCCCCTGATTAGTCTCAACCCTTTGAGATCATATGCGATGCATTTGATTATGCTGTAGGGGCAGTACTTGGGCAAAAAATAGATGGGAAACCCATGGTCATCTACTACACTTGCATGACACTCAACGAGGCTCAGCGTAACTATACAGTTACTGAGAAAGAGCTACTAGCCATAGTAATTACCCTGGAAAAATTTAGATCATATCTTTTGGGTTCCCGTGTTATCATATACTCAGATCACACTGCAGTGAGGCACCTCCTTGCGAAGAAGGATGTAAAACCTCGACTAATCCACTGGATCTTGCTGTTTAAAGAATTCGATCTTGAGATTCACAATAAAGTGGGAAAACAGAACGTGGTAGCTGACCACTTGTCCCATCTTCCTTCTTTCGTCATCGACTCGTATGGTCCAATCACCAAGCATTTTTTATACGAGCATCTGCTAGCCATTCACAATCTCCCATGGTTTGATGATATTGTAAACTACTTGGTTACAGGGAAAGTTCCGCTAGATTGGGCGACTTCTAAGTGGGATAAATTGATTGTCGAGGCCAAGTACTATATTTGGAAGGAACCATATCTTTTCCACATTGGCAATGACCAAGTGATCCAGAGATACATTCCTAATGATGAGGTCAACGACGTAATGTCATTCTGTCATGACCAGGCCTGCAGTGGGCATTTCTCTGGGTGTAAAACCACAATGAAAATTCTCCAGTGTGGGTTCTTTTGGCCCACTTTATTCAAAGAAGCACAGATGTATTGTAGGGCATGCACTCGTTGTCAGACCCTCAGCAACATGGGCTTGTGGGATATGATGCCCTTGAACCTGATTATTATGTGCAAAATCTTTGGCATATGGGGAATTGATTTCATGGGACCCTTTCCTAGATCTAGTGGCTTCGAATACATTCTACTCATTGTTGATTATGTCTCTAAATGGATCGAAGCCGTCCCCACGAGAACTAGTGATCATAAAGTTGTCCTCTGATTTATCTAGGAGAACATCTTTATTAGATTTGGGGTTCCTAAGGCCATCATCAGCGATGGCGGGTCTCATTTTACCAATGTGCACTTCTAGTCCTTGATGAAAAAGTATGGGGTGTCGCATTGTATCTCAACTCCTTAACACCCCCAGACTAATGGACTAACAGAACTGTCAAATTGAGAGATCAAAAAGATCCTTCAGGTCACTGTTCGGCCTGATAGGAAAGATTGGTCTACTCGCCTTCCAGAAGTCTTGTAGGCCTACAGGACCACCCACAAAACCTAAATAGGCATGTCTCCCTTCATATTAGTGTATGGTAAGGCATGTCACCTTCCCGTCGAGATGGACCACAAGGCTTATTGGGTAGTACGGAGGTGCAATCTGGATCTAGTGGAGGCTGGAATACACTGCCTGTTGCAATTAAAAGAGATCGAGGAACTATGCAATGATGCATATGGGAACTCGCGTATCTACAAAGAGTAGGTTAAAGCCTTCCATGACAAGCACATTGTACGAAATTCTTACCACCCTAGTCAGAAAGTTCTACTCTTTGATGCCAAACTCAAACCTTTCCTAGGAAAACTCAGATCAAAATGGATTGGACCATTCTTGGTGAGATGAATCTTTGCAAATGGAGCTATCAAAATCAACCAACCCAACCTTGATTCAGAACCCTTTGTTGTGAATGGTCAACAACTTAAGCTGTTCATTGAACTCACCGATTCAAATAGGGCTGAGGTATCCTTTGATCTCCATTCTCCCTGAGCTCATTGCACCCGCCTGATGGCGTTAAACTCAACGCTTAACTGGAGGCAGCCCATCATCTTTTTGAAAAACCCGAAACCCTACTTGATACATCTTATGCTGAACTCATATTGCACTTTAGGGTTCGTCCATTAGAACAACCGACTCCACCACTGGTACCCATACCTGAGCTTGAAATCGTCTGCAACAGTCACCCTAACCCGGCCACCCACCTAAAACCTATTCTAATGAATGATCTGAGCTGAACTCGAACCCACTTAATTTACAATGAGGACATTGCAAATCATAGGCATGGGGAGGTATTAAAGTGCAAAACACTGTGAGAATCACTTCTCAAGAAAGTGTTTCATCAAAAAAAGCACATATTCCAAAAAAGAAAATTGAAAAGAAAAAGGGAAAAAATAGAAGGGAGGAAATTTTGAGTGAATTTATTGCATATCATTTTTTTTTTGAGAAAAAAGGGAGGAGGTAAAAATAAAGGAGCACAATTTGAAAAGAAAAGAAAAAGAGATAGTCATTAGTAAAAGATTAAGGAATTGACTTAGTTATAGACCAAATCAAGAAAAAAGAAAATGAAAAGACAAAAAGTGCTAAGAGACAAAAGATATTATTATGAAGGCTAATCTTAGGCCCCTTGGGCTATGATTCTAGGCTTAAAAATTCAAATATCCACTAAGATCTGGATAGTCCTAAAGAGGTTAGGGAAAATGCAAAGCTTAAGTATTAGGTCTAAGGCTTAGGGATTATTCGACCTCGTTAACTAACCTCTAGTTTGTGGGACTCAGTAACCTAAGCACCCCAATCCACAGACAGTCTGGTTCAGTGCTCTTAATTATCAAAATCATGCAAATGCGTTAAATCTATTCTGAAAAAGTTGCCTGGACTAGGAGCGGCTGATCAACACAAGTTGATTTGGATGAGTTCCCGACGTGGAGAGGTGGGAAATTTCCCTCGAGGATGTGCAATAGCATATCGTCTCCTCGGTGCTTGTCTCCTAAGATATCTAAATATCTTATCGGGGGCATGTAAACACCTTATGCTGGTTCAGATGCGATGGGCGACATTATCATGAAATGTCGATTGCCAGGGTCTGAATTTAGCTACAGAATGCCATGGGTGAGATTATCTGGAGTTTTCAAAATCCAGGGTTCTGGGGCTTGCCATGGGCAGTGCTATCTCGAAGCATTGATTGCTAGGGACCCTGCGAGGATTGATGGTGGGAACTAGGAATCCAATACAGATCGTGTTGTAAAGATAATTTGAGGCTAGAAATAAAAAGAAAAGAAAGAGAAAACTCTCCAAAAATAAAGAAAAATTCTTCTCTCTCTCTCTTACAAAAATGCACTACAAACTGAACCTGGGCTAAAACATGTTACAAGCATGGGTGCTTTAACCGCTAAGTTCAATGAACCTTAGGTTAGTTCTTGTGGGCCTTAGAAACCTTCGCGGTAGACTGAGGCTAGAACTGGTCAGGTCTGGATCTTGGTTGGCACTTGAGTACCTCTAGGACTACCATCAGCATTTTGACCTAATCTACAAAAGAAAGCACACATCAGAGTTTTGAGCATAAAAAGGCATATGGTCAAGAATTAAAGTTAATTTCATGAGATTTTGCTAAGGTGTTGGTGCGATCGTTTATTTTGATGATAACAAAACACGTGTCATTTAACATTTGCACTTGAAGTCTTAGATTATAGGTTAATTGCAAATGGAGACGTGGTTAGACGGAGTTCAAGCTCTCATCCATGGCGAATTGGAGGAGCTTGATGGAGAACATAGGAGCTTCGCGAGGAGCGATATCTTGAAGAAGGAAGGAGATGAAGAATATGATAGATTTCTTTTCCTTATACTACTATGTATTTTTGTTTCTTTTGTTGCTCTTTGTTTTGTCTCTTAGATTCTTGTTAAGGAGCCTCAAAGTACCCTAACAGTAGTCCTAGGAACACTTGCACAATCCTAGGATACTTAGGTTTTCTGTAGAGAACTTAGAAAACCAAAATAGGGTTTAGACAGCCTTATCAGACATCTAATATGAAAATCAGACATCTGATAATGACTTTTAAGACGTCTGACTGTCGACTCAGATGTCCGATAAAGTTTAGGCTGGACTTAGTTAGTTCTATCTGATGAAATCAAACGTCCAGACCCTAGTCCAAACGCCTTAGAAGACGTCTGATGCCTTTGCCAGACGTCCAATTAGTGGACCATTGGCTGCCTTAGTAAACACTGAGAAAATGACCGTTAACCTTGTATCAAACGTTTGTAGAGGACCCCAGATGTCTGATACATGACCATTTTGCCTCGGCTGACCCAAAATCTCTTGTCAGAGATTTTCTAGCCATTGCACTCCCTTGGTAATCCATTTCCATAGAAAAGTAGGTTTCTAGATGTCCAGGCTTAGTGCCAAATGTCTTATATGTCGTCTGATGACAATTCACTAGAACCCTGTTTCAATCTAATTCAAGTCAAGAAGGAAATCCGCTTAAAATCAGACATTTGACTTTATTCCCAGATGTCTTAAATGAGTTTTCTAGATGTCTGATGCCAAGACCAGACATCTGATAACCCTATCAGAGTCATGATTGATCCTGATTCTGACTTGATTCTCCTGGAGGTTGCACCCAACGACTATGGAAGCCTTCCAAGGCCTTCCTAGAGCCTCTATAAATAGAGGAGGATCCCTTGCAAACCTATACACACCAAGCAACATACTTTCCACTCTTTTGTGTCAAAAAGAAGAAGAAGATCAAATAGAAGAAAGCTCTTGCTCTCCAAGCCTTGTTCTACACCTAGAGAGCTTGATTCCTGTTGCGCGCCCACTCTCCCGCCGTAGTTCACGAGAGTGCCATTGTGCCTTTGCGTAGTTCACACATCCATGTCGTCAACGCACTTCCACGAAAGGGAAGCATCCTAACTCCTATAGAAGCTTAGTTTAGGAATTACTTTGTTGGCTCTATAGGACTATTCTTGTATTTTACTTTGCTTGTGTTGGGTATTCGCTTTGCGAATTCCTATCTCCTTCGTGAGACAAAATCCTTCTCGTGAAGAGAAGGGGTTTGAGGTACGCTACCCTCATATAAAGTAGCATGATTGTAATTGAGGTTGCACTACCCTCGTTTAAGTAGTATGTTAGTGGATTTGATCAACTTGGTTGATCGGAAAATCCTAACTCGAGAGGGTTAGGTGTTGGTTTTCACCATGGTTGGGTTTCCACCTAAAAATAATTGTGCCATTTGTGTGATTCTCTATTTTTGTGAGATTGTTATATTTTAATTCTGCATTTTTACGTCACGTTGATCTCACCCCCTCCAAGTAGAGAATTACATAAGGGACTAGCAAAAGCTAGGCATGAGGTATGATGGGAACACCATCATGAGCCATAACTAGCTCATTTTGATCTAATTAAGTCAGTAAAATCCTCCTACATAACTTCCAAAGAGCCATATTTCACTACAAATTCATTCTGAGGGAAAGATAAGAACACAAGGTTAAAACTACAGTTTTACCATCATAGCATGAATGCAGTACAATCATGGGTTGTCCCAGGGGGTAATTATGGGTCAAATGATCCTAAATGGCTAACGAGTGCGTTAGAATAGATAGAAAAGGGTTTACACGTGTTTTAAGAATTAAATAACTTTTGAAACCTTAAAAATAGATTCGCTTAATTAACTGAGGTTCTGGTTAGGATAAAATTCACATAAACCCTCTAAAATTCATAGAAAAATATTCTCTATGGTTTGGAACCTTCAATTTGACCATCAAAACTCGTCTTGACCCAAAATAGTCTTAGACAGACATTTGCCCTAAGTTGGGTTTTTGCATAAATTACCCAGTCAAAATTGGTCAAAACCTAAATCTAACTTCACCATTGGATTCCTTGGGTCCAAATTAGGTTTGTACTAAAAATTTGAGCTCAATCTGTAGTCATCTTGACCAAGTTTGCATTTGGTCTAGTCAGACTCTTTTTATCACATTCTGACCCTTAACTTTTGAATTCTCTTACAAATAGCCCCTCAACTTCTTTGTCTTCTTCACAAGCAGGTCCCGGCACCATTTTTGGAAGGTTAAACTTTCACTGTTGAGTTTCGAGCTAGGATTTCTTGCTTGATTCTCAATCAATCTCTCCCAAAATTGATATCAGGGTTACTTGGGAAGTTACCTTCCATTTGAGCCATTCCTTGGGCTCTAAGTCTTTCTCAAAAGGCCATGCAAACCTTTCAAAGGTTAGGGTATCCTATTTCACAAATACCTTGCAAGCTTGAAAGATTCTTTCCAAGCTTGGAAGGGCTTCCTATGGCCTTGATGAGAGCCTCATCATGAGCAATAACTAGCTCATTTTGACCTAATAAAGAGAGTAAAAGCTCCTACATGACCTAGAAGAGGGCCTAATTGAAGGTATAAGTGTTCTGAGAAGAAAACATGAAATAAAGGTTAAAACTATAATTTTACCATTGCAGTACATAAACAGGATTTCTCAGAGACAAAACATAGGTCAAATGGTCTAAATGAGATAAAAAGTTGGTTGAATCAATCAGAAATGGGTTCATGTGCAATCCAGGAATTAAATGACATCTTGTAACCCTAAAACAGACCTGCTTGATTCAACAAGGTTCCGATCAGGGTAAAAATCAAGTAAATGCTCTAAAATCATGAAAAAATATACCCTAGGGTTTATAACATTCAAATTGGCCTTTGGAACCTAGTTTGACCTAAATTAGGGTCCTAGCTCATCAATTGACCTAATTTGGGTTTTTACGTAAAATATCCAGTCAAACGTGGTCAAACATAAAATCCAACTTCACCATTGGATTCCTTAGGTCAAAATTAGGTTTGTGCCAAAATTTGGACCTAAGGGGAGGTCATCTTGACCTACTTTGCAATTTAGTACACCCAATCACATTTTGGTCCCTATCTTTTGAAAACCATCACAACAACCCCCCTATCTTTCTCGCCAATCTTACAATCAAGTCCTTCCTCCATTATTGGGGCAGAATCCTTCTCCAGTGAGGATTAGAGAGGGAATACTCTCAGATCCCTCAGAGATCCCCTCCTAGAATTGGAAGGGAGATTCTCTAAGGAATCCCCTTCCATCTAAGCCTGATCTTGATCCCAGATTTGCACCCAATCTCTCGTGCGAACGCACGAGAGATTTGGGTATCTAACCACCTTCCATCTCCGATGAGACGTCGGTGACTAGAAGCTTTCCCTCCACGCACTTGAAGCATGGCCAAGCACCTATAAATTAAACCCTAACTCCGGCCGAACCTCCTCAGCTTGACTTGGCCGGGATTCCACCTCAAATTCATCTCCTTCTCTCGCCAAGGTGTCAAGCGAGATCCGGCGAGCCCCCTCCCCTTCCTCTTCGCTCTGCCACAAAACCAGTGGTAGAGCCGTCTTCCTCATCCTCCTCCGCGTCGTGCAACACCCGCACGTGCTGCCCTAGCCCCGTCGTCGCCGCCATCTTCCCCCACTGGGCGTCTTCTTCTCCAACAACAGCAGGTACTGCCATCCACCTCCTAGTCCCCTTCGTCCCTTTAATTAGGTTAAAACTCTACTTCTCTATCCCCTCTTTCATTCCCCTCATTTTATTTCATCAAAAACCCCTCGACCGCCGCTGTTCACCATCACCTTCCTCATCTCCGGCCACCCTCTGACGAGTCGCTCCCATCGCTTCGCAGCCCCACACACCTCGCCGACCATCACATAACCTCCGCCTCACCTCACTAAGTAACATCCGCCCATCCACCATCCCTCTACGCCTCCACAACAGTCCCCCGAACTCACCCATCCATCCAGCCACAGGACGACCTAGGCAAGCACGCCTAGGCTGCCCCGTGGCCTGCCACCTAGCTCTTCACCTTCTCCGTGACACGGCGAAGGTTCCTCGGTGATCTGATTAGGTTGCGAGGCTCTTTTCGTGTCAGACAGGTTCCATGCCCTGGCCGCCATTGACGACAACTCGAGGAAGCTCCACGCTCGCTCCAGGCTTCAGGACTACAAGGCTCTAGGTGCAACTCACTTGGGGAGGCATTGCGAAGATATCTGATCCAGCGAGCGACGCAACAGAGTCCGCAGTAGTGGCAATTGCAGGAAGGATTTCTTTAGTCCCACATCGGTAATTCACGATGCACTAATATCCTTTATATTGATTTTATGAAATACGCTGTTCGCCTCCAATTACACTTGGGGTGAGGTCCCTCACCTATCTTACTGCGCCTCGTCCGTGGTTTCACCTCACGGATCTGGCGCGATCCGACCCGACCATGTCCTGAGCACACCTCGCGCATCATCCTCACGCCAGTGTGCCTAGTCACGGGCGCTAGATCCCACCCGTTAATATCCGGCTCTAGGAAAGCGTCCTGAGAGTGGTTTACAAAGTGATGGAGAGACGCGCGGGTGTGGGTAGAGGGTTAGGTTTTGTGCTTTTCTGTGGTTGTGCAGGGAAGAAAGAAGGAAGGAGTGAAGCCAACACTTTGCCGCTACTAGTAAGGGAAATGAAGAAGAAGTAAGGAAGCCTTCACAGAAGAAAAGGAAGAGGCGAAGGGAAAAGAGAGGAAGAACTGAAGAACAAGAAGAAGAGGAACTGAAGGCAAACAGAACCAAGAAAGGAAGCAGAGCCAAGGAAGAAGAAGAAGACCCATAGAGAGAGATACTGTAGTAGAAGAAAGAAAGAAGACAGAAGAAAAGAAGCACTGCAGAAGAGAAAGAACACGCGCAAAGAAGAAGAAAAAGAATAAGAGAAGGGAAACCTACTTTTAAGATGTCTGATCCTATGATCAGACGTCCAATTTCTCCTTTTTGCCTCAATTAATTTTCAAACTCATGCATTTATATTTGAATTAAATTTTTAGTAATTAAAGTGTTCAATTACATTCTTGAGATTAGTAGTAAATTCCAATTGCTCCGTGTGTTCGACCTCGGATACTCCAATTTTCGAGTAATAAAACTTTTATTTCTTGACGACGCTTGATCACCTATACTACGACACAATAACTATTAAAACACAATCGAGTTTCGCGAGTCAATAGGCCTATAAAAGAAACACCATCGCACGACTGTGTTTTTAGCAAGTCTTGGCACGTCAAATGGCCCCAAAACCCTATCTTCGACCACCATAGATCCCTGCTCCAATGACCCCCCTGGATCCCCCTCCTCCGACCGTACAACCATCAAATTGGATGTTCTAAGCTCTTTCTCTCTTCATCTCAACCCTCCCCAACCAAAGGGAGGGCATTCTTCCATCTGCATCGCCATCGCCACTCCACTGCATCTTCCTCCTTCTCCGACACCGGTCGACCAACACTGGAGCCCTCTGCCACTCAACCACCTCGCTAAGTCCCTCTCTTGCTCTATCTCTCTCTTTCTATTTCATTTTTCCACCCTCGTAAACACGCACAACCACCAACCGCCACCCCTCGCACTTCATCCTCTTCGCCTCTGGCGAAGCTCCGGTGATGCCTACACACTGCCACACTGCTCGAAACTTGCCGCTGTCACCTCCATCAGCTCCGCTATGCTCCACAGACCAAAACCTCTCAAGAAATTGAGGGATCTGGCCCCTCACTCGCTACGCCGAACACTGCTCCTTCGCACTTCATTTTCCGACACCAATAGTCCAGTTCACACACATTCCCCCCTTACGGACACCGCCATTGCATTCTCCTCATCAGGGAGAAACTCTTGAGCGTACTGACTGAGGCGTTTAGCCCGTGTTCATCTCTTTCAAGGCTCGAGCCACAGTGCCACTGGCGAAGCTTCTTCGAAGACCTCCAAGTGATGTTATTACATCTTCAACTCCAGGAGCTATGCCCAAGTGGAGCAGAACACTTCTAGGAAGGATTTCAGGGCGGCAATTGAAGTCGCCAGCACCTGCTACTACCTCAATTCGAGCCTTCTTCACTGCAGCTGCAGATGCACGAAGAAAGGTGGGACTTTAGTCCCACCTCGGTAGCTAACGAAGCACTGCACGTGCTTAAATTGAATTTGTGTTATAGGTTGCTTGCCCCAGTAGCAGGGGGTGAGGTCCCCTTGCACGTGCCCATGCACGCCCTCGCCCGCGCTCACACCCCGTGGGTCTAGGCTTGATTCGATTACCCGGATACCCAGATCTGGTCTGGTTTGGTTTGTTTGTCTGAGAAAGGAAGAAGAGAAAAAGAGTAGAGAGCAGGCGGGGATGTTTTACTCTACCACTCTCCTCTTGACTCTTGAGAGATCTGAGGAGGCCTTTGCCTCTGCTGGCATGCTAAGTCTTGTGATGCAAGCTAAGGAAAGAAGAGGACGAGAAGAAGAAGAGAAGGAAGAGAAAAGAGAAGCCTTTCCCTGAGGCTTGAATAATTTGAAAGAGGAAGAGGCCTTTGCCTCTGTTAAGGCGTCTGAGCCTAAATCTGTCGTTTGATATCTGATACCTTGGCTTTGTTGGTTAAAATTGAGTTGTGCTTGGCTTATCTGATCTGTTAATTTTAGTAGCTTAAGCTTAACATTATAGGGTAATCTGGTGATTCAAATCACCATTTTACCTTCTCTTCTTTTCGCATTATTAACATTGGATCTCATTTATATGTATATTTATTGATTGCAAATTCTTTGATTGTGATATTGAGTTTTAAATTGCCATATTGCTCCCTATGTTCGACCTCGTACTTCAAATTTTAGTAATAAATATTATCTTTTTTTGCATTGATTCAAGCTATACTACAACACGATGATTTTAAAACCTGTTTCAGAGCGAGCAACAACAATACCGCCAGATCTGCCATGTGCATTGATCATCACACACTCAGTCACCCCTACGGTCTTCATTTCATTCCATATCCTATCATTTTCATTCTCAATGTGAGTCTCTTGTATTATTGCGCAGTCAATTTCCCACTCTTTCAGGTATCTCAATAGAGAAGCCATCCGGCTCTTGTTACGCAGCCTACGCACATTCCACGTAAGGATTCTCATTCTACTCTTTGGGAACCCCCCCTCTTTTGGTTTTGGACCTTGCCTACCTGCATAATCGCAGCCACAGCATTTTCATCAAGGTTCAAATCTGATTTCAACCACCTCTGCCTAGGCCTGTAAGGCGATCTGCCCAAACCAACCTTGGTAGCTGATCCAATCCTAAACTTTAGGCCTTCCACATCTTTTAAGTTTGATTGGGATCTCAACAGATTATTTGAGATCTCTTTCAAGACTTGTTCTTCAGGTTTATAAAATGAAAAGGTGAGAAAATGTTTCACTTTTTAGTATTTTTAATCAATAAATGGTCTTTCATAAGTCCAAGATAGGAACTAATGCGATAAAAACAACTCTATCTCCACGGGAAATCTCCAGAAGAAAAAATCTTAGCAGAAAATATGCAATCCTAAGATGGATGCCTAATGGATACAGCTGCTAGTTAGATAGGTCTGTCTTTTTGGTACTTTTTATATATCTATCTAAATGCAGCAAAGCAAGCTACCTAGAGGCTAAGAAAAGAGTATCTTACAAAGTATATACAGGAGAAATAGTGAGAAATAGAAAACCCGTCTTCTTTTTGCCTAGATACCTACTAGACAGATGCTTGAAAGAAGACTAAAATAATAAGTCAAAATAAAGAATACATAATAAATGCAAGAATAATTAAAAAAGATAATGGTGAATATTAATTATACGAGTTGCCTCCCCAGCAACAGCACCAAAAAATGATTTTGTACATAGTGGTTTAAATAATTAAAGAAAGAATATATACAAAAGAATGATAATTACAAAATAAAGAAATATATAAGGGAATATTTTGGTGAATAAAATAAAATAAAAATTTGCCTCCCCGGCAATGGCGCAAAAAAAAAGATTTTGTACACAAGAGGACAATGGTAACCGATTTTAAAAAATGATTTTAAAAGAAATGATTTTGGAGAATCTCTTCACACAGATCAATAGCTAGGATTAATAGGATCAGTTGCTACTAGGATCCTCCCCACAAAGGGCATGTGGCACAATCACATTCAGCCATGCACACCCACCTGGATGCATACACGTGTGCAGTGCACATGATTTAACATATCATGTAGGAGATCTGAGAGGGCTCGCGTCGTAGTCGCTCGACGGGGATAAGTATGCCATTCAATTTATATCACAAGAAACAGCCTTCCATATCCGATGTAGGACTATTCAAGTCCCCTTTCTTCTTATGCGTAGTGCCATCTTTAACACCTAATTGCCAATAGCTCATGGTTTCTTTTCCTGATCTAAGTGCTCAGATCTTTAGCCCTATTATCCATTTATCAATTCCTACCTTTAATTCCATGAATGGAGCTCAAGAACTCCTTTAATCATCCTCTCAATGTTAGTATAATGCCATGAATGTCTAGAAGCTGCTACATAGGTTTGACCTTCAAATTGGCCTTTGAATCTCTCTCTTTCACATGCTTATACTATGCTCTCAGTGCCTAAACTAATTCTACATCCTTTGAGAAGGGAATGAAGGAACTGGGAAGCCTTAGAAGCTTGATAAGATTCAGAGGATAAAGAAGGACTGACCTGGGCCAATTTGAACTTAGAATTTCATTTGGAACTCTCTGAAGCCTACTAAGGTTAAACCGTAACCCATATATAATAGAAATGAAATCAATCCTAATTTGTTGTTAAAACTCACTAAAAGTAATCTGAATGAGTTCGTATCAACCAAGGATAAAGATTCAACCTTTCAAATTAAGCTCTGAGCTTTATTTAAGGCCAAAGTTGACCATATTAGGCATAGAAGTTGACTTTATGTTCTAAGGGGTTTCAAAATCAATTAAAGGCCTAGATCGACTCAATTGATCACCAAGAACTTAATCAAACCTCAAAATTGATGTTCTGACGCTTGGAGCACTAAGCTCCAGGCCTTCCACCTGAGATACAATAGAGGTTTGTTCGATAGAACAAATCAGAGAATCAACATCAATTCCAAAGCTTGATTTAAACTCTACAAGTCCTGGAGATACTTTCTGACCTATTTCTAAGATCTGAGACCAATTGAATCGTCATCGTCAACTCTTTCAGAGCTGAGGAAGAAGAAGATGATTAGTCATGAAATAATTAAAATAGGAAATAAAAGAGTGAATCATGATCAAGGGATGTTAACTCCATGATTTGAAGCTTTTTGCGTGGTTTCAAACACTAAAACTGAAGGTTGAAGTTGTCGGAGCTCTGGTGAAGATTGAATTTGAATGCAAGAGGGAAAAGATCCATAAAATTAAATAAGAATTATCTCAAAAATTTCCTAATGATCTTAGGATCATCAAGAATACAACAATTAACTTGATTAATGATTGAATCAGAGATATGAGCTTGAATTTCTCAGATATGCAGCTTGAGTTTGACAGAACTCAAGAGGAGGTGTCTGACTCAATTGAGCAAGGCCAATCACTGCATAGATGAATGCGATGGTGTACGATGAAGGAATTAGGTGGAGAGACTCTCTTAATCTCCTCCATTTATAGAGGTGGTCAGGTGGTTAGGTGGAATTGGGCATTTCTTATGCATGGAATAATTTAAGTCATACTATGGTGGAACACGATCCTATAAGTGTAGAGAAAGTAATGGAGGGCCATTTAGAGTATGGAACAAGCTCTGAATCTCATCCATAGATAGTGGACACTTCAGGTGAAGGTGGAGATGAAATAGGCATGTAGGTAATTAATCAAGAAGGAAAGTAGGTGAATTGTGATTGTGGAGTGGTGAGAAGGGTGAAGGGAGTGTTGATTTGATGGAATGAAGGACAATGAGATAGGATTTGATCTCGTTGACATCGGAGAAGGAGGTTAGAAGCTTGGATTTACTTACGCCTACTCCAACAAATTACTCGCCTAGATCTAATCTAGAAACTACGCCTAAGAGTTTAATCTACTTACTTGGACGAAGGAGGTGAGGGATTCTGCCATTGGCAAGGTAGAAACAAGAGGAAATCAGATGTGGAAGGGCAGTAACTCCAGCCGAGCAAAGTTGCGATGACCCAAGTCCTGCCAATCGACAAAACTCGAGTTGCCATGTGCTAACAACAAGCACAAACAACCACAAGATGGTAGTCACCCAACACATAGTCATAGAATATCAATAGACAAACATTCATTCTAATGCATTAAATAAAAGGAATAAAGTGCTGACAAAATATAAAGAAAAGTCCACCACAGAAAGGAGGAAAGTAATAAGTACTCTAGTATAATCACCAAAAGTCAGGAAAATAAAAGTCTAATAGCGGAAAAAGGAATAGAACTAAAGAACCACTATGCTCAGAATGGACCGTCTCCTAAAGTAGGACCCGGATCTCATAGAAGATGGAACAACAGCAGCCACTATAGCCAAACTACTCAGCAACACCTGAGTACAATACCTGAGAAACCCACCAGTGAAAACTGAGTAGAGAATAATAAAGACAACAAAGTAACAACAGCAATGACAGTAAAGAAAGAGGTCATTGTATTAGCAATTATCTATTTATTAATTATTACTTACCCAATTTTGTTTGTGCATTTAAGCCCACGTTATTATAGTCCACAATTCGTCAATCAACATCTCGGGGCATGAGATGATCTCGTGTAACTTCCTGAGGCACAAGGTTAGTATAAGTCACCCACTTGGCTGAGAAGATGACTTATACCCACGAGTCACCATGCTCTGTCACCCTGGCGCCATTGAGGAATGGGGTGGCGGCTACGTCATGTAGCATGAACACGTAGAAATGCTATGTACATTGAATCACAGACAGCTAATGACCCACCCACCCACCGAGAAGAAACCACTATTGTTAGGATTTCGTTGAGTGTTAAGAAAGATATTCATCGTAGTATAATCGAAAAAATCTCACAACAAACATTTAGATTTGTAAACTCAGAATCTAAAAGAAGTCTAAGGTCATTCACATGGAGCAAATATGGAATTCACACATTAATCTTCATTTAAAATAGATGAGCACAATTAATTGAGCATCAAAATAAATATTAAATGAATACAACTTGTCAGATTGTAATTCAAATGTTGATGAGATAAAAAGAATAAAGAGAATCTAAAAAGTGGTGATTTAGATCACCAATTAGGTCCTTTAATTAAGCATGCATCTCATATTGAAGTTATTGAAATAATCAATACCTTCAATCGATTTAATCAAATGTTAACATATTACTTAAATAATTCAACAGTGCTTAGAATAATCATATCAGATAAAAAGAATATAGCATCAGACGACTTAAGTGTCAACAGAACACAATGCCTCATAGAAGGCACACAAGCAGAGGGCTTTCTTCAAAGAGCCTTCTCCTTTCTTTTTCTTCTCAAGCCTCTTCTTCTTTAAATACAGATCATGGCCTTTCTTCTTCAGAGGCTAAGTGTATGCCTCTCTTCCTCAGCACAAGGGCATCTTCCTCAGAGAGCAAAACCCACCCCCCTCCTCTCACAAATCCTCTCCTTTCTTCTCTCTCAAACATGGGTATAGGTTCAGGCAATCGGTCGGGTTATTGGGTCGTGAATAGGGACGAGGCCTATGGGCATGTGTCGCAGGCGAGGAGTGGATGGGTAAGTGGGTAAGTGGGGACCGAGCCCCAATGTCATGGGTAGAGAAGCTAAGGCACGAATTCATCTTATACGTCTGCAGGAGCTCTTCTGTTCATGATGTGGCACTAAAGTGCCACCCTCTTCTTCACGTGCAGCAGCTGAAGGTGCATCATCAAATTGAGTCAGTGCTGGGGCTCATCCACCTAATTGAAGTCTTGGATAGGTTGCTAGGATTGGGCCATGGTGTCTGGAGGTAGTAGGAGGGTCAGAGTTGCTAGGAGCATAGCAGTCGTGGTTAGGGAAGATGGCAGCGACGGCAAGTGAATGGCGAATATCTGAAAGAAGAAATAAAGCCTCATGGCCATGTCAGAAATGTTTAGGAGGTTCGCTTGAGGACAGCTAAGGCGATGGCGGAGTTCGCTTGGCATTGGAGTGGGTGTGGAGGTCGAGCGAACTCAAGGAAGGTGTTTAAAGGTGGTTATGCTCGGTGGAGTATTGGAGTGGGTGAACGATGGAATTAAGTGAGAGTTTTGATCATGGAGATGAGGCAGAGCTTATGGAGGTGATAGCGGGATGTTTGATGGTTTGTGGTGGTGTGGAGGCCTCATCGGAGCTTGGCCGGACATGGAGAAGTGGAGGGGAAGCAAGGTGGTTGTGGGTTGAACCTAAGATCTAAAGAGAGAGGAGTGAAGTAGTAAGGGAGAGGAGGAAAGGAAACCTAAATTAGCGATGAAAGGGATAGGGATTGCATCGGCTTTGATTGGCCGATAGCAGAGAAGATGAAGTCCTCCGATGAGGGAGACGGCGAGGAAGACGAGGTCTGGGAAGCCCCTGCTATGGCTGGCAAGGAGCAGAGGAATGAGAGGAAGGTTGTGGCAGTCCCAATTTGGCCATTGGGAGGCCATAGGAAGACAAGGGAGGAATCTCACTGGAGTTGGTCGGAGGAGGCTGGAGGGAGAGATTCTAGTAAGGAAATGTGGCCAAACCAAGCTAAGGAACAAGGCTTGAAGCTCCAGGAGCTTTTATAGAGCTCCAAAATTCTCTTAATTCCTAAATTGAGTGTGCTTTTCTCTAGGAAACAAAGGAGTTTCCTCTGTCTAAAATGCAAGCTTGATGGAGCTTTTCAGGCTCCAATCAGGTCAAATTTGAAGTGCAATCGTCAAAGGATCCTTCAAGGACCAATCCCTCCAAATTTGGAGGGATTTGGTTGCTAAATGTAGATGCCTTCCTTCTTTGAAGTTGGGTGCCTTTGGGTTTAGGAGTCTGTGTGGGATTCAGGCAGCATGGGGCAATTGGTGAAGAAGATGACAAAGTTAGGGGACTATTTGCAAGGTTTTTTGAAAGTTAGGGGTTTTGATGTGAAGAAAAGAGTTTTAAGGGACTAGAATGCAAACTAGGTCAAGATAAATTTGATTGGACCCAAATTTTGGTACAAAGCTAATTTGAACCCAAGGAATCTAGTGGTGAAGTTGGATTTGAGTTTTGACTAAGTTTTATTGGGCAATTTATGCAAAAACCTAAATTAGGGCAGAATTGTGTTTGTGACTATTTAAGGTTAAAATAGGTTCCAATGGTCAAATAAAGGATACCAAACCTCATGGAATATTTTTCTATGATTTTTAGATGGTTTAGATGAATTTTATCCTGACTAGAACCTCAGTAATTCAAGCAAGTTTGAAATTAAGGTTTTGGGTACCGTATCAATTCTCGAAATGCACGAAACCCTATTCCTGTCTGTGTAGACCCTCTTATTAGACTTTAATGCTCATTAGACCTTAGATTAACCCCTGGCAAACCCCGTAGTTACTCTGATTTCATAATATGATGTTAAAACTGTAGAATTAACCCTAATTTAATGTATTCCTCTTAGAATGGATATGCAGGGAATTACGACTCTCAAGTGATTATTTAGTAGCTTTTGTAAATTGATTCTAATTGATTAAAGATTTTTATGACTCATGATGATGTAATCATCATACCCCCATGTGTAACTTTTGCTAGTCCCTTTGCAAAATCTTATGGAAATAACTAGAATTCTAGACCATGCATTAATGTTCAGATGCCTGATTATTACTCTCTTTATAAATTAGGTCAGAATGCCAATAATAGGCCTAGAGGTACTCAAGATCAATCAAGATCTTGACCTGACCAGCTTCAATCTGAGTCTACCGCGAAAGTTTCTAAGGCTGGTGATGTAGACACATTTAATTATGTTAAAATGCCTATTCATGCATGTTCCTACGCTTAGATATGCATTTCATGTTATAAATAGTGCATAGCATGCATCATCCTGCATTTAGAGTAGTTATGTATATTTTAAGTTAATTACATCCTTTTCATGCCTAGGAGGGAAGGAGATTTATTTCGGGGTCTCAGATTGACGATTCGAATGTACAGATCTGATCAGGATGATGATCGGAGTCCACCTCCGAGATCATCCTAATCTAAATCCCGTATCACCTTATGCAATCTAAGGAAGATTAATGGCCAGGGGGCAATGTGACATCCTTACGAGCTTCGAATGAAAAATCCAACCAAATGGATGGATCCAGAGCAACGATCGTAGTTAGATAATGTGGAAATCATCTCAATCCGAGTATCATGGCACCCTTTGCAACAGAAAGAAGATGGACAACCCAGATGGCTCCACATGGCACCATCTAGGCCTCCCAACATTGGCCAACAGTCCACCCAAGCTGACCTCACAAATCTGATCCAACGGTTGTCCAAGCGTTGCTCCACCAACCTTAAGCCAAGCGAAGAGATGACCTTGTGCGATCTCGACCATTAGATCAAAATCCAACAGTCGTGGGCGCATGGCCTTAAATCCTAAAAGTGACACAATGACACCCTCAGCACAGTGAGTGGGGTTTTCTCTCTCATCCAATGAGCGGGTGTTCGAAGGTCGACCACTGTGCCCAATTTCACGAGTGCAGGCACGATTCGATTATGCCCGTTGGATGCCATCAAGCGGCAGAGGCATCATCACGTTGTGCTGCTCGATGCACACAATTTGCACATGCAAGATCTGATGCACAGACGGATGCACTATCACTTACAAGCGGACGCGATCTCAAGCGCGCGATGCACACAAAATCTGGAGCATCCATCGGCGATCCAACGGTCAAGATTCATCCTCGCCTAATCGAACCTGCTTATGCGAGGACAACTACAGGCGTGAGAGGTGGGGGCGCGATCTTCAGCGACAGCTGCAGGGGTCTTTAGTGACGCTTGCAGCTGTCACTACAGCCCTCTACATGAATTTCTTCCTCTTCCCTCCACTATAAAAGGACCCCTACACCTTCATTCTTCATCATCTCTTCCTTTCTTCTCCTCACCATCTCTAAGGCTCTAGAGAGAGCTTGTCCCAATCCCAAGATGCTCCTCTAAGTAGAATCAAATATTTTCCCCTCCCCTCATCCCCATTCGTGGAGTATCCCGTAGTTGTCCTCTCACCTCCCTTCGGGAAGAAGATCCTCGCGGTGACACCGTCCTACCCCGCCTTCAGTTCTCCGACTCTATCCTCGTTCGTCCTACTCCCACCACCTTCCTCTAGGTGACGTCAGAGCGAGTCATCCTTCGAGCAACCATCGAGGGGATTCTCTCACCTATATCTTTCTTTTTGCTTTTGTAGTTTAATCTTTCCCATGTTCTTAGTTGTAGAAACACTTTTTGAAAAATATGCAATTGTTTCTCTCTCTCTCTTATATTTTGCAAGTAGATTAGTTAGATAAGAATTTATCGACCAAATCTCTCGCTTGCTAAAAATACCAAAAGAATTAGAAAAGACAAAAATGACAAAAACAAATAAAAGCGGAACGTAGATTTTCAAAACCAAATGTTCGCCTTCCCGTTTCGACCTGGGATTCACTTTTCGAGTTTCGATTATAAATTTTATCTGATCAATGGATTTTCTCGCGAATCGAACTACGACAACGAGTTTTCCAAACCATAACCTTTCTACATGTGAATCCACCATTATCATTTTGGCACCATTGCCGGGGAGGCAACGCTTTTTGGTTTTTTCGCATTTTCCCACATTACTTACATATTTTTCTAACCTATCTTTCTTCTTCGATTTATTATCTTGTAGGAACCCGATCGAGGAACCGAAGGTGGTAGATTGGAGTAAAGTGAGGGTAGAGACATTTGTAAGTTTTCCTCCACCACCTCCACCCTAGATTTCATTTCACCACACTAATAACTCAAACCCAAATCAACTTAGGTGATTTTTATAAACCCTAGGATAGATCTGGTTGTTTGTTTGCCACCTCCACCCATCTCATTCCCACATATATGAAAAAAACCTACTCTTCTCTTGGGGGATTTACTGAAAGTGACATACATTAAACACCCACAACTTTCGACTTAAAACGCACCATTCCACTTTGATTCTACCAGTTAATCAGGATCTAACTTGTGGACCCGGTACACTTCAACTCAATACACATAAGTGAGTAGAAAATTTGAATAGGTTAAACATTTTTGTGTCTTAATTAAGTGGTGTAACAGGCCAATTGATTTAGTTGTTTGGGCTGCACCACTGAAGATAAAAGTCATTCATTAGTAGCTTGCCACTTAGGGTTAATCTTTAGGGCTGAACCAAGCACTCCACATTATTTTTTGATTTCTAAAGGAATATATCATCACCAGTGATTTCAAAACTTAGAGTGTTCTCTTGAGCTTGATTGAATACACCTAAGATTAAACCCTAAAAGCTACTAAATAACGTTAAACCCTAAAAGACACATCATCAAATAACCTTATTTGCAACCCCTGGTTTCGCATGAACACACATTTGAATTGATCATTAAGGGCACAACCCATCTAAAGGGCCCATCACATTCCAAGAGCATGATCATCCTAAGCCTAACTCAAACCAAGTAGACATTGGCCTTAAGGATTGATTTGCTCTTCAGAGCTCAGATTGAGATTTTTTTCTATTAATCTGCTTCCACTAATCCATCTGATGTCTAGCTAGGGGAGTAGCATCAAACGACCGCAGCTAGGGGGTACACTTGGTATTGGAGGCACAAGTGAAAGGAAGAACCTTCTCCCCAGCCCCTCCCTCTAATCAGTTGGATTGACTGGATAGAAGTAGACCAAATCGTTTATAATCTCAAGACAGGTCCTGGGAGTCTGTAGGTCTTTAGGTTAACCCACATAACGACAAGGTTGACTGTTTGTATTGCAGGGGTCCTTTCTTTCTTCTGATTTCCCTTCCTATTCTACCATGTATCCTTCCACATCCTACACTCATTTCCCACCCTACCCTCCTACCACCACTTATACCCAAGATGATTACTATCCCGACTCGACTTATAATTACCCATCCACTAGCTGGGATAACTTTGATTGGGGATACGATACTGGACCTCAGTGTCTAAGGCCTAACCCTGGACAACAAGACTATGATTACTATCCTTCCTAGAGCTACACTGATTATATATCTCCACCCTTTGACGAACAACCTAACCCGATCTACAATCAAGAATGATATGTTGACTATAACACCTACCCTCCCCAGTATTCCACTGAGTATAGGTTGCCACCATTCTTTCAACAACCTGAAATGACCTACTATCAAGGAGGGAGCCGAGAACCTCGATATCTTGACTACCCTAGATTTAACCCAAACCCACCCAAACCTGAACTGAACCATTCTATTCAGGTGAACAAGGTCCAAGACAAGGTGTTGGCTAACTTGAGGAACACCATCCAATCTTTAAAAGCTCAGACAATACGATGCACTGAAGCATTGGAGCCTATGATCAAAATGATTAATGAACTTAATAGTTCTCTATTGGGTTTGCTCCAAAATGTTAGGGATAGGAGCCTAGGTGAGTTTCTACTTATGAAATTATCGAGGTTGAGGATGATATTCGTGGTTGCCTTAATCCAATCTTGGGATGATTCCTAGGATGAACCCCCTTCAGGAGAGCTAATGTCTAAACCCACTCAGGCACCTATCAAGGGGGATACATATGCTGAGATCGGGGATGACCAAGTTGGGCTAGAGCAACCCATTAAGGAGGAACTGAGTTTCTCACCCGAGATCCCAGAGCTAGGGAATGACGAAAAGTATGTCTCAATGGACCATGAAATGACATGATTTTGAGACATATATAAATGAGGATCATGAATTCTTTGATTCTAAGGGTGAGGAATCTCTTAGTAAAGTCTCACTGGAGCTTAAACTACCAACTTTTTACCAGGACCCTTACAATATCTTTGACGTGCAACACAAGCTTGGAATAACTGACTATCTTTCTAAGCTGAACTTTAAGTGGACATCTGAACCTAGTGGATCAAATCTAGCTTTTGTCCGACACTTTAGTCTTGGGTTGCACACCACCAAACCACAGGCTCGGCCCCCCAAGCTCAACAATCTAAGGTTTTGGGGATTTTCATTAAGAACCTTAGAACCACTCGATCCTGGGGCATGGGTCTGCACCACAACTTGGTCCACATCCGTGGACATCTTCTGCTGGCGAGTTTGAGGATTAATCTTTTGATTTTGATTCTGGCCAACACTTGTGAATTCTCAATTTCTTCCTTGTATGTATTTTATGCCTAGATAAAGGCATTATACTTAGCGTGTGTGTATACTCTCTTTTCTCTACAGAGCTGACTGGAATTTCACGAAATTCAAGTGATATTTTGTTTACTCCACCCTTTTCATGTCTTTATTTTTATAATGAGGACATTACGTCATTTAGGCATGGGAGGGTGGATAATTAATTCCTGAAATCATTTTGTTAACTCCGTAGAATTTCTTTTAATTTCTTAAAAAAAAGAAAATTAAAAAAGAAAAAAAAATAGAAGAGAACTCAGGCATTTGGAAGTGATTAACTTCAGGAAACGATACAATAGGACCTGAACACTTAGACTCTTCAGGTCTTCGGGCTTAATTAGCTTAGGTGTTCACTTGAATGTGGACTTAGTCTCGAGTCCTCGCCAAGTAATTTTACTTTAATTTGGTGAATAAATTGGGATGATAAGTACACAACTTATCAACCTGCCCTCTAATTTGAGGGGATTTTAAGTCTAAGCATCTACACACTATTTGCACTTACTCACTTTCTGACGGTTTTTACGGAAACTGGGTAGCTACTGAACTATCTAGGGTAGTATGCCTAGCAAGTTGTCATGGGTAACTGCCCATTGGCTAGTTGTCCAGAGCCCAGCTACATGACCATACTCATTCTATTACTTTTAGGTAAATCTTAGATCAGGGAAGCCACCTACTTAGAAAAAAAGAGAAAAGAAATACTTAGAATAAAAGGAAAAAAAAAGAGAAAGGAGAAAATCAAAAAATAAAACCACACTTCACCGCACAAGTATGGCTGGCAAGTTGCCGTGGGTAACAACCTAATGGCCATTTTTCCATAGCTTAATTCTACCATTTTTAGGTCACCTAGGGTTATAGAAGCCTAAAGTTCATTTCAACAGCCGCTTAGTGAGTCTATCACCCTTTCACAAGATGCCTAACACTTAGAGTCCTTTTGAGTCTTCGGTAGGTCAGTAGCCAAAAAAAGTTTTCCCGAAGCTCTCAGACTCCAAAAGTTCAAAAAAAAGAAAAGAAAAGAGGAAAAGCAAAAAAAATGTATCTTCCCTTTTCAAACAAGGCGAGGACTTGGGCGGTCTGCATTTTGGCAGACACTCAGGTACTGTTGAGTTTTCATAGTTTAGGACCCTAGTTGAAAATTTCCCTTTGTTAATAAACAACAAATGCCATAAGCGATCTAATACTAATTTTGATTTTATACATAGCATATAGTTTGATTTTGCTAGGGATTAGCAAAAGATAGCCATGGAGGTATGATGTAGACACATTTAATTAGGTTAAAATTCCTATTTATGCATGTTCCTAGGCTTAGATTTGCATTTCACGTTATAAATAGTGCATAGCATGCATCATCATGCATTTAGAGTAGTTGGACCATTCTCTTTTTACTGCTTTTAAGTAAATCTTAGACCAGGGAAGCCACCTACTTAAAAAATAGGAAAAAGAAAGTCGAGAAAAGAAAGGAAAAGGAGAAAAGAAAAAGAAAATCAAAGAAATAAGCCACACTTCGCCACACGAGTATGGCTGGCAAGTTGTCGGTGGTAACAGCTCATCGACCGGTTGTCCAGAACCCAGCTCATGAAATGCATTGAAAATTTCCAAAACACTTAGGAAGAAGCAGAGAAGTAGAATAAATCAGAGAGATATACATTGGATTCACCCTTGTGTTGACCCCATAAAAATAAAAGTAGGGAGAAAGCTACCGATTGTAAAGATACACCTTTAGGCAGAACTCTCTTTTTAAGGTCACCTAGAGGCGTAGAAACCTGAAGTTCGTTCTAATTGCCGATCAACGAGTCTATCACATTCGCAATAAGATGCTTAGAACTTAGGGTTCTCATCAAATCTTGGATGAGTTGAATGTTCATAGAAAGCCACTCTTAAACCCTAAACTCAAAAATCAAAAAAATTAGAAAAGAAGAAAAAGAGAAAAAGAAATTTTTATTTGAATAAGGTGAGGGCTTGAGGTGGTCTGCATTTTGGTAGATACCCGGGCACTGTTCTGTCTTTGAAAGTTCAGATCCTAAGTAAACATTTTCTTAATGATTGAAAATAACTTATGCCCAAATAATCCAACCTAATTCTTTTATAAATAGTATATAGTTTTTACTAGGGACTAGCAAAAGAAAGGCATGAGGGTGTGATGTAAACATGTTTATATTACATAAAATGTCTATTTATCCATGTTCTTTCTTAAGCATAGAATTGCATTACATACTATAGATATTGCATAGCATGCATCATCTTGCATTTAGATTAGTCTAAATAAAATGGAGGTTAATTGTCTCCTTTTATGTTCAGGGACAGGGTGACTTTTTATCGGGACCTTGGATCGAAGATCCAACCATACGGATCTGATCAGGGCGACGATTAGAGTTCAACGACTCCAAGATGCCCTAATCGGATATCCATAGCACCAGATAGAGATCGAGGAATCCTAAAGATCAAGGGCTAAGATGGTGTTAATCCTCACCTCAGATGACAAATTTGACCACATGGATGGATTTAGATCGATGATCGCAGCCTCACGACGTAAAAATCAGTCCAATCCGACATCCGTGGCACCATCTCCAACTAATAGAAGATGGATGATCCAGATGATGCCATGTGGAACCATCACGACCCTCCAAATCATTCGTTGTCCTACCTTCTCATCCAACAGTTGAGAGTTTATCAGGTTGCCTCCCTCAAGCCACATTTCATATGAGAGGGATTCCACATCTAATCTCAATCATCAAATTAAGATCCAACAGTCAGCATTAAATGGCACGTGGATAAGACCATGTGTTCATGAGGACGCGGGGTCGAAACCTGCTGCGCCTTCAAATTAGATATTAACGTCCGTGGGTGCGGATGAAATTCCACCCTTGGATTTTGATCATGTGGCAACGGGCGCGCCACGTGGCATGACGGATGTGAGGCATGGCCGCAGGTTGAAAGGAGGTCTAGTCGGGCCCAGTTAGGTTGTGTTAATATGGTGATTTTATCGTTGAAATGCGTATAGTGGTTAATCTAAATCGAGCCTAACCATCTCTTTACAAAATTTTTAACCTAGCCTACTTGATTTTATCTTGGTCACTTTTAGGCCCAGGGTCAAACTCAGGGAACTAGGATTAGAAGTGAAGGATTTTCTGCACCTTTCCTACAACGAATCTCTTCCGTTTGTTTATTATGATTTTGTTGTTTTTCTATTTATATTTTTTTCTGATAGTTCTTGTCCTTGAGGTACACCCTCAAAATTAGGTTCTTGACTTTGAGCCAAATTAGGGTTTCAAAACTGGTCTTGCTATTCGCAAGACTGAGTACCTACAAGTCAAGGATTATCTTTTCTCTTTTGTATACTTTTTTTTATCTTTTCTTAATGGCAAGAAAGAGAAACAGAAATAAAGTAAATATAGTATATATATATGTATATATTATATATGTATAAAGGGGTGGGGGTGGAGGTGGAGATGGCATGTAGCATGGTGTCAAGTCGGTCGTCGTCTAGAAAGATGCAACCAACAGGACGAAGTGTTGCGTGGAGTGTAGGATGGATGGTGGAAGATGTGTGCAAAAAATGCTTTTTGTACGCGTGTATCGGGGAATATCTGCAATTAGTGCAGATATTCCTGCGATACAACGTATGGTAGGTGATATGAAAATATATATATGTATATATGTAAATATATATCTATATATATATAATTATAATTATATAGGTGTATAAGTAGTTATGTATACATATATATATATATGTAGAAGTATATAGAGATATGTAAATATATGTATAGATAGATGTATGTATATGCATATATATATATATTTATAATTATATATATGTATGTATATATAACTATATATATAGGTATAGATATGTATATATATATATATGTATATATATGGTAATATATGTAAATAGTTATATATAGGTGTATATGTATATATATATTAGTATAAGTATCTATGTATATATATATATATGTATATCTATGTATATATGTATTTATAGTTATAGATATATATATATGTATGTATATTTGTATATATATATATATATGTATAAATATATGTGTATGTATATGTATATATATATATATGTATATATACTTATACTTAGTTATATAAGTACTAATATTTGTATAGATATATGTATATATATATGTATATATATATAAGTATATAATAGTGTATAAGTGAGTAGGTGTGTACGAGAGTGTGAGTGTGTGTGTGTATGTGTTTGCAGAGAGAGTGAGAGAGTGCTGTGAGAGAGAGAGAGAGAGATCGAGAGACTGCTGGAGTGAAGGAGGCGAGTTTAAGTCACCTGCAGCCTCCAAGCATCGTCTGGTGCTTCACGCGCATGCGCACGCGCGTAGGCGCACACGTAGGAGGGAGCGAGCGTGGGGGAGAGACCGCAGCGCACTGCGCTGCGTGGTGAGGTGGGTGCAGGCGAAGGCGCTATGCGCTGAAGCGGGTGAAGACGTGGGCTGGTGCGGGAGCTAGCGTGGACGGGTAGGGGCCGGTAGCGGGCGTGCTGGGTGACCAGATAAGTGAGAAACTTACCGGTCACCGCACTATAGCCACAGTGTTCCACTGACTAGCGTGAACAATGGCTACAGTGCATGGTCGGCTCGTGCGACCACCTATGCCCAGTGCTGTGAGTGCGGGAGGTGTGGAGCGGTTGGCACGCGTGCGGAGAAGGTATGCTGGCTTGCGGGTGGCGCTTCGCGACAGGGGGCGCGGAGAGGGGCGAGGGTGAGAAGAAGCGGGAGGCGAGCGCAGCCTACAGGTGCATGTTGGAGGCGAGGGCGACCTGCAGGCGCACGTTGGAGGGCTGCGCTACTGCTGCGGAGCTTGAGCTTCAAAGCTTGAAGCTCCTGTGGCAATGGCGGAAGTGGCTAAACGTCGAAACAAAGAGAGAACCACCACGCCCACCGACTCTTTGATGAGCTGGGCGGTGGTGGAGTCACAGTGGTGGTTGTGCACCACTGTGAGTTGCTCCTGCCCGCAATGTGGCTCTTCAAGGAGAAGAGAGGCTATGTATGGAGGGGAGAGGGGAGGAGACAGCTTGGAGAAGAAGATGTTGTCTCTGTGGTTTGGCATGTGGACCAGGCTCGGCTCAAAGAAGAAAGCTGTGCCTTTTTTTAAAGAGGAAGAAGGCAAGCACAGCCATGCCCTGGCTGTGCATGGCTGGGCATGGCTGTGCAGGGCAAGCTTGCAGCAGAGAATGGCTCGAGGAAGGTCCAGCCATGCCATGCAGCCACGGAGAAGGAAGTCAAAAATCAAAATAAAAAATAAAGATGGAAATTTTGCGAGGCATCACTTGAATAATTTGTTAATTACAAGGCCATTTATTTCACTCTCCTCTCCTCTCAAATAAATGCATGCATGAGTGTATTTTTACAAATGCGACTATGGTTACCTAATATACACTGGTAATGCTTGGAAATAGCACAAGTTGGCACAATTGTTGGTATATTTTTGCTGTGCAATCATACCCCCATGCCTATCTTTTGCTAGTCCCTAGCAAAACATTCTTGTGTTGTATTTAGAAATGATCTTAAGCTGAAGATTTTCTTCCGAGGCGACAAAGGTGTGTTTATTGTTGGATATTGTGAGAACCAATTGTAGAGAAGACTACCAGTACTTTAAGTCTCACATGACATAGGCCATCTCTCGACTATCCAGAACTCTTGATATTTAAACCTTAAGTACGATTTCCAGGACCCAGGAGGTTTTTGACGTACTCGAGAGCTCAAGAGATTATGGCTTGTGCTTAGTGAAGGATCAAGACTGACCAGATGAACATTAAGATAGAAGCCCAGGGTTTCACTAATTTTTAACTGTAGGTTAGTCCCAGTTTCAGCTCGTGTCTTCGGATTGCCCTTAAAAAGATGACGGAAAACTCAACTCCCATTTTATGACTTTTGTGGCTCAAAGAGAACATGGTATTTGTGATTTGCCCTGAAGAACTTTTGTAGGGGGAAGATTTTACAGACATTTGTGAGATATACTGACTTATTTGTACCATTTTTTTTTGAAACATGTGTCAGCATATCTCTTACAACATTATTTGGAGGAGCACACTTTTTCTTTTTGGTGGGAGAGTTCCTTTTTGGTGGAAAGAGTCTCTCCTAAACACAAGACTAAACCCTGGGATAAAAAGTCTACCTGCACGCACAGGTAAGGACTCCACCTTCCCTAATGAACACCAGGGTTGGATCTTATGTTCACCTGGTCTTTCTTGATATGTGTAGTGTGAACCAAGATTACTTAGGCTCTCAAGTAGAAGCAAACCAACAAATCTTGTACTGGTGTCTTAGGTACAAGAATACATTCTTAGTTAGGAGAGATTCCGATCTATCTTGTCAATGCTCAAGTGAATTAAGTCGAGCCTGAGCGAATCAAGCTTCTGTGGCTTGGAAATTCTTCAAAACAATGGTTGAATATCCATAAACACTTATTGTATTTTTGTTTCAGCCTTCAGATCATTACCAAACACCATTCTTTTTTTTTCATATATATATAGATAGATGGAGACTGCATGATACCATAAAATACCCAGATCTTATGGATGCCTATCCACCCCCCCATGCCAAACGATGCTATGTCCTCGTATGCATGCAGGGAAGGGTAGAGGAAGGACGAAAGATCGGGTAACGAGAGCTAAGGTGCAGCGTATACAGCAGGGTGGTAGGGTGGGTGGTGAGGTGAAAAGTGAAGTGATTGTGACAGTGGCGTGAAAAGTGATGGTGGATAGTGAGTGTTATTGGGGTGCCTCCCAACGAGCGCTGAATTTAACGTCCCCAGCTGGACTCAGGATGAGGCACAACATTAGTTACCCTCCAGCAAGGCAACAGTTTCTCCAACGGGGGCAGGTTCATGAGTAAGATAGGGTTTCAAACACTACCCATTGACCATAAATTTATGCTCAGATTTGGGATCTTCAATTTCAACGGCCCCATTGGGAAATGGTCTCGAGACTAGGAAAGGACCAGTCCATTTGGACTTCAATTTCCCAGGAAAGAATTTGAGCCGGGCATTGTAGAGTCAAACTTGCTGAGATGGCTCAAATTCTTTCCGCCGAATGCGGCTGTCGTGAAAAGCCTTAGTGCATTGCTTGAAAGTTAAGGCAGAATCATAGGCTTCATGATGGAGCTCTTCTAGCTCCTAGAGTTGGAGTTTCCTTTCTCGACCACACAGGTCTGGGTCGAGGTTACATTGGTGAACCGCCCAATAAGCGCGGTGCTCCAACTCCACGGGAAAATGACAAGGCTTCCCGTAAATGATTCTATAAGGAGACATACCAAGGGGAGCCTTGAAGGCGGTCCGATACGCCCAAAGTAAGTCAATCAGCTTGTCGGACCAATCCTTACGGTTAGGCCGAACCATTTTCTGGAGAATTTGCTTGATTTACCGGTTCGACACCTCTGCCTGGCCGTTCATCTGAGGATGATATGGAGATGCAATACAATGGTGGACTCCGTATTTCCTCAGAAGTGCCCGAAAAGAAGCATGGGTAAAGTGGCTTCCTCCATCCGAGATAATGGCTCGAGGGATCCCAAAGTGCGCAAAGATGTGGTCTTTGAAAAATCGAGTGGATATAACATGGTCAGCATGGCGCGTGGGAATAGCCTCGATCCATTTCGAAACATAATCAACAGCCATGAGGATAAATACGAAGCCGTTGGAAGGAGGAAAGGGACCAATGAAATCAATTCCCCAAATGTCGAAGATTTCCGCAGCTAGGATGGGTTGTAAGGGCATCATGTCACGACGTGACATTGACCCTAACAACTGGCTCCTAGTGCAATGTTTGGCATAATTGTGTGCATCCTGATGAAGGGAGGGCCAAAAGAAACCGCACTGCAACACCTTGGCTACAGTTTTCCTCCCAGAGAAATGGCCTCCGCAGGCCTGATCGTGGCAGAAGGATAGCACACTGGGGAATTCGCTGTTAGGAATACAGCGACGGGTCATTTGATCAGCACCTATTTGAAAAAGAAGTGGATTATCCTAGAAATAATACTTTGCTTCTGCCATGAGGCGCTCACGCTGGCTTTTAGGCTAGCCACATGGAAGGGATCCAGAAGTAAGGTAATTGGCAATGTCAGCATACCACGGTCCACTTGCCACATTAATTGCCAATAGGTGCTCATCAGGAAAAATCTCATTAATCGGCAGAGTAAGTCCAATATGGTCAGGGTCCAGTCTGGAAAGATGTTCAGCCACAACATTCTGGGCTCTAGCCTTATCACGGATCTCAATGTCAAATTCTTGGAGCAGAAGGATCCAACGAATCAGTCTAGGCCTGGCATCCTTCTTGTGCATGAGATGGTGAATGGCCACGTGATCAGTGAAAACAATAACAAGTGAGCCCAGAAGGTAAGAGAGAAATTTCTCCAGCCCAAAGACAACCGCCAGCAGTGCTTTTTCAGTGGTAGTATAATTACGCTGGGCCTCGTCCAATGTCTTACTGGCGTAGTACACCACGAAGGGGTGTCTATCACGTCTTTGTCCTAGGATGGCTCCTACTGGAAGGTCAGAAGCGTCACACATGAGTTCAAAGTCGAGGGACCAATCAGGTGGATGGAGAACAGGGGCCTTGGTGACAGCATTACGCAGCTGCGTGAATGCTCGTATGCAGTCGAGGCCCATATCGAAGGGTACGTCGGTTGATAGGAGATGAGTTAAAGGTCGAGAAATCTTGGAGAAATCTTTGATGAATCTCCTATAGAAACCAACGTGTCCCAGGAAGGAGCGGATTTGTTTGACAGAGCCAGGCATAGGTAAATCAGCAATTACATCAAGCTTAGCTCTGTCAACCTCGATACCCCTATCGGAGATGATATGGCCGAGAACAATTCCCTCATGTACCATAAAATGACTTTTTTCCAAAGAAAGCACGAGGTTTACATCAATACATCTCCTAAGGATACGGGTCAGGTTGGCAAGACAGTCATCAAAAGATGGTCCAAAGATCGAAAAGTCATCCATGAAGACCTCGAGAAAGTCACCCACATGTCATGGAATATCGCCAGCATACATCTCTGGAAAGTTGCTGGCACGTTATAAAGTCCAAACAGCATCCTTCTAAATGCAAAGGTGCTAAAGGGGCAGGTAAAAGTGGTTTTCTCTTGGTCCCGAGGGTCAATTACCACCTTGTTATATCCTGAGAATCCATCCAGGAAATAGAAAATTTTATTTCCTGCTAACTGCTCCAGGATTTGGTCAATGAAAGGTAGCGGAAAGTGACCTTTCTTAGTTGTAGCATTGAGTTTCCTATAATCTACACACACTCTCCAAGATGTAGGAGTGCGTGTAGGGATGGATTCGCCCCTGTCATTGACACGATGGTGTGTCTCGCCTTTTTGGGCACAACGTGAATTGGACTCACCCAGGGGCTATCGCTGATCGGGTAGATTATACCCGCATCTAGCCACTTAATGATTTCCTTCTTAACGACCTCCCGCATGTTATGGTTGAAACGTCGCTGCATCTCGCAGGAAGGTCGAGCCTCCTCCTCCATATATATACGGTGAGTGCAATAGGAGGGGCTAACGCCAGATAAGTCTGATAAAGACCATCCAATGGCTGCTTTATGTTTCATAAGGACCTTCGTTACTTTGCACTCTTGCTCCCTGGTCAATTTTGAACTGATGATTACGGGGAGCATTTCATTTGGTCCCTGGAAAACATACTTTAAGTGTACTAGGCAGCTCTTTTAGCTCGGGAGTGGATGGTGAAAGATCTGGCATTTCTTGGGACGAGAGTGTCCCAGGTGGATCGAAGAACAAGTCAGGAGGAAGAAGTTGGCCCTTAGATTGGTGAAGAAAAGGGGCTTCTTGGATCGATGGATCCAATAGGTCCCAGTGTGGAGCTGCAAATCCGCCTAATTTGGCGAGAAAGAAAGGGCAATCCGGTCTTCAAGAGTGTGGACTGGCGGTGAGTAGCCCGGATATGACTCAGACCACGAGGTATGGGAAGCAGAGAAAACCTCGTCAGAAGTCTGGTTAGGAGAAGGTATGGGACAAGGGAGGGATGGGGGAATGTCACAGTATGTGTTGATCAGGCAGTCGTCAGTGCTTACAGGTAATCCGCAGTAGTCAGAATAAGTCCCAATTAGTCCGATAAACGCGCTGATGGCCATGTCCTTGTCAGACGTGTCATCCTCGATACAATCCCAATCAAAGTTCTTGCCTGCCTTGAAGATGTTAAGCTTGAGCTTCTCAGATCCAACGGCAATACAGCCCAACTCGCAGTTGATATGGGCGCAGGCTGTGGCCAAGAAAGGTCGACCAAGGATGATCGGACAATCAGAAAGTGAGCTAGGAACTTCCATATCTAAAATAAGAAAGTCAATAGGAAAACAGAGACTGTTGACCCTAACCACCACATCTTCCACCACACCCTTCGAAATTTTGACAGAACGATTTGCCAACTGTAACGTGACAGGGGTGGGTTTCAGATTTCCCAAGGAAATTTTTTTGAGCATGATGGTTGGCATAAGATTGATTGAAGATCCTAGATCAAGCAGGGCACGGTTAAAATTGCATCCTTGGATGCTACAGGAAATAAGCGGTGTGCCTGGATCTTTCTGCTTCGGTGGTAGAGTTGACAGTATAGCACAACTCGCATGAGGTGAGAGAACCACCAAATTCTTAGTTTTCTTTGACTGTCGCCTGGGTGTTGTGTAGTCTTTGAAAAATCGGGCGACAGTAGGTACGTGGTCGATAGCCTCTAGCAGGGGTATCTTGATTTCGACATCCCTGAACAAATTACGCAGGTTATCAAAGGCCTACGTATCCTTCTTGCCTTTTGGCTCCCTCAGTAGAGCCTCAGGGAATGGGACTGATTCTAGCACCAATTTGGGTGTATCGTCCTCTCGCGAATGCTGTGTGCATCCCGAATGAGAGGGCGATGAAGAAGACAGGCCAGGATTAGGTCGAGGCGGATCGACGGTCTGCTTGCTGCTCCTCGTAGTGATCACATTGGATGATGAGGAGGGTTCGCTGTAGGGACATAAGAGTGAGGTGCTACAACGAGATTAGCCTGAAATCCTGGTGGAATGCTTGGAGCCTGCAGAATTTGATGAACATGCCCCTGAGAAGGTCGTACCTATGCTTGAGGACCACGGGGTACGAAATTTCGTGGGTTGGGAACAGGTTGGGCGGGAAGAGTGCCCTGAGATCAAGTCGCCATGCGTAGTTGACTGATCTCAGCATTCTGTTGCGCCAATTGGTGCTGAAGAGAGATCATGTTCTCTCCATGGCTCTTTGACATTTCTGTCATCATTTGCATCAATTTATCAAGAGGACTTGATGCGTGTTCTGTTTGCAGTACGCAAGGGCCTGATGGCGGATTCGCCATAGGATTAGACTGGGCCCTTCGGATGACGGGTGCGGACTGTCACATTGGTCCACCCGCGGGGTTTTGGCACTGCGGGTTGTTGGACCATGCGAAGTTCGAATGATTTCGCCACCCTGGGTTATAAGTGGCAGAGAATAGATTGTTCCCTAGGGTGCAAGCATCTTCTATGCTAGAAGACGCGTCCGCGTGTAAATATGCTTCCGAGCACATGGAGGCTTGGTCCTCTGTGTCAAAATACTGGCTCACAGAATCCAGATCCACATGAATTACCAAATCGCTTGGCACGACACTCAGTAAGGAAGGTCTTATGGGGTTTCTTGGGATAAGCCTGGTGTTGGAAGAATTGGGATTGTGACAAAGTGGTGAAGTGGGGGTGTTTGCCATAGAACGGGTGGGGTTGGCCAGATGCTTGTCCAGCTTCTTGTGCATGACGGAGACTTCATCCAATTTCTGTGGGATAAGGTTGAGATCTGTGGATGAATGGGAGGGTCCTGTGTCAACTTCGTGGACATTACGGGGCAAGCTGGTACGATTAAAGGCGACAATGGAGGAATTGTTCATTGAGTTTTCACTCATATTTTCAAATAATTCAAATGCTCCGTTCTCGTCTTTATTCATAAAATTCCCTCCGCAGGAAGCGTCTGCAATCTGCTTCAAAGTCTCATTTAGCCCATAGTAGAAAATCTGGGCTATATGCCATTCAGGCAGACCGTGGTGCGGACACTTCCTGAGGAGGTCATTATATCTCTCCCATGCCTCATAAAACTGTTCATCGTTTTGTTGCGTAAATGAAGTGATAGCACGGTGAAGCACATTGGTTCGCCCGATTGGGAAGAACTTCTTGAGAAACATTGTTCACATCTCTTCCCAAGAGTGGATGGTTCTCCCAAGGGTGCGTAACCACTGCGACGCTTTATCCCGCAATGAAAACGGGAATATTTTCATGAGGACTATAGGTAACCCGATATTTCTTGGTTTAACTATTTCAGCCAATCGGGTTAGGTCTTCCAAGTGGAGAAAAGGATCTTCACTTGCAAGACCATGGAAGTGAAAATTTATCAGGACAATTATGTTAGGTTTCAGTTCAAAGTCATCCCCGCCCATGGGGATCCGAATTTGTCCTATGGTCTCTGTAGCAGCGAGATTCTGATAGGAGCTAAGAGACTTAGGCTCCTCCCGTTCGGGAGGGTTCTGCATTTCCTCCAACGTTTCCATTATGACTTCAATTTGTTCATTATACATTTCCATTTGGGCTTGGAAGCGGGTTATGGGATCCAAGGCTCCACCACCTGGTGGGTTTTGAGGGCGGTTTCCTCCCTTGGGATTTGGGGGTGGGCGTGCAGCCATGTTTGTGCAAGAGGACGATGCGGCTTCTTTTCTAAAATTATCAGGCAATTCACACAGTTCAGGGTTTTGTGACCTCCTCCCAAACATGCACTACCGCAGGAAGAATTAGGGAGATAAGAAGGGAAAAGGAGATGAGAGAAATGACACCGCAAAGGTGCACTTGATGAAAAATCAATACAATCAAATTCCTAACCTCTACAGTGTGCCCTTAGACCTACAGATTTAAGTTACCTTCTATCACGACCTACGGAACCGAATGCGAGCACCGTGGAACCACCGGGCCAGATTGAAAGGCCGTTTGCCCCAGTCTTAGACACCTGATAGCACGCGGGAACCCTCACCAGCACGTAGGCTCTACATGCAGGCAGTTAGACCTCCAATCCTTTATAAGGTTCAAGTTGCTACCAATTTTAGTTAGAGGCTTAGGATCAAGTGCTTCTGGAATGTGAAGGGCATTATTTATGGGTAATGCCCAAGTGATTGATTTTATAGAGTGTGTAAACCAAGCATGCAACAGGGAAATCTCCCCAAATTGAAGTTTTAATTGGTGAATGGTTTTTAGAATTCAGCCTTAAGTAGTATGGATTTTAGGATTTCTCTGAATTACCAATTCAACCAATCTTCGGGTTTTGAGAGAATACAAGTTTTCTTCTAAGCCCAACAAACCCTTCTTCAATGTCAATTGGTTAATGCATGCTAAAATGTAATGGGCTTCCCTAAATGGAGATTTCTATGTGTGGATGCATGAATCAATTTTAGATTAGTGTGAAAGGGAGCCAAAGCACTTCAATTCACTTGCTCCCAATCACCAAAATGATTTCCACACACAAGGCTCAACCATGAGATAAAGAAAATCAGATTGTTGGGGTTGAAGTATTCGGGATCGAATCTTAGGCACATGAAAGGTCATGGTGGGGTTGGAATCAACTCAATTCCAAGTCTCCCCACCAAAAAGGTGATCCCGAATTGTAGATAAATGAGGCAAAGAGGGATGGCAACCAATCTTTTTATTTTTGCCTCAAAGAATACTTCACACAACGAAAGATTCAAGAATCAAGATTCGTGGATCTTCGCTATGCGAAGTTTTGCGGGAAATCCCGAGGTGGTGGGAGTGATGACAAACAAGCAAACAGGTGATTTTTAATCCACTTGCCCCAAGAGATCCCAAGAAGATTTTCTAGTTTTTTTTTTTATTATTAAGGTGACAAGTTGACCTAAGTTGCTAAGAAAGAAAGACCTACTTGTTCAGCAATGTGTGCGAAGCTCCAATGAGGTGTTGGCTTCTTCACGCTCTCGTTCCCGCCTTGGATTTGCCCACGTCTCCGACTTCGTCTGCCTGTCTTTTCCTTGCAATAGGTTCACCAGCACAGCAACAAACAAAAACACCCATGAAGAGAAGGGTGTGAGAAGAGAAAAATTAAAGGAATGGAGTAAAAACTTACTTGAATGCGCACTTCCCCGCCAACGGCTCCATGAAAGGAGGTCTGGTCGGGCCCGGTTAGGTTGTGTTAATATGGTGATTTTATCGTTGAAATGCGTATAGTGGTTAACCTAAATCGAGCCTAACCATCGCTTTAAAAAATTTTTAACCTGGCCTACTTTATTTTATCTTGGTCACTTTTAGGCCCAGGGTTGAACTCAAGGAAGTGGGATTAGAAGTGAATGAGTTTCTATGCCTTTCCTACAATGAATCTCTTCCATTCGTTTATTATGTTTTTGGTGTTTTTCTATTTAGATTTTTTTCTGATAGTTCTTGTCCTTGAGGTACACCCTCAAAATCAGGTTCTTGGCTTTGATCAAAATCAGGGTTTCAAAACTGGTCTTGCTATTCGCAAGACTGAGTACCTGCAAGTCAAGGATTATCTTTTCTCTTTTGTATATTTTTTTTATCTTTTGTTAATGGCAGGAAAGAGAAACAGAAATAAAGTAAATATAGTATATATATATATGTATATATTATATATGTATAAAGGGGTGGGGGTGGAGGTGGAGATGGCGTGTAGCACGGTGTCAAGTCAGTCGTCGTCTAGAAAGATGCAACCAACAGGACGAAGTGTCGCGTGGAGTGTAGGATGGATGGTGGAAGATGTGTGCAAAAAATGCTTTCTGTACGCGTGTATCGGGGAATATCAGCAACTGGTTTCGTGGCGTGTGGTTGGCTATGGTGGTGTATTTAGGGCTTACTGTGGGCATGTGAGTGGGTGCGTTCGATGAGGTGTTTTGGTGATCGATGGAGAGATTGGAGTGAGGGGATGTGATCAGGGAGTCAAGGTGGAGGTCATAGGGTGGTCGACGAGGTGGATGGAGGTGCAGAGGGACGGGAGCACCTCATCGGAGGTGGAGAAGGTGATGATGGTCAATGGCGTTGATGGGCAGTTTAGGGAAATAGAGAGAAGGAAAGAAAGTGAGAGAGAAAGAGATAGTCTAATAAACCTAGTCCAAGGATGAAAAGAAAGGATGTCACACGCCAGTATGGTTGCCGAATGTGGGGAAGACGAAGCTCCGTAGGTGAGGCAATGGCGAAGATGGGGTAGAGGCGACATCAGCCGGTGTTGCACGACGCAGAGGACTGTGGCAGAGTTAACCCGACCACTGGTATTGTGGTTGGGCGACAAGAGAGCGAGGGACAAGCCACTGGAGCTTGCGGAGATTGTGGCTGGTGAGGGAGAGAGGAATGTAGGGAGAACCGGCCCAATTTCAAGCTGAAGAGACTCGGTTGGATCTAGGGAGTCCTTAAATAGGTCTCTGGAGAGGGATTTGTGCTTGGCGGCCAAGCTTCCAAGCAAGGCAGGGTCATCCGAGTTGGAAATTCTCAAGAGACCCAAATCTCTCATGTGTTCGCATGAGAGATTGGGAAACAATCAGGGATCAAAGATGGGTTCAAATTATAGGGGATTACTCAGAGAATCTCCCTTCCAATTTTGGAATGGATTCTCTGAGCAATCAGGGAGATCTCCCCTTTCAAAGCTCGCTGGAGTATGATTCCACTACTATAATGGCGGAGGGACCTGTTTGCGAAAATGATGAAGTTAGGGGGTTAAATGCAAGAGTTTTTGAAAGTTAGGGGTAAAAATGTAATCAGACAAGACCTTTTTGAAAAGTAGGTCAAGATGAATTTCCCTTAGGTCCAAATTTTGGTACAATCCTAATTTGGACCTAAGAAATCCAATGGTGAAGTTGGATTTTGGGTTTGACAACATTTGACTAGGAAATTTATGCAAAAACCTAATTTAGGGTAAATATATGTCTGAGACCCCATTCTAGGTCAAGATGGGTTCCAATGGCCAAATTGAAGGTACTAAACCGTAGACGATATTTTTCTATGATTTTTATAGGGTTTAAGTGAATTTTATCCTGACCAGAACCTTGGTTAATCAGGTGGGTCTGTTTTAGGGTTTCAAGAAGTCATTTATTTCATAGAACATACACAAACCCTTTTTCTATCAAATCCAATCCACTTGTTATCTTATTAAGATCATTTGACCTTTGCTTAGCCCTTGAGAAAACCCATGGTTGTACTACATTGGTAAAATTACAGTTTTAACCCAAGTTTATTATTTTCCTCTCAGAATGGTTGTGTAGTGAATTATGACCTTCAGTTGGTTATGTAGGAGCATTTGTTCTCTTCATTGGGTCAAAATGAGCTAATTAGTGCTCATGATGGTGTTCCCATCAATCATTATGTCCATCAAAGGATGGACCATCTCGGCGTTTGGGATAGAAGATCGTAGAGTGGGGGTAAGGGTGTGGGCAAGATGTGAAAGGATGAAAGTCAACGTGGTCCATTCTACTTCACACCAGAATCAAATTCCTCCCAATACAAACACAAATTACAGGACGTTTTAGGTCTTTAATCAGTTAGGCTTTTGAGATTTAAGTCCACTTGTAGGTGTCAAATCAAGTTATTCAAAATAGTTACGCCCTTACTTGTCGACCAATGATACGCCTAAGAAGACCTAACTGGGACTTAGGTGATCCTCCCTAAGGCCCAAAAGGTTTAGTCACCACTCAATATGGCAAAGAGGGATGCAAGTAGGGTCAAACCCTTCCTTTGAAGAGTTGGTTTCGCAATGCTTTCTTAACTACCCTCAATCTGCAATGTTTGGAATCAACTTTACCTCTGAACTAAAGTTCGGGTCACTTTAGACCCTAGCAATAGGAGGCTCTAGTCCTAGTGGTTCTAAACTTAATGAGTGTCTAAATGCATGCCATGGTGCAAGAGATATAAGTGTGCATACAACGTAAAATATTTTGAATTTTGAATCGCACACCATATTTGAAAATCAAGTCCTTGGTTTTTAAATGTCGCTCCTTAGCTTAAAGTCCTTTTACAAGAAAAATATGTGACCACTTGTTAGATCTTTTCAATTCAATCAAGTGGTCTTGCAATTAGATCCAGTTGCAAATGCGTGAACAAGATAGAATGCAAGGAAAAGAAAACATACCTTGCCTCCAACAATCAGCAATGAAATGCACGCAAATGCAAAATAAATCTAGAGGCTGCTCATACACACCTAAATGATCGTCCTAGGGCATGCAGCTTCTAGCAAGCAGTTCGTGATGTTTTTTTTATGTATATATCTATTTATGCACAAACAAAGAAAAGGATAAACAACCACAAAATAAAATAAAAACCTAGATCTAATTAAAAGGGAATAGGATCCCAAAAAGATATTACCCAACACGGGCCTAAAACAAAATTGAGGAACAAACCCCTAAAAATGTACCCCTGAATAAGGGTTTGCCAAATGAATGTGTTGAAATAAAGAGAAGAAAGAAAAAATAAAAACTATCTATAGCTAAATGGATGAGATGAAGATGTGGTCCTCCAGATATCTCCTCCAGTGGTGAAAACAAGGTCCACCAAGGTGTTGCTGAGGTAGGCGTGATGCTCCTTCTCCCAATGTTGCAACTCCATCGACGATGTCAAGGATCGCCTGATCTTTGAGGTTGGTGTTACAAGACGTCTCCAAATACGCGTACCTCACACCAAATAGATAATCGAAATGAAATATGCCTCAAATAAAATGTGAATAAATAATTAAATAAATGCGAGTCTAACAGGCTCGTTGCCTTCTCGACAACAGCGCCATTTGACGAGTCGATTTTCGCTTTCGAAAATGATGATTAAGATGATTTGTCATTGTATTTCTAAGTGGTGGAAAATTGACTAATCAAAACAATTAAAATAACCACTCAAGTAGGAGTGGGTCGTATCCACAAGGAGGCAATGGCCTACTTAAACTCGTAAGGGTCAAAAACCGATGTTCACTATTAATGCTGAAATGACATTTATGACAAAGAGGGAGGTCACTTGCATAAATTAGCCATAACATTTAATTAATAAAATCAAAATAAAAAGTTTGTCAATGGCATGTGAATGTAAAAACTAATACCCTCTTCACTATAGCAAAACAGAGCACTTTGTGCATGTGCTCTCCACGCACAAGGGGAAAGGAAGTCGGAGATGAGGAGCTCGCCGGAGGTGGGCAGGGCTGGCATGCATCTGACGGTAGTGGTAGTGCAGCCAACGGTGGCCAAAAGCGGCGGTATGGAGGAGAGAAGTGGAGGCAATAGCTGTCGCTGCTGCATTTATGCTTAGAGGGGTGGCACTGCTGAAGAGTCGCACACCCGCGGAGGACGTGCAGACGTGCACGAAGCTGGCGAAGTACTCACAGGTGCACTGGGGCTACACGCAGGTGCTAGTGGCATTGCAGCTGCGCAGGCATAGTGCTGTGGTGGTAGCTCTCAGCTGCATAAATGGTGGTGATGGCAGCGCACTGCTGCTATTGAATTCGATGGAGCGGCGTGCGCGATGAGGAGCAGAGGGTGCGCTGGGGGCGTAGCGAGGAGGCACGTGCAATGAAGGCAAGGGGGGTGGTGTGGAGGCATGCACAGGCCGCCCGTGTTGCTGTAGCTGTAGTTGTTGCGTGAGCGGAGAGATGAGGGGGTGCGGTGCTGAGAGCGATGTTGCGCGCTGGGGGTGCCAACGTTGGAAGTGGCGATAGCATGCACGAAGATGGAGAGGATGCAGGGAGGAGGCATGCATGGTACGCACGGAGGCTATGTGTGCAGTCTGGTGAAGGTGATGCTGCGAGGAGGTGATGGGTTCTTTTTGGTGGAGGAAAAACAAAGGGAAAAAAAGAAGAAGAAGCAAAGGGGTAGAAGGTGGTAAAGAGGCTTCAGACAAACGGGAAACTTCCCGAACATCTTAAAATGGTGAGAATGGTTCCTGGAGAGTGGCTACAGTGGTGGTTGATGATGATGTTGATTCTGATGAAGCACGGTGATGGTTTCGTGGTCATTGGAGACACGCGAACAGTGTTGGCACGAGTCCACCGGCTTGGCGCGATGAACTGTCACCTCGTCGGCCCACGGTGTGGTGGAGCTCAGCCTTGGTGAAGCACGGTGGTGGTGATGGAGGTGAGCTCGAAGCTCTTCACAATGGTGGAGTCGGGGCGGAGTCTCCTCGAGCACGGTAGCAGCTCCTCCTCTCTTGTAGCCACCTGCATGGATTTTAAATGGAGAGGCGGGAGTAGATCCACATTCTCCACTCGTCTTCACTGCTACCAACATTTCATGCGTTGTGCACAGCTGCAATAGCCGTTGAAGATGAAAAATAGATTAATAAAATAAGAAATGAAATGATGACTTATTTATCTTCAAATCCTCACATAATATGTTAATTCTAATACATGCATATAATGCAACCTAAAGACTAATGCATGTTATTCTAATGCATGCTAAATAATTTATATATGAATGTAATGCATAAAAACAATTATATATAAACTAAATTATTTATTTCTTAATGCATGCTATTTATACATTAATATTAATCTAATGCCTAGGCACTTAACTAACTAATTAGCCCACAAATATGGGCTCATTAGTTGTTAGCCCAGTTTATCCTTTAGAACCTCCTTTGGTGACCTAGGAAGATTTCATTCCCGCCTTCGTTGGACAAGCATTTGCTATTGGGATTCATCATCAGCTCGCCAACATCCTAGGTTACCTCTTTTCTAGGCCAGCATTACTTTGCTCATTTTTAGGGCCTGTTTATTTGGTTTTGGAACCTGTCTTGCAGGTTCATTGGCTACTCGGCTGCTAACAAAATAACGGCAGCCCATCTCTGACCCAGTAATACCCTTCTATGCAATGGGGACATTTTAGATTTTAGGCATCGGGGGGGGGTGTACTTGGGGATATACATAGCATTTATACATAGTGCATTCATGCATTTAGTTAAAGCATTCTGCATTGCATACATTTGTATTTAAAAAAAAAAAATTTGTATTTAGCTTAAGTGGCTGGGCCCTGCATTCTTAGGCATAAGACCAGAAATTTAGGTTAGACTAAGTTGACTCTAGGTGTCTGACTTTAGAAGCTAAGTTGAGCTACTAGCTTTAGACCCTTACGATCCTTTGTGGACTTAAAAACTTAAGTAGGAGTTAAGTTGGAGATCATTCCTCAAGGGGTTGAGGAAGGAAAGCTAGGGATTGAGTTAAAGGCTGGGTAGTACCTGGTGTCTTTTTCTACCTTTTGGTTTGCGGGTCCTCATAACCTAAGCATCCACATTTCACACACACTTGGTCTTATGTAAATAGTGAACACCCTAATTCATTTTTTTAAAGAAAATTTGGCTCTCCTAGTTCTGACTTAGGAGAAGATTGAAAACACAATTTGATTGGAAGAATTCCTACCACAGGAGAGGGGAGTATATACTTACCTTAAGGATGCGATGATAACATGTCACCTCCTCGACGCTTGTCTCTTAGGATGACCATCCTACAGGGGCATGTACGCTCATTGTGCAGTTCAAGTACCATGGGTGGCCCTATCTCGAAGTGCCAATTGCCATAGGCCTGATTCGCTTAAGAAATTCATGGGCGATACTATCTCGAAGTGTCGATTGCCAAGAGTTCTTGGGGTCACTATGTGCGGTGCTATCTCGAAGCATTGAAAGCCAAGCACCCTTTGAGGTTTGGTGATGGGGACAATGAATCCGACAAGGACCGTGTTGATAGCTGACCCAAGGTTAGACTTAGAGGAATAAAAATATATATAAATATATATATAATCCTCTTACTCTCTTTCTAGTTTGGCAATCATACCAACCACAAATAACTCAAACCAATGCACATGCACGGATGCTTTAATCTCCAGGACCAATAAACCTTAGGGTAGAGATAGAAATCAAGGAAACCTATGCCTGCAACTCATCCTTAGCTGACCTAGTTTGTAACTTAGCAACTACTTAGGAACCTTAGGTCTAAAGTTTGAACTTAACATGTTTCTAAAGGAAGACCAATTTGGTTGGCTAGTCCACTCGAATAGCTAGGTTATTACTTGAATTTGCTAGGGACTAGCAAAAACTAGGAATGGGGGCATTTGATGAGCCCATATTTGTGGACAAATTAGTTACTTAAGTGCCTAGGCATTAGATTAATATTACCGTATACATAGCATGCATTAAGAAATAAATAATTTAGTTTATATATAATTGTTTGTATGCATTACATTCATATATAAATTATTTAGCATGCATTAGAATAACATGCATTAGTCTTTAGGTTGCATTATATGCATGTATTAGAATTAACATATTATATGAGGGTTTGAAGATAAATAAGTCATCATTTCATTTCTTATTTTATTAACCCATTTTTCTTCTTCAACGGCTGCTGCAGCTGTGCACAATGCATGAAATGATGGCCGCAGTGAAGATGAGCGGAGAATGTGGATCTGCTCCCTTCTCTCCATTTCAAATCCATGCTGACAGCTACAAGAAAGGAGGAGCTGCTACTGTGCTCGAGGAGACTCTGCCCCAACTCGACCACTGTGAAGAGATTCGAGCTCACCTCCATCACCACGATCATGAGTCTCCAAGGCCGAGATCCACCACACCGTAGGCCGGCGAGGTGACAACTCGCCGCACCAAGCCGATGGACTTGTGCCAACACTGTGTGCGTGTGTCTCTGACGGCCACGCAACCATCATAGTGCTTTGCCAGAATTAACATCACCAGCAACCACCACCTCTACCATGCTCCAACAACCATTCTCGCCATTTTGAGATGTCTGGGAAGTTTCCCAGACATCGGAAGCCTCTTTACCGCCTTCTTCCCATTTGCTTCTTCTTCTTCTTTTCCGTCTATTTTTCCTCCACCAAAAAGAACCCATCACCTACTCACCGCATCACCTTCACCAGACTGCGCACACAGCCTTCGCATGCACCACATGCACCTCCTCGCTACCATCCTCCCATCTTCACCAGACTTCCAGCATTACCACCCATAGCGCGCAGTACCGCTCTCTCTACCGCAGCCCCATCTCTACGCTCACGCAACTACTGCAGCTGCAGCAACACACGCAGCCTATGTGCGCCTCCTCACCTTCCCCTCTTGTCTCCAGTGCACATGCCTCCTTGTTGTACCCCCAGCGCACCCTCTGCTCCTCTCCACGAACGCCTCTCCTTTGACTTCAACAGCAGTAGCTCGCATCCATCACCACCATTTATGCACACCGAGAGCTGCCACCACAGCACTGTAAGCACATAGCTGCAATGCCACTAGCACCCGCATGTAGGCCCAGCGTGCCTGCGAGTCCTCTGCCAGCTCCGTGCGCATCTGCACATCCTCCGCACGTGTGCGACTCTTTAGCAGCGCTGCCCCTCCATGCATAGAAGCAACAACGACAGCCACCGCCGTTGCTTCTCTCCTCCATACCGCCACCTTCGACCATCATTGGCTACACTACCACTACCGCCTGATGCGCTCCGGCCTCACCCACCTTCGGCAAGCTCCTCATCTCCAGCTTCCCTTCCCTTTGTGTGTGGAGAGCACTTGCACAAAGTTCTCTATTTTGCTACAATGAAGAGGGTATTAGTTTTTTCATTCGCATACCATTGCTGCTCTTTTTATTTTGATTTTATTAATTAAACATTATGGCTAATTTATGCAAGTGACCTCCCTCTTTCTCATAAATGCCATTTCAGCATGATGTCTTATTATTTTCATAATCTGAAGGTGGATTTGGCTCTATTTCTTGATGAAATTAATAGTGAACAATAGTTTTTGACCCTTGCAAGTTTAAATTGGCCATTGCCTCCCTGTGGATATGACCCGCTCCTAATTGAGTGGTTATTTTAATTATTTTGATTAGTCGATTTTCCACCACTAAGAAATACAATGACAAATCATCTTAATCATCATTTTCGAAAGAGAAAAATGACTTGTCATAGCTTGCTCTATATGATAGAGCTTACTGTCTTCGAAAGATGAACTCTTCCTAGGCTTTTATTATGTTGTTTTGGAGTACAAAGATCCTTCAAAAACTTAGCATAGGTAGGGATATATTTGATTGCAACTAGGAAAAGGATTTTGATCTGTACTTGCCCAAATAATTCCATGAGTTCCTCATTTGTGGCCTCAGATTTTTTTCTTCTATTGGTGTTGGAGTGGAGAGTTTAGGGAAAAGGGACAGGAGTCGTCTCGTGATAATCAATTTCTTTTTCTCCCTGAGTGATGGTGTTAGGAGAGTGGACTTGCACTAGGGTAGTGTGTTTTTCATCAAGTTGGTGTGAAGGCCCAGGATTGGTGATTGTTTTCCCATTCTTCAAAGTAACTGCATTGGCAGTTTGGTTGTTCCTAGGAGGAGGTTGGGGGGCCTGATGTTGTGGGAAACCTGGTGAGTGTTGTGATGCTAGGTTGATTGGAGGCTGATTAGTATGGTTCTAATTTTAGTGCCCACCCTGGTAGTGGCTCCTCTGATTGATAGGGTTGGTTATTGGCTGGGAAGGCAGATGTCCTGTAGGTCTCTAGGTCAAAGTAACCCCAATCTGATTGTGGAGATTTGTAACAACGCAGGTTACCTTAAACATTTGATTTTGCATCGACTGCATGGTTTTCATAACCTGGGCATTAATGTCTTCTTGGAATGGCCCAGGTTGATAGAAAGTTTAGTTCTACCCATACCCTCCAAATTGGTTTTGTTTCTGAGAGGGCACCTGATTGGGCCAGGAGTGAGTCAGGTAATTCCTCCAATTGGAGTTGGAGGGAGTTCTAAAGTGCTCCAAGAGGGCGAAAATATTCTCAATGGGGTTAGGATTTGGATAACTGCAAGTCCTTGGGGAACCATATAAAGCCTCAGAAAATTGATTATACTTAATAGGGACAGTATTGAGATTGTGTAAGTTCTCTCTCTTTAGAATGTTAGGTGGGGTCAGATGTGGAACCTGGGTGGGTGTAGTAAGTCTTTCCTCAATTTTCTTCTGATTTAATTGCATCTGGTCGAGTCTGTGGGAAATCATTTAATGGTCATCTTGGGTAGTAGGGATTGATTAAGTGCCTATCTCATGAACACCGAACTGTGAGTTGGTAGTCCTGCCAAAGGTATTCATGGATGCATGGTTAAATGAGCTTTCACTCATTTCTTCAAAAAGATCATAGGCACTCTCAACATCTTTATTCAAGAAGTTGTCACCACATGAGGCATTGATGTAACGTTGAAGTTGATCTTCTAATCCATGGTAGATCTGCATGACCTACCATAACGGAACCTCATGGTGCGGGCAACTTCTTAAAAGATCCTGGGATCACTCCCAAGCATCATGTAAGGTCTCACCAGGTTTTTGTTGAAAGGTCGTAATAGATCGTAGTAGGGAAATCGTATGACCAATGGGAAAGAATTTCTTTAGGAAAGTGGTTTTAAGTTGAGGCCAAATGGTAATGGGTTTGCCAATGGTTCTGAACTAGTATGTGGTTTTGTCCTTTAGAGAAAGCGGGAATAACCGCATCAGCCATAAATCCTCTCTCACATTGCGAGAGCGGGTCATCTATGCAAGGAGAGTAAGTTCCTCAAGGTGGCTGAACGGGTCATCCTGAGAAAGGCCATGGACATGCTTGATTAAGGTCAGAATGGCAAGATTAATCTCAAAGTCCCCTTCTGGTATGACCACCCCTGGTCTGTCCTCATAATTTGAAGGATCGTAAAAATCCTTAAGAGGAACGACAAGTTGCTAACAGGGTGGCGAGTTTTGCCCTTGGTTGGCTAGGTTCATTATGATCCTAGCCAACTGTTGTTGGTTTGCTTGTAGTTGAGCTAGTTGCCCAACCATCATGTACAAGGGATTGGGCGGGGAGCCTTGGTTTTGTCCTTGTGGAATCTCAAGTAGTTCTATGACGGGTAGGTTGGGGATGGGTAAGTCAAAAAGTGGGTTAGATTGCGGAGTTTGGGTGGAAGGGTTAGAAACAGGATTAGGGTGGGATCAGAAGTGTTTTGTCGATGAGAGGTGGAAGCAGCATAGGACCTACTTTGGGGATTTTCCATTTTTGAAAAATTAAAATGAGAGGAAGAAAGTCTTTTTGTGCGGGTGGGGACAAAATCAAGATGTCCCTCCAAGTGTGGATTTTGGGATCGTCGCCCGTTCATGCAATAGAAGAATGGGGAGGAGAGGAAGGAAAGATCAGAAGAATAAGTGTGCAACCAAGAAAGCAAATTTCTAGACCTAACTTAAGGGTGACACCCTAAAAATTACCTAAGACTTGGTCTACCTAAGAAATAAGAAATCAGTAGCTGATAACTCTTCCCTCAACAAATCTGGCTAGACTATATAAGGGGAGAGTTGGGCCCAAGCATGTCCCAGGAAAATCACTAGGGGATTGTATAAACCCGTGCCTGGTCGTTTGATACAACCCCTCAATCTGGTACCAGATATAGATGAAGGAATTATAACCAACTAAGGAAATCTTAAGACCTAGGTAGCAAGCCTAGGTTTGATGAAACCTTAAGGGTCAAATTGCTATAGATTTTAATTAGGTCTAGGAGGACAAAGTGCACAAGGAATGTAATGGGCATTAATTGGGGTAATGCGTGATTATTTCAATTTCTGTGTGTGCGAAAATTGGGTAGGAAGTGATGCCCAAGCCAAATGAAAGGAGGTTTGCAAAGAAGAATTTTTGGTTGAAGGATTTTAGGGTTTTAATAAAGATTTAATGTCTTTTAGGATCTCTCTTATTTAATGTTCAAACAAGGTTTTGATGTTCCACAAAATAATGGCAAACAAGTTATTGTTGGTGGAGATCAATTCCTTTGAATTTTGATGTGACTAAGAGAGAATTAAAAACTCTAAAGTTGGAATTCCTAGTTATGCAACTTCTAAAATTGAATCTCTTTTTAAAATCCTTTTAGGTGGTGGTCCAAACAAGACAAAACACACCACCACTTGATGTAAAATCAAACAATGAATCCAAAAATTATTTTTTGTGATTTTAGGAATTTGTTTGATATTTTTTTGAAATTTTTTTTCTTATTGGTGTCAAGAGTCATAATGATAGATTTTGGGAATTGATTCTGTAGAAACCTCAAATGTTTTCATAAATTTTTGAGAATTGTATATGATGTAGATAATTTCTCAAGCTTTCTAGAAATATAAAGCTTTCTCAAATCTGATGAGTATAAAAATTTATAAAATTCATGGATAGTAGGAAATTAGTAAGGAAACAATGTCTGAACCCTTTTCACTTCGTGAATTTCTTAATTTTTTATTTTCAACAAAATTGCTTGAAAATTGGACTCAAGGTTCCTGAGTCAAAGAGGATGAAATTTGGCAATTTTAGGAAGCTCTTAAGTGCCCTATCTTAATTTTTGAAGATCAGATAGAAATCTGGATTTTCAAAAATTAGACACCAATAAGGTAAAGGTGGTTGAAAAATGAAGCAAGCAAACAACACAAAGAGTTTTAGGGCTCCACCACCCTTAATTTTTCTTGTTTCTGATTTTTTGAAAAGTTAAAAAGTTTTTTAAGAGATTTTGACGATGATAGAAGATATGGCTAGGGGTACTAACCTGAAGTACGTGGGAAGACAAGTTCACTTGAAGTTTTCTACTCCAAGCGAATCTAAATTACACTCCCGCTCCTGGTTCACACCTAAACAAAACACAAAACAAAATTTGTGAAGACCTAATAAAGCAAGAGAGAGATAAAATATGTGACTAAGCCATGCCTCTTCGGCAACGACGCCAAAAAGTGATGCGAGATTTACATAGTTTTATAAATGGGGGTTTTAATGTCGTTGCAACACACAAAACTGATTAGCTTTTAAATTTATATTCCTAGATAGTGGTGGTATCTAGGGTCATCCAAGGAGGCCAATTTGTTAGTCAAATAAGTGATTCTCTCTCTCGTCTCTCAAATCAGCACTTCTCTATTTGTATTTTGATTTTTGTAAATTTTTATGTTTGGAAATAAGCGGGATACGAATGCAAAGATAGAACTACGCTAAAGAAACTTGCCTAACAACTAGAACCTAAGTGAAAAGAGAAGTCTTCTCTTCTAAGCTCACCCTAGGCAAGTGCGCCTAGGGTAATTAGAAGAGAGATGTAATGCACTAAAATAAATAAAATTGTTATTTGAAATTGAAATTTCAAGAATGAAGAACGACACTTGCTATTAAGAAGAAATGTTTACAAAGTTCTTAGGGAGCTCAACGAAGCTAAGGTTCCACTTAATTAATCCCTAGGTAGATGAATGCTTAACAGGAATTAAAAAGCAACAAAATAAAAGACAAAAAGTTCTCCCGAGTAGCTGAGGCAGCCTTTGCTCCAAGAATGGTGGCTCCCAGACTTGAAGAAGAATTCCTTCTAGCCCCTTGAGTTGCTCCTCTCTAAGGTGGAAGCTTGCTCCTTGGGGTGGCACACGGAAGGAGAGAGAAGAGGAAGAAGGCACCAAGGGAGTGGGTAGGTTACTCCCTTAATCTTCTTCTCTCCTTCTCCTTTCTTGGGCATGGGATGTAGGGTGCCTATAGGTGTTTGATAGGAAGAATTGTTCTTTTCAAGGATGGTTTGAATGGTAGGATGGGGGGTCATTTTATAGGATAGTATAGATGGTGGTTAGGAAGCTTCCTTGGCACCATGTGAAAGGATGCCAAGGAGGGTGGCTTGGATGGTGGTTAGGAAGCTTCCTTGGAACCATGTGAAAGGGTGCTAAGGAGGATGGTTAGGAAGCTTCCTTGGTGCCATGTGAAAGGTTTCCAAGGAGTGTATTTTAGGCACCAATAGTTGGTGGTTTTAATGTAGGTGGACGGCCATTAAGGTGGAGAGGGAGTAGGGTAGGAGTTGGATTTGAGTTGGATCCGGTTGAGGTGAGTAGGGGTCCAACTATTGGAGCTTTTGTCTTCACAAATGTTGCAAGTGCCTTCCATACTGCCAGGGTTTCTTTGATTTCCAATGCATTCATCCCTAGCAATCAAACAGAAACTACATGAGATAATGTAAAATGAATGCTAATGTATGCTCTAAACACTAAATGCAATGCAATGGAGAAAATCTTAGGAACTAGATGTGAATGGATGCTAAGGATGATGATAAACTAGCATTTATCATCCTTTCGCTTCCTCGTCTTCGCTGCATGGGGGAGGTCTATCTAATTGGTGATGTAGCTGGTTGCCATTCATCAAATTGAAGACCCAGGAGGACTCCTAGTGCTTTTCCATGCTCGAGGAAGATGGTAGCTCAGCAATTAAACGTTGGTCGACGGTGAATAGTGATGGAGAAGAAGACTGGTGATGGTGAGATCCTTGCGAACAAAATAATGGACTAGATCCCCAATCAAATGCCCAGAGAGCTTCGCTGGAGTGAGGTGAAGGTGATGGTGGTGATTTGGTGTTTTGACTCATGTGGCAGTCGGTTGGACAAGAACTGATGAAGCTCAAATGGCTAGAGTCAGAGAGGGTAATGGAGGTGATGTGTGGGCCAATTAAGTTAGGAAAAAGGTTTGTGAGGATGAAGGGAACATTTTTCCTAACTTAATTGAGTTGGAGGAAGGCGGATGAGGTCAGGTAGTGAGGGTGGTCAGCGTGGCCAGAGTCGGAGAAGACAAAGGACCTAACGTCTGGAGCTCTAGAGCTCTAGAACTCTAATTAGAAGGGAGAGAATAAAAAACCCTAAGATAATTTGAAGAAAGGAGGAGGGGAGTAGGTCACCGGTGGTGCACTAACGATGAAGGAGACAAGGAGTTGGCTGGAGCTGGCAAGGGTCAGGGAGAGGCTGAAGCTTTACGGGAAGTGTGACAGATGAAAGGGGAAGAAAACCCCTTTGCCTATTGTACATGGAAGAGGTGAGGATGGTGGAGGATGAAGCTCTGGTAGTGCTTCAAAATACACTTGCAATGAGGAAGAAGAAGGAAATTCCAGCAAAATTGGGCCTGAAATCCTGCATGTGGACCTTAGGATATAGAGGTGCAAGCAAGGTAATTGACTCAAGAAAATGCAAGCTTTGCTTACATTTTTGAGCTCCATAAATTCCAGTTGCCAATGAGGAATACGGCCATGATTGACCTTAAGGAGATGCTCATTGGATGCAGAATGTTCTCAAGATCAATCCTACCAAATTTGGTGGGATTTAATCTTGATTTGATCCTTCAATTCCCACATTGAAACTCATTAATGATGGGTTTCAATCTTCTATAATTGCCATGAATGGTGATGAAGAAGGTGGTGGAGGCAGGGTCCTTTTTGCAAGGAGAATCAAAAGCTTGGGGCATGGTCATAATAAAAATCAGAAACCTAGGGGTAATTCTATGATAAATAGAAGCAACTAGGCTAAAATGCAAACTAGGTCAAGATAGACTCTGATTGGGCTCAGAATTTGGGGTTTACCTAATTTGGACCAAAAAAATCTAGTGGTGACTTCACAGTTGGTTTTTGATGCAGTTTGACTGGTTAATTTATACAAAAGCCCAAAATATAGCAAATTCCCAACTAAGTCTCTATTTTTGTTAAAATGGGTTCCTTTGGTCAAAGGGAAGGTTTCACACCTCTTAGAATATTTTTCAATGATTTTTAAGAGGTGAAGATTACATTTATTTCTACCAGAACCTATTTAATTAAAGTAAGGCTGAAATTAGGGTTTTTATTAATAAAATAGTCCTCAAATCTAAAAAAATTCCGATTCAGTCAACTCAGGCCCACTTCTTGGGAAATTAAGCTCATTTGTCCTTAGATTAAGCCCTGATTAACCCCGTAGTTAATCTGCAATTGTGATTAGGTGTTAAAATAATAGAATTAAATTATTTTCTCTTCTCAAACCCATTTCAGAATAAAATTATGATCTTTTCATGAATATTAAGAAGCATTTATTACTGTAATTAGGCTAAATTAGTCTAATTATCACCAATGATGGTGCTACCATCAATGTTCCATCCAATGCTTCTGCTGCAAATTCAACTCCTTCTAATCAAACAGGTATTTCAAACTCTTGTGATCTATGTGAATCTCGAAGGTTTCACCATATAAGTAATGGTGCCAAATCTTCAGGGAGAATACTATGGCTGTTAACTCTAGGTCATGAGTTGGATAGTTCACCTCATGTAACTTCAGTTGTTTTGTGGCATAGGCAACTACATGCCCATGCTGCATCAGAACATAGCCTAGTCCCTAGAGTGAGTCATTTGTGTATACTATGAATCCGCCACCGCTGCTGGGGATGGTAGGTGCATGGATTGTTGTCAACTCCTTGAGTGTTTAGAAATTGGCCTCACAATCATCGATCCAAACAAAGGGGTTATCCTTCCTCATTAGCTAGGTTAACGGAAGAGTGAGCTGTGAAAAGCCCTGAATGAATCATCTATAGTATCTTGTTAAACCCAGGAAACTACGAATGTCTGTCACAGTTTTGGGATGCTCCCACTTCAGCACTGCCTCAAGCTTGGTAGGGTCCACGAAAATCCCTACACTTGACACCACGTGTCCCAGAAACTCCACCTAGCACAGCCATAACTTGTACTTACTGAACTTGGCATACAACCTGTGCCTCCTCAAAGTATCCAAAACCAATCGGAGATGCTGCTCATGTTGTACCTCATTGCGAGAGTAGATGAGGACATCGTCAATGAATACCACTACAAAGTAGTTCAAGTGTGGTTTGAAAGTTTAGTTCATCCAGTCCATGGATGCAATAGGGGCATTCGTTAGTCCGAATGACATCACTAAGAACTAATAGTGGCCATATTTTGTCCTGAAGGTAGTATTCGGTACATCCCCTTCTTTAATCTTGAGCTAATGGTAACCTGCTCGCAGATCGACCTTGGAGAATATCGAGGCCCTACGAAGCTGATCAAATAAATAATCGATCCATGGAAGAGGATATCTATTCTTGATGGTTACCTTATTCAGCTTCCGGTAATCAATGTAAAGGCGTAACTGATGGTAAAAATATGTTGTTTGTTAATTGATGTAATTAGTGTTGCTACAATGCGTAAAATCATTCACTTTTAAATTTATATACCTAGATAGTGGTGGTATGTAGAGTCATCCAAGGAGGCCAATTTGTTAATCAAATAAGTGATTCTCTCTCTCTTCTCAAATCAACAATTTTCTTTTTCTATTTTGACTTTTACAAATTTTTATGTTTGGAATTAATTGAGATATAAATGCGAAGATAGAACTATGCTAAAGAAGACTATGCCTATCAACTAAATTATAAGTGATAAGAGATGTCTTCCCTTATAAAGCCCATGCTAGGAAAGTGCACCTAGGGTAATTAGAAGAGAGGTGGTGCACTAAAATTAATGAAAATGCTACTTGGAATGGAAAACTCAAGGATGAAGAAAGGCACTTTGCCATTAAGAAAAAGTGTTTACAAAGTACCTAGGGAGCTCAATTAAGTAGAGGTTCTACTTAATAAATCCCTAGGTAGATGAATGCTCAACAAGAATTAAAAAAAAAGCTAAAAAGTAAAAGATAGAAAATTCTCCTGAGTAGCTGAGGTAGCCTTCGCTCCAAGAATGGTGGCACCCAGACTTGAAGAAGCCTTCCTTCTAGCTCCTTGAGTTGCTCCTCTCAAGAGTGGACATCCTCCACCCTTCTTTCCTTCTGCCTAGCTGTCCTCCTTAGTGAAGAGCTTGCTCCTTAGCGTGGCACAAGGAAGAAGAGAGAAGAGAAAGAAGGCACCAAGGGAGTGGGTAGGTTGCTCCCTTAATCATCTTCTCTCCTTATCTTTTCTTGGTCGTGGGATGTATGGTGGGTATACGTGTTTGATAGGAAGAATTGTTGCTTGCCAAGGATGGTTTGTAATGGTAGAATGGGGGGTCTTTTTATAGGTGTGGAGAGGAGGGTGGTCGTGCCTTTCGGATGAAAAACAAGGATGGATTGGTGCCATTTTGGATGGTGGAGATGGCTTAGATTTAGTAGGCACCAAGTGTTAATGGGAGTGGCACCTTTTGGTAGGCGTCACCATGAAGGGATGCCTTCAATCTTGGTGCCAACTTTGGGCTTTCTAGAATGTTCTAGGTTGGTGGCAAGGATGAGTGGATAGGATGGCTTTTAGGTTGGTTGAATGGTTGAGATGGGAGGAGGCTTTTGGCACCTATGAGGGTGGTTTCTAGGAACCATCATGGCCAGCCATGAGGAGGTGTGAAGAGGCCAATATGGTGCCATCATTAAGAGGTGATATGAAGGTGGTGGAAGGCCATGTGTTGGTGGTAGTGTGGACGTCTTAAGGTGGTGAGTAGGAAGCTTCCTAGGTGCCAAAATGAAGAGGTGCCATGGAGGGTAGGGATGGCGCCAACTTGAAGAGGTGCCATGGGTGTTATTTTGGCTCCAACTTGAAGGGATGCCAAGGATGAATTTTTATGGTATTTTTGGGTGGCTTTCTAGCTAAGGTGAATGGCCATTAATGTGGAGGGGAAGTAGGGTAGATGCTGGAATAGTGGAGGAGCTAGCTAATAGATTAGCTAAGTAAAGGAGGAGCTGGAAGGAGCTTCTTTGAGCTAACATGAGCTACCCTGGAGCTTAGTGGAGCTGATGAAGAGTTTTTGGTGAGCTTCACAATTGGCTTAGCTAGTAGAGCTACTAAGTAGAGCTAAGTAGAGCTAACTTTGAGCTAGCCACATCTCTTCTAGAGATAAGATAAGCTGGCTGATATTGAATGATGACTCCTTAGCTGTATTAGCTTAGCTAGTCCATGAGTATTAGCTAAACAAAGTGGTAATGAGCTGCCATGAGCTGGGATGAGCTGGATCTAGCTACTGGAGCTTCTCTCTTCATAATTGTTCTAAGTGCCTTCCATGATGCCAAGGTTTCGCTGATTTACAATGCATTCATCCCTGGGAATCAAATGAAAACTACATGAGATAATGTGAAATGAATGCTAATGTATGCTCTAAACCCTAAATGCACATGCATGCTAATTGCCATGATATAATGCAATGCAGTTGACAAAACCCTGGGAACTAAATGTGAATGGATGCTAAGGAAGATGATAAATTGGTGTTTATCTGTAACGTGCCATCCTTCTTCTTCGCGAACAACATCGAAGCCCCCCAATGTTAGGCACTAGCTTGAATGAACGCCTTCCCAAGGGGTTCCTGAAGCTGTGTCTTTAGTTCCTTCAACTCCGCACATGCCATCCGATATGGGATAATCGATGTTCTTCATGCTAAATCGGTGTCTTAAGAATGTCACGTTGTAGAATAGCCAAAATAGCGCTTAAAAAAATAAATTTTATTACTCGAAAAAGTTTCGAGGTCGAACACAGGGAGCAATATGGAATTTAAATATCAAGAATTGCAATTTAAATGCAATATAAGAAATTTGTAATAAAACTCCAAACAATAATGATATAGAAGTGAAAACAGATGTCAATAATGCAAAAATAATAGGGTAAAATGGTGATTTGAATCACCAAATACCCCTCACAATTTCTCAATAGTATCAATCAAATAAAGCTTATCAATATCAGATGATTTAAATGTCTGATGCTACAGTGCATAGCTTTTTTTCTCTTTTCTCAGCCTCTTCTTCTCTCTCTTCTTTCTCTGCTGCTCAGCCTCTTCTTCTTTTGCTCTTCTCTTTCTTGTCTCTCTTCTTCAGCTATGGTCCTTCTTTCCTTCTTCCTTTCTCTATTCTCCTTCTTCACACACAGAGGGGGGAGGCTTCTTGAATTTGGCTAAGTGTCAGCCAATGTCTTCTGCAGCAAAACCCTCCCCCTACCCCACGTAATCTCTCTTTCTCTCTCTGGGTCACACTCTCCTAGAGCCTTCCACAGTACCGAATATATAGGTAACCGGACCTAGAGCGTACCCGGGACCAGGGCTGTAGGCGTGGGTCGCAGCCGAGGAGTGTAGGGCTTAGGTGGGTTATCGGGTGCAGCAGGTCCTCAGGGGAGTTGTCGTGGATGAGGCGCGTGAGGGGGTGTACAGGGACATCACCCCCTGTGCATGCTGAGGAGATAAGCCTATAGCACAAATACAATTTATGCAATGGCGGGCTCTCCTCAGCAACCGATGTGGGACTCTCTGCTCCTGCTTCTTCACGTGCACCTGCAGTTGATGCCTTTATCTAATTCGTCTGCAAGTAATGGTCAACAACTCCAATTGACCAGGCAAGCATGTTCTTGGACCAAATCCACTTCGTCTGGAGTCAAAGATCTGGAGCTATCAGCTGGGAAGCAAGCTTCAAGCTTCGGTCGAAGCTTCGTCAATGGCGGTATGACCTGGGACCTGAAAAAGGCGAATACAGTCTTTCGACCTTGTCAAAAAAGCTCAAAAGGTCCGTTGAAGTATGGCGGACGTGGTGGAAGTGGTTTCATTGTGTGGCATGGTCTGTGTGTGTGGGCGAAAGCGACGAAGGTTGGAGAATAGTGGGTCATTCAACAGTGGGTTTGAGTGGGCGAGAGGATGAATGGGGAGAAGGGTTTTGAAGAGTGGATCACGGTGGAGCTTTTGGAGGTGATAGCAGTGTGATTCGTGTGGTGAAGTGGCGGTTGGGCATTGCCGGTGCTTCGCTAGAGCGGAAGAAGACGGAGGGGGAGATGTGTAGTCGACGATTCCTTTTGAGGGATAGAAGTAGGGAAAAAGGAGGGAAGGACAGGGAACATTGGAACCTAATCTAAGGATGAAAGGGGTAGGGTGGCATCGGCTGTGGTTGGCCGACGCCGTGGACGAAAGGTTCTCCAAGGAGGGAGATGGCGATGATGGTAGAAGAGCTTCTGCTGGTATGGAAAAGAGCGGACAAGAGAGGGAAAGAGAATCCGACAACTAGTTTTGTGGTCAGATGACGAGAGAGGGCAGTTGTGGAACTTCGCAACTGGAAGAGGAAGGAGGAAAAGGGGATTTCACAACCGGAATTCAAGCTTAGGGAACTTGGCGAGGTCTGAGGGTCCTTATATAGGGATTTAGAGAGAGTTTTGAGCTTGGAAGCCAATCTTCCAAGCTAGGAATGCTCGTCGGAGTTGGAAGTTTCTTGATACCCAAATCTCTCATGCATTCGCATGAGAGATTGGGTAGGTCTTAGGGCTTGGGATTAGGTCCAAAAGGAAGGAAATTTCTTGACGAACTTCCCTTTCAAATTTGAAAGGGATTCGTCAAGAAATCAGGGAGTTCTTTCCTTTTTAAGGTCACCGAAGCAAGTAGGAATAGGTTTAATGGTGGTAGGGACCTGTTTGTGAGAACGATGACAAAGTTAGCGGCCTATTTGAAAGGATTTTGAAAGTTAAGGGTAGAAATGTAATTAGACAAGACCAATTTACAAACTAGGTCAAGACAAATTCATATTGGAACCAAATTTTTATACAAACCTAATTTGGACCTAAGGAATCCAATGGTGAAGTTGGATTTTGGTTTTGACTATGTTTGACTGGGTAATTTATGTAAAAACACAAATTAGAGAAAATGTCTGTCTGTGGTTCTGTTAATGGATTCTGATGGTAAAATTGATGGTTCTAAACCCTAGAGAATATTTTTCTATGATTTTTAAAGGGTTTATGTGAATTTTATCCTGATCAGAACCTTAGTTTATTATGTGGGTCTATTTTTAGGATTTCAAAAGTCATTTAATTCCCAGAACATGAGAAAACACTTTTCTGATTGTTCTATCCTAGTTGTTATCATTTTAAGACCAATTGACCATCATTCAACCCCTGAGAAAACTCGTGGTTGTACTGCATTCATGATGAGCTGGTAAAATGATAGTTTTAACCCTAGTTTCTAGTTTTTCCTTTAGAATGACTATGCAATGACTTGTGACTCTCTGACGGTTATGTAGAAGCATTTACTGACTTAATTGGGTCAAAATGAGCGAGTTATGGCTCATGATGGTGTTCCCATCTGATATGCATGCATCTAATTAACCTAAAATGACTATTAATGCATGTTCTTAGTGTCACATTAGCATTATACATTGTAAATATTGCATAACATGCATAATCATGCATTTAGGTCAAGTTGTATAAATTATATAGTAATTGTCTCCTTTTATGGTCAGGGACAAGGCAATTTTTTATCGAGGCCTCGGATCGAAGATCCAACCGTACGGATCTGATCAGGGCGATGATTAGAGTGCAACGACTCCAAGATAGCCTTGATCGAACATCCATAGCACCAGATAGAGACCAGGGAGCCCTAAAGATCAAGGGACAAGATGGTGTTAATACACACCTCAGGCGACAAATCTAACCGCACGAATGGGTTTGGATTAACAATTGCAGCCTAACGATGCGAAAATTGGTCCAATCCGACACTCGTGGCACCATCTACAACACTTAGAAGATGGACGGCCTAGATGGTGCCATATGGCACCATCATAGCTACCCATCACCGGCCGTAGCTCTTCTTCTTCACTCGCTTGACAAATCTCTACCATTGGATGCCCATCCAACAGCCGAGAATGTGCCATGTCGCCACTCATCCAGCACCTCTCCTCATCTGAAAGCACAAGCAACGCTTGATCTCGGCTTTCGGATGAAGATCCAACAGTCGAGATCGACCATGCGCAAAATCCTCAACGCGCCTCAACCGCATGCATAGCGCAACGGTTAAGGCATTGCGTAGGCGGGAGGTGCGGGTTCGAGTTGCAAGCGCAGCACCTCTCCTCGCGTGCGGGCACGCAATTGGAGACGTGCGATGGCATCCAATGGCACGAATCAACTGATAGTGCCCACGCACGATTAGACATGTAGCGCAAACGCCCGATCGCACGCGGGCACACGGCACTGGTGAGGGCGACTTAAGCCGTCTGATCTCTTGATCGGATAGCTGAGTGCTCGTGGTCGTGCGAAGGCATTGAGAGTGCGAAGGCGAGTGGGTACGCGCGTGGTGCGCACACGTCGGCCACGTTCAGGCCTTTAGTGATAGATAAATCCGTCACGAAAAGTCCTGAATTAATGTTTTTAATGTTGTAATGTCCAAAATGCCCCCACTCCTTGCAACTATAAAAGGAGACCCCTACCATACGAATTTCTCATCCCTTCCTTCTCCTCTCTCCCTCTCCAAAGCTTAAGAGAAGCTTGTCCCACACCCGGGATGCTCCTCAAGAGCTAAAACCAATTTTTCGATCGCATTTCGGAAGTGGATCTTGCGATGACGACAACAATGTCCTACTTCATTCCCATTCCTCCTACTTCATCCTCCTTCTTGCTCCGTTCCTCATCTTCCAGGTGTTGTCCCATCCGGCTCGTCCCCCAAGCAATCGTCGAGGAGGATAACTTCGCTTTCCCATTCTTTTTACTACTTTCTACAGTAGAATTTTACTACTTTGTAGTTGTAATAATTTCTCACTTTCTAGTGTAATCATTTCTTGCTTTCTTAGTTGTAAAAACATTATGCAATATCAAGTGATTGTTCTTTCCCTCTCTCTCTTATTGTCTATATTGCTTCCATTGTGATTGTTTCGCCCTTTAAACAAAAACACAAAAAAATATAATTGTGAATTTTGATCGATGTAGCCTCCCTATGTTTGACCCGAAATTTCTTTACAGAATTTTTGGTATAAATTTTATTTGTTGAACGGATTTCTTCGTGACTCGAACTACAACGACGGGTTTTCAAATCCAATTGTGAATGCGTAGTCATCTGGCATTCAACATTTTGGTGTCGTTACCAGGGAGGCAATGATTTTCTATCTTCTTTTTGCATTTTCGTGCACTTTACTATTTTTTAACTTGCTTTATCTCATGTCTATTATTTTGCAGATACCTCTATCAGGGAATCGTCAAGCGATAGATCGGAGTAAAGTGCAGTTGAAGACGACTGTAACTGCTCCCCCATTCTTCCACCCTCCATAGATTTCATTTCATCACATTAATTCAAACTCCAATTAACCTTGGTGTTTGCATAAATCTTAGGATTAGTTTGGTTGTTTGGATTTCCACCCACATTCATTTCACCCTCGCATATATAAAAGAAACAAAAAGATAATTTCTTGTGGGGTAATTCAACCTACACACAACATACACCCACATTCAAGGCACTTAACCTAATTGATTTTCTTCTACTCAATCAGATTCTGATCTGTGGAACTGGTACACAAAAATCAACACATAAACGAGTAGAAAGTATTCTAGGTTAATCATTTTGTGTGCCTAACTCATTGGTGCAATTGTGGCCAATTATTTGAGTTGTTTGGGCCGCACCACTCAACATTAAATCAACTCACCAAGTAGCTTCCTCTTAGGGTTTTCAATCTAGGTTCATACCAGGCACTCCACTTTATTTATGATTTCAAAAGGAAAGCAATCTTCACTCGTGCTTGAAAACCTGGTTTGCCTCAAACTTGATTGAGTTAAACCTAATTCTAAACACTAAAAGCTACTTAAGAAAGATTTGAACATTAAAATCAACTCATCATTACTAATCTTGCTTGAAAACCCTAGTTGTGCACGCACTTACACATACTCAATTGATCATTAAGAGCACAACCCATTTTAAAGGCCCACCACATTCCATAAAAACTACAATCCTAGGCCTCAATAAAATCGAGTAGACGTTGGCCTTAAGGACTGATTCGCTCTTTGGTGCCTAGTCTGAGATTTTTTACGATTAACCTACTTGTACTGATTAATCTGATGTCTAGCTAGGGGAGTAGCGTCAAACAACCACGACTGGTGGGTACATTAGGAACTGGAGGCACAAGCCGAAGGAAGAACCTTCTCCCCAGTCCCTCCTTCTAACTGGTTGGATTGAGCAGACACAAGTAGAGTAAATCGTTTATAATCTTAAGGCAGGTTCTGAGAGTCTGTAGATCCTTAGGCTACTCTACTTAAGGACAGGCTTGTTTTGTTGTGCTACAAGGTTTTTATCCCCAGTCCTTCTGACCTTTTCCTAGTTTATGCTGGGAAGGTCATTGAATTCCCGATTGGAAGGACCACTAGAGTATTCTAGGAGGCATAGATTAGATTTTGGCCAAATTGATCCCATGGCCGATCAACAGCCTCCTCTACCTCAGGATCCACAGGAGGTATTTTGAAGGCAACTGGAACAAATGCAAAGAATGCAAGAATTGTTCCAGAGAATGCAGGGCACTCAGCCCTTAAAGGATTTTTATGATCCTTCAAATTACAGGGAACGTCCCGGTGTCTAGAATCCTGCAGAAGACGTAGAAATCAAGCCCCAGGTGTTAAGCTTGATCAAACATTTCCATGGGCTTGGCTCTGAAGACCCGTTTCAACACTTGGAGGACTTGACCACTTTGGTCCAGACCACCAAGGCACAAAACGTGAATGAGGAGTAAATGATCATGAGGCTCTTCCCTCACTCTCTTAGGGATAAAGCCGCTCATTGGTACAGGACTATAGGAAGACCAATTGCAACTTGGAATGAGTTGAAATCGTCCTTTCTGAAGAAATTCTTCCCTGTCGTATGTACCAATTCTTTGAGACGGGCAATTACTACATTCACCTAGCAGCCGGGGGAGTAGTTTCATGTTGCCTGGGAGAGATTCTAGGACCTATCGCGGAGGTGTCCATACCACGAGGTGTCGAAATGGAAACTTGTGCAGATCTTCTACCATGGGTTGACTGAGCAACTCAGAAATCACGTGGACGCTCCTTGTGGAGGCAATTTCCTCAACAAAGACGCAGATAGCGTGCATGATTTGTTTGAGGAGATGAGCGAGAATTCGATCAATCATGCCTCCATGGATACTTTTAACCGGTCCCAGTAGCCCAGATCGAATGTTAATTAAGTCCATGACTCTTATTCATTCAATATGGAATTGATTTGTAATAAACTTGATAAGGTGCACTTGGTTGCCAAGAGAATGGAGGAGTGCATGGCTGGAAACTCAATGAACAACTCTCAATCCACTCAATCCCAGAATTTGAGATTCCATTCATCACGAGCTCCTCCTAGATGGGAGTTCGTGAATCAACTTGATGCGGCTCAACCTGCGAGCCAGCATTATTAGAAACCCTAAAGGTTCCAAACTGGGGCCTTTGATCCCAGTTTCTCTGATTGTTCCCTTTCTTTCTCTCCATCCTCTCCCTATGAGGATGTTTGCACTGTACAGGAGAATATTAGATCCAACCCTTACTCCAATGCTTACAATCTGGGTTGGAGGAACCACCCTAACTTCTCCTGGAAAAACCCAGTGCAGCAGACCCAATTCTGACCTAGCAACTATGCTCCACAATGACCAATGGGTCAGGGTCATGTTTACACTCAGCTGCCCCCAAATCAGGTTAATCACCAGCTTGGAATGCTCGTCAACTCATAGGCCGGCTGATTTGAACTAATAAATGGTAGAGATGCAAGGATCTATGCTCCAGCTCATGCAACAAATGAAAACCTCACTGGACAACTTGCAAATTGAGCTCATAGCTAATTCTTGTCAACCCGAATCTCTACCATCTCAACCCGTACCCAACCCACGTAATATCCTGAATCTGGGTAATCAAGGCCATGGGTACGAGAATCAGAGGGACCCACACGCACATGCTTAGGTGGTTGAGCAGGGTCCCTCTTCTTCTTCCGCAAATCAATGGTTCTTAGCTAATGAAGCCCCTCTAATTTTTCCTAACCCTCCCCAAGACCCAAACTCGTATGCATCCGCTAATTCTGTTACCTTGAGGAGTGGTAAACAAACTCAGGATCCACGACCACACTATTCTGATTTATCGAATCCTAAAGAACCTAAGAAGAGAAAGGAGAACTCTGGAGAAGAAATCAAGGCTTAGGAACCTAATTCCAAAGATCCAACTCGTGTTCCTTTTCCTAAGGCCTTGATTAGATCAAGGAAGAAGAAGTCTGTTGATAGTAATGAGAAGCTTCTAAATATTTTCAAGAATGTCGAGATCAATATCCCGCTCCTCAACGCTATCAAACATATACCGGCTTACGCAAAATTTTTAAAGGATTTATGCACACAAAAGCGTAAGTCAATAGAATCTGTTCCGAGGAAGGTGGTACTCTGCGACTAGGTTAGTTCTGTTATCCTGCACCACACTTTTGATAGAGTACATTTGGATCTAGGTGCATCCATTAACCTAATTTTGACTTCTCTTTACGAGAAGTTTGGATTATGTGAACTTCGGCCGACTTCAGTAACGCTGCAGTTAGCGGACCGTTCGGTCATAAATCCGCGAGGCATTAATGAAGATGTTATTGTTAAGGTTAAGGATTTCTATTTTCCTATAGATGTCCTTGTCCTTGACATGGATGTACCTGAAAATCTGAGGAACACGCCCATCATTCTGGGGCGTCTATTCCTGGCTACCTCCAAGGCCAACATTAACTGTGAAAGCAGTAGCATGGAAATCACCTTTGGGGATCAAAGAATGAAATTGGATATTTTTAAGGCAATTAATAAATTTGAGGATTATGGATTTATTGAGGAACTTGAGGACAATAATGTGAATATTGAGACTTGTATGATGGTTTCTGCATTTGAAAGTTCCTCCTCTGATGATGAATTGGACCTGCAACCCTCTATGGTAGACCCGCCATCTTCTGAAGAGGTTATTGATTTTGTTCACTCTCAACCTCTTCCTCTTGATGAGTCTTCATCAGCATCTTCCTTACCTTCAATCATCAACCTACCCCAACTTGAATTGAAACCATTGCCTGAGAATATGAAATATCAGTTTTTAGAACCACATAAGATGTTCCCTATGATTATCAGTGCTAAATTAACAAAGTAGAAGGAGATTAAACTGATTAAGGTCCTAAAGGAACACAAGGGGGCAATTGGTTGGACCATTCATGACCTTAGGGGGATCGAGCCATCTTATTGCAATCACAGAATATTTTTGGAAGATGGATCCTGCCCTTCTCGCTAGATACAGAGGAGGTTAAACCCAAATATGCGAGAAGTGGTCAAGAAGGAGATTATTAAGTGGCTCGATGGAGGAATCATTTATCTGATCTCTGATAGTCCTTAGGTAAGTCCTGTGCAGGTTGTTCCCAAGAAAGCCAGGATTACTGTTGTGACTAATGAGAAAGGAGAATCTATCACAACTCATTCATCTTCCTCTTGGAGGGTTTGTATCAATTATAGGAAGCTAAACACAGCCATGAAAAAGGATCATTTTCCTTTGCCCTTCATTGATCAAATCTTGGAAAGATTAGCCGAGCAGAAGTACTTCTATTTCCTTGATGGTTACTCGGGATACAACCAAGTTCCTATCCATCCTGAGGATCAGGAAACAATGACTTTCACTTGTCCCTACAGAACCTTTTCTTTCCGTAGGATGCCATTCGGCTTGTGCAATGCACCTACGACTTTTCAAAGCTGTATGTTGGCCATATTCTCTGACATGGTGGGAGAGTTTATGGAAGTCTTCAAAGACGATTTCTCTATTTTTGGAGAATCGTTTGACTCTTATCTAGCTAATCTTGAAATGATTCTTAAACGTTGCATCAAAACAAGATTGGTCCTTAGCTGGGAAAAGAGTCATTTCATGACACAAAAAGGCATCATCTTGGGTCATGTAATCTCTGAATGGCGAATCACAGTGCATAAAGCTAAGGTTGATGCAATTGTTAAACTTCCTCCTCCCACATCTATTAAACAAATTTGATCATTTCTTAGTCATGTGGGATTCTACAGGAGATTCATCAAGGACTTTTCGAAGGTTGCTTGTCCTCTGAGCAATCTTCTTGCCAAAGAATCACCGTTTGATTTCGATGAATCATGTCGTAAGGCATTTGATTTTCTTAAAACGACAATCACTTGTTCTTCGGTGTTGCAACCACCGGTTTGGACAACCCCTTTTAAGATCATGATCGACGCTTTTGATTACACGGTCAAGGTAATTTTGGGTCAGAAAGTTGATAGGAAGCCCTCTGTCATCTACTACCCTAGTAAAACTCTGGACGAGGCCCAGAGGAATTACATTGTTACTGAGAAGGAATTACTAGCTGTAGTGTTTGCTTTGGAGAAATTTAGGGCTTATCTCTTAGGGTCTTATGTAATCATATATACCGTCCACTCAGCCTTGAGACATCTCTTGGCCAAAAAGGATGCCAAACACTAGCTTATTCGTTGCATTCTTCTGCTTCAAGAATTTGATCTTGAAATCAAGGATATATCTAGGGTATAGAATGTGGTGGCGGATCATCTGCCAAGACTTCTGAGTGATTCTTCTCATCCGAACATTCCGATTGCTAATACTTTTTCAGACGAAACCATCCTTACAGTTTCAGGTGTCCAAACCCCGTGGTTTGCTAACATCGTTAATTATTTGACCGTTGGTCAAATCCCCTAGGATTGGACCAAGCAACAGTGAGATAGACTCAAATCTGAGGCCAAATATTACTTCTGGGAGGACCTTAAATTGTACCACTTCAGCCCTGATCAAATTATTCGCCGATGCATTCCGGAGAATGAATTCAAGAGTATACTCGAGTTTTGCCATGCATCTACGTGTGGTGGACACTTCTCCGGGAAAAGGACGGTTGTAAAAATTTTGCAATCTGGATTCTATTGGCCATCTTTATTCAAGGATGCCCAGGAATTCCTGAGGTCGTGTTCCTGATGCTAGGCACTTGGGAGCATGACTAAGAGAGATATGATGCCCTAAACCCGATTCTTCCCGTCGAAATCTTCGACGTTTGGGGCATCGATTTCATGGGACCCTTCCTCCCTTCATTGGACATCAATACATTCACATCGCTGTTGATTACGTGTCCAAATGGATTGAGGCGATTCCCACCCGAACCAATGACCACAAGGTGGTCATAAATTTTGTTAAGAAGAACATCTTCGACAGGTTTAGGATTCCGAGGGCCATCACCAGCGATGGTGGTACTCATTTCACTAATGCCCAGTTACATATTTTGCTGGCAAAATACGGGGTTAATCACAGAATCTTCACACCTTACCATCCCGAGACAAATGGATAGGTTGAGATCTCCAATCAAGAGATCAAGAATATTATGTAGAAAATGATTAGGCTTGATCACAATGACTGGACTCAAAAGCTTGAGGACGCTCTTTGGGCCTACTGTACGACGTATAAAATGCCCATCGACATGTCTCTGTTTCATCAGGTGTATGGAAAGGTGTGCCATTTACCCATAGAAATTGAACATAGGGCATTCTAGGCAATCAAGCAGTGCAATCTAGATCTATGTTTAGCTAGGAAGACCAGGAAACTCTAACTATCTGAGTTTGGGCTATCAACCTGGGTATCCAATAAAATGTGAATTTTTTATCGAGTCCTCGCCATCCTGAATTCTATTTTAATTTGATTAAATAAGTTTAGGTGATAAGTACACAACTTATCAACTCTTTGTCACTGACTCATTGTTTGGTAGTTTTAATGAAAATTGGGTAGCTAATGAACCTTCTAGGGTGATATGGCTAGCAAGTTATCGTGGGTAACAGCCCATAGGTAGGTTATCCAGAGCCCAGTCACTGGACCACTCTCTTCTTGCTGCCTTTAGGTAAATCTTAGACCAGAGAAGCCACCTACTTAAAAAGAAAAAGAAAAAGAGAAAAAGGAGAAAAGAAAGAAAAAGAAACAAAAGAAATAAGCCACACTTCGCCGCACGAGTTTGGCTGGCAAGTTGTCGGTGGTAACAGCTCATCGACTGGTTGTCCAGAACCTAGCTCAAGAAATGGACAAAAATTCCTAAAACACTTAGGAGAAAGTGAAGAAGTAGAATAAGCCAAGGAGACATACACTGGACTCACCCTTATGTCGACCCCATAAAAAATAAAAGTAGGGAGAAAGCTACCGGTCATAAAGATACACCTTTACGTAGAACTCTCTTTTTAAGGTCACCTAGAGGTGTAGAAACCCGAAGTCTATTCTGATTGCCGATCAACAAGTCTATCACATTCACAAAAAGATGCTTAGAACTTAGGGTTCTCATCAAATCTTGGGTGGGTTGAATGACCGTAGAAGGCCACTCTATACCCCTAAACTCAAAAATCCAAAAAACTTAGAAAAGAAGGAAAAGAGAAAAAGATATTTTTCTTTGAATAAGGCGAGGGCTTGAGGCAGTCTGCATTTTGGCAGATACCCGGGTGCTATTGTGTCTTTGAAAGTTCAGGTCCTAAGTAAAAATTTCTTAATGTTGAAAATGATTTTTGCCTAAGTAATCCAACCTAATTCTTTTATAAATAGCATGTAGTTTTTGCTAGGGACTGGCAAAAGATAGGCATGGGGGTGTGATGTGCGTACATCTAATTAACCTAAAATGTCTATTAATGCATGTTCTTAGTGTCACATTAGCATTATACATTGTAAATATTGCATAGCATGCATAATCATGCATTTAGGTCAAGTTGTATAAATTGTATAGTAATTATCTCCGTTTATGGTCAGGGTTAGGATGACTTTTTATCAGGGCCTCGGATCGAAGATCAAATTATACGGATCTGATCAGGGCGATGATTAGAGTGCAACGACTTTAAGATCGCCCTGATCGAACATCCATAGCACTAGATAGAGACCAGGGAACCCTAAAGATCAAGGGCTAAGATGGTGTTAATCCACACCTTAGACGACAAATCCGACCGCATAAATTGGTTTGGATCGACGATCGCAGCCTAACGGTGCAAAAATTAGTCCAATCCGACACCCGTGGCACCATTTACAACACCTAGAAGATGGACAGCCTAGATGGCGCCACGTGGTGCCATCAAAGTCGCCCAGCACCGGCCGTAGCTTTTCTTCTTCACTCACTCGACAAATCTCTATCGTTGGATGCCCATCCAATGGCCGAGAATGTGCCACGTCGCTGCTCATCGAGCGCCTCTCCTCATCCGAAAGCACAAGCAACGCTTGATCTCGACTGTCGGATGAAGATCCAACGGCCGAGATCGGCCATGCGCAAAATCCTCAATGTGCCTCAACCGCACATGTAGCGCAGCGGTTAAGGTGCTACGTAGGCAGGAGGCGCGGGTTCGAGTCGCAAGCGCAGTGCCTCTCCTCATGTGCGAGAGTGCAATTGGAGCCGTGCGATAGGCATCCAGCAGCACAGATCAACAGATTGTACCCACGCACGATCAGACGTGCAGCGCAAACGCCCGATCACACGCAGGTGTGCGGCGTTGCCGAAGGCTGTTTAAGCCATCCGATCTCTTGATCGGATGGCTGAGAGCATGCGGTCGTGCGAAGGCGTTGAGAGCGTGAAGGCGAGGGGGCGCGTACGCACATCGGCCACATTTAGACCTTTGGTGACGGATAAATCCGTCACTAAAGGCCCTAAATTAGTGTTTTTAATGTTGTAATGTCCAAAATGCCCGCACTCCTTGCAACTATAAAAGGAGATCCCTACCATATGAATTTCTCATCCCTTCCTTCTCCTCTCTCCCTCTCCAAAGCTTAGGAGAAGCTTGTCCCACACCCGGGATGCTCCTCAAGAGCTAAAACCAAGTTTTCGCCCATTATGGAAGCAGATCTCGCGACGATGACAACGTGTTGTTTTGTTCTCATTCCTCCTGCTTCATCCTCCTTCTTCCTGCTATGTTCCTTGTCTTCCAGGCATTGTCCCGTCCAGCTCATCCTCCAAGCGATCGTTGAGGAGGATAACTTCTCTCTCCCATTCTTTTTACTGCTTTCTAAAGTATAATTTTCCTGCTTTCTAGTTGTAATAATTTCTCGCTTTCTAGTGTAATCATTTCTCACTTTCTTAGTTGTAAAAATATTATGCAATATCAAGTGATTATTCTCTCTCTCTCTTATTGTCTATATTGCTTCCATTATGATTATTTCACCCTTTAAACAAAAACACAAAAAAAATATAATTATGAATTTTGATCGACGTAGCTTCCCTGTGTTCGACCCGGAATTTCTGTACAAATTTTTCGGTATAAATTTTATTTGTTGAACGGATTTCTTTGCGACTCAAACTACAACGATGAGTTTTCAAATCCAATTGCGAATGCGTAGTCATCTGGCATTCAACACCATCATACCCCCATGCTTAGCTTTTGCTAGTCCCTAAGCAAAATTTCAAGGCATTAACTTTAATTCTAGACCATAAAATCTTTTGATGCTTAAAAACTTTGTTGTGTGCTTCCTTTTGTAGCTTAGGTTAGAATGCCGATAGTAGGCCTAGAGGTACTCAAGTACCAACCAAAATCCGGACTTGACCAGCTCTAGCCTCAGTCTACCGCGAAGGTTTCTAAGGCCCACAGGAACTAACCTAAGGTTCGTTGAACTCTGTGGTTAAAGCACCCGTGCTTGTAACATGTTTTAGCCTAGGTTTAGTTTGCAGTGCATTTTTGTCAGAGAGAGACAGAGGAAATTTTCTTTGTTTTTGGAGAGTTCTCTCTCTTTTCTTTTTATTTCTAGCTTCGGATTGGCTTTACAACATGCTCTGTATCGGATTCCTAGTCCCCATCATCAATCCTCGTAGGGTCCCTGGCAATGGATGCTTCGAGATAGCACCACCCATGGCAACCCCCAGAACCCTGGCTTTCGAGATTTCGAGATAATCTTGCCCATGGCATTCTGTAGCCATATCCAGACCTTGGCAATTGACATTTCGAGATAATGCCGCCCATGGCATCTGAACCAGTACAAGGTGCTTACATGCCCCCGGTAGGATATGTAGATATCCTAGGAGAAAAGCACCAAGGAGACAATATGTTATTGTGCATCTTCGAGGGGAATTTCCTGCCTCTCCATGCCAGGAACTTGTCCAAATCAACTTGTGTTAATTAGTCGCTCCTAATCTAGGTGACTTTTTCAGAACAAGTTAAACGCATTTGCATGATTTTGATACTTCGGCGCACTAAACCAGACTGTGTGTGGATTGGGATGCTTAGGTTACTGAGTCCTGCAAGCCAGAGGTCAGTTAATGAGGCCAAATAATCCCTAAGACTTAGACCTAATACTTAAGGTTCGCATTTTCCCTAACCTCTTGAGGATTATCCAGATCTTAGTGGGTACTTGAATTTTTAAGCCTAGGATTATAACCCAAGAGGCCTAAAATCAGCGTTCCTACTAATCTTTTTTTTTTGCTTCATTAGCACCTTTTGCCTTTCATTTTCTTCCTTTTGAAAAACTAAGTCAATTCCTTAATCTTTTTCTAATGACTACCTCTTTTTCTTGTCTTTTCAAATTGTGCTCCTTTTTGACATTTCTTTCCTCCCTTTTTCTCTTCAAAATCTGATATGCAATCAAAATTTCCTCTCCTCTTATATTTTTGTTCTTTTTCAAGAATTTTTTATTTTTTTGGTGTTTTTGGAATATGTGATTTTTTTGATGAAACCCTTTCTTATTAAATGATTTTCACGACATTTTGCACTTTAATACCTCCCCATGCCTACGATTTGCAATGTCCTCATTGTAAATTAGGTGGGTTCGAGTTCAGCTTAGATCATTCATTAGAACAGGTGTTGGGCGAGTGAATGTGTCGGGGTGAGTGTTGCCAACGGGTACCAGAGGTGGAGTTGGTTGTTCTAATGGATGAACCCTAAAGTGCAATATGAGTTCAGCATAAGATGTGTCAATAAGGGTTTTGGGTTATTCGAAATGACAGGCTGCCTCCCATTAAGCGCTGAGTTTAACGCCATTAGCCGGGCGCAATGAGCTCAGGGGGAATGAAGGGTAAACGATATCTCAACCAAATTTGTATCAGTGAGTTCAATGAATGGTTTGAGTCTCTGACTGTTCACGACAAAAGTTTTTGAATCATGGCATAGTTGATTGATTTCGATAGCTCCATTTCCAAAGATTTTTCGGACAAGGTATGGTCCAATCCATTTTGATTTGAGTTTTCCTGGGAACAATTTGAGTTTGGCATCAAAGAGTAGAACTTTTTGACCAGGGAAAAAGATCTTTCTAGATATGTGCTTGTCGTGAAAGGCCTTAACCTGCTCTTTGTTAATTCGTGAGTTCTCATACGTGTCGTGGTGTAATTCATCGATCTCGCTCATTTGAAGCTTTCTATGGGTTCCTGCCTTAGAAAGATCGAGATTGCAGTTCCGTACTGCCCAATAGGCTTTGTGCTCCAATTCGACGAGGAGGTGACATGCCTTCCTGTACAATAATCTAAAGGGAGACATGCCTAATTAGGTTTTATGGGCAGTCCTATAAGCCCACAAAGCTTTCGGAAGTTGGGATCACCAGCTTTTCCTGTCAAGTCGAATAGTGACCTGGAGGATTTTCTTGATCTCCCGATTCGATAGCTCAGCTAGGCCATTGGTTTAGGGGTGATAAGGAGTAGAGATTCGGTGTGACACCACGTATTTGGTCATCAGTGATCTGAACTGAGCATTTGTGAAATGGATCCCTATATCAGATATTAGGGCACGTGGAATCCTGAACTAAGAAAAGATGTTCTGATGAATGAATTTGATAACCACTTTATGATCATTGATTCGGGTTGGAATGGCTTTGGTCCATTTGGGCACATAGTCAACAGCGAGAAGAATGTATTCGAAGCCATCCGAAATAGGGAAAGGTCCCATAAAATCAATCCCCCAGATATCGAAGATTTCGCATACAATAATTGGTTGTAAGGGCATCATATCACGGTGGCTCATGTTGCCTAAGGTCAAGCAACGAGTGCATGCCTTACAGTGATTGTATGCGTCTTTCAAAATTGTGGACCAATAGAAGCCGCATTGGAGGACTTTTGCTGTGGTTTTATGACCAGAGAAGTGTCCACCGCATGCCTGGTCATGGCAGAAGGACAAAATGTCCTAAATTTTCACTTCCGGAACACATCGTCAGATGATTTGATCAGCACCAATGCGGAAGAGATACGAGTCTTCCCAAAAGTAGTACTTGTCATCAAAAAGTAATTTGTCTTTCTTGGCTTTTGGCCAATCGGATGGTATCTGATGTGATGCCAAGTAGTTTAGTAGATCAGCAAACCATGGAAGTCCTGTACTGATAGTCAGGAGGTGCTCATCGGGAAAATGTTCAGTAATGGATCTGAAAGGGTTGATAATATCAGAAGGAAGGCGGGATAAGTGATCAACTGCCACATTCTATTTCCCTACCTTGCTGCGAATCTCGAGATCAAATTCTTGCAACAGCAAGATCCAGCAGATTAGTCGAGGTTTCGCATCCTTCTTCGCAAGGAGATGCCTCACTGCAGTGTGATCTGAGTAAATGATAATACGGGAACCCAAAAGATATGATCTGAATTTTTCCAGGGCAAATACTACGGCTAGCAGCTCTTTCTCAGTAACTGTGTAGTTACGCTAAGCCTCGTCAAGTGTTTTGCTAGCATAGTAAATGACCAAGGGTTTCCCGTCTATTTTCTGCCCAAGTACCGCTCCTACAGCGTAATCAGATGCATTGCACATGATCTCAAAGTGTTGAGACCAATCAAGGGGCTGCAGGATAGGTGCTTGGGTGACTCGATCACGCAGGACTTCAAATGCTTGAGTGCATTCCTTGGTGATTTCAAAAGGGACATCCTTAGATAGGAGATTAGTCAGGGGGTGCATGATTTTTGAGAAATCGGGAATGAATCGACGGTAAAAATCAACATGCCCCAGGAAGGATCGGATGTCTTTGATCGAGCTAGGCATAGAGAGTTTGGAAATCAAATTCACCTTGGCTCGATCAACCTGGATGCCCTTTTCAGAGATACGGTGTCCCAGGACTATTCCCTCAGGTACCATGAAGTGGCTCTTTTCCAAGGAAAGAAACAAATTCACGTTGATGCACCGCCTGAGGATCTAGACCAAGTGCAAGATGCAATCGTCAAATGATTCACCAAATACTAAGAAGTCGTCCATGAAGACTTCAAGGTACTCACCTACCATATCTGAGAATATGGCAAGCATGCCCCGTTGAAAAGTAGCGGGTGCATTGCAGAGACCGAATGGCATCCTTCGGATTGCATAAGTTCCGAAGGGGCAGGTGAAGGTGGTCTTTTCTTGGTACTCAGGATGGATTGCATCCTCGTTGTAACTGGAGTACCCATCCAGAAAGTAGAAGAATCGATTTCCCGCTAGTTTCTCGAGAATTTAATCAATGAACAGTAGTGGGAAATGATCCTTCTTTGTGGAGGAATTGAGTCTTCTGTAATCAATGTAGACTCTCCACGAGTTTGCTATATGGGTTGGTATGGCTTCTCCAGTTTCAGTCATGATGACGGTAAGCCCTGCCCTTTTAGGCACAACCTAGAATGGACTCACCCACTAACTATCTGAGATGGGGTAGATGATCCCTGCATCTAACCAGTTGATAATCTCCATTTTCATGACATCCTACAGATTAGGATTCAGGCGTCTCTGCATTTCACGGGATGGTCATGAGCCCTCTTCAATGTAGATGTGGTGGGTGCAGTATGAGGGGCTGATACCGGTGAGATCATCGAGAGTCCATCCAATGGCTCTTCGATGTTGCTGGAGAATAGAAATCAGGCATGTTTCCTGATCAGGTGTGAATCGAGAGTTGATAATCACAGGAAACATCTGATTGGAACCCAAAAAGACATATTTGAGATGATCGGGAAGAGGCTTTAATTCCAAAACTAGGTTTTCAGTAGCAACGGGTAATTCCGGATGGGTGTCAGGAGCAAAGGAAGGAGCTATGGGTGACTCTAGGTTGAGTTCAGGCTCCTCGAATTACGGGTTTTGATCCTCTTGTGGTTGATCAAAAATAGTTGGGTTCTCTATGAAGTCATCAACCACTGCTTTAATATCTCAAATTTGTCCTATGACTCCACAATTAATTCCTTATTGGGCTTTAAAGATGTTGATCTTTAGTGTCTTGCTCCCAAATTTCAATTTGATTTGGCCTTGCTTACAATTGATATTGGCCCTAGCAGTGGCCAGAAAGGGTCTCCCTAATATGATCAGTGTATTCTTCACATTCTCAGGAGCATCCATGTCTAAAATGTTGAAGTCCACTAGGAAATAGAAATCATGCACCCTAACTATGACATCCTCGAGAACTCCTTTTGGTGACTTAATTGATCGGTCTGCTAGTTGTAAAGTCATTTCAGTCTGTTTAAGTTCAGGTTCCTCGAAGTAGTCTAGTAGGGATGTGGGTAGCAAATTTATGGAGGCTCCTAAGTCTAATAAAGCTCAGTTAAATCGTATATCACCGATTTCACAAGAGATCAAAGGGGTACCTGGGTCTTTTGCCTTAGGTGGGAGTTTGCTCAAAATGACAGAGCTGGCTTGCTCTGACTATACAATTGGATTCCCGTCTTTGGTTCGTGGCTTACACTTAGGTGTACATACGTCTTTCAAAGATCACGCGTAAGCCGGCATGTGGCGTATCGCATCCATCAAGGGGATGTTTATATGGACCTGCTCAAAGAGCTTAACCAGGTCCTCCTCAGGTGCCACGATTTTGGTTATCCTTTTTCCCTTGGTCAAGGCCTCAGGAAATGGAACATTAGAGGGTTCCTCTAGAATGGGTCCAGGCTCTTGATCTGGGACAGAGGTGTCCTGGATAACTATCCTTGGGTTAGGGTTTGTATTACCAGGCTTGGTTTGGCTTGGATAAGGTGGGTTCAGTGTTGTTTTGCCAATGCGAGTAGTAACAGAATTTAATCCTACCTGGTTTTGGTTTGGAGTGGGTAGAAGTGCATGTTGTTGGTAACTCGTATATGATGTCGAAGCCTCCATCCCATCAGGTGATGGAGTCGAAGGGGCCTGATAGAAAAAGTGAGCTTGGCCCGAATTTGGGTTCATAACGCGCCTCTAGTTCGACACGTTATTTGGATTAGGCAGAGGTTGTGAAGGAAGTGCACCAGGTTGGCGAGGATTTGCCATCTGGGCAAGCTGATTACGAACCTCTATGATCTCGTCTCTGCGCTATTTTTGCATAGCCGCATTCATCTTTTGAATGTCAGCTAGAGTCTGAAGGATAAGAGTCATTTGATCTGTCTAAGTCGGCCCAGATTGATAAGTTGGGTTAGGCCGAGGCTGAGGCAGCTGATATGGATGAGAAGCTTGTGGTCAGGGCGGATATTGAGGTCTTTGATTTTGATTATTGCCTAACCACGTGATGTTGGGATGATTACGCCATCCAGGGTTGTAGGTGTTTGAGAATGGGTCATTTTGAATGGCGTTGAGATACTTGCAAATCTGAGGAACCTCGAGAAAATCATAATATGAGGGTTCAGAGTTCCCCCAACTAGAGTAGGTGGATCTAGAGTTTCCTCTGTAGCCGGAATCAGATGGGGGTGGATATGGGTCCATCCCCTGAGAAGGTCGGTGATAGATGTTGTGCACGACCTCCCTGCCAAAGGGTGGCTGTGTGTACGGGTTTTGTGCAGAGGTGGCTCGCTGCAAATGTTGAGTTAGCTCATCCACCTTCTCAATAATAGAGACCTTATCCAGATGACTGGCCATCAGTTCCAAGTCGATGGAAGAGGACAAGCCCAACGTCTCATCTGCTCCCTTTGAATTCGTCAATGCACAGGCATTCATCCAGTCGAACATGCCCATGGATTCATTATTGATGGAGTTCTTGCACATATTCTCGAGAATCTCCTACACGGTGTCTTCGTGTTGGCCCATGATGTTTCCTCCGCAAGTCGCATTGACGATTAGTCTAATATCCTCACGGAGTCCCTTGTAAAAAGACTGGACTTGTTCCCATTTAGGAACTCCGTGATGGGGGCACTTTCGCATGAAATGCAGAAAATGATCCCATGCTTCGTGAAGTGGTTCTCCTGCTTGTTGTGTGAAATGTGTGATCTGGTGCCGTAAAGCATTTGTCCAACCAACAGGGAAGAACTTTCTCAGAAACTCGGATTGAAGTTCCGCCCAGGTGTTGATCGGATGCATTTGGGTTTTGTACCAATGAGCAGCTTTATCCATGAGAGAGAAGGAGAACATTTTCATGAGTACAATATCCCGATTTTGAGCTTCTGACCCGAAGGTCTGGGCCAGATGCTTGAGTTGTTTGATATGCTGGAAAGGATCTTCAAAATTACGCCCATGGAATTTGGGAATGGCATGAATCATGTTGGGCTTGAGTTCAGTGTCAGGACCTCCAGCAGGAATTTGTACTCTAGGTTCGATTGCTACCGCAGTGGGATTGTAGTGATCTCGCATCATTGGACGCTGCAGTGGGTTCACAAAACCTTGAAATAGATCATTGAGGCACTGGAGTTGATTTTCAAGATTATTTTCTTCTGCGGGTTGTGCCATGATGATGAATGAAGGAGAATCAAGTTCAGATGATTCGGAAGAGATATCAATAGGATTGGGTTGTTACACAAACAAGGAGGTCGAGGCTTGGCCTCGACGTGAATGAGTGACTAAAGGAGGCCTCAAGGTTAGTCTTAGAGATCTCCTCCCGAACATGCACCGATGGAGTAGATGAGAGGTAGAATGTGATGGACCCAATCAAGACACCCAAAAATTTTGAATGACTATAGAGGTTCGGTGTGGATGATACCCCTTAGTCAAAAAGCCGTCCACCTGAGAATTACTTGGGCAGCCAGAGAGGGAGAGTCTCCCAAAGACCCCTACACCGTAGAGTGCCCCTACGAGTTACAAGGTTTCCCCCACTTGACCTCTCTTGTCACTGATGTTCCAGGTAGACCAGAATGGGGACTTGACCTCTTAAGTCTACCAGTTTTAATTAAGAGCAAGGGTGCTTAGAAATTCACTTTGAACTTTAAGATGTGTTAAGTGCAAAAGTGACCTAATTTGAAGATTGGTTGACCCAAACATGGTGGGTCAAGTTCACCTGCATTGTCCTCGAAAATTTTGGTCCCTCTTTTTTTAGTGTTAAAATAACTTTAAGCACCTGATTTTAGGGTTTTGCTTGAATAGATTAGTTCAATCAAGGTCTAGGCACACATTATTTAGGGAAATGATTTCTTGATTAAGCAAGTGTGTTTCTAAAAACCCTAAACTAAAATCCTTAATTGGATTTAATTTGGTCCACTTTAATTTGTCAAAAGGTGGTACCTAGGGCTCAAACAAGAATGTGATAGCCCTAGATACTGTAAGCTTTAAGTGGGTGCACAAATCAGAGTTTGTTGTCCAAATAAAATGTATCAACTCAAGCAACTTGATGAATTATCTATGGAAAGAATGCAAGTAGCCCTAATTGATCTTTTTCCTTTTATCCTTTTCAGAATGAGGGGCTTAAGAGAGAGTGGTTAGAACTTACCTGCCCCTGGTGTGTTTATTGTGCAGTTGATCTTCCTTGAATGTATCTTCACTTGAAATAACCACAGCAAAAGAGATATAGCAATTTAGAATCTGAATCAGGAATTGCAATCAAGAGTTCTAAATTGAACATTGCTCCCCGGCAATGGCGCCAAAATGTTTCTCGCGCTAAATCGATGTTTTAAGAATGTCGCGTTGTAATATAGCCAAAATAGTGCTTAAACAAATAAATTTTATTACTCGAAAAAGTTCCAAGGTCGAACACAAGGAGCAATAGGAAATTTAAATCTCAAGAATTGCAATTTAAATGCAATATAAATAATTTGTAATAAAACTCCAAACAATAATGATATAGAAGTGAAAACAGATGTCAATAGTGCAAAAATAATGGGGTAAAATGATGATTTGAACTAGCAATTACCCTTCACAATTTCTCAACAGTATCGATCAAATAAAGCTTAGCAATATCAGACGGCTTAAATGTCTGATGCTACAGTGCATAGCTTTCTTTCTCTTTTCTCAGCCTCTTCTTCTTTCTCTTCTTTCTCTACTCCTTAGCATCTTCTTCTTCTTTTGCTCTTGTCTTTCTTGTCTCTCTTCTTCAGCTACGGTCCTTCTTCTTTTCTTCTTCCTTTCTCTATTCTCCTTCTTCATACATAGAGGGGGAGGCTTCTTGAATTTGGCTAAGTGTCAACCAATGTCTTCTGTAGCAAAACCCTCCCCCTAACCCACGCAATCTCTCTTTCTCTCTCTGGTTCACGCTCTCCCAGAGCCTTCCATAGTACCGAGTATACGAGTAATCGGACCTAGAGCATACTCGGGACCAGGGCTGCGAGCGTGGGTCGTAACCGAGGAGTGCAGGGCTTAAGCGGGTTATTGGGTGCACCAGGTCCAAGGGGGAGATTTCGCGAACGAGGTGCGTGAGGGTGGCGTGCGGGAACCTTACCTCCTGTGCGTGCTAAGGCGATAAGGCTATAGCACAAATACAATTTATGAGATGGCGGGCACTTCTCAATAATCGATGTGGGACTATCTGCTCTAGCTTCTTCGTGTGTGCCTATAGTTGATGCCTTCGTCTAATTCACATGCAAGGAACGGTCAACAGCTCCAATTGGCCGGGTGAGCGTGTTCCTGGATGAAATCCACTTCGTCTGGAGTCAAAGACCTAGAGCTATCGGTTGGGAAGCAAGCTTCAAGCTTCGGTTGAAGCTTCGTCAGTAGCGGTACGACCTGGGACCAGAAAAAGGTGAATACAGTCTTTCAACCTCGTAGACAAGCTCAAAAGGCCCTTCGGAGTATGGCAGACATGGTGCAAGTGGTTTCGTGGTGCAAGTGGTCTATGTGTGTGGGGCGGAAGCGGCGAAGGTTGGAGAACATGGGTCATTTAACAACGTGTTTGAGTGGGTGAGAATATGAATGGGGAGAGGGGTTTTGAAAAGTGGATCATGATAGAGCTTATGGAGGTGATAGCGGTGTGATTTATGCGGTGGAGCGGCGGTTGGGCGTTGCCGGAGCTTCATCAGAGAGGAAGAAGATGGAGGGGAGATGTGTAGTCGGCGGTTGCTTTCGAGGGATAGAAGTAGGGAAAAAGGAGGGAAGGACAGGGAACGTTGGAACCTAATATAAGGACGAAAGGGGTAGGGCAGCGTCGGCTGTGGTTGGCCAGTGTTGTGGACAAAAGGTTCTTCGAGGGAGATGGCGACGACGACGACGGTAGAAGAGCTCCTGCTGGTATGGCCAAGAGCAGACGAGAGAGGGAAAGAGAATTTGGCCACTGGTTTTGTGGTCAGACAATGAGAGAGGGAAGGAGGAGTCGCCAGAGCTTGTGGAGCTTCGCAGTCGAAAGAGGAGGCAGGAAAAGGGGATTTCATGACCGGAATTCAAGCTTAAGGAACTTGGCGAGGTTTGAGGGTCCTTATATGGGGCTTTAGATAGAGTTTTGAGCTTGGAAGCCAAGCTTCCAAGCTAGGAATGCTCGTCGGAGTTGGAAGTTTCTTGATACCCAAATCTCTCATGCATTCTCATGAGAGATTGGGTAGGTTTCAGGGCTTAGGATTAGGTCCAAAAGGAAGGGAATATCTTGACGAACTTCCCTTTCAAATTTGAAAGGGATTCGTCAAGAAATCAGGGATTTTTTTCCCTTTTAAGGTCACTGGAGCAAGTAGGAATAGGTTTAATGGTGATAGGGACTTGTTTTTGAGAACGACGACAAAGTTAGGGCCTATTTGAAAGGATTTTGAAAGTTAAGGGAGAAATGTAATTAGATAGGACCAATTTGCAAACTTGGTCAAGACAAATTCATCTTGGGTCCAAATTTTTCTACAAACCTAATTTGGACCTAAGAAATCTAATGGTAAAGTTAGATTTCGGTCTTGACCATGTTTGTCTGGGTAATTTATGTAAAAACCCAAATTAAGGCAAATGTCTGTCTATGGTTCTGTTTTGGGTCAAAATGGATTCTGATGGCCAAATTGAAGGTTCTAAACCCTAGATAATATTTTTATATGATTTTTAGAGGGTTTAGGTGAATTTTATCTTAATCAAAACCTCATTTTATTAAGCAGGTCTATTTTTAGGGTTTCGAAAGTCATTTAATTCCCAGAACACGGGCAAACCCTTTTTTGATTGTTCTATCCCACTTGTTATCCTTTTAAGACCAATTGACCTTCATTCCACCCCTAGGAAAACCCATGGTTATACTGCATTCATAATGAGCAGGTAAAATTACAGTTTTAACCCTAGTTTCTTATTTTTCCTTCAAAATGATTATGCAATGGCTTGTGACTCTTTAGCGGTTATGTAGGAGCATTTACTGACTTAATTAGGCCAAAATGAGCTAGTTATGGCTCATGATGGTGTTCCCATCAATCGATATTGAGGTGGTTCCAAGAATGAGAGAGATCTCAAACTCGATCTCTCGCTCAAGTAAGAGTCCTGGGAGGTCATCTGGGAACACATCAACATATTCTCGTATAACAGGCACACTCCCCAACTCCAGCTTCTCTCTTGGTGCTACAAATGCTTAGGCAAGGTATTCGCTACACCCCCCCTTAGTAATTTGGCCACCTGCAAGGTTGAGATACACCTGACTGGTCTACTTATATCTGCCATGAAACTAAAATTTTGGTACTCCTGGAATCGAGAAGGTAACCTTCCTGAAACAATTGACCTACATGTGGTGCCCTGATAGCTAGTCTATACCGAGAATGGCATCGGAATTCTCTATCTAAATTTTGATTAAGTCGACTAGTAGAGGGTAGCCCCCAATGCCCACCTTGCAGTCTCTAAACACTATCTCAACTACCCACAATTGCCCTGTTGGACCTTTGATGACCAACGGTTCATCTAGTAGCACTTGTTGTTTCTTTAGTTTTGCAGAAAACTTAGGCGATATAAATGAATAGAATGCACCATAATCAAATAGAGTAAAAACTAATCGCTGATCGTCACCATACTTGTCACCACTGATGGCAACGCCTACACATCCCTCAGAGATAGGTCATACACTTGTCCTGTTGGAGAAGGTGCAGAAGAATCGGTCACACTTTAAGTAGAACTCTGTCCTGAGGTGGCTACACCTACTCAGAACTGGTGGGACCTCCACGAGTCTAGTAAGTCCGAGCTGCTCCTCTGATCTGGCCGAAGGACATCCTGCCCTCGATCCTATCTTGGCTAGGCAGTCCTTCCTAATGTGACCCTACTAGTCACACTTGTAGTAAGATCACCGCTCTGGTCCTGACTGTGCCCGTCCCGCAGTCCCCTGAGTCTACATTTGCATCTGCATAGTTGGATGGGGCTGAGTGTATCCTAACATCGAGGTTGGTGACTATTGCTAAGGGGCCTGACTGCACAGTAATCATAAGCCCTAATTCGCCTTAATTAAGGTAGAACCTAGCTTAACATGGGCATTTTGCATGCATACACATTGTACTTCGCGCCTTAGATTATTTACATGTTTTATACATAATAATGTGCTATTTGAGAGGTATTAATAATTGTAGGTAATCTAGGGCTACAGATGATCAATCCAACCTTATGAATCTGTTTGGAATAACGATGGGAGTCCAACGCTTCCAAGAATGCTTCAATCAGACTCCCATAGCACCTTAGGGAGTCCATAGAAGAAGTAGGAGCCAAGCGGCAAATTGAAGAATATCCAGACATCAGATGATAAATCCAACCGCACGGATGGATCCAGATCGATGTTCGCAATCCAACAGCATAGAAATCAACTTAATCGGAGGCCTACATCATTAGATACAAGGAGAAGAAGATGGATGACCACGATGGTGCCATGTGGCACCATTGCAACTGCCCCTCACCATGCCCCAATCTGGAAAGGAGAATCGCAGGCAGTTGGATCATCATCCAACGGCCGCAATGCAGCCACATCACCGCCTCCAGCTGCCTCATCACGCATGGGCGAAGATCTCGACCGTTGGATTCCCATCCAACGACCGAGGGTAGGCACACAAGAAATGGAAAGTGCGACCACCCACGCACATAGTGCAATGGTGAGGGTGCTTAACCAATAGCAGGCGATATGGGATCGAAGTGCGATTATGAGATGTGTGCCTGCAGATGAAATTCGACCATCGGATCTTCATCAGACAGATCGACAACGCGTGGTGGGTGCGAAGGCGTTGGATGGAAAACGCGCATGATAATGTGTGCTGAGACGCACGTGCGAGCACTTTAAGATTTAAAGGCGCACTGGTTGCATGCGTTTAAGCCATCCGATCATAAGATCGGATGGTTGACGATCAGGTGGGTTTTAAAGGCAAGTGGCAAAGCGAGAAACGAAGCAGTGGGCGTGCGGGCAAGCTGAGCCATTTGATCTTGATCCGAGGGTGCATAGGTTGTGATGTGGTAGCACCAGATTAAACTGAGGATAAAAGAAGGATTTAGCAGGCTCAATCAAGGTCGTTGATCTCCCGATCAATGAATCTGATTAATCTGAAGCATTTGGATGGATTTTAGGGGCCAAATACCTTAATTGCCCTTCACTAAAGCTAAAAAAGAGGCCTAAGGGCCCCCTTTGAAAGGCATTCTTTAGAATTTCCTCTTCCTCCTCCTTCTACACCTTCTCTCTCTTCTTCCCATCTTCTCTACATCCATCTTTACACCTCCATCTGAAGCATCCGTTGGGCCACCCTGACGGATTGTTGCTGCTCTTCCCAACCTCTCCAAAAGGCCACCATGAACCACCCGTGGTGCCCTTATTATGTTACAGTAGTAGTTGTGTACATTCATGTTTTTAGTCTATTACATACATATCAAATTCAATCTCTTTGTAATGTGGATATTGTGATTGATTGTTTCTATTATTCAGTAATCATATTGAGAATAAACTTATGAAATCAAAAGTGCTTTCTACCTCCCTGTGATCGACCGGGACTCACCAGTTCCATTAATTATTCGCGCTATACTACAGCGTGCTCATCTTTTACGTGATCTACGCCACAACCAAATTGGCGCCATTGCCGAGGAGGCATGGTGACTTTTGATTTTATCACTAATAGTGCAGGAACAATGACACGAAGTGGCTAACGAGGAAGAGCGGGTGCTGCGAAAATCAGGTGTACACAATCTTGTTAGAAATTCGGCTAGAAAGTAAGTCTCACCTTTAAAATTCAATAGTCATGTTTCTGATGCTCCAAAAATCTTGAAACTTGGACTGAAACTAGTTCTTCAAATTATCTTTCCAAAGCCATCTTTTCCAAAAATAATTTCCTTTTGTGAAATTTTGAAAAATTCTTGGAGTACATACTGGTTAGATTGCTTAAGAATAGAACTTTTATGAACTTTAGACATCAATTCTAACTAATATACAAATCATATTTATTCAAAATTTATGGGGTGTGAAAGATAATCAAAATATATTTTAATATCATATTTTTACAAAATTTTTGAAGCATATTTGATATTGTTTCAAACAGAAAAACCAAAATAGGGTCTAAATTCCATATTTGACCCCTAGTTAGTTAAAAATTCATAACTAATTGTTGGAAATAGAAAAAATTTTGAAAAAATACTTTCTGAAAATCCTATTGAAAAGAAATCTTCTTACCAAGTTTCAAATCATTTGAATTCCATCTTGTCTTAGAGTATACATTTGAATTGTGGTCTTCAATTTGAAAAAAAACTTAGAAGTGCATGAGCCAATAAGACCACATAGACTAACTTGGACTCCGATGAGCCCAAAAGTTAGTCAGTGAGGCAGGTCACCTTGTGGACTGCCCACCATCTACTAAGTTGAAGAAACGGGTTAAAAATTCATGAAAATACATCAAATAGCCTGCATTTGGCTTGAAACTACTGGATAGTTCCAACCTCTCTTGCAAAACCTGGTGACTAAGCCTGCAGGGTAGTGTCAAACGACCGCGGCTGCGGGGTAACAGAACTGGAGGAGAAAGTCGAAGGAAGAGCCTTCCTCGTAGTCCCCTCGTAACCAGACTAGTCGGTTTAGCCTGAGAGGTGGGAATTCCTTACAGTCGATCTCTCACTGAATTTTTAATAACACAAACTTAAATGAAAAAAAATTCGGTCATCTGATCTAAAGGACCACTCTGATTAACAAGGCCTTAGCCTTGTTCTTCTTGACTACACAAACCCTTTGAGTTGGTGTATGCAAGGAAGAAGGTCGTTAAAACCTGAACTTGCGGGACCTTGGGAGCCAAACCCAAGGCGGCAAAGGAGATTTTTGCCCGACATCTCTTCTCAACCTTCTTCCACCCAATTAGCTGAGATGGCTAATCCCAATCCTCAAGTTCATCAGGACCCTGAGAATCAGAACCCAATGGCTCATCTAGAAGCCAGGGTTGTGGAAATGGAACAAAAATACAAGCAAAGCATCGACCAGATTCTCACAACACTCGACAGGATGCAGCATCCACCACGGGGAGAACTACGGGAGTTCTACGATCCGACAGCAACCATTATAGCACCATAGGTTCGGATTCCCATAGGCGGAGATGCATTCGAGTTAAAGCCAAATATCATAAGTCTGATTTAGACTCATTTCCATGGACTCTCGAATGAGGATCCCTTTCAGCACATCGAAGACCTAAGTCAGATTGCAGAGTCAGTTCATCCCAAGATTATAGATATTGGAATTGTTCTCATGAAGCTTTTTCCTTTTTCTCTCAAGGATAAAGCTACTTATTGGTTCAAGACCATCGGGAGGCCAATTGGAACCTAAGAGGAATTACGTTGTGAATTCCTCCAAAAGTTCTTCCCGATCGGTCGAATAAATGCTATGAGGCGTGCAATCATGACCTTTGTCCAAGGCCCTAGAGTGAAGCTGCATGATTCCTAGGATAGATTCCACGATCTTCTCCAGAAGTGCCCAGACCATGGTGTACCCAAATGGCACATCGCTCAAGTATGTTACCATGGGTTGGATGACACACATCAGTACCTAGCCGATGCATCTAGCAGTGGGAATTTTCTCACAAAGGATGAGAACTATGCATTTGAACTGTTCGAGTCCTTAGCAGAGAACTCGATGAATGCTGCCTCAATGAACCAATTCCAGCGACTTGGATGGAAACGAGTTAATGTCCATGAAGCTCAAGCTGAGTCTGCCCGAGCCGACATGGACATTATCACTAAAAAGCTGGATAAGGTGGATCTGGTCGATAAGAAGCTCGATGAATTAATGCGAGCAAGATCTGGATCTTCTGGTTGCACTGCTCCATCTTACTCCTGTCAATCATCCCGAGCCCCCTCTACTCGTACATATCTGTTTACTTGGGATGTTTTCTCTCCATCTTCTTGGGATCCTACATACCAGGATCCCGTGAACAATATGGATCTGGCACTATACAATTAGGGTTACACACCACATGAAGATGCAAGTGCATATTCTTTCGATGAATTCGCATCTGAGACATGTTCAGCTTAGGAAGATGTCAATGCCATCTAGGGTTACGGGCGTAACAACCTAAATTCTGAAACATATAACCCTGGTTGGCACCAGCATCCCAATTTCTCCTGGTCTGGTAACCCACAGAGACCAAGTCAAGCTCCACACTACCAGACCAGAAAATATGAGAATGTGCAAAACACATATCCTAAGCAGCAGCCATTTTTGTCTCAATAGCAACAGACATGCTCTATCTATCAACCGCTGCACCAAGCTGCCAACTACCCTCCAAAGCAAGCTAACCCTTTGGAGTCGCTGAAGGAGGAATTGCAGGCATTAATTCGGAAATCTACTCATGACAACCTGCAAATAATGAAGACAATGGCTGACTAAATACAGAGCATACAGAACACGCAAAACCAGATGATGCAAGAGCATAGATCATAGGGAGCTTTGCCCTCCCAACCTATCCCACACCCAAGATATGTGCAAAATCATGGCACCCCACCTAGATTCCAAGCACCATAGGGGTAGGCACATGCTGTTATGCAAGCACCTCCCGCACACCTGGTTATGGGCTTGATCAACCACCTCTGTTGCTAAACCCTGTGTATTTAGACCAACCCTCTCCTCTGCCTCTGCATGGACAGCACGCTAATGCAAAAGTTTTCACCTTAAGGAGCGAAAGGACTACACAGGACCCGCTACCTAGGCAAGTAGGTAATGATTTTTCCTGTGATCTACCATGAGATGTCTCACAACCCCCTTCCTCTCACAAGCCATCTTCATTAGATAAAGGAAAGAAGCCCCTAGACCCTAAAATTCCCATCCCCTTTCCCGGGGCCCTAACGCGAGATTCAGCATGGAAAAAGGGCACTCAGAATTTTGAGGACCTAAAATCTATGTTCAAGGAAGCTCACATTCAGGTCCCTCTCCTCAAAGCAATAGATCACATCCCTATTGTTGCTAAGTTATTTAAGGACTACTATACTCCGAAGCAACAACAGAGAATCAGACGACAAGCGGTATTATCTAAGGAAGCCAACACAATTATGTTAGCTGACTTACCGCCCAAAAAGAAGGACCCGGGCACACCACTGATTTCCTGCTTTTTGCAGGATTCACCTTTTGATAGGGCCCTTGTTGATTTGGGGTCATCGATTAACCTAACTCCCACCGCAGTATTTGATCGATTTCGATTTGGGGAGTTAAAGCCCACCTCGGTTACCATACAATTGGCTGACTGATTAGTAAAAATGCCGAGGGGTTGGTTGAAAATGTGATCGTAAAAGTCCAAGGATTCTTCTTTCCAGTGGACTTTTTTGTTCTCGATACGGAGGTTCCTCCTAATCTCCGTGATGCACCGATTATTCTAGGTTGCTCATTTTTGGCAACTGCCCACGCAAACATCGACTGTGCATCAGGGTGCATGGAGATTGCCCTGGGGAACGAAAATCATAGATTGGACATTTTCAGGGCATTAAAGAACTTTGATTGTGATTTGATTGAGGAGGATAGTGAAGACAAAGATTCATCTTTCTGTAGGAACATTGGGCTCCTCTGCAGTGACCCAATGTCACATTCATCTTCACTATCAAGGGTCTTAGATCGTGATCCACATGTGACTAAGACTAATGAGATACCCATTTCATCCCATTTATCTGGTTGTCATGGGTGTTCATCTGCTCCTAACACCCTTGATTCTGACTATCCTGTCCTATCCAGCACTGATATCTTGATACAGGATTACATGACAACTGCAAATGGATTCTTCATTAGTTAAGATCAGCAAATTTTCGCTGGTGTTTCCTCTCCTCCCTGCATAATGACGAGTCAAATTTTCACTTAACAAGTTGATGATTAAGATGATTTGTCATTATATTTCTAAGTAGTGGAAAATCAACTAATCAAAAAAATTAAAATGCCACTCAATTAGGAGCGGGTCATGTCCACAGGGAGGCAATGGCTATTATAAACTTGCGATAATTAAAAATTATTGTTCATGATTGATTTCCTCAAGAAGTTGTGTAGAAAATCGCGTAGATATGAGTTTAAATAAAAGTGCAAATTGAAATTGCATTTAAGCCAAATAGGAGGGGGTTCAATGTAATGTGTACCACAATAAAATAAGAATAAATCCTCACAATGGTACTTAAATGTAAATATGAATTAAGCTTCTCCTATAGCAAAATTCTTCCAAGAATTGAATGAAAACCCACTTAGATTAAGGTTAAGAAATTGATTGGCTTAATAAGCTAAACAATGAAGGGGGTTCTCATAAAATCACCATGATAATAAAATCAAAAAAATGAAGTGGCAATGGCATATGATGGTAATAACTAATAGGAGTGATTCCTGTAGCAAAATAGGGGAAGAGCTTTGCCTTGCTTGCATGCGTGGAGGAGACCACGGCTGGAAGCATGAAGCTCACCGGAGGTCGAGTGGGGTGAGGGCTATGCGGCGGTGGTGGCGGTGAGTCACGAGGTGGCCAGGGCTGTTTGCACCTCAAAACACGCCTATAATAACGCCTTCTTGTGCTATTTTCTAGCATTAACATTGCATAATAGGATCCTGTAATCGCATTTGTAAAAATGCTTGCATGCATGCATTTAATCAAGAGAGGAAGAGGAGTGAAACAATGGCTTGCATAGTTACATTTTATCTCAAGTGCCTCCTTGCAAATTCCACCTCTTTTCATTTTTTTCTCTCTTGATTTCTTCTTTTCTTCTTCCCGCAGCTGCACTTCTTCCCGCAGCAGCTGCATGCATTTACTCCACGTCACTTCTCCCTGCCAACGCCGCTCCCTATAGCTGCAACTCGCACACCCTCTCCCTGCTGTAGCCGGCACGCCACTCTCTCCTCCTCTATAAGAAGCTGCAGCTTCATCCTCGCAACAGAGGCTACTGCGGCAACGAAACAAACCCGTAGCCATCTTCTCCACCGTCTTCCCCTCCCATACGTCGGCCCTCCATCGAGGAGGCACCCGACGAGCAGGAGTACCCACCACCACAGTGGGGACACCACCGCCCAGCTCTTCGACGAGCCGGTGGGCGTGGTGTCGTCCTTGTTTCATTTTTTTCTCTCTTTAACGCCATTGCCGCCGCTCCAAGCTCCGAAGCTTGAAGCCGCGGCAGCAGCAGCCACGCAGCAGCAGCAGGTCCTCCCCTCTCCTCCGCGATCATCCTCGCAGCCGCTCACCGCCTCCACGCGCGTCTGTAGGGCGTTCCCCTCCTCCGTCTCCGTTCTGTCCGCCTCGCAGCTGCACCCGTAGCCGCCACCGAGCGCACTGCAGCGGCCTGCTACGGCCTCGCGCCGACCCCTGCCCTCCTCCGCGACCCTCCGCGACCACCTGCAGACCGCCTCCACGCTCGCTCCTCCGCGCCATCGCCCGCTCGTCGACTTTGCGCATGCCTGCAAAACCCTACGCAAAGAAGGCGCGCCCGCACCCGCTGTTTCTAGACGTCCGTTGCCTTCTCCAGGCGACGCGACTCCAGACGTCCGCCGCTGCGAGCAGACGTCTTAACTCGCACGTCCGCTCTCTCTCTCTCGCCCGCTCTCTCTCTCTGCTGATCTCTCCCGCCCGCTCCCGCTCTCTCTCTCACGTATTCTCTCTCTCTCTCTCTTTTTTACTCACTAACAGACACACACTCACAGCAACGCACACACACACATTCACCGACGCACACACACCTATACCAACACATACACACACACTCACACACTTATAGTAACATATATATAAATATATATATACATACATACATACATACATATATATATATATATACATAGTATATCTATATAGTTATGTATACATACACATATATATAATATATATACATATATATATAATATATATATATATATCTACTTATATATACATCTATATACTTATACATATACTTATATATATATAGACATATATACTTATATACATATATATATATATACATATCTATATACATATATATATACATATATATAGTAATATATATATATATACTTATATACATATATATACACATATATATATATATATCTATACATATATAACTATACATTTATAAAAATATATATGGATATATTTACTTATATACATACATATGTACATATATTTTCATGTTATTTATTATATGCTGTATCGCGGGAATATCTGCACCAGTTGCTGATATTCCCTGATACACGCGTACAAAAAAAGCGTGGTCCCATACATCATCCATCCTCCATCCACACTCCACGCAGCACCTAGTCGTGTTGGTTGCGTCTCTCTAGACGTCGACTGACTCGACATAGTGCTACACTCCATCGCCACCTCCACCCCCACCCCTTTATATATATACTACATATATATATATATATATAAATACTATATTTACTTTCTGTCTATTTGCTTTTCTGTTAGTAAAAAGATAAAAAAAATACATAAAAGAGAAAAGATAATCTTTGACTTGCAGGTACCTCGTCTTGCGAGTAGCAAGACTTGTTTTGGGACTCTGTTTGGCTAAAAGCCAAGGACACAATTTTGAGGGTGTGCCTCAAGAACAAGGATTACCATAAAAAACCTAAATAAGAAAAACACCAAAAACACAATAAACAAACGAAAGAGACACGTTTTAAGGAAAACGTAGAAACTCGACTTTAACCCCACTTCCCTGTGTTCGACCCTGGGCTTGAAAGTGATAAGATAAAATCAATTAAGCCAGGTTAAAAATTTTGTAAAGAGATGGTTAGGTCCAAATTAGGTTAACCACTATACACATTTCAACGATAAAAATATCATATTAACAACCTATTCGGGCCGACCCATCATAACTTTTCTGGCGCCGTTGCTGGGGAAGTGCGCCTTCGAGTAAGTTTCTATCCAAATCCTTTCAATTTTTCTCTTTCCTCTTCACCGGTATTGTTGTTTTTGGTGTGCAGGAGAACTTGGTGGAAGGAGAAGGAAAGCAGACGAAGTCGAGAATGAGGGCAGATCCAAGGCGGGAACGAGAGCGTGAAGACGCTGACACCGCATTGGAGCTTTGCATACGTTGCCGAACAAGTAGGTTTTCCTTTTCTTAGCAAACTAGGATTAACTTACCACCTCAATAAAAGAAAAAAACTAAAAACTAAAAAATTAAAAAAAAAACTTCTTAGGATTTCTTGAGGCAAGTGGATTAAAATTCACTTTTTGATTGGTTGACTTCACTCCCATTGCCCCAGGATTTCCCGCCACACTTCGCATAGCGAAAATCCGAGAATCTTGATTCTTGGATTTTTCACCGTGGGAAGTATTCTTTGAGGCAAAGAAAAAGATTGCTTGCATCCCTCTTTTGCCTCGCTTATCTTTAATTCAGGATCACATTTTTGGTGGGAGACTTGGAATTGAGTTAATTCCAACCTCACCACGACTTTTCAACTTGCCTGTGATTCGATCCTGAATATTTCAACACCAACAACTTTATTTTCTTTATCTGTTGGTTGAGCCTTGTGTGGACATTCTTCTTGGTGATTGGGAGCACTTGAATTGAAGTGCCTTGGCTCCATTGATATAAAACTAATTCGTGCATCCACACTTAGAAATCTCCATTTAGGGTAGCCCATTGCATTTTAGCATGCATTAACTAACTGATAATTGAAGAAGGGTTTCTTGGGTTTTAGAAGGAAAACCTGTATTTTCGCAAAAACCCGGAGATTGGTTGAATTGGTAATTCAGCAAAACCGTAAAATCCATACTACTTAAAGCTGAACTCTAAAAAACCATTCACCAATAAAAACTTCAACTCGGGGAGATTTCCCCGTTGCATGCTTGTTTTTACACACTCTGAAAATCAATCACTTGGGCATTACCCGTAAACAACGCCCTTCACATTCCAAAAGCACTTGACCCTAAGCCTCTAATTAAAACTGGTAGTAACTTGACCCTTTTTAAGGATTGGAGGTCTAACTACCTGCGTGTAGCGGTTACGTGCTGGTGAGAGTTCCCGCATGCTATCGGGTGTCTAAGACTGGGGCAAACGGCCTTTCAATCTGGCTCGGTGGTTCCGCGGTGCTCGCATTCGGTTCCGTAGTTCGTGATAGTAGGTAACTTAGATCTTCAGGTCTAAGGGCACACTGTAGAGGTTAGGAACTTGACTGTATTGATTTGTAATCAAGTGTACCTTTGCGGCGTCATTTCTCTCATCTCTTTTCCCCTCTTATCCCCCCAATTCTTCCTGTGATAGTTCATGTTTGGGAGGAGGTCACACAACCCTGAATTGTTTGAATTGACTGATAAATAGCCGAATCATCCTCCTCCTCCACAAACATGGCACACACCCCCACCTCACCACTTCGTCACAATTCCAATTCTTTCAACACCAGGCTTATCCCGAGAAACCCTGTAAGACCTTCCTTGTCGAGTATCGCGCCAAGCGACTCGGTAAGCCATGTGGAACTGGCTTCTGTAAGCCAGTATTTCAACACGGAGGACCAAGCCTCCGTGTGCTCAGACACATATGCGGACACATCTTCTGAAATAGAAGACGCTTGCGCCCGGGGGAACAACCCATTTTCTGCCACGTATAACTCAGGGTGGCGTAATCATCCGAATTTCGCATGGTCCAACAACCCGCAACGCCAAAACCCCGCTGGTGGACCAGGGCGATCGTCCGCACCCGTCATCCCAAGGGCCCAGTCTAATCCTATGGAAAATCCGCCATCAGGTCCTTGCGTACAGAAAACCAAACACGCATCAAAGCCTCTTGATAAATTGATGCGAATGATGACGGAAATGTCAAAGCGCCATAAAGAGAACATGACCTCTCTTCAGCATTTGGCGCAGCAGAATGCTGAGATCAGTCAACTAAGCATGGTGACTCGATCTCAGGGCACTCTTCCCGCCCAACTTGTTCCAAACCCGCAAAACTTCGTACCCTGTGATCCGCAACCACAGGTACAACCTTCTCAGGAACAGGTTCAAATTCTGCAAGCTCCGAGTATTCCTCCGGGATTTCAGGTTAATCCCGCTGCAACACCACACTCTTATGCAGATAGTGATTACATCAAGGATGACACGTTTGACGAGGACATGACTGTCATTACGTGTATCGAGCTAATTGGAGCCGATTCAGACTACTGCGAATTACCTGACGACTGCCTGACCAACACAAACTGTGGCGTTCCCCAATCCCTCCCCATTCCCGTACCTTCTCCTGACCAGACTTCTAAAGAGGTTTTCTCCGCTTCCCATATCTCGTGGTCTAAGTCATCGCCGGGCTGCTCACCGCTAGTCCGCACTATGGAAGACCGGATTGCCCTTTCTTTCCCGCCAAATCAGGCGGATTTGCAACTCCACACTAGGACCTTGAGCCCAAATCTTATTCACCAGGGCTATTCCCTTTTGGATCCATCTATCCAAAAGCCCCTCTTCTTGGCCAATCTAAGGGCCAACTTCCTCTTCCTGATCTGTTTTCTGATCCGCCTGGGACACTCTCATCCCAGAAAATGCCAAATCTCTCACCATCCACCATCACTTTTCACACCTCTATCGCAATCACTTCACTTTTCTCTTCACCACCCACCATCCACCCACCCTTCCACCTTGATCTATACCCTGAACCTCAGCTCTTGTTACCCGATCTTCCATCCTTTCTCTGCCTTTCCCTACATGCATATGAGGACATAGCATTGTTTGGCATGGGGGGGTGGATAGGCATCCATAGGATCCGGGTATGTTATGGTATCATACAGTTCCCACCTATTTATAAATATGCAAGAAAAAGAAAAAAGAAGAAAGTATATATATATATATAATAATAATAATAAATGGTGTTTAGTAATGATTTGAAAGCTGAAACAAAAAGGCAATAAGTGTTTATGGATATTCAACCTCTGTTTTGAAGACTTTCCAGGCCACAAAAGCTTGATTCGCTCAGGCTCGGCTTAATTCACTTAAAGCATTGACAAAATAGATCAAGATCTCTCCTAACTAAGGATGTATTCTTGTACCTGAGACACAAGTACAAGATCTGTTGGTTTACTTTTACTTGAGAGCTTAAGTAAACGTGGTTCACACTACACATATCAGGAAAGGCCAGGTGAACATAAGATCCAACCCTAGTGTTCATTAGGGAAGGTGGAGTCCTTACCTGTGCACGCAGGTAGACTTTTTATCCCAGGCTTTAGTCTTGTGTTTAGGAGCGACTCTTTCCACCAAAAAGAAAAAAAAGTGTGCTCTTTCAAAATGTGTTGTAAGAGATATACTGACACGTGTTTCAAAAAAATAAAAAAAAACAAAAAAAAACAAAAAAAGAGCTGTCAAAAAAAAAAAAAAAGATGTTGCAAAGGAGTCAGTATATCTCATAAATGTCTGTATAATTTGTTTTCCGGTGAGCCAAAAAAAAAAAAATCAGAAAATGGGAGTTGAGTTTTTCGTCATCATCTTAAGGGTCAATTTGAAGACATGAGCTGAAACTGGGACCAACCTGTACTTAAAAATTCGTGAAACCCTGGGATTGAGTCTTAATGTTCATCTAGTCAGTCTTGATCCTTCACTATGCACAAACCATAACCTCTTGAGCTCTCGAGTACGGCAAAAACCTCCTGGGTCCTGGAATCGTACTTAAGGTTTAAATATCAAGAGTCCTGGTTAGTTGAGAGATGATCTATGTCATGTGAGAATTAAAGTACTGGTAGTCTTCTTTACAATTGGTTCTCACAATATTCGATAATAAACACACCTATATCACCTCAGAAGAAAATCTTCAGCTTAAGATTATTTCTAAATACTATTTTGCTAGGGACTAGCAAAAGATAGGCATGGGGGTATATGTTTGCACCTCAAAACACGCCTGTAATAATGCCTTCTTGTGCTATTTTCTAGCATTAACATTGCATAATAGGATCCTGTAATCGCATTTGTAAAAACGCTTGCATGCATGCATTTAATCAAGAGAGGAAGAGGAGTGAAACAATGGCTTGCATAGTTACATTTTATCTCAAGTGCCTCCTTGCAAATTCCACCTCTTTTCATTTTTCTCTCTCTTGATTTCTTCTTTTCTTCTTCTCGCGACTGCACTTCTTCCCGCAGCAGCTGCATGCATTTACTCCACGTCACTTCTCCATGCCAACGCCGCTCCCTATAGCTGCAACCCGCGCACCCTCTCCCTGCTACAGCCGGCACACCACTCTCTCCTCCTCTATAAGAAGCTGCAGCATCATCCTCGCAACAGAGGCTGCTGCGGCAACGAAACAAACCTGTAGCCATCTTCTCCACTGTCTTCCCCTCCCATACGTCGGCCCTCCGTCGAGGAGGCACCCGACGAGCAGGAGTACCCACTGTGGTGCACACCACCACAGTGGGGACACCACCGCCCAGCTCTTCGACGAGCCGGTGGGCGTGGTGTCGTCCTCGTTTTGTTTTTTTCTCTCTTTAACGCCATTGCCGCCGCTCCAAGCTCCGAAGCTTGAAGCCGCGGCAGCAGCAGCCACGCAGCAGCAGCAGGTCCTCCCCGCTCCTCCGCGACCATCCCCGCAGCCGCTCACCGCCTCCGCGCGCGTCTGCAGGGCGTTCCCTGCCTCCGTCTCCATTCTGTCCACCTCGCAGTTGCACCCGTAGCCGCCACCGCGTGCACTGCAGCGGCCGGCTACGGCCTCGTGCCGACCCCTGCCCTCCTCCGCGACCCTCCGCGACCACCTGCAAACCGCCTCCACGCTCGCTCCTCCGCGCCATCGCCCGCTCGTCGACTTCGTGCACGCCTGTAGAACCCTACGCAAAGAAGGCGCGCCCGCACCCGCCGTTTCCAGACGTCCGCTGCCTTCTCCAGACGACGCGACTCCAGACGTCCGCCGCCGCGAGCAGACGTCTTAACTCGCACGTCCGCTCTCTCTCTCTCTCCCGCTCTCTCTCTGCTGATCTCTCCCGCCCGCTCCTGCTCTCTCTCTCTCACGTATTCTCTCTCTCTCTCTCTTTTTTACTCACTAACAGACACACACTCACAGCAACGCACACACACACATTCACCGACGCACACACACCTATACCAACACATACACACACACTCACACACTTATAGTAACATATATATAAATATATATATACATACATACATATATATATATATATATATACATAGTATATCTATATAGTTATGTATACATACACATATATATAATATATATATATATCTACTTATATACACATCTATATACTTATACATATACTTATATATATATAGACATATATACTTATATACATATATATATACATATCTATATACAAATATATATACATATATATAGTAATATATATATATACTTATATACATATATATACACATATATATCTATATATATATATCTATACATATATAACTATACATTTATATATATATATAGATATATTTACTTATATACATACATATGTACAGATATTTTCATGTTATTTATTATACGCTGTATCGCGGGAATATCTGCACCAGTTGCTGATATTCCCTGATACACGCATACAAAAAAAGCGTGGTCCCATACATCATCCATCCTCCATCCACACTCCACGCGGCACCTAATCGTGTTGGTTGCGTCTCTCTAGACGTCGACTGACTCGACATAGTGCTACACTCCATCGCCACCTCCACCCCCACCCCTTTATATATATACTACATATATATATATACATACTATATTTACTTTCTGTCTATTTGCTTTTCTGTTAGTAAAAAGATAAAAAAAATACATAAAAAAGAAAAGATAATCTTTGACTTGCAGGTACCTCGTCTTGCGAGTAGCAAGACTTGTTTTGGGACTCTGTTTGGCTAAAAGCCAAGGACACAATTTTGAGGGTGTGCCTCAAGAACAAGGATTACCATAAAAAACCTAAATAAGAAAAACACCAAAAACACAATAAACAAACAAAAGAGACACGTTTTAAGGAAAACGTAGAAACTCGACTTTAACCCCACTTCCCTATGTTCGACCCTGGGCTTGAAAGTGATAAGATAAAATCAATTAGGCCAGGTTAAAAATTTTGTAAAGAGATGGTTAGGTCCAAATTAGGTTAACCACTATACACATTTCAACGATAAAAATATCATATTAACAACCTATTCGGGCCGACCCATCAAGGGCCGACTGATGGAGATGAGATGCCAGGGACGTGGAGTTCTGTCGGTGGCCGTGCGGGCGATACCGGTATTCATGGATGTGGGAAAGATGCGATGGAATGCAACGAGGAGTATGGCGATGTTAGCGGTGAGTTTGGCAACCTGTTCGGTGACTTGAGGTGGCTGTTAGGTGGTGGTGAAGATGGGTTCTTCTGAGGAAGAAGATGAATAGTGACGTGGTGGTGAATGGCTCCTGCTACAGTGTGCACGTGTGTTCAGCCATACATGGCTGCTGGAGGTGATACGCGTGCGTGCAGCCAATCGAGCACAGCAACCGCGTGTGGCATGGAGAGAATGTGCAGTTGCGCACATGGACTACTGTTGGAGGTTATGTGTGCCTGGACAAGGAGGAGGCATAGCGAGGGGGTGTGATGATGGTGCGCTACAACCACGTGTGGCATGCATGGAGTTGCGGTCTAGATGGTGACATGTAGAGTGGAGTTGATGGGCAAGTGGCAAGGAGGGCGGTGAGGAGGTGCACGCGGTTTGGAGGTGAGGGGTAGCACAGTGGGTGGCATGTGTAGGCTGTGCCCACATTGCTGCAATTGCAGCTGTGCGTGAATTGGGCGATGGTGGGTGGAGGAGAAGATGGTGGAGAGTATGTGCAGAGAGGGGATGAAGGCCTGCGCTGCGGGCGAAAGCTGCTGAGTTGCTATGTGGAGGCACAGCGAGGGGCATCAGATGTCCCGGAAAGTTCCCGGACGTCTTAACTGACAAGGGAAATGAAGGTACAGGGCATGGCCAGAGGTGTCTGGAAGGCATGGTGAGGCAGCGGATGGTCGCGCGGTCGGTGTGGCCATGCTCACGGTGAAGTGGAGCCGTGAAGTCTCACACATGGCGTTTGGCATGAATGAACCAGCTTGGCACGGTGAGTGATGAGAGCCTCATCATGAGCCATAACTAGCTCATTTTGACCCAATAAAGAAGATAAAAGCTCCTACATAACCTAGAAGAAGGCTTAACTGAAGGAACAAGTGCTCTGAGAAGAAAACATGAAATAAAGGTTAAAACTGCAATTTTACCATTGCAGTACATAAACGGGATTTCTCAGAAGCAAAACATGGGTCAAATGGTCCAAATAAGATAAAAAGTGGGTTGAATTAATCAGAAATGGGTTTATGTGCAATCTAAGAATTAAATGACACTTGGTAACCCTAAAATAGACCCGCTTAAATTAACAAGGTTTCGGTCAGAATAAAAATCAAGAAAACCCTCTAAAAATCATAGAAAAACATCCTCTGGGGTTTAGAACACTTAATTTGGCCTTTGGAACCTAGTTTGACCTAGATTAGGGTCTTAGCTCTTCAATTAACCTAATTTGGGTTTTTACGCAAAATGTCCAGTCAAACGAGGTCAAACCTAAAATCCAACTTCACCATTGGATTCTTTAGGTCCAAATTAGGTTTGTACCAAAATTTGGACCTAAGGGGAGGTCATCTTGACCTACTTTGCAAGTTAGTACACCCAAATCACAAAGAGGTCCCTATCTTTTGAATATCCTTGCAGAGAGCCCCCTAGGTTCCTCGCCTTCTTTGCAAACCGGTCCTGCCGCCATTGCTAGGGCAGAACCGAGCTCCGACGAAGTTTCGAGAGAGATGGATCTGTAATTCCTCAGAGATTCTCTCCCAGAAATGGAAGGGAGATTCTCTGAGGAATTCCCTTCCTTCTAAAGCCAATCAAATTCGCTGGCGTGAACCCAATCTCTCGTGCGAACGCACGAGAGATGTGGGTATCTTTCTTCCTTCCAACTCCGGCGAGCCGACTGACCTAATTCCGCGTTTTTCACGCACTGATAGGAGCGGCCAGCACCTATAAAACACCCCTCGGACCCGGCCACTCATCTTAAGCTTGATTTTGACGGAGATCCCCTCTAAATTTCTTCTCTCCCATCTCCGGCCAAACGACCCACAAGCTCCGGCGACCGCCTTCCCTCCTTCTCGTCACTCTGCTGCCATACCAGCAGCAGAGTCCTCTCCGCCTCTTCCTCCCGCGGCGCGCTGTACCCTACGCGCAAGCTCCTGACCTCATCTTCGTCGTCGCTTCCTCCCCCAGGGTCTTTCTTCCCCGACGACGGCAGTCACGAGCCGTCCTCTCCGCTGCCTCCCTTCACTCCAGACAACCCCAGATACGTTCTCCATCCTCTCCTCTCTCTTTTCCCCCTGTTATCTCCCTTGATCGACCCTCGACAGAAGCTAACCACCTCCATCGTCTTCGCCTCCGACCGCACTCCGGCGAGCCGCCCACACCACTCCAGCCCTCCACACGGCTCGCCAACCACCTCGAAAGCTCCGTCTCACCTCCAGGAACACACTCCACCCTACCACTGCCACTCCAGCCCTCCACAACCACCCCCCAACCAACCCACCATCTCCGGCCACAGGTTGACCTAGGCACGCATGCCTAGGCCGACCCGCGGCCTGCAGCACTGCCCACCACCTTCGCCGTGCCACGGCGAAGGTCTCTGGCTATTCTGATTTGGCCGAGAGGCGCGTTTTGTGTACGACAGGATTTGAGCCGCTGCCGCCATGGACGACCTCTGATGAAGCTCCCACGAAGCTCCAGGCACCCGGTCTTCCAGACTACAGGTGCTGCATACTAGCGCAAGTGTCGCGAGGTGAACAAGTCCAGCCGAGGAGCGCTAGCAGAGCCAGCAGCTGCGGGGCAATCGCACGACAAGGCTTCTGCAGGCGCGCGTGAAGGCGAGACCAGATACTCCCACATCGTGGGATTGCAACCGTCAGGTACCATATAAGTTGTTTTTATGCTTTACTCTTATCGCCTCAGTAAGCACAGGGGTGAGGTCCCTCACTGACCCCACCCGCCTAGTCCGCGGCCTGACCACGCGGACCTGGCAGATCCGACCCGACCTAGACCTACGCACTCCTCGCGCATCACACACCTGCAGGTGCGCCTGGTCCCGGGTACGATCCGACCCGATTGAGACTGTGGCTCTGGTAGAGCGGTTAGAGTGAATTGCTTGAGAGAGAGACACGCGCGGGTAGAGGGAGAAGGGTTAGGTTTTGCTCCTGTGCAGGCAGGCTGATCGCAGGAGAAGGACTTGGCCGCTGCAGAAGAAGGAGAAGCAAGACAAAGAAGAAGAAGAAGGCAACGAAGAAAGGAGAAGCAAGACAGAAGAAGAAGAAAGAAAGAAGTCTTCGCAGAGAAGAAGAAGAAGGACAAGGGAAGATTGCAAAGAGATCAGAAAGGCAAAGCAGAAGAAGGAAAAGAGAAAGAAAGATCACATTTAAGACGTCTGATACATAAATCAGGCGTCTAATTCTATTTTTTTTACATCTTTCTGAAAAACTCTTTGAATCAATTATATTTGCATTTAACAGTTGTATTCTTGGGTTTTACAAAGTACTGAGTTTGCTCCCTGTGTTCGACCTCGGATACTCTAGTTGTTCGAGTAATAAAATTATTTATATTTGTTTAAACGTTTTGTCGGTTCTACTGCAACGTAATACGCCTTTAAATCCCCACAAAAACGTTGACAACATTTTGGCGCCGTTGCCGGGGAGCAACGGGCACTTTTAAAGCTTTTGAGTACAACTTTTCTATTTAATATCTGACTTAACTTCTCTTTTGTTGTGTTCAATCAGGGAAAGCAAAACAAAAAGGAAAGAATAGCAACTGCACAACAGACTGGAGCAGGTAATCTCCATAAGCCCTCTCCCTTAACCCTCTCACAATCTAAAAAAAAAAAGAAAAAAAAAAGGGGAGAAATCAACTTAGGGCTACCTGTCTTATATTTAGTAACTCATCAAGTTGCCTGATTTTCATTTCAACATATTTTTGTCTGTCATCCAACTAAGGCAACTAGGGCTAAAACTTTCTTGATTGAGCCCTAGGTGCTAATTTCTAAGGCAACTAAATTGGACCTATTAGAGCCAAGTTAGGATTGCAAAGCTAGGGTTTTTAGAGACACATCTTCTCTAAAACAAAGAAACAAACTTTCCAAAAAGAAGTGTGCCTAAACCGTGTTTGAAAAGATTTATACAAGAGGAACCCTAAGCAAATCAGGCTGATAATCCATTTGAATCATAAAAGGAAGGACCTAAAAGCTCTCAAAGGAACAAGAGGTGAAGTTGATCCCTCGAGTCAACCAACCTTAATATTAGGTCACTTTTTGCACTCAAAATACTTAAAAGTTCAAGTGGAACATTAAGCACCTTGATCTTAAAATAAAAAAGGTAGACTTAAGAGGTCAAGATCCCCATTCTGGTCTACCTGGAACCGCAGTGACAAGAGAGGTCGGGTGGGGGAAACCCTGTAACCCGTGGGGACGCTCTACCGTGTAGGGGTCTTTACGGGACTCTCCCTCTCTGGCTGCCCAGGTATTTCTCAGGTGGACGATCTTCTGATCCAGGGGTCCATCTGCCCCGAACCTCTATAGTCACCCAACAATTCTTGGGTGTCTTGATTGGGTCCAGCACCTTCTAATCTCATCACATCTTCCGGTGCATGTTTGGAAGGAGGTCCTTAAGACCACCTTTAAGACCTCCTCTAGAAATTCATTCTCGCCGAGGCCAAGCCTCGACGCCCTTGTTTGTGCAGCAACCCCACTACATAAATCTTTCATCTGATTCAGACCCTGATTCTCCTTCTTCTCCCATCATGGCACAACCCATTGAAGAGGAGAATAACCTTGAACACCAACTTCAACGCTTGAACGATCTCTTTCAGAACTTTGTAAACCCACCACAGCGACCTATGATGCGAGATCACTATAATCCCGCTGCGGTGGCAATTGAACCCCGAGTACGAATCCCAATTGGAGGACCCGATTCTGATCTAAAGCCCAATATGATTCATGCCATACCAAAGTTCCATGGGCTTAACTCTGAGGATCCATTCCAACACATTAAACAACTCAAGCATCTGGCCCAGACTTTCGGGTCAGATGTACAAAACCGGGATATCCTACTCATGAAAATGTTTTCGTTCTCCCTCTTGGACAAGGCCGTGCACTGGTATCAGACTCAAACCCGCCCGATCAACACTTGGGAGGAATTACAGTCCGAATTTTTGAAAAAATTCTTCCCTGTTGGCCGAACGAATGCCTTGCGCCACCAGATCACTCATTTCACTCAACAACAGGGAGAACCTCTTCACGAAGCTTGGGATCGATTCCTAGATCTCATGCGAAAGTGCCCCCATCACGGAGTTCCTAAGTGGGAACAAGTCCAGTCTTTTTACCAAGGACTCCGTGAGGATATTCGTCTAATCGTCAATGCAACATGTGGAGGAAACATCATGGGCCAACACGAGGACACGGTGTGGGAGATTCTCGAAAACATGTGCGAGAACTCCATAAACAATGACTCCTTGGGCTTATTCGACAGGACGAATGCCCGCGCATCGACGAATCTAAGAGGGACACATGAGATGCAGGACCTGTCCACTTCTGTTGACCTGGAATTGATGGCCAGTCGGTTGGACAAGGTCTCTATCATAGAAAAGAAGGTGGACGAGCTAACTCGACATTTGCAGCAAGCCACCTCTGCACAAAACTCTTTTGCACGACCTCCTCTGGCAAGGGAAACAGTGCAAAACATCTATCACCAACCTGCCAAGGGGATGGGCCCCTATCCACCCCCGTCTACCTCCCAGACCGGAGTGACCTCCGATCCCTTCTACTCGAGTTGGGGGAACTCTGAACCCTCATATTCTGACTTTCCTGAGGTTCCTAAGAACTGCGAGGACCTCAACGCCATCCAGAATGACCCATACTCCAATACCTACAACCCTGGATGGCGAAATCATCCTAACTTCCAGTGGGCGGGAAATTCTCAAAAACCACCATATCAACCCCGCCCACAAGCTCCTCGTCCATATCAGCCGCCTCAGCCTCGGCCCAATCCCACCTACCAATCCGGGCAAAATCAGGATCAACTGACTCTTATCCTTCAAACGCTGGCTGACATTCAAAAGACGAATGCGGCAATGCAAAAACAGCACAAGGACGAGATCACAGAGGTTCGCAACCAACTGGCCCAGATGGCAAATTCTCGCCAACCTGGCACCCTTCCTTCGCAACCTCTGCCCAACCCAAATAATGTGCCGACCCAGAGGCGCATTATGAATCCAAATCCAGGCCACGCACATTTGATTTATCAGGCCCCTGCTACTCCATCACCAGACGGGATGGAGGCTTCTACATCTTATGCAGAATTTCAGCAGCAGCCACCTCTCCTACCTAACCCAAACCAAAGTCAGGCTGGATTAAACTCTGTAACAACACGTAGTGGTAAAACAACACAAGACCCACATTATCTGAACCACTCCAAGCCTGATAATCGCCAAGACCCTAGGGTAGTCATCCAAGATACTACTGTCCCAGATCAAGAACCTGGACCTATCCTAGAGGAACCAGCTAGGATCCCATTTCCTGAGGCCTTGACCAAAGGAAAAAGGACAACCAAACCTGTGGCTCCTGAGGAGGATCTGGTCAAGCTCTTTGAACAGGTCCAGATAAACATCCCGTTGATGGATGCAATTCGCCACATACCGGCTTACGCAAGATTCTTGAAAGACATATGTACACCTAAACGTAAGCCGCGAACCAAGGATGGGAATCCGATCGTACTGTCAGAGCAAGCCAGCTCTGTCATCCTGAGCAAACTCCCACCCAAGGCTAAAGACCCAGGAACCCCCTTGATTTCTTGTAAAATTGGTGAAACCCAACTTGATAGAGCCCTACTAGACCTAGGTGCCTCCATAAATTTAATACCTACATCCCTCCTTGACCACCTTGAAGAATCTGAACTTAAACCCACTGAGGTGACATTACAGTTAGCCGATCGATCCATCAAGTCACCCAAAGGAATACTCGAGGATGTCATTGTTAGGGTACGAGATTTTTATTTCCCAGTGGACTTCATAGTACTGGACATGGATGCACCTAAGAACCCAAGGGACACACCAATCATATTAGGGAGACCCTTTTTGGCCACTGCTAGGGCCAATATAAACTGCAAAGAGGGCCAGATAGAATTAAAATTTGGGAATCAAAATCTGAAGATTGACATTTTCAAGGCCCAACAAGGGATTAATTGTGGGGTTATAGAGGAAATTTGTGATGTCAAAGCCGTGGTTGATGAACTGCATATAGAGGACAATCTGATTATTCCTGATCAACCACTAGAAAATCAAAAACCGCCAACAGAGGAGTGCGAACACGATCTAGACACACCTAGGACTCCTACCATTGCTCCCGATACAAATCCTGAACCACCCGCTGCTGCTGACAATCCTGTCTTGGAACTCAAGCCCCTTCCCGAACATCTAAAATATGTCTTTTTGGATTCAAATCAAACGTTTCCTGTGATTATCAATTCTCGACTCACACCTGACCAGGAACTCCGTTTGATTTCTGTTCTCCAGCAACATCGTAGAGCCATTGGATGGACTCTAGATGATTTGACTGGTATAAGCCCTTCATACTGCACGCATCGAATCTACACAGAAGAAGGCTCACGACCTTCCAGAGAAATGCAAAGGCGCCTAAACCCTAACCTACAGGAGGTCGTGAAAAAGGAGATCATTAAGTGGTTAGATGCAGGGATCATCTACCCGATCTCCGACAGTCGTTGGGTAAGCCCAACACAAGTGGTACCTAAGAAGGCAGGACTTACCATCATCACGACTGAAACCGGGGAAGTCATTCCTACCCGAATAGCTAATTCGTGGAGAGTCTGCATTGATTACAGAAGACTAAATTCCTCCACGAAAAAGGATCATTTCCCACTACCGTTTATCGATCAGATCCTCGAGAAACTAGCGGGAAATAGATTCTTCTGCTTTCTTGACGGGTACTCCGGTTACAATCAGGTGGCAATCCATCCAGAGGACCAAGAAAAGACCACATTCACCTGCCCCTTCGGGACGTACGCGTTTCGAAGGATGCCGTTCGGTCTCTGCAATGCACCTGCAACTTTTCAGCGGTGCATGCTTGCCATATTCTCAGATATGGTAGGTGATTATCTGGAAGTCTTCATGGATGACTTTTCAGTTTTTGGACAATCATTTGACGATTTCCTCCAACACTTGGTCCATATACTCAGGCGGTGCATCGAGGTGAATTTGGTTCTTTCCTGGGAAAAGAGCCATTTCATGGTGCCTGAGGGAATTGTCCTGGGACATTTAATCTCAGAGAAAGGCATCCAAGTGGATCGAGCTAAGGTTAACCTGATTTCCAAGCTCCCTATGCCTAGCTCGATTAAGGACATCCGATCTTTTTTGGGGCACATCGGTTTCTACCGTCGATTCATCCCTGATTTCTCCAAAATCGCGCGCCCCCTGACCAATCTGCTTTCCAAGGATGTGCCTTTCGGAATTTCCAAGGAATGCACTCAAGCATTTGAGATCCTACGTGACCGAGTCACCCAAGCCCCAATCCTACAGTCCCCTGATTGGTCTCAACCCTTTAAGATCATGTGCGATGCATCTGACTTCGCTATAGGAGCGATTTTGGGGTAGAAAATTGACGGGAAACCTGTGGTCATTTACTACGCCAGCAAAACACTGGATGAGGCTCAGCGTAACTATACGGTTACTGAGAAAGAGCTGCTGGCCGTAGTATTTGCCCTGGAAAAATTCAGATCATACCTTCTGGGCTCCCGTGTTATCATATACTCGGATCACACAGCTGTGAGGCATCTCCTGGCCAAGAAGGATGCGAAACCTCGATTAATCCGCTGGATCTTGCTGTTGCAAGAATTTGACCTCGAGATTCGCGACAAGGCGGGAAAGCACAATGTGGTAGCTGATCACTTATCCCGCCTTCCTTCTGAAATTATTGATCCTTCCAGACCTATTACAGAACATTTCCCTGATGAGCACCTCCTGACTATCAGTACAAGTCTTCCATGGTTCGCCGATATTGTTAATTACCTGGCATCACATCAGATTCCGCCCGATTGGTCGAAGGCCAAAAAGGACAAATTGCGTTCCGATGCCAAGTATTACCTATGGGAAGACCCGTATCTCTTCCGCATTGGTGCTGATCAGATAATCCGACGATGCATCACGGAAGTGGAAATCAAAGACATACTCTCATTTTGCCATGACCAGGCATGCGGTGGACATTTTTCGGGACATAAAATCGCATCGAAAGTCCTCCAGTGTGGTTTCTACTGGCCCACAATTTTCAAAGATGCATACAATCACTGTAAGGCATGTTCCCATTGCCAGACTCTAGGCAACATGAGCCATAGAGACATGATGCCTCCACAGCCGATCTTGGTATGCGAAATTTTTGATATTTGGGGGATTGATTTCATGGGACCCTTTCCTACCTCGGATGGATTCGAATACATTTTACTCGCAGTTGATTATGTTTCCAAGTGGATAGAAGCCATTCCGACCCGAACCAACAATCATAAAGTCGTTATAAAATTCCTTCATCAAAACATTTTCTCAAGGTTCGGGATTCCACGTGCTATAATTTCCGACGGAGGGACCCATTTTACGAACGCTCAGTTCAGGTCACTGATGATCAAATACGGGGTGTCACACCGAATCTCTACTCCTTACCACCCCCAAACTAATGGTCTAGCTGAGCTATCTAACCGAGAGATCAAGAAGATCCTTCAGGTTACTGTTCGACCTGATAGAAAAGATTGGTCTTCTCGGCTTCCGGAAGCATTGTGGGCCTATAGGACCGCCCACAAGACCCAATTAGGAATGTCTCCCTTCAGACTAGTGTACGGGAAGGCATGTCACCTCCCCGTCGAATTGGAGCATAAAGCCTATTGGGCAGCACGGACCTGTAATCTCGACCTTTCTAAGGCTGGAACCCACAGAAGATTTCAAATGAGCGAGATCGATGAATTACGCCACGACGCATATGAGAACTCGCGAATTTACAAAGAACGGGTTAAAGCTTTTCGCGACAAACACATTTCTAGAAAGGTCTTTCATCCTGGTCAAAAAGTTTTACTCTTTGATGCTCGACTCAAACTATTCCCAGGAAAGCTAAGATCCAAGTGGGTCGGACCCTACCTAGTCTGCCAAATCTTCGGAAATGGAGCTATTGAAATCAGCCCACTCAGCCACGATTCTGAACCCTTTGTTGTGAACGGGCAGAGACTCAAGCCGTTCATTGACATGACCGATATAGATTTGACTGAGTCATCCTTTACCCTCCTTTCCTCTTGAACTCATTGCACCCAGCCGATGGCGTAAAACTCAGCGCTTAACGGGAGGCAACCCGTCATTCTTTGAAAAACCTGAAATCGTTTCTGACATCGCTATGCGGAACTCATATTGCACTTTAGGGTTCATCCATTAGAACAGCCGACTTCACCTCAGGTATACCTACTCGAGATTAGAAATCGTTCGCAACAAGTCGCTTCGACCCATTCACTCACCACACACCTGTCCTAATACATGAACTAAGCTGAATTCGAACCCACCTAATTTACAATGGGGACATTGCAAATCTTAGGCATGGGGGGGTATGAAAGTGCAAAATGTCAGAAAATTCATATCAAGAAAGGGTTTCACGTAAAAAAAAAAAAGGACTTGATAGAGGGGAGGAACAATTCAGGGTCATACAAATGAGAGGAGGAAAAGAAAGAAAAATGACAAAAAGAGCAAAAATAAAGAAAGGAGCACAAAAGGAAAAGAAAAAGAAAAAGTCATTAGTAAAAGATTAAGGGGTTAACTGAAGTTCTAGACCGAGTCAAGAAAAAGAAAAGAAAAATGCTACGGAGATATAACAAGAGATTAGCGAGAACGCTGGTCTTAGGCCTCTTGGGCTAGATTTTTAGCTTAAAAATTCACGTATCTGTTAAAATCTGGATAATCCTCAAGAGGTTGAGGAAAATGAGAAGCTTAAGTATTAGGTCTAAGGCTTAGGAAGTATTCGGCCTCGTTAACTGACCTCCGATTTGCGGGATTCGGTAACCTAAGCACCCAAATTCACACACAGTCTGGTTCAGTGCGCATAAATATTCAAAACACGCAAGAGCGTTTAATATTCTGAAAAAGTCACCTAGATTAGGAGCGGCCAATCAACACAAGTTGATTTGGACAAGTTCCCAGCGCGGAGAGGCGGGAAATTCCCCTCGAAGATGCGTAACAACATATCGTCTCCTCGGTGCTTGTCTCTTAGGATATTTAAATATCCTACTGGGGGCATGTAAGCACTATACTGGTTCAGATACCATGGGTGGCATTATCACGAAATGTCGATCGCCAGGGTCTGAATTCGGCCACGGAACGCCATGGGCGGGATTATCTCGAAATCTTGAAAGCCATGGTTCCGGGGGTTGCCATGGGTGGGATTATCTCGAAATCTCGAAAGCCAGGGACCCTTGAGGATTGATGATGGGGACGAGGAATCCGATACAGACCGTGTTGAGAAGCTAATCCGAAGCTAGAAATAAAAAGAAAAGAGAGAGAAAAGCTCTCCAAACAAATAAATCCTCTATCTCTCTCTTACAAAAAAAAAAAAAAAACGCACTGCAAACTGAGCGTAGGCTAAAAATGTCTCAAGCACGGGTGCTTTAACCGCAGAGTCCAACAAACCCTAGGATAGTTTTTGTGGGCCGTAGAAACCTTTGCGAAGGACTGAGGCTAAAGCAGAACAGGTCCAGATTTTGGTTGGTACTTGAGTACCTCTAGGCCTATTGTCGGCATTCCTACCTAATCACAAAAGAAGCACTTATCATAACTAAGGACACTTTGGGTCTAGAATGGAAGTTAAAACTTTGAAATTTTGCTAAGGGACTAGCAAAAGCTAGGCATGGGGGTATGATGAGAGCCTCATCATGAGCCATAACTAGCTCATTTTGACCCAATAAAGAAGATAAAAGCTCCTACATAACCTAGAAGAAGGCTTAACTGAAGGAACAAGTGCTCTGAGAAGAAAACATGAAATAAAGGTTAAAAATGCAATTTTACCATTGCAGTACATAAACGGGATTTCTCAGAAGCAAAACATAGGTCAAATGGTCCAAATAAGATAAAAAGTGGGTTGAATTAATCAGAAATGGGTTTATGTGCAATCTAAGAATTAAATGACACTTGGTAACCCTAAAACAGACCCGCTTAAATTAACAAGGTTTCGATCAGAATAAAAATCAAGAAAACCCTCTAAAAATCATATAAAAACATCCTCTAGGGTTTAGAACACTTAATTTGGCCTTTGGAACCTAGTTTGACCTAGATTAGGGTCTTAGCTCTTCAATTAACCTAATTTGGGTTTTCACGCAAAATGTCCAGTCAAACGAGGTCAAACCTAAAATCCAACTTCACCATTGGATTCTTTAGGTCCAAATTAGGTTTGTACCAAAATTTTGACCTAAGGGGAGGTCATCTTGACCTACTTTGCAAGTTAGTACACCCAAATCACAAAGAGGTCCCTATCTTTTGAATATCCTTGCAGAGAGCCCCCTAGGTTCCTCGCCTTCTTTGCAAACCGGTCCTGCCGCCATTGCTAGGGCAGAACCGAGCTCCGACGAAGTTTCGAGAGAGATGGCTCTCTAATTCCTCAGAGATTCTCTCCCAGAAATGGAAGGGAGATTCTCTGAGGAATTCCCTTCCTTCTAAAGCCAATCAAATTCGCTGGCGTGAACCCAATCTCTCGTGCGAACGCACGAGAGATGTGGGTATCTTTCTTCCTTCCAACTCCGGTGAGCCGGCTGACCTAATTCCGCATTTTTCACGCACTGATAGGAGCGGCCAGCACCTATAAAACACCCCTCGGACCCGGCCACTCATCTTAAGCTTGATTTTGACGGAGATCCCCTTCAAATTTCTTCTCTCCCATCTCCGGCCAAACGACCCACAAGCTCCGGCGACCGCCTTCCCTCCTTCTCGTCACTCTGCTGCCATACCAGCAGTAGAGTCCTCTCCGCCTCTTCCTCCCGTGGCGCGCTGTACCCTGCGCGCAAGCTCCTGACCTCATCTTCGTCGCCGCTTCCTCCCCCAGGGTCTTTCTTCCCCGATGACGGCAGTCACGAGCCGTCCTCTCCGCTGCCTCCCTTCACTCCAGACAACCCCAGATACGTTCTCCATCCTCTCCTCTCTCTTTTCCCCCTGTTATCTCCCTTGATCGACCCTCGACAGAAGCTAACCACATCCATCGTCTTCGCCTCCGACCGCACTCCGGCGAGCCGCCCACACCACTCCAGCCCTCCACACGGCTCGCCAACCACCTCGAAAGCTCCGCCTCACCTCCAGGAACACACTCCACCCTACCACTGCCACTCCAGCCCTCCACAGCCACCCCCCGACCAACCCACCATCTCCGGCCACAGGTTACCTAGGCACGCATGCCTAGGCCGACCCGCGGCCTGCAGCACTGCCCACCACCTTCGCCGTGCCACGGCGAAGGTCTCTAACTATTCTGATTTGGCCGAGAGGCGCGTTTTGTGTACGACAGGATTTGAGCCGCTGCCGCCATGGACGACCTTTGATGAAGCTCCCACGAAGCTCCAGGCACCCGGTCTTCCAGACTACAGGTGCTGCATACTAGCGCAAGTGTCGCGAGGTGAACGAGTCCAGCCGAGGAGCGCTAGCAGAGCCAGCAGCTGCGGGGCAATCGCACGACAAGGCTTCTGCAGGCGCGCGTGAAGGCGAGACCAGATAGTCCCACATCGTGGGATTGCAACCGTCAGGTACCATATAAGTTGTTTTTACGCTTTACTCTTATCGCCTCAGTAAGCACAGGGGTGAGGTCCCTCACTGACCCCACCCGCCTCGTCCGCGGCCTGACCACGCGGACCTGGCAGATCCGACCTGACCTAGACCTACGCACTCCTCGCGCATCACACACCTGCAGGTGCGCCTGGTCCCGGGTACGATCCGACCCGATTGAGACTGTGGCTCTGGTAGAGCGGTTAGAGTGAATTGCTTGAGAGAGAGACACGCGCGGGTAGAGGGAGAAGGGTTAGGTTTTGCTCCTGTGCAGGCAGGCTGATCGCAGGAGAAGGACTTGGCCGCTGCAGAAGAAGGAGAAGCAAGACAAAGAAGAAGAAGAAGGCAATGAAGAAAGGAGAAGCAAGACAGAAGAAGAAGAAAGAAAGAAGTCTTCGCAGAGAAGAAGAAGAAGGACAAGGGAAGATTGCAAAGAGATCAGAAAGGCAAAGCAGAAGAAGGAAAAGAGAAAGAAAGATCACATTTAAGACGTCTGATACATAAATCAGACGTCTAATTCTATTTTTTTTACATCTTTCTGAAAAACTCTTTGAATCAATTATATTTGCATTTAACAGTTGTATTCTTGGGTTTTACAAAGTACTGAGTTTGCTCCCTGTGTTCGACCTCGGATACTCTAGTTGTTCGAGTAATAAAATTATTTATATTTGTTTAAACGTTTTGTCGGTTCTACTGCAACGTAATACGCCTTTAAATCTCCACAAAAACGTTGACAACAGTGAGCTGTCACCTTGCCGGCCCACGGTGTAGTGGAGTTCAGCCATGGAGACCATGATGGTGGAGTGGAGTGCACGGTGGTGGAGTGGGGCAGCGTCTCCTCGAGCACGGTAGCATCTCCTCCTTTCTTATAGCCATCTGCATGGATTTGAAATGGATAGGCGGGAGTAGATCCACATTCTCCACTCGTCTTCACTACGGCCATCACTTCATGCATTGCGCACAGCTGCAGCAATTGTTGATGAAGAAAAATTAATAAAATAATAAATGAAATGATGAATTATTTATCTTCAAACCCTCACATAATATGTTAATTCTAATGCATGCATATAATGCAACCTAAAGACTAATGCACGCATGCTAAATAATTTATATATGAATGTAATGCATACAAGAAATTATATATAAACTAAATTATTTATTTCTTAATGCATGCAATGTATACGCTAATATTAATCTAATGCCTAGGCACTTAAGTAACTAATTAGCCAACAAATATGGACTCATCACATAACCCCCCTCCCTACCCTCTGCTACTAGAGTTACAGCCCTTACCTGATTCGCTCAAGTACATGTTTCTGGGAGAAAGTGAGGCATATCCCCTGATTATCAATGCTCACTTGACTCCAGATCAGAAACACCAGTTGATCTCCGTTCTGCAAGCACATAGGGATGCTATCAGGTGGGGCATTGATGATCTCCATGGAATTTGCCCCTCATATTGCATTCACCATATCTACACTGATGAAGGGGTGAGGCCATTGAGTCAACCTTAGAGACGCCTAAATCCAAATATGTTAGAGGTTGTCATGAAGGAGATCATTAAATGGCTGGACGCGGGCATTATCTATCCTATTTCCGGCAGCTAGTCGGTGAGTCCCATTCAGATAGTTCCCAAAAAGGCGAGACTCACTGTAATAAAAAATGAATTGGGTGAATCCATCTCGACCCGCACCATGACTTCTTGGCAGGTCTGCATTGATTACAGGAAGCTAAACTCAGCTACCAAAAAGGATCATTTTCCTTTACCCTTCATTGATCAGATTCTAGAACGGTTGGCTAGGTGTAGTTTCTTCTATTTTCTAGATGGATACTTCGGGTACAATCAAGTTGCAATCAACCCGGAATATCAAGACAAGACAACTTTTACGTGTCCCTTCGGAACATTTGCTTTTAAGTGGATGCCTTTCGGCCTCTGCAATGCACTAGCTACTTTTCAGCAATACATGATGGCCATCTTTTCAGATATGATCAGGGACTGTGTAGAAGTGTTCATGGATGACTTCTCTATGTTTGGAGATGATTTCTCATCTTGTCTTGATAACCTCACAAAGATTCTGAGGATATGTACAGAGGTTAACCTAGTACTTTCATGGGAAAGAAGCCATTTTATGGTGAGGGATGGCATCGTACTAGGTCACAGGATTTCCTCTAATGGACTCGAGGTCGACCGAGCTAAGTCTGAAATCATTTCACAATTACCTCCACTAAGCTTGATTAGGCAAATCAGATCATTCTTAGGGCATGTCAGATTTTATCAAGGATTCATTTGAGATTTCTTGAAAATTTCTTGTCCATTAACGAATCTTCTGGTAACTGACACTCCCTTTGATTTCGACTCCTTGTGTCTCAGCACTTTCGAGACCTTGCGAAGCGTTATATCCAGTGCATCTATTCTCCAACCCCCCGATTGGTCGCTCGACTTCGAGATGATGTGTGACGCCTCCGACTTCACTGTCGGAGCAGTTCTTGGCCAGCGACGAAAGCGCCATACATTTGTAATATACTATGCTAGCGAAAAGCTGAATGAGTCTCAACATAACTATACAGTCACTGAGAAAGAATTGTTAACCATGGTATCCAGGTTGGAGAAATTTAGGTCATACTTACTCGGGTCAAAAGTTATCATCTACACTGACCATTCCACCCTCCGGCATTTGTTGGCAAGGAAGGATTCCAAACCCCGCCTTATCAGATGGATTATTCTTTTGGAGGAGTTTGATGTCGAAATCTATGACAAAGCCGGAGCACATAATGTTACGGTGGATCACTTGTCTTGGCTAGACCCAGACTACATTCTGTACTCCCCGCCGATATCAAACTGATTTCCAAATGAGTCTCTATTATCTATCAACTATGTTGAGTTCTTTGGTATGCTGATATAGCAAACTATTTTGTTGCAGGCAGGCTATCTGCGGGATTATCCAAGGATAAAAAAGTCAAATTTATATCAGAGGCTAAATTATATTTTTGGGATGGCCCATTGCTCTTTCGCATTGGGGATGATCAGATCATCATAGATGCGTCCTTGATTTGGAAATCTCTAGTGTGCTTTCCTTCTGCCACAACGATGCTTGTAGAGGTCATCATTTCTTGGGTCGAAAGACCGCTACAAAGATTTTACAGTCGGGTTTCTTATGGCCAACCATTTTTAGAGATACACACAAGTTTGCCTAGTGCTGTAAGTGATGCCAGGAAGTCGGTTCTATGACCTGGAGAGATATGATGACTCTCCAATCCATTCTGGTCATAGAAGTGTTGGATGTCTAGGGCATCGACTTTATGGGCCCCTTCCCAAACTCTCATGGATTTGAGTACATACTCCTCATAGTAAACTGTCTCAAAGTGGGTAGAAGCTATCCTGGCAAGACGAGATGATCATAAGACTGCTATATCCTTCGTCCGAGAATTCATTTTTGCGAGATTTGGAGTTCCCCACACCCTGATAAGTAATGGGGGAAGCCACTTCATCCATGCCCATTTCAGGTCATTATTGAAAAAATGCGGGGTGCAGCACCACATTGCTACCCTATATCACCCATAGAACAATGAGCAGGTTGAAGTATCAAACCATCAAATCAATCCTATCCTTCAAAAGACAATTAGACCTGATAGGAAGGATTGGTCCAATCGGTTGATTGATGCACTATGGGCATATCAGATCGGGTACAAGGCCCCGCTCGGAATGCCGCCATACCGCGTGGTGTATGGAAAGGCATGTCACCTTCCTATGGAGCTGGAGCACTGTGCCTTTTGGACAATGCAGAAGTGTAATTTTAACCTCGAGGCCAGAGGTTTTGAAAGGAAGCTCCAGCTCAGTGAGTTAGAAGAGATTAGGCAGGAAGCCTATGAAAATGCAAAAATACACAAAGACAAGACAAAAGCTTTCCATGATCGACACATCCAGAGGAAGGAGTTCTCACCTAACCAACAGGTCTGGTTGTTTGACTCCTAACTCAAATTCCTTGTGGGAAAGCTCAAGTCCAAGTGGACTGGGCTGTTTCTAATGGTCCACCCATATCCTAACGGGGCGATCCAAAGTAGAGACCCGAAATCTGGGCATGTTTTCATGGTTAATGACCAGTGCCTCAAACCATTCTTTGCCCAGGAACCTCTCCTGCTGATGAAACGATACATCTTCTTGCGAAGGTGTGATTGATGAGTTGTCCAGCTGGAGGTGTTAAACTCAACACGTATACATATATACATACCATATATACATAGCATATTTCATTTTTGCATATTGTTTCGCATATTGGTTTTGCATATTGTGTATGGCATTACAGTAATGGCATGAGCTGAACAACAACTTAGAAGCAGTTTCAGGTGATTTCTATCCACATACACCCTACCTTATTTCTTTTATTCATGCATGAGGACATGCAAACACATAGGCAGGGGGGTAGTCCATAAAAAACTAAAAATTTTCTGCCAACAAGTGGGGGATTAGATTGTTTTATCAAGAGGTTTTATTAAAGAATTATTTTTTAGTAGATTCCTCAGCTTAGAATCCAGTATAGCCCTACATCTGCATGTAGAATTTGCAATGGATCTACTCTGAAAATTGATAGACATCTCTAGTTTGTCGAGAAGATGCATTGCTCCTTCTCCTGAACCCTTGGAAAGAAATCAGGGAGTCAGGTGAACCATATGCTAGTAGTTCCACCAAAACATACGTGAGATGGGAGTAGAGAGTCTACTGGTGCTCTAAGGCTAGTGTACGGAATCTTTAATCTTTAATAATTGAATAATGACACCTAGAGATGGGCATAGTTTTTACTCTCAGTTCTTGCATACTAATTCTATGAGAAATTCAATACGAGAGCAACCAAATAAGGCCAAAACATAGAAAGCAGGTTCTAATAAAACTAGGACTGAGGTAGATGGTCACGACCATCCTCTACGGAATCCTCGACTGAAGGAGGGTACTGATGTCAAGGTCAAAAATACATCATCCTATCCATTCCCTACCTGATGCCGAGAGTAGGCACTTCCACCAAATAAGCCACTTGAGATCCTCTTGGTCATCCCCAAGTAATGCCTCATGAATAAAAGTATGTATGTCGTGTTGAATTGTTGCATTATGTTATGTTGGTAACGACATTATGCCAGTAGATATATATAATGAAAAAAAGAAGAAGAAGAAAAAGCATACAAAAGAGATATTTGCTTGTAAAAAAAAAGTGTTATGTTAAGAAGTTTGAGGCAAAAACACCAACCATCCCCACAAACCACTAAATACAGCCTAAACCTACTTTTCTGTATTTCTGATCACTTGAATACGGGCTGAGGGGTCTGACTTAGTCATAGTATTATTAGAACCTAATTAAAGTGTAATGCCATGTAAGACCACCAAATACAGTTGTAAATCTGGTAAGATGTGAGCTTAGGAAGAAAGAGAAAAAGAAAAAGAAAAAGAGAGAGAGAGAAAAGAAAAAGTACAAAAGATTAAAGAGAGCACAGTTTTCCAGCCCTTCTCTAAGTTAAGTTATTCAATAATCTAATAATCTAGATTCTGAAATACTAGTCTGTATGTAGCACTAGAAGAGAGTGAGCCACCAAAAAGAAATCCAGTTAAATTAGACATCTTCTACCTAAGCCAAAAGCCAGGGTTAAAATCTGAGAATAGTTCATATCCCCAAGAGAAGAGGTTTGCATATCCTAATAGAATTTTACTAGGGGTCAAGTACAAGCTTTAAATGTATATCGACTATTCTCTTGGATCCGTTGCAGAAGCTACAACATTACATATTCATGGTTATCTGGATTCTGAATTTTTGGATGAAACAAAAAGAAATAAACCTTAAGTTAAATTTTTGATGATATGCATTTAGTCTTGCACTTGCTAGGGACTAGCAAGATTTAGGCATGGGGGTATGATTGCACAGTAATCATAAGCCCTAATTCGCCTGAACTAAGGTAGAACCTAGCTAAACATGGGCATTCTACATGCATACACATCGTACTTTGCATCTTAGATGATTTATATGTTTTATACATAATAATGTGCCATTTGAGAGGTATTAATAATTACAGGTAATCCAAGGCTGCGAATGATCGATTCAACCTTATGGATCTATTTGGAATAACGATGGGAGTCCAATGCTTCCAAGAATGTATCAATCAGGAGTCCGTAGAAGATGCAGGAGCCAAGTGGCAAATTGAAGAATATCTAGACCTCATATGAAAAATCCAACCACACAGATGGATCCAGATCAATGTTCGCAATCCAATAGCACAGAAATCAACTTAATTGGAGGCCTACATCATCAGATACAAGGAGAAGAAGATGGACGACCACGATGGTGCCACATGGCACCATCGCAGCTGCCCCTCACCATTCCTTAATCTGGAAAGGAGAATCACAGGTCATTAGATCGTCATCCAACGACTGCGATGTAGCCACATCACCTCTTTCAACGGCCTCATCACGCACGGGCGAAGATCTCGACTGTTGGATTCCCATCCAACGACCGAGGGCAGCCACACAGGAAATGGAAAGTGCAACCATCCACACACGTAGTGCAGTGGAGAGGGCACTTAACCGACAATGGGTGACACGAGATGAAAGTGAGATTAGGAGACACGTGCCTGCAAATGAAATTCGACCGTCGGATCTTCATCAGGCTAATCGGCAGTGGACGCATGGCAGGCACGAAGGCATTGGATCAAAAATGAATGTGACGACCCGTGCAGAGACGCACGTGTAAGCGCTTTAGGATTTAAAGGTGCACTGGTTGTAGGCATTTAAGCCGTCCGATCTTGATGGCGAGAGGCGAAGCGATCAAGAGGGTTTTGAAGGCGAGCGGCGAAGCGAGAAATGAAGTAGCGAGCACGCGGGCATGCTGAGCTGTCTGATCTTAATCCAAGAGTGCACAGGCTTCCACATGGTAGCACCATATTAAATCGAGGATAAAAGAAGGATTTGGATGGCTAAATTAGAGCCGTTGATCTCCCAATCAATGGATCTGATTAATCTGAAGCATTTGCATGGATTTAAGGGGCCAAATACCTTAATTACCCTTCACTAAAGCTATAAAAAGAGGCCTAAGGGCCCCCTTTGAATGGCATTCTTTAGAATTTCTTTTTCTTCCTCCTTCTACACCTTCTCTCTCTTCTTCTTCTTCCCGTCTTCTCTGCACCTCCGTTTGTAGCATCCATTGGGTCGCCCCGATGGTTTGTTGCTGCTCTTCCCAACCTCTCCAAAAGGCCACCACTAACCACCCATGGTGCCCTTATTCTATTACAGTAGTAGTTGTTTACATTCATGTTTTTAGTCTATTGCATATATATCAAATTCAATCTCTTTGTAATGTGGATATTGTTATTTATTGTTTCTATTATTTAGTAATCATATTGAGAACAAATGTATGAAATCGAAAGTGTTTACTGCCTCCCTGTGATCGATCAGGACTCACCAGTTCTATTAATTACTTGCTCGAGACGTATTTCGCACTATACTACAACGTGCTCATCTTTTATGCGATCTATGCCACAACCAGGGCCCAAGGTACCGATGGTGGCACTTGGTATGGCTGGTACCTCTGGTCCCTCCTCTTCTGGAAATAGTTCTAGAAATCTATCCTCTACCCCGATCCTCCACCAATTCTCCTACGACTGCCAACGTTGCCCTTCTCATACTTCATGGTTGTGTCAAGTACCTAGGTGAAAGTGTCCAATGGAAGCGGGCATACGTACTTTCGTATCTCCGGCCAAAGTCCCTGAATGAACTTCCAGCATTTTTCAGCTTCAAAGGCTACTGTAGTTTGCTGAAGCGTGGGAGCCTCAATGAAATGAGTCTGATACTTATTAACAGTCATCGAACCCTACCTCAAATTGTGGAACTTGAGCCTCCTTTGATCTACCTAGGTCCTGAGGTAGTATTGGTTGCAGAAGGGCTTGAGGAGGTGACCCCTGGACACTACCTGAGTGCCCTCTTGCTCTCATACAGACACCCACTAGCAATATGTCATACTAGTCAATTGAAAAATCCCCAAGGGCACCCTGCAATCCTCAGGCGGGCGGATTATGTCGAAGGCCTTCTCGATCTGTTGTATCCAGTCCTTCGCTCCTGTAGGATCCTCATCTCCCTTGAAGGATGGGGGCTTTAGCTTCCTGAACACAATGAAAACCTGTCAGTACTGATGCAGAGGGTCTACTGGTTTGTCCTTAATAATCGATTGGCTACGACGAGATCATGGTTTTTAAAAGGATATTCATTGCAGTATAGTTTGAAAATGTCATATCAACGATTATCAAATTTTATTACTTGAAATTCAAAAACTTTCGAGGTTAAACTCAGGGAGCAATTCGGTATTTTAGAAGGAAAATATCACAATTCTCAAATTTCTACTTGAAAGATGTTCAATAATAATGCAATGAAGATAAATGCTAGAGAAAAAAATGTAAAAAGAAATAGATTTTCTCTTTTCTTTCTTCTTCCTTCCCTCTTTCTTTTTCTTTGCTCTCTCTTCCTTCTCTTCTTTCTCTATCTTTCCTCTCTCTGACATCTGATTCTTTGAATCAGATGCCTTAACTGATGTCTGCTACAGTGCCGAGCCTTCTTCTTCTTCCTTCCTTCACCTTGGCTTCTGCCTCTCTGGCTTCTTCTTCTTCTTTTCTTGAGCTGCTGCACCTCCTCCTTCTTCTTCTCTTAGGCTCTGGTTGCGCCTTCAGCTTCTCCTTCCTTGGCCTCTATAGTTCTCTTCTTCTTCTTTCCGTGGCTAAGTCCTTCCTTCAGCTGCTCTCTACTGCGCCTCCTCCTCTTCAGCAGCACCTTCTTCTCCCTTAGCTGCTCCTGCCTTCTCCTTCCTTCCCTGCACAGAGCGATGCAAAACCTACCCCTACCCTTCCCGTGCCTCTCTCTCTCTCTCTATTTCACTCTCAGGACACAGCTCTCCCAGAGCTTTTCTCGGGTAAACGGGTCGGGTATGCGTGCCCGGGACCAGGCCCACCGACGTGCGGTGGTGGGCGAGCAGTGCGTGGGTAGTCAGGTTAGGCCAGGTCCGCGTAGGAGTGGTTGCGGATGAGGCGGGTGTACGTGGGCATGGGACCTCACCCTGTGACTTGAAGGCGAACAACTACTGGAAAGAATTCAATTTATGCACACACAGCCGCTTGTCCAGTTCCGAGGTGGGACTATCTGACCTGCCTCCCTTTCGTGCTGCAGCAGCAGAGGTGATCCTTCAAATCGTGAGGCTGTAGCTGCTCTCTACTCCAATCAAAGGCCTGGGTGTGTGCGCGCCTCAAGTCCGCACCACCTGGTACTCAGGCTTAGAGCTGATGAAGCCTGGAGCTTGCTTCAAGCTCTGTGCCAATGGCGGAGGACGCCTGGCACTTGAAAACACCAATACAGCATCACGGCCATGTTAAAATGCTCAGGAAGCTTCGCCAAGGCACGGTGAATATGCAGCAGTGGTCGATGTGTCATGGGGATGCCTGTGAAATTGTGCCTAGGGCACACTGTGTGCGTATGTGTGGGTGTGTTCGGGGGTGATTTTGGGTGAGTGGAGGAGTGAATGAAGTGAGGGGTTGTGATCAGGGAGTGATGGTAGAGCTTCTGAGGGGTTTGGCAAGGTGGATGAAGGAGTGGAGCGATGGGCACGCCTCACTGGTGATCTGGTCGGAGGTGGAAATGATGGTGGTGGTAGTGGCGGTCGAGGGGTCGAAACTAAAAATTGATAAAGGGGAAATGAAGAGTAGAGGGAGAGGAGCTTAACTGATGGACTTGGAGTGAAGGGGGGAGGTGGAAGGCTAGCTGCAGGTGTCTGTCGTAGCCGGAGACAAAGGCCCTGTGTTGAAGAAGCGGCAACGAGGAAGAGGGTCGGAAGGGCGCGTGCTGGTACGAAACGACGCGGAGTACGGCGGAGATGGCTCTACCACTAGTATAAGGGCAGAGCGATGAGAAGAGGGAGGGAGAGTTGCCAGAGCCTACGGGTAGTTGGCCAGAGTGAGGAGGAGATGAATTTGGGGGGATTTCTCTGGCCAAATCAGGCTTGCAAGAAGTGGAGGGATTTGAGCTTCCTTAAATAGTCAAGGGCAGAGGGAAGAGTCATGAGGAAACAGTGGGAAGACCACGTCCGAGGTATGGCCGGAGGAGACCCATACCTCTCGAGCGTTCAAGAGTCGTGAGGAAACGGTGGGAAGACCACGTCGGAGGTATGGCCAGAGGAGACCCATACCTCTCGAGCATTCGCATGAGAGGTATGGGGTGTTTCAGGGCATGGGGAGCTACCCATGCGGTAAGGGGCTTCGTAGGGAGCTCCCCTTTCAAATCTGGGAGCAGCTCCCCATGAAATCGAGAACAAAACCTCAGCGCAAAGTCATCGGAGGTATGGGTCCCTGCTGCGATGGTAGAGGGACCAAAATGAAGAAAGTGACGAAGTAGCTGAGGGGGGATTTGCAAGGGTTTCCAAAAGTTAAGGGTCTAAATGTAATTTGGTGGACTAATTTGCAAAGTGGGTCAAGATGACCTTCCCTTAGGTCCAAATTTTGGTATAAACCTAATTTGGACCTAAGGAATCCAATGGTGAAGTTGGATTTTAGGTTTCACCACATTTGACTGGTCATTTTGCATAAAAACCCAAATTAGGTCAAATATTAGGCATGGACCCCAATCTAGGTCAAAACAGGTTTCAAAGGCCAAATTGAAGGTTCTAAACTCTAGGGGATATTTTTCCATGAATTTTAGAGGGTTTATTTAATTTTTATCTTGCCTGAAACCTTGTGAATTTAAGTAGGTTTATTTTAGTGTTATAGAATGTCATTTAATTCCTAAATTTCATAATAATCCTTTTCTGACTGAACCATCCCACTTTTTCTCTTAGTAAGTCCAATTGACCTATGTATAGACCCTTAGAAATCTTGTTGATGCACTACAATGGTGAAATTGCAGTTTTACCCCTTATTTTATGTTCTCTTCTCATATTAGTGTTTCCTTGAATTAAGCCTTTCTTTTGGTTATGTAAGAGCTTTTGTTCACTTTATTAGGTCAAAATGTGTTAGTTAGGGTTCATGATGAGGTTCTCATCATACCCCCATGCCTAGCTTTTGCTAGTCCCTTAGCAAAATTTTAAGGTTTTAACTTTTATTCTAAACCATGAATTCCTTTCACCAATTATGATAAATGCTTTTTCTTCTTTTTCCTCTGTGATTAGGTTAGAATGTAGATAATGGGCTTAAAGGTACTCTAGTACCAACCAAGATCCAGACCTGTCCAGCTTTAACCTCGATCCTCCGCGAAGGCTTTTAAGGTCCACAGGAACTACCCTAAGGTTTATTAGACTCCGTGGTTAAAGCACCCATGCTTGAGACATTTTTAGCCTTGGTTCAGTTTGCAGTGCATTTTGTAAGAGAGAGACAGAGGATTTATTTGTTTGGAGAGTTTTCTCTCCCTTTTCTTTTTAATTCTAGCTTTGGATTGGCTTTTCAACATGGTCAGTATTGGATTCCTCGTCCCCATCATCAATCCTCAAAGGTCCTTGGCAATCGATGCTTCATGATAGCACCGCCTGGTCGGGCACGGATAGGTTGTGTTAATATGGTGATTTTATCATTGAAATGAGTATAATGGTTAACCTAAATCGAGCCTAACCATCTCTTTACAAATTTTTTTTAACTGGCCTACTTGATTTTTTCTTAGTCACTTTTAGGCCTAGGGTCGAACTCAGGGAAGTGGGATTAGAGGTGAAGAAGTTTCTACGCATGTCCTACAACGAATCTCTTCCGTTCGCTTATTATGTTTTTGGAGTTTTTCTATTTAAGATTTTTTTTTCTGATAATTTTTATCCTTGAGGTACACCCTCAAAATCAGGTTCTTGGCTTTGAGCCAAATTAGGATTTCAAAACTGGTCTTGCTATTCGCAAGACTGAGTACCTACAAGTCAAGAATTATCTTTTCTCTTTTGTATATATTTTTTTTATCTTTTTATTGGAAAGAAAGAGAAATAGAAATAAAGTAAATATAGTATATATATATATGTATATATTATATATGTATATAGGGGTGGGGGTGGAGGTGGAGATGACGTGTAGCATGGTGTTGAATTGGTCGTCGTCTAGGAAGATGCAACCAACAGGACGAAGTGCCGCATGGAGTGTAAGATGGATGGGTGGAAGATGTGTGTGAAAATGCTTTCTGTACGCATGTATCGGGGAATATCAGCAACTGGTGCAGATATTCCCACGATACAACATATGGTAGGTGATATGAAAATATATATATATGTATGTATATATGTAAATATATATCTATATGTATATATATATATATGGTTATAATTATATAGGTGTATATGTAGTTATATATGTACATATATATATATGTATATATATGTATATATAGATATGTAAATATATGTATAGATAGATGTATATATATATATATATATATATATATATATATATAGGAATATATGTATATAGATCTATTTAGATATATATATATATATGTATTTATAGTTATAGATATATATATGTATATATGTATGTATATTTGTATATATGTATATATGTATAAATATATGTGTATATATATGTATATATTGTTGGTGCTAGAGCACCACGATCATTTGTTTTGATGATAACAAAACAGGTGTTATTTAACATTTGCAATTTGAGTCCTAGATTTCAGGTCAATTGCAAATGTGGACGTGTTTAGACGGAACTCGAGCTCGCATCCAGGACGGATTGGAGGAGCTTGACGGAAAACACAGGAGGTTCGCGTGGAGCGAAAGATTGGAGATGGAAGAAAAGAAGAATAGGATAGATTCTTTTTTATCCTTTCATGTATCTCTTGTATTTATTTTCTTGCTCTTTTTGATTCCTTAGAACATTATGTTAAAGAGCCTGAAAGTACCCTAAAAGTAGTCCTAGGAACACCTGCACAACCCTAGGATACTTAGGTTTTCTGTAGAATACCTAGAAAACCAATATAGGGCTCAAACAGCATTTACAGACGTCTAATCCCAAAATCAAACGTCTGATAAAGAATTTTAAGATGTCTGACTGTCGTTTCAGATGTCTGATAACTGTTAGGCTGGACTTAGTTTTCTGTCTGATGAAATCAGACGTCCAGACCTTAGACCAGACATCTTAGAAGACGTCTGATGGATTTTCCAGACGTCCAATTAGTGGACCGTTGGCTGGCTTAGCAAACAGTCAAGGATATGACCGTTAGAGCCTTATCAGACGTCCATAGGACTGTCCAGACGTCTGATAAATGACCGTTTTGCCTCGGCTGACCCAAAATCTCTTCTCAGAGATTTTCTAGCCGTTGCAACGTTTGGAAATCAATTCCCACGGTAAAAGTAGGTTTCCAGACGTCCAGACTTAGTGCCAGACGTCCTCTATGTCGTCTGATGGACTTGCACAAAAACCCTGTTTAGATCTGATCCAAGTCAGGGAGAAACCCGCCCAAAATCAGACGTCTGACCTTTTAATCAGACGTCTTACAGTGAACTTCCAAACGTCTGATGCTAGAATTAGACGTCTGATAAGCCTGTCAGAACAATGATTGTTCCTGATTTCGGGCTGATTCTCTTGGACTTTGTTCCCAACGGCTATAGAACCTTTCCTAAGCCTTCTAAAGCCTTCCTAAGGCCTCTATAAATAGAGGGGAACCTTTGTAACACATACACATATATACACACTAAGAGAAACAAGAGACACACCTAAGCAACTTAGTTCCACTCTTTTGTGTCCAATTGAGGCCCTTGCTCTCCAAGCTCTAGTTTCATTCTCTTGAGAGCATCAAGCCTTCGCGCGCCTGCTCTCCCGCTGTTGATAACGAGAGCGACGTTGCGCCGTCGCGTGGCACACGCACTGCGTCATCGTCGACGCACTCCTTGCAAAGGGGAGTTTCCTATTTCCTATAGAAGCTAGGTTTAATTTTGTTGGCTCTATAGGACTGTTGTTTTATTTTATCTTTATTATTTTGGTTGGGTATTCGCTTTGCGAATTCCCGTCTCCTTCGTGGGACAAAATCCTTCTCGTGGAGAGAAGGGGTTGAGGAACGCTACCCTCGTACTTGTAGCGTGGTTGTATTGAGGTTGAATCACCCTCGTTCAAAGTGATTCGGTTAGTGGATTTGATCAACTAGGTTGATCGGAAAATCCTAACTCGAGAGGGTTAGGTGGTGGTTTTTACCCGGTTTGGGTTTCCACCTAAAAATCTTTGTGTACATTTTGTGATTGCTTATTTTTGTGAGATTGCTTTATATATTTTCAATTCCGCATTTTTTTGTCACGCTGATCTCACCCCTCCTAGTACAAGGGTAGAACCTTCAATTGGTATCAGAGCAGGTTTTCCGCCGACAGGAGTAACATCTGCGGAAAGATCACATGGAGGGAAGCTGTTCCACAAGCAGGATTTCCGAGGGGCAGTCCACAACCCGTCCGCCCTACTTTGATGGGAACAACTACACCTACTGGAAGTTGCGGATGAAGACGTGGCTTCAAGCCACCGACTTCACAGTCTGGGCCAAGTGCGAGACCCCCTTCGACATCCCAGAGAAACCCGCCAGAGGATACTCGCAGCAGCAGATCCGGGAGCTCTCTCTCAACGCGAAAACAATGAACGCGTTGTATTGCGCGCTCAGCCCGGAGGAGTTCAACAGAATCTCGCAATGCGCCACCGCATACGAGATCTGGCACACACTCGAGGTAACTCATGAAGGTACCTCTAAGGTAAAAACTTCTAAGCTCAATTTACTTTCACAAGAATTTGAGGCTTTTTCTATGAAAACTAACGAAACTTTAAGTGAGATGAACATTAGGTTCACTCTCATAGTAAATAACTTGAAAGCTTTAGGGAAGACTTTCATCAAGGGGGAGCTTCAAGGAAAGCTTCTTCGTTCCCTTGGACCGGAATGGGAACAGAAAGTCACCGCCATCGAAGAGGCGAACGAAATGGAGGAGCTCAACATGGAAGATCTCCTAGGCAATCTGATGGCCTACGAGACTAAGTTGAAGCAGAAGAAGAAGGATACACCGGAGCCTAAACTAAAGAAGACTCTCGCCTTCAAAGCCGCGTCAGATAGCGAAGTAAGTTCCGACGACGAAGACTTTAGAATTTTACTTAAAAATTTTTCCAAGTTTTGTAGGGAATTAAATAAAGAGAAAAAGGAGAAGGAAAGCCCGAGACGTTGCTACCATTGCAACGAGAAAGGGCACCTACGACCAGAGTGCCCTCTTCTCAAAAAGGAGAAGAAAAAGGAAAAGGAAAAATCTAAGAAGAAGGCGTTCCAAGCCACTTGGGACGATTCCAGCTCGGAGGAAGAAGAAGAAGAAGAAACCGCTTGCTTTGGTTTCATGGCCAGAGGAAGCAACTACGACAGTAAAAGCGGAAGCGACTCCGACGACGAGGTAAATCTCGATCTTCAAGAAGCTTTTAATGAACTTTTTGAGATTAGTAAATCACTTAGGATAGAAAATAAAAGCATTAAAAAGAACCTTAGTTTTCTTAAAAATGAAAATGATAGGTTAGAAAAACAACTTAAGGACATAGAAGCTAGTCCTAAGGATGATAACCTATTATTAGATAATCATAACCTCAACAATGAAAATACTAAATTGATTGAGGAAAATAATAGTCTAAAATTAGAAATTTCAGATTTAAAGACTAAAATGAACATTATAGAAAAAGAAATTGCATGTCTTAGGGAAAATTCTAACAAATTAATCAACAAAGTAGACAAGTTTTATAGTCCTAAGGTTGAGAAAGGATCTCCATCAAGGAGACCTTCTAACAAATCCGGATCCAAGCTCACTTGGATACCGAAGAAAAATTTGGAATCCTATTTTGTAGGTTTCAAGGATAACTACAACACAAAGGATTGGACCTACAAATTCAAGGCTGGTCAACTTAAGTTGGGAGAACCAATGAGTAGACCAAGGAGGAGAAGAAGAAGACCGACGAGATGGCAAACAAACGACGGACCCGCCGCACGTCGACCACCAGATTGGAGACCGGCGCCAATGCCCGGGCCTCCAAGCTACGGATGGGAGCCCCATCCGATGTGGCATCCACCACCACCATTCGGGCCATTTTATTGGCCATGGTAGGTGAGGTAAAACCCTTTACCCTATCTTTGTATCAGTAGCATTTAGATAGGGGGAGTCAAAAATTAATGAGCTAATTGTCAATTTTTAAGGGGGAGATATAAGGTAGCTAAATTTCCTTTAGAAAGGGGGAGAAAAATAATAGCTATCTCATTGTTACAAAAAGGGGGAGAATATCACCTTTGTTAAAATAAATTCATAGAAGAGCATGTTTTAAGGGGGAGTTATAGGAAATGTAAAATCAATTAAACCTTTTTGATAATGTCAAAAAGGGGGAGGATTTTTTATGCATTATTATTTACGGTTTTGTCATCATCAAAAAGGGGGAGATTGTTGGTGCTAGAGCACCACGATCATTTGTTTTGATGATAACAAAACAGGTGTTATTTAACATTTGCAATTTGAGTCCTAGATTTCAGGTCAATTGCAAATGTGGACGTGTTTAGACGGAACTCGAGCTCGCATCCAGGACGGATTGGAGGAGCTTGACGGAAAACACAGGAGGTTCGCGTGGAGCGAAAGATTGGAGATGGAAGAAAAGAAGAATAGGATAGATTCTTTTTTATCCTTTCATGTATCTCTTGTATTTATTTTCTTACTCTTTTTGATTCCTTAGAACATTATGTTAAAGAGCCTGAAAGTACCCTAAAAGTAGTCCTAGGAACACCTGCACAACCCTAGGATACTTAGGTTTTCTGTAGAATACCTAGAAAACCAATATAGGGCTCAAACAGCATTTCCAGACATCTAATCCCAAAATCAGACGTCTGATAAAGAATTTTAAGACGTCTGACTGTCGTTTCAGACGTCTGATAATTGTTAGGCTGGACTTAGTTTTCTGTCTGATGAAATCAGACGTCCAGACCTTAGACCAGACGTCTTAGAAGACGTCTGATGGATTTTCCAGACGTCCAATTAGTGGACCGTTGGCTGGCTTAGCAAACAGTCAAGGATATGACCGTTAGAGCCTTATCAGACGTCCATAGGACTGTCCAGACGTCTGATAAATGACCGTTTTGCCTCGGCTGACCCAAAATCTCTTCTCAGAGATTTTCTAGCCGTTGCAACGTTTGGAAATCAATTCCCACGGTAAAAGTAGGTTTCCAGACGTCCAGACTTAGTGCCAGACGTCCTCTATGTCGTCTGATGGACTTGCACAAAAACCCTGTTTAGATCTGATCCAAGTCAGGGAGAAACCCGCCCAAAATCAGACGTCTGACCTTTTAATCAGACATCTTATAGTGAACTTCCAGACGTCTGATGCTAGAATTAGACGTCTGATAAGCCTGTCAGAACAATGATTGTTCCTGATTTCGGGCTGATTCTCTTGGACTTTGTTCCCAACGGCTATAGAACCTTTCCTAAGCCTTCTAAAGCCTTCCTAAGGCCTCTATAAATAGAGGGGAACCTTTGTAACACATACACATATATACACACTAAGAGAAACAAGAGACACACCTAAGCAACTTAGTTCCACTCTTTTGTGTCCAATTGAGGCCCTTGCTCTCCAAGCTCTAGTTTCATTCTCTTGAGAGCATCAAGCCTTCGCGCGCCCGCTCTCCCACTGTTGATAACGAGAGCGACGTTGCGCCGTCGCGTGGCACACGCACTGCGTCATCGTTGACGCACTCCTTGCAAAGGGGAGTTTCCTATTTCCTATAGAAGCTAGGTTTAATTTTGTTGGCTCTATAGGACTGTTGTTTTATTTTATCTTTATTATTTTGGTTGGGTATTCGCTTTGCGAATTCCCGTCTCCTTCGTGGGACAAAATCCTTCTCGTGGAGAGAAGGGGTTGAGGAACGCTACCCTCGTACTTGTAGCGTGGTTGTATTGAGGTTGAATCACCCTCGTTCAAAGTGATTCGGTTAGTGGATTTGATCAACTAGGTTGATCGGAAAATCCTAACTCGAGAGGGTTAGGTGGTGGTTTTTACCCGGTTTGGGTTTCCACCTAAAAATCTTTGTGTACATTTTGTGATTGCTTATTTTTGTGAGATTGCTTTATATATTTTCAATTCCGCATTTTTTTGTCACGCTGATCTCACCCCTCCTAGTACAAGGGTAGAACCTTCATATATATATATATATTTATATATACTTATACTTAGTTGTATGGGTAATAATATATGTATATATATATGTATAAGTATATAGATATATATATATATGTGTATGTATGTACGTATATATACTTATATATAATTGTATAGGTACTAATATGTATATATATATATGTATGTATATATATAAATATATATAGGTATATATATATAAAAGTGTGTATATGGGCGTGTACAAGTGAGAGTGTGTGTACGAGAGTGTGTGTTGTGTGTGCATGTGTGAGGTGAGTGTCTATGAGAGAGAGAGAGAGAGAGAGAAAGATCGTCTGCTAGAGTGAAGAGGTGTGGGAGTTAAGCCGTCTGGAGCCCTAGCCGTCGTCTGATGTCCACGCGCACGTGCACGCGCGTAAGCACTCGAAGAGGCGCGTGCAGACAGGAGGGAGTGGGTGTGGGAGGAACCGCAGTGCACCACGCTGCGCAAAGAGGCTGGCGTTGAAGCAGGCGAAGATGTGGGCACAGGGAGAGACGCAGGCGCGGGAGTGCGCGGATGGGCTGGCGCCGGTAGCGGCGCGGAGAGAGAGCGCCGGGTGACTGGATAAGTGAGAAACTTACCGGTCACCGCACTGTAGCCACAGTGTCACACTCTCTAGCGTGAACGGTGGCTACAGTGCGAGCTCAGCTCGTGCGACTGCCGGCGCCCGGTTCAGCATGTGTGGGCGGTGTGGAGTGGCTGGCGCGCGCACGGAAGAGGCTGCGCTGGCTGCTGGAGTGTGGGTAGCCGGCTGGGCTACGGGGGGAGTTTCGCGACAGGGCACGCGAAGAGGGGCGAGGGCGGCCTGCTGGCGCGTGTAGAGGCCGCGGAACTAGCGCCTGAGGCGCGTGGTGGCCTGCGCTGCTGCTGGCTGCCGCTGCTGATGCCTTGCTGCTACTGCGAAGCTTCAGACCTTGACTCTGCGACAATGGCAGTGGTGCTTGGAACGATGAAATCAGAGCGGTGAACCACCACGCCCACCAGCTCTTTGATGAGTTGGGCGGTGGTGGGACTCACAGTGGTGGTTGTGCACCACTGTGAGCTGCTCCTGCCCGCAGTGTGGCTCTTCAAGGAGAAGAGAGACTGCATATGGAGGGGAGAGGGGAGGGGATGGCCTGGAAGGGAAGCTGCTGTGTTGGGTTTTTTTGTGTTGGACCAGGCTCCCCTGCAAAGAAGATAGCCGTGCCTTTTTAACGAGGAAGATGGTAAGCACAGCCATGCCTGGCTGTGCATGGCTGTGCATGCAGCTGGTAGGGAGAGCTTGCTACAAAGAATGGCGTGAGGAGGAAGTGGCCATGCCTTGCAGCCGCGCGGAGAAATTGAAAGCCAAATAGAAATAAAAAATAAAGATGGAGATTTTGCGAGGCAACACTTGAAGAATTTGTTAATTACAAGGCCATTTATTTCACTCTCCTCCCCTCTCAAATAAATGCATGCATGCGTGTATTTTTACAAATGCGACTATGTCTACCTAATATACACTAGCAATGCTAGTAAATAGCACAAGTTGGCACAATTGTTGGTGTATTTTTGCTGTGCAATCATACCCCCATGCCTATCTTTTGCTAGCCCCTAGCAAAACATTTTTGTGTTGTATTTAGAAATTATCTTTAAGCTAAAGATTTTCTTCTGAGGCGACATAGGTGTGTTTATTTCTTGGATATTGTGAGAACCAATTGTAGAGAAGACTACCAATACTTTAAGTTTGACATGACATAGACCATCTCTCATCTAACTTGAACTCTTGATATTTAAACCTTAAGTGCTATTTCTAGGACCCAGGAGGTTTCTGCCATACTCAAGAGCTCAAGAGATTATGGCTTGTGCATAGTGAAGGATCAAGACTGACCAGATGAACATTAAGACTCAAGCCCAGAGTTTCAAGAATTTCTAAGTGCAGGTTGGTCCCAGTTTCAGCTCATGTCTTCGGATTGACCCTTAAAAAAATGACAGAAAACTCAACTCCCATTTTATGACATTTGTGGCTCAAAGAAAACAGGGTATTTGTAACTTGCCCTGAAGAATTTTTGTAGGGGGAAGACTTTACAGATATTTGCGAGATATACTGACTTATTTGCATCTTTCTCTCTTTTTTTTTTTTTGAAACACGTTTCAATATATCACTTACAACATTATTTGGAGGAGCACACTTTTCTTTTGGAGGGAGAGTTCCCTTTTGGTGGAAAGAGTCTCTCCTAAACACAAGACTAAAGCCTGGGATAAAAAGTCTACCTACGCGCAAAGGTAAGGACTCCACCTTCCCTAATGAACACTAGGGTTGGATCTTATGTTCACCTGGTCATTCTTGATATTTGTAGTGTGAACCAAGATTACTTAAGCTCTCGAGTAGAAGCAAACCAACGGATCCTGTACTGGTGTCTCGGTACAAGAATACGTCCTTAGTTAGGAGAGATTTTGATCTATCTTGTCAATGCTCAAGTGAATTAAGCCGAGCCTGAGCGAATCAAGCTTCTGTGGCCTGGAAAGTCTTCAAAATAGTGGTTGAATATCCATAAACACTTATTGTATTTTTGTTTCAGCCTTCAGATCATTACTAAACACCCTTTTTTTTTTTCAACATATTTACAGATAGATGGGAACTACATGATACCATAAAATACCCAGATCCTATGGATGCCTATCTACCCCCCCATGCCAAACGATGCTATGTCCTCATATGCATGCAGGGAAGGGTAGAGGAAGGACAAAAGATCGGGTAACGAGAGTTGAGGTGCAGGGTATACAGTAGGGTGGTAGGGTGGATGGATGGTGGGTGGTGAGGTGAAGAGTGAAATGAGCTTGATAGTGAAGTAAAAAGTGATGGTGGATAGTGAGTGTTGTTAGGGTGCCTCCCAACAAGCGTTGCATTTAACGTCCCTAGCTGGACTCAGAATGAGGCACAAAATTAGTTACCCTCCAGCAGGGCAACAGTTTCTCCAATGGGGGCAGGCTCATGAGTAAGATAGTGTTTCAAACGCTTCCCATTGACCGTAAATTTATGCCCAGATTTGGGATCTTCAATCTCAACGGCCCCGTTGGGAAATGGTCTCGAGACTAAGAAAGGACCAGTCCATTTGGACTTTAATTTCCCAGGAAAGAATTTGAGCCGGGCATTGTAGAGTCAAACTTGCTGAGATGGCTCAAATTCTTTCCGTCCAATACGGTTGTCGTGAAAAGCCTTAGTGCGTTGCTTGAAAGTTAAGGTAGAATCATAGGCTTCACGACGGAGCTCTTCCAGCTCCTGGAGTTGGAGTTTCCTTTCTCGACCACACAGGTCAGGGTCAAGGTTACATTTACGAATCACCCAATAAGCACGGTGCTCCAACTCCACGGGCAAATGACAAGGCTTCCCATAAACGATTCTATAAGGAGACATACTAAGGGGAGCCTTGAAGGCGGTCTGATACGCCCAAAGTGCGTCAGTCAGCTTGTTGGACCAATCCTTATGGTCAAGCCGAACCATTTTCTGGAGAATTTGCTTGATTTTCCTGTTCAACACCTTTGCCTGGCCATTCGTCTGGGGATGATACGGGGATGCGATACAATGGTGGACTCCGTATTTCCTCAGAAGTGCCCGTAAAGAAGCATGGGTAAAGTGGCTTCCTCCATCCGAGATAATGGCTCGAGGGATCCCAAAGCACACAAAAATGTGGTCTTTGACAAATCGAGTGGATATAACATGGTCATCACGGTGCATGGGAATAGCCTCGATCCATTTCGAAACATAATCAACAGCCACGAGAATGAATTCGAAGCTGTTGGAAGGAGGAAAGGGACCCATGAAATCAATTCCCCAAATGTCAAAGATTTCTGCAACTAGGATGGTTTGTAAGGGCATCATGTCACGACGTGACATTGACCATAACATCTGGCACCTAGTGCAATGTTTGGCATAATTGTGTGCATCCTGGTGAAGGGAGGGCCAAAAGAAATCGCACTGCAACACCTTGGCTGCAGTTTTCCTCCCAGAGAAATGGCCTCCGCAGGCCTGATCGGGTAGAAGGATAGCACACTAGGGAATTCGCTGTCAGGAATACAGCGACAGATGATTTGATTAGCACCTATTCGAAAAAGAAGTGGATTATCCCAGAAATAATACTTTGCTTCTACCATGAGGCGCTCGCGCTGGTTTTTAGGCCATCCACGTGGAAGGGATCCAAAAGCAAGGTAATTGGCAATGTCGGCATACCATGGTCCACCTGCCACATTAATTGCCAATAGGTGCTCATCAGGAAAAATCTCATTAATCGGTAGAGTAAGTCCAATATGGTCAGGGTCCAGTCTAGAAAGATGATCAGCCACAACATTCTAGGCTCTGGCCTTATCGCGGATCTCAATATCAAATTCTTGGAGCAGAAGGATCCAACAAATCAGTCTAGGCTTGGCATCCTTCTTGTGCATGAGATGGAGAATGGCCGTGTGATCAGTGAAAACAATAACATGTGAGCACAAAAGGTAAGAGTGAAATTTCTCTAGCCTAAAGACGATCGCCAGTAGTTCTTTTTCAGTGGTAGTATAATTACACTGGGCCTCGTCCAACGTCTCATTGGCGTAGTACACCACGAAGGGGTGTCTATCGCGTCTTTGTCCCAGGATGGCTCCGACTGCAAGGTCGGAAGCGTCACACATGAGTTCAAAGTCGAGGGAACAATCAGGTGGCTGGAGAACGGGGGCCTTGGTGACAGCATTACACAGCTGGGTGAATGCTCGTATGCAATCAGGGCCCATATTGAAGGGTACGTCAGTCAATAGGAGATGAGTTAAAGGTCGAGAAATCTTGGAGAAATCTTTGATGAATCTCCTATAGAAACTGACGTGTCCCAGGAAGGAGCAGATTTGTTTGACAGAGCCAGGCACAAGTAAATCAGTAATTACATCAAGCTTAGCACTATCAACCCCGATACCCCTATCGGAGATGATATGTCCGAGAACAATTCCCTCATGTACCATAAAATGACTTTTTTCCCATGAAAACACGAGGTTTACATCAATACATCTCCTAAGGATATGGGTCAGGTTGGCAAGACAATCATCAAAAGATGGTCCAAAGACCGAAAAGTCATCCATGAAGACCTCAAGAAAGTCACCCACCATGTCATGAAATATCGCCAGCATACATCTCTGGAAAGTTACTGGCATGTTACAAAGTCCAAACGGCATCCTTCTAAATGCAAAAGTGCCGAAGGGGCAGGTAATGGTGGTTTTCTCTTGGTCCCGGGGGTCAACTGCCACCTGGTTATATCCTGAGAATCCATCCAGGAAACAGAAAAATTTATTTCCCGCTAACCGCTCCAGGATTTGTTCAATGAAAGGTAGCGAAAAGTGATCTTTCTTAGTTGCAGCATTGAGTTTCCTATAATCTACACACACTCTCCAAGATGTAGGAGTGCGTGTAGGGATGGATTCGCCCCTGTCATTGACACGGATGGTGACTCCCGCCTTTTTGGGAACAACGTGAATCAGACTCACCCAGGGGCTATCGCTGATCAGGTAGATTATACCCGCATCCAGCCACTTAATAATTTCCTTCTTAACGACCTCCCGCATGTTAGGGTTGAGACGTCACTGCATCTCGTGGGAAGGTCGAGCCTCCTCCTCCGTATATATACGGTGAGTGCAGTAGGAGGGGCTAATGCCAGATAAGTCTGATAAAGACCATCTGGTGTCGGACCCGAATAGGTTTTTAATATGAGGATTTTATCATTGAAGTGTGTATAGTGGTTAACCTAAATCGGACCTAACCATCTCTTTACAAAAAAATTTTTACGTAGCCTATTTGATTTTATCTTAGTCACTTTTAGGCCCAGGGTCGAACTCAGGGAAGTGGGGTTACAAGTCGAGTTTCTACGCCTTTCCTACAATGAATCTGTTCTATTCGTTTATTGTGTTTTTGGTGTTTTTCTATTTAGATTTTTTTCTGGTAATCTTTGTCCTTGAGGCACACCCTCAAAATTAAGTTCTTGGCTTTGAGCCAAAACAGGATTCCAAAACTGGTCTTGCTATTCGCAAGACAGGGTACCTGCAAGTCAAGGATTATCTTTTCTCTTTTATATATATATTTTTTATCTTTTTATGGTCATGCAAGAGAAATAGAAGTAAAGTAACTATAGTATATATATATATGTCTATACTATATATATATAAAGGGGTGGGGGCGGAGGCGGAGATGGAGTGTAGCACTGTGTCGAGTCGGTCGTCGTCTAGAAAGACGCAACCAACAGGACTAGGTGCCACGTGGAGTGTGGGATGGATGGTGGAAGATGTATGGACATGTCACGAAGATTGGCGTGAACAGTGGCTATAGTGTAAGGCCGCACCGCACAACCGGGAGTGGGCGGTGATGTGAGTGCGGACGACTCAGCGTGCGTGGTGGAGTGGCTTCGACTGGTGGCTTGCAGGCGGGATGTCGCGGCAGAGCGTGCGGAGAGAGCTGCTGGCGTGCGTAGTGGAGGGCAAGGGTGACCTGCTACTTGCGTGGAGGCTTGCGGGTGCTGGCAGTGGTTCGGTGAAGCATGGCCGGCCGCTGCAATGGCACACGGTGGCCGGTTGCGGAAGAGAGAGTGCGATAGGGCGTGCGGAGAAGCTGGAGGCGGAGATGCCTGCAGGCACGTGCGGAAGGCGAGGGCGGCCTGCAGGCTTGCGCGGAAAGAGGTGGTGAGGCTGCTTCATGCGGCTGCTGCTGCCGCCTTGCTGGAGCTTTGAGCTTCAAGCTTGAAGCCTATGTAAATGGTTGAAGTGGCGTGGAAGGTGAAAATAGTGAAGAAGGCCACCACACCCACCGGAGCTTTGAAGAGCTGGGCGGTGGTGGTTTCACGGTGGTGGGTGCTCACCACAGTGAAGACTCCTGTCCACCGGGTGTCTTCAAGGAGGGCCGACGTGTGGAGGGAGAGGGATGAGACGGTTGCCTGGAAGGAGAAGTGTTGTGGGTTCTTTTGGCATGGAGGACCAGGTTGCTGATGAAGAAGTCATGGTCTTTTTATAGAAGAAGAAAGCCATGCATAGCCATGCCCTGGCTATGCATGGCTTGGCAGGGAGTGGGCTGCTGCAGCTAGCAGGGAGAGGGCTGCTGCAAGGAAGCATGGCGTGAGGAGGAAGAAGTTAATCCATGAACAGCAGCCACGGGAAGAAATATTTCCAAATCAAAAAGAAATAAAAATGGAGATGGAAATATTGCGAAGCAGCACTTGAAGAAAATGTGAATCGCGAGGCCATTTTATTTCACTCTCCTCCCCTCTTAATTAAATGCATGCATGTGTGTATTTTTACAATGCAACTATGGAGACCTAATATGCATTGGTAATGCTGGAAAATAGCACAAGATGGCACAATTGCAGGTGTATGTTTGCAGTGCAATCATACCCCCATGCCTATCTTTTGCTAGTCCCTAGCAAAACAGTATTTAGAAATGATCTTAAGCTGAAGATTTTCTTCTGAGGAGATATAGGTGTGTTTATTGTTGGATATTGTGAGAACCAGTTATAGAGAAGACTACCAGTACTTTAAGTCTCACATGACAAAGATCATCTCTCAACTAACTAGGACTCTTGATATTTAAACCTTAAATACGATTTCCAGGACCCAGGAGGTTTTTGCCGTACTCAAGAGCTCAAGAGGTTATGGCTTGTGCTTAGTGAAGGATCAAGACTAACCAGATGAATATTAAGACTCAAGCCCAGGGTTTCACAAATTTTTAAGTAAAGGTTGGTCCCAGTTTCAGCTCGTGTCTTCGAATTGACCCTTAAAAAGATGACAAAAAACTCAACTCCCATTTTCTAACATTTGTGGCTCAGGGTATTTGCGACTTGCCCTAAAGAACTTTTTATAGGGCGAAGACTTTACAGACATTTGTGAGATATACTGACTTATTTGCATTTTTTTTTTTGAAGCATGTGTCAGTATATCTCTTACAACATTATTTGGAGGAGCACACTTTTCTTTTTGGTGGGAGAGTTTCTTTTTGGTGGAAAGAGTTTCTCCTAAACACAAGACTAAAACCTGGGATAAAAAGTCTACCTGCGCGTACAGGTAAGGACTCCACCTTCCCTAATGAACACTAGGGTTGGATCTTATGTTCACCTGGTCTTTCCTGATATGTGTAGTGTAAACCAAGTTTACTTAAGCTCTCAAGTAGAAGCAAACCAACGAATCCTGTACTGGTGTCTCAGGTACAAGAATACGTCCTTAGTTAGGAGAGATCCCGATCTATCTTGTCAATGCTTAAGTGAATTAAGCTGAGCCTGAGCGAATCAAGCTTCTGTGGCTTGGAAAGTCTTCAAAACAGAGGTTGAATATCCATAAACACTTATTGTATTTTTGTTTCAGCCTTCAGATCATTACTAAACACCATTTATTATTATTATTATTATTATTATATATATTCTTTTTTCTTTTTCTTTTTCTTGCATATTTATAAATAGGTGGGAACTGCATGATACCAGAAAATACCCAGATCCTATGGATGCCTATCCACCCCCCCATGCCAAACAATGCTATGTCCTCATATGCATGCAGGGTAGGGTAGAGGAAGGATGAAAGATCGGGTAGCGAGAGCTGAAGTGTAGGGTATACAGCAGGGTGGTAGGGTGGATAGATGGTGGGTGGTGAAGTGAAAAGTGAAGTGATCATGATAGTGGTGTGAAAAGTGATGGTGGATGGTGAAAGGTCTGGCATTTCCTAGGACGAGAGTGTCCCAGGCGGATCAAAAAAATGATCAGGAGGAAGAAGTTGGCCCTCAGATTGGCCAAGAAGAGGGGCTCTTTGGATAGATGGATCCAAAAGACAAAAGCCCCAGTGAGTAGGATATGGGCTCAAGGTCCCAATGTGGAGTTGCAAATCTGCCTGATTTGGCGGGAAAGAAAGGGCAATCCGATCTTCAAGAGTGTGGACCGACGGTGAGTAGCCCGGATATGACTCAGACCACGAGGTATGGGAAGTGGAGAAAACCTCGTCAGAAGTCTGGTCAGGAGAAGGTACGGGAATAGGGAGGGATTGGGGAATGTCACAATATATGCTGGTCAGGCAATCGTCAATGTTTTCAGGTAATCTGCAGCAGTCAGAATAGGTCCCAATTGGTCCGATACACTCGTTGACGGCCATGTCCTCGTCAGACATGTCATCCTCGATACAATCACAATCAAAGTTCTTGGCTGCCTTTGAAGATGTTAAGCTTGGTCTTTTGAGATCCAATGGCAATCTCAATACAGCTCGACTCACAGTCGATATGGGCGCAGGATGTGGCCAAGAAAGGTCAACCAAGGATGATCGGACAATCAGAAAGTGAGTTAGGAACTTCCATATCTAAAACAAGAAAGTCAACAGGAAAACAGAGGCTGTTGACCCTAACCACCACGTCTTCCACCACACCCTTTGGGATTTTGACAGAATGATCTGCCAACTGTAACGTGACAGGGGTGGGTTTCAAATTTCCCAAGGAAAATTTTTCGAGCATGATGATCGGTATAAGATTTATGGAAGATCCTAAATCAAGCAGGGCACGGTTAAAATTGCAACCTTGGGATGCTACAGGAAATAAGCGGCGTGCCCGAATCTTTCTGCTTCGGTGGTAGGTTTGACAGTATAGCACAACTCGCATGAGGCGAGAGAACCACTGGATTCTTAGTTTTCTTTGACTGTCGCCTGGGTGTTGTGTAGTCTTTGAAGTATCGGGCGACAGTAGGTATGTGGTCGATAGCCTTGAGCAGGGGTACCTTGATTTCTACATCCCTGAACAAATTACGCAGGTTATCAAAGGCCTGCATATCTTTCCTTTTGCCTTCTGGCTCCCTCAGTAGAGCCTCAGGGAATGGGACTAATTCTGCCGACAATTTGGGTGTATCGTCCTCTCGTGAATGTGGTGTGCATCCCGAATGAGACGGCGATGAAGAAGACGGGCCAGGATCAGGTCGAGGCGGATCGACGGTCTGCTTGCCGCTCCTCGTAGTGATAGCATTGGACGATGCGGGTCCAGTGGGATCATACAACGGAGGAGGGTTTGCAATAGGGACATAAGAGTACGATGCTGCAGCGGGATTAGCTTGAAATCCCGGTGGAATGCTAGGAGCCTGCAGAATCTGGTGAACCTGTCCCTGAAAAGGTTGTACCTGTGGTTGCGGACCACGGGGTACGAAATTTCGTGGGTTTGGAACAGGTTGGGTGGGAAGAGTGCCCTGAGATCGAGTCGACATGCGTAGTTGACTAATCTCAACATTCTGCTGTGCCAATTGGTGCTGAAGAGAGGACATGTTCTCTTCATGGCGCTTTGACATTTCCGTCATCATTTGCATCAATTTGTCAAGAGGACTTGATGCATGTTCTATTTGTGGTACGCAAGGGCCTGATGGCGGATTCGCCATAGGATTAGACTGGGCCCTTAGGATGACGGGTGCGGACGGTCGCATTGGTCCACCTGCGGGGTTTTGGCATTGCAGATCGTTGGACCATGCGAAGTTCGGATAATTGCGCCACCCTGGGTTATAAGTGGCAGAGAACGGGTTGTTCCCCAGGGCACAAGCATCTTCTATGCCAGAAGACTCGTCCACATGTAAATATGCATCCGAGCATACGGAGGCTTGGTCCTCAGTGTCGAAATATTGGCTCGCAGAAGCCAGTTCCACATGACTTACCGAGTCGCTCGGTGCGACACTCGGTAAGGAAGCACTTACGGGTTTCTCGGGATAAGCCTGGTGTTGGAAGAATTTGATTGTGACGAAGTGGTGAAGTGGGGGTGTTTACCATAGAATTGGCGGGGTTGGCCAGAAGCTCGTCCAGCTTCTTGTGCACGACGGAGACTTCATCCAGTTTTTGTGCAATAAGGCTTAGATCAGTGGATGAATAGGAGGGTCCCGTGTCAACTTCGTGGACATTTCGGGGCTGGCTGGTACGATTAAAGGTGACAATGGAAGCATTGTCATTGAGTTTTCACTCATATTTTCAAATAATTCCAATGCTCCATTCTCATCTTTATTCATAAAGTTCCCTCAGCAAGAAGCGTCTGCAATCTACTTCGAAGTCTCATTTAGCCCATAGTAGAAAATCTGGGCTATATTCCACTTAGGCAGACCGTGGTGCGAACACTTCCTGAGGAGGTCATTATACCTCTCCCATGCCTCATGAAATTGTTCGTCGTTTTGTTGCATAAAAGAGGTGATAGCACGGCGAAGCGCATTGGTTCGCTCGATTGGGAAGAACTTCTTGAGAAACGCTATTCGCATCTCTTCCCAAGAGTGGATGGTTCTCCCAAGGGTTTGTAACCACTGAGAAGCTTTGTCCCGCAATGAAAATGGGAACATTTTCATGAGGACTATAGGTAACCTGACATTTCTTGGTTTAACCGTTTCAGCCAGTCGGGTTAGGTCTTCCAAGTGGAGAAAAGGATCCTCACTTGCAAGACCATGAAAGTGAAAATTTATTAGGCCAATTATGTTCGGTTTCAGTTCAAAGTCATCCCCGCCCATGGGACTCGAATTTGTCCTATGGTCTCTGTAGTAGCAGGATTCTGATAAGAGCTAAGAGACCTAGGCTCCTCCCATTTGGGAGGGTGCTGCATTTCCTCCAATGTTTCCCAAATGGCTTCAATTTGTTCATTATACATTTCCATTTGGGCTTGGAGGTTGGTTATGGGATCTAAGGCTCCACCACCTGGTGGGTTTTGAGGGCGGTTTCCTCCCTCGAGATTTGGGGGTGGGCGTACAGCCATGTTTGTGGAGGACGATTCGACTTGTTTTCTAGATTTATCAGTCAATTCAAATAGTTCAGGGTTTTGTGACCTCCTCCCAAACATGCACTACCATAGGAAAAATTGGGGGGATAAGAAGGGAAAAGAGATGAGAGAAATGACGCCGCAAAGGTACACTTGATGACAAATCAGTACAATCAAAGTCCTAACCTCTATAGTGTGCTCTTAGACCTAAAGATCTATGTTACCTACTATCACGAAGTACGGAACCGAATGCGAGCACCTCGGAACCACCGGGCCAGATTGAAAGGCCATTTGCCCCAATCTTAGGCACCCGATAGCACGCGGGAACCCTCACTATCACGTAGATGCTACATGCAGGTAGTTAGACTCCAATCCTTAAGAAGGGTCAAGTTACTACCAGTTTTAGTTAGAGGCTTAGGATCAAGTGCTTTTGGAATGTGAAGGGCGTTGTTTACAGGTAATGCCCAAGTGATTAATTTTTCAAGTGTGTAAAACAAGCATGCAACGGGGAAATCTCCCCGAATTGAATTTTTTAATTGGTGAATGATTTTTAGAGTTCAGCCTTTAGTAGTATGAATTTTAGGATTTCACTGAAATACCAATTCAACCAATCTCCGAGTTTTGCAAGAATACAGGTTTTCTTCTAAGCCTAACAAACCCTTCTTCAATGTCAGTTGGTTAATGCATGCTAAAATGCAATGGGCTACCCTAAATGGAGATTTCTATGTGTGGATGCACGAATCAGTTTTAGAGTTTATGTGAAAGGGAGCCAAAGCACTTCAATTCAAGTGCTCCCAATCACCAAAAAGATTTCCACACACAAGGCTCAATAAACAGATGAAGAAACTAAATTGTTGGGGTTGAATTATTCGGGATCGAATCTTAGGCAAGTTGAAAAGTCATGGTGGGGTTGGAATCAACTCAATTCCAAGTCTCCCCACCAAAAAGGTGATCCCGAATTGTAGATAAGTGAGGCAAAAGAGGGGTGCAATCAATCTTTTTGTGTTTGCCTCAAGGAATACTTCGCACGGCAAAAAAATTCAAGAATCAAGATTCTTGGATTTTCGCTATGCGATGTAAGGCGGGAAATCCCGGGGTGGTGGAAGTAAAGGCAATCAATCAAAAAAGTGAATTTTAGTCCACTTGCCCCAAGAGATCCTAAGAAGTTTTTCTAGTTTTTTAGTTTTAATGTTTTTTTTATTAAGGTTACAAGTTAACCTAGGTTGCTAAGAAAAGAAAACCTACTTGTTCGGCAACGTGTGCGAAGTTCCAATGCTGTGTCGACGTCTTCACGCTCTCGTTCCTGCCTTGGATCTGCTCACGTCTCCGACTTCGTCTGCCTACCTTCTCCTTGCAACAGGTTCACCTGCACACCAAAAACAGAAACACCCATGAAGAGAAGGGTGTGAGAAGAGAAAAAAATTATAGGAATGGAGTAAAAGCTTACTTGAAGGTGCACTTCCCCGGCAACGGCGCCAGAAAAGGTGTGGTGTCGGACCCGAATAGGTTGTTAATATGAGGATTTTATCATTGAAGTGTGTAGAGTGGTTAACCTAAATCAGACCTAACCATCTCTTTACAAAAAAATTTTTATGTGGAATATTTGATTTTATCTTCTTCACTTTTAGGCCCAGGGTCGAACTTAGGGAAGTGGGGTTCAAAGTCGAGTTTCTATGCCTTTCCTACAACGACTCTCTTCTGTTCGTTTATTGTGTTTTTGGTATTTTTCTATTTAGATTTTTTTTCTGGTAATCTTTGTCCTTGAGGCATACCCTCAAAATTAAGTTCTTGGCTTTGAGCCAAAATAGGGTTCCAAAACTGGTCTTGCTATCCACAAGATAGGGTACCTGCAAGTCAAGGATTATCTTTTCTCTTTTATATATATATTTTTTATCTTTTTATGGTCATGCAAGAGAAATAGAAGTAAAGTAACTATAGTATATATATATATGTCTATACTATATATGTATAAAGGGGTGGGGGTGGAGGCGGAGATGGAGTGTACCACTGTGTCGAGTCGGTCGTCGTCAAGAAAGATGCAACCAATAGGACTAGGTGCCGCGTGGAGTGTGGGATGGATGGTGGAAGATGTATGTGACCATGCTTTTTGTACGCGTGTTTTATATGTATAGATCTATATATATATATATATGTATGTATGTATATGTAAATATGTAAAAATATATATGTATATATATATAGATATATATGTATGTATACTAATACATAAGTATATAAGTAATACTATATGTATAAATATAAATATATATATTTATATATATATATGTATATATATCAATATATATATGTATACGTATATATATATATATGTATATGATAGAGTATAGGTGTGTGTGTATGGAAGTGTGAGTGTATGTGTGTGTAAGCGTCGGAAAAGAGAGTGCTGTGAGTGTTGTGAGAGAAAGTCAGTGAGAGAGAGAGAGTGTGGGAGAGATGGTGCAGTTAAGGCGTCTAGAGCTTCAATGCGTCGTCTGGAGTCCTATGCACGTGCACAGGTGCGTATGCGTGCAGAGGTCATGCGTTGGAGGGAGTGGCGCGGAGAGGTGTACGCAGGCGAGTGAAGCAGGTGACGCAGGCGCACACGGGCTGGTAGACGCGCGGGCAAGCACACGCACAGGCGAAGGTCGGTTGCAGTGCCCCAGGTGACCGGTTAAGTGAGAAGCTCACCGGTTACCCCACTGTAGCCACAGTGTCACGCAGACTGGCGTGAACAGTGGCTACAGTGTAAGGCCATGCTGCACAACTGGGAGCGGGCGATGCTGTGAGTGCGGACGGCTCGGCGCGCGCGGTGGAGTGGCTTTGGCTGGTGGCTTGCGAGTGGGATGTCGCGGTAGAGCGTGCAGAGAGAGCTGCTGGCGTGCACGGCGGAAGGCGAGGGCGGCTTGCAGGCTTGCGCGGAAAGTGGTGGTGAGGCCGCTGCGTGCGGCTGCTACTGCTGCCTTGTTGGAGCTTTGAGCTTCAAGCTTGAAGCCTGCAGTAATGGCTGAAGTGGCATGGAAGGTGAAAACAGTGAAGAAGGCCACCACGCCCACCGGCTCTTTGAAGAGCTGGGCGGTGGTGGTTTCACGGTGGTGGGTGCTCACCACAGTGAAGACTCCTGTCCACCGGGTGTCTCCGAGGAAGGTCGGCATGTGGAGGGAGAGGGAGGAGATGGTGGCCTGGAAGGAGAAGTGCTGTGGGTTCTTTTGGCATGGAGGACCAGGCTGCTAATGAAGAAGAAGTCGTGGTCTTTTTATAGAAGAAGAAAGCCATGCACAGCCATGCCCTGGATGTGCATGGTTTGCGCATGGCTTGGCAGGGAGTGGGCTGCTGTGGCTGGCCGGGAGAGGGCTGCTGTAGGGAAGCATGGCGCGAGGAGGAAGAAGTTAATCCATGCACAGCAGCCGCGGGAAGAAAGATTTCCAAATCGAAAAGAAATAAAAATGGAGATGGAAATATTGCGAAGCAGCACTTGAAGAAAATGTGAATCGCAAGGTCATTTTATTTCACTCTCCTCCCCTCTTAATTAAATGCATGCATCCGTGTATTTTTACAATGCAACTATGGAGACCTAGTATGCATTGGTAATGCTAGGAAATAGCACAAGACGGCACAATTGCAGGCGTATTTTTGCAATGTAATCACCATCCAATGGCTACCTTGTGTTCCATAAGGACCTTCGTTGGTTTGCACTCTTGCTCCCTGGTCAATTTTGAACTGATGATTACGGGGAGCGTTTCATTTGGCCCTAGGAAAACATACTTAAGTGTCCAAGGCAGCTCTTTCAGCTCGGGAGTGGATGGTGAAAGATCTGGCATTTCTTGGGACGAGAGTGTCCCAGGGGGATCGGAAAACAAGTCAGGAGGAAGAAGTTGGCCCTCAGATTGACCAAGAAGAGGGGCTTCTTGGATAGATGGATACAAAAAAGGAATAGCCCCAGTGAGTAGTATATGGGCTAAAGGTCCCAGTGTGGAGTTGCAAATCCGCCTGATTTGGCGGGAAAGAAAGGGCAATCCTGTCTTCAAGAGTGTGGACCGGTGATGAGTTGCCCGAATATGACTTAGACCACGAGGTATGGGAAGCGGAGAAAACCTCATCACAAGTCTGGTCAGGAGAAGGTACGGGAATAGGGAGGGATGGGGGAATGTCACAATATGTGTCAGTTGGGCAATCGTCAGTGTTTAAAGGCAGTCCGCAGCAGTCAGAATAGGTCCCAAGTAGTCCGATACACGTGCTGACAGCCATGTCCTCATCAGACGTGTCATCCTCGATACAATCGCAATCAAAGTTCTTGGCTGCCTTGAAGATGTTAAGCTTGAGCTTTTCAGAGCCAACGGCAATCTCGATACAGCCCGACTCGCAGTCGATATGGGCGCGGGCTGTGGCCAAGAAAGGTCGACCAAGGATGATCGGACAATCAGAAAGTAAGCTAGGAACTTCCATATCTAAAATAAGAAAGTCAACAAGAAAACAGAGATTGTTGACCCTAACCACCACGTCTTCCACCACACCCTTTGGAATTTTGACAGAACGATCTACCAACTGTAACATGACAGGGGTGGGTTTCAGATTTCCCAAGGAAAATTTTTCGAGCATGATGGCTGGTATAAGATTGATGGAAGATCCTAGATCAAGCAGGGCACGGTTAAAATTGCAGCCTTGGATGCTATAGGAAATAAGCGGTGTGCCTGGATCTTTCTGCTTCGGTGGTAAATTTGACAGTATAGCACAACTCGCATGAGGCGAGAGAACCACTGGATTCTTAGTTTTCTTTTACTGTCGCCTGGGTGTTGTGTAGTCTTTGAAAAATCGGGTGACAGTAGGTATATGGTTGATAGCCTCGAGCAGGGGTACCTTGATTTCAACATCCCTGAACAAATTACGCAGGTTATCAAAGGCCTTCGTATCCTTCTTCTTGCCTTTTGGCTCCCTCAGTAGAGCCTCAGGGAATGGGACTAATTCTGGCACCAATTTGGGTGTATCATCCTCTTGCGAATGCGGTGCGCATCTCGAATGAGAGGGCGATGAAGAAGATGGGCCAGGATCAGGTCGAGGTGGATCTACGGTCTGCTTGCCGCTCCTCGCAGTGATTGCATTGGACGATGCGGGTCCAGTCGGATCATAAGGCGGAGGAGTGTTTGCAATAGGGACATAAGAGTGAGGTGTTGCAGTGGGGTTAGCCTGGAATCCTGGTGGAATGCTCGGAGCTTGCAAAATCTGATAAACCTGCCCCTGAGAAGGTCGTACCTATGGTTGAGGACCACGGGGTATGAAATTTTGCGGGTTTGGAACAGGTTGGGCTGGAAGATTGCCTTGAGATCGAGTCGCCATGCGTAGTTGACTGATCTCAGCATTCTGCTACGCCAATTGGTGCTAAAGAGAGGTCATGTTCTCTTCATGGCCTTTTGACATTTCCATCGTCATTCACGTCAATTTATCAAGGGGGCTTGATGTGTGTTCTGTTTGCGGTACGCAAGGACCCGATGGCAGATTCACCATAGGATTAGACTGAGCCCTTGGGATGATGGGTGTGGACGATCACATTGGTCCACCCACGGGGTTTTGGCACTGCAGGTTGTTGGATCATGCGAAATTCGGATGATTTCGCCACCCTGGATTATAAGTGGCAGAGAATGGGTTGTTCCCCAAGGCGCAAGCATCTTCAATGCCAGAAGATGAGTCCGCATGTAAATATGCTTCTGAGCACACGGAGGCTTGGTCCTCCATGTCAAAATACTGGCTCGCAGAAGCCAGATCCACATGACTTACCGAATCGCTCAGTGCGACACTCGGTAAGGAAGGTCTTACAGGGTTTCTCAGGATAAGCCTAGTGTTGGAAGAATTGGGATTGTGATGAAGTGATGAGTGGTAGACGATTTTTTGCTTAGCGTTATAGTATTTAAGTGGTGGAAAAATCGACTAATCAAAAACAATGAAAATAACCACTCGCAGAAGAGCGGGTCGTGTCCACAGGGAGGCAATGATGCAATCAATACTTAATTATTTAATGTTATTTCGGATAGTGCGAAATCCCTGTTCAAATCTAACTTAAAATGTGAAGGAAAGTAGATTTGTAATAACTTAAAAAGATAAGGGTATAAGTGCAGTTTTTCCTCACAGAAATCCTCAATAAATTTAGGATGAATTCATGCAATTTTCATGTTATGTGTACTAAAGACAATTAGTACTTAAGTTAAGCCCAAAATCAATCTTTAAACTAGTTAATATCAATACCATGCAATTATAAAGAACTATAAGTGTTCGAACGCAATTCTGCCATAATATAATAATAATAAAAAAATCAAATTAGGTGTCAATGGCATTGAATGTAAATTTTAATTGGTGGGAAAATAGGGCTTTTTTCCTCTCTCCTCCTTGCGAGAGAGAGAGAACACCGCGGGGCTGTTGCGAGGCTCAGGAGGACGGCGAGGTCGAGGGCTCTCCGGTGGTGGCAGCAGCGGTGACGGAGGTGGCCAACGGAGGTGGCTGGAGCTCCAGCCTGCTGAACAAGAAGGCGAAGGTGCTTCTGTAGTGCCTACAGCTGGTGGCGTGCGGGCGTGCACGCGCTGGTGCGCCTGTAGATGATGGAGGTAGTGCCTGCAGATGAGCGGTGGAGCGCACTGCCTGTGGTGGGGCTTGCGGGCGCGCCTGCAGGGTGGAGAAGCACGGGCTGTTGGTGAAGCGGTGCGCCAGGCAGGTGCAGCTGCTGGATGAGCAGTGCGCGCTGCGGTGCACTGGAGGCGAGGGGAGTGCCAAGCACTGGCTTGAGGTGGCTCTGAAGAACTTGGCATGCGGTGCCTGCTGGGACGACAGAGGCGCTGAAGGGAGGCAGACCTGCGGGGCCTGGAAGGTGCGAAGCAGTGCCTGTGGTGTAGAGTGCCTGCACTGGAGTGCCTACGGTGCGGCTGGACTGCGGTGCGGGCAGAGGTGGAGTGAGCGCCTGTAGCAGGGTTGAAGTGCTACGCTTGGTGCTGAAGGGAGGAAGCGCTGAAAGGAGGATGCGGTTGGAGATAAGTGCATGGAGAAAGAGTAGGGCGTGCTCTTACGCGGGGAAGATGCAGATCCAGGTGCATGGGGAAGGCTGTGGCAGTGGCGTTGGAGAGGTTGGAGCTCACTTGATGGCTGTGGAGAAGATAGAGGAAGTTGTGCACAGTGCATGCTTGATGCAGTTCCCCACCAGGGAGAAGATGCCCATCCACAGTGCACACTGGAATTGTTCCCCGCAAGGGGGAAGATGCCCTCGTTCTTCTCTCAACCTCCTCTAACTCCTCTCTCTCCCCGCATGCGCTAATCAAGGGATTTTCAAATCCCTTTTCCAATTTTGGCAGGAGGCTGTTGGTGAGACGCCGACGGCTGTTGAGGGTGGCCGATAGAGAGGGAAAAGAGCAGCCACCGGTTATTTGAAAGGGTAATTTACCCTTTGCTCCTCATTCTTTTGCCACTTATTTTTCCTGCACATAAAAAGAACATAATCATTACACATTAAATTATAGAATGTTATAAAATTAAATCATAATGCATACAACTATTCCATAACTTAGTGTAGTTATTAACAAACCTAAAATGTATAATTAAAGTCACTTAGGCGTAATATAAGTCCATTAAAATGGACTCATCAGTGAGGTAGGGGTGTTTGCCATAGAACGAGCAGGGTTGGCCAGAAGCTCGTCCAGCTTCTTATGCACAACGGAGACTTCATCCAATTTCTGTGCGATAAGGCTGAGATCTGTGGATGAATGGGAGGGTCCCGTGTCAACTTCATGGACATTACGGGGTAGGCTGGTACGATTAAAGGCGACAATGGAGGCATTGTTCATTGAGTTTTCGCTCATATTTTCAAATAATTCGAATGCTCAATTCTCATCTTTATTCATGAAATTCCCTCTGCAGGAAGCGTCTGCAATCTGCTTCAAAGTCTCATTTAGCCCATAGTAGAAAATCTAGGCTATATGCCACTTAGGCAAACCATGGTGCGGACACTTCCTGAGGAGGTCATTATATCTCTCCCATGCCTCATGAAATTGTTCGCCATTTTGTTGTGTAAATGAAGTGATAGCACGGCGAAGCGCATTGGTTCGCCCGATTGGGAAGAACTTCTTGAGAAACGCTGTTTGCATCTCTTCCCAAGAGTGGATGGTTCTCCCAAGGGTGCGTAACCACTGCGACGCTTTATCCTGCAATGAAAACGGGAACATTTTCATGAGGACTATAGGTAACCCGATATTTCTTGGTTTAACTGTTTCAGCTAATCGGGTTAGGTCTTCCAAGTGGAGAAAAGGATCTTCACTTTCAAGACCATGGAAGTGAAAATTTATCAGGCCAATTATGTTAGGTTTCAGTTCAAAGTCATCCCCGCCCATGGGGACCCGAATTTGTCCTATGGTCTCTGTAGCAGCGGGATTCTGATAGGAGCTAAGAGACCTAGGCTCCTCCCATTCGGGAGGGTTCTGCATTTCCTCCAATGTTTCCTTAATGGCCTCAATTTGTTCATTATACATTTCCATTTGGGCTTGGAGGCGGGTTATGGGATCCAAGGCTCCACCACCTGGTGGGTTTTGAGGGTAGTTTCCTCCCTCGGGATTTGGGGGTGGGCGTGCAGCCATGTTTGAGGAGGACGATTCGGATTCTTTTCTAAATTTATCAGACAATTCACACAGTTCAGGGTTTTGTGACCTCCTTCCAAACATGCACTACCGCAGGAAGAATTGGGGGGATATGAAGGGAATAGAGATGAGAGAAATGACATCGCAAAGGTACACTTGATGACAAATTAATACAATCAAATTCATAACCTCTACAGTGTGCCCTTAGACCTAAAGATCTAAGTTACCTACTATCACGACCTACGGAACCGAATGCGAGCACCGTGGAACCATCGGGCCAGATTGAAAGGCCGTTTGCCCCAGTCTTAGACACCCGATAGCAAGCGGGAACCCTCACCAGCACTTAGGCACTACACGCAGGTAGCTAGACCTCCAATCCTTAATAAGGGTCAAGTTGCTACCAGTTTTAATTAGAGGCATAGGATCAAGTGCTTCTGGAATGTGAAGGGCGTTATTTATGGGTAATGCCCAAGTGATTGATTTTGGAGAGTGTGTAAACCAATCATGCAACGAGGAAATCTCCCTGAATTGAAGTTTTAATTGGTGAATGGTTTTTAGAATTCAGCCTTAAGTAGTATGGATTTTAAGATTTCGCTGAATTACCAATTCAACCAATCTCTGGGGTTTGAGAGAATACAAGTTTTCTTCTAAGCCCAACAAACCCTTCTTCAATGTCAGTTGGTTAATGCATGCTAAAATGCACTGGGCTTCCCTAGATGGAGATTTCTATGTGTGGATGCATGAATCACTTTTAGATTAGTGTGAAAGGGAGCCAAAGTACTTCAATTCAAGTGCTCCCAATCGCCAAAATGATTTCCACACACAAGGCTCAACCATAAGATAAAGAAAATCAAATTGTTGGGGTGAAATATTCAGGATCGAATCTTAGGCACGTGAAAGGTCGTGGTGGGGTTGGAATCAACTCAATTCCAAGTCTCCCCACCAAAAATGTGATCCCGAATTTGTAGATAAATGAGGCAAAGAGGGATGGCAATCAATCCTTTTTATTTTTGCCTCAAAGAATACTTCACATGGCGAAAGATTCAAGAATCAAGATTCTAGGATCTTCGCTATGCGAAGTTTGGCGGGAAATCCTGGGGTGGTAGGAGTGAAGGCAAACAATCAAACAAGTAATTTTTAATCCACTTGCCCCAAGAGATCCCAAGAAGTTTTTTTAGATTTTTTTTTATTATTATTGTTAAGGTGACAAGTTGACCTAAGTTGCTAAGAAATAGAGACCTACTTGTTCAGCAACGTGTGCGAAGCTCCAGTGCGGTGCCGGCATCTTCACGCTCTCGTTTTCGCCTTGGATCTGCCCACATCTCCGACTTCGTCTGCCTATCTTCTCCTTGCAACAAGTTCACCTGCACAGCAACAAACAAAAACACCCGTGAAGAGAAGGGTGTGAGAAGAGAAAAATTAAAGGAATGGAGTAAAAACTTACTTGAATGCGCACTTCCCCAGCAACGGCGCCAGAAAAAGAGGTATGGCCGAGCCCGGATAGGTTGTGTTAATATGGTGATTTTATCGTTGAAATGAGTATAGTGGTTAACCTAAATCAAGCCTAACCATCTTTTTAACAAATTTTTTTACCTGGCCTACTTGATTTTTTCTTGGTCACTTTTAAGCCCAGGGTCAAACTTAGGGAAGTGGGATTAGAGGTGAAGTTTCTACGCCTGTCCTACAACGAATCTCTTCCATTCGCTTATTATGTTTTTGGTTTTTTTCTATTTAAGATTTTTTTTTTCTGATAATTTTTGTCCTTGAGGTACACCCTCAAAATCAGGTTCTTGGCTTTGAGCCAAATTAGGGTTTCAAAACTGGTCTTGCTATTCACAAGACTGAGTACCTGCAAGTCAATGATTATCTTTTCTCTTTTGTATATCTTTTTTTTATCTTTTTAATGGCGAGAAAGAGAAATAGAAATAAAGTAAATATAGTATATATATATGTATATAGGGGTGGGGGTGGAGGTGGAGATGGCATGTAGCACGGAGTCGAGTTGGTCGTCGTCTAGGAAGACACAACCAATAGGACGAAGTGCCGCATGGAGTGTAAGATGGATGGGTGGAAGATGTGTGCGAAAATGCTTTCTGTATGCGTGTATCGGGGAATATCAGCAACTGGTGCAGATATTCCCACGATACAACATATGGTAGGTGATATGAAAATATATATATGTATGTATATATGTAAATATATATCTATATGTATATATATATATGGTTATAATTATATAGATGTATATGTAGTTATATATGTATATATATATATATGTATATATATGTATATATAGATATGTAAATATATGTATAGATAGATGTATATATATATATATATGTATATGTATATGTATATGTATATGTATATGTATGTATATATAACTATATAGATGTATATATATATATATGTATATATATATATAGTAATATATGTATATAGATCTATGTAGATATATATATATATGTATTTATAATTATAGATATATATGTATATATGTATAAATATATGTGAATATGTATGTATATATATATATTTATATATACTTATACTTAGTTGTATGGGTAATAATATATGTATAGATATATATATATCTATATATATATTTATACGTATATAAATATATGTATATATGTAACTATATATGTGTATATATATATATATGTATAAGTATATAGATATATATATATATGTGTGTATGTATGTATATATACTTATATATAATTGTATAGGTACTAATATGTTTATATATATATATACATGTATATATACATATATAAACATATATAGGTATATATATATAAGTGTGTATATGGGCGTGTACAAGTGAGAGTGTGTGTGTACGAGAGTGTGTGTGTGTATGTGTGAGGTGAGTGTCTGTGAGAGAGAGAGAGAGAGAGAGAGAGAGATCGTCTGCTGGAGTGAAGAGGTGAGGGAGTTAAGCCGTCTGGAGCCCCAGTCGTCGTCTGATGTCCACACGCAGTGCAGGCGTGTAGGCGCGCGAAGAGGCACGCACACGTAGGAGGGAGCAGGCGTGGGAGGAACCGCAGCGCACCGCGCTGCGCGAAGAGGCGTGCGCTGAAGCGGGAGAAGATGCAGGCACAGACGGGTGCACGCGAAGGCTTACGCGGGAGCCGGCGCGGGGATAAACCCGGGCGCAGGCGTGCGCGGACGGGTTGGCGTCAGTAGCGGCATGGAGAGAGAGCATCGGGTGACCAGATAAGTGAGAAACTTACCAGTCACCGCGCTGTAGCCACAGTGTCGCGCTCTCTAGCGTGAACAGTGGCTACAGTGCGCGCTCGGCTCGGACGACCGCATGCGCCTGGTTCAACGTGTGCGGGCGGTGTGGAGCGGCTGGTGCGCGCGCGGAAGAGGCTATGCCGGCTACTGGAGTGTGCGTAACCGACTGGGTTGCGGGCGGAGTTTCGCGACAGGACGCGCGGAGAGGGGCGTGGGCGGCCTGCTGGCACATGCAAAGGCTGCGGAACCGGCACCTGTGGCGCGTGGTGGCCTAACCTGCTACTGGCTGCCACTGCTGATGCCTTGCTGCTGCTGCAGTGCTTCAGACGTTGAATCTGCAGCAATGGTGGTGATGCTTGGAACGATGAAATCAGAGTGGTGAACCACCACGCCCACCGGCTCTTTGATGAGCTGGGCGGTGGTGGGACTCATAGTGGTGGTTGTGCACCATTGTGAGCTGCTTCAGCCCGCAGTGTGGCTCTTCAATGAGAAGAGACGCTGCGTATGGGGGGGAGAGGTGAGGGGACGGCCAGGAAGGGAAGCTGCTCTGTTGGGTTTTCTTGTGTTGGACCAGGCTTCCCTGTAAAGAAGATAGCCGTGCCGTTTTAAAGAGGAAGAAGGCAAGCACAGCCATGCCCTGGTTGTTCATGGCTGTGCATGCGGCTGGCAGGGAGAGCTTGCTACAGAGAATGGCATGAGGAAGAAGAGGCCATGCCTTGCAGCCGCGTGGAGAAATTAAAAGCCAAATAGAAATAAAAAATAAAGATGGAGATTTTGCGAGGCAGCACTTAAAGAATTTGTTAATTACAAGGCCATTTATTTTAGTCTCCTCCCCTCTCAAATAAATGCATGCATGCGTGTATTTTTACAAATGCAACTATGTCTACCTAATATACACTGGCAATGCTAGGAAATAGCACAAGTTCGCATAATTGTTGGTGTATTTTTGTTGTGCAATCACCGCCCATGGTAACCCCTAGAACCTTGGTTTTCAAGATTTGGAGATAAGCCCGCCGATGGTGTTCCGTAGCCAAATCCAGACCCTGGCGATTGACATTTCATGATAATGCCATCCATGGTATCTAAACCAACAGAGTGCCTACATGCCCCCAATAGGATATGTAGATATCCTAAGAGACAAGCACTGAGGAGATGATATGTTGTTACGCATCTTCAAGGGGAATTTCCCACCTCTCCATGCTGGAAACTCATCCAAATCAACTTGTGTTGATCGGCCGCTCCTAATCTATGCAACATTTTCAGAATATTAAAATGCTTCTGCGTGATTTTAATAGTTATGCGCATTGAACTAGACTGTGTGTGAATCGGGGTGCTTAGGTTACCGAGTCCCGCAAACCGAAGGTCAGTTAACAAGGCCGAATACTCCCTAAGCCTTAGACCTAATACTTAAGCATTGCATTTTCCTCAACCTCTTGAGGATTATCCAGATCTTAGCAGGTACTAAGAGTCTAGCCAAAAAGGCCTAAGGTTAGCATTCTTACTAATCTTTTTGTGTCTCTTTAGCACTTTCTCTTTACTTTTCTTCATGTGGTCTAGAACTTCGGTTAATCCCTTAATCTCTTACTAATGACCATCTCTTTCTTTTTCATTTTGTGCTCCTATTTTGTCATTTTGTTCTTTTTCTCCCCCTATTTGTATAGCCCACAAAATTTTTCTTCCCCCCTCCAGTTTTTTTTTCTTCTTTTTCTGAATTTTTTATTTTTTGGTGTTTTTGACATAAGTGATTTTTTTTGTGAGAATCCTTCTACCTTTTCTTGATTTCTGTATGTTTGCACTTTACCACCCCCCCATGCCTAAGTTTTACAATGTCTTCATTGTAAACGGAGGGTGTGAAATAGTGTTTAGTCCAAGGACTTAGAATAGGATTTATTGGGTAGGTGAATGGGTCGGGAATGACTGTTGTGAACGATTTCAAGACTCAGGTACGGGTACCTGAGGTGGAGTCGGTTGTTCTATTAGATGAACCCTAAAGTGCAATATGAATTTAGCATGGAAATGTCAAGAAAGGTTTCAGGTTTTTCAAAGAATGACGGGTTGCCTCCCATTAAGCGCTAAATTTCACGCCTTCAGCCGAGCAAGAAATGGGATGGAGAGGGAATGGTCAAATCAGCGAAGTTTTGTATAACAAGCACCTTGATCAAGAGCCTGGTTGGTCCAACCAGGTGCTTGTTCAGATCAGTAGGCTGATGATGTAGCCCAAACCCAATCAATCTAGTGGGTTGATAAATGTAGATCAAGAGGTGTGTAACCCACCATATACCATGAAGCTCGGACGGATGTGGAAGTGTGAATGCAGGCCTGGTCAGAGTAGGGATCCGTAAAATAATCAGTGAATGTCGCGAAAACCCTATAGGGATGATCAGAGAATGATGGAGTATGGTCTTCAGTCTAATCAATGTCTGAAATTCGGTATAGATGTGGAGTTGAATCGTCTGCAATCGGCTCAGTGGGAGGTGAATCTGAATAGAAATTGAGTCTGGTTGTGAGTCGAGGTTGAGAATGGGTTTTGATCAGTTCTGTATGTGTGGAAGAGGTGGCTTCAATGAGAATAGTGTATGAGGGCTCTTCTAGAAATGAATGACAGGTGGTCTCCTGTAAAGAGTCCTCTGGGTAACTATCAAATGCCTGAAGAGTGTATATAAGATGAAGGAAATCTGAATCAAAAAAAGGTTTGAATTCTAGGTTACAATCACTCTCGGCATTTTCTGGTTTTGGTTTCTGAGGATCGAAAAGAAATGATTCTATGTCATTAGAACCTGAACTTAAACTAGTGATCTCGGGAATCGAGACTTTAGAATCGGAGTCAGAGAATGAGTCATGTGAGCTGAGGTCGTAGATTGGCTTGGTGTGTTCAGGAAGCAGTGTCTCTCCGAAATCATAGTCAGATTCAAAATCATCAGAGAGTTTGCAGAAATCAAGTTCTGAATAAGATTCAAGATCATGAATTCCACCACAAAATAAATCACATGATGTGGACTTAGCAACTTGACTGGGGTCTAGCCTATATGTCAATTCTGAGCTTAAAAAGGTATTCTTACTAGGCTCAAGTTCCAAGCTGGTAGGATAGACCCAATTGACACCCCACTCATCCAACTCCTCATTTTCTGTATCATAAATTGCCCTGACTTTAGGAAAATCGATCTGATTTCCTGAGGAAGTTGGAGAGGGATATTCATCAAATAAAGGCTTGGAATCATACTCTTTATTGAAAATTTGATCTTCATCATATAGGGCCTCGTAATCTTCCCAATAAGTTTCAGATCCAGATTCTAGGTTTAGGATGTGGGTGGAATTACTAGAATCTAAATCCGAATAACCTTCAAGGGTCACCTTATCAGAATAAGGGGAGGGATTTACACCCTCAAGAGGTTTAGTTCTAATCTCATTATTGCAGGAGTCTTGGTATTCTAAGCTTGGTGATTCATGGTCTAGGTTTAGCACAACATTATGTTCTCCTGCAATTTCCCAACCTAATTCAATGTTGTCTTCTATCTGGGTTGGGAATCCACAACCACTCTGTGCCTCAATCCTGAGATCTGGGAAACCAGATTGATCCTCAATACTGTTCCAAGATGGTTCATCCTCTGGTTGTGGCATATACGGGTATTTCTGGTCGATAGTTTGTTTCAGTAATCTCATCATCTCCTCCCATTTTTCAAGAGCATCTTGGTGTTGTTCCCAAAGTACAGGATTTGTCATGCATTGAAGGTATTCAGAATTGTGTAATTTTCTATCTCAATGTATCCTGTTATGAGCATGTCTCGGGTTAATCCTTTTGTGGCTTCTGTCAACAGAATTTGGGCATAGTTTATGATGAAGGTTGTAGTTGTTGGGACATCAACCTGAATGTCTTCTATTGGTGTTGAGGGTTTATATTTAATTTTATAGAACTCAAGCGCATCCTCAATCATCCTATCTCTCATGGATCTTTGTGATTCAGGTTTCTTGAAGGGTAATCCTAAATAACTAGGCTGCATATTTGGATTAGGTGGTGGAATCAAGATGTAGAATCAGAATTTTGATGTAGAATCAAGTTGTGCCATGATGGAAGGAGAACTTGGTTCTGAATCAGAGGAAAGGTCCATGTGGTGGGGTTGCTGCACAAACAAGGGTACTAAGGCTTGGCCTCGGGGAGAGTGGATTTCTAAAGGAGGTTTCAAGGACCTCCTTCCAAACATACACTGATGGATTGGATAAGATCAGAATGCGCTAGACCCAATCAAGACACCCAAATATGTTGGGTGACTATAGAGGTTTGGGACGGATGATACCCCTAGATCAAAAGGTCATCTACCTGAGAATTACTTGGGCAGCCAGAGAGGGAGAGTCCCGCGAAGACCCCTACACGGTAGAGTGCCCCCACGGGTTATAGGGTTTCCCCCACCCGACCTCTCTTGTCACTGAGATTCCAGGTAGACCAGAATGGGGGCCTTGACCTCTTAAGTCTACCTCTTTTAGTTAAGATCAAGGTGCTTAGGGTTCCACTTGAACTTTAAGCCTTTTGAGTGCAAAGTTACCTAATTTAAAGGTTGGTTGACCCAAAGGATCAACTTCACCTCTTTGTTCCTTTGAGAGCTTCTTCGGTCCATTCTTTTAGGGTTCAAGTAGATTAAGAGCCTGGTTTGCTTAGGGTTTCTCTTGGACAGGTCTCTTCAAACAAGGCTTAGGCACAACTCTTTTTGGAATTTTTGCTTCTTCTTAGAAGAAGATGTGTCTCTAAAACCCTAGCTTGTAATCCTTAGGTTGGCTCTAGTTGGTCCAATTTAGTTGCCTCAGAAATTGTATCTGGGGCTCAATCAAGAAGGTCTTAGCCCTACTTACCTTAAGTGATGTGCAATTAAAATGTGTTGAAAGTAAAAACTAGGCAACTCTTGTGGATTACTAAATATGGAAAACAGGTAGCCATAGATTGATTTTTCTCTTTGTTTCTCCTTTTCATATTTTGAGGGGATTAAGAGAGACGGTTAATAAAAGGTTACCTATTTTCTGGTGTGGCTGTTGTGCGGCTACTTTTCTCTTCTCAGATTTTCTTGAAACAAACACAATAAAGAGAGAAGTTAAGTCAGTAATGAATTAAAAATTATGATTAAAGCTTATAAAATGCCCTTTGCTCCCTAGCAACAGCACCAAAAACAATAATCAATTGGCTATGACAAGATCATAGTTTTTAAAAGGATATTCGTTACAGTATAGTTTGAAAACGTCGTATCAACGATTATCAAATTTTATTACTTGAAATTCAAAAACTTCCGAGGTCGAACTCAGGGAGCAATTTGGTATTTTAGAAGTAAAATATCACAATTCTCAAATTTCTACTTGAAAGATGTTCAGTAATAATGCAATGAAGATAAATGCCAGAGAAAGAAAATGTAAAAAGAAATAGATATTCTATTTTCTTTCTTCTTCTCTTCTCTCCTTCTTTTTCTTTGTTTTCTCTCGTCCTTCTCTTCTTTCTCTATCTTTCCTCTCTCAGACATCTGATTCTTTGAATCAGACGCCTTAACTGATGTCTACTACAGTGTCGAGCCTTCTTCTTCTTCCTTCCTTCACCTTGGCTTCTGCCTCTCTGGCTTCTTCTTCTTTTCTTGAGCTGCTATGCCTCCTCCTTCTTGTTCTTCTCTTAGGCTCTGGCTGTGTCTTCAGCTTCTCCTTCCTTAGCCTCTACAGTTCTCTTCTTCTTCTTCTTCTTTCCGCAGCTAAGTCCTTCCTTCAGCTTCTCTCTACTGCGCCTCGTCTTTAGCAGCACCTTCTTCTCCCTTAGTTGCTCTTGCCTTCTCCTTCTTTTCCTGCACACAGCGACGCAATACCTACCCTACCCTTCCTGTGTCTCTCTCTTTCTATTTCACTCTCAGGACACAGCTCTCCCAGAGCTTTTCTCGGGTAAATGGGTCCGGTATGCATGCCCGGGACCAGGCCCACTGGCATGCGGTGGTGGGTGAGAAGTGCGTGGGTAGTCAGGTTAGGCTAGGTCCACGTAGGAGTGGTCGTGGATGAGGCGGGTGTACGAGGCAAGGGATCTCACCCCGTGATTCGGAGGCGAACTGCTACTGGCAAGAATTCAATTTATGCGCACACGGTCGCTTGTCCAGTTCCAAGGTGGGACTATCTATCCCACCTCCCTTGTGTCCTACAGCAGCAGAGGTGATCCTTCAAATCGCGAGGCTGCAGCTACTCTCTACTCTAATCAAAGGACTGGGTGTGTGCATGCCTCAAGTCCGCACCACCTGGTACTCAGGCCTAGAGCTGATGAAGCCTGGAGCTTGCTTCAAGCTTGCTTCAAGCTTGCTTCAAGCTCTACACCAATGGCGGAGGATGCCTGCCACCTGAAATCACCAATATGGCCTCACAGCCATGTTAAAACACTCAGGAAGCTTCGCCATGGCACGACGATTATGCAGCGGTGGTCGGTGTGTCGTGGGGATGCCTGTGCAAGTGTGCCTAGGGCACACTGTGTGCGTATGTGTGGGTATGTTCGGGGGTGCTTTTGGGTGAGTGGAGGAGTGAATGAAGTGAGGGGTTGTGATCAGAGAGTGATGGCGGAGCTTCTAAGGGGTTTGGCGAGGTGGTTGGAGGCATGGAGCGGTGGGCACACCTCACCGGTGATCTAGTCGAAGGTGGAAATGATGGTGGTGGTAGTGACGGTTGAGGGGTCGAAACTAAAAATTGATAAAGGGGAAATGAGGAGTAGAGGGAGAGGAGCTTAACTGATGGACTTGGAGTGAAGGGGGGAGGCGAAGGGTAAGCGGCAGGTTCTGCCATTGTCAGAGACGAAGGCCTTGTGGTGAAGAAGCGGCGACGAGGAAGAGGGTCGGAAGGGTGTGTGTTGGTACGGCGCAACGTGGACGAGTACGGAGGAGATGGATCTGCCACTGGTAAACTGGCAGAGCCATGAGAAGAGGGAGAGAGAGTCGTCGAAGCCTGTGGGCAATTGGCCGGAGTGAGGAGGAGACGAATTTGGGGGGATTTCTCTGGCCAAATCAGGCTTGCAGGAAGCGGAGGGATCTGAGCTTCCTTAAATAGGCAAGGCCAGAGGGAAGAGTCGCGAGGAAATGGTGAGAAGACCATGCCGGAGGTATGGCTGGAGGAGACCCATACCTCTCAAGCGTTCGCACGAGAGGTATGGGGCATTTCAGGGCATGAGGAGCTACCCATGCGGTAGGGGGCTTCGCAGGGAGCTCCCCTTTCAAATCTGGGAGCAGCTCCCAATGAAATCGAGGAGAAAACCTCTGTGCAAAGTTGTCGGAGGCATGGGTCCCTGCTGCGATCGCAGAGGGACGAAAATGAAGAAAGTGACGAAGAAGCTAAGGGGGGAATTGCAAGGGTTTCCAAAAGTTAAGGGTCTGAATGTAATTTGGTGGACTAATTTGCAAAGTGGGTCAAGACGACCTTCCCTTAGGTCCAAATTTTGGTATAAACCTAATTTGGACCTAAGGAATCCAATGGTGAAGTTGGATTTTAGGTTTGACCACGTTTGATTGGTCATTTTGCATAAAAACCCAAATTAGGTCAAATTTTAGGCATGGACCCCAATCAAGGTCAAAACATGTTCCGAAGGCCAACTTGAAGGTTCTAAACCCTAGGGGATATTCTTACATGAATTTTAGAGGGTTCATTTGATTTTTATATTGGCTGAAACCTTGTGAATTTAAGTGAGTTTATTTTAGGATTACAGAATGTCATTTAATTCCTAAATTTCACAATAACCCTTTTCTGAATGAACCATCCCACTTTTTCTCTTAGTAAGTCCAATTGACCTATGCCTAGACCCTTAAAAATCTCCTTGATGCACTGCAATGGTGAAATTGCAGTTTTACCCCTTATTTTATGTTCTCTTCTCATATTAGTGTTTCTGTGAATTAAGCCTTTCTCTTGGTTATGTAGGAGCTTTTGTTCACTTTATTATGTCAAAATGTGCTAGTTAGGGTTCATGATGAGATTCTTAACAGTCCTTTGGTGGGGGAGGCTCATGGTTCTCCCCTCTTCCCTCGTAAGGAGCTATGGTACACTCAGAATCGGGTGCTGCTCTTGATCACCACCTTCCTCTCCTCCTACTTATAACGTGCAAGGTAGCCTCTACTCCAGTGTCTTGAGGAAGGTCTCTGTGAAGGCCTAGAACTGAACAGCTAGGTCTGGAGCCTGCTAAGAGGGATCAACCTATCAATCGCCATCAGTCTGGCTAGTAGCACTAGCCTGCTTGGTCCTACGCGGAGCCATCTCCCTCTGCATGGTGGAAATTTTAATGTCAGCAATCACGAGTCTATAATAAAACCAGAGCATGCAGAAAATAATGTGAATAGGGTTTCCCTTCAAATAATGGATTAGTACCCATCATTTAAGACATTGTGAACATCCACATGACTTTTCTGGACTATTCTATGACTTAGTGGGGTGACTATGCTCTGAAATCATCTATGATGACCTGAGTCCTGCCAATAGACGAAACTTAATTCCTCATGTGCTAACAAGCACAAATAACCACAAGATCACAGACATCCAACACATAAAGATAGAACATCAATAGTTAAACATTCATTCATAATGCATTAAATAAAAGGAATAAAGTCCTAACAAAATATAAAGAAAAGTCCACCATAGAAAGTAGGAAAGTAACAAGTACTCTAGTATAATCACCAAAAGACATGAAAATAAAAGTCTAACAATGGAAAAAAGAATAGAACTAAAGAGCCACTATGCTCAAAACAGACCGTCTCCTAAAGGACCCAGTCCTACAGAGGAAGAACCAACAACAGTCGTTGCACTTTACTCCTCAGTAATACCTGAGTACGGAACTCAAGAAATGCATCAGTGAAAATTGAGTAGAGTAAAATAATGACAACAAAGTAACAACAATGCCTAGAGTAAAGAAAGAGAGTACTGTATTAGCAATTATCTATTTATTAATTATTACTTATCCAATTTCGTTTATGCATTTAAGCCCACGTTATTACAGTCCATAATTCGTCGACCAGTGTCTCGGGGCACGAGACGAACTTGTGTAACTTCCTGAGGTGTAAGACTGGTATAAGCCACCCTTTTAGCTAAGAAGACAGCTTATACCCATCAAGTCACCACACTCTATCACCTTGGGGTCATTACAAAAAGGGGTGGTAGCTACATCATGTAGCGTGAACACATACAAGCGCTATGTACGCTAAACCACAGACAGCTAATGACCCACCCACCAGCCGAGAAGAAACTACTCCCAACCTCAAGCCACGCATTTTGCTATCGCAGTTGGCTACTAAGCCTAACCAAAGAGTCTTAGGGAGGCCAACAACTCCCTAAACCAGCTCAGACTTGGTTTAAAAGACCAAAGCTATAGCCAATTTTGGCGAGAATTGAGGCTAAAACCAATTATCCATCAGTCCTGACTAAATAGTCATATTGATTATCTAGTCATTTCCAGATAACTGTATCTTTTGTTGTCATCAACCGAAAGCATGCTAACAGTTACATATATTAATTCAAGGAATTCCAGATATTCATGTTATTCCCCAACTCATCCATTTATCATTAAGTTTCAAGTTATGACAATGGTCCCATATTATTTATCAATTAGCAAACACAATGGAACTTGTTTCACGTAAATTAGAGTTTGTTTCACGCATGCGATGATAAGGGTACATTTGATAATTAATTCTTACTCATTCTTATGACATACAATTCTTTCACAGTAAAGTGCTAAAAATCAGAGTTAAATCTTTAAGAAGGTTCCAGACTTAGTAAAAGAGGTATCACCATGCCAACCAACGTGGTATACACACAGAACCACCCAAAACGAGTCCACAATTACCTGGAAACAACACAAAACCAAGAGAAGAGGAGACTACCCTACGTAGCATCATCGGAGGATCACAGTGACTCCAAATTATGTGCAAAGGGCCTAGGGACAGTTGCCACACCTTCCTCATAATCCTCGCAAGCACCAAGGACAAATCCTGGTTTTCATGAACTAAATATAGGGTTGGAATCACTTAGGCATGTTTTAGATTTTTCACTAAAAAAATCATACTAAAAAATGGAAATAAAGTACACCAATGCGTAGTATGCATCGAGGCGACTCCAACAGTACCTTATTTGTCAAAATCCATGGTTGAGAAGGCCTTGAACCACTTGAATCAATGCAAGGGGGTCACTGGACCAGCTAGTTCAAGCGAATGGTCAACTGGTCAAATGTGTATGCCATGTGTATGCCATGTGTATGCCATGTGTCACGTGTTGGTTGGTTAGCGCAATCACCCGCGGATTACCACCTATGCCTAATGGGAACACCATCATTAGCTATAACTAGCTCATTTTGACCCAATTAAGTCAGTAAATGCTCCTACATAACCGCCATATCATCACAAGTCATTGCATAATCATTTTGAAGGAAAAATAAGAAACTAGGGCTAAAATGGCAATTTTACCAACTTATCATGATTGCAGTACAACCACAAGTTTTCTCAGAGGTTGAATGAAGGTGAATTGGTCTTAAAAGGATAACAAGTGAGTTAGAACAATCAGAAAAGGGCCTGCACGTATTTTGAGAATTAAATAACTTTTGAAACCCTAAAATCAGATCCACTTAATTAAATGAGGTTCTGATTGAGATAAAATCCACCTAAACCCTCTAAAATTCATAGAAAAATATTCTATAGGATTTAGAACCTTCAATTTGACCATCAAAACCCATTTTGACCCAAAACAGAGTCACAGACAGACATTTGCCCAAATTTAAGTTTTTGCATAAATTACCTAGTCAAACACGGTCAAAACCAAAATCCAACTTCACCATTGGATTCCTTAGGTTCAAATTAGGTTTGTACCAAAATTTGGACCCAAGATGAGTTTATCTTCACCTAGTTTGCAAATTGGTCCTATCTAATTACATTTCCACACTTAACTTTCAAAAATCCTTTCAAATAGGCCCCTAACTTTATCATCATTCTCACAAATAGGTCCCTACCACCACTAAACCTATTCCTACTTACTTTAGCAACCATAAAAAGGAAAGAACCCGATTTCTTGACGAATCCCTTTCAAATTTGAAAGGGAAATTTGTCAAGAAATTCTCTTCATTTTGAACCCAATCCTAAGCCCTAAAACCTTCCAAATCTCTCATGCAAACACATGAGAGATTTGGGTATCAAGGAATTTCCAAACTTCAGCGAGCTTTCCAAGCTTGGGAAGCTTGCTTCCCAAGCTCTAACCGTCCTCTTGAGGTGTATAAAAGCACCCCCTGCTCATATCGAAGCCCCCAAGCTTGAATTCGACTTGAGAAATTCTTCTCTCCTCCTCTGGCCGATTTGCTCTTCAAGCTCCGGCGACTCTCCCTACCTTCCCTCATCGTCTGACCACAATACCAGTGGCAGACTCTTCCTCCTTGCCTTCCTCTGCATCATGCAGCACCCGCTGGCACTCCTGCCCCCTTCATCCTCTCCGTCGTCCATCTCTCTGAGCAGCTTTGTCTCCGACGCTAGCCACTCCTCAACTGGCGCCAACTCCACTCCCCTTCATCCGCCTTCTTTCCTAAACAACTCCTTATCTTCCACTCTTCGTCTCCAGCCATCTGCCACTTCATTTTGACCGCCGACTCGCCTCACCATCCTCCATCTTCTACCTCACCAGCAAACCTCTGGCAAGCCCTAATGGCTTCCACACTCACCCAACCACACTCCTCACCATCACCTCGACTCACCAACCAAAACCCGTCAAGTAATTGAGGGGATTGGCCTCTCTATCCCCCCCCCCCCACGACTCACACACAATCTTCAAATTAGGTCACTTTTGCACTCAACACATCTTAAAGTTCAAGTAAAATTCTTATCACCCTTGCTCTTAATTAAAACTAGTAGACTTAAGAGGTCAAGTCCCCATTCTGGTCTACTTGGAACATCAGTGATAAGAGAGGTCGAGTGGAGGAAACCCTGTAACCCGTGGGGGCACTCTACCGTGTAGGGGTCTTTGCGGGACTCTCCCTTTCTGGCTGCCTAGGTAATTCTCAGGTGGACGGCTTTCTGACTAAGGGGTATCATCCACCCCGAACCTCTATAGTCATCCAAAATTTTTAGGTGTCTTGATTGGGTCCATCACATTCTACCTCTCATCTACTCCATCGGTGCATGTTCGGGAGGAGATCTCTAAGACCATCCTTGAGGCCTCCTTTAGTCACTCATTCACGTCGAAGCCAAGCCTCAACCTCCTTGTTTGTGCAACAACCCAATCCTATTGATATCTCTTCCGAATCATCTAAACTTGATTCTCCTTCATCCATCATCATGGCACAACCAGCCGAAGAAAATAATCTTGAAAATCAATTCCAGCACCTCAATGATCTATTCCAAGCCTTTATGAACCCACCACAACGTCCAATGATGCGAGATCACTACAATCCCACTACAGTAGCAATCGAACCTAGAGTACAAATCCCCACTGGAGGTCCTGACACTAAAATCAAGCCCAACATGATTCATGCCATTCCCAAATTCCATGGGCATAATTCTGATGATCCTTTCTAGCATATCAAACAACTCAAGCATCTGGCCCAAACCTTCGGGTCAGAAGCTCAAAATCGAGATATTCTACTCATGAAAATGTTCTCCTTCTCTCTCATGGATAAAGCTACTCACTAGTACCAAACCCAAACGCGTCCAATTCACACCTGGGTGGAACTTTAATCCGAGTTTCCGAGAAAGTTCTTCCTTGTTGGTCAGACAAATGCTTTAAGGCACTAGATCACACATTTCACACAACAAGCAGGAGAACCACTTCACGAAGCATGGGATCATTTCTTGGATCTCATGCGAAAGTGCCTCCATCACGGAGTTCCTAAATAGGAACAAGTCCAATCTTTTTACTAGGGGTTCCGTGAGGATATTAGATTATTCATTAATGTGACCTATGGAGGAAACATCATGGGTCAACATGACGACACCGTGTGGGACATTCTCGAGAATATGTGCGAGAACTCCATCAATAATGAATCCATGGGCATGTTAGACCGGACAAATGCCCGTGCATTGATGAATCCAAAGGAAGCACATGAGATGCAGGGCCTGTCCTCTTCTGTCGACTTGGAACTAATGGCTAGTCATCTGGACAAGTTCTCTATTATTGAGAAAAAGGTTGATGAGCTAACTAGACATTTGCAAGGGTGCCACCTCTGCACAAAACCCGTTCACACAACCACCCTCTAGCAGGGAGACCGTGCACAACATCTATCACCGACCTTCTCAGGGGATGGGCCCCTATCCACCCCCGTCTGATTCTGGCTAAGGAGGAAACTCTGGATCCACCTACTCTGGTTGGGGGAACTCTGAACCCTCATATTCTAATTTTCTCGAGGTTCTTCGGACCTACAAGGACCTCAACGCCATTTAGAATGATCCATTCTCAAACACCTACAACCTTGGATGGCGTAATCATCCCAACTTCACGTGGTCAGGCAATAATCAAAATTAGAAACCTCAATATCCACCTCGACCACAAACTCCTCATCCATATCAGCTGCCTCAGCCTCGACCTAACCCAACTTATCAATCTAGGCCAACTCAAACAGATTAAATGACTCTTATCCTTCAGACTTTGGCTGACATTCAAAAGATAAATGCAGTTATGCAAAAATAGCACAGAGACGAGATCATAGAGGTTCGTAATCAACTTGCTCAAATGGCAAATCCTAGCCAACCTGGTGCACTTCCTTCAAAATCTTTGCCTAATTCAAATAACGTGTCAAACCAGAGACGCGTTATAAACCTAAATCTGGGCCAAGCTCACATTGTTTATCAGGTCCCTTCTACTCCATCACCTGATGGGATGGAGGCTTCGACATCATATACGAGTTACCAGCAGCAAGCACCTCTTTTACCCACTCCAAACCAAAACCAGGCAGGATTAAATTTTGTTACTACTCGCATTGGCAAAATAACACAGGACCTACCTTATCCAAGCCAAACCTAGCCTGGAAATACAAACCCTAATCCAAGGATAGTCATCCAGGACACCTCTATCCCAGATCAAGAACCTGGACCCATTCTAGAGGAACCATCTAAAGTTCCATTTCCTGAGGCCTTGACCAAAGGAAAAAGGATTACCAAAACCATGGCACCTGAGGAGGACGTAGTTAAGCTCTTTGAGCAGGTCCATATAAACATCCCCTTGATGGATGCAATACGCCACATACCAGCTTATGCACAATTTTTGAAAGACGTATGTACACCAAAGCGTAAGCCATGAACCAAAGATGGGAATCCGATTGTACTATCAAAGCAAGCCAGCTCTATTATTTTAAGCAAACTCCCGCCTAAGGCAAAAGACCCAAGCACCCCTTTGATCTCCTGTGAAATCGATGATATACGATTTGACCAAGCTTTATTAGACTTAGGAGCCTCCATAAATTTGATACCCACATCCCTACTAGACTACTTCAAGGAATCTGAACTTAAACTGACTGAAATGACTTTACAACTAACAAACCAATCAATTAAGTCACCAAAAGGAATTCTCTAGGATGTCATAGTTAGGGTACGTGATCTCTATTTCCCAGTGGATTTCATCATTTTAGACATGGGCGCTCCTAAGAATGTGAAGAATACACCAATCATACTAGGGAGACCCTTTCTAGCCACTGCCAGGGCCAATATCAATTGTGAGGAGGGCCAAATTGAATTGAAATTTGGGAGAAAGACACTAAAGCACTTCCTGATTATTAGTACAGGACTTCCATGGTTTGCTGATCTAGTAAATTACTTGGCATCACGTCAGATACCATCCGATTGGCCAAAAGCCATGAAGGATAAATTACTTTCCGATACCAAGTACTACTTTTAGGAAGACCCGTATCTCTTCCGCATTGGTGCTGATCAAATCATCCGACGATGTGTTTCGAAAGCGGAAATTCATGACATTTTGTCCTTTTGCCATTACCAGGCATGCAGTGGACACTTCTTTGGTCATAAAACCACAGCAAAAGTCCTCCAGTGTGGCTTCTATTGGCCTATGATTTTCAAAGATGCATACAATCATTGTAAGGTATGCACTCGTTGCTAGACCTTAGGCAACATGAGCCATCGTGATATGATGCCCTTACAGCCAATTCTCATATGTGAAATCTTCAATATCTGGGGGATTAATTTTATGGGACCCTTCCCTATTTCAGACGGCTTTTAATACATTCTTCTTGCTGTTGACTATGTGTCGAAATGGATCGAAGCCATTCTGACTCGAACCAATGATCATAAGATGATTAATCAAATTCATTCATCAAAACATCTTTTCTCGATTCGAGATTCCACGTGCTATAATCTCTGATGGAGGGACCCATTCCACAAATGCTCAGTTCAAATCACTGATGACCAAATACAGGATGTCACACCAAATCTCCACTCCTTATCACCCCCAAACCAGCGATCTAGCTGAGCTATCAAATCGGGAGATCAAGAAAATCCTTCAAGTCACTATTCAACCTGACAGGAAAGGCTGGTCATCCAGACTTCCGGAAGCTTTGTGAGCTTATAGCACCGCTCACAAAACACAATTAGGCATGTCTCCTTTTAGATTAGTGTATGGGAAGGCATGTCACCTCCCCGTCGAATTGGAGCACAAAGCCTATTGGGCAGTACGGAACTGCAATCTCGATCTTTCTAAGGCAGGAACCTACAAAAAGCTTTAAATGAGCGAGATCGATGAATTATGCTGCGACGCATATGAGAACTCGCAAATTTACAAAGAGCGAGTTAAGGCCTTTCACGATAAGCACATATCCAGAAAGATCTTTTCCCCTGATCAGAAAGTTCTACTCTTTGATGCCAAACTCAAATTGTTCCCAGGAAAACTCTGATCAAAATGGATTGGACCATACCTTGTCTGACGAATCTTTGGAAGTGGAGCTGTCAAAATTAGTCAACTCAGCCACGATTCAGAACCTTTTGTCGTGAACAATCTGAGACTCAAACCATTCATTGAACTCACCGATATAAATTTGGTTGAGATATCTTTTAGCCACCATTCTCCTTGAGCTCATTGCGCCCAGCTGATGGCATTAAACTCAGTGCTTAACGGGAGGCAACCCGTCATTTCGAAAAACCTGAAACCCTTCTTGACACATCTTATGCTAAACTCATATTGCACTTTAGGGTTCATCCATTAGAATAGCCGACTCCACCTCTAGTACCCATACCCAAGCTTGAAATCGTCCACAACAGTCACCCTGACCCATTCACCTGTTCATCCCCTGTTCTAATGAATGATCTAAGATGAACTCGAACTCACCTAATTTACAATGAGGACATTGCAAATCATAGGCATGGGGGTTATTAAAGTGCAAAATGCTGAGAAAATCACTTCACAATAAAGGGTTTCATCAAAAAAATCACATACTCCAAAACTACCAAAAAAATAAAAAATTCTTGAAAAAGAACAAAAATATGAGAGGAGAGGAAATTTTGATGGCATATCAGATTTTGAGGAGAAAAAGGGAAGAGATAAAAATGTCAAAAAGGAGCACAATTTGAAAAGAAAAGAAAAAGAGATAGTCATTAGTAAAAGATTAATGAATTGTCTAAGTTCTAGACCATATCAAAAGAAAGAAAATGAAAGGCAAAAAGTGCTAATAAAACAAAGAAGAGGTTAGTAGGAACATTGATTTTAGGCCTCTTGGGCTTTAATCCTAGGCTTAAAAATTCAAGTACCTGCTAAGATCTCAACAATCCTCAAGAGGCTGGGGAAATGCAAAGCTTAAATATTAGGTCTAAGGATTAGGGATTATTCGACCTCTTTAACTAACCTCTGGTTTGTGGGACTCGATAACCTAATTACCACAATCCACACACAATCTAGTTTAGTGCGCCTAAGTATCAAAATCATGCAAATGCATTAAACTTGTTCTGAAAAAGTTACCTATATTAGGAGCGGTTGATCAACACAAGTTGACTTGGACGAGTTCCCGACATGGAGTGATGAGAAATTTCCCTCGAAGATGCACAATAATATATTGTCTCCTCGGTACTTGTCTCCTAGGATATCTACATATCCTACCGGGGGCATGTAAGCGCCCTGTGCTGGTTCAGATGCCATGGGTAGCATTATCTTGAAATGCTGAATGCCAGGGTCTGGATTTAGCTACAAAATGCCACGGGCAGGATTATCTCGAAATCTTGAAAGCCAGGGTTCTAGGGGTTGCCATGGGCGATGCTATCTCGAAGCATCGATTGCCAGGGACCCTGCAAGGATTGAAAAAAAATTCCTCTATCTCCCTGACAAAAACGCACTACAAACTGAACCTGGGCTAAAACTTCTTACAAGCACAGGTGCTTTAACCGCGGAGTTCAACAAACCTTAGGTTAGTTCTTATGGGCCTTAGCAACCTTCGCAGCAGACTGAGGCTAGAGCTGGTCAGGTCAGGATCTTGGTTGGTACTTGAATACCTCTAGGCCTATTATCAACATTCTAACCTAATCTACAAAAGGAAGCACACAGCAAGTTTTTAAGCATCAAAAGTTTATATGGTCTAGATCAAAGTTAATACTGTAAAATTTTGCTAAGGGACTAGCAAAAGCTAGGCATGGGGGAATGATGGGAACACCATCATGAGCCATAACTAGCTTATTTTGACACAATTAAGTCAGTAAATGCTCCTACATAACCATCAGAGAGTCACAAGTCATTGCATAATCATTTTGAAGGAAAAATAAGAAACTAAGGCTAAAACGGTAATTTTACCAGCTTATCATGAATGCAGTACAACCACAGGTTTTCTCAGGGGTTGAATAAAGGTCAATTGGTCTTAAAAAGATAACAAGTGGATTAGAACATTCAGAAAATGGCTTGAACGTGTTTTGAGAATTAAATGATTTTTGAAACCCTAAAAATAGATCCACTTAATAAACTGAGGTTTTGATCAAGATAAAATTCACCCAAACCCTCTTAGATTCATAGAAAAATATTCTATAGTGTTTAGAACCTTCAATTTGACCATCAAAACTTGTTTTGACCCAAAACAGAATCATAGACAGACATTTGCCATAATTTAGATTTTTGCATAAATTACCCAGTCAAACATGGTCAAAACCAAAATCCAACTTCACCATTAGATTTCTTATGTCCAAATTAGGTTTGTACCAAAATTTGGACCCAAGATGAATTTGCCTTGACCTAGTTTGCAAATTGGTCCTGTCTAATTACATTTCTACCTTTAACTTTCAAAATCCTTTCAAATAGGCCCCTAACTTTGTCGTCATTCTCACAAATAGGCCCTACTGCCATTAAACCTATTCCTACTTGCTCCGATGACCTTAAAAAGGAAAGAACTCCATGATTTCTTGACGAATCCCTTTCAAATTTGAATGGAAAGTTCATCAAGAAATTCCCTTCCTTTTGAACCCAATCCTAAGCCCTAAAACCTACAAAATCTCTCATGCAAACACATGAGAGATTTGGCTATTAAGGAATTACCAAACTTCGACGAGCATTCCCAGCTTGCTTCCCAAGCTCTAACTATCCTCCTGAGGTGTATAAAAGCACCCCCTCCTCATACCGAATCCCCCAAGCTTGAATTCGACTTGAAAATCCCTCAAATTCCTCTCTCCTCCTCCGGTCGATTTGCTCTTCAAGCTTCGGTGACTCTCCCTACCTTCCCTCATCGTCTGACCACAATACCAGTGGTAGAATCTTCCTCCTTGCCTTCCTCCACATCACACAGCACCCGCTGGCACTCTTGCCTCCCTTCATCCTCGTCGTCGTCCATCTCTTTGAGCAGCTTCGTCTCCTACACCGGTGAAGCAAAAAATTGCGTGATTTGTAAAAGTGGGTTTTTAATGTCGTTGTAACATGCAAATTCGCATACGCTTTTAAATTTATATTCCTAGATAGGGGAGTATCTAGGGTCGTCCAAGGAGGCAAGTTTGCAAAAATTAAATCTCTTGCTTTGAAAATAAATCTCAACTTTATTTTTGGTCTTTTTGAATATATAGTTTTTATGATTTTTGAAATAAAGGCAACATGCAAGTTTTTGTTGAAAACTATAAAGTAACTAATACCTAATTCAAGAAACCTACCCTAAGGTGATAGATAGAGCCTCTCCCTAAGCTCACCCTAGGCACGTGGAGGCCTAGAATAATTAGGGAGAGGGAGTGAAAAAATTGCTAGGCAAAATTTGTAATAAGCTATGCAATAGAAATTGAAAGAAGGCAATTTGAATTAAATCAAAATTGTGCACACAAAACCTATAGAGGAATGCTTCTACTCTACTTGAAAATACAATAAAAATAAAACACAAATCCTCTAGATAGATGGTGAAGAAGAGGGCTTCTTGCTCCAAGCTGGGTAGCTCCCAAGCTTGAAAACAGTCCTCCAACTTCTTCTTTGCTATGCTCCTCTAAGATGATGTCCTCCAAGGTGGTAGCTACCACCTTTAATTCTCTTCCTCCAATGGTGGATGTCCACCCTAGGTTCTCCTTCGTCTGGCCATCCTCCTTGAACTGGAAAGCTCCTCCTCCTTGGCATGGCACAAGTTGAAGAAAGTGGGGTGAAGAAGGCACCAAAGGGGCTGGTGATGTGCCCCCTTAATCTTCTTCTCTACTTCTTCTTCCTGGTTGTAGGTGTAGGTGGGTATAGGTAGAATAATACACTAATGGAGGATGATTTTTATGTGTTGATATGGTGGGTTTATATAGAGGTGGAGAGGGGGGTAGTTGGCATGAATAGGTGGAGGGATAGATGGAGTTTGGTGGTGGTTATGGGTGGTTAGAATGATCCTAGGGCTAGGGTTAGTTGGCGCCACCTTAAAGGGTGTTAAGGGGGTGGTTATGGTGATGTTGGTGGCTTTTGGTGGTGGAGAGACACCAGCATTTTGGCGCCAACCTAGGGTCTTCTAGAAGGGGGGTTAGGTGGATGGTGGAGATGAAGGGAATTTTGGAGGGAAAGTTGGTGCCAAAAGGGAAGGGTTCTAGAAGGTTATTTTGGAGGGAAAATAGGTGGCGTTTGGTAGTGGTGATGGGGTGAAGGGGTGTGATGGTGGTGGTGCCAACTTGGAGTAGGATAGCTAGCTTAGGTGAGCTTAGTTGATGGAGATAGCTAGGGTTGAGTTGAAGGTGGTGGATGGCCAAGGAGTTGGATGCTAGCTAAGCTAAGCTAGCTTAGCTAACTATGGAGTAGAGGAGTAGGTAATGTGAGCTAAGGTTTGAAGAGAGGAGCAGAGGAGAAGAAGTCTGGAGCTTGAACTGGAGCTGGCAGCTATTGAAGAGGCTGGCATGGAGCTACTCTGGCAGGCTTAGCTTGCTAGTTCTTTGCTAGCTGCTAAGCCAAGATAAAGTGAGCTGGCTTCTACCATAATGAGCTGAGGTGAGCTAGGTCTGGTTCTCCCAGGGAGGATCAAGCTGGTTGGGGCAACTAAGGTAGCTTAGCTCAACTGAGTTGAGCTAAGCTGAGTCCCCGGGAGCTGGACTTGAGCTTCCTGAGCTGGAATGAAGTCATCTTCAGCTGGCTAGAGTTGAGTGGAGCTGGATGTAGCAGGACCTGAGCTGGGGTGAACTCCAGTCAACTCAACTGAGCTAGCTAGAGCTCCTTGTGGACTAATAGGATCTGAGATGGGCTAGACATAGCTAAGTTGAGCTAGATCTGAGCTGACCTGAGCTAGGGTAAGCTAAGATGAGCTCTCTTGAGCTGCCATTTAGCTGAGATGAGCTGAATGGAGCTAGGATGAGCTAGCCCTAATTCAAGTGAACTGAATTCCAGCTATGATGAGCTGGATCAAGCTGAGTTCCAACTGGTGAGAGTTTCTCCTTCACCAGTTGCCTTCCTGAGTGATAGGGTACTAGGGATCTGGTAATCTGTTTATCCCTAACACTCACAAAAACACATTAAAAGCACAATAAAAAATGCAATACATGCCTAACCTAACTTATGCCTAAATGTGGCCCAAAAACCTGTTTGCGGAGTAAAATCCTAAGAACTAAGTTTGTTTTAATGCATAAGAATGATGATAAACTGGCATTTATCACACCCCCATGCTTATCTTTTTCTAGTCTCTTAGCAAAACTTTAATTTTTTTGGAAAATGGAATTTTTTGGGAAATCTAATTTTTTTTACTTTTGAGGAGAAAAAGATTAAGGGACCTTGGTTTATCTAAACACAGGAGACACGGGATTTATTAAGGATAAACATCAGGATTTATTTTTTGATCCAACCATTGAACAAAATGGGATCAATATATCCTCCAGAAAATTCACAAATTAACCCCTTGTTAATTCAGATGACTTGAAATTTTTGTTTTTAGGATTTTTCTAACTCATGAATCTGATTCGCAACTTGCAAAATCCTTTAAAATCTTGTGTCTGTGCTTGTGAAAAGCCAACATTTATAGGGGCGTGTTAATTTTTTTTTTCTCCCCCATGCTTATTTTTAGCTTAGTCTTACAACAGATGTATCGGGATCATCATTCCCATTACCAATCCTCGAGGGGGCTCTAGCACCAATACTTCAAGATAGTACTGTCCATGACACCACCTAGGAGCTTACAACCCCAAAACACAATGCGGTGTAAAGGGGTGCTCCAAGCAAACTCAAGCTCTTGCTCCGACACTATAGGTAGAGCACCGTCCAAGACACTTGAGTTGCTAAAATACACTTTAATGCTCTGTCTAAAGATATGAAATATAGCTATGGAGCAGCGTCGAGGCGGTAACATGTTGACATCGCATCCTCAAAGGAGGCATTTTCCTCCTTCTCAATGGTGGGAACTCAAACCAATGATTTACTTCAGACTTTTACAAAGTCCAAATACGGGAGTTTTTCAATTTTTTAGTTGTTTTTAAGTGTTGGCTTGTGTATGAAAATTGGCACAAGAAGTTCCTCAAGAAATGCAAGTTTTTGAATCAGAAACTAAGTCAAATACTTTCCATATTACAAAATAGGATCAAGTCACCTGAACTATCATGAGTTCAGGTGGAATTTTTAGAGAAAGATATCTGATCTAGTCTAAAATAGACCCTGAAATTCTAATGATTTGATCCACATCCTCATCCCTAGTTTGTTAAAGATTAAATCCCATTGTACCCAAAAGTGAAATTTTCAACCTTAGTCCCGATTTAAAAATTTTTCCTCAAAAAGTTTTCAACATTTTTATTTTTTTGGGTATGCAAGCAGGAAAATAAAATAAAATAACTAAAGAAAAATGCATGTTTTTAGGTTTTGAAAATCTAAAATCGATCGTCAAATTTTAAAAACAACCCCCATGCTTAAGATATGCAATGCCCTCATCATTAGGAGGGAAAAGGGATCACCTTAATGAAGAGCGGTCGGGTTTAGGAGGGTCAAAACCTAGAAAAAGAAAGGAAAAAGGAAAGCAGGAAAAATGATGGGTTACCTCCCATCCAATGTAATCTTTTATGCTATTCAGCCGGGCGTGAAGGTATACACGGAAGATGGAAAATCATGTAAATAGTTGGACACATGGATGTCTTTAGTAAAAGTGTCTTCCTCAAGATCCCTAAAAAGATGAGTGGTAAAGATAAAGGGATCAAAATAAAATAGAGAAATGGAGAAAGGACCCCGGTCTGGCCATGGTTTGAATTGATGATGAAAGCCAAACTCAGGTGAATCAGGTGGTAGGTCCAATAGAAAAGGGAGGGGAAAGGAGTTAGTGAGATGCAGGATGGGTGAAGTTAGTGTGGATATTTTTGGTGAAAAATCAAGAAGATGAAAAGGGGGAAAGTCAAACCCTAGTTGATCTGGAAAGTCTTGGACCACATAATTATCCTTAGAATAAGAATCAATAAAATCTAGATCAATAGTGGTCAAAGATGAATGAGATTGGATCAACCTAGACTTCTCAAATACTGCTTCCATTTTATTATCAGTGTCCTCAAAAATTTTGTGATCAATGAACCTCTTGGAAGCTTGAAATAAATCTAATGAGAAGGTATGGTTACTGCAACTTATATTCATTTTCCCAGAATGAGAATTGATATTAGCTGCTGCCATAATCAGAAAAGGTCTTCCAAGGTTGACATTAATGAGAGCCTTAGGTACCTCTATGTCAAGGACCAGAAAATTTATCGAAAATAGACAATTCCAGACCTTGATAATACGATCCTCAACAACTCCCTGCGGTTGAATGGTAGATCGATCTTCCAATTGAAATTGAACCTTAGTAGGTTTTAAATCACTGAATCAAAATTCCTCAAATAAGATCGAGGGGATGAGATTACTAGAGGTAACTAAGTCGAGAGGGGCATGAAAAGAAATGGTGTTAGTTATGACAATTGAGATGAGTGATATGCTCTAGTCCTTTTTTGTGAAAGGCAGCTTGCTCTGAAAAATTGAGCTGGCTGTCTTTGAAAGGACCAACCTTTCTAAATTCTGATCATGCCCTTTTGAAGTAAATTTTTTAGAGGCATGGGGAGAATCTAGGAAGGGAATATTCCTCCCAACTTGCTTAAATAAGTCCAAAGGATTGTGGTCAGAGGGCTTTGATTTTGGATTATTGGATTGCAGTTTTTTAGAGTGGGAAATAGGGTTTGAATCAGGTGTTTTTGGGATTTCTTTTTCTTCTTCCTTATTGAGGTTAGGGGAGTCAATCTGCATTGGTTGAGAATCAGTTTCATCATTTAAATGTGAAGGCCTTAAATCCATGGTGGTTTCCTCACTCCTCAAAGTCTCTGCATACACAGCTTGGTGATCACTGGGAGGAGGTGGGGGGGGCTGATGTTGATAGAAACTGGGTTGGTGCTATGATATTGGGTTAATAGGAGGCTGAACCATGTGGTTCGGATGTTGGTATCCACCCGGGTTTTGGTTCCTGTGATTAATAAAGTTTGGTGTGGGTTGGGATGGTGAGTGTCCTGCAGGTCTTTGAGTCAGAATATCCCCAATTTGATCATTGAGATTGTTAATAAGACAGGTTGTTTCCTTTGTTTTTCTTTGTAACTTCTGTAGGGTTTTCATCATCTGGGCATTAATGTCTTCTTGAGATTGCCCAGATTGATAAGTATGATTTGAACCATACCCTCCGAACTGGTTCTGTTGTTCCTGTGGAACCGGATTGGTCCAGGAGTGAGCTGGATAATTCCCCCCATTAGAGGTATTTTTCAATTTCTCTTGGAAAGTAGGGACATTTTGGGTGGGGTGATGATTGGGATAAACATAACTCCCTGTTGAACCGTAGAAAGCCTCTGAATAATAATTATACTCAGCACGGGATTTATGCAGATTTTCTCTCTTGCGGGTGTTAAAAGGGGTGAGATGTGGAATGTGTAGAGCTTGGGCAGGTGTGGCAGGACTCCCTTGGTTGGCTAGGTTTGTTAAATCCTTATGCAACTATTGTTGCTTAACTTGTAGCTGAGCCATGATAGAGTAGAGATTAGATGGAGGGGCCTGATTAAGTAGCTCCTGGGTGGAGAAATAGGGGAAAGAAAAATTAGCATGCGGGTTAGAGGACCAATTTTGATTTTCCATTTTTAAAGAAGAGGAAGAATGCATGAAATGTCCTTTTTTGGGGAGGCAAAATCAAGTGGTCCCTCCAAGTGTGGAGTTTTGGACCGCCGCCCATGCAAAATGGAAGAAATGGTAGGGGAGGAGAAGAGATGGAGATGAGAGAAGTGTGCACACAAGCAATCAAATTCTAGACCTAACTTAATTGTGACTCCCTAGAATTTAACCTAAGACTTGGTCTACCTAGGAAATAAGTAATCAACAATGAATACCCATTCTGTCAACATGTCTAGCCAAGTTGCTTAAGGGGAGGTTTGGGCCCAAGCGTTTCCCAAGAAAATCCCCAGGTGCTTGTACAAACCCATGCCTGGTCGTTTGACACGGCCCCTCAGCCTGAACACCAGATATGGATGACAGAATTGGTATTAACTAGAGAAAACTTATGTCCTATATAGCAAGCCTAAATTGATGAAACCTTAGAGGTCAAATTGCTACAAATTTTAGTTAGGGCTAGGATACTAGTGTGCACACCAAATGTGGAGGGCGTTGTTTAGGTTGTTGCCCTATTATTATAATTTTTTTGTGTGTGTGCAGGAATTGGAAAGCGGTTCTAATGGAAAGCAAGTTATCACACAATTATTGTATTTTTGTCTTTTAAGATTGGATTTAACTTAGTATATTTTTAGGGTTTTCTTTTTAAGTTTTCAAATAAGTTTGAGATTCCACAAACAAGAGGAAATGAAGTTGTATGGGTGAAGATATGTTTCCTTTTGTTGTTTATTTCTAAAAATGAAAAAAGAAACCCTAATCCAATTGGTCCTAGGATAGAAATTTAACTACCAATGAGTAGTTTTTAGGCCTTCTATATTAATTAGTGGTCCAAACAATTCAAAAAATACCTCTACTTTGAATAAAATCAAACAAGGATTTCATAAAATATTTTTGTAAGATTTTACGAAGTTGTTTGATAATTGTTTCAAATTTTTACTTGTACTGGTGTCAAAGTCAAGAAATGATACCTGTGGGTATTTTGGACTTTTCAGTATTACCACCGACCTCAGAAAATTTTGATGATTTTATATGATGTGTAAAATTTCACAAGGATTCCATAAAGTTAAATTTTACAAAAATTGGATGAGTGTAAAAATTCTAAAAATTCACATACGGTTGCAAAATAGGAAGATTAGAGGGTGTAACCCCTCTACAGTCCATAAATTTTTTTAAATTAAATACAAATCCAGTTGATCTGAAATTTGGGAAATATGTTCCTAGCTTAATTTGGAATCACTGTATAAAATTTTATGATTTTATGAGGCCTGTGGTGTTGGGGATTGATTTTTCAATTCTGGATAGAAATCTGGACCCGAAAAATAGAACACCAATACTTGAAATGGAGTGGTGTTGATGGTGCAAACAAGCAATCAATGAGTTTTAAAAAGTACCACTCCACTTAATTAAGTTATTTAAGGTCTTGAAAGCCAATTTTAGTGTATTTTGGTAGTCTTTTAGTTTAGGTGTGACAAGAGAGAAGAAACCAACCTGAAAATCTGCGGGAAGAAAAGGAACTTTGAGCTTTTGCTTCCAAATTCCAACTTTCTTCCTGCAATAGTTCCTACACACACGAAAGAAAAGAAAGAGAAGGGGATGAGATCTACTTCAAGCAAGATAAAAAATGACCAATGCAAGGCCATGCCTCCCTGGCAACGGCGCCAAAAAGTGATGCGAAAAATCGCATGATTTGTAAAAGCGGGTTTTTAATGTCGTTGTAACATGCGAATTCACATACGCTTTTAAATTTATATTCCTAGATAGGGGAGTATATAGAGTCGTCCAAGGAGGAAAGTTTGCAAAAATTAAATCTCTTGCTTTGAAAATAAATCTCAACTTTCTTTTTGGTCTTTTTGAGTATATAGTTTTTATGATTTTTGAAATAAAGGCAACATGCAAGTTTTTGTTGAAAGCTATAAAACAACTAATACCTAATTCAAGAAACCTACCCTAAGGTGACAGGTAGAGCCTCTCCCTAAGCTCACCCTAGGCATGTGGAGGCCTAGAATAATTAGGGAGAGGGAGTGAAAAAATTGCTAGGCAAAATTTGTAATAAGCTATGCAACAGAAATTGAAAGAAGGCAATTTGAATTAAATCAAAATTGTGCACACAAAACCTATAGAGGAATGCTTCTACTCTACTTGAAAATACAAGAAAAATAAAACATAAACCCTCTAGATAGATGGTGAAGAAGAAGGCTTCTTGCTCTGAGCTTGGTAGTTCCCGAGCTTGAAAAGAGTCCTCCAACTTCTTCTTTGCCATGCTCCTCTAAGATGATGTCCTCCAAGGTGGTAGCTACCACCTTTAATTCTCTTCCTCCAAGGGTGGATGTCCACCCTAGGTTCTTCTCCTTTGCCTGGCCATCCTCCTTGAAGTGGAAAGCTCCTCCAAGGTGGTGCGGACCACCTTCAAGATCTCCTCCAAAGATCTTCATCCGCCTCCTCAACCGATGCCAACTCCACTCCTCTTCATCTGCCTCCTTTCCTAAATGACTCCTTATCTTCCACTCTTCGTCTGTAGCTATCTTCCACTTCATTTCAACCACCAAATCGCCTCACTGTCCTCCGTCTTCCACCTTGCCAGCAAACCTCTAGCGAGCCCTAGTGGCTTCCACACTCGCCCAACCACACCGCTTCCACGCTCCTCACCATCGCCTTGACTCACCAACCAAAACCCCTCAAGTAATTGAGGGGATTTCCCTCTCTATCACCCCCCGACTCATGCACTCTCACACACAATCCGCAAGGTTGATAGACCTCCACAGCCACTCGCACGCGACGCCACCACCATAGTTGCATTCCTTGACATCCGACGAAGCATCTGAGCACTTCTGATGTGGCCATGAGACCGTGTTCATGCTTTTAGGGTCCAACCTCCAGCTACCATTAATGGAGCACCTTCAAGCATGCTCCAGCAGCATTCGTGCAGCTCCAGCACCAGGAACATGCCCCAGGTGAAGTGGAATATACCCAGGCAGAGGCGCAGGTGGTCAATTGGGCGCTTTGACTGCATCTCAGGTCTCAATTGGAAGGAGCACCAATTGTGGTTGCAAGGAAAGGAAGGGAGCATGGTTTAGTTTCACATCGGGAGTGGCAAAGGAGCTGAGCACGCATAAATTGAATTTGTGCTTTAGGCTTATCACCTCAGCACGCACAGAGGGTGAGGTCCCCGCACGCTCGCCTCACGCACCTCATCTGCGACATCTCCCCCACGGACTTGGTGCACCCGACCTGCCTAACCCTAAGTGACGGAGAGATTCTCTCTTATTTATGATAGCAATAGAATGATATGTCGTGTTTTATGTGGTGGAAAATCTCTCAATCAAAACTAAATATCTAATTTAACCACAATAAAGATGTCGCATCCACAAGGAGGAATAGACCAATAAATTCACGAGTAGAGGAATATACTATTCGCAGACACTTTCGCGACTTTAATGCGAGGAATATGTTATTTTAAATGGAGCTTGCAATTTCTTTAAAAGTTCAGGGTTAGTTATGCAATTTTCACATCAGGAATTAAGCTCCAAAAATTTGCATATGATGCATGTGTAATGTCATATCATGTAAATTTAACTTGCATGCAAATCTGATTTGAAGTTCAAAGTTAAATCATGCACATAACACAAGTAATTTTAGGAAACTATAAGTGCATCCATGCAATGTGGCCTGAATAAAATATTAATGTCCAATTGGCAATGGCATTGAATGTAAATATTAATTGAGGAGAAAATAGAGGATTTCTCCTCACTCTTCCTCGTGTGGACGGCCGTGCACGGTTGGTGATTAGCCCATATTTGCAGGCTATTTAAGTATTTAAGTGCCTAGACATTAAGTTAATTCTAACATTTATTTAGCATAAATTAGGATGTAAATAGGTTAATTCATATTTCTAATTTAATTACATAATTCATGCATTGCATTCACATTTAAATGCATTTAGAATTAACTTAGAATTGCATTCATTTAATTAGTTAACCAATTAGGTGCATTGCATACATTAATTTAAGTTAACATAAAAGTTGAGGGTTTGTATATAAATAACCATAATATTTTAACATTATTTTTTTATTCTTCTTCTTGCAGCAACGGTTGCATTTCCTTCGGTTGCCGTTGCAACGCCACCAGCTGCCGCACTAAAGCCTACATTCATGGACTAGCGGATAAGGTGGATCTGCTCCTGCCTCTCCATTCAAATTCATGCAGGTAGCTACAAAAAGGGGAAGAGGCAGCCGAGCTCTGGAGGCCACCATCCCAACAATCCACACTCTGCAGAGAGTTCATCTCTCATGCATTTCACCACCGCCGGCCTCAACCACAGCGACGAGCCTCCACCACTGTGGGTGTGACAGGCCACACCGCCATCTGGAGCTCGTCTGCATCACTGTGTCTCACCAAAATCAACATCACCACCCTCGCCGTCGTCACCAACAACCACCGTTGCAGCCACTGCATTTTCATCTCCTCAGTTAGTTAAGACATCTGAGAAATTTCCCGGACGTCTAAAGCTTCGACCACACACTCCAACAGCAACCGGCCGCTCACTTCACGCCCGTGCCCCTCCGGTTGCACACTTGCACTGCACCTCCCGCAGCATCCACGGCACAAGCCCTTGCTGCGCCTCACGGCCTTCATGCCCGTACCCCTCAACTGCACAGTTCCAGCCACCAATCATAGCTACACCGCACACCTCTTCATCTCCTCCAACCTACAGCAGCGCCATCTCCAGCCTACAGCGCGCCCGCCAGCACGCCTACAGCAACAACTGCCTTCACGCCCGCACCACCCATGCACGCACCCTGTAGCGCCTCTTCACGCATGCAGCCGGTGTGCTCTCCAGCGTGCAGCACCGGCCACGAATGTATCATCCGCGCACATACGCACCTCCTCCAGCGCACCACCCACGCACATAGCAGCAGGCGCGCGTTCTTATCTGCACGCGCAACACCTACACAAGCCTGCACCTTCGACCCTGCAGCGCCTCCAGCGTCACCTCCGCGCCCTCGCCGACCTTCTTTAGCGCTCCGCCAGAACTGCAGTTCCAGCACCTGCAACCAACGCACCTCTAGCAGTGCTTGCGGCAGCATTATCTGCAACAACAGCCTTCGCGCGCACCACCTGCACCACCCACGTGCTCCCATCCATGCCGCACGGCCTGCGGCACTTCAGCCCATCGAAACCCACCTTCACCAAAGCTCCGCCGGCCGGCTCCGGCCACCTCGCAACTAGCCGCCGCCACCGCTGCGAAGCCCTCAATCTAAAGAGCTTCCTCCGAGCTTCATGCCTCCGATCGTTCCTTCTTCATCGCGCACTGACGAGGGGAAGAAGATCCCCTATTTTGCTACAATAAAAGGCCTATTAATATTTACATTCACTGCCATTACAAACTTTTATTGATATTTTACTAAAGCTGCATTGCAAAAAATATCCGTTAGTTGTTCAAAATTGCCATTTCAGCATGTTTTCTTGATAGTATCTTAATCTGAAGGCATATTTGGCTCGATTCTTGTCAAAACTAACTACGAACATAAGTTTTTAACCGATGCGAATTTAAATATGTCTTTGCCTCCCTATGGACATGACCCGCTCTTCTGCGAGTGGTTATTTTAATTATTGATTAGTCAATTTTTCCACCACATAAAACTATAAACGACTTTAAAAGTGAAGAATCAGCTCGTCAAATGGAGCCATTGCCGGGGAGGCAATAGACGCAATAATTTCACTTGATTTTATTTTTAATTATTTCTCAATTGCACAGTGATCTGACCATTTATTATTTTTTTCTGTGTGAGAAATTTATGCGAGGAATCAGCTATCGTGAGAGGCGACCCTTGACGTCGCTAGAGGAGGAATCGGTCGAGCTACCTTGCAAAGGAGGGGAAGGACGAGGACACAACTATCATCTAGTCACTGATTTAAATAGAATAGGATTAAGATTTTAGACTTAATTTTTCATTGCACATTTGGTTTGAAATCCTTGTTCTGGGGTATATTTTGAGGGGTTTGTTCCCCGATTTTGTTTTAGGCCTGTGTTGGGTAATTTTTGGGAGCTTGTTCCCTTTTCTTTAGATTTAGGTTTTTTTTGTGGATTGTTTACTTTTATTTGCTTGTGCATAAGTAGTTAAAAAATAAAAATAAAAAAAAATGAGCTGCCTGCTAGAAGCTACCTGCCCCTAGGACGAACCATTTAGGTCTGTATGAGTAGCCTCTAGATTTACTTCTTTGCATTGCTTGCATTCTCGCATCGTTGATTGCTGGAAGTAAGGTACGCATTCTCTTACTTTGCATCCTATTCTTGATCACGCATTGCATGTTGACTTAATGCGAAGACCACCTAATCTGTATTGAAGAGATCTAACAAGTGGTCACATATATTCGTGAAAAAGGACTAATTAAAGGAGGGACATCTAAAAATCAAGGACTTGATTGTCAAACGTGGTGTGCGATTCAAAATTAAAAATCTTTTTGCGGTGAATGCACACTTATAACTTTTGCACCACAACACTCATTTAGACACTCCTAAGTCTTGAAACAACTAGGACAAGAGCCCTCCTACCGTTGGATTCTGAAGTGTTCGGAACTTGAGATCAAAGGTTTTGTAAATCCAAAGAGGGGGATACCCTGTCACAGATTTTTGGGGGTAGTTGAGAAGCACCGCGAAAGCATAGCTTCAAAGGAAGGCTTAGGCCTACTTGCATCCCTCGATTTTCTGTCTTTGGATTTGCTTTACCATTTGAGATTTAGGGAAGAATACCTAAGCTCCAACTAGGTCTTTTTAGGCATTATGAAGGTTGACAATAGGAGCGTAATTGATTGGGCAACTTGCTTTGTCACCTACAATTTGAACTAAAGTCAAAAGCTTAAATTTGTAAAGACCAAACAAGTCCTTTTGAATTGTGTTTGTAGTGCATGCTTGGTAGGCGTTCTCTTAGTGGACAACTTGTGTTTGATCCTGAACCTGAAAGAATCTTAAGAAGAGACCTTCCAAGGGTAGAAATGTCCGGTCAAAGGAGCCTTAAGGAATATTTGATCCAAACCAATCAAGCTGGCCCTGCATTACGTAGACCTGGAGGGGACAATCCTTATGAGATCAAAAGCAGTACCATATCCTTGCTGCCCTCCTTTTATGGTACTGCTAGGGAAGACCCTTATGGGCATATAGAAGAATTCACCAAGGTCTGTTCCATGGTGAAGCTGTAGGGTGTTACTGATGATGCTCAAATGCAGGCCCTCTTTCCCTTCTCCCTTAAGGACAAAGCCAAGTATTGGTATCATACCCTTAATAATATTAATACTTGGGATGCCTTGAAGAAGGAGATTTTGAAGAAGTACTTCCCCATGAGCAAAACCAATCACTTTAGGAGGGAAATTATGAGTTTTGTTCAAAAGGATGGGAAAGCGTTCCATGATGCATGGGAGCACTTTAACGACTTGCTGAGACTTTGCCCACATCACCAGGTGCCTAAATGGCAACTGGTTGAAAGGTTCTACACCGGACGTAATGATTCGCATAGGCAAACTGTGGATGGTGCCTGTGCAGGAACCTTTCTATCTAAGACTGAGGATGAAGCTTGGAACCTTTTTGATACTTTGACTGAGAATTCTATTCACTTGAATTCTGCCTACATGGATAGAAAGGCCACTCTCATTCAAAGAAAGTTGGAGGCGAATGAGGCAAGGGACACCCAGAATTTAGCCTATCAGATTCAATTATTGAATCAAAACATGGAAAGGCTTATGTTGAACCCGAGTTCATTCGTATCTAACACCTCCACAACCCAAGCTTTCGAATGCTTAATTTGCCAAGGCAATACACATGCCACTGTGGATTGCCACTTGGCCACCCAATTCCCTGAGCTTGTATAAGCGAATTTCAATGCTGCTCAAGGGTTCCGTCCTAGACCTAGTAATGATCCTTTCTCCAACACTTATAATGAGGGATGGAGGAACCACCCAAACTTTTCATGGAGATAAGCAAATGTCTCAAATTCGGGGAATTACAAACCATTATCCTTTCAAAACCATCAAATGAACCAACCTCAGACCTTTGCCCAACCTAAGACCTCTGAGATGGATGAATTGAAGGCGATGTTGAAAACTATGCAAGAAAGTCAAAGTGCCATCATCCAATCTCATGACAAGGCTATACATGAGATGAAATCACAAATTGGACACCTTGTTGAGGCCGTTAGACAGAGGGAAACTGAGAAGCTCCCCAGTGCTGTTGAGGAAAATCCTAAAGGAAAAGGGATTGTCTTTAGGGAGCATGCTCAGGTGGTGACTATTCTGAGGAGTGGGAAAGAAATTTCCAAACCCGATGCTCCAATAGTCTCACTCCCTAAAAAACCATCCACCCCAACTTTCACCCCCACCAGAGAAGACTTGCCTAAACCTTCTCCACTTGAAATCACCTCACCGGAAGAAGCTGCCCCCATTCCACCCATTATTCGACATGACAACCCTTCCACCCAGAGATCGAGAGTGCCTTTTCCAGAGTGCTTATCCACCTCTAGGCAGACTTCTGCTGGCTCATCTAGAGCCAAAGATAAGATGGATGAGATTATGGAAACTTTCAAGCAAGTGCAGATTAACCTGCCTTTGCTTGAAGCTATCAGGCAGATTCCATCTTATGCCCGCTTCTTAAAGGACCTGTGCATGAAAAAGCGGCAATCTAGAAAACAGTTGTCCTGCCTGATTCTGTTAGCTCAATTGTTCAACATGGAACACCCCCGAAACTTAAGGACCTAGGAGCCCCATACATCTCAGTAGTTATTGGTGACTTACAAATTGATGAGGCTCTACTTGATCTGGGTGCGCGGGTGAACATCCTTCCGAGCTATGTGTATGAACAACTTGGGGGAGGCAATTTGAAGCTTAGCCCTGTAATCCTTCAAGTTGCTGATCGATCACTTAAAACACCACGGGGAATTTTGGAAGATGTCCTCATAAGAGTGGAGGATTTCTTCTTTCCCGTTGACTTCTTAGTTTTGGACACTGACCCTACCAACAAGCCAACCAAACCCTCCATCATTTTGGGCCGCCCCTTCCTTGCAACTTCGCATGCTTCAATCAATTGCAATACTGGGCCATTGAAAATGGGCTTTGGGAACAGGAAAATCCAACTTAATGTGTTTGATGCTTACAAACAAGCTGGACTTGAGGATTGTTCTCAAGTTGAGGTGATAGATGACCTGATTGAAGAGGCAACCCCTGCAATGTTATGTGATGACCCCCTTCAACATGTCATGCTAAACGAGCATTCCCATCTCTTGGAGGAATGTGAAGGGGATATACTAGAACCTGAGGAATTGCTAGGTGTTTCTGCTGAGTCTCTTCCCCCATCATTTCCGCCGAAGGTAGATCTGCTACCTGAGATGGGGACATCTATTATGAAACCCTCAAACTGAACACCGCAAGCTGAACATCGCTACCCAGAAGGATCACTTTCCTTTGCCTTTTATTGATCAAATTCTCAAAAAATTGGCAGGGAATAAGTACTATTGCTTTCTCGATGGATATTCTGGGTACAATCAGGTGGTAGTCTTTCCTGATGACCAGGAAAAGATGACATTCACGAGTCCTTACGGTACTTTTGCATTCAGGCATATGTCGTTTGGATTATGTAATGCCCCTACAACTTTCCAGTGGTGTATGATGTCTATCTTTTCGGACATGATTGATGAGTGTGTTGAAGTGTTTATGGATGACTTCTCCATTTATGGCTCGTCTTTCGACCAGTGTCTCCTACACCTGGAGAATGTGTTGAAGCGATGTAAGGAGACTGGTTTAGTCCTCAGCTGGGAGAAAAGTCACTTCATGGTAAGGAAAGGAATTGTACTTGGGCATGTTGTATTCGAGCAAGGTTTGGAAGTAGATAAAGCCAAGATTGATTCTATTTCCAAACTTCCTTTGCCTACGAACGTCAAACAAATTAGATCATTTCTGAGCCATGCCGGCTTTTATAGGCGCTTTATTAAAAATTTTAGCAAAATTTCTAGGCCACTTTGTGACTTGTTGGCGAAGGAATCTTCCTTCAATTTTGATTCAAAGTGTGCCGAGGCCTTTCAAACTCTAAAGGAGGCCTTAATCTCTGCGCCTATTCTCCAAGCTCCTAATTGGACACTCCCATTTGAGCTAATGTGTGATGTTTCAGATTATGCAGTGGGAGTAGTCCTTGGACAAAGGGTTGAGGGAAGACCTCATGTGCTGCATTATGCAAGCAAGACTTTAACCGAACCTCAGCAAAACTACACCGTCACTGAAAAAGAATTACTTGCTATAGTTTTTGCTCTGGAGAAGTTTAGGTCTTATCTGCTTGGGTCTAGGGTGGTTATTTTTACTGATCATGCAGCAGTGAAACATCTCATTGCTAAGAAGGATTCTAAGCCACGTCTGATTAAGTGGATCCTACTCCTTCAAGAATTTGACTTGGAAATATGTGAAAAGAAAGGAGTAGAAAATGCTGTGGCTGACCACCTGTCTCGCCTTCCTCTTAATGACTCTATTTCTGAAGACATTCGCGAGACATTTCCCGATGAAACTCTAATGGCGGTAACATCAACTTTACCTTGGTATGTAGACATTGTAAATTACTTGGTCACTGGACAAACTCTTGGCTCTTGGGATGAACAGAAAAGAAAGAGATTCATTTCCCATGCAAGATATTTTCATTGGGAAGAGCCAAAATTATTTAGAATTGGACAAGACCAAGTATTGAGATGTTGTATACCTGAAGAGGAACAACAAAGTGTGCTGAGTTTTTGCCATGAACTTCATTATGGAGGACACTTTGGTGCTAAGAAAACTGCTTTTAAGGTTCTCCAGTCCGATTTTTGGTGGCCTTCCTTATTTAAGGATACTCATAATTTTGTTAAGGCCTGTATTAGATGTCAACAGACTGGAACGATTGGGAAGATGAATGAAATGCCGCAACATCCTATTCAATCTGTTGAAATTTTTTATGTGTGGGGAATTGACTTTATGGGCCCCTTCCCATCGTCCCATGGTTAGGAATATATCTTGGTGACAGTTGATTATGTCTCTAAATGGATAGAGGCCATTCCTACGCGCACAAATGACCACTCTGTGGTTTTGAAATTTGTGAAGGCCAATATCATATCCTGTTTAGACTGCCCTAAGGCCATTATAAGTGATGGGGGACCTCATTTCCAAAACCACCACTTCAATCGACTAATCAGGAGTCTGGGAGTGACTCACAAGGTCGCTACCCCTTACCATCCTCAGACATGTGGCCAGGTTGAAGTGTTGAATAGGGAGATAAAAAATATTTTGGAAAAGACAGTTAGACCTGATAGGAAAGACTAGTCCCAAAAGCTCGATGATGCTTTGTGGGCATATCGAACGGCCTATAAGACCCCTTTGGGTACTTCTCCCTTTCGAATTATGTATGGGAAAGCGTGCCATTTACCTGTTGAGTTGGAACATAAGGCACTTTGGGCTATTCGAAGTGTTAACATGGATTTAGAGAAGGCAGGTAAGGCACGACTTCTAGAATTAAGTGAGCTTGAGGAGCTGGGGAATGATGCTTATGACACCTCTCAAGCTTATAAAGAAAGAACTAAGGTCTTGCATGATAAGTTTATGCTTTGAAAGACCTTTGAGCCCAACCAACAAGTCTGGCTCTTCAATTCCAGACTTAAGCTTTTTCCTGGGAAGGTAAAATCTCGTTGGGATGGGCCTTACATAATCACCAAAGTATTTTTGCATGGAGCTGTGGAGATTAAAAATCCTTCCTCTTCAGCAACTCCCTTTATCGTCAACGGTCAACGGTTAAAACCTTTCATAACTTTGGATGGCCATCTGGTTGACGAGGTCACTCTTAAGGAGCCTTAGCTCCTACCATTCTCCGCCTCAGGTAATATCTTCCTTTAGCTATTTTTTCAATGACGACATTGTTTGAACCAGGCATGGGTGAGAGGACCTGAGGCATTTTGTTTATAGCATGCATACATTTGCATTTAAAAATAATAATAAAAAAAAGTTTTGAGCTTAACTGGCTAGGTCCTGCATTCTTAAGCAAATCAGAACTCTAGGGTAGACTAAGTTAATTCTAGGGTCAAACACTAGAAGCTAAATGAGCTACTAGCTTTAGACCTTTAGGGTCCTTTGTGGACTTAAAAAATTAAGTAGGAGTTAAGTTGCGGACCATTCCTCAAGAGGTTGAGGAAGGAAAGCCAGGATTTGAGTTAAAAGGTGGGGTAGTACCTGGAGTCTTGTTCTACCATTTGGTTTACGGGTCCTTGTAACCCAAGCATCCAAATTTCACACACTTGACCTGGTAATCAACTTAATTTCTTTCTTTCTTAAAAGAGATTTGGTTCTCTTAGTTTTGACTTAGGAGAGGCTTGAAAACACAATTTGATTGGAAGAATTCCCACCGCAGGAGAGGTGGAGTATATACTCACATTGAGAATGCGATGATAACATATTACCTCCTCGGTGCTTGTCTCTTAGGATATCCATCCTACTGGGGGCATGTAAGCGCATTGTGTGGTTCAGGTACCATGGGCGGCCCTTTCTCGAAGTGCCGATTGCCATAGGCCTGAATTTGCTTAAGAAATCCATGGGCGATACTATCTCGAAGTGTCGATTGCAGGAGTTCTTGGGGTCGTTATGGGCAGTGCTATCTCGAAGCATCGAAAGCCGGGCACCCTTCAAGGTACGGTAATGGGGACAATGAATCCGACACAAACCGTGTTGATAGCTGATCTGAGGTTCGACTTAGAAGAATCAAACAAAAAATATATATATATTATTAAAAAAAAAAATCCTTTTTCCTTAAACTCAAATAACTTAGACCAATGCACATGCACGGATGCTTTAATCTTAGGGATCAATAAACCTTAGGGTAGAGTTAGAAATCAGGGAAACTTGTGCCTGCAACTCATCTTTAGCTGACCAAGTCTGTAACTTAGCAACTACTTGGGAACCTTAGGTCTAGAGTCTGAACTTAATATGTTTCTGAAGGAAGACCGATTGGGTTGACTAGTCTACTTGGAGTGCTAGGTTTCTGCTTGGATTTGCTAGGGACTAGCAAAAACTAGGCATGGGAGCATTTGATTAGCGCATATTTGTGGGCTATTTAAGTATTTAAGTTCCTAGACATTAAGTTAATTCTAACATTTATTTAGCATAAATTAGGATGTAAATAGGTTAATTCATATTTCTAATTTAACTACATAATTCATGCATTGCATTCATATTTAAATGCATTTAGATTAACTTAGAATTGCATTCATTTAATTAGTTAACCAATTAGGTGCATTGCATAAATTAATTTAAGTTAACATAAAAGTTGAGGGTTTGTATATAAATAACCATAATATTTTGACATTATTTTTTTTATTCTTCTTGCAGCAACGGCTGCATTTCCTTCGGTTGCCGCTGCAACGCCACCAGCTGCCGCACTAAAGCCTACATTCATGGACTAGCGGATAAGGTGGATCTGCTCCCACCTCTCCATTCAAATTCATGCAGGTAGCTACAAAAAGGGGAAGAGGCAGCCGAGCTCTGGAGGCCACCATCCCAACAATCCACACTGTGTAGAGAGTTCATCTCTCGTCCATTTCACCACTACCGGCCTCAACCGCAGCGACGAGCCTCCACCACCGTGGACGTGTGGCGTGACAGGCCACACCGCCATCTGGAGCTCGTCTGCATCATTGTGTCTCACCAAAATCAACATCACCACCCTCGTCGTCGTCACCAACAACCACCGCCGCAGCCACTGCATTTTCATCTCCTCAGTCAGTTAAGACATCCGGGAAATTTCCCGGATGCCAGAAGCTTCGACCCCACACTCCAACAGCAACCGGCCGCTCACTTCACGCCTGCGCCCCTCCGGTTGCACACTTGCGCCACACCTCCTGTAGCATCCACGGCGCAAGCCCTTGCTGTGCCTCACGACCTTCACGCTCGCACCCCTCAGCTGCACATTTCTAGCCACCGGTCACAGCTACACCGCACACCTCTTCATCTCCTCCAGCCTGCAGCAGCGCCATCTCCAGCCTACAGCAAGCCCATTCCAGCGTGCCCTCCAGCAAGCATGCAGCAGCAACTGCCTTCATGCCCGCACCACCCACGCGCACACCCTGCAGCGCCTCTTCACGTACGCAGCAGGCGCTTCCAACATGCAGCACTGGCCACCAGCGCAACATCCGTGTGCATACGCACCGCCTCCAGTGCACCACCCGCGCACACAGCAGTAGGCACGCGTTCTTCTCTATGTGCACAACACCTACACAAGCCCACCCCTTCCACCCTACAGCGCCTCCAGCATCACTTCTACACCCTCGCCGACCTTCTTCAGTGCTCCGCCAGAACTACAGTTCCAGCACCTGTGGCCTACGCGCCTCCAGCAGTGCGTGCGTCAACATTGTCCGCAATAGCAGCTATTGAACGTACGAATTGCTACGCTAACGTGTTTGGTTTTGGAAAACCTGTCGTTGTAGTTTGAAAGCGAAGAACTCGTGTTCAACAAATAAAATTTATACCAAAATGAAATTTCCTGGTCGAACATAGGGAGGCGGACGTTTGATTTAAAAACTACGCATTTGTTTTTATTTGTCACGAAGTAATTCAATTTAAAACATCTAACTATTTACAATAAATAAAAGAGAGAGAGAGAATATTACAAACAGAAATCAAAATGAGATGTAGAGTAAACAAGGAATTCAATATCAAAATATCAAAAGGGATTGTTCATTACACTAAATATTACGACTAGAAAGCGGGAAAATGATTACACTAGAAAGCGGTAAATCTACTCTAGAAAGCAGTAAAAAGAATGGGGAGAGAGATATCCTCCTCAACGGTCACTTGGAGGATGCGCCGGACGGGACAACGCTTGGACGAAGGAGGACGAAGCAGAAGAACGGGAACGGAGCAGCACGTCGTCATTGCCGTGGGATCCACTTCCAAAGGGGGACAAAAATTTCGACTTTATCTCGCAAGAAGCATCCCGAGTATGGGATAAGCTTCTCTTGAGCTTTGTAGTGGTAGAGAAGAGAAGGAAGGGATGAGAATTTTGTGTGGAGGGGGTCTCCTTTTATAGTTGCAAGGAGTGGGGGCAAATTGGTCATTACATCTTTAAAACATTAAATAAGGGGTCTTTAGTGACGGATAAAACCGTCTCTAAAGCCCCAATGTGGGCGTAGTGGGCGTTGGACGCACGCGCCCGCTCATCTGCTTGCTCCTAATGCTCGCCGCACGTTCAGCCATCCACAACCGTCCGATCGCGAGATCGGATGGCCCAGATCGTGCCTTCGCCCGCCTTACTGCACGCCCGCCCCAACGCGTGCGATGCCGCGTGAGGTGCGGGCGTGCGATAGCATGTCGACGCTATTGAGCGCGGATGGCCGCCCGATCAAGATCTGACGCATGCCCACGCCTGCTCGCCCACGCCCTTTACCTGCTTGCTGTGGCCCGAACTCGCCTCCGCTGCTCGTGATAACTCCCTCGCCCACTGCGCTACGGAGCGCAGATGGTCGCGCGGATGAATTCTGGGCGCCGCAATCACAGCTGTTGGATTTTGATCCAACGGAAGAGAAGTAGCGCTCTGATTGAAGAATAGAAGGTGTGGCGGTGTTGGGGGTCGGTTGGATGGCTGAGATGGCACCACGTGGCGCCATCTTGGCCGTCCATCTTCTGAATGTTGTAGATGGTGCCATGGGTGTCGGATTGACTTGATTTTGTGTCGTTAGGCTGCGATTGTCGATCTGAATCCATCCATGTGGTTGGATTTGTCGTTTGAAGTGTGGATTTACACCATCTTGGCCCTTGATCTTCTAGGGTTCGCCGATCACTATCTGATGCTACAGATGCCTGATTAGGGCGATCTTGGAGTCGTTGAACTCCAATCATCGCCCTGATCACATCTGTATGGTTGGATCTTCGATCCGATGCCCTGATAAAAAGTTTGCCCTATCCAAGCACATAAAAGGAGACAATTAACCTCCATTTTATTCAAACTACTCTTAATGCAAGATGATGCATGTTATGTGATATTTATAGCATGCAATGCAATCCTATGCTTAAGAACATGCATAGATAGACATCTTAAGTAGTGTAAATGTGTTTACATCATACCCCCATGCCTATCTTTTGCTAGCCCCTAGCAAAAACTATATGCTATTTATAAAAGAATTAGGTTGGATTATTTGGGCATGAGTTATTTTCAATCATAAATAAATTGTCTACTTAGGATCTGAACTTTCAAAGGCACAACAGGGCTCGAGTATCTCCCAAAATGCAGACCGCCTCAAGCCCTCGCCTTATTCAAAGAAAATTTTCTTTCTCTTTTCCCTCTTTTCTAATTTTTTTTGGATTTTCAAATTTTAGGGTTTAAGAGTGGCTTTCTACAGCCATTCAACTCACCCAAGATTTGATGAGAACCATAAGTTTTAAGCATCTTATTGTGAATGTGATAAACTCGTTGACCGGCAATTAAAACGGACTTTGAATTTCTATGCCTCTAGGTGACCTAAAAAGAATTCTACCTAAAGGTGTACCTTTACAACTGGTAGCTTTCTCCCTACTTTTATTTTTTTATGGGGTCAACACAAGGGTGAATCTAGTGTATATCTCCCCAATTTATTCTACTTCTCCACTTCTTCCTAAGTGTTTTAGGAATTTTTAGTGCATTTACTGAGCTAGGTTCTGGACAACCGGTCGATGAGCTGTTACCACCGACAACTTGCTAGCCATACTCATGCGGGGAAGTGTGGCTTATTTCTTTTTTTTCTTTTCGCCTTTTCTTTTTGATTTTTTTTTCTTTTCTTTTTTTTTTTGTTTAAGTAGGTGGCTTCCCTAGTCTAAGATTTACCTAAAGGCAGAAAAAAGAGAAAGGTCCAGTGACTGGGCTCTGGACAACCTACCTATGGGCTGTTATCCACGATAACTTGCTAGCCATATCACCCTAGAAGGTTCATTAGCTACCCAATTTTCGTTAGAATCGCCGAACAACGAGTCAGTGCAAAGAAAGTGTGTAGATGCTTAAACCTCAGAAATTCCCTCAAATCAGAGGGTAGGTTGATAAGTCGTATACTTATCACCCAAACTTATTTATTCCAATTACAATAGAATTAAGATGGCGAGGACTCGAAAGACAAATCCACATTTTAGTGGATACACGTGCTAATTAAGTCCAAAGACCTGAAGGGTCTTTGTGTTCAGATCCTAATGTAAAATTTCTTAAGATTGAAAAGTCCTAATGTCCAACTAATCCTTCCTAATTTTGATTTTTTTTTAATGTATAAATAAGAAGAGAAAAACAATTTACATGAATTTCACAAAGCTGACCAAATGATTAAAAAATGAATCCACCCCCCCATGCCTAGCTGATGCAATGTCATTGAAAAAGAGACATGAAAGAAAGGGTAGAATATGAAAGATGTCACCTGAATATGAAGCTCGTATCAGCCTTGTGTCATATGTACAACTGCTAAGTTTAATGCCGTCAGCTAGGCAAAGTCCAGCCAAAGAAGTCACAAAATGGCTAGAGCAACTGAGTTTGAGATGGGTTCTGGAAGAATATGGTCAACAACAGCCTTCAGACGTTGACCGTTGACTTTAAATGTGTTACCCATCTTTGGGTCAGAAATCTGAATGTCACCATTTGGAAAAATCTAGTCAATTATGAATGATCCATTCCATTTAGATCTAAGTTTGCCAGAAAAGAGCTTAAGTTTAGAATTAAATAACCAGACCTTCTAGTTCGGCTCAAAGCTCTTGTGGGAAATCAGTTGATCATGTAGAGCTTTGGTCCTAGCCTTGTAGATCTTGGCATTCTCATAAGCATCATTTCTAAGCTCCTCCAACTCAGATAGTCGGAGTTTCCTGGTCTTCCCAACTAAATTCAGATCTAAATTGCATTGTTTGATGGCCCAGAATGCCCTGTGTTCAATCTCTACAGGTAGATGGCATCCCTTTCCATACACCAAACGGAATGGAGACATGCCGATGGGCATTTTATACGCCGTACGGTAGGCCCAAAGAGCATCCTCAAGCTTTTGAGTCCAATCCTTGCGATCAGGCCTAACCGTTTTTTGCAGAATGTTGTTGATCTCTCGATTGGAGATCTCGGCTTATCCATTCATCTGGGGATGGTAAGGTGTGGAAATTTGGTGATTAACCCCGTATTTCGCAAATAAATTCTGGAATTGGGCATTAGTAAAATGAGTGCCACCATCACTGATGATAGCCCTCAGAATCCCGAACCTACTGAAGATATTTCTCTTGACAAAATTGATGACCACCATGTGGTCATTGGTTCGGGTGGGAATCGCCTCAATCCATTTGGACACATAATCAACAGCAACAAGAATGTACTGATGTCCAAATGAAGGAATAAAGGGTCCCATGAAATCGATACCCCAAACATCAAAAATTTCGACAGGAAGAATAGGGTTTAGGGGCATCATATCTCTCTTAGTTATGCTCTCGAGTGCCTGACATTGAGAACATGACCTTGAGAAATCCTGGGCATCCTTGAATAAAGACGGCCAATAGAAGCTAGATTGCAAGATTTTTGCAGCCGTCTTTTTCCCGGAGAAATGTCCACCACACCCAGATGCATGGCAGAACTCGAGTATACTGTTGAATTCATTCTTCGGTATGCATCAACGAATAATCCGATCAGAGCCAATGCAATATAGTTTAGGGTCCTCCCAGAAATAGTATTTAGCCTCATATTTGAGTCTATCCTGTTGTTGCTTGGTCCAATATTGGGGGATTTGACCAACGGCCAAATAGTTAACAATGTCAGCAAACCATGGGATGTGGACACCTAGAACTATAAGAATAGTTTCGTATAGAAAAGTGTCAGCAATCGGAAAGTCCGAACAAGAAGAATCACCTAAGAGTCTCGACAATGATCCGCTACCACATTTTGTACCTCGGTTTTATCCTTGATTTCAAGATCAAACTCCTGAAGAAGAAGAATCCAACGAATAAGCCAGGGTTTAGCATCCTTTCTATCCAAGAGATGTCTCAAGGCCGAGTGGTCAATATAGATGATAACATGAGACCCTAAGAGATAAGCCCAGAATTTTTCCAAAGCAAACACTACAGCTAGTAATTCCTTTTCAGTAACAGTGTAATTCCTCTGGGCTTCATCTAGAGTTTTACTAGCGTAGTAAATGACAGAGGGCTTTCGATCAATTTTTTGACCCAGGATAGCCCAGACTGCGTAATCAGAAGCGTTGGTCATGATCTCAAAAGAGGCTATCCAAATTGGTGGTTGCAAAACTGGAGCATAGGTGACTGCCATTTTCAGGAAATCAAATGCCTTTCGGCATGATTCGTCAAAAACAAACGGCATTTCTTTGGCAAGAAGATTGCTCAAAAGACGAGCAACCTTCGAGAAATCCTTGATGAATCTTAGATAAGATCCCACATGGGCAAGAAATTATCGAATTTGTTTATCAGATGTGGGAGGAGGAAGTTTGGCAATAGCATCAACCTTATCTTTATCCACGTCAATTCCCCGTTCAAAGATTACATGACCCAAAACGATGCCTTCTTGGGTCATGAAATGACTCTTTTCCCAGCTAAGGACCAATCATGTTTTGATACATCGCTTAAGAATCATTTCCAAATTAGACAAACAAGAGTCAAATGATTCTCCGAAAATAGAGAAATCATCCATGAAGACTTCCATAAACTCTCCCACCATGTCAAAAAATATGGCTAGCATACACCTTTGAAAAGTCGCAGGTGCACTGCATAACCCAAAAGGCATCCTACGAAAAGCAAAGGTTCCGTAGGGACAGGTGAAAGTAGTTTTTTCCTAATCCTCGGGATGGATAGGAACTTGGTTGTATCCCGAGTAGCCATCAAGAAAAGAGAAGTACTTCTGCCCGACAAATTTTTCCAAGATTTGATCGATGAAGGGCAGGGGAAAATGATCCTTTTTAGTGGCTGTGTTCAGCTTCCTATAATCAATACAAACCCTCCAAGAGGAAGCTGAACGAGTTGTGAAAGATTCTCCTCTCTCGTTAGTCACAATGGTAATCCCGACTTTCTTCAGAACAATCTGAACAGGACTTACCCAGGGACTATCAGAGATTGGATAAATAATTCCTGCATCGAGCCACTTGATAATTTCCTTTTTGACCACTTCTCACATATTTGGATTCATTCTCCTCTGCATCTGGCGAGAAGGGCGGGATCCATCTTCCAAAAATATTCTATGATTACAGTAAGATGGCTCGATCCCCCTGAGGTCATGAATGGTCCAACCATTTGCCTCCTTATGTTCCTTTAGGACCTTGATCAATTTAATCTCTTGCTCCTTTGTTAATTTAGCACTGATAATCACAGGGAGCATATTCTAAGGTCCTAAAAATTGATATTTCAAATTCTCGGGCAATGGTTTCAATTCAAGTTGGGGCGAGTTGATGATTGATGGTAGGGTAGATGCTGAAGATTCAACAAGAGGAAGAGGTTGTGAGTGAATAAAATCAATAACCTCTTCCGAAGATGTCAGGTCAACCATAGAGGGTTGCAGGTCAATTTCATCATCCAAAGAGGAACTTTCAATTGAAGAAACTGCCAAACAAGTTTCAATATTATCATTATCCTCATCAAGTTCCTCAATAAATCCACAATCCTCAAATTTGTTAATCGCCTTAAAAATATCCAATTTCATTCATTGGTCCCCAAAGGCAATTTAAATGCTACCGCTTTCACAATTAATGTTGGCCTTAGCGGTAGCCAGGAACGGATGCCCTAGAATGATGGGCGTGTTCCTCAGATTATCAAGTACATCCATGTCAAGGACAAGAAAATCTACAGGAAAATAGAAATCCTTGACCTTAACTATAACATCTTCAATAACGCCTCGCGGGTTTGTGGCCAAGTGGTCCGCTAACTATAGTGTTACTGAAGTTGGCCAAAGTTCACCTAACCCAAACTTCTCGTAAAGAGAAGTCGGAATTAGGTTGATAGATGCACCCAGATCCAAAAGTGCTCTATCAAATGTGTAATCTCCGATAACGCAAGAAATCAATGGAGCACTAGGATCTCTCTTTTTCTGAGGGAGGTAGTGTAGGATAACAGAACTAGCCTGCTCGAAGAGTACCACCTTCCTCGGAACAGATTCTCTCGACTTACGCTTTTGTGTACATAATTCCTTTAAAAATCTTGTGTAAGCCGATATGTGCTTGATAGCATCAAGGAGTGGGATATTAATCTCAACATTCTTAAATAGATTCAGAAGCTCCTCATTGCTATCAACAGACTTCTTCTTCTTTGGTTTGATTAAGGCTTTAGGAAAAGGAACATGAGTCAGATCTTTGGAATCAGGTTCCTGAGTCGTGATTTCTCCTTCAGGATTCTCCTCTCTCTCCTCAGGTTCTTCAGGATTCAAAAGATCAGAATAGTGTGGTTGTGGATCCTGAGTCTTCTTACCACTCCTCAAAGTTACAGAATTTGTAGAAGCATAAGAATTTGGGTCTTGGGGAAGGATAGGATAGATTGGAGGGGCTTGATTAACCATGAATTGTTGATTTGCAGAAGAAGAAGAAGACAAGGAACCCTGCTCAACCACCTGAGCATGTGCATGTGAGTCCCTCTGATTTTCGTACCCATGGGCTTGATTGCCCGAATTCAAAATATTTTGTGGGTTGGGTACGGGTTGGGATGGTAGAGATCCGGGTTGACGAGAGTTAGCAATGAGCCCGGATTGTAAGTTGTCCAGTGAGTTTTTCATTTGCTGCATGAGCTGGAGCATGGACTACCATTTGACGATTCAAATTAGCCTGCCCTGCAGGTTGACGGGCATTCCAAGCTGGCTAATTGACCTGATTCGGAGGCAACTGAGTATATACTTGACCCTGACCCATTGGTCGTTGCGAAGCATAGTTGACGGGTCGGAATTGGGTTTGTTGCCCCGGATTTTTCCAAGAGAAGTTAGGGTGGTTTCTCCAACTTAGATTATAGGCATTCGAGTAAGGATTGGATCTAACATTCTCTTGTACGGCACAGACATCCTCATAGGGTGAGGATGGAGAGAAAGAAAGGGAAGGATCAGAAAAACTTGGATCAAAGGCCCCAGTTTGGAACCCGTGGGGTTCCGAAAAATGCTGACTCATAGGTTGAGCCACATCGAGTTGATTCACAAACTCCCGTCCAGAAGGAGCTCGTGAGGAATGGAATCCCAAATTTTGGGATTGAGTGGATCGAGAGTTGTTCATAGAATTGCCAGCCATCCACTCTTCCATTCTTTTAGCAACCAAGTTCACCTTATCAAGTTTGTTACAAATCAATTCCATATCAAATGAATAAGAGTCATGGACTTCATTGACATTTGATCTGGGCTGCTGGGACCGGTTAAAAGTATCCATGGAGGCATGATTAATTGAATTCTCACTCATTTCCTCAAATAAATCATGTGCACTATCTGCATCTTTATTGAGGAAATTGCCTTCGCAAGAAGCATCCACATGATTTCTGAGTTGCTCAGTCAACCCATGATAGAAGATCTGCACGAGTTGCCATTTCGGCACCTCATGGTGTGGACACCTCCGCAATAAGTCCTTGAATCGCTCCCAGGCCACATGAAACTGCTCCCCCGACCGTTGGGTAAAGGTAGTGATTGCCCGTCTCAAAGCATTGGTACGTCCGACTGGGAAGAATTTCTTCAGAAAGGCTGATTTCAACTCATTCCAAGTTGTAATTGGTCTTCCTATTGTCCTATACCAATGCACGGCCTTATCCCTAAGAGAGTGGGGGAAGAGCATCATGATCATTTACTCCTCGTTTACGTTTCGTGCCTTGGTGGTCTGGACCAAAGTAGTCAAGTCCTCCAAGTGTTGAAACGGATCTTCGGAGCCAAGCCCATGATAATGTTTAATCAGGATTAACACTTGGGGCTTGATTTCTACGTCATCGGCTGGAATCTGGATGCTGGGACATTCCCTGTAATTTGAAGGATCATAAAAATCCTTCAAGGGCTAAGCGCCCTGCATTCTCTGGAACCATTCCTGCATTCTCTGCATTTGTTCCAGCTGCCTTCGAAATTCTTCCTGTGGATTTCCAAGCAGAGGAGGCTATTGTTCAGCCATGGGATCAATTTGACCAAAATTCAACTTGCACCTCCTAGAATGTTCTAATGGTCCTTCCAATCGGGGATTCAATGACCGTCTACCCAGCATAAACTAGGAGAAGGTCGGAAGGACTGGGGATAGGGACCCTGCAGCATAACAAAACAAGGCTGTCCTTAAGTGGGGTAGCCTAAGGATCTACTGACTCCCAAAACCCGCCTTTAGATTGTAAATGATTTACTCTAATTGCTTCTATTTAATCCAACCAGTTAGAAGGAGGGACTGGGGAGAAGGTTCTTCCTTCAGCTTTCGCCTCCAGTTCCTAATGTACCCCCCAGCTGCAGTCGTTTGACGTTACTCCCCTAGCTAGACATCATATTAATCAGTACAAGTAGGTTAATCAAAAACAATCTCCGACTAGGCCCTAAAGAGTGAATCAGACCTTAAGGCCAACGTCTACTCAATTTTATTTAGGCCTAGGATTGTGGTGCTTATGGAATGTGATGGGCCCTTAAAATGGGTTGTGCCCTTAATGATTGATCGAGATTTGTGTAAGTGCGTGCACAACTAGGGTTTTCAAGCAAGATTATTTGTGATGTGTGAATTTTAATGTTCAAATCTTGCTTAAGTAGCTTTTAGGGTTTCAAATTAGGTGGATTGCAATCAAGTTTCTAGGCAAACCAAGTTGTAAAACACGGGTAAAGATTATTTTCCTTTAAAACCAGAAAGAAAGTGGAGTGCCTGGAATAGACCTAGATTGAAAACCCTAAGGAGGAGCAACTTGATGAGTTGGTTTTAAATAGAGTGGTGCGGCCCAAAGAACTCAAACAATTGGCCACAAATGCACCACTAAGTTAGGCACTCAAAGATGGTTAACTTAGAATGATTTCTACTCTTTTATGTGTTGCTTTGTGTGTACTAGTTCCAGAGATCAGAACCCGATTGAGTAGAAACAAATCAATTTGATTAAGTGCCTTGAATGTGGGTGTATGTTGTGTTTGTTGAAAATTACCCCACAAGATTATCTTTTTGTTATTTTTTTTTTTATAAATGAGGGTGGAATGAATGTGAGTGAGAATCTAAACAACCAAACTATTCCTAGGATTTATGCAAACACCTAGGTTAATTGGAATTTGGATTTAATGTGACGAATGAAATCTATGGAGGGGGAAAGAATGGGGAGCACTTACAGTTGTTTTCAACTGCACTTTACTCCAGTCTACCGCTTGATGACTCCCTAATGGAGGTCTCTGCAAAATAATAGACACAAGAGAAAGCAAGTTAGAAAACAATAAAGTCCAAGAAATGAGAAAAGATCGAAAATCATTGCCTCCCCGACAACGGTAACAAAATGTTGAACGTACGAATTGCTACGCTAAAGTGTTTGGTTTTGGAAAACCTGTCGTTGTAGTTTGAAAATGAAGAACTCATGTTGAACAAATAAAATTTATATCGAAATGAAAATTCCAGGTCGAACACAGGGAGGCGGACGTTTGATTTAAAAACTACGCATTTGTTTTTATTTGTCACGAAGTAATTCAATTTAAAACTATCTAACTATTTACAATAAATAGAAGAGAGAAAAAGTAAGAGAGAGAGAAAATATTGCAAAGAGAGAGAAAATATTGCAAACAAAAATCAAAACGAGATGTAGAATAAACAAAGAATTCAATATCAAAAGGGATTGTTCATTACACTAAATATTACGATTAGAAAGTGGTAAATCTACTCTAGAAAGCAGTAAAAAGAATGGGGAGAGAGATATCCCCCTCAACGGTCGCTTGGAGGATGAGCCGAACGGGATGACGCCTGGATGAAGGAGGATGAAGTAGGACGAAGCAGAAGAACGGGAATGGAGCAGCACGTCGTCGTCGTCGTGGGATCCACTTCTGAAGGGGGACGAAAATTTGGACTTTACCTCGCGAGAAGCATCCCAGGTATGGGATAAGCTTCTCCTGAGCTTTGAAGAGGTAGAGAAGAGAAGGAAGGGATGAGAATTTCATGTGGAGGGGGTCTCTTTTTATAGTTGCAAGGAGTGGGGGCAAATTGGTCATTACATCTTTAAAACATTAAATAAGGGGTCTAGTGATGGATAAAATCGTCGCTAAAGCCCCAACGTGGGCGTAGTGGGTCTTGGATGTGCGCGCCCGCTCGTCTGCTTGCACCTAACGCTCATCGCACATTCAGCCATCCACAGCCATCCGATCGCGAGATCGAATGGCCCAGATTGCGCCTTCGCCCACCTTACTACACGCCCGCCCCAACGCGTGCGATAACACGTGAGGTGTGGGCGTGCGATAGCGCGTCGACACTATTGAGCGCGAATGGCCGCCTGATCAAGATCTGACGCATGCCCGAGCCCGCTCGCCTGTGCCCTTCGCCTGCTCGCTACAGCTCGAACTCGCATCCACTACTCGCGGTAACTCCCTCACCCACTGCGCTGCGGAGCACGGATGGTTGTGCGGATGAATTCAGGACGCCGCATCCACTGCCGTTGGATCTTGATCCAACAGCGGAGAAGCAGCGCTCTGATTGAAGAAGAGAAGGTGCGGTGGTGCTGGGGGCCAGTTGGACGGCTGAGATGGCGCCATGTGGCGCCATCTTGGCCGTCCATCTTCTGGGTGTTGTAGATGGTGCCACGGGTGTCGGATTGACTTGATTTTTGCGTCGTTAGGCTGCAATCATTGATCCGAATCTATCCTTGCGGTCGGATTTGTCATTTGAAGTGCATATTTACACCATCTTGGCCCTTGATCTTCTAGGGTTCCCCGATCACTATCTGATGCTACAGATGCCTGATTAGGGCGATCTTGGAGTCGTTGAACTCCAATCATCGCCCTGATCACATCTGTATGGTTGGATCTTCGATCCGATGCCCTGATAAAAAGTTTGCCCTATCCAAGCACATAAAAGGAGACAATTAACCTCCATTTTATTCAAACTACTCTAAATGCAAGATGATGCATGTTATGCAATATTTATAGCATGCAATGCAATCCTATGCTTAAGAACATGCATAAATCAACATCTTAAGTAGTGTAAATGTGTTTACATCTGCAGCCTCCACGCGCACCACCTGCAGCGCCCACACGTGCCCGTCTATGCTGCACGGCCTGCGACACTTTAGCCCGTCGAAACCCACCTTCACCGGAGCTCCGTCCGGCCGACTCCAGCCACATCGCAGCTCGCTGCCGCCACCGCTACGAAGCCCTCAGTCTAAAGAGCTTCCTCCGAGCTTCACGCCTCTGGCCGTTCCTTCTTCATCGTGCACGGACGAGGGGAAGAAGATCCCCTATTTTGCTATAGTAAAAGGCCTATTAATATTTACATTCACCGCCATTGCCAACTTTTATTTATATTTTATTAAAGCTACATTGCAAAAAATATCCGTTAGTTGTTCAAAATTGCCATTTCAGCATGTTCTCTTGATACTATCTTAATCTGAAGGCAGATTTGGCTCGATTCTCATCGAAACTAACTACGAACATATGTTTATAACCACTGCGAATTTAAATATGTCATTGCCTCCCTGTGGACATGACCTGCTCTTCTACGAGTGGTTATTTTAATTACTGATTAATCGATTTTTCCACCACATAAAACTACAAATGACTTTAAAAGCGAAGAATCAGCTCGTCAGTTGGCGGCGAGAGTCGACGGGGTGGTGCACCTCGACGAGGGCTACGCAACGGTGGTGACGCGGCGACTGGAGGTGGCCAATAGTGGTCGGACGGAGGAGAATGGCCGCCGGTATGTTGGCCCTGTTGGAGGAGGAAGCCGCGTGTGGACGTGCAGGCACTCTGCTGCAGCACGTGCGGATGTGCACTAGGTGCATGGGTGCGTGTGGGAGTTCTACAGGGAGGCGCGAGGAGGTCTGAAGTGGGGCTAGGTGCAGTCCAGCGGGCGGTTGCGGGTGCAGTGCCTGCAAGATGCGCAAGGGCAGGAGATGGAGGGCAGTTGGTGAGGGCACTGTAGTAGTTGCAGGCGCGCAGTGAGGGCAATGGCGCGGGTGCAGGGTGGCGTGCGCTTGCAGTGGAGAGGATGGCACAGCGAGGGCAGGTTGGCCTGTGCCTGCAGAGGGTGCAAGAGCGTAGTGGGGCTACACCTACAAAGGGTGCGCAAGGGTGCTGGAGGCTAGGCGCTTAAGAAATGTACTAGATTCTAAACTTAAGAAATAATTCAAGAAGAAAAAGCTCCAATGACAAAGGTATTCTGCTAGGGACTAACTCATTCAGCTCAAGAAAAGAATTTTTTTTTATATGCTAACCTAAATGCATGAATACTTCCTAAAATGCAAAATGCACCCCCCATGCCTAAATCCTATAATGTCCTCATTGTAAAATTAAAACAAGGGGAGAAAGGAAAGAAATCACCTGACAATGGTATTATTCAAAACGCTAGGTTGCCTCCCAACAAGCGTTGCATTTTCTATCAGCAGCCAAACTTAGAAGGAACCTGTAAGTCTGGTTCCAGACAGAAAAGGTTAGGCCCTAAAAATATGCATAACAGCACGAGCCTAGAAAATAGGTAGCCACGGATGTTGGCGAGTTGATGATGCAATGTAATCCCAAATTCTCGCCAGAATGTATGAAAGCAGAAAACCTTGTTGGCTACCTGGGGAGGTCTAGGAATAAGAAAGGGAATTTGAAAAGAGGCCTCCCGAAATGGAATAAGTGGAGGATAACAAGGATCCCCTAAAACAGGATGGGTTTTAAAAGATATAAACATTAATATTTGAAACCTTTGAATGGCAAGACTAAAAGTACAAGCATCAATCCACACTCACCATTCTACCTGAAGATGTACTGGCATGATATGTTCTCCAGAAAGAATGTACATGAGCAGAGATCTGAGCCAAGGATCGGTTAGGGAGTATAAGGGTTGTTTGTAGTGTTGGAAGGTAATGCTTAAGTCCAATGAGGGCTTAGTCAGTGTCAGGTCCAATTCCAACAATGATTCAGATTGTGTATACTCCCTAACAGTTGTAGACAATTTCATGTTGCCCTACCTAGCATTAATGATTGGAGTCATATTTGAATCAAGTGTAGACTCCAAATTACAACTCTTTGATGGCAAGGTGAAAATATCAGAATCATTATCATTACACTCATCCCTGGATTCGTTTGGTTCACTCAATTTTTTGTCGGGGTGTATATGTGATTCATTAGTGAAAATAGGAGTTGGATCAGTATCCTTAATTATTCCTAAAGGAGGATTAGTCTTAATATTTTGGAGCAAGCCTATATCTCTGAATTCGTTATTCTTCTCGGGGAATAAATCCTTAATCGGCGTGTTTTATCCCTGAGAGTCTCCCATAGGCTTCTCACTATTTTGTTTGTCCTCCTCTAATATCAACTCCTGTTTTGATGGAGGATGACTCTCAAAAGAAGAGAGGAATCTGGATTTCACCATATTATTTATATCCTTTGGAGGTAAATCCTCAAATGATAAATAATTCCCCTGTGATTCACTCCAGATTTTCAATCCAAGTTCCTTTATTGGGGCATCCTCATCCTCTGAAATAGACTCTTCATATCTCTGAGACCAAAATTGATCTAATTCATCCTCCATTCCCTTAGGGTCACCTTCATTGGGTGCATTTAAATCCTCAGGATGCTGAATGGTAGGTGTTGATTCCTAAAGTGGAGGGTCAGGAGTAGGCTCACTAAGGGTAGAATGGGATTCCACCAAATAATCAATAGGGGAAGTGATAGGAACAATACAACCTTGACCTGGGTTGGTAGGGTTAAGGAGAATACTGTCATTGGGGTCAAGGTCCTCAAGAGGTACCATTTTCCCTTGCTTTTGACTCCAATATAGCTCGGGTGGATAATCACTATGATCATTCTCCTCTAGTGGCCGTGTCTCATTGGGAGAGTCTACGTGATAGCTACATAAAACTGGATCCTTATTGTCATTGGGTTCCTCAGAATTATTTTCATGATCATGGTCATATGGGTAGGGATCAGAATTACTGGGAAGTGTGTAGTTAAGATGTCTTATTTCTTCATTTAACTGTTGACTATTCCTCAACATCTCTCCCATGGATTCCATCATTTCCTTTTGTTGTTTTTACATTTCTATCATAAAGGAGGAGAATAAGGTTGGGAAGGATAGTCAATTTCAGGCTTTGGTTGCCTAGGGGTATCGGTCCAACCTCGATACGGAAAATCATGAAGGGTGGGAGGTTGGGTGTTTGCATAGAAGTAGGGATTTCAGGGTTGGAAAATCCCTCTCCTAGGCTTTGCGCAAAAGTGGGGGTTATCAAGCCAGTACTCCGAGGATAGGAATATGAATGATCCCATGAATTGTCAATGTACCCATTAAAGGATGGATACGCTCGGGGCATGGGATCCTGATTAAAAGATGGGAAGTATTGACTCTGATAATCTAAATAATAGGAGTAAGGGTGATCCATTTCTTTAAGCAAAACAGTTTTAACTCTCTTAGGATTTAGAAGAATTCAGAACACAAGCAGAAACTTCCTAGAGTTCTACTGTCAAAGAAAATGCAAATTCAGTGGGATCTATATTTTGTAGATTGTAGGTCTTAGAATTAAATGTTCAGTTGGTGGCCACCAGGTGGCGTCAAGGTCCACCGAAAAGATCGCCTCCTACGTGCACGTTGTTCAAGGTCAATGTCGTCGCTCTACTACGCTTGTCGCCTCATCAGATTCCTCACACAATAAAAAAATATGATCAGATAACTACGCAACTCAAAATATTCAAAAATAATGAAGTGAATCTATTGCATCTGTTGCCTCCCCGGCAACGGTGCCATTTGGCAGAGAGATTCTCGCTTATTTATGATAGCAATAGAATGATATGTCGTGTTTTATGTGGTGGAAAATCTCTCAATCAAAACTAAATATCTAATTTAACCACAATAAAGATGTCGCATCCACAAGGAGGAATAGACCAATAAATTCACGAGTAGAGGAATATACTGTTCACAGACACTTTCACTACTTTAATGCAAGGAATATGCTATTTTAAATGGAGCTTGCAATTTCTTTAAAAGTTCAGGGTTAGTTATGCAATTTTCATGTCAGGAATTAAGCTCCAAAAATATGCATATGATGCATGTGTAATGGCATATCATGTAAATTTAACTTACATGCAAATATGATTTGAATTCAAAGTTAAATCATGCACATAACACAAGTGAAGTAATTTTAGGAAACTATAAGTGCATCCATGTAATGTGGCTTGAATGAAATATTAATATCTAATTGGCAATGGCATTGAATGTAAATATTAATTGAGGAGAAAATAGAGATTTCTCCTCTCTCTTCCTCGCGTGGATGGTCGTGCACGGTTGGTGGCGAGAGTCGATGGGGTGATGCACCTCGATGAGGGCTACGCAACGGTGGTGGCGCGACGGCCGGAGGTGGCCGGCGGCGACCAAACAAAGGAGAATGGCTGCCGACCTATTAGCCCTGTTGGAGGAGGAAGCCGCGAGTGGATGCGTGGGCACTCTGTTGCAACGCATGTGGATGTGCGCTAGGCGCGTGGGCGTGCGGGGGCGTTCTGCAGGGAGGCGTGAGGAGGTCTGAAGCGGGGCTGGGTGCGGTGCCTGCGAGCGGTTGCAGGTGCAGCGCCTGCAGGATGTGCAAGGGCAGGCGGTGGAGGGCGCTTGTTGAGGGCGCTATAGCAGTTGTAGGCGCGCAGTGAGGGCAATAGTGCGGATGTATGGTGGCGTGCACTTGTAGTGGAGAGGATGGTACGGCAAGGGCAGGTTGGCCTGCGCCTATAGAGGGTGCGAGAGTGTGGTGGCGCTGTGCCTGCAGAGGGTGTGCAAGGGCGCTGGAGGTTGGGCGCTTGCGGTGGAAGGTGAAGCAGTTGCAGGTGTGCGGTGAGGGTAGGCAGAGAAGGGCATGGCTGTGGCTTGTAAGGGATTGATGAAGGCGCTGGTGTGCATAGTGCATGCTTGGTTCCACAGTGTCCTTTATCTCCACGGTGGGGAAGGTAGAGATAATTCCCTGCCAGGGGGAGAAGAAGATGAAAGATGCACCTCTCACGCTTGATCCTCCTTTTTATCCCTTCTCTCCACGCGAGTCAAGGGATTTTTAATTCCCTTACTAAATTTGGCCTTCGATTGTTGAGGAGCTGTTGAGGCCGGCTGGAAGACTCAGTTGAGGTCGACGGCTGTTGGGGAGGGGAGAATTTAATTCACCCCCCTCATCTCTTGCAATTTATTCCTACAATGATGAAACATAAAATAATTACATACTAAGTTATAGAATGAGATAAAATAGATAAAAACTCAAGTAATGATGCATGCACTTATTTAATTACCTAATGTGAGTGTTAATAAACATACTATGTTAGAATTGAAGTACTTAGGCGTAACAATAGTCCATTAAAATGAACTCATCACTAAGCACTCCTCAGCTGCGACCCACTCCTGCAGCTATGGTTCCGGGTACACTCTAGGTCGGATTACCTGCATAGCCGGTACTATGGAAGGCTCTGGAAGAACGTGACCCAGAGAGAGAAAGAGAGATTACACGGTGTAGGGGGAGGGTTCTGTTGCAGAGAGTGTTGGCTAATACTTAGCCAATTTGAGAAGTCCCCCTCCTTGTGTGAAGGAGAAGGCAGCAAATGAAGAGGCTAAGAAGAAGAAGAAGAAGAAGAGGTTAAGAAGAATAAGAAGAGAAGAAGAAGCCGCAGCAAAGAAAGAAAGAAGAAGAATCAGAAGGGAAAAGAAGAAAAGAGCACTATAGCATCAGATGTTTAAGTCGACTGATCCCATTTTTAGACTTCTGATTTGAATTTCTAAAGCTATAATTAACTAGATTGATATTGTGCTTCTACTTGCTATTACTGTATAAGGGTAATTGGTGATTTAAATCACCATTTTACCCTCCTCATTTTGCACATTGATTTTTGATTTCTTATATCATTCTTAAGCTTTTACTTATTGTTCTCATTTACATTATAAATTGTGATCTTCAACTTTAAATTCCATATTACTCCCTGTGTTCCACCTCGGAACTTTTTCGAGTAATAAAATTTATTTGTTTAAGTGCTATTTTGGCTATGCTACAACACAAAAATCTTAAATACCAATTTACCATGAAGAACAGTGCCCGTGCCCATTCCCACCCCATCAGATTGTGCCACATGTTAACAATTGGGAATGCCCGTGTCTTCCCTTTGCATGCTAACGCTTCATAGGTGCACGTGTTGAGCACTACTACATGCGAGATGTGTTTCCTATCTAGAGCACACTGCTAGATCGAACGTCGAGTGTATGTCGCTGCTGCCTCTGCAAAAATTGCAGTGTGAAGCCTACAGAACACATAATTGTAACTGGGTCCCTGGAACCTTAATTAAGATTTGTAAATGAAATATAAAACTCTTTCCTTCTCTTTTTCTCTTAGGTATTGAGGACCCTTAGATGCTAATGATGACCGAAAACCCAAGAGAACTTATTTATAGACCCAATTTTCTATTTAGGGTTATGTTTAGTTGGGAAAAATATCGAAATTACCCTTAGGTGTGGTTCACCTTACATTGAGGTCCCTTTTGACTTATTTAGGTCATAACTTGAGCTATACACCCCAAATTCGTGTAAAACAAGCTTTGTTGGAAAGCGTACGACTAGAGGAATCCAATTGTACCACACATGCTGCCCTTTTGATGAGTTTGATTATGGTTGACCCAAAATATGCATTTTTGGCATGTTTTAAGAGGCAATTGTACTTACATCGAATCGTGATCATGTTTACGAGTTTGATGTCATCCAAACCACTCTAAAATGACTGGGAACCTAGATTTTAGGACATTACAAAAGTGAATAGAAGAAGAAGGTGGAGTGTTTTTCCGTCGTTGGCAAGGCGATGAAGAGGAAGAGGAAGAGGAGGTGAGAGAGGTTGCGCTCCTTGATAGAGAACGCCCGAGAAAGGAGGGAGGAGTCGTTAGAGCTTGGACGAATCCCAATGAGAAACCTTAGTTTGGGGAAGAGGGAAGAGGGTTGCTAAGATCCATTCGGAGGTCTAGGTGGGTATTTATAAGTAGATAGGGTTAGGGGGAGGTGTCTGGACTTAAATGTGTCCAGGTTCATCGGTGTAGGGAGCTTTGTCTCTAGTGATGGTGGACTTACCTCACCGAAGTTAGTCAGGGAGAAATGAATCGCAGCTGTTAGATGAAAAAAGGAGAGTGAGAAGATGCTTGGAGATAATGGTGGTGGCGATCCATCGCTAGATGGGCAGTCATCGGTGGGTATGGACACCGATCAACGTTGATCATTCAAGAAGAAGAAGTTAGCTACTATGTACAAAGGGACCATTTCACAAATAAAGAAGGACCAGGTTGAAATAAAAGCTAAGGATCAAAATGTAAATAATGGATTTTTCTTTTTTAGAAAGGAAAATAAATCCATTATTTACATTTTGATCCTTAAATTAAATTAATTCTTTTTCAACCTTTTATATGTTATAATGAATATGATAAATAATCTATTTATAACATGAAATTTCATTTTTGTCTTTTTTAGCTTTATTTATTTAAGTGGTTAACAATATTAACTTAATTAACAACTTAGGACTACAAATATTATAAGCTTATATATAATACTTCTAAGTAGCTAAATGATTAGGATTAAGTAACATTAATTAATTAAACATAAATAAATGTTTATCACCCTTAATTTAAGTGTTTTTAACATGTAAATAAAGTCCATGCTACAATTAATTAAATATACAATTAACCCTATTTGAGTGTTATTCACTAGTGATTTAACTAGATGAACTAGTTAATTATGGTGACTTAGGAGCAGTAATGAGTTCCTCATCACTAGGAGGAGGAGCCTTGAGCTGACTTGAGCATGTCTTGCTTGCATGGAGTTGAGGGAAGTTGATGAAGAGCTTCCTGTTGTTGAAGGGGATCTATCGGGGAGTTTAAGATTTTGTTATCATCATTGTAGTGCAAAATCCTCAATTGATCTCTCAACAAACAAAATTTATAACTCAAAATCTAGAAATGAAGTCTGAGGTCGAACACATGGAACAAATATGCAATTCACGTGCTAATCTTTAATTGCATATAAATAAGCACAGAAAATTAAGCATAATAATGATATTCAATGAATAATATCTACTAAAAATTAATATTCAATGCCAAGCATAAGTATTTCAAAAGTTTAAAAGACCAAAAGGATATCTAAGACAAAATAATGGTGATTTACATCACCAATTACTAGTCTTAAGCAATACATATCAAATTCTCATAAATATCAAATAAATGAACAGTGATCAGATGTTTGGATCTCAAGTCAGATGACTTAAATGTCACCTGCTACAGTGCCTTCAAGATAGCTTTCTTTTTTTCTTCTTCTTCTTTTCTGTCTTAGCCTTTCCTCTTCTTTATTTCCTTTCTTTTCTTCCTTTTGCTCACGCATAGGCCTCAGCTTCCTCTCTTCTTCTGCCTTTTCCTTCTTCTTCACAGGGTCTTCTCCTTCTCAGCGACTAAGTGTCACAAAAAGCACAAAGGAGCAAAACTCACCACTCCCTTACTCTCTCTCTCTCTCTCTCTTTCCTTCCTTCCTCTCCTCAGATGATCAGATCGTTTTATCAGGTAACCGAATTCAGGTAACCAAGGCTACCGGCAGTGGGTAGTAGCCAGATCCCTTCCACGAATGATGTGGGACTAAACGTCCCCTTGTTCTTTGCGTGCACCTGCAGCAAGGAAGTTTCTCCTATTGTAGTAGCTGCAGAGGTTCATGCCCTTAATCAAGGACATGGGAAGGGTCCTGAAGAGTATTCGCGACTCTTGGGCATAGCACTTAGTTCTTTTGACACCAGAGATGATGGCGATGACGACAGTAGACACCGATATCTGCAAGTCATCAACATGACCTCTCGGCCACATTAAAATAGTTCATAAGGTTTGCCATGGTGTGGTGAGTGTGGTGGCAGTAATTGTGTGGTGTGAGAGCGTGTGTGGTGGTCGATCGGTCATGGAGATGGCGTACGAAGGATAGGTTGTTCGATGGTGTGTTTGGGTGGACGAGAAGATGAAATAGGAGAGGGGTTTTGTGTGGGTGGATGATACGAAGCTCGTGGGAGTGTCGACGAGGAGCTAAGAGGTGTGTAGTGTGCGAATGACCTCACCGAAGGTGCAGCCAGAGCAGAAGATGAAGGTGGCGTGCGATGGTGTCGAGGGCTAATTTTTGGGTTTTGGATAAAGGAAATGATAAGAGAGCCAGAAAGAGTCCTAACTACCTACTTTAAGGGATGAAAGGGATAGGAAGAATGATAGGAATGGTGTGGCTAGCGCCATGGAAAAAAGGGCCTCCGATGAGAGAGAATAGCAAGGAAGAGAGGGGAGGACAACCCTCGCTAGTATTGCGAGTGGTGGAGGAGCTTGAGGAGCTGAGACTAGCTGGCTATGGTCTGTGACAGCTGACGAAGAAGGGAGTTGATGAAGTTCGCCAAAGCTTGCGAAGGGATTGGTCGGAGAGAGGAGAAGAAGGTGGAGAACCGATCCAAACCAAGCTAAAGATGTAAGGTTGTGCACAGCCAAACTGGCTTTATAGAGTTTTAGGGAGAGCTCTGGATCAGGAAAGAAGGATTTCCATGGCTTGGGCTTGAAGGAATAGAACCCAAGATTCTCCTAAGTTCACACGAGCAATCTATGGGGACTTGGAACTCTAAAATGCTCTCAGATGATTCGTCTATGTGTGAACATCAATCCCACCAATTTTGGTGGGATTTGATTGCCATTTTAATGGGATTCAGGTCGGTCAAAGGTTGCTTAGAGGTTGGGTTTGACCTCAATGGTGGCAGCGGCTTTCGTGCAAAGAAGATGATGATGTTAGCGGGGTATTTGCAATGATTTCAAAAGTTAGGGGCATATGTGTGAGAGAAAAGGGTAATACTGGACTAGAATGCAAACTAGGTAAGGTGATCTCTAATTGGGACTAAATTTTGGTACAAACCTAATTTTGACCCAAGAAATTTGATGGTAAAGTCAGATTTAGGCTTTTACAAAGTTTGACTGGGTAATTTGTGCAGAAATCCAAATTAGGGTAACTATCTATCTAAGACTATTTTAGGTTAAAATAGGTTTCAATGGTTAAATCAAAGGTACCAAACCTTATAGAATATTTTTATATGATTTTTAGAAGGTTTAGGTGAATTTTATCCTAACCGAAACCTCAGTTAATTGAAAGGGTCTATTTTTAGGGTTTTAGATGTCCATTAATTCTCGAAACGTGCAAAAACCCATTTCTATCTACATGAACCCACTTATTAGACATTTATGACCATTTGACCTTTAATAAACCCCAAGGAAATCCCATAATTATTCTGCATTTAGGATATTCTATTAAAATTGCAAATTTACCCTTATTTTAATGCATTTTATGCACAACGATCTTTGGGCGGTTATGTAGGAGCATTTATCAATGGATTCTGACTAATAAAAGCTAAATATGGCTGATGATGACGTTATCATCATACCCCCATGCCTAACTTTTGCTAGTACCTTAGCAAAATCTCATGAAAAGAACTCGAATTCTAGACCATTCTTTGCAGTTCAGAGTCCTGATTATTCTTCTTTTTAGAAATTAGGTTAAAATGCTAATAATAGGCCTAGAGGTACTCAAGTACCAATCAAGATCCTAACCTGACCACTTTAGCCTCAGTCTACCACAAAGGTTTCTAAGGCCCACGGAAACTATCCTAAGGTTTATTGAACCCAGCAGTTAAAGCACTTGTGTTTATAACATGGTTAGTCCAAGTTTAGTTTACAGTGCATTTTTGTAAGAGAGAAAAATTTTTGCATTTTGGGAGAGTTTTCTCTCTCTTTTTCTTTTCTTTATTTCTAGCTTCGGATTGACTCAAAAACATGGTCTGTATCGGATTCCTAATTCCTGCCATCATTCCTCCTAGGGTCCCTAGCAATCGATGCTTCGAGATTGCAATGCCCATGGCAACCCCCAAAACCCTGGCTTTCGACACTTTGAGATAGTGCCTCCCATGGCGTTCTGTAGCTAAATTGAGGCCCTGGCAATCGACATTTCGGGATAATCCTGCCCATGGCACCTGAACCAGACAAGGTGCTTATGTGCCCCCGGAAGGATTTTTAAATATCCTAGGAGACAAGCACCAAGGAGACGATATGTTATTGCGCATCTTCGAGGGGAATTTCCCGCCTCTCCATGCCGGAACTCATCCAAATCAACTTATGTTCTTAAAGCAGCTCCTAATTTAGGTAGCTTTTTTAGAACAGAATAAATGCTTTTGCATGATTTTCATTATTAAGCGCATCGAACCAGACTTGTGTGTGGATTAGGGTGCTTAGGTTACTAAGTCCCGCAAACCAGAGGTCAATTAACGAGGCTGGATAATCCCTAAGCCTTACACCTAATACATAAGCTTCGCATTTTCCTCAACCTCTTGAGGATTATCTAGATCTTAACGGATACGTGAATTTTTAAGCCTAAAACAAGCCCAAGAGGCCTAAGATCAGCACTCATACTAATCTCCATGTCTCTTTGTTATTCTAGGACTTAATTTTTTTCTTTTGATTTGGTCTATAACTTAAGTAGATTCCATAATCATTTATTAATGACTATCCCTTTTTGTTTCAAATTGTTGCTCCATTTTGATATTTAAATCACCTCCTCATTTCCTCCTCAAGAATGATATGTAATTAAGCTCACAAAAATTCCTCCCCTTTCTCCAATTTTTTTCAATTTTTATTTTTTTGGTTTTTTGAATGAGTAATTATTTTTTGTGAGAACCCTTTAGAAACTTGAATTTTTATGTGTTTGCACTGTAACAGCCCCCCATGCCTATGTTTTGCAATGTCCTCATTATAAATCGGAGGGTATGGAATCAGTTGGGTTCATGGGTTAGAACAAGTTCAAAGGGGGGGTGAATGGTCAAGATGATTGTTGAAAACGATTTCAACTTCCAATACATGTACCAAAGGTGGGATCAGTTGTTTTAACACTGAACTCTAAGTGCAGTAGACGTGAAGCTCAAAAGGATAATCAGAAGGGTCTCGAGTTTTTTGGAATGACAGGTTGCCTCCCGTTATGCGCTAAATTCAATGCCTTCAGCTGAGTAAGAGATGGTCATGGAGAAGGACTGGTCAAATCAGAGGAATTTTGTAGAGCAAGCACCTTGATTAATAGCCTGGTTGGTCCAACCACGTGCTTGTTTAAATCAACAAGCTGATGAAGCAGCCCAAACCCAAGTAATCTGGTGGGCTGATAGATGTGAAACAAGAGATACGAAGCCCACCAGATGCTTTGAGGCTCAAAAAGATGTGGTAATGCGAATCTAAGCATTGGCTATGTTGAATCAATCTAGTCAGAGTAGGGATCCTCAAATGAAAAAGAGTCTGTGGAGGATGTAGGAACCCTACAAGAGTGATCAAAGAAACATGGGACGTGATTAGTAGTTTGATCAAAGTCCGAAACTTGATCAAAAGATGGAGAAGAGTCATGTATGACCGGATCATCAAGAGGAGAATTAGAGTAGAAATTATTCGAAATCGGATCAAAAGATGGAACACAAGATCCCTATTTTGATTTGATCATTTTTAGGAACCAATCCACTCAATTTTAGATGTCTAAACATTTTCCCAGATGTCTTGAAATACATTTCTAGAAGTCTAATTTATCTTGACAAGTACACTATTTAGATCCAATTAATTCCATGGAAATTGACCCTTATTTCTAGACGTACAGATTTATGGTCATCTAGAACCCCTATATTAGATGTCTGACACTTTTTTTAGTCATCTGATTCTGCTATCAGACCTAATTATTGCCTGATCTTATTAGGATTTCTACCCAATCTTTTGAGATATGCCTCCAACAGCTACAAGGACTCTTCCAAGCCTTTTTAAGCATTCTTATGACCTCCATAAATAGATGGGAACCTTTCCCTTGAAAATAACAAACAAGAATCAATTCTTTCCACCTTTAGACTCATTGAATGAAGATCAAAGAAGAAGAAAACTCTGGCATTGCTCTCCAAGCTTCTAATCACACATTAAAGAGCATCGAGACTTTACACTATCATGCCCATACACTTCCATATCAGGGAAGATCTTTAAACCTAGAGGAGCTTATCTTTGATTTATATTTTGGGCTCCATAGGCATTGTTTTTGTTTTATATTTTGGTTAAGTATTCGTGTGGCGAATTCCTATCTCCTTGTGAGACAAAATACTCTTCATAAAGAAGAGGGGTTTGAGGTACACTACCCTTCATTTAAAGTAGTGTGATTATATTGAGGTTGTGCCACCCTTGTATTAATTGCTACGTATAGTGGATTTAATCGAGTAGGTCTATCGGGAAATCCTAAGTCGGGGTGACTTAGGTGGTGGTTTTTCCCCTTGGGGATTCCACCTAAAAGTACTTGTGCAATTACGGTAACTGATTTGTGTGGTTGATTTTTGTTTACATATTATTTTTCAATTACACTATCCCCTCTCTAGTATACTTTCAACCTCTCCCCTAGGGTTTCCTACACCTCCTATCCATCACCCTTAGATCCCTTTAGGACCTTTAGATCATATCCTAATCCCTACTTTATGAACAAAAGCACATATCCTTTCGCTTTTAATTCCAACCATCCTTACTTGATCCTAAGGCCCTAGATCCTACACCTAATGGCCAGCCACCCTCCTTGGAAAATTCCTTAGGTGCTACCCTCCATCCTACCTGCTAATAAATCCTAGCCTTCCATTCTATTCCAACTAAAACAATCTACTAAATTGGATCCTAACCCTTGATCCCAACCTAATTAGATCCTAGCTCTTCATCTAAAACCTAGAAACTGGGATTTCTCACTAGAGGGGGGGGGGGGGTGAATAGTGTGGTATAAAAAAATTGATACAAATATTCAATCACACAAATCAATCACCTCAATTGCATAAATGATTTTTAGGTGGAAACCCAACTCGGGTAAAAACCACCACCTAAGTCTCTTGACTTAGGATTTCCCAATGTACCAAGTAGATTAAATCCACTAAATGTATGACTTAAAACAAGGGTGGCACAACCTCAATACAACAACACTACTTTGACAGAGTGTGGTGTACCTCAAACCCCTCTTCTTATGAAGAGATGGGAATTCGTCACACGAATACCCAACCAAAATATAAAATAAAATAACAAGAACCTATGGAGCCCTAAAAGTATAAGTCAAAGCTAAGATCTTGTAGCCTTAGAGAGCTTCTCATAGATGGAAGTGAGTAGGCGTGAGTGCACAATGATTCAATTCTCTCGAATGTATAGTATGAGGCGTAGAGAGTAAATGACAGAGTTTCTCCTCATTGATCTTTCACAAAATGTGCGTAATGGTGGAAAGAATTATCTCAAGGGTTATGTTTAGCCAAGGAGAGGTTTCCCTCTACTTATAGAGGTCTTAGGAATGCTAAAGAATGCATGGGAGAGGCCTATGGCCATTGGGTTCAAATCCAAGAGAATTTAAGCAAAATTCCAAAGAGGTCTGGGCAATAAATAAGTCTGACAACAAAAACAGATGATTGATAAAAAAAAGTTAGATATCTGTTAAGGACATATTGAACCTCTGACTGAATTTTTGGATATTTGAAAACTAAAGTTGGTCTCCCTAGAAATGATTGGATCTAGACAATGTACTTGCTAATATTGATCAACTGTTTGTATATGTATTTTAAGATGTCTAATACTAAAATTGGACGTTTGATTGTGGATGGTTAGTTCCTGGAAATGTTCATAATTTGATCAGATCTAAATAGGGATCTTGTTCAGACGTCTAGACATATTATTGGACATCTGAAGTCAAAGTTGATTCTCGAGAATTGATTTTCTGACACTCCAACGATCATATATGGTCTGACAGACAAGATTTGGATGTCTGAGAATGTCTTCTGATGTTTGAAAGTAGGTATGGTTGTCTGAAAATAGGTTTGGACATTTGGGGCCTAAGTATTCAATTTGTTAAGGTCGAATATTTGGTCTGATGTAACTATTAAATGACTTAAAAGATAATATCAGACATCTGGGACTGATGTTGGACGTTTGAGAAGGCTGTCTAAATATTGTATTGGTTTTCTAAGTTGATTCCTATTTTTGCCTAAGTATTCTTAGGTTGGGTAAGTGTTCCTAGGACCTAGGGTAATACATTTTAGTCTCTTTAACATGAATCTAAAATTGAAAAGATTAGAAATAAGATATAAGGATTACAATAATGTTTTATAAGTCCTATTCTTCAATCTCCTTCTTCAGGCTTTGAGTCTAATGCTCCATCTTTACGGTTCCTTGATGCTTTTGTCCTTCCATCCAACTCCTCCGTATTCTATGGTCTATAGCTTGAGCTTCTTTGCACTTGCTTCCGTTTGCATTTTGTCATGAAATTTTAAACTCAAATGCAAATGTCAAATAATAAGTGTTTCGTTATCACCAAAATCAATGATCATGGTGCATTTGCACTGACAATCTCTCCCTTTTTGATGATGACAAAACCTTAAATAATACTAAAACATTATCCCTCTTTTTTACATTATTAGAAAGGTTTAATTTAAATCAATTTGTCCTATAATTCCCCCTTAAAACATGCTCTTCTAAGATTAGCTTAGTCCCCCCTTTTGAAATAATAAGAGAGATATGCTCTTCTAAGGATAAGTTAACTACCCCTTTTTGACATAGGAATAGAAAATGATTTTTCCTAGTGACATGCACTTCTATGTCAAATGATCTCCCTCTAAATACATTCATTTCTTCAAGAATTTTAAATCAACTAATGTTAAAGGTGATCTCCCCCTTTCTAATGGAATTATATCCTATAGAAAATTTTAAATTATCCCCTTATCTCAATGCTAATTAGAAACAAATCATCAACATCAGAAACAACTTTTACCTCCATTGGTATAGGTTCCAACCTCCATACCCACTTGGTTCACCAAGAACCTTGATTCTTCCTTGATGAAGTTCGTACAAGTAGCTTCTTGGTTCCATTTGTAGATCTGTGAAACAAGATTGGACCATATGTATAAAGTACCCACATTTTCTTGGGTCCTCTTGGGTTAGCCCTTCTCAACCAAGGTTGGGGCCCACTTGGATTCTAACCCTTAGGATTTTGTGCATAAAATCCTTTGGTGTGTCCATTTTTGGAATTAGTATTAATCTTAGTTATTTTATTTAAGGCAAGCAAGGTCATTTTCAATAAAGCTCATCTTGATGTTTAAAATAGCGACTTTAGATTTTAATGAGTTTTTTCCTTCAATCAATTTACTATTTTCAATAACAAAAGCTTCATTTTCAAATTTTATAGAATTGAAATTTACTTTCAATTTATGGTTGTCTACAACCAAGTCTTGATTTAGTAGCACAAGACTATCCTTTTTAGATTTCAAGATAATATAGTTCTTTTTTAGATTTTTATTTTCTAACTTTAATGACCTACTATGAACATACACTTCGAAAGCTTCTTGCAACTCATCTAAAGTAAAAGGATTTACCTCCTCTTTGTTGGAGTTGTTTTTGTTGTCATTGTCGCTATGATCGACAATTGCCATGAAGACTAGGCACACAATTTCATTCTTTGTATCCTTCTCAGATTCTTCTTCTTCCTTCTCCGAGATTGAGTCATCCCAAGTAGCTTGTAATGCCTTCTTCTTATACTTCTTATCCTTCTTCTCCTTAGGAGAGGGCATTCTGATCAAAGATACCCTTTCTTGTTGCAATGTTAGAAACAGATCAGGCTTTCCTTCCTTTCCTTCTTCTCCTTCTTCTTGCATTCCCTATGCTTAAGAAACTTGACAAATTTGTTAGCCAAAAAATCAAGTTCCTTATCATCGGAACTTACTTCGATGTCAGAAGTAGCTTTGAAAGCAAGCATCTTTATTTTTGGCTTCGGTGTGACTTGTTTCTTCCGTTACTCCATCTTATTTTCATAAGCCATCAAGTTTCCTAGGAGATCATCCATGTTGAGTGATAAGCTCACTTTAGTGGAACTTTCAATGTAGAGATTTAAGTGGATTTGGAGCATGCATTACATTGGGAAATTAGTTAAGCTCGTAATTTGTTGTTCTTGCATTTATAGTTAATTGATGTACTCCACTTGCATATGTTCTTTACTTAATGCACATTCACATACTAATTATTATTTACGCATGTATGTTTTCCTTGTAGGAATATTTGAGGATCAAAATTGGCATGTCATCTTGGCTTTAGGATTTTTCTCCAATAAAATGGCAAGGGAATCAACATTGATTTCCTCTAAATCTTGATTCCTTATTTTGGCTCTTATTCATTAGGCAAGCTCACTTAAAAGAGAACAGTGCCACTCTCTTTCTCAATTTAGATGATCTCCTTTTCTTTCCTCAATCACCAATCACTTAATCAACAAATGCAACCACCACCCTCTCTCTAGTTTTCTTCATGGCAAAAAAACCCACTGAACCCCCTCTGTCAATGAGAACACCCACATCTCTCTCTCTCCCTTTCACTAAAACACCATTAAACGCAAACCCTCCTTTAAGGCCCCTTCATTTTTCTCCTCTGACCAATGAGAACCACACGAACCCCCCACCACTTCATTCTTCCTCTTTCCCTCTACGAGTGTCGACTCACCACCACCTATTCGTTCTTTCCCTCTCCTCATATATTTCCCCTTGCTACGACCAACAAGGAGGGAGCACCAATGCATGCGCCCTTCAATTCTCTCTCCAATGATCACACGCTAACATAGAGACCACCGAGAACCATTGCTCACTTCCCTAGAGATCTGCGTATGCTCCTGACTGTGCCCTCCATTTGCTTTTCGGGTGTACCACCAACTACGGTATCTCGATGCCTGATTGCGCAGCAATCATAGGTCTTGTGTAATCAATGCATACATGAGCATACTTTGCATCTTTCTTGCTTTATTTTAGCTATACATCAAATAGTGTTATAATGTGATGATTAAGTGCATTAAGTGGATTGTAGGTAATAAGAAGATCTGAAGCTAGATTCAAAGCTAGATCGGAAGATGGATCTGAAGAATAAAGAGAAGCTGGAGCTACATCAGAGCTAGAGTAGAAGACTTAGGAATAAGTAGTAGAAGAAATAATGTTGGGTTGAGGTATGTTACTCTACTAAGTAGAAATTAATGTAGAGTTAAATTATGAAGAACTTAGGACCAATCCTAGCCCTAAGATAACCTTAGAGACCATCCTAAGCCTCAGCCAACCTTAGATTAGGTCACCTTAGCCTAGGAAGTCTCAAAACCCTAGTTCCAGCCCTTATCTAGACGTCCAAATAAATTATTGGACGTCCAGAACCCTTAGGCACAACTCGCAGACCTAGAACCCAAGTCTGTAGTGTTATTGGAGGTCTAGACAAGATGTCAGATGTCCAATTTCTGCATAATCCCAAGCCAGAACCTTGAATCCACCCTGACCTCTGATTAGACAGCCAGAAAAGAGGTCAGGACTTCTGATTTTGAGTATAAGTCGTCTGACACTCTAATTAGACGTCATATACCCCTCTCTAATCCCTATTTTAGAAATCAAGCTTGGATCTTGATTTCCTAGGTCCTTAAACCCAAATCTATCCCTTAAGGAACCTAAATTATGGTACTCTAACCCTAGTACACTACCCTTAGACCCTCCTAAGAACCTAATTAGGTTCTCACTAAGACCAATTGACTTGGATCATAGTCAATTACATTTTCTTAGTCGATTGGACTCATAGAGTTCAATTGAGCTCAAATCTAAACCCACACAAGTTCAATTGAACTCAGTGAGAGTGCAATTGACCAAAGCTCAACTTAATGGAGTAATCTCACTCTCAATTAGGTTTGCACTCACTCAATTAAACTTATTACAAGTTTAATTGCACATCTACCTTAGTAATTGGAGTTTCTAACACTAATTCTATGACCTAACCTAGACCACTAGACCAAGTAGCCACACACATACATGTTCATGCACACACATACACACCCTTACCTAGATGAAAACACACCAAGAATTCTCTAGAACTCTTATCCAACTGTTGTTACCTTGGTTGCTAAAAATAGCACCCAAGAGTAATTCAAATTTTTAGATCCACATTTTGTGGATCTAAAAACAACCCCCTGATCTCTTGGTCGGCCAAGAGGATAGGCTTGCCATGGTCTATGAGAAAGACCCATGGATGACCAAGGGCACCCATCTAGTCTCCCACTAACTTGGCCACCATTCACCTCCACCTTCATGAGCACCTCCACCTCCATGTCCACCATGGCTACTCTACCTCCACATCAAGGCTAGATCATCTCTCCTTCCTCCCTCCAAGGGCCGACCTACCCACCATTGGCCACCCCTCTTTCTTCTCCCTACCACCTCCATCTCAAAGGCCATTGGAGACCACCTCTGATGCCCTTACTTCTGCTAGCATAGATAAGTAGTTCTTCATGAGCTTTTGATGATAACACCATCATGAGCCATAACTAGCTCAATTTGATCTGATTAAGTCATTAAATGCTCCTACATGACCATCAGAAGGCCATAATTCATTGCATAATCATTCTGTGAGAAAGATAAGAAAACAAGCTTAAAATTATAATTTTACCATTATATCTTGAATCTAGAACAACCATGGGTTTTCTCAAGGGTTAATTAAGGATCAAATGGTCCTAAGAATCTAACAGTGGGTTAGAATAGACAAAAAAGGATTTTCACGCATTTCAAGAATTAAATGACATCTGAAATCGTAAATATAGATCCACTTAAATAACTGAGGTTCTGATCAGGATAAAATCCATCTAAACCCTTTAAAATTCATATAAAAATATTCTATAGGGTTTGGTATGCTTGATTTGACCATTGGAACCCAGTTTGACCGAAAATAAAATCCTAGATAGACATTTGCCCTAATTTGGATTTTTGCATAAATTACCAAACAAACAAGATCAAAACATAAATCTAACTTCACCATTGGATTCCTTGGGTCTAAATTAGGTTTATACCAAAATTTGGGACCAATCTGAGATCATCTTGACCAAGTTTGTATTTTGGTCCAGTCAAACTCTTTTTATCTCATTCAGATCCTTAGCTATTTGAATTCCTTGCAAATGACCCCCCATCTTTGTTATTTTCTTCACAAAAAGGTCCCTACCACCATGAATCCTATTCCTACAACTCCGATGACCTTTGATTGAAGAGAACTCCTTATCTGATCAATCAATCCCTTCCAAAATTGGAAGGGAGATTCCTTGAGGAGTCCTCTTTCCATTGATTCTATCCATGAGCCCTAAAACTTTCCCAATCTCTCATGCGAACTCATGAGAGATTTGGGTATCATAGAATTTCCAACTCTGGGGGTATCAAAACATCCCCCAGAGACCTATAAAAGACCCCTCAGATCAGGCCAAGTTCCTCAGACTCGTTTTTGGCTGAAATTACCCCAATTTCTTCCCTCCTCTCCAACCGAAAAGCCCTATGAGCTTCGGCAATATCTTTGACGTCCGTCCTCATCTGTTCTTGCAAAACTAGCAGCAAATTATTCATCCTTAGATTCTTCCGCATGCTGCAATACTATAGGTCATCCCCTTCCACGTCTTCAACGCTGTTCCTCCCTTACCAGAGAGTTCGTATTCTCCATCGCCGGCGTGCCAAAATCAGTCAGGATCTCCCCCCCTTTCATCCATTAGAGTAGCTAGTTAGGTTTAGTTAGCATCGTAGGTTAGTTTTCCCTCTATCTATCCTCATTTCAACCCCCGACTCGACCCTCTCACCCTTGTCTTCTCCGTGTCCGACGACCACTCCGGTGAAGAAGTTCCACTACTACACAACTCCATCCGCCTCGCCGATCACCTCACAACCTTGGCCACACCATCCTCTTCAGAACCCCTCTACCTATTCACCACTTTGCTCACCCAGATCGCCCACCAAACAGACCCACCATCACGCACCAACTCCATCACTGTCCGGCCACCTCAACCACTCTTACTCCACGCACCCACCACCACATTCGCCATCTCACGGCGATCCTACCGAATGTTGCTGACAATACGCATCGTTGTATAGGACAAAAATCGCGACAACACTTAAATTTATAAAACTCAAAAACACAAGGGAGACCGAGGTTGTTCGCAGGGAGCAAATTGGCAATTTAATCCACTAATCACAATATCAAGGATAATATGCAATTGAAACCAAAGTAATACTCAGAAGAATATTTCAATAAAATCAGAGAGTCAAAGTGCAAAAGGATGGGGTTAAAATGGTGGTTTGAACCACCAATTAACCCAAATGTTTAAGCTATACAATTATCTCAAATATTCCAACAGTAATTCTCAACCACTAAGAGCAATTTCCACGTTAGCAGATGTATCCATAGTATCAGAACCAAGGCACAACACCAAGTTAGCTGTCTGATTAAGGCTTCAGATGTTTTATCTCAAACCTCAAAAGAGCCAAGGCACAACAGCAGCACACCAACACAGAGGCACAAGGGCCTCTATAATCTCAACCAAGTGTTGAGAGAGAGGAAAGGAGGCATGAATCCAGAAGTCAACAGTGCAAAACCCTCCCCATTCCTTCTCAGACCTCTTTCTTTCCTCTCGAATTAGGCCTGGGTGAACAGTACTGGGTAAACGGGTATCCAGGTAGGCAAACCAGGGACCAGACCTGCCAACGTGTATAGCAGGTGAGGTGTGCGTGAGTGAGCGTGGGAAGGGGACCCAACCCTCGTGTCTTAGAAGGGTCCTCTTCACAAATTACTCTTATAAGTCGTCAGATGGTTCTGCACTCATGATGTGGGACTAACACCACTACTGTTCCTCGTACGAATCTTCGCATGCTTGCTTCAGCTAGCATTCAGGAATTGATGATGCTGGAGATGTCCTTCAGTCAATTGAAGCCCCAGGTGGGCTTCTGGGATCTATCCGCTTCGATTGCTGGAAGTAGCTAGGCGAGTGAGAGCTGGAGATGAACGAATAGGGCCGAAGAAGACTGTGGCGGGTGGCCGTGACCTGGCAAACCTGAAAAGCTAGAATATGGGCTTATCGCCCCAATTAGAAAGCTCAGTAGCTTCACCAAGTGGTGGTGAAGGTGTTGGTGGTGCTTTTGTGGTGGTTGAGAGTGTGTGGGCGTGTGGCAAAGGCAGAGAGGGTGAATAGAGGTGGTGGTGTTCGGTGGAGTGTGAGAGAGATCAAAGCCCCAAATTTCATTAAAGCTTTTGATCAATGAGGTGATATGATGCTCACAGACTCGATGGAAGGTGGTTTGGTGCGGTGTGGCATTCGCAGGACGTCACCGAAGCTTCGCTGGCGTGGGGGAAGATGGAGGTGGTTCGAAGCGATCAACGGTTGAAATCAAAATGTGGATGGATAAAAGTGAAGAGGAAAGGGAGAGGAAGAGATCTAGAGGAGTTAAGAGATGATACGGAGGGAGGTCGAGGTAGGCTGTGATAAGCCTACGTCGAGGAAGATGAATGCTCCTGTGAGGACGGTGAGGAGGAAAGGGCAAGGATGCTTTTGCTTAGCACAGCGAGGAGATTAAGGATTCGAGGAAGATGTTTACTCTGCCTATCATATGTGGCAAAGGGCAATGAAGGAAGAAAGGGAAGGTCACCGAAGCTTGGTTGGAGCAAGCCAGGGAAGATGAAGAAGAAGGTTTTCTGGCCTCAAACCATGCTCAGGAGGATGGTCTGGTGATGGGGATCATTTTATAGGGCCAAGGTCAAGCTCTAATCTTGGGAAGAAGCTTGGATTGCTTATATTTTTAGGGAGAAAAATCCCTAAAAATCTCAAGTTCGATTACACTCTAGATCTTGATTTGGATATCAAACGATGGTTCAGGAGATTGGGGATCTTCCCATGGATCTTCCCTCCAAATTTAGAGGTGATTGGCTTTGATTTGAGGGGGAAAACTTCCCTCTAATCTTTGTGAAAGGTGTGTTCCCACCACCAATGGAGACAGGGACCTAAGTGAAATTAGGGACCATTTGTAATTAATTCAAAACCTAAGGGTGTAAATGTAAGAAATAAAGTTTTAAAGGGTTAAATTGTAAACTAAGTCAAGATGAACTCTGATTGGGCCCAAATTTAGCCTTAACCTAATTTGGACATAAGAAATCTAATGGTGAAGTTAGATTTTAGTTTTAACCATTTTTTACTTGGAAATTTGCATAGAAGCCCAAATTAGGGTAAAATCTCGTCTGATACTCTATTCAAGGTCAAAATAGGTTCAGATGGTCAAACCAATGGTACCAAACCTCTTAGAATATTTTCCTATGAATTCTATGAGGTTAAGATGATTTTTTTCCTAACTAAAACCTCTTTAATTTAAGTAGGTTTGAAATTAGGGTTTTGGTGTGCTATTTTGGTTCTCGAAACGCATGAAACCCTATTTCTGTCAATGCTAATCTTCTTTTTGGACTTTTGAGCTCATTTGACCTTTATTTAACCCTTGAGTGACCCTGTGGTTAATTTGTGTTCATGATGTGCTATTAAAATTACATAATTAACCCTAATTTCCCATTCTTCTCGCAATTTAGAATAATGCGAGATTACTACCCCAGATAATTATGTAGGAGCTTTAATCAATCAAGTCTATCTAAATGTGGCTAGTTAGAGCCCATGATGGTGTTCCCATCACTACCTCATAAAAAAAAAGATTTAGGAACCCCTCTGATTTCTTATGTAATTGGGGATACGACTTTTGATAGGGCACTTTTAGATTTAGGTGCCTCCATTAATTTGATACCCATGATGTTATATGAAAATTTTGAATTCAGAGAATTAAAATAAACTTAGGTCATATTACAACTGGCTGATCAATCTGTGACCACAACACAGATTATAATTGAGGATGTCATTGTCAAGGTTCGTGATTTTTATTTTCCAGTGGATTTCTTGTTCCTTGACATGGAGGTACTGAAAAAATTAAGGAATACTATAATTTTGGGAAGACCATTTTTAGCTACTACTAAAGCTAATATTGACTGTGAATTTGGCAATATGAAAATTAAATTTAGGGATAAAAAGATGAAGATCAATACTTTTAAGGCCACTAAACAATTTGTGGATTGCAGAATGATTGAGGATTGTGATGATTTAGACCATAATATTGAATATTGTATGAATATAGGAACCTCCCAATCTGAGTCTATAGGTCTTAATCCCCAAACTAAGTGGTCAGTCACCCTATCACTAACATAATTTCACGACCTCTTGGGGATAATATTGATCCACCTTTGGATCAATGCTCCCAAGGACCTAAACCCAAATTGAAACCTCTACCTAATTATTTGAATATGTCTTCTTGGAAACTAACCAGACTTATCCTATGATTATCAAATCTCACTTGACCCATATTCAAGAAAATCAATTGATTTAAGAGCTGGGTAGGAGCAGAAAAGCAATTGGCTAAACATTCGATGATCTAAATGGAGTCAGTCCTACCTACTATACCCATAGAATTCATGTTAGGGAAGGATCTAAACTCTCTCAGGAAATGAAAAGATGGTTTAATCCAAATATGCGAGAGGTTGTGAACAAAGAGATAATAAAGTGGTTAGATGCAGGAATAATATATCCAATCTCTGACAATCCTTGGATTAGCCCTATGCAAGTGGTTCTTAAGAAGGCTGGGCTAACTGTAATCACAGATGACAAATGAGAATCAATTCCGACCCACATTGCTTCCTCTTGGAGGGCTTGCATTGATTACAGGAAGCTAAATATTGCAACTAAGAAAGACCACTTCCCCATTCCCTTCATTGATCAAATCCTTGAAAGATTAGCTAGTCAAAAGTTCTTCTATTTACTTGAGGGCTACTCTAGGTACAACCAAGTAGCTAGCTATCCATCTCGATGGTCAAGAAAAACCCACTTTCCCTTGTCCCTATGGAACCTTTGCATTCCATAGAATGCCTTTTTGGACTTTATAATGCATTGACGACCTTTCAATAGTGCATGGTTGCTATCTTCTCAAACATGGTGGGAGATTTCATGCAAATTTTCATAGATGATTTCTCTGTGTTTAGGGATTCTTTTAGGAGTTGTTTGATTCATCTTGAGAAGACTCTTCAAAAATGTATGGAGGTTAATCTTGTCTTATCTTGGGAAAAGAGTCACTTCATGGTTAGGGAAGGTATTCTCCTTGGCCATGTAGTGTCTAAAAGAGGGATTGAAGTCGATAAAACCAAGGTGGGCACCATTACTTAGCTCCCACCACCTTTGACAATTAAACAAGTGCATTCATTTCTTGGACATGTTCAATTCTACCGTCGATTCATCAAAGATTTTTCTCAGGTGGCTAGGCCCCTAAGTAATCTCTTAACTAAAGATCATACTTTTGATTTGAACTCTGAATTTCTTAGGGCCTTTAATCTTCTAAAGGTGGCCATTACTCAATCAACTATTTTACAACCTCCTAATTGGGATCAGGACTTCAAAATCACGGTTGACAATTCTAATTTTGTTGTTGGCATGGTCTTAGGGAAAAGATCGATAAGAAACCTTCTGTGATTTACTACGCTAGTAGGACTCTTAAAGAGGCTCAAAGGAATCATACCACCACGAAAAAAGAGCTACTAGCTATAGTGTTTTCTCTTGAGAAATTTTGACCTTATCTACTTGGATCTCATGTGATTATTTTTACAAACCACACTACATTAAGGCACCTTATGGCTAAGAAGGATACAAAACCCCGCTTGATTAGATGGATCCTTCTACTTCAGGAGTTTGATCTCAAGATTCCAGACAAAGCAGATGTCCATCTCACCCGAATCCTTATAGATAACCCAACCCATGAATTTTCTGATTCCTTCCCTTAAGAGACCATCTTGACCATCTGCAAGCTTCCCTAGTTTGCAGACATCGTTACTTGGAAATTGGTCAAATTCCTTCTAAATGGCCTAAGCAGAAGCAGGATAAATTGATTTATGGTGCTAAGTATTACTTTTGGGAAGATCTAGAACTATTCCGAATTTATGCGGATTAGGTCATCTATCGTGCTCTGAATAATGAGATTGCAAATGTGTTAGAATTTTGTCATAGTACCGCTTGTGGGGGTCACTTCTCTGGGAGGAAGATGATAACTAAAGTACTTCAAAGTGGATTATATTAGCCATCTTTATTCTATGATTCTTTTAATTTTTACGGTCATGTACTAGATGCCAAACTTTACGTAGTATAACCGTAAGGACATGATTTTCCTAAACTCAATACTTGAGGTCGAAATTTTTGACATTTGGGGCATTGATTTTATGGAACCATTCACCATTCATTTGGGTACCTTAATATACTAGTCGCAGTCGACTACGTATACAAGTGGATTGAGACCATCCCAACCCGAGCCAATGACCATAAGGTGGTCATGGATTTTGTGAAGAGGAATATCTTTAGCCAATTCAGGGTTCCAAGAGCATTAATCAATGATGGCAGTCTCATTCACTCATAATCAATTTTGGTCCCTTTTGACTAAGTACAGAGTTACACATAAGATCTCTATTCCGTATCACCCACAGACTAATGGACAAGATGAAATTTCTAATTGGGAAATTAAGAAGATCCTTCAAAAAATGGTCCACCCGGATTGAAAGGATTGTTGATTCTCTCTAGGCCTACCGAACTGCATTTCAAACCTTGATTAGAATGTATCCATTCCATTTGGACTACGGTAAACTGTGTCACCTCCCTGTAGAACTAGAGCACAAAACCTATTGGGTCATTAAGGCCTTCAACATGAATTTGGATCAATCTGGAAGACAAACAAAACTCCAATTGACTGAATTAGAGGAAATCCAAAATGATGCTTATGATAGCACAAGGATATATAAGGACAAGACAAAAGATTACATGATAAGTATATTTCCTGAAAAAGCTTTGTCCTTAATTAGAAGGTGTGGCTTTTTGATGCATGCTTGAAGCTCTTTCCAAGAAAGTTGATATCAAAATGGATAAGCCCTTTCATTATAAAGAAAGCTTATTCTCATGGAGCTATCCTTATCTTAGACCTAAAGACTGAGTAGGAGACTAAAGTTAATGGTCAAAGGCTGAAGCCTTATATTAATCAATATCCTTATTCTATCCCTAATGATCATATCAACCTCCTAGATTTTCATTAAATTGAACTATGTCCAGCTAATGACGTAAAACTTATCACTAGCTGGGAGGCAACCCAGTATTCTATATAGATCCTAGATCTTTATTTATCAAAGCTGACCTGAAACAACAAGCTCAGTCAGGTAATATATGCTTGTCTTGCTTATTACACTTTGATTTTTATTTGCATGCATTCCAATGAGAACATTATAATGAATAGGCATAAGGGGTGGACATTTCATGTCTCATTTTTATGTTTTAACTAATCCAAGCAATATCTCTATAAAAAAAAGAGAAAAAAATTGGTGTTTTTAGAATCTGAGCAATGAAAGATTGAAATTTTTCAATTTTGAGGATTTATCGATTTCTGGAAATATATAAATAAAGTCTTTTTGGATTGATTCCTTAGATGGAAACTTGAAGTGACTGGAGGGGTGACTAGCAAAGATAGAAGGGGAATTAGTCTCTGAGGTCATGCCCCGACCAGAAAAATGGTGGAGATCATCGAGGAAGTTGCAGGACAAAGGTGGTTTGCTTCTGATGCCGCGAGCATGGTGGTGAGCATAATTTTTGCAAGAAAAATTTGGAGTTATAGAAAACCCGTCGTCATAGTCACAAAAGTTTGCTACCAAATAAATTTATCAAAGCTCAAGGTGACCCCCAGGTCAAAACAGGGAGGCGACATTGTTGCAGTCGAAAATCTTTGTAGTTAGGAAAATAATGCATCCTAGTATACAGACAAAAATCGATATGACAATTAAATTTATAAAGCTCAAAAAATTGTGAGTTCTGGGTTGTTCATAGGGAGTAAGCGTAATAAATCAATTCACCAATCACAATAATCAGGAATAATAATGCAAGTGAATCAAATAACTGAAATGATATTCAATTAGAAGAAATAATGTATCTCAAGAATTAGGGGACAAAAAATATAAATAGAGGCCTAAAAATGGTGGTTGAAACCACCAATTAAGCCCTACAATTAAGCATAATTCCCAATACGAACAGTAGTCTCAAGACAAGTCAGATCTTCAATGTTTCAACAGTATCCTCAACCAATTAACCACATCATATCATAATTCAATTTCTCCACAGTAATCTCAAATCAGACGTCAGATTTGAGCCTTAGACGCCTTAAACCAACAAGCCCATATCACCTCAGAATTGACCTAAGTGTTGGGTGCGAACCTGGTGTCGGACCCGAATAGGTTGTTAATATGATGATTTTATCGTTGAAGTGTGTATAGTGGTTAACATAAATCGGACCTAACCATCTCTTTACAAAATTTTTAACCTGGCCTACTTGATTTTATCTTGGTCACTTTTAGGCCCAGGGTCAAACTCAGGGAAGTGGGGTTACAAGTCAAGTTTCTACGCCTTTCCTACAACAAATCACTTCCATTCGTTTATTGTGTTTTTGGTGTTTTTCTATTTAGATTTTTTTCTAGTAATCTTTGTCCTTGAGGCACACCCTCAAAATTAAGTTCTTGGCTTTGAGCCAAAACAGGGTTTCAAAATGGTCTTGGCTATTCACAAGACGGATTACCTGCAAGTCAAGGATTATCTTCTCTCTTTTATATTTTTTTATCTTTTTGTTGGCATGAAAGAGAAGCAGAAATAAAGTAAATATAGTATATATATATAGGTATGTATTATATATGTATAAAGGGTGGGGGTGGAGGCGGAGATGGAGTGTAGCATGGTGTCGAGTCGGTCGTCGTCTAGAAAGACGCAACCAACAGGACAAAGTGCCACGTGTAAGGTGGAAGATGAATGCAAACACGCTTTTCGTACGCGTGTATCGGGGAATATCAGCAACTGGTGCAGATACTCCCGCGATACCACGTATGGTAAATAATGTGAAAATATACCTATATATGTATATATGTAAATATATCTATATGTATATATGGTTATATATAGGTATATATATATATATGTATATGTGTATATATATAAGTATATGTATATATGTATATGTATATATACATAGGTATGTAAACATATATATATAACTATATGTATAGATAGATATATGTATAGATCTATATGTATCTATAAGTATGTATATATAACTATATAGATGTAAATATATATGTATGTATATGTATATAGTAATATATGTATATATATATATATATGTAGCTAGATATATATATATGTATATATAGATGTATATATATGTAGGTGTGTATATATGTATATATATATATATGTATCTATACTTAGTTATATAGGTAATAATATATATATAGATATATGTATATTTATATATATATATATGTATATAAATATATGTATATATGTAAGTATATATATGTGTGTGTATATATATATACATATATATATATATATGTATATAAACTAATACATAGTTATATAAGTACTAATATATGTATATATATATATGTGTGTGTGTGTGTGTGTGTGTGTGTGTGAATAAGTATATGTATATATGTAAATATATATATATATGTATATATATAAGTATATAGATATATATATATATATGTATGTATGTATACTAATATATAAGTATATAGGTACTACTATATGTATAAATATAAGTATATATATATATGTATATATATATATCAATATATATATATGTATACGTATATATATATATATATATATATAATAGTATATAGGTGTGTGTGTGTGTGTGTGTGGAAGTGTGAGTGTATGTCTGTGTGAGCGTCGGTAAAGAGAATGTTGTGAGAGAGAGTGAAAGAGAGAGTGGGAGAGAGAGAGCACTGCTGAAGGGTTAAGTCGTCCGCGACCAGCGAGCGTCGTCTGGAGGTCTCCACACGCGCTCAGGCGCGTATGCGTGCAGAGGACGTGCGCTGGAGGGAGTGGCGCGGAGAGGAGGGGCTGCAGCGCACAGCGCTGCGCGGAGATGCGAACGTGGGCGAAGGAAGCGGGTGACGCGGGCGCACGTGGGCTGGTAGACGCGCAGGCAGGTGCGGGCAAGGCGGGGCGAGATGTGCGCGCGGGTGAATGGCGGTAGCAGCGTGCCGGGTGACCGGTAAAGTGAGAAACTCACCGGTCACCCCACTGTAGCCATAGTGTTCCACAGAAACGCGTGAACAGTGGCTATAGTGGTCGGACGAGCCGTGTGACCAGGAGCTGCAGGTGCTGTGAGTGTGGCCGACTCGCAGTTGGTGCACGCGGGCTGCCGCGCGAGGAAGAAGATCTGCTCTGGCCGGTTGCAGGCGCGGAGAAGCTCGCGACAGACCGCGCGGAGGGGGAAGCAAGGGCACCTACAGGCACGCGTGGTGGCCTGCGGGTGCTGCTGGGGTGCGCGGTGAGGCATGGCCGGCCGCTGTAGTGACGTGCAGTGGCCGGCTGCGGGCGGAAGAGAGACCGGGATAGGGCAGAGAAGCGGGAGGCGATGGTGCTACAGGCGCGCGCAGAGGGTGAGGGTGCCCTGCAGGCGTGAGCGGAATGGGCCGATGGCTTGCGCTGTGTGCTGCTGCTGTCGCCTTGCCGCTGCTGCTGGAGCTTTGAGCTTCAATCTTGAAGCTCCCGCACCAATGGCTGAAGTGCTGGAAACGTAAAAACGATTTAAGAGCCACCACGCCCACCGGCTCTTTGGTGAGCTGGGCGGTGGTGGACTCACGTTGGTGGTTGTGCACCACCGTGAGTTGCTCCTGTCCGCCGGGTGTCTCCGAGGAGGGCCGACGTGTGGAGGGAGAGGAAGGAGAGGACGGTGGCCTGGAAGGGAAGTGCTGGGTTTTTCTTGGCGTTGGACCAGGCTGGCTTTGCAAAGGAGGAGCCGTGGCTTTTTCCATAGAGGAAGAAGCCATGCACGACCATGCCTTGGCTGTGCATGGCTCATGCATGGCCTTGGCAGGGAGAGGCAGCTGCAGGGAAGGGCAGGAGTAGGGAATGGCGCGCGAGTTAGAAAGGTGTTGTCCCATGCAGTCGCAGGAAGAGATTTCCAAATCAAATGGAAATAAAAATAAAGATGGGAATATTGCGAAGCAGCACTTGAAGAAAATGTGAATTGCGAGGCCATTTATTTCATTCTCCTCCCCTCTCAATTAAATGCATGCATGCATCTATATTTACAAATGCGACTATGGAACCCTAATATGCATTGGTAATGCTAGGAAATAGCACAAGATGGCACAATTGCAGGCGTATTTTTGTGGTGCAATCATACCCCCTTGCCTATCTTTGCTAGTCCCTAGCAAAACATTTTTTGTATTATTTTTAGAAATGATCTTTAAGCTGAAGATTTTCTCCTGAGGCAACATAGGTGTGCTTACTACTGGATATTGTGAGAACCAATTGTAGAGAAGACTACCAGTACTTTAAGTCTCACATGACATAGATCATCTCTCGACTAACCAGGACTCTTGATATTTAAACCTTAAGTACGATTTCCAGGACCCAGGAGGTTTTTTGCCATTCTGGACAGCTCAAGAGGTTATGGCTTGTGCTTAGTGAAGGATCAAGACTGACCAGATGAACATTAAGACTCAAGCCCAGGGTTTCACAAATTTTTAAGTACAGGTTGGCCCCAGTTTCAACCCGTGATTTCGGATTGACCCTTGAGAAGGTGATGGAAAACTCAACTCCCATTTTCTAACATTTGTGGGTCACAGGAAAACAGGGTATTTACAACTTGCCCTGAAGAACTTTTTAGGGTAGATATTTGCAGACATTTGAGAGATATACTGACTTATTTACAACATTTTTTTTTTGAAATACGTGTCAGTATATCCCTTACAACATTATTTGAATTAGCACACTTTTCTTTTTGGTGGGAGAGTTCTTTCTTGGTGGAAAGAGTCGCTCCTAAACACAAAACTAAAGCCTGGGAAAAAAAGTCTACCTGCGTGCACAGGTAAGGACTCCACCTTCCCTAAGGAACACTAGGGTTGGATCGTATGTTCACCTGGTCTTTCCTGATATGTGTAGTGTGAACCAAGTTTACTTAAGCTCTCAAGTAAAAGCAAGCCAACAGATCCTGTACTGGTGTCTCAGGTACAAGAATACGTCCTTAGTTAGGAGAGATTCTGATCTAATTTGTCAATGCTCAAGTGAATTAAGCCCGAGCCTGAGCGAATGCTTCTGTGGCCTGGAAAGTCTTCAAAACAGAGGTTGAATATCCATAATACTTATTGTATTTTTGTTTTAGCTTCCAGATCATTACTAAACACTACTTTTATTATTATTTTTTTTTTTCTTTTTCTTGCATATTTATAAATAGGTGGGAACTGTATGATACCATAAAATACCCAGATCCTATGGATGCCTATCCACCCCCCATGCCAAACAATGCTATGTCCTCATATGCATGCAGGGAAAGGTAGAGAAAGGACGAAAGATCGGGTAACGAGAGTTGAGGTGCAGGGTATATAGTAGGGTGGTAGGGTGGGTGGATGGTGGGTGGTGAAGTAAAAAGTGAAGAGATAGTGATAGCAGCGTGAAAAGTGATGGTGGATGGTGAAAGGTCTGGCATTTCATGGGACGAGAGTGTCCCAGGCGGATCGGAGAACAAGTCGAGAAGAAGAAGTTGGCCCTCAGATTGGCCAAGAAGAGGGGCTTCTTGGATAGATGGATCCAAAAGGGAATAGCCCCAGTGAGTAAGATGTGGGCTCAAGGTCCCAGTGTGGAGTTGCAAATCCGCCTGATTTAGTGGGAAAGAAAGGGCAATCCAGTCTTCAAGAGTGTGGACTGGCGGTGAGTAGCCCGGATATGACTCAGACCACGAGGTATGGGAAGCAGAGAAAACCTCGTCAGAAGTCTGGTCAGGAGAAGGTACAGGAATAGGGAGGGATTGGGGAACGTCACAATATGTGTTGGTCAGGCAATCGTCTGGTAATCCACAGCAGTCTGAATGGGTCCCAATTAGTCAGATACACGCACTGATGGTCATGTCCTCATCAGACATGTCATCCTCGATACACTCGCAATCAAAGTTCTTGGATGCCTTGAAGATGTTAAATCTGAGCTTTTCAGATCCAACGGCAATCTCAATATGGCCCGACTCGCAGTCGATAAGGGCACGGGCTGTGGCCAAGAAAGGTCGACCAAGGATGATCGGACAATCAGAAAGTGAGCTAGGAACTTCCATATCTAGAACAAGAAAGTCAACAGGAAAACAGAGACTGTTGACCCTAACCACCATGTCTTCCACCACACCCTTCGGGATTTTGACAGAACGATCTGCCAACTATAACGTGACAAGGGTGGGTTTCAGATTTCCCAAAGAAAATTTTTCGAGCATGATGGTCGGTATGAGATTTATGGAAGATCCTAGATCAAGCAGGGCACGGTTAAAACTGCAGCCTTGGATGCTACAGGAAATAAGCGGTGTGCCCGGATCTTTCTGCTTCGGTGATAGGTTTGACAGTATAGCACAACTCGCATTAGGCGAGAGAACCACCGGATTCTTGGTTTTCTTTGACTGTCACCTAGGTGTTGTGTAGTCTTTGAAAAATCGAGTGACAGTAGGTATGTGGTCGATAGCCTCGAGTAGGGGTACCTTGATTTCTACATCCCTAAACAAATTACGCAGGTTATCAAAGGCCTGCATATTGTTCTTTTTGCCTTTTGGCTCCCTCAGTAGAGCCTCAGGGAATGGGACTGATTCTGACAACAATTTGGGTGTATCGTCCTCTTGTGAATGTGGTGTGCATCAGGAATGAAAGGGCGATGAAGAAGATGGGCCAGGATCAGGTCAAGGTGGATTGACAGTCTGCTTGTCGCTCCTTGTAGTGATAGCATTGGACGAGGTGGGTCTAGTGGGATCATACGGCAGAGGAGGGTTCACAATAGGGACAAAAGAGTGAGGTGATGCAGTAGGATTAGCCTGAAATCCCAGTGGAATGCTCGAAGCTTTCAGAATTTGATGAACCTACCCCTGAGAAGGTCGTACCTGTGGTTGAGGACCATAGGGTACAAAATTTTGTAGGTTTGGAATAGGTTGGGTGGGAAGAGTGCCCTAAGATCGAGTCGCCATGCGTAGTTGACTGATCTCAACATTCTGTTGCGCCAATTGGTGCTGAAGAGAGGTCATGTTCTCTTCATGGTGCTTTGACATTTTCGTCATCATTCGCATCAATTTGTCAAGAGGACTTGATGCATGTTCGATTTGCAGTACGCAAGGGCCTGATGTCGGATTTGCCATAGGATTAGATTGGGCCCTTGAGATGACGGGTGCGGATGGTCGCATTGGTCCACCAGCGGGGTTTTGGCACTGCGGGTTGTTGGACCATGCGAAATTCAGATGATTATGCCACCCTGGGTTATAAGTGGCAGAGGACGGGTTGTTCCCCACGGCGCAAGCGTCTTCTATGGCAGAAGACGTGTCCACATGTAAATATGCATCCGAGCACACAAAGGCTTGGTCCTCCATGTCAAAATACTGGCTCGCAGAAGCCAGTTCCACATGACTTACCAAGTCGCTCGGCACGACACTCGGTAAGGAAGGTCTTATGGGGTTTCTCGGGATAAGCCTTGTGTTGGAAGAGTTGGGATTGTGACGAAGTGGTGAAGTGGGGTGTTTGCCATAGAACGGGCGGGGTTGGCCAGAAGCTCGCCCAGCTTCTTTTGCTTGATGGAGACTTCATCCAGTTTTTGTGCAATAAGGCTTAGATCAGTGGATGAATGGGACGGTCCCGTGTCAACTTCATGGACATTTCGGGGCTGGTTGGTACAATTAAAGGTGACAATGGAAGCATTGTTCATTGAGTTTTCACTCATATTTTCAAACAATTCAAATGCTCCATTCTTGCCTTTATTCATAAAGTTCCCTCCGCAGGAAGCATCTACAATGTGTTTCAAAGTCTCATTTAGTCCATAGTAGAAAATCTGGGCTATATGCCACTTAGGCAGATCGTGGTGCGGACACTTCCTAAGGAGGTCATTATACCTCTCCCATGCCTCATGAAATTGTTCGCCGTTTTGTTGCGTAAAAGAGGTGATAGCACGGCTAAGTGCATTGGTTCGCCCGATTGGGAAGAACCTCTTGAGAAACGCTGTTCGCATCTCTTCCCAAGAGTGGATGGTTCTCTCAAGGGTGCGTAGCCACTGCAACGCTTTATCCCGCAATGAAAATGGGAACATTTTCATGAGGACTATAGGTAACCCGATATTTCTTGGTTTAATAGTTTTAGCCAATCGGGTTAAGTCTTCCAAGTGGAGAAAAGGATCTTCACTTGCAAGACCATGGAAGTGAAAATTTATTAGGCCAATTATGTTTGATTTTAGTTCAAAGTCATCCCCACCCATGGGGACCCAAATTTGTCCTATGGTCTCTGTAGCAGCGAGATTCTGGTAGGAGTTAAGAGACTTGGGCTCCTCCCATTCGGGAGGGTTCTGTATTTCCTCCAATGTTTCCCGAATGGCCTCAATTCATTCATTATACATTTCCATTTGGGCTTGGAGGCGGGTTATGGGATCTAAGGCTCCACCACCTGGTGGGTTCTAAGGGAGGTTTCCTCCCTCGGGATTTGGGGGTGGGTGTGCAACCATGTTTGTGGAGGAGGAGGACGATTCGGCTTCTTTTCTAAATTTATCAGGCAATTCAAACAGTTCAGGGTTTTGTGACCTCCTCCCAAACATGCACTACCGCAGGAAGAATTGGGGGGATAAGAAGGGAAAAGAGATGAGAGAAATGATGCCGCAAAGGTACACTTGATGACAAATAAATGCAGTCAAATTCCTAACCTCTACAGTGTGCCCTTAGACCTAAAGATCTAAGTTACTTGTTATCATGAACTACGGAACAGAATGCGAGCACCGTGGAACCACCGGGCCAAATTGAAAGGCCGTTTGCCCCAGTCTTAGACACCCGATAGCACGCGGGAACCCTCACCAGCACGTAGACGCTACACGCAGGTAGTTAGACCTCCAATCCTTAAGAAGGGTCAAGTTACTACTAGTTTTAGTTAGAGGCTTAGGGTCAAGTGCTTTTGGAATGTGAAGGGCATTGTTTATGGGTAATGCCCAAGTGATTGATTTTCAGAGTGTGTAAAACAAGCATGCAACGGGGAAATCTCCCCGAATTGAAGTTTTAATTGGTGAATGGCTTTTAGAGTTTCAGCTTTAAGTAGTATAAATTTTAGGATTTCTCTGAAGTACCAATTCAACCAATCTCCGGATTTTTGAGAGAATATAGGTTTTCTTCAAAGCCCAACAAACCCTTCTTCAATATCAGTTAGTTAATACATGCTAAAATGCAATGGGCTACCCTAAAAGTCAGATTTCTATGTGTGGATGCACGAATCAGTTTTAGATTAGTGTGAAAGGGAGCCAAAGCACTTCAATTCAAGTGCTCCCAATCACCAGAAAGATTTCCACACATGGCTCAACCAAAAGATAAAGAAAATCAATTTGTTGGGGTTGAAATATTCGGGATCGAATCTTAGGCAAGTTAAAAAGTCATGGTGGGGTTGGAATCAACTCAATTCCAAGTCTCCCCACCAAAAATGTGATCCCGAATTACAGGTAAATGAGGCAAAGAGGGGTGCAATCAATCTTTTTATTTTCCTCAAAGAATACTTCACACGGTGAAAAATTCAAGAATCAAGATTCTCGGATTTTCGCTATGCGAAGTAGGGCAGGAAATCCCAGGGCGGTGGGAGTAAAGGCAATCAATCAAGCAAGTGAATTTTAATCCACTTGCCCAAGAGATCCCAAGAAGTTTTTCTAGTTTTTAGTTTTTAGTTTTTTTCTTTTATTAAGGTTACAAGTTAACCTAGGCTGCTAAGAAAAGAAGACCTACTTGTTCAGCAACATGTGCAAAGCTCCAATGCGGTGTCGACATCTTCACGCTCTTGTTCCTACCTTGGATCCGCTCATGTCTTCGACTTTGTTTTCCTACCTTTTGCTTGCAATAGATTCACCTGCACACCAAAAACAGAGACACCCATGAAGAGAGAAGAGAAAAATTAAAAGGAATTGAATAGAAACTTACTTGAAGGTGCACTTCCCCGGCAACGGCGCCAGAAAAGGCGTGGTGTCGGACCTGAATAGGTTGTTAATATGATGATTTTATCGTTGAAGTGTGTATAATGGTTAACCTAAATAGGACCTAACCATCTCTTTACAAAATTTTTAACCTGGCCTACTTGATTTTATCTTGGTCACTTTTAAGCCCAGGGTCGAACTCAGGGAAGTGGAGTTACAAGTCAAGTTTCTACGCCTTTCCTACAACAAATCACTTCCATTCGTTTATTGTGTTTTTGGTGTTTTTCTATTTAGATTTTTTTTCTAGTAATCTTTGTCCTTGAGGCACACCCTCAAAATTAAGTTCTTGTCTTTGAGTCAAAACAGGGTTTCAAAACGGTCTTAGCTATTTGCAAGATGGATTACCTGCAAGTCAAGGATTATCTTTTCTCTTTTATATTTTTTATCTTTTTATTGGCATGAAAGAGAAGCAGAAATAAAGTAAATATAGTATATATATATAGGTATGTATTATATATGTATAAAGGGGTCGGGGTGGAGGCGGAGATGGAGTGTAGCACGGTATTGAGTCGATCGTCGTCTAGAAAGACGCAACCAACAGGATGAAGTGCAGCGTGTAAGGTGGAAGATGAATGCGAACATGCTTTTCGTACGCGTGTATCGGGGAATATTAGCAACTAGTACAGATACTCCCGCGATACCACATATGGTAAATAATGTGAAAATATATCTATATATGTATATATGGTTATATATAGGTATATATATGTATATATATATGTGTGTATATATATATGTATATATGTATATATATAAGTATATGTATATATGTATGTAGCTATATATGTATATATGTATAGGTATGTAAATATATATAAGTATATGTACAGATAGATATATGTATAGATCTATATATATGTATAAGTATGTATATAAACTAATACATAGTTATATAAGTACTAATATATGTATAGATATATGTATATATATATATATGTGTGTGTGTGTGTGTATAAGTTTATGTATATATGTAAATATATATATATATATATGTATATATATAAGTATATAGATATATATATATACATATGTATGTATGTATGTATACTAATACATAAGTATATAGGTACTACTATATGTATAAATATAAGTACATATATATTTATATATATATATATATATATGTATATATATATATATGTATATATATATCAATATATATATGTATACGTATATATATATATTTGTATACAATAGTGTATAGGTGTGTGTGTGTGTGTGTGGAAGTGTGAGTGTATGTGTGTGTGAGCGTCGGTAAAGAGAGTGTTGTGAGAGAGAGTGGAGAGAGAGAGAGCGGGAGAGAGAGAGCACTACTAGAGGGTTAAGTCGTCCGCGACCAGCAGGCGTCGTCTGGAGGTCTCCACGTGTGCGCAGGCACGTATGCGTGCAGAGGATGTGCACTGGAGGGAGTGGCACGGAGAGGAGGGGCCACAGCGCACAGCGCTGTGCGAAGATGAGAACGCAGGAGAAGGAAGCGACTGATGCGGGCGCACGCGGGCTGGCAGATGCGCTGGCAGGTGCGGGCGACGTGGGGCGAGACGTGCGGGCGACGTGGGGCGAGACGTGCGTGCAGGTCACCGGTAAAGTGAGAAACTCACCGGTCACCCCACTGTAGCCACAGTGTTCCGCAGAAACGCGTGAATAGTGGCTACAGTGGTCGGGCGGGCAACGTGACCGGGAGTTGCAGGTGCTGTAAGTGCGGCCGGCTCGTAGCTGGCACGCGTGGGCTGGCGCGCTAGGAAGAAGATCTGCACCGGCCGGTTGCAGGCGTAGAGAAGCTCGCGACAGAGTGCGCGGAGGGGGAAGTAAGGGTGCTTGCAGGCACGCGTGGTGGCCTACAGGTACTGCTTGGGTGCGCGGTGAGGCTTGGCCGGCTGCTGCAGTGACACGCGGAGGCCGGCTGCAAGCGGAAGAGAGAGCGCAACAGGGCGGAGAAGCGGGAGGCGATGGTGGCTACAGGCACGCGCGAAGGGCGAGGGTGCCCTGCAGGCGTGCATGGAATGGGCTGGTGGCTTGCGCTGCATGCTGCTGCTGCCCCCTTGCCGCTGCTGTTAGAGCTTTGAGCTTGAAGCTTGAAGCTCCCGCTCCAATGGCTGAAGGTGCTGGAAACGTAAAAATGATGAAAGAGCCACCACGCCCACCGGCTCTTTGGTGAGCTGGGCGGTGGTGGACTCACGGTGGTGGTTGTGCACCACCGTGAGTTGCTCCTGTCTGCCGGGTGTCTCCGAGGAGGGCCGACGTGTGGAGGGAGAGGAAGGAGAGGACGGTGTCCTGGAAGGGAAGTGCTGGGTTTTTCTTGGCATTGGACCAGGCTAGCTTTGCAAAGGAGGAGCCGTGGCTTTTTTTATAGAGGAAGAAGCCATGCACGGCCATGCCCTGGCTGTGCATGGCTCATGCATGGCCTTGGCTGGGAGAGGCAGCTGCAGGGAAGGGCAGGAGCAGTGAATGGCGCATGAGGAAGAAAGGTGTTGTTCCATGCAACCACGGGAAGAGATTTCCAAATCAAATGGAAATAAAAATAAAGATGGGAATATTGCGAAGCAGCACTTGAAGAAAATGTGAATTGCGAGACCATTTATTTCATTCTCCTCCCCTCCCAATTAAATGCATGCATGCATCTATATTTACAAATGCGACTATGGAACCCTAATATGCATTGGTAATGCTAGGAAATAGCACATGACGGCACAATTGCAGGCGTATTTTTGCAGTGCAATCAGAACCCCAACATGCTATAGTGCAAACCCCACCCCCTTCCCCTCCGAATTTCCTCTTTCTCTTTCCTCAAATCCAGGTAAGGGGTTTTTAGGTATTGGGTAATAAAGTTGGAGCCTAGACCCATTGGCATGGAGGCAGGAGAGGGTGTGCGTGGCATGTGCAGATAAGAGGGTCCTCACCCTATGCCCACTAAGGCAAACAGCTACCGAGAGAAGATCCTTTTATGCGACATTCTGGTTTTTGAATATACAAGTGTGACTATAATTGTCTCTATTCCTTTGTGCAGCTATAGGCGAGAAGTCCTTCCAAATCGAACTGCTGCTGGGGCACTTTTCTCTAATTGGAAGTTTGGCTACTTCGTGGCTTCAGTTCACAGCTATTGGCCATGGTACGGTGGTGGTTTAGTGGCCGAAGCACAGTGATCGATGGCAATGGAAGGTGGAGCTCCAGCGAACACCTAAGAAGCATGAAAATGGCCCTTCAACCAAATTAATATGTTCAGAAGACTCACCGTGAGGCGAGGAAGGCGATGGTGGTGGTGGCTTGGTGTTTAGGGGTCTATGGTGGTCAGGCGAAGTTGGCGATGGCGACTGTTGATGGGCTTTGGTCAACAGGGTGATGGACTAGCTAAAAGCTCTAATATGGAGAGGGCTTTTGCTTGGGGGAGTGTGGCAGAGCTTTTGCGGTGTTGGTGGAGTGTTTGGGGGCATGTAGTGGCGTTGCGACCATGTTTGAGAGGTGGTTGAAGTCAGGGAAGATGGAAGGGGAGAGAGTGATATGGCAGTTAAAAGTAGGTCCTAGGAGTTAATTTCTAATCTAGGGAGAGAGAAGGAGAAGGCTACCTAGCTAATTGGTCGAAAGAGGAGGATCTCTCACTAGCATGTCTTGCCAGTCGCGAGGAAGATGGAAGCTCCGATGAGGTAGACAGCGAGGAGGAAAAGAGGAAGGAGACTCTGCTTTGGCTGGTGAGAGTTGGACGAGGATGATGAAGATGTTGGACTACTTTATTTGACCATCAAGTGGCCGAAGGAAGGATATTGAAGGAGCTTGCCGGAGTCGCAGTCAGAGATGACCGAAGAAGGGGAGGAAGGCTATTTTGGGGCCTAACCAGACTCAATTCGATCATAAAAACACTAGGGGTTTAAATAGATGAGGACCAAGACCTCAAACGTGATAAATTCGCACGTTTGCTTGCGAGTTTGGAAGCCTAAGCCCTTAAATTTTCTTGCATTTCACCGGAGCTCTAAGATCATTCATAGGATTCGAGACCGAGCTAAATCTCTAGGGAATCTCCTAAAGATCAATCCCTCCAATTTTGGAGAGATTTGATTGATAAATCAAGGAGAACTCCTTGATTGAATGCCGGTGGGTTGGGTTTGAAGGTTGTTCACACTTTTCATAGTAGCAGGAGCATTTTTAAGAAGAGTTAGGGGGTAATTGTAAGAAGCTTGAAACATAGGGGTGCAAATGTGAGAAATAGAGTTTTTAGGGGCTAACATGCAAACTAGGTCAAGATGGACTTTGCTTAGGCCCAAATTTTACTGTTAACCTAATTTGGACCCGAGAAATCTATTGGTTAACTTGGATTTGAGGTTTGAATATGTTTGACTAGGAAAATTGCACAGAAGACCAAATCAAGGCAAATTCTCGCCTAAAACTCTATTCTAGGTCAAAATGGATTCAAATGGTCAAACCAAATGTACCAAACCTCTTAGAATATTTTTCAATGCTTTTAGGAGGTTTAGATTGATTTTATCCTAAATAGAACCTTTTTAATTTAAGTAGGGTTGATAATTAAGGTTTTTAGTCCTATTTTAGTCCTCGAAATGCATGAAACCTTGATTCAATTGATGTAAACCCACTTTTTTGTCTTTTATGCTCATTTGACCTTTAATTAGCCCCTGAGTAACCTCATGGTTAATCTGCATTTGCGATGTGTTGTTAACAATAGAATTAACCTTATTTTCTTCTCTTCTCAAATAAGATTATTGTGGAATTGTGACCCCAGATGATTGAGCATTTATCATTTCAATCTTACTAATTGTGGCTAGTTAGGACTCATGATAGTGTTACCATCATACCTCCATACCTAGCTTTTGCTAGTCCCTAGCAAAATCCTATGGACCAAACCAGATCTCTAAGCTGAATGTAATCGTCAAGATGCCTTACTAAGCCACATCTCTAGAAACCAGATTAAAATGCCAACAATAGGCCTAAAGCTACTTAATTACCAACTAAGATCTAGACCTGCCCAGCCTCAGTCTTGGGTCTGTCGTGAAGGTTTCCAAGGCCCGCAAAAATTACCTAAAGGTTTGTTGTCCCTGGCGGTTAAAGCATCCGTGCGTATTTGTAGCAGGTCGAGGTTCAGTTTGCCAATGCATTTTTGATAAAAAAGATAGATAGGGATATTTATTTTGAGATTTTTCTCTCTTTTCTTTTTATATTACCCTAAATCCAACATCGGATTGACCCTAAACACGATCTGTATTGAATTCCTTGTCCCCACCATCAATCCTCGAAGGGTCCCTAGCCTTCATTGCTTCAGGATAGCACTGCCCATGGCAACTCCTAGAACCCTGGTTTTCGACACTTCGGGATAGTGTTGCCAATGGCATTCTATAGCTAAATTCTAGCAATCGACATTTCAAGATAATTCCATCCATGGCACCTGAACCAACATAAGGTGCTTGCATGCCCCAGGTAGTATATTTAGATATCCTAGGAGACAAGCATCGAGGAGACGATATGTTATTACTCATCTTCGAGGGGAGTATTCTTCATTCCACCTCTCCGCACTGAGAACTCATCCAATCAACGTGTGTCTTTGAGCCGCTCATAAGCTAAATCTTCAGAAAATTCTTTTTCAGAACATAACACTTTTGGCATTATATTTCACTAAGCACACTGAACCAGACTAGTGTGTGATTTTTTGGGTGCTTAGGTTACCAAGTCCCACAAACCAAAGGGCAAGCAACGGGGTCGAATAATCCCTAAGCCTTAGACTTAATGCATCAGCCTCGTACTTTATTAACCTCTTGAGGATTAATCCATATGTTAACAAATACGTGAGTATTTAAGCCCTAGAATAGGCCCAAGAGGCCTAAGGTCGGTATCCGTCACTAATCTCTTAAGTTTTAGCCTTTCAGGTCTTAATTCATCATCTGATCCATCTTAGAACTTAGGTAAGTTCCATATTTAATTATGGGTACTATCACATTTTCTCCTTTGTTTGCTCCTTTCTCTCTTTTTTTTTTCTCCTTCCTCCTCAACTTTTCAATTCAGCTCTCAAAATTGTCCTCTCCTTTTCTTCTTTTTTTATTATAATGAAACCCCTCGATGGATCAAATTTCACAGCATTTTGCACTTTAATACTGCCCCATGCATAAGATTTGCAACATCCTCATTGTAAATTAAGTGGGTTCGAGATCAACTTAGATCATTCATTAGAACAAGTTTGAGTGGGTGATGAATGGGTCAGGATGACTATTGCGGACGATTTCAAGCTCTGATATAAGTATCCAAGGTGGACTTAACCATTCTATGCAATATGACTTCAGTTCAAAGATAGGTTAGAAGGGTCTCAAGTTTTCCAAAATGATGGGTTGCCTCCCGTTAAGTGCTAAGTTTAATGCCATCAGCTGGCGCAATGTGGCTCAAGGAGAATGGAGATCAAAAGATACTGCAGCCAGATTTGAATCAGTGAGTTTGAGGAACGATTTAAGTCATGGCTGACTTCACTGATTTCAATGCCTCCATTTCCAAAGATTCGTAAGACAGGAAAGGGTCTGATCCATTTTGATCTTAGCTTCCCTGGGAAGAGCTTGAGCTTGGCATCAAAGAGGAGCACTTTCTGACCAGGATGGAATGATTTTCGCGATATGTGCCTATCATGAAAGGCTTTGACCTACTCTTTGTAGATATACGAGTTCTTGTACGCATCATTGCATAACTCCTCGATCTTGCTCATTTGCAACCGACAGTGGATTGTAACCTTCATGAGATCTGGATTACACTTCCGTACTATACAGTAGTCTTTGTGCTCCATTTCTACAAGGTGACATAACTTCCCATACATGAGCCTGAAGCGAGGCATTCCTAGCTAGGTCTTATGGGCGATCCTATAGGCACATAAAGCTTTCGAAAGTCGACTGGACCAATCTTTTCTTTCAGGCCCGAAAAGTGACCATAAAGATTTTCTTGATCTTTTGATTGGATAGCTTAACCAATCCATTAATCTGAGGGTGATAAGGACTCGAGATACAATGCAACTCCCTGTATTTTTTCATCAAGGACTAGAAGTGCACATTCACGAAGTGAGACTCATCATCACTGATGATGACCTTAGGAACCCCAAATCTAGAAAAGATGTTCCCTTGAATGAACGAGAGAACAACTTTATGATCATTCTTTTTGGTGGGGACGGCTTTGATCCATTTTGAGACATAGTCAAATGCAAGTAAGTTGTACTCAAAACTGTTAGATCCTAGAAAGGGTCCCATAAAATCAATTCCCCATATGTCAAAGATCTCGCACACGAAAATTGGATTCAAGGGCATCATATCGCATGGGCCCATGTTGTCGAGGGTCAAACAACGAGCACATGCCCTACAATAGGATTGTGCATCTTTGAACATTGTGGACCACAAGAACCCATACTGGAGGATCTTCGTTGCGGTTTTACACCTAGAATAATGGCCATCGCAGGCCTGGTCATAGCAGAAAGAGATGACATCATTGACCTTGTCATCAAAAATGCATCTTCGGATCACTTGGTCATTACCGATGTGAAATAGATAAGGATCTTCCCATACATAGTAATTGTCATCAGAAATCAACTTGTCCCGCCAGGAGGTTGCCCAATCAAGCGGAACTTTCCCCATAAGCAAGTAATTCACGATATCAACAAACCAAGGAAGTCCACTAATGGCGAAGAGATGCTCATTAAGAAAATGCTCGGTGATAGGTACGGATGGGTCAATGATCGAAGAAGGAAGGAGGGACAAATGGTCAACTATCACATTCTGCTTTCCCACCTTGTCATGAATTTCGAGATCGAATTCTTGCAACAGCAAGATCCATCAGATTAATATAGATTTTGCACCATTCTTCGTAAGCAAGTGCCTCACCGCAATGTGATCCGAGTAAATGATGACATGGGATCCCAAAAGGTATGATTTAAATTTCTCCAAATCAAATACTACAGCCAACAGCTCTTTCTCTATAATCGTGTAATTGTGTTGAGCCTTGTCTAGTGTCTTGCTGGCATAATATATAACCACTGGTTTCCCATCAATTTTCTGCCCAACCATCTCTCCTATTGCGTAGTCAGATGTGTCACACATGATCTCGAAGGTTTGAGACCAATCAGGAGATTGTAGGATTGGAGCTTGGGTAACTCTGTCACATAGGATTTCAAATGCTTGAATGCACTCAACTGTCATCTCGAAAGGCATGTCCTTTAAGAGAAGATTCGTTAAGGGGCATGCGATCTTGGAAAAATCAGATATGAATCAACTATAAAATCTGATGTGCCCCAAAAATGATCTAATGTCTTTGACCGACGCAGGTACAAGTAATTTGGAAATCAGATTCACCTTTTCTCATTCAACTTGGATACCTCTCTCAAAGACAAGGTGTCCAAGCATGATGCCCTCAGGAACCATAAAGTGGCTCTTTTCCCAGGAGAGAACCTGGTTCATTTCGATGCACCTTTGGAGGATCTGGACCAAGTGCAGGAGGCAATCATTGAAAGATTCACCGAAAATCGAGAAGCCTTTTATGAAGACTTCAAGATATTTACCTACCATATCAGAGAATATGTTTAGCATGCACTGCTGAAAAGTGGCAGGTGCATTGTAAAGTCCAAATGGCATCCTGCAAAACACGTACATACCGTAGGGGCAGGTAAAGGTGGTCTTTTCTTTATCTTCAAGATGGATTGCCACTTGGTTGTATCCGAAGTACCCATCCAAGAAGTAAAATAAATGATTTCATACCAGTTTCTCGAGAATCTGATCAATAAATGGGAGTAGGAAATGGTCTTTCTTTGTAGAGGCATTCAGTTTCTGATAATCTATGTAGACTCTCCACAAGTTCAAAATTCGAGTCAAGATGGTTTCCTCAGATTCAACCGTAATCATGGGCCCTGCCTTCTTAGGCACAACTTGGATGGGGCTCACCTAGCGGCTATCAGAGATCGGGTAGATGATTCCTACGTTGAGCCACTTGTTGTTCTCCTTTTTCACTACCTCCTGTAGATTTGGATTTAGTCTTCTCTGCATTTCTCTAGATGGCTGTGAGCAATCTTTAGTATAGATACGATGTGTGCAATACAAGGGACTTATTTCAGTCAGATCATCGAGGGTCCATCCAATTGCTCTTCGATGCTATTGGAGGACAAAAATCAACTTTATTTCCTAATCAGGAGAGAGTCGGCAGTTGATAATCATAGGAAACGTTTGATTTGAACCCAAAAAGGTGTACTTTAGATGATCTAAGAGGGGCTTCAATTCAAGTATCGGGTTATCAGCAGCAAGTGGAGGTTTGAGATTGGCCTCAGAAGATAAGGGTGGAAGCTAAGGATAGATTTGGATCAGCTTTGGGCTTCTCGATCTATTCAAGATCTTCTTATGGTTAAGGCTCTAGGAGAATCGAGTTTTCCTCTGTAATTGGGTCCTTAACCAAGGAACTGATGCCGTAAACTTCTTCAATCGCCCCACAGTTTATTCCTTTCTGGGCCATAAAGATATCAATCCTCAATATTTTATTCCCGAATTTCAACTCGACCTGGCCTTCTTTGCAATTTATGTTTGCCCTAGCTATGGGTAACAATGGTCTCCCTAAGATGATTGATGTGTCTCTTAGATTTTTAGGAGTATCCATGTTTAATCCAATGAAGTCCACCAGGAAGTAGAAATCTCATATCCTAACTAGAACATCCACGAGAACTCTTGTTGGTGACTTTATTAATCTGTCAGCCAGTTGTAGGGTCACCTCAATCAATTTGAGCTCAATTTCATCAAAATGATCTAGTAGGGATGTGGGGATCAAATTTATGAAGGCCCTTAAATCCAATAAAGCTCGATCGAATTCTAGGTTGCCTAACTTACAGGAGATCGGAGGGGTGCCAGGATCTTTCACTTTTTGCAGGAGTTTGCTCAAGATGATAGAGCTAATTTACTCAGACAACACAGTCGGACTCTTGTCTTTGTTTCACAGCTTGAGCTTTGGTGTACATAAGTCCTTCAGAAATCGCATGTAAGCCAGCACATGGTAGATTGCATCCATCAAGGGAATGTTTATTTGGACTTGTTCAAAGAGCTTGACTAAGTCTTCCTCAAGTGCCACAGGCTTGGGTTCCCTTTTACCTTTAGTCAAGGCCTCGAGAAATGGAACCTCTACTAGTTCCTCTAAGATTAGTTCAGGCTCTAGATCTGGGATAGGTGTGCCCTGGATGACCATCCTAAGGGTAGGCTCTGAACTACCAAGGCTGGAGTGGCTAGGATAAGGTGGATCCTGAGTTGTTTTTCCACTACGTATAGTAACAGCATTTAGGTCAGCCTGGTTTGGGTTCGGAGTTGGCAAGAGTGGTGGTTGCTGTTAATATCCTACAAACGATGTGGAAGCCTCCATCCCATCGGGTGATGGAGCAGAAGGGCCTGATAGACATAGTGAGATTGGCCCTAATTTGGGTTCATAACATGCCTCTGGTTTAACTCGTTATTTGGATTCGACAGAGGTTGGAAAGGAAGTGCACCAGGCTAGCAAGTCCCAGCCATCTGTGCGAGTTGATTTCGAACCTCTGTGATCTCTTCCTTGTGCTATTTCTACTTAGCCACATTAGCCTTCTGGATGTCAGCTAGGGCTTGCAGAATTAAGTTCATTTGATCTTCCCTCGTAGGCCCAGATTGGTAATTCAGGTTGAGCCTAGGCTGAGCGGGCGGATATGGTTGCGGAGCTTATGGTCGGGGTTGGAATTGAGGCCTCGAATTCTGATTATTTCCCGACCACGGAAAATTTGGATGATTGTGCCATCTAGGGTTATATGTGTTGGGGAATGGATCATTCTGGATGGAGTGGAGATCCTCGCAGGTCTGAGGAACTCCAAAGTAATCAGAGTGCGAGGGTTCAGAGTTCCCTTAACTAGAATAGGATGGTCCGAAGTTTCTTCCAAAACCAGGATTAAGTAGGTTTGGATACACATCCATCCCCTGATATGAGTGTTGGTGAATGTTATGCATGACCTCCCTACTTGAGGGCGGTTGTGCATACATGTTTTGCTACGTAGAGGTGGATTTATTTAGATGTCGAGTCAATTCGTCCACCTTTTTCTCGATGGTGGAGACCTTATCCAGGTGATTGGCCACCAACTCCAGGTCTATGGATGCGAATAGGTCTCATGTCTCTTGTGCCCCTCTCATGTTTGTCAATGCGTAGGTGGTCGTTCAGTCAAACACACCCATAGACTCATTGTTTATGGAGTTCTCACACATGTTCCCGAGAATTTCCCAAACAGTGTCTTCTTGTTGACCCATGATGTTGCCACCACAAGTTTCATTGACAAATAACATGATATCCTCATGGAGTCCCTAGTAAAAGATTGGACTTGTTCCCATTTAGGAACTCCGTGATGGGAGCATTTTCGCATGAGATCCAAAAAGCGATCCCATGCCTCATGAAGTGGTTCTCCCGCATTCTGCATGAAATGCGTGATTTGGTGCCTCAAGGTGTTGGTGTGACCAACTCAGAAGAATTTTTTAGGAATTCAGATTGGAGTTCCTCCCATGTGTTGATCGGTCGAGTTAGAGTTTGATACCAATGGGTAGACTTATCCATAAGAGAGGAGAACATCTTCATGAGTAGGATGTTTCAATTCTGAACAGGTGGTCCAAAGGTCTGGGCAAGATGTTTCAGTTGATGTATGTGCTGGAAGGGATCTTCAGAGTTTAAGCCATAGAATTTGGGGATTGTGATGAGAACCTCATCATGAGCCATAACTAGCTCATTTTGACCTAATACAAAGGATAAAAGCTCCTACATATCTCAAGGAAAGGCTTAACTCAGAGAATTCTGAGTTTGAGAAGAAAACAAGTCATAAGGGGTAAAAATGCAATTTTACCAGTATAATCTGCATACAGGGTAATTCAGGGCCCAAACATAGGTCAAAGCAGCTTAATAAGAATAAAAGTGGGATGAGATGATCTAGCAAGGGCTACAGCACTTCCAAGAAACTAAATGATAATCTGTAACCCTAAAACAACCCACTTCAATTCACAAGGTTCGAGGCAAAGTAAAAATAGAATAAACCCTCTAAAATTCATAGAAAAATAATCTCTAGGGTTTAGAACCTTCAATTTGGCCTTCAGAACCCATTTTGACCTACATTGAGAACCATGCCCAATTAATAACATAATTTGGGTTTTTGCGTAAATTGACCAGTCAAACAAGGTTTAATATAGAAATGAAATTCACCATCAGATTCCTTAGGTCATAATTAATCATGTATAAAAACTTAAGCCTAAGAAGAAACCTCCTTGACCGACTTTACACTTTGGTCCTCATATATTTACTCTTTGGCCCTCAACTTTTGAACCCTCGCATTTTGGCCCCTAACTCTCCTTCGTTCTTTGCGATCAGGTCCCCCCTGCAAAACCTGCCAGCACCATGCTTCGGTGACCTTGCGCGGAGCATGGCGCCGCGCAGGGTGAGGGGGGGGACCTGGCAAGTAAACCGGGGGTGCCCTGCGTCGTCAGCCGTCGCAGGGACACCCCCCTGGTCGTTGTAACCCACCATACCGGCCGTGCGAACGCACGGACGGTATGGGTTCTTGTTTCCGGCCATCCTCCGGCGAGGGAGACACGTCGTCTCCCTCCGCCTTCCTCCCTGTTTGATCCCTATAAATACCCCCCGTTGCTCCACCGACCGGGGTAGCTCGGGTCTGACGGAGAAAACCCCCAACTTTCCTCTCTTCTCTCTCCGGCAGACGCTCACCAGCTCCGGCGGTTCCTCCCCCTTCTCCTCTTCGCTCTGCCGCAATACCAGCAGCAGAGACTTCCTCCCCTGCTCTTCCCGCGCCACGCCGCACCCAGCTGGCGCCTCTCCGGCTCTCTGCTCGCCGCCGCCCCTTTCCCTGAGCATCGTCTTCTCCGGCGACAGTCGATACGAATGTCGCCCTGTTCCTCCCCCTTCGTCCCTGCAAGTAAGCTAGAACTACTCCCCTTCTTCTCCTCTTTCTTTCCCCGCCTTCAATTTATTCAATTAAGCCCTCAACCGACCCTGACCATCGTCACCCCCTTCGTCTCCGGCCACCCTCCGGCGAGATGCTCCCATCGTTCCACAGCCTCACACACCTCGCCGACCCTCACCGAACCTCCGCCTTATCACACTGAGCACCCCCCACCCCTTCACTACCACTCCACACCTCCGTAACGCTTCCCCCAACAAACCCATCCTCCGACCCACAGTCCAACCTAGGGCAGCCCTTGCACGCCGCCCCGCGCCTCGCCACCACCCACACGAGCTTCGCCGCACCCTGGCGAAGCTCCCGGCACTTTCTGATTAGGCCGAGAGGCCGTTCTTCTGTGAACAGGCCACCCGACCTCCGCCGCCATTGCTGTGCAGAAGGAGCTGCTTCCGCCTGCAGCTACAGGCGCGCCACGCTCAGCGCCACGCCCAGATTCGACTCCCAGGCCCTGCGAGGCGTTTCGACAAAACACCAGGCTCGCAGCTAAGGCAGAAGGCTTCGCGTGACGCCGCGATCTCCCGTTGCTTTCCCCGCTGCAGGCGTGCAATTGAGGTGGGACATTTAGTCCCACCTCGGAAAAGTCCGAAGAGGCGCAGCGATATAAGACGCAAAAGTGCTGGAGGCTTACTGCCTCAGCACACGGGGTGAGGTCCCTTTCACCCGCCCGGTTACCCGGTCTCGTCCGCGCTCACACCCCGCGGACCTGACCCGACCCGACTTAGACTGAGCTGCACTCCTCGCCCACCACGCACGCCGGTGGGCCTGGACCCGGGCACGACCCGTACCCGATTACCCGGCAGCTCTGGGAGAGCTTTCCGAAGAGTGGTTTCAGAGAGAGACGCGGGGGAGAGGGTAGAGTAGGTTTTGTCCTCTGACGTAAGCTCTGAAGTGTGCAGGAACAGGTGAAGAAGAAGGAAGCTGAGGAAGACACTGTAGCAACAGGCAGTTTAAGTCGTCTGATTTGGAAATCAGACGACGGCCTGAAGGGAAAAGAAGAGAGAAGGAGGGGCGACGTCCCTGACTGGAAAAAGAAAAGAAGGAAGAAGGAGATCTGAAGGAAGAAAGAAGAGCATCACCTCTGCAGAACGAAGAAGAAGCAGATCTGAGACGAGGAACAGAGAAAAAAAAGACACCACATTCTTTCTCTCTCTTTGTTTATTTTTGTAAAAAAAAAACATGTATATCTCTAGAATACAGTTTGCTCTCCCTGAGTTCGACCTCGGGAACTCTTTTATTTTTCGAGTAAAAAATTTATATTTGAAATGTTGGTAATAACTGGCTATACTACAACGCTATAACAAACCACGTGAAGCCAACGTTATCAGATTGCATTAATCAGATTCGGCTTAATTCAATGTCAGGTCCTCCAGTTGGGATTTGCACCTTGGGTTTGGTCACCACCGCTGTGGGATTGTAGTGATTTCGCATCTACGGACGCTACGGGGGATTCATGAATGCATGAAAAAGATCACTAAAGCCCTGCAATTGATTCTGAACATTGGGCACTTCTTGATTCTCCATGGATGCAGATGATGGAGAGCCAAGCTCGGATGTGGAAGTATCTAAATTGATCTCGATCTGATTGGATGGTAACACAAACAACTAGATCAGGGCTTGACCCCGACAAGAGTGAACTGCTAATGGAGGCCTTAGGATTGGTCTTAAGGACCTCCTCCCTTACATGCACTATAGAATCAGATGAGGGACAGAATGTGTATTGGACCCAATCGAGGCACCTAACAAAGCTGAGTGACTATGGAGGTTCGAGGTGGATGTTACCTTTGGATCAAAAACTCACCCACCCAACAATTACTTGGGCAGCCAGGAAGGGAGAGTCCCGCAAAGACCACTACACGGTAGAGCATCCCCATGGGTTATAGGATTTCCCCCACCCGACCTTCCTTGTCACTAAGATTCCAAGTAGACCAGAATGTGTGAGCTTGACTCCAAAGTCTACCAATTTTAATCCTACTTGCACCTTGAATTTCACTTGAATTTGAAATTGATTTGATTTGTGACCTAATTTGGAGGTTGGTTGATCCACAAAGTGAACCAACTTCACTTGACCTGCCTTAAAGATGAGGATGATTTGGGTCAAGAACCCAAATCACCCTAAATTGATTTGCAAACAAGTTATTAGGTCCCAAATTTTAATGATTCAAGTGATTGTTAGAACCTTGATTTTAGGGTCTACTTGATTAGAACAATTCAATCAAGGCTTGGGTAACTCACGATGGGGGAAATATATTTTCTTTAAATTAGGCAAGTGTGTACTCTTGGAACCTTAATGTGGAAACCCTAGATTGGCTCTATTTCCATGTCCAATTCTTTCCAAAAGATGGTACCATGGGCTCAATCAAGAAGGTGAATAGCCCAAAGAACCTTATGTCCCTAATAGGTGCAAGTATCAAAATGGGGATCTCTAATCAAATCAAATCAGGAAACTTGAATGATGATTACTATGTAAATAAAGCAAGTTGATCCTAATTGATTTTCTTTTCAATCTTTCCAAGAGATGAGGGGCATAAAGAAAAGACTAAGATTACTTGCCCCTGGTGTGGTTGCTTGTGCGGTCAATCGTTAGATTCATTGCAACAACATAGCAAATCAAATATAGTAAGTCAGAATCAGATCAGAAAGTGTGATTAATGAATGAAATGCACGTTGCTCCTCGGCAACGATGCTAAAATGTTGTGGTCGAAAATCGTCATAGTTAGGAAAATAATGAGTTGTAGTATAGCAATGAAAATCAATATGACATTTAAATTTATAAAGCTCAAAAAAACATGAGTTCCAAAATCATTTGTGTCGTAGTATAATGATGAAAATCGATACATCATTTAAATTTATAAAGTTCGAAAAATTGTGAGTTCCGAGCTCATTCGTAGGGAGCAAGTGTAACAAATCAATTCACCAATCACAACAATCAGAAATAATAATATAAGTAAATCAAATAACTAAAAAGTTATTCAATTAGAAGCAAGAATGCATCTCAAGAATTAGGGGACAAAAAATATAAATAGAGGCCTAAAAATGGTGGTTGAATCCACCAATTAAGCCCTACAATTAAGCACAATTCCCAATACCAACAGTAGCTTCAAGCCAAGTCAGATCATCAATGTTTCACTAGTATCCTCAACCACTTAACCACATTAGATCAGAATTCAACTTCCCCACAGTAATCTTAAATAAGACGTCAGATATGAGGCTTAAACTCCCTAAACCAAAAGCCTAGATCACCTCAGAATTTGCCCAAGTGTTGGGTGCGAATCCCTACGTGCTACAGTGCAAAACCCACCCCCTTCCCCCCAAAATTTTCTCTTTCCATTTCCTCAGATCCAAGTAAGAGGTATTCCGGTAATCGGGTAATCAGGTCAGAGCCAAGACCTACCAACGTGGAGGCAGGCGAGGGTATGTGTGACACGTGCAGATAAGAGGGACCTCACCCCATGCTCATTGAGGCAAACAGCTACCGAGTGAAGATCCTTTTATGCAACGTTCTGGTTTTTTAATATACGATGTGGGACTATAATTGTCCCTATTCCTTCATGCAGCTGCAAGCAAGAACTACTTCCAAATCAAACTGCAAATGGGGCACTTTTCTCCAATTGGAAGTCTGGCTAGCTTCGTGGTTTCAGTCCATGGATATTGGTTGTGGTATGGTGGTGGTTTAGTGGTTGGAGCATGACAGTCGATGGCGATGGAAAACAGAGCTTTAGCGAACACCTGAGAAGCATAGAAATGACCCTTCGGCCCAATTAATACATTCAAAAGGCCCACCGAGAGGTGGGGAAGGCCATGGCAGTGGTGGTTTGTTGCTTAGGGGTCAGTGGTGGTCAGGCAAAGTCAACAATGGCGATTGTTGATGGGTTTGGTCAATAGCGTGATGGAGTGGCTAAAATCTCCAATAAGGAGAGGACTTTTGCTCGAGAGAGTGTGATAAACGCCAGTTTATCATCATTCTTATGCATTAAAACAAACCTAACTCTTGGTATTTTACTCCGCAAATGGGTTTTTGGGCTACATTTAGGCATTAATTAGGTTAGGCATGCATTGCACTTTTTATTGTCCTTTCAATGTCTTTTTGTGAGTGTTAGGGATATACAGATTGCCAGATCCCTAGAACCCTAGCACTCAGGAAGGCAACTCATGAAGGAGAAGCTCTCACCAGCTGGAACTCAGCTTGATCCAACTCACCATAGCTGGAATCCAGCTCACCTGAATAAGGTTAGCTCATCCTAGCTCCATTCAGCTCATCTCAGCTGAATGGCAACTCAAGAGAGCTAATCTTAGCTCACCCTAGCTCAGGTCAGCTCAGATCCAGCTCAACTTAGCTGAGTCTAGCTCATCTCAGCTCCCATTAGTCCACAGGGAGCTCTAGCTAGCTCAGCTGAGTTGACTGGAGTTCACCCCAGCTCAGGTCCAGCTACATCCAGCTCCACTCAACTCTAGCTAGCTGAAGATGACTTCATTTTAGCTCAGGAAGCTCAAGTTCAGCTCCCGAGGATTCAACTTAGCTCAACTAAGTAGAGCTAAGCTACCTTAGCTACCCCAACCAGCTTGATCTTCCCCAGGAACACCAGGCACAACTCACCTCAACTCATTATGGTAGAAGCTAGCTCACTTTAGCTTGGCTTAGTAGCTAGCAAAGAACTAGCAAGCTAAGCCAACTAGAGTAGCTCCATGCCACCCTCTTCAGTAGCTGCCAGCTCCAACTCAAGCTCCAAACTTCTCCTCCTCAGCTCCTATCCTCAAACCCTAGCTCCAACACCTCCTCCTCTACTCCACTACTAGCTAAGTTAGCTTAGCTTAGCTCAGCTTAGCTAGGCTCCAGCTCACTTGGCAATCCGCCATCCAAAAACCCTTCCTATCTAGCTCCACCAACTCAACCCTACCTAAGCTCACCTAAGCTATCTCCACCCTACTCCAAGTTGGTGCCACCACCATCACCACCTTTCACCCCTCAACCACCACCAAAGGGAACCAAGAAGGTGGTGCCAAAACCACCATAACCACCGCCATGTTGGCGCCACTTTTTCCCTCCAAAATCCCCTTCTTCTCCACCATACACCTCTCCCTAAAATCATCTCCACCATCTACCTCACCTACCTTCTCAAAGCCTCATAATTGGCGCTAACCATAGGTGCCTCTTCATGGCCATAACCACCCCATGGCACCCCCTTGGTTGGCGCCAATTAACCCTAGCCCTAGGATTAACCTAACTACCCATAACCACCCCTAGAATCAATCCTAGCCCTCCACCTATTCATGCCAACCCTACCCCCTTCTACCTCTATAAAAACCCATCACATTCCACCAAAAAAATTATCCTCCCATTAGTTTAATTCCACATTACACCCACCATAATTCAAGGCCAAGGAAGAAGAAGAAGAGAAGAAGATTAAGGGGGCATCCTACCTACCCATTTGGTGCCTTCTTCCCCTTCTTTCTTCTCCCTTGTGCAGCACCATGGAGGAGGAGCACTTCCCTACCAGGAGGACGGCCAGGCAAGGAGGAGCAAGGGTGGTGCACGCCCACCCTTGGAGGAGGAAAGTTAAGGTGGAAGCTTCCACCTTGGAGGACATCATTTGAAGGAGCTTTACAAGGAAGGAGTTGGAGGACTATTTTCAAGCCCGGGAGCTACCAGGCTTGGAGCAAGAAGCCATCATTTTCTTCACCATTTCATTTAGAGGATTTGTGTTTTACTTTCTTGTAGTTTCAAGTTAGAATATAAGCATTCCTCTACATGTGCTTTTTGTAAAATAGATTTCCGTTAATTCAAGTTGCCTTCTTTTATCTTTTTGTTGCATAGTTTTGTAGAATTTTTTGTCTAGCATTTTTTTCACCCCTCTCCTTAATTACTCTAGGCCTCCACGTGCCTAGAGTGAGCTTAAGGAGAGGCTCTACTTGTCACTTTAGTAGTAGTGTAGTGGATTATGTAGACGATTTTTTTGCTATCAACAAACCCGCGTATTTCCCTTTATTTCAAAACCCTAAATATATATATATATCTATGTGTGTGCGTGAAAAGACCAAAAATAAAGGTGATTTCTATCTCCAAGCAAGGGATTTGATTTGCAAACAATTTGGCCTCCTTGGACGACCCTAGATGCCCCACTATCTAGGCTTATAAATTTAAAAGCGAAAGCAAATTTATCCGTTGCAACGACACTAAATTGCCTAATCTTAAAAATCATGTAATTTTCTGTATCACTTTTTGGCACCGTTGCCGATGAGGCATGGCTTTGCAAATTATTTTTCTCTTGCTTGAAGTGGATCTCATCCCCTTGCCTCTCTTCTTTCTTGTGTGTGCAGGAACTATAGGAAGAAAGCAGGAATTTGGAAACAAGATCTCAAAGTTCCTTTTCTTCCCATGAGTCTAGGTTGGTTTCTTCTTTCTTGTCACACTTAGCCTAAAAGACTATCAAAATACACTAAACTTGGCTTTCAGGATCTTAAACATCAAATTTTGGTAGAGTGGTACCTTTAAAATACATTGTTGATTGATTGCCCCATTAAGTACCACTCTACCTTAAGTGCTAGTGTTCTATTTTTTTTAGATCTAGACTTCTATTCAGATTTGAAAAATCAATTTCAAACACCACAACCTCCCTAAAATCTTGACATTTCACCCAGAGATTCCAAATCAAGCTGGGAACATCTGTTCCAAATTTCAGAGAATTCGATTTGTAATTAATTTTTAAAAATTCATGGACTGCATAGGGGTCACACCCTTTATTCTTCCTATTTTTCTACTATTTGCAAATTTTTAGATTTTTCTACTTAGCCAATTTTTATGAAATTTAACCTTTTAGAATCCTTGTAAAATTCTATACATCACATAAATTCATAAAAATTTTGGAGGCCAGTGGTGTACAAAAAGTCCAAAATACCCACAGGTATCATTTCTGGACTTTGACATCAGCACAAATAAAAATTTTAAACAAATATCAAACAAATTCTTAAAATCTTAAAAAAATATTTTCTGAAATCCTTGTTTGATTTTCATCAAATTATTGGTGTTGTTTGGCTTGTTTGGACTACTACTTAATACAGAAAGCCTAAAAATAATTCATTGGTAGTAATTTTCTATCTTAGGGACAATTGGCTTAGGGTTTCTTCCTTTCTTTTTAGAGACTCACATTAAAGGAAATTAACCATCACCAATACAACTTATTTTTCCTTTGATTGTGGAGCTTCAAACTTGTTTGAAAATTTGAGAAGAGAAACCCTAAAACACATTGAATTAAATCAAATCCTAAATGACAAAAATACAAGAAATTGTGTGACAACTTGCTTTTAATTGGAACCACTTCCTAATTCCTGCACAAACACAAAAAAAATTTGAAATGACAGGGCAATAATCCAATTAACGCCCTCCACATTCCGTGTACACTATAGTATCCTAGACCTAACTAAAATCCGTAGCAACTTGACTCCTAAGGTTTCATCAACTTAGGCTTGCTATATAGGTCTTAAGTTTTCTCTAGTAAATACCAATTCTGTCATCTATATCTGGTGTTCAGGCTGAGGGGTCATGTCAAACGACCAGATGCGGGTTTGTACAAGCACCTAGGATTTTCCTAGGAAATGCTTGGGCCCAAACCTCCCCTTAAGTCACTTGGCTAGATTTGTTGACAGAACGGGTATTCACTATTGATTACTTATTTCCTAGATAGACCAAGTATTAGGTTAATTTCTAGGGAGTCACAATTATGTTAGGTCTAGAATTTGATTGCTTGTGTGCACACTTCTCTCACCTCCATCTCTTCTCCTCCCCTCCCATTCTTCCATTTTATGCATGGGCGACAGTCTCAAAATCCGCACTTGGAGGGACCTTTCTATTTCACCCCACGCGCAAAAAGACCGCTTTTGTCCTTCTTCTTCTAAAATGGAAAATCAACAAAACAGGTCCACTAACCCTTCCACTTCCACCTCTAATCCCACCTCTAACTCGACTACTAACCCTAATTCTGACCCTTCCACCCAAAATCCCCCCACCTTTGACTTCCCGCACTTAGAGCTCCCCAATGCTGATTTGCCTTAATCACAACATCAAGCCCCCATGCCTGATCTGTTGACAATGATGGCTGAGTAGATTGCTCAACTAAATGCCAATCAACAAAAGTTGACTAGGAATATCCAAAACCTAGCCAACCAAAGGCGAAACCCACCACCCCATCAACAACCTGTTATTCCTCTAAAAGATTTTTATGATCCTTCTTATTATGAGGAATGACCAGGGGTGGTCATACCAGAATTGGACTTTGAGATCAAGCCAGCAATCTTGAACCTAATTAAACATTTCCGTGGCCTTCCTAGGGAAGACCCATTCAGCCACCTTGAAGAGCTAACACTTCTTGCACAAACAACCCGTTCCCGAAATGTGCAAGAAGACCTTTGGCTGATGCGGCTATTTCCATTATCTCTAAAAGATAAGGCCACTTACTGGTTCAGGACCATTGGCCAACCCATCACAACTTGGCCTCAGCTCAAGAGCGCCTTCCTCAAGAAATTCCTTCCCATAGGTCATACTAATTCCCTGCAAAGATCTATTACGACCTTTCAACAGAAATCTAGTGAGACATTTCAGGATTCTTGGGAAAGATTTCAAGATCTCCAAAGAAGTTGTCTGCACCATGAAATTCCTTTATGGCAGCTTGTGCAGATCTTCTATCATGGATTAAAAGATCAAATCCGATGTTTCGTCGACGCCTCATGTGGCGACAACTTCTTAGATAAGGATGCTGAGAGTGCCTATGACCTTTTTGTAGAAATGAGTGAAAACTCATTTAATCAAGCTTCCATGAACATATTTTGCAAAATTCCAAACCCGCAGTTTAGTATTCGTGTAGTAGGCACCCAAGCTATCCTTGTCACCCAAGATGATCTTCAAATGATTGCCTAAAAACTTGACCAGATGCACATTAATCAAAAGAAGATTGACGAAAGACTTGCCACATCAACCCAAGCTCCACACAGTCCACATCTAACCCAACCTAACTTTACACAAAGAGAAAATTTGCACAATCTCAACACTACTCCTACTAATTATTACCAGTATTCTGAGGTTTCCCATGATTCACTAGGGAATTACAACTATCTAGATCTTAACCCCACTCAAATTATTTTTGCCATCCATGAGCCATTTAAAAATTCTTCCAATTGGAAGAATTACCCGAACTACTCCTGGAATAATCAAGTTCCTCCCCAACCAAATCAATTTAATGGGTATGAATCTAATTCGACCTTTCATCCTGGGCCATCCCAACAAGACATTAATGACCAGATGATGAGAACCCTGCAGGACATGTAGACAAAGATGGCAGAAGTAACCCGCACTATCACAAATCTAAATAATCAGATTGGGGTTACTCCCACTCAAAGACCTGTAGGACATCTTCCCTCCAAACCCATGCCCAACTCTAATCACCAATATTCGAGCAGAAATCCACACTACCCGACTCAACCTCCTAATAATCCACCACCTCAGTAGCCTCCCAGGTTTCCACAACCACAGGCCCCCCACCTCCTCCAAATAATAATCCGACTGCACATGCAGTTACGTTGACGAGTGGGAAAACTACCACTGATCCCAGGCCTTCACAAAAACCTAGTGAAATTCCCATCTTTGTGCAAATTGACTCTCCACCTCCCTATCAGAAAGAAAAAGAAACACAAAAATCTCAAGACAACTCCTATCCCTTTTCCACAAGCTCTCCACCCCACCACCAATAGAAAAAAGAAATCTAAGCCCACCATAGAAGAACTCATGGATCTATTTGGGCAAGTTCAAATCAATATTCCTCTCCTAGATGCCATCAAATATATACCAGCCTACACTAAATTTTTGAAAGAGATCTGTACTCCTAAAAGGCAAGCCAAAAATCTAGTACAGGTACATCTTTCGGAGACAGTAAGCTCTGTCATATAGAGCAAGCTGCCTCCTAAGATGAAAGATCTGGGGGCACCATTAATTTCAGTGATTATTGATGATACTACCTTTGATCGTGCCCTCCTTGATCTTAGTGCCTCAGTTAATATCATTCCCACGATTTTATTTGAAGAGTTTCAGATCGGTGAATTAAAACCCGTCGAGGTTGCCCTGCAATTAGCCGATCGATCTACAATCAAACCTCGTAGGATTGTTGAGGATGTTTTGGTCAAGGTCCGGGTTTGTGTCTTCCCTGTAGACTTTCTGGTCCTTGACATTGAGGTACCCAAATCTTTATTGAATGCCCTAATAATCCTTGGATGACCCTTTTTGGCCACTGCAAAGGCAAATATCAATTGCCACACAGGCAAAATGGATATCACTTGTCCAGGACAAACTATCACTCTAAATATTTTCAAATCCTCCAAGAGATTCCATGATGATAACTTTTTTGAGGAATCAGATACTGAAATTTCAAATATGGTGGAGACAATGTTGATAGATACCCTTACCGACCACAATACTTTTGAGGAATTAGATTCAGAATTAATGGTCAGCGAAATCTGTGATTTGGAGACTTGTCTTGACCACAAATCCATTCCTGATGAACCCCCAGATCACCCTGACTTGCTGATGTAAACACATTTATTGAGGATAAAATGCCTATTCATGCATGTTCCTAGGCTTAGATTTGCATTTCATGTTATAAATATTACATAGCATGCATCATTCTGCGTTTAAAGTAGTTGTATATAATTTAGGTTAATTACGTCCTTTTTATGGTTAGGAGAGAAGGATATTTATTTCAGAGCCTTAGATTGACGATCCGACCATACGGATCTAATTAAGACGACGATCGAAGTCCAACGCCTCTGAAATCGCCTCGATCGGAGTTCCGTAGCACCATATGCAGTCTGAGGAAGATCAACGACCAAGGGACTAGGAGACATAATTCGAAGCTTCAAACGACAAATCAAACCACGCGGATGGATTCGGGTCGACGATCGCAGCCTAACAGCGTGAAAATTGACTCAATCTGATCTCTGTAGTAGCCCCTATAACAAGAAGAAGATGGATGGCCCAGACCGTGCCATGTGGTATCCAGGCTGCCAAACGCACGCACACAGCACTGCATGCATGCAGCAGCACGGGTGCACGTGTGCGCGCAGGCGAGCATGCGCACAGCACAGCGCCAGTGCATGGGCGCGCGCGTGCACGGCAAGGCAAGAGCGTAGCGCTAGCTATGAGTGAGTTGCACCTACAGAGACGCATGAGCTGGACTTACAGCGATGCTTACAGCTATCAGTAATTCATCGCATGCCAGCCAAACCAACTGTAGGCACCAGCGGGCATGAGCTACCTATAGCGATGTTTCCAACGACTGCCTGGATGTCACTAATTGTCCCATACCTATTTTTGCCTCTTCTCCTCTACTATAAAAGGACCTACACACCCTCCCTTCCAAGCCATCTCTACCTACTCTACTCCACCTACTCCCAAGCTCTAGAAAGCCTACCAACGCTCCATTAGAGCTTGTTCTCAAGCTCCCAAGGTGCCTATTAGTGTAGCGAACCTCTGCCTCACCAAATACTCCTCCATCTTCCCATCCCCCTTCATAGGTCGCCTTGGAGCCGTCCTCCCACCTCCAATCCGGTAGCAGTTCAACTCCGTCTTCTCACCTCCATTCCAGAGCTACGTCGAAGCTTTCCTCAACCCGACGTCCTCCTGCACCTCACCTCCGTTGTCCCGCTTTTCACCTCCTTCGTCCAAGCTTCAGCCTAGCGCCATCATCTCGCCGAACAGCCGATTCGGGAGATTTCCTCTCACCCCCCTCTCTTTTATGCTTTCATAGTTTATTGTAATTGACATTGGAAGTAATATATATCAGATTTGTTCAACATCTCTATCTTGTGATTCATTTGCTTGTCTTTTATTTCAAAAACACAAAAAAATAACAAAACCCTAAAATACCAAAAAGAAATAAATCGAAGCGCGGTTTTCACGTAAAGTAAACGTCGCCTCCCTGTGTTTGACCTGGGACTCCCTTGGAGTTTTGATATAAATTTTATCTGATCGACATGTTTTGCAACTACGACAACGAGTTACTTGTAACCTCGATTTCTAACACACGAAACACGCTCGACCACCTGCCCACTCTTCCCTCACCCCACCTTTCCACACTAACTTCACCCAATCCTCACCATCCCTTCCCCAACCCCTTTCCTATGAACCTGCCACCAGACCCGCCCGAGTTTGGCATTTAACCTGATTTAAAATCGTGGCCAGACTTGGACTACACTTATCATTTTCCATCCAACTTTGATCCCTATATTTCCTCTCATCCATTTTCTAGGGATCCAGAAGAAGACACATTTTATGCAGGCATCCAAGTGTCCAATTATTTACATGATTTTCCATCTTCCGTGCATACCTTCTCGCCTGGCTGAATGGCGTAAAAGATAGCACTGGATGGGAGGTAACCTATCATTTTTCCTGCTTTCCTTTTTCCTTTCTTTTTTCAAGTTTTGACCATCCTAAACCCAACCACCCTTCACTAAGGTGATCCCTTTTCCCTCATAATGCATGAGGACATAGCATATCTTAAGCATGGGGGGTGTTTTTAAAATTTTGATGATCGATTTAGGATTTTCAAAAAATAAAATCATGCATTTTTCTTTAGTCATTTTATTTTCCTGCTTGCATACCCAAAAAAATAAAAATGTTGAAAACTTTTTGAGGAAAAATTTCTAATCGGGACTAAGATTGAAAACTCACTTTTGGTACAATGGGATTTAATCTTTAACAAACTAGGGATGAGGATACGGATCTGATCATTAGAATTTTAGGGTCTATTTTTAGACTAGATCAGATATCCTTCTCTAAAATTTCACCTGAACTCATGATAGTTTAGGTGACTTGATCCTTTTTTGTAATATGGAAAGTATCTGGCTTAATTTCTGATTCAAAAACTTGCTTTTCTTGTGGAACTTCCTGTGTCAAATTTCACACACAAGCCAACACCTTCAAAACTACTAAAAATCAGAAAAATCCCTTGTTTGGCCTTAGTAAAAGTCTGAAGCAGATCATTGGTTTCAGTTCCCACCATCGAGAAGGAGGAAAATGCCTCCTTTGAGGGCGTGATGTCAACATGTTACTGCCTCGACGCTGCTCCATATCTATATTTCATATCTTTAGATGGAACATTAAAGTGCATTTTTGTAGCTCAAGTGTCTTGGACAATGCTCTACCTATAGTGTCGGAGGAAGAGCTTGAGTTTGCTTGGAGTGCCCCTTTACACTGCATTGTGTTTTGGGGTTGTGAGCTCCTAGGTGGTGTCATGGATAGTGCTATCTCGAAGTACTAATGCCAGAGCCCCCTCGAGGATTGGTAATAGGAATGATGATCTCGACACATCTGTTGTATGACTAAGCTAGAAATAAGCATGGGGGACAAAAAGAAAAAGAAAGTTATAACCCAAAAACACGCCCTTATAAATGTTGGCTTTTCACAAGCACAGACACAAGGTTTTAAAGGTTACTGCAAGTTGCAAATCAAATTCAAGAGCCATAAAAATCCTAAATAGAAATTTCAAGTCATCTGAATTAACAAGGGGTTAATCTGTGAATTTTCTAGAGGATATATTGATCTCGTTTTGTCTAATTTTTGGATCCGAAAATAAATCCCAATGTTTATCTTTAACAAATCCCATACATCCTATGTTTGGATCAACCTATGTCCCATAATCTTTTTCTCCTCAAAAGATAAAATAAAATTTAAAAAAAAAATTAGAGTTCCCAAAAATTCAATTTTGTAAAAATTAAAGTTTTGCTAAGAGACTAGTAAAGATAACCATGGGGGTATGACAACGCCAGTTTATCATAATTCTTACGCATTAAAACAAACCTAGCTCATAAGATTTTACTCCACAAATGGGTTTTTAGACTGCATTTAGGCATTAATTAGGTTAGGCATGCATTGCACTTTTTATTATCCTTTTAATGTGTTTTTGTAAGTGTTAGGGATATACAGATTGCAAGATCCCTAGAACCCTAGCACTTAGGAAGGCAACTGGTGAAGGAGAAGCCCTCACCAACTAGAACTCTGCTTGATCCAACTCACCATAGATAGAATCTAGCTCACCTAAACTAGGGTTAGCTCATCCCAGCTCCATTCAGCAACTCTCAGCTGAATGGCAACTCAAGAGACCTAATCTTGGCTCACCCTATCTCAGGTCAGCTCAGATCCAGCTCAACTTAGTTAAGTCTAGCTCATCTCAGCTCCCATTAGTCCACAGGGAGCTCTAGCTAGCTCAGGTGACTTGACTGGAGTTCACCCTAGCTCAAGTCCAGCTACATCCAACTCCACTCAACTCCAGCCAGCTGAAGATGACTTCATTTCAGCACAAGAAGCTCAAGTCCAGCTTCTAGGGATTTAGCTTAGCTCAACTGAGTTGAGCTAAGCTACCTTAGCTACCCAACCAGCTTGATCATCCCCAGGAGCACCAGACCCAGCTCAAATCAGCTCTTTATGGTAGAACCCAACTCACTTTAGCTTGGCTTAGCAGCTAGCAAAGAACTAGCAAGCTAAGCCAACTAGAGTAGCTCCATGCCACCCTCTTCAACAGCTGCCAGCTCCAGCTCAAGCTCCAGACTTCTCCTCCTCAACTCCTATCCTCAAACCCTAGCTCCAACACCTCCTCCTCTACTCCACTACTAGTTAAGCTAGCTTAGCTTAGCTCAGCTTAGCTGAGCTCAGCTTAGCTAGGCTACAGCTCCCTTTCCACCACCCAAAAACCCTTCCTATCTAGCTCCACCAACTCAACCCTACCTAAGCTCACCTAAGCTAGCTCCACCCTACTCCAAGTTTGTGCCACCACCATCACCACCTTTCACCCCTCAACCACTACCAAAGGGCACCAAGAAGGTGGTGCCAAAACCACCATATCCACCCCCATGTTGGCACCACTTTTTCCCTCCAAAATCCCCTTCATCTCCACCATACACCTCTCCCTAAAATCACCTCACCTACCTTCTAGAATCCTCATAATTTTCACCAACCATAGGTGCCTCTTCATGACCATAACCACCCCATGGAACCCCCTTGTTGGCGCCAATTAACCCTAGCCCTAGGATTAAGCTAACTACCCATAACCACCCCTAGAATCAATCCTAGCCCTCCACGTATTCATGCCAACCCTACCCCTTCTACCTCTATAAAAACCCATCACATTCCACAAAAAAAATCATCCTCCCATTAGTTTAATTCCACATTACACCTGCCATAATTCAAGGCCAAGGAAGAAGAATAAGAGAAGAAGATTAAGGGGGCATCATACCCGCCCATTTGGTGCCTTCTTCCCCTTCTTTCTTCTCCCTTATGCCACTCCAAGGAGGAGGAGCACTTCCCCACCAAGAGGATGGCCAGGCAAGGAGGAGCAAGGGTGGTGCACGCCCACCCTTGGAGAAGGAATGTTAAGGTGGAAGCTTCAACCTTGGAGGACACCATTTGAAGGAGCTTTACAAGGAAGGAGTTGGAGGACTCCTTTAAAGCCTGGGAGCTACCAGGCTTGGAGAAAGAAGCCATCATCTTCTTCACCATTTCATTTAGACGATTTGTCTTTTACTTTCTTGTAGTTTCAAGTTAGAATTGAAGCATTCCTCTACATGTGCTTTTTGTAAAACAGATTTTTGTTAATTCAAGTTGCCGTCTTTTATCTTTTTGTTGCATAGTTTTGTAGAATTTTTTGTATAGCATTTTTTTCACCCCCTCTCCTTAATTACTCTAAGCCTCCACGTGCCTAGAGTGTGCTTAAGGGGAGGTTCTACTTGTCACTTTAGTAGTAGTGTAGTGCATTAGTGTAGACGATTTTTTTGTTATCAATAAACTCGCGTATTTCCTTTTATTTCAAAACCCTAAATATATATATATGTGAAAAGACCAAAAAGAAAGCTGATTTCTATTTCCAAGCAAGGGATTTCATTTGCGAAAATTTGGCCTCCTTGGACGACCTTGATACCCCACTATCTAGGCTTAGAAATTTAAAAGAGAAAGTGGTTTACGTGTTGCAACGACACTAAATTGCCTAATCTTAAAAATCATGTAATTTTCTGTATCAGAGTGTGGCAGAGCTTTGGGCAATGTTGGTGGAGTGTTTGGGGGCATGTAGCAGCATGGTGACCACGCCAGAGGCATGGCTGAAGTTAGGGAAGACAGAGGGGCAGAGTGTGATATGGCAGTCAGAAGTAGGTCTTAGGAGATAATTCCTAACCTAGGGAGAGAAAGGGATAAGGTTACCTAGCTAATTTGTCAAAAAGAGGAGGTTCTCGCATCGACGTGTCTTATTGGTCGCAACGAAGATGGAAGCTCCGGCAAGGTTGACAACAAGGAGGAAAAGAGGAAGGAGACTCTGCTTTGGCAGGCAAGAGTTGGATGAGGGTGAGGAAGACGTTGGGCTACTCAATTTGACCGTCGAGTGGCCGGAGGAAGGAGATTGAAGGAGCTCGCCAAAGTCGCGGTCAAACGTGGTTGGGGAAGGGAAGGGTTGTTTTGGGGCCTAACCAGACTAAATTCGATCATAGAGCCACTAGAGGGTTTAAATAAATGAGGATTAGGAAATCAAATGTTCTAAATTTGCACATTTTCTTACAAGTTTGGAAACCTAAGCCCCTAAATTTTCTTGGGCTTCGCAGGAGCTCTAAGATCAATCATAGGATTCGAGACCGAGTTCAATCGCTAGGGAATTTCCTAAAGATCAATCCCTCCAATTTTAGAGGGATTTGATTGACAAATCAAGAACTTGATTGAATGTTGAAAAGTTAGGTTTGAAAGTTGTTCACACAATTCATGGTGACAGGTGGATTTTTGAGAAGACGATGACAAAGTTAGCGGGGTAATTGTAAGAAACTTGAAACATGGGCGTGCAAATGTGAGAAATAGAGTTTTTAAGGGTAAAAATGCAAATTAGGTCAAGATGGACTCTGATTGGGCATAAATTTTAGTGTTAACCTAGTTTAGATCAAAGGAATCTAATGGAAAATTTGGATTTGAGTTTTGACCACATTTGACTAGGTAAATTGCACAAAAGCCCAAATTAAGTTAAATTCACGTATGAAACTCTATTCTAGGTCAAAATGGGTTCAGATGGTCAAACCAAAGGTACCAAATCTCTTAGAATATTTTTTAATGATATTTAGGAGGTTTAGATTGATTTTATCCTAATCAAAACCTTTTCAATTTATGTGGGGATGATAATTAGGGATTTTAGTGCTATTTTAGTCCTCGAAATGCGTGAACCCCTGATTCAGTCAGTGTAAACCAATTTTTTACTCTTTTATGCTCATTTGACCTTTAATTAACCCCTGAGTAATCCTGTGGTTAATATGCATTTGCGATGTGCTGTTAAAACAACAAAACTAACCCTATTTTCTTATCTTATCAAATTAGATTATTGCAGAATTATGACCCCTAGATGATTAAGTAGGAGCATTTATCATTTGAATTTAACAAATTATGGCTACTTTTGACTCATGATGGTGTTACCATTAGATGTTTTATTCTTTGAAATCCATGTTTTACTTTGTTTCTTTTTGGAATTTTGTATTTACTATTTTTTTGTATTTTGTGATAGAGGGAAAGCAAGAGTGATATTTAGACTATGCTATTCTAGGAAGCAAGAAAAGCTATTCTAGTTGCAAATTATAAAGAGAGAGAGAATCAAAAATATTTCTAGATGTATACTTAAAGATAGGATGTCTATTACAACAAAATCTACACTAAGAAAGCTGAAAAAGATAAAGATGGGAGAAATCCTCCTTGTCGGCTGCTTAGAAGATGAGGTTGCATTAATGAGGCCTGGGGCGAAGATGATGAAGAGCTGGAGGAAGGGGAACAGTGTCAGAAGACAAGGTGTGGAAGGGCGACATTGTGGCATGATCCGATTCCGAAAATGGGGTTAATAAGATGGCCGATGAGAGCTCCACGAATGGTGATGAGATGGTGCAAAAATATTTTATTTTCTCTAGTGGAGCATCCCAAGGGCTTGGGACACAAGCTCAAGATGTGTTTTGAGCTCTAGAGTAGGTGAGAAGAGCATAGGAAGGGATGAAGAAGAATGGGAGGGGTGGTTCCATTTTATAGTGGAGGTATGAGGGCATGAAATGGATACAAGTCTTCAGCGACATTTAAAACATCGCTGAAGACCCACCTTGGTCATCACTAAAGGCCCACTAGCGGCCACACACTCACAACTGCTGCAAGGTTAGAGGATCATGGTCGTAGGATCGGAAACAAACGGTTGAGATGGTGCGAGGATCACGCTCACAGATCACACCTCAAGCGCGTGTCGGATGTCACGTCTGATCTCATGTTGGATCATGCTTCAGCATCTCACTGCGTTGGTTGCATCACGTAGACACTTTCTCTACCACTCGATCAGATCCAATGGGTGAATTTCACCGGCACGCACTCTGCAGCGGATTAATTCCAAGTGCAGGGCATCGATCATGCACCGATCGTTGCTGGTTGAAGGCGCTCTCCACCGTGCTGTAGCTGTGGATGGTCATGCGGATGATCTCGTGTGCACATGGTGTTGAGGCATGGAGGCTTCCCAACCATTCAATCTTGATCAAACGACTGAGGTGCGGCGACAAGATGATGGGGGTGCCTGTGATAGTCCATGTGCGGTTCAAATGATGCCACGTGGCATCATCTGGGCTACATGGCAGTATGGACATCGGATTGGATCGATTTTCACGCTATTAGGCTACGATCATCAATCCGAATCCATCCATACAGTTGGATTCTTCATCTGGAGCTTCGAAATATGTCACCATATTCCCTAGCCATAGAAATATGTGAATTAATATACAATTTATACAAGTTAACCTAAATGCAATATGATGAATGTTATGCATTATTCACAATGCTAAATGCAATGTTAAGCTTAGGAACTGACATAAGTAGGCATTTTATCATGAATCAATGCTGTTGACCAGCTAAAATGGGGTTTTAGAATCGCTTTGTTGTAATACAGTAGAAATAGCTCGAAAACAAATACAATTTATATCTCGAAGAATCATCAGAAAATCCGAGGTCGAACACAGGGAGCAAGTATTGTAATTCAGTCTCAAAGATCACAATAGAAGCACAAATATAAGCAATTATAACCAAAATTCTATCCAAAATTGATATATATATGCGAGTCAATATCAGAGTGCAAAAAGAATGGGGTAAAATGGTGATTTAAATCACCAATTATCCCTTTACAATTATCTCAAATAAGTGCATAGTACTATCAACCTAATAATTCACGTAATATAAGTAAGAGCAAGGCCACAATGCACAATGTCAGAAGGATCAAATGTCGATTTCTCAAGGCAGACGACTTAAATGTTGCCCTACTACAGTGCCTTCAAGAGGCTCAAGGGCCACATTTCTTCTTCCTTCAAGCCTCCGTAGAGAGACTTAGCATCCACGCACAACAGAGGCAAAGGCCTCCTATGGAATTCTTCTAAGTGTTAGAGAGTTAGAGAGCAAGGCAAACCCCCCTCTCTCTCTCTTTCCTTCCTTCTCTTCTTTCTCTCAAGGGCCCAACAATAGTTAGGTAAATGGATCCAGAACAGGGTGTAGGCCTGCAGGCATGATCGCAGGCAAGTAGTGGGCTCAGGTAAGCAGGTTAGGTGGATGTGAGGGGGTGAAGGGGACCTAACCCCATGTTCTTGGGTGAGAAGGATAGAACACAAATCCAATATATCCATGTGTAGGCACTCGTATTCCACTGATGTGGGACTAAATCCCACAAGTCTCCTCATGTTCAAGTAGCAACAGGTGAATTTCGTTTAATTGTCATAGTTGCTGAGGTCGTGGCTCTCAATTGAAGACCTGGGCGTGTACTTGGGATGTTTCCACAGCACCTGGGAGTTGTCTTGATGAAGAACACGGCCATGGTGCAAAGAACAAGATGGAGAAGATGATGCAGCAGCAGAGCTCCAACGTAGGACCTAAATACAAAATATAGGCTAAAAGCCCTCGTTAAAATGTTCAGGAGGATCACAAGGATGCGGCGAGGGTGTCGGTGGTGGTGGCATGCCGTGCAGGACATAAGTGGCTGGCGGAGGTGAAATATGAAGGCGAAGTGGGAGGTGGTCAGTGGAGAAATCAGTGCAGCAATCCCCTCAATTTCTTGAGGGGTTTTGCTCACATGGACACAGCGATGGTGTGGAGGTTAGTGGCGAAAGGATTGTGGGAGTAGAGCGGGCATGCGAGCTCACTGGAGGTATGCCAGCATGGTGGATGTCTGAGGTTGTTGGGATGATCAATAGAGGTCGAGGGATCGATTGTAGTGGCTACTGGACAATGGGAGATGGAGGAGGCACCGGTTGCGGTATGGCTGGCGCAAGAGGTGAATGCTTCGATGAGGTAGACGGCGACGAGGACAAGGCTGGAAGGCACTGCACAGGTATGGCGAGGTGCGGTTTGAAACAAGGAAAAAGAATCGATCGCCTATTGTACATGGCAACCAGCGAAGAGGTCGGATAAAGACGATCATCGGAGATGAGTTGGAGCGAGTCAGAGGTTGGGAAGGAAGAGGAATTGTGGCTCAAAAACTCGCTAAGGAGGTGAGGAAGATCACGAGCATGCTTTATAGGCCATTAGATGTGCTTCCAAGCTTGGAAACAATTTTGAAGAGCTTCAAAATTCTCAGGCTTAGGTTAACGTATTTCCAAGAGTTCACATGAACTCTTGGGCAAATTAGGAAGGCCATGAAGGAGCTCAGATGGAAGGGGATCTCATCAGGAGTATGCCTTCCAATTTTGGAAGGGTTTCTCCGCAGATTCAGCGAGAAAACCTCAATCAAAACCTTCCATCTAAGGATAGAAGGTTCCAGTGGCAGTAGGGGCATTTTTGTTAAGAAGATGAAGAAGTAGGGGGTTATTTGAAATATTTTCAAAAGTTAAGGGGCTATTTGAAAGAAAAAAAGTCAGGACAGGATTAAAATGCAAACTAGCTCAAGATGATCTCTGATTGAGCCTAAATTTTGGTACAACTTAATTTGGACCCAAGGAATCTGATGGTGAAGTTAGATTTTGGTTCTGACAAAGTTTGATTGGTAAATTTACGTAGAAACCCAAATTAGGGAAACTTCCTATCTAAGACTCTATTTTAAGTCAAAATGGATTCCAATGGTCAAATCAAAGGAACCAAACCTTATAGAATATTTTTCTATGATTTTTAGAAGGTTTAGGTGAATTTTATCCTGACCAGAACCTCAGTTAATTAAGCGGGTCTGTTGTTAGCATTTTAGATTCCATTAAATCTCGAGATGCGTGAAAACATATTTCTGTCTGTATGGACCATCTTATTGGATATTAATGACCTTTTGACCTTTAATTATCCCCTGGAATACCCCGTGGTTATTATGTATTTGTGGAACACTTTAATTTCTAAAAATAATCCTGTATTCTTCTCTTCTTTTCAAAATAAACTAATGTGCCCTTAGGACCTTCTGATGGATATGCAGGAGCTTTTATCAATCTTATCAGACCAAATTGACCTAGTTAAGGCTCATGATGGTGTTCTCATCATACCCCCATGCTTAGCTTTTGCTAGTCCCTTAGGAGAATTCTATGGATCAAACCAGTTATCTAGGTCGAATGTAACTGTCAAGATGCCCTACTAAGCTGCATCTCTAGGATTCAGATCTTAATACCAATAGTAGGCCTAGAGGTACTCAAATACCAGCCCAGATCCAGTCCTGACTGGCTTTCACCTCAATCTACCGCGAAGGTTTCTATGGCTCGCAAGAACTATCCTAAGGTTCGTTGGACCCAATGGTTAAAGCACCCATGCTTGTAACATGGTTAGCCCAGGTTTAGTTTGCCAGTGTATTTTTTTGTTAGAGAGAGAAGGATAGAAGAAGATTTTCATTTTCAAGGAGCTTTCTCTCTCTATTTCTTTTTATCATTTCTCCTTAGATCCAACCTCAGATTGGCCCTAAACATGGCCTGCATTAGATTCCTTGTCCCCACCATCAATCCTCGTAGGGTCCTTAGCAATCGTTACTTCGAGATAGCACCGCCCATGGCAACCCCCAGAACCTTGGCTTTCGACACTTCGGGATAGTGCCACCCATGGGGTTCTATAGATAAATTCAAACCCTTGCAATCAACATTTCATGATAATGCCACTAATTGCATAGCAAAAATACACCAACAATTATGTTGTCTTGTGCTATTTCCTAGCATTACCAGTGTATATTAGGTAGACATAGTCTCATTTATAAAAATACATGCATGCATGCATTTAATTGAGAGGGGAGGAGAATGAATAAAATGGCCTTGTAATTGACAAATTCTTCAAGTGCTGCCTCGCAAAATTTCCATCTTCATTTTTTATTTTTGACTTTCTTCTCCGTGGCTGCATGGCATGGCTGGACCTTCCTCCTCGCGCCATGCTCTGCAGCAGCTCTCCCTGCCAGCCGCATGCAAGCCTCTCCCTGTCAGCCATGCAGAGCCATGCACAGCCAGGGCATGGCTGTGCATGCTTTCTTCCTCTTTAAAATGAGCACGGCTCCTTCCTTGCAAAGGGAGCCTAGTCCACCCACACAAACAGCAGCTTCTCCTTCCAGGCTGCCTTCTCCCCTCTCCCTCCATACGCAGCCTCTCCTCCTCTGTGGAGCCACTCTGCGGGCAGGAGCACCTCACAGTGGTGCACAACCACCATTATGAGTCCACCACCGCCCAACTCATCAGAGAGCCGGTGGGTGTGGTGGTTCTCTATCTGTTGTGACGTTTAGCCACAATTCCACCATTGGCACAAAGCTTCAAGCTTTGAAGCTCAATCGGCCACCGCGCGCCCCAGCAATAGTCGGCCAAGCTCCACCGCGCATGCCAGCAGGACACCCGCAAGTAACCGCACGCCCTGTCGCACTCCTTCACCCACGGTCCAACCCTCTCCGCGTGCCCTGTCGCGAACCGCCTCTCTGCAAGCCACCAGCTAGCGCAGCCTCTTCCGCACGCGTGCTGAGCTGCTCACGCCTCCTACACTCACAGCACCGGACACGCCCGGCTGCGCAGCTCGCCCCAGCACTGTAGCCACTGTTCACGCATTTCAGCGGAACACTGTGGCTACAGTGCAGTGACCGGTAAGTTTCTCACTTAACCGGTCACCCGGCGCGCCGCAATCGCTGCTAGCCCGCACCCGCTGCAGCGCCCTCCCGTGCGTCTGCGTGCGCCCACGTCTGCCATAGCCTACCCGCTTCAGCATCTGCATCTGCGTCTCCCTTCGCCTGCACCCGCCCACTCTTCACGTAGTGCGGTGCACTACGATCCTTCTCCCTCCAGTGCGTGCCTCTCCGCGTGCCTACGCACCTGCGTGTGCGTGTGGCACCAGACGACGGTCGCTGTGTGCAGACGTCTTAATGCCCGCGCCTTCACTCCAGCAATCTCCCTCTCTCTCTCTCTCACAACACTCTCTGCACACACATACACACACACACTCACACTCTCATACACACCTATACTCTACTATATACATATATACACACACACACACACACACACACATATATATATATATTTATTTATATACATATATATATACATATATCTATACATATATTAGTACTTATATAACTATGTATTAGTCTATATACATATTTGTATATATACTTATATATATATATATTTATATATACATATATATCTACATATATACATATATTTATATATGTATAAATAAATATATATATACATATATATATATACATATATATTAGCTATATAACTAAGTATAAGTATAGATACATATATATATATACATACAAACACATATACTTGTACATATATATATATATATACAAATATACATACATATATACATATATATCTATATAACTATATACACACACACATATATATATATACATATCTATCTACATACATCTATATACATATATTACTATATATATATATACATATATATATATACATCTATATAGTTAAATATACATATATACATACATCTATCTATACATATATTTACATACCTATATATATACATATATATATATACATATATACATATATAAGTACACATATACCTATATAGTTATAACCATATATATATATATATATATACATATAGATATATATATTTACATATATACCTATATATATTTTCATATCACCTACCATACGTTGTATCGCGGGAATATCTGCACCAGTTGCTGATATTCCCCGATACACGCATACAAAAAGTGTGTTCACACTCATCTTCCACCAATCCACCATACATGCGGCACTTCGTCCTGTTGGTTGCATCTTCCAAGACGACGATCGACTCAACACCGTGCTACACTCCATCTCCGCCTCCACTCCCACCCCTTTATACATATATAATATATACATATATATATACTATATTTACTTTATTTCTGTTTCTCTTTCATGCCAGTAAAAAGATAAAAAAATATATATAAAAGAGAAAAGATAATTCTTGACTTGCAGGTACTCAGTCTTGCAAATAACAAGACCAGTTTTGACACCCTGATTTGGCTCAAAGTTACGAACCTGATTTTGAGGGTGTGCCTCAAGGACAAGAATTATTAGAAAAGATCTTAAATAGAAAAACACCAAAAACACAATAAAAGAACGGAAGAGATTCATTGTAGGAAAGGCGTAGAAACTTCGCTTCTAATCCCACTTCCCTGAGTTTGACCCTGGGCCTAAAAGTGACCAAGATAAAATCAAGTAGGCCAGGTTAAAAAATTTTGTAAAGAGATGGTTAGGCTCGATTTAGGTTAACCACTATATGCATTTCAACGATAAAATCACCATATTAACACAACCTAACTGGGTCCGATCACAACCTCTTTTCATGGCGCCATTGCCGGGGAAGTGCACATTCAAGTAAGTTTCTGCTCCATTCCTTTAATTTTTCTCTTCTCACACACTTCTCTTCACGGGTATTTTTGTTTGTTGTTGTGTAGGTGAACCTATTGCAAGGGGAAGACAGGCAGACGAAGTCGGAGACGTGGGCAGATCCAAGGTGGGAACGAGAGCGTGAAGATTCCGGCACCACATTGGAGCTTCGCACACGTTGCTGCACAAGTAGGTCTCTCTTTCTTAGTAACCTAGGTTAACTTGTAACCTTAATAAAAATAAGAAAAAAACTAAAAACTAAAAAAAATACTTCTTGGGATCTCTTGGGGTAAGTGGATTAAAATCACTTGTTTGCTTGTTTGTCATCACTCCCACCGCCCTGGGATTTCCCGCAAAACATCGCATAGCGAAGATCCAAGAATCTTGATTCTTGAATCTTTTGCTGTGTGAAGTATTCTTTGAGGCAAATAAAAAGATTGACTGCCACCCCTCTTTGCCTCATTTATCTACAAATTCAGGATCACATTTTTGGTGAGGAGACTTGGAATTGAGTTGATTCCAACCCCACCACGACCTTTCACGTGCCTAAGATTCGATCCCAAATACTTCAACCAATAATCTCATTTTCTTTATCTTTTGGTTGAGCCTTGTGTGTGGAAATCATTTTGGTGATTGGGAGCACTTGAATTGGAGTGCTTTAGCTCCCTTTCACACTAATCTAAAACTGATTCGTGCATCCACACATAGAAATCTCCATCTAGGGAAGCCCATTGCATTTTAGCATGCATTAACCAATTGACATTGAAGAAGGGTTTGTTGGGCTTAGAAAAAAACCTGTATTCTCTCAAAACCCGAAGATTGGTTGAATTGGTAATTCAGTGAAATCCTAAAATCCATACTACTTAAGGCTGAATTCTAAAAACCATTCACCAATTAAAACTTCAATTCGGGGAGATTTCCCCGTTGCATGCTTGGTTTACACACTCTCTATAAAATCAATCACTTGGGCATTACCCGTAAATAATGCCCTTCACATTCCAGAAGCACTTGATCCTAAGTCTCTAACTAAAATTGGCAGTAACTTGACCCTTATTAAGGATTGGAGGTCTAACTACCTGCGTGTAGCACCTACATGCTGGTGAGGGTTCTCGCGTGCTATCAGGTGTCTAAGACTGGGGCAAATGGCCTTTCAATCTGACCCGGTGGTTCCGCGGTGCTCGCATTACGTTCCGTAGTCAGTGATAGTAGATAACTTAGATCTTTAGGTCTAAGGGCACACTGTAGAGGTTAGGAATTTGATTGTATTGATTTGTCATCAAGTGTACCTTTGCAGCGTGATTTCTCTCATCTCCTTTTCCCTTCTTATCTCCCCAATTCTTCCTACGGTAGTGCATGTTTGGGAGGAGGTCACAAAACCCTGAACTGTGTGAATTGCCTGATAATTTTAGAAAAGAAGCCGAATCATCCTCCTCCTCCACAAACATGGCTACACGCCCACACCCAAATCCCAAGGGAGGAAACTGCCCTCAAAAACCCACCAGGTGGTGGAGCCTTGGATCCCATAACCTGCCTCCAAGCCCAAATGGAAATGTATAATGAACAAATTGAAGCCATTCGGGAAACATTAGAGGAAATGCAAAACCCTCCCGAACGGGAGGAGCCTAGGTCTCTTAGCTCCTATCAGAATCCCGCTGCTACAGAGACCATAGGACAAATTCGGGTCCCCATGGGCGGGGACGACTTTGAATTGAAGCCTAACATAATTGGCCTAATAAATTTTCACTTCCATGGTCTTGTAAGTAAAGATCCTTTTCTCCACTTGGAAGACCTAACCCGATTGGCTGAAATAATTAAACCAAGAAATATCGGGTTACCTATAGTCCTCATTAAAATGTTCACATTTTCATTGTGGGATAAAGCATCGCAGTGGTTACGCACCCTTGGGAGAACCATCCACTCTTGGGAAGAGATGCGAGAAGCGTTTCTCAAGAAGTTCTTCCCAATCGGGCGAACCAATGCGCTTCGCCGTGCTATCACTTCATTTACACAACAAAACAGCAAACAGTTTCATGAGGCATGGGAGAGATATAATGACCTCCTCAGGAAGTGTCCGCACCATGGTCTGCCTAAGTGGCATATAGCCCAGATTTTCTACTATGGGCTAAATGAGACTTTGAAGCAGATTGCAAATGCTTCCTGCGGAGGGAATTTTATAAATAAAGACGAGAATGGAGCATTCGAATTATTTGAAAATATGAGTGAAAACTCAATGAACAATGCCTCCATTGTCGCCTTTAATCGTACCAGCCTGCCCCAAAATGTCCACGAAGTTGACACGGGACCTTCCCATTCATCCACTGATCTCAGCCTTATCACACAGAAATTAGATGAAGTCTTCGTCGTGCACAAGAAGTTGGATGAGCTTCTGGCCAACCCCACCCGTTCTATGGCAAACACCCCCACCACACCACTTCATCACAATCCCAATTCTTCCAACACCAGGCTTATCCCGAGAAACCCCGTAAGACCTTCCTTACCGTGTGTCGCACCGAGCGATTCGGTAAGTCATGTGGATCTGGCTTCTGCAAGCCAGTATTTTGACATAGAGAACCAAGCCTCCGTGTGCTCGGAAGCGTATTTACATGCGGACACGTCTTCTGGCATAGAAGATGCTTGCGCCCTGGGGAATAACCCGTTCTCTGCCACTTATAACCCAGGGTGGTGAAATCATCCGAACTTCGCATGGTCCAACAACCCGTAGCGCCAAAACCCCGCAGGTGGACCAATGCGACCGTCTGCACCCGTCATCCCAAGGGCCCAGTCTAATCCTATGGCGAATCCGCCATCGGGTCCTTGCGTACCGCAAGCAGAACATGCATTAAGTCCTCTTGATAAATTGATGCGAATGATGACGGAAATGTCAAAGCGCCATGAAGAGAACATGACCTCTCTTCAGCACCAATTAGCGTAGCAGAAAGCTGAGATCAGTCAACTACGCATGGCGACTCGATCTCAGGGCACTCTCCCCACCCAACCTGCTCCAAACCCGCGAAATTTCGTACCCCGTGGTCCTCAACCACAGGTACGACCTTTCCAGGGGCAGGTTCATTAGATTCTACAAGCTCCGAGCATTCCACAGGGATTTCAGGCTAATCCCGCTGCAGCACCTCACTCTTATGTCCCTATTGCGAACCCTCCTCTGCCTTATGATCCCACTGGACCCTCATCGTCCAATGCAATCACTACGAGGAGTGGTAAGCAAACTGTCGATCCACCTCAACCTGATCCTGGCCCGTCTTCTTCACCACCCTCTAATCGGGATGCACACCGCATTCGCGAGAGGACGATACACCCAAATTGGTGCCAGAATCAGTCCCATTCCCTGAGGCTCTACTGAGGGAGCCAAAAGGCAAGAAGAAGGATACACAGGCCTTTGATAACCTGCATAATTTATTCAGGGAAGTAGAAATCAAGGTACCCCTACTAGAGGCTATCGACCACATACTACTGTCGCTCGATTTTTCAAAGACTACACAACACCCAGGCGACAGTCAAAGAAAACTAAGAATCCGGTGGTTCTCTTGCCTCATGCAAGTTGTGCTATACTGTCAAACCTACCACCAAAGCAGAAAGATCCGGGCACACCACTTATTTCCTGTAGCATCCAAGGCTGCAATTTTAACCGTGCCCTGCTTGATCTAGGATCTTCCATCAATCTTATACCGACCATCATGCTCGAAAAATTTTCCTTGGGAAATCTAAAACCCACCCCTGTCACCTTACAGTTGGCAGATCGTTCTGTCAAAATCCCAAAGGGTGTGGTGGAAGACGTGGTGGTTAGGGTCAACAGTCTCTATTTTCCTGTTGACTTTCTTGTTTTAGATATGGAAGTTCCTAGCTCACTTTCTCATTGTCAGATCATCCTTGGTCGACCCTTCTTGGCCACAGCCCGTGCCCTTATCAACTGCGAGTCAGGCTATATTAAGATTGCCGTTGGATCTGAAAAGCTCAAGCTTAACATCTTCAAGGCAGCCAAGAACTTTGATTGCGATTGTATCGAGGATGACACGTCTGACGAGGACATGGCCGTTAGCGCATGTATCAGACTAATTGGGACCTATACTAGTTGCTGTGGATTACCTGTAAACATTGACGATTGCCTGACCGACACATATTGTGATGTTCCCCTATCCCTCCCTATTCCCTACCTTCTCCTGACCAGACTTCTGACGAGGTTTTCTCTGCTTCCCATACCTCGTGGTCTGAGTCATATTCGAGCTACTCACCACCGGTCCACACTCTTGAAGATCGGATTGCCCTTTCTTTCCCGCCAAATCAGGCGGATTTGCAACTCCACACTGGGACCTTGAGCCCACATCCTACTCACTGGGGCTATTCCCTTTTGGATCCATAAATCCAAGAAGCCCCTCTTCTTGGCCAATCTGAGGGCCAACTTCTTCCTCCTGACTTGTTCTCCGATCAGCCTTGGACACTCTCGTCCTAGGAAATGCTAGATCTTTCACCATCCACCATCACTTTTCACGCCATTGTCACAATCACTTCACTTTTCACTTCACCACCCACCATCCACCTACCCTACCACCCGGCTGTATACCCTGCACCTCAGCTCTCGTTACCTGATCTTTCGTCCTTCCTCTACCCTACCCAGCATGCATATGAGGACGAAGCATCATTTGGCATGGGGGGATGGATAGGCATTCATAGGATCTGGGTATTTTATGGTATCATGCATTTTCCACCTATATATATATATATAAAATGGTGTTTAGTAATGATCTGAAGGCTGAAACAAAAATACAATAAGTGTTTATGGATATTCAACCACTATTTTGAAGACTTTCCAGGCCACAGAAGCTTGATTCGCTCAGGCTCGGCTTAATTCACTTGATCATTAACAAGATAGATCAGAATCTCTCCTAACTAAGGACGTATTCTTGTACCTGAGACACCAGTACAGGATCCGTTGGTTTGCTTCTACTTGAGAGCCTAAGTAATCTTGGTTCACACTACACATATCAAGAAAGATCAGGTGAATATAAGATCCAACCCTAGTGTTCATTAGGGAAGGTGGAGTCCTTACCTGTGCGCGCAGGTAGACTTTTTATCCCAGGCTTTAGTCTTGTGTTTAAGAGAGACTCGTTCCACCAAAAAGGAACTCTCCCACCAAAAAGAAAAAGTGTGCTCCTCCAAATAATGTTGTAGGAGATATACTGACACGTGTTTCAAAAAAAAAAAAGAAGCAAATAAGTCAGTATATCTCGCAAATGTCTGTAAAATCTTCCTACAAAAAAGTTCTTCAGGGCAAATACCCTATTTTCTTTCAGCGACAAATGTCAGAAAATGGGAGTTGAGTTTTCCGTCATCTTTTTAAGGATCAATCCGAAGACACGAGCTGAAACTGGGACCAACCTTTACTTAAAAATTCGTGAAACCCTGGGCTTGAATCTTAATGTTCATCTGGTCAGTCTTGATCCTTCACTAAGCACAAGCCATAATCTCTTAAGCTCTTGAGTACGGCAAAAAACCTCCTCGGTCCTGGAAATCGTACTTAAGGTTTAAATATCAAGAGTCCTGGTTAATCGAGAGATGATCTATGTCATGTGGGACTTAAAGTACTAGTAGTATTCTCTGCAATTGGTTCTCACAATATCCAACAATAAACACACTTATATCGCCTCAAAAGAAAATCTTCAGCTGAAGATCATTTCTAAATGCTGTCCTGCTAGGGACTAGCAAAAGATAGGCATGGGGGTATGATTGCACAGCAAAAATACACCAACAATTATGTCGTCTTGTGCTATTTCCTAGCATTACCAGTGTATATTAGGTAGACATAGTCGCATTTGTAAAAATACATGCATGCATGCATTTAATTGAGGGGAGGAGAGTGAATAAAATGGCCTTGTAATTAACAAATTCTTCAAGTGCTGCCACGCAAAATTTCCATCTTCATTTTTTATTTTTGACTTTCTTCTCCGCAGCTGCATGGCATGGCTGGACCTTCCTCCTCGCGCCATGCTCTGCAGTAGCTCTCCCTGCCAGCCGCATGCAAGCCTCTCCCTGTCAGCCATGCACAGCCAGGGCATGGCTGTGCATGCTTTCTTCCTCTTTAAAAAGAGCACGGCTCCTTCTTTGCAAAGGGAGCCTGGTCCACCCACACAAACAGCAGCTTCTCCTTCCAGGCCGCCTTCTCCCCTCTCCCTCCATACGCAGCCTCTCCTCCTCTGAGGAGCCACTCTGCGGGCAGGAGCACCTCACAGTGGTGCACAACCACCACTGTGAGTCCACCACCGCCCAGCTCATCAGAGAGCCGGTGGGCGTGGTGGTTCTCTATCTGTTGTGATGTTTAGCCACAATTTCGCCATTGCCACAAACCTTCAAGCTTTGAAGCTCAACCGGCCACCACACGCCCTTGCAGCAGCCAGCCAAGCTCCACCGCGCACGCCAGCAGGACACCAGCAGGCAACCGCGTGCCCTGTCGCGCTCCTTCGCCTGTGGTCCATCCCTCTCTGCGCGCCCTGTCGCGAACTGCCTCTCCGCAAGCCACCAGCCGACGCAACCTCTTCCTTGCACGCGTCGAGCCGCTGACGCCTCCCGCACTCACAGCATCGGACACACCCAGTTGCGCGGCTCGCCCTGACATTATAGCCACTGTTCACGCATTTCAGCAGAACACTGTGACTACAGTGCGGTGACCGGTAAGTTTCTCACTTAACCGGTCACCCAGCGCGTCGCAACCGCTGCTAGCCCGCTCCCGAGCCCGCTCCAACGCCAGCCCGTGCGTCTGCGTGCACCCGCGTCTGCCAGCGCCCGCCTGTTTCAGCATCTACGTCCGCGTCTGCCTTCGCTTGCACCCGGCTGCTTCAATGCCCGCTCTTCACACAGCGTGGTGCACTGCGGTCCTTCTCCCTCGCGCTCACTCCCTCCAGCATGCGCCTCTCCGCATGCCTACGCGCCTGCCCGTGCGTGTGGCACCAAACGATGGCCGCTGCGTGCAGATGTCTTAACGCCCGCGCCTTCACTCCAACAGTCTCCCTCTCTCTCTCTCTCTCTCACAGCACTCTCTCACACTCTCTGCACACACTTACACTCTCGTACACACCTATACTCTACTATATACATATATATATATATATATACGTACATATATAAATATATATATATATATTTATATACATATATATATATACACATATATCTATACATATATTAGTACCTATATAACTACGTATTAGTCTATATACTTATATATATATATACATATATATCTACATATATACATATATTTTTATACGTATAAATATATATATATATACATATATATTACCTATATAACTAAGTATAAGTATAGATACATATATATATATATACATATATACACATATACTTGTACATATATGTATTTATATATATACAAATATACATACATATATACATATATATCTATATAACTATATACACACATTTATATATATATACATATATATATATACATCTATATAGTTATATATACATACATAAATATTCATATATATACATATATACATACATCTATCTATACATATATTTACATACCTATATATATATACATATATATATACATATATACATATATAAGTACACATATACCTGTATAGTTATAACCATATATATATATATATAGATATATATATTTACATATATACCTATATATATTTTCATATCACCTACCATACGTTATATCGCGGGAATATCTACACCAGTTGCTAATATTCCCCGATACACGCGTACAGAAAGCGTGTTCGCACTCATCTTCCACCAATCCACCTTACACACGGCACTTCGTCCTATTGGTTGCATCTTCCTAGATGACGACCGACTCGACACCATGCTACACTCCATCTCCGCCTCCACCCCCACCCCTTTATACATATATAATATATACATATATATATACTATATTTACTTTATTTCTGTTTCTCTTTCATGCCAGTAAAAAGATAAAAAAAATATATAAAAGAGAAAAGATAATTCTTGACTTGCAAGTACTCAGTCTTGCGAATAGCAAGACCAGTTTTGAAACCCTGATTTGGCTCAAAGCCAAGAACCTGATTTTGAAGGTGTGCCTCAAGGACAAGAATTATCAGAAAAAATCTTAAATAGAAAAATAGCAAAAACACAATAAACGAACGGAAGAGATTCATTGTAGGAAAGGCGTAGAAACTTCACTTCTAATCCCACTTTCCTGAGTTCGACCTTGGGCCTAAAAGTGACCAAGATAAAATCAAGTAGGCTAGGTTAAAAAATTTTGTAAAGAGATGGTTAGGCTCGATTTAGCTTAACCAATATATGCATTTCAACGATAAAATCACCATATTAACACAACCTAACCGGGCCCGACCACAACCTCTTTTCAGCCACCCATGGCATTTGAACCAACACAAGGTGCTTACGTGCCCTCGGTAGGATATGTAAACATCCTAGGAGACAAGCACCAAGGAGATGATTTGTTATTGCGCATCTTCGAGGGGAATTTCCTACCTCTCCACTTTGGGAACTCATCCAAATCAACTTGTGTTTTCAAGCCGCTCCTAATCTAGATCTTAGGACCATTTTCAGAACAACATAAATGCTTTATGGCGTGATTTCATATTTAAGCGTACTGAACCAAACTGTGTGTGATTTAGGGTACTTAAGTTACCGAGTCCTGCAAACCAGAGGTCAGTTAGCGGAGTTGAATAATCCCTAAGCCTTAGACCTAATACTTAAGCTTTGTATTTTCCTCAACCTCTTGAGGATTAATCCAGACCTTAACAAGTACTTGAGTGCTTAAATCTCAAACCAGATCCAAGAGGCCTAAGGTCGATATTCACCACTAATCCCTTAAGTTTTAGCCTTCTAGGTCTTAATTCATCATTCAATCCAACCTAGAGGTTAGGTAAGTTCCATATTATTTTGAAGGGACTCTCTTTTTTTTTTCTTTTTATTTGCTCCTTTTTTCTACTTTCTTTTCCTTTTCCTTCCCTCCTTCTTCATTTAGCTCAAATGGGTTTTCCTTTCTTTCAGCCTCCTTTTTTTTATTTTTTGAGAATTCCTTTTGTGATTTGATTTTCACAGCATTTTGCACTTTAATACCCCCCATGCCTTCGATTTACAATGTCCTCATTGTAAATTAGGTGGGTTCGAGTTTAGCCTAGATTGTACAATAGAATAGGGTCAAAGGGTGGGTTAACGGGTCGGAATGACTATTGCATACGATTTCAAGCTCTGGTATGAATACCAGAGATGGAGTCGGCTGTTCTAATGGGCGTACCCTAAAGTGCAATATGAATTCTGCAATGAGGTATGTCAGAAAGGATTTCAAGTTTTTCAGAAACATGACGGGTTGCCTCCCGATAAGTACTAAGTTTTACGCCAACAGCTGGATGCAAGGAGCTCAACAGGTTGATGCATTATGATGAGTGATAGGGAAAATATGTGATCGTGATGAATGAGAATCACATGGCCACAGATGAGTATCAAATTTTGATGAAGTGACATTCCAAAAGATCTATGATATGGATCAGATTTATTCATTTCTGGATGGCTCTTATGGAGTTTCTACAGAGGAATCACTTCGAAGATGTATTGTTTATAGAGTTCTAAAATAAAATCATCGTGGATCCAGAATCCAATAAAGGTGAATCTAATCAGCATATCCCAGATGTATGGTTCCTCTCGTGCTATGTGGCCTAATGAATCGATATCCAATGAGTCATTTTGATTCTTTTCTGCTGAATGAAAGATCATTTCCTCAAGAAATGACTCAAAGATTGGGTCTTCCAATGAATCTTCACTATGATTTTCATGCCAATCAAAAGTGAATGTTTGGAGAGTGCCTTTTGGATTATCTATCTTGAATTCCATAAGGAATTCATTCTCTAGGTGAAGGTCACTCTCAATATCTGCTAAACATGATTCCTAGAGGTCTTCAAAACAACAAAATGTCTCCAAATCCATGGAATAAGAATCTGAACTTGATGTGTCATCATTTTTCCCAAAATCCCTTGGTATGTCCTTAAGATCAAAGGTGAAGGCCTCCACTGCTCTCATGTCATTCAAATTATGCTCGGTCAAATCAGGATCATCCATTATATGAAAATTTTCCAGTTAAGGTTCTAGGTTTTCTACTAATGAAACAGTCATAAGGTCTTGAATAAAACCTAGTTGTTCTACCGAGCATTTTTCTTTTCCTATAGCTGCCTCGAAAATATTACTCTCAGTTCGTTCATCTCCAAAGGCAATTATAATGTGCCCTGATTCGCAATTGATTATGGCTCCTGCAGTAGCCAAGAATGGTCTCCCTAAAATCAAGGGCATGTCTTGTATTTGTTGTGGCATCTCCATGTCAAGAACTAGGAAATCGGCTAGGTAGCTAAACTTCGTGACTCTAACTACCACATCCTCTACCAACCAAAGCAGGGTGATTACGGTTCGGTCAGCTAATTGCAGAGTAACATCAACGGGTTTTAGCTGTCCAATCTGTAGTTTTTCAAATAGGGTGGTTGGGATTAGGTTGATTGAAGCGTCAAGATTGAGCACAACCCTCTTGAAATTTGTACCACCAATCTTGCAAGGGATTAGTGGGGTGCTTAGGTCAAATTTCTTAGGAGGTAGACTATTTTGGATTATGGCACTCACACTTTCAGACAGTACTACCTTCCCTTGTGAAGGTTCTTCTACCTCCTTTTTGGGTAACTCAAGTGAGGTAGGATTGACAGTAAGGATATCAAGTAATGTAATAGGGACTTGTGCATTCCTCAAAGGTCCCGTTACATCAGATTCTGACAATCCTCTAGTGTGGAGGTGGGATAATATCTGGGATAGGGAAATGGATTGACTATTTTTGGGGAAAGGTTTCTGTTCTTTTCTCAAACCCACAACATTGATCATAGCACAATCATGGTGCAGAGGTGGAGAGAGAATTGGATTTTGTTGCTGAACAATAGGATAGGTCATGGTGTGTTTCGGATCAGCTGAGGTGGATGAGGTAAACATGCAGGTATGAGTGGACGGGCCTGGCTGAGGGTAGCTTGCTTGATCTTGGATTTGATTCACTATGTGTTTTTGAGTCAACATGTCATTTGGAATTGTCAGAGGTTGGGAGGGAAGTATGCCAAGCTGGCAAGCATTTGCCAGCTGGGCCAGTTGATTGCGAACCTCTGTGAATCAGAGACATTTGGTCCTCCTTAGGTGGCCTGGATTAGAAATTTTGATTGGGCCTTGGTTGAGCAAGTTGATAAGGTTGTGGGTTTTGTGGTTGGGGTCGAAATTGAGGTCTCGGGTTTAGGTTATTTCCTGACCATGCAAAGTTTGGGTGATTGCACCATCCAGGGTTAGAAGTGTTTGAGAATGGATTATTCTGGATGGTGTAGAGATCCTCGCAGGTCTGAGGAATTCCAAAAAAATCAGAGTAAGAGGGTTCAGAGTTCCCCCAACTAGAGTAGGATGGTTCTGAGTTTCCTCCAAGACTATAATAAGACGGGGGTGGATAGGCATCCATCCCTTGAGAAGAGTAGATGTTGTGCACACCCTCCCTTCCTAAGGGCGGGTTGCACGTATGGGCTTTGTGGTGCAGTGGTGGGTCGGTACAGATGTCAAGTTATGTCGTCCACCTTCTTCTCAATGATTGAGACCTTATCCAATTGACTAGCTACCAACTCCAAATCAATGGATGTGGATATGCCTCGGGTCTCGTGTACCCCCTGATTATTTATCAATGCACGAATTGTCATCTGATCGTACACACTCAATGACTCATTGTTCAGGGAGTTCTTGCACATGTTCTTGAGAATTTCCCAAATTGTGTCATGTTGTCCCATGATGCTGCCACCATAGATTGCATTGACAAAGAGTTTGATATCGTCACAGAGCCCATGGTAATAAGACTGGACTTGTTCCCATTTTGGAACTCCTTGATGGGGGCACTTGCGCATGAGATCCAGAAAATGATCCCATGCCTCATGCAGAGGTTCTCCCGCTCCCTGTGAGAAGTGCGTGATCTGCTACTGCATAGCATTCGTCCGACCAATGGGAAAGAATTTTTATAGGAAAGCAGTCTGAAGTTCTTCTCAAGTGGTGATCAGATAAGTGAGAGTCTGAAACCAATGAGCGGCTTTATCCAAAAGAGAGAAGGAGAACATTCTCATGAGTAAGCTATCTTGATTCTGCATGTTTGGCTCGAAGGTCTACGCCAAAAGCTTTAGACGCTTAATATGCTAGAAGGGATCCTCGGAGTTCAAGCCATGGAATTTCGGGATTGTATGAAGCATAGCTCCACCTCAAGTCCTCCTGCAGGGATTTGCACTCGAGGCTCGATTTCCACCACAGCGGGATTGTAGTGATCTCACATTTGAGGATGCTGTGGTGGGTTGATGTGGTCATTGAATTGATCTCTGAGGTTATGGAATTGATGTTAAAGGTCAGGTTCTTCTCTATGGGGTTCATGGTTGTGGCTGGAGATACGGGCTCAGAAATGGAAGAGTCAGAGGAGATGTCAATTTGATCAGGAAGTTGCACATGCAAGCGGGTCGAGGCTTGGCCTTGATGAGAGTGAAAAGATAATAGAGGCCTCAAGGGTGGTCTCAAGAACCTCCTCCCGAACATACACTAGAGGATGAGATAAGGGACAGAAAATGTGATGGACCCAATCAAGACACCCAAATATTTTTGGATGACTATGGAGGTTCGAGGCAGATGATACCTCTTGATTAGAAAATCACTCACCTAAGAAGTAATTGGGCAGCCAGGAAGGGAGAGTTCCGCAAAGACCCCTACACAGTAGAGCATCGCCATGGGTTACAGGGTTTCCCCCACCTGACCTCCCATGTCATCGCAGATCCAAATAGACCAGAATGAGCAACTTGACCTCTTAAGCCTACCAAATTTTAAATCTAAATTGAGGTGCTTAGAGTTCCACTTGAACTTTAGAGTTGATTTGTGCTTCGTAACCTAATTTGAAGATTGGTTGATCCCACAAGGTGGATCAACTTCACCTGATTTGTCCTAAGATTATTAGGTCCCAATTTTAGGATTCAAATGGATACCTAGAGCTTAATTTTAGGGTTTGCTTGAATAGGTAAATTCAATCAAGGTTTAAGCAACACACAATGTGGGAAAGTAGATTCTTTATTAGGCAAATGTGTTCCTCAACCCTAGAATGGAAACCATAATTTGGCTCTATTTGGTCCAATCAATTTTGTCCAATTTTGGTACCTAGGGCTCAATCAAGAAGGTGAGTAGCCCTAGATACCTTAAATCCCTAATAGGTGTAGAAATCAGAATCAGGATTTAGAATGAATCGAATTAGGCAACCTGAGATGATCAATTCTAAGTATGAAATGCAAGTTGATCCTAATTGATTTCTTCTTTTTAGCTTTTCTTAGAATAAGGGGTTTAAGAAAAAAAAGGGGATGAAATTACTTGCCCCTGGAGTGTTTGATGTGCGACTGATCTTCTCGAATGAATCCTGCATAGACCATAGAAAAACAGATAGAACAAGTTAATACCAGATCTGAAATTGTAATCAGAGAGATCAAACTGCACGTTGCCCCCCAACAACAGCATCAAAATGTTGACGAGCTAAAATAGGGTTTTAGAATCGCTTCATTGTAATATAACCAAAATAGCTCGAAAACAGATACAATTTATATCCCAAAGAATCGTCAGAAAATCCAAGGTCGAACACAGGGAGCAAATATTTCAATTCAATCTCAAAGCTCATAATAGAAGCATAACTATAAGTAGTTATAACCAAAATTCTATCAAAAAATTATATATATATATATATCAGAGTCAATATCAGAGTGCAAAAAGAATGGGGTAAAATAGTGATTTAAATCACCAATTACCCCTTTACAATTATCTCAAATAAGTGCACAATACTATCAACAAATAATCCACGTAATATAAGTAAGCACAAGGCCACAGTGCACAATGTCAGAAGGATCATACGTCAATTTCTCAAGGCAAATGACTTGTCACCCTGCTACAGTGCCTTCAAGAGGCTCAAAGGCCTCGTTTCATCTTCCTTCAAGCCTCCGCAGAGAGACTTAGTAGCCACGCACAACATAGGCAAAGGCCTCCTCTAGAATTCTTCTAAGTGTTAGAGTTAGAGAGTGAGGCAAAACCCCCCTCTCTCTCTTTCCTTCCCTCCCTTCTTTCTCTCAAGGGCCCAATCGTAGTCGGGTAAATGGATCCAAAATAAGGTGCAGGCCTGCGGACGTGATCGCAAGCTAGCAGTAGGCTCAGGTAAGTGGGTTAGGTAGATGTGCAGGGGTGAAGGGGACCCGACTCCTGTGTTCTTGGGAGAGAAGGATAGAACACAAACCCAATATATCCGTGTGCAGGCGCTCGTATTCCACCAATGTAGGACTAAATCCCACAGGTCTCCTCTCGTTCAAGCAACAGCAGGTGGATGTCATTTAATTAGCGTAGTGTCTGAGGTCATGGCTCTCAATTGAAGACCTAGGTGTGTACTTGGGATGTTTTCCTAGCACCTGGGAGTTGTCTTGATGAAGAACACGGGTGTGGTGAGAAGAATAAGTCGGAGAAGTTAACGCAGCGGTGGAGCTCCGACGTAGGACCTAAAATACAAAATACGGGCTAAAATCCCTCGTTAAAACATTCAGGAAGATTGCAAGGATGCGATAAGGGTGTTGGTGGCGGTGGCATGCCATGGAGGATGTCATAAGTGGCCGGCGAAGGTGAAATATGAAGAAGGGGGAGGTGTTCGATGGAGCAATAGATGCAGCAATCCCCTCAATTTTGCTCATGTAGACACGGCGATGGTGTGGAGGTCAGTGGAAAACAAATTGGTGGAGTAGAGCGGGCGCACAAGCTCCCCGGAGGTATGCCAGTGAGGGAGAAGATGAGGTTGGAGTGGGCATGACGGTGGTCGAGTGGATGTCTAAGGTTGTTGGGATGATCAGTAGAGGTCGAGGGATCGATTGAAGTGGCTACTGGATGAAGGGAGACAGAGGAGGTGCTGGTTGCAGTTTAGCCGACGTCGAAGAAGGGGAATTCTCCGATGAGGTAGACAACGACAAGGGTAGGGTTGGAAGGCACCTCGCAGGTATGGTGAGGTGCGATTTGAAATGAGGAAGGAGAACTGATCGCCTATTGTATGTGGCGACCGGCGAAGAGATCGGATAAAGGTCGCCGAAGACAAGTTGGAGTGAGTCGGAGGTAGGGAAGGAAGAGGAATTGTGGGTCAAAAACCCACTAAGGAGGGGCATGCTTTATAAGACATTAGATGGGCTTCCAAGCTTGGAAATAAGCTTAAAGAGCTTTGAAATTCTTGGGCTTAGGTTAACATATTTCCATGAGTTCGCATGAACTCTTGGGCGAATTAGGAAGGCCATGAAGGAGATCAGATGGAAGGGGATCTCCTTAGGAGTATCCCTTCCAATTTTGAAAGGGTTTCTCCGCAGATTCAGGGAGAAAACCTCGATCGAAACCTTCCATCTAAGGATAGAAGGTTCTAGTGGTAGTAGGGGCATTTTTGTAAATAAGATGAAGAAGTGGGGGCTATTTGAAATATTGTCAAAATTTAAGGGGCTATTTGAAAGAAAAAAGTTAGGGTAGGATTAAAATGCAAACTAGGTCAAGATGATCTCTGATTGGGCCTAAATTTTGATACAAACCTAATTAGGACCCAAGAAATCTGACGGTGAAGTTAGATTTTGGTTTTGAATAAGTTTGGTTGGTTAATTTATGTAGAAACCCAAATTAGGGCAACTTCCTGTCTAAGACTCTATTTTAGGTCAAAATGCGTTCTAATGGTCAAATCAAAGAAACCAAACCTTATAGAATATTTTTATATGATTTTTAGAAGGTTTAGGTGAATTTTATCCTGGCAACAACCTCAGATAATTAAACGGATCTGTTTTTAGCATTTCAGATGTCCATTAAATCTCGAGATGCGTGAAAACCCATTTCTGTCTATATGGACCATCTTATTGGATATTAATGACCTTTTAACCTTTAATTATCCCCTAGAATACCACATGGTTATTCTATATTTGTGGAACGCTATTAAATTTATAAAAATAACCCTCTATTCTTCTCTTCTTTTCAAAATAGACTAATGTGCCCTTAAGAACTTTTGATGGATATGCAAGAGCTTTTATCAATCTTATCAGACCAAATTGAGCTAGCCAGGATCATGATGGTGTTCCCATCAAATGCATATTTATCACATGGCCATATCGCGATGATCTGCCGAACATGTTGGTCTGTCTAAGATGTGGAAGTCTAGGGCATCAATGCGTTTCGTGTAAGAGGGAGGCATAGCAGGAGGATCACGTTAGGAACGATGGTCATGCACGGTGGAGGAACCCTAATGTGACTGGGTGGAGGCAAGACCCTAACGTAAGAAAGGAAGGCACATATGCGGAGAGAAGAGATCGAACTATGGATGGGAGGGGCCCTCGTTCACCTCCCCTGCCAGCGGTACTTAACGTGGAAGTTCCCCTGACGCCAGAGGTCTTATCAATAGAGAACATCCTTCGAGAGGTAGTTATCAAGAAATTCTTTCATGGTGCCACTAATGATAACATCATCATTAGCCATATCTAGCTTTAATTAGTCATAATCCATTGCTAAATGCTCCTACCTAACCGCTAGAAGACTGTAATTCACTACCCATCCTTTCTGAAAGAAATGCATGAAAATAGGGGTAAAATTACAGTTTTAACAGAATAACCTAATTACAGAATGATCACAGGGTTTCCCAGGGGTTAAATAAATTACAAATGGTCATAAATGTCTAATAAGTGCATTCATGCATAACAAAATGGGTTTTCACGCATTTTGAGAATTAATGGACATCTGAAACCCTAAAAATAGACCTGCTCAATTAACTTAGGTTTTGGTCAGGATAAAATTCACCTAAGCCTTCTAAAAATTATAGAAAAATATTCCTTAAGGTTTGATATGCTTTCTTTCACCATCAGAACCCAATTTGACCTAAAATAGTCTCAAACAGATAATTACCCTAATTTAGGTTTTTGCATAAATTACCCAGTCAAACTTGGTCAAAACCTAAATCTAACTTCACCATCAGATTTCTTGGGTCAAAATTAGGTTTTCACCAAAATTTGGGTACAATCATAGATCACCTTGACCTAGTTTGTATTTTGGTTCTGTCTAACTCTTTTCTCTTACACACACACCCCTAACTTTCAAATTCTTTGAAAGGACACCCCCAACTTCTTCATCTTCTTCTCAAAAAGGTCCCTGCCACCATGGCCATGTGAACCCACCAAGAGCCAACCTTCAATCAAGGTTTTCTCCCTGATTTCACGAAGAAACTCTTCCAAAATTGGAAGGGAGACTCCTGAGGAGATCCCCTTCCATCTAAGCTCTTCCATGATCTTCCTAATTCACCCACAAGTCCATGAGAACTCTTGGAAGTCATAAACCTATTTAATGAATTTTGAGCTTTCAAGCTTGGTTTCCAAGCTTGAAGCTTGACCCTTTCCCCTATAAAAGGACCCTCAATGCTTGCGCTACCTCCTTAGCAAGGTTTGGGGCCAAAAATTCTTCCTAACCCTACCTCCGGTCCCTCTATGACAAAGCTCCGATAGTGTCCTTCCTCATCTTCCTAAGGGCAGCCAACGGCTAAATTAGCGTGCCCATTCTCTTCCTTGTCTTCCTCTGCGCCTCTCCAGTTAATGTGAGGGTTGTCCTCCTCGTTTGATGATAATGTCATCATTAGCTATATATAACTTTAATTAGTCATAATCAAGGAATAAATGCTCCTACATAACCGCTAGAGCGACGTAATTCACTGTAATTCCATTATGAGATAATAACAAGAAAACAAGGGTAAAATAGTAGTTTTAACAGCATATCTCAATTGCATAACAATCACGGGATTTCTCAGGGGTTAATTAATGGTAAAATGGTCTTAAATATCTAACAAGTAGATCCATGTAGATAGAAATGGGTTTTCATGTGTTTCGAGAATTAAATGACATCTGAAACCCTAAAAATAGACTCGCTTGATTCAATGAGGTTCTGGTCATAATAAAATTCACATAAACCCTCTAAAATTCATATAAAAATATTCTCTACGATTTCATACCTTCAATTTGACCATCAGAACCTATCTTGACCTAAAACAGAGCTACCGACAAATTATTACCCTAATTTGGGCTTTTGCATAAATTACCCAGTCAAACTAGTTCAAAACCAAAATCCAACTTCACCATTGGATTCCTTAGGTCCAAATTAGGTTTGTGTCAAAACTTGGACCCAATCTGAGATCATCTTGACCTAGTTTGCAATTTTGTCCAATTTGACCCCTCAGCTTTTGAATTTCTTACACAAAACCCCCACAATTTTATCAGCTTCTTCTTCAAATAGGTCCCTTCCACCCTAGAATCCTAATCCTACAACTCTGGAAAGCTTCATTTGGCAAGATCTCTTTGATTTCTTGACGAATCCTTCTTAGATTTGAAAGGGGAATTCGTCAAGAAATTAGCTTCCTTTTTAGCCAGATCCGAAGTCCCAAAAATTGCCCAATGAATCATGCGAATCCTTCAAAGGAGTGGGTTTCCTATTTCAACAAACCTTCTGATGAGAGCCTCATCATGAGCTATAATTAGCTCATTTTGACCTAATAAAGAGAATAAAAGCTCCTACATGACTTAGAAGAGGGCATAAGTGAAGGAATAAGTGTTCTGAGAAGAAAACATGAAATAAAGGTTAAAACTGCAATTTCACCGTTGCAGTACATAAATGGGATTTCTCAGAGACAGAGCATAGGTCAAATGGTCTAAATGAGATAAAAAGTGGGTTGAATCAATCAGAAATGAGTTCATGTGCAATCTAGGAATTAAATGACATTTGGTAACCCTAAAACAGACCCGCTTAATTCAACAAGGTTCCGATCAGAATAAAAATCAATTAAACCCTCTAAAAATCATGGAAAAATATCCCCTAGGGTTTAGAACATTCAAATTGGCCTCTGGAACCTAGTTGGACCTAGATAAAGGTCCTAGCTGATCAATTGACCTAAATTGGGCTTTTATGCAAAATGTCCAATCAAACGTGGTCAAACCTAAAATCCAACTTCCCCATTGGATTCCTTAGGTCTAAATTATGTTTGTACCAAAATTTGAACCTAAGGGGAGGTCATCTTGACCTACTTTGCAATTTAGTACACCCAATCACATTTTGGTCTCTATCTTTTGAAAACCATCACAATAACCCCCTATCTTTCTCGCCAATCTTACAATCAGGTCCTTCCACCATTATTGGGGAAGATTCTTCTCTGACGAGGTTGACAGGGGGGATACGCTCAAATTCCTCAGAGATCTCCTCCCAGAATTAGTGGGAGATTCTCTGAGGAATCCCCTTCCATCTAAGCCCGATCTTGATCTCTGATTTCTTTCCAAACTCTCGTGTGAATGCACGAGAATTTTGGGTCTCGACCACCTTCCTTCTCCAGCAAGACGGCAGTGGCCAAAGGCCTACCCTCCACGCACCAGAAAGTTCAGCCAGCCCCTATAAAAAGACCTCCGACCCTCTGCGAGATCTCAAGCTTGTCTTGGCGGAGAATCTCTCAAACCGACAAGAAACCCGCAAGCTCCGGTGGCCACTCCTCCTTCTCGTCGCTCTGCTACCATACCAGTAGCAGAGTTTGCTTCGTCTAGTCTTCCTGCATCGCGTCGCACCAAGCTCATGCTTCCCTGCCCACTTCCTCGTCGCTGCTCTCTCCCTCTGGGTGCTTCTTCTCCGGCGAAAGTCAATACGATTGCCTGCCTCTCCGGCCCCCTTCGTCCCTGCAAGTAAGTTAGAACTACTCCCCATTTTCCCCTCTTTCTCTTCCCACTTTATTTCACTCAATCGACCCTCGACCGTTCCTGTTCACCTCCACCTTCCTCATCTCCAGCCACCCTCCGGTGAGATGCTCCCGTCGCTCTGTAGCCCTACACGTCTCGCCGACCATCACATAACCTCCGCCTCATCTCACTGAGCACCCTCCACTCATCCACAGCCCCGCCACACCACCACAGCAACCCCCCAAACACACCCACCCGTCCGGCCACAGAGCGACCTAAGCACTCACGCCTAGGCCGCCCTGCGGCCTGCCACATAGCTGATCACCTTCGCCGTGACATGGCGAAGGTCCCCTGGTGATCTGATTAGGCCACGAGGCCATTTTCGTGTCTGACAAGTTCCCAGCCCCTACCGCCATTGACGACGACTCGACGAAGCTCCAAGCTCGCTCCAGGCTTCAGGACCGCAAGGCTCCAGGTGCTGCGGATTCAAGGAGGTCATGCGAAGGGAGCTGGCCCAGTAGGTGAAGCCAACAGAGCCTGCAGTTGAGGAATTGAAGGTGCGATCGGCTGCGGGCGTGCGAAGAACAGCAGTGGGATTTAGTCCCACATCGGAAAGCCAAGACGCACCAACACCCTTTAAATTATTTTTGTGAAATAGCCTCTTCGCTTCAATTACACTTGGGGTGAGGTCCCTCACCCATAACACTGTGCCTCGCCCGTGGTCTCACCTCACGGATCTGGTGCGACCTGACCCGACCTTTTCCCGGGCACACCTCGCCCACCACCCTCACGCCGGTGCGCCAGGTCATGGGCGCACGATCCGACCCGTTTTACCAGCTCTAGGAGAGCGTGCTGAGATTGTTATACATAGAGAGAAAGAGAGACGCGTGGGTAGGAGGATTGGTTTTGCTGTGCCTAGTGTGTGCCGGACATAGGTTCTTAGCCACTGCAAGAAAGAAGGAAGGAAGCTTTGCATCCAAGGACGAGAGGCAAGGCAGAGAAGAAGAAACGCCAAAGGGAAACAAAAGAAAGAAGGAAGGAGAGAGGCAAGGCAGAGAAGAACAGAACCAAGGAAGACTGAAGAAGACAAGAAGGCAAAGGAAAAGAAAGAAGAACGTCAGACCTTGGTCGCATGAAGAAAAGAAATAGAGGGAGAGAAACAGAAGCATCAAGGAAGAAAAGGAGTTTCATTTTAAGACGTCTGATATTGTATCAGACGTTCATTTTTTGTTTTCTTTGAGAAATTTCTTTTTATAATTCTCATTGAACTCGGATACACTTATTTTCATTTAAAAGGTTGTGTTCTCAAGTTTTGAAAGTACCTAAATTGCTCCCTGTGTTCAACCTCGGATACTATGATTTTTGAGTTATAAAATCTTTATTTGTTTTCACGGAAATTTCGTCTATATTACAACGCATTCATTATTAAAACACGATCTAGCCGCGTCAACATTTTTGGCGCCGTTGCCGGGGAGGCAACGAAATTTACTTTATTGCTAGGGTACATAGCACTAACCCTACTTGTCTTTGATCTACTGTCTTGCAGGTACCCTAGCATGGAGATCCAAGTGTGGTAGATCGGAGTAAAGTGCGGGTAGAGTACTCTGTAAGTGTCCCCCACTTTCCCCACCCCACTAGTTCATTTCGCCACAATCATAACCAAGACCTAATCTACTTAGGTGCTTGCATAAACCCTAGGATATAATTATTTGTCTTGTTTTCCACCTTTACCCATCTCACCCACATCTTATAAAAAAAAACAAAAAGATATTTCTGTGGGACAAATCAATTTACACACTCTATACACCCACATTTGAGGCACATAATCGGACTTGATTTTTCATCTACTCAACCGGGTTTCCTACCTATGGACCCAGTAACGAATTCAACACATAAAAGAGTAGAAATCATATTAGGTTAACCAAATTTCCTTGTGCCTTAACTAAGTGGTGCAATAGGCTAATTGATTGAACTGTTTGGGCCGCACCACTTAAGATATAAGTGATTCATCAAGTAGCTTGCCACTTAGGGTTCATTCTTAGGGCTGAACCAGGCACTCCACACTTTTTTTTGATTTCTAAAGGAATATATCATCACCAGTGCTTGCAAAACTTGGAGTGTTTTCCTAAACTTGATTGAATATACCTAAGATTAAACCCTAAAAGCTACTAAACAAGGTTGAACTCTAAAAGACACATCATTAAATAACCTTGTTTGCAAACCCTGGTTGTGCACACACACACATTTTAACTGATCATTAAGGGCACAACCCATCTAAAGGGCCCATCACATTCCTGAAGCACAATTTTCCCAACCTAACTAAAATTGATTAGACGTTGGCCCTAAGGACTGGTTCGCTCGTCGGGATCTAGATTGAGATTGTTCATGATTAACCTACTTATACTAGTCAATCTAATGTCTAGCTAGGGGAGTAGCGTCAAACGACTGCGGCTGGGGGGTACACTAGGAACCGGAGGCGCAAGCCAAAGGAAGAACCTTCTCCCCAGTCCCTCCTTCTAACTGTTTAGATTGCCTGGACATAAGTAAAGTAAATCGTCTATAATCTTAGGATGGATTCCGAGAGTCTGTAGACCTTTAGGCTACCCAAACTAAGGACAGGCTTGTATTTTTGTATTGCAGGGCTCCTTTCTCTTCTGATTTCCCTCCTTACTTCACCATGTACACTTCCACACCCTACACATATTTCATACCCTATCCTCCTACCACCACTTATCCCCAAGATGATTACTATCCCGACTTGACTTATAATTATCCATCCACTAGCCGGGATGACTTTGATTGGGGATATGAATCCGGATCTCAATGCCCAGGGCCTAACCCTGGACAACAAGACTATGATTATTATCCTTCCCAGAGCTGTAATGATTATGGATCTCCATCCTTTGATGACCAAACCAACCAGATCTACAATCAGGAAGGATATAATGATTATAACACCTACCCTCCCCAGTATTCCATTGAAAATAGGTCATCACCCTTCTTTGAACAATCAATGACGACCTACTACCAGGGAGGAACCCAAGAACCTCGACATCTTGACTCCCCTAGATTTAATCTGAACACACCCAAACCTGAACCGAACCAGTCGGTTCAGGTGAACCAGATCCAGGATAGGGTGTTAGCTAGTTTGAGGAACACTATACAATCTTTAGAAGCTCAGCCAACACCATGCATTGAAGCACTGGAGCCTATGATCAAAATGATTGATGAACTTAATAGTTCTCATTGGATTTGCTCCAAAGTGTTAGGGATAGGGACTTGGGTGAGTTCCTTCTTGGGAAATTGTCGAGGTTGAGGATGAAATTTGTGGTTGCACTAGTCAAATCTTGAGATGATTCTCAAGATGAACCCCCTTCAGGAGAGCTAATGTTTGAACCCGCTCATGCACCTGTCGGGGGGATACATTTTCTGAGACTGGGGATGACCAGGATGGGCTAGAGCAACCATTCGAGGATGAACCGATTGATTCACCCAAGATCCTCGAGCCAAGGAGCGAGGAAAAATATGTCTTCACGGACCATGAAATGACATATGATTTTGAGACATATATAAATGAGGATCATCAATTCTTTGACTCTGAGGGTGAAGAATCTTTTGGCGAAGTCTCACTTGAACTTAAGGAAGAGGATTTTAGTAAGAGAAATGGGCTTGAGGAATCTGATAAACCAGTTGATAGCCCAATTATTGAAGATTTGGATTTAGTTGGGGTTAACTTGGAGGATCCGAATCTTGATGATTCAATCAGTGACCCCAGTCCTCATCTGCACCCTGAAGAGATGACTTCTGAGATCTTTGTGCTCAAGTCAATCTTGATTCAGCCACGATTTCTGGACTTGGGAGAATCATATGGGGTGAATAATATGCTAGAGGTCCCGAAGCCTAAGCCCTTGATGTTGGAGGATAGAATTGTTGAAATAAAGATTTGGGAGGCTAATTCTGAGGGAAGTTTGATTTTGGATCTAAGGTTACCTATTGACTTAAAACCACCTACTTTCTACCAGGACCCTTACGATATCTTTCACGTGCAACCCAAGCTCGAAATAACTGATTATTTTTCTGAGCTAGATGTTAAGTGGACAACCGCACCTATTGAACCATCTTTACCTGTTGTCTAACACTTTGGTCTTGGGTTGCACACCACTAAACCGCAAGCCTAGCCCCGCAAACACAACAACCTTCGGTTCTGGGTGATTTTCATCTAGAACCTGAGAACCACTCGACCCTGGGGCATGGGTCTGCACCTTAATCTCGTCCACATCTGTGGACATCTTCTGCTAGCGGGTTTCAGGATCAATATTTTGATTTTGATTCTGAACCGCACTTGTGAATTCTTAATCTCTTCTTTGTATGTATGCTATGCCTAGCTGAAGGCATTAAACTTAGCATGTGTGTATACACCCTTCTCTCTGCGAAGCTAACCAAATTTTCACGACACTCAGGTGATGTTCTATTTACTTTACCCTTTTCATGTCTTTAGTTTTACAATGAGGACATTGCATCATTTAGGCATGGGGGGGTGGATAATCAATTCCTGAAATCATTATGTTAACTCTGTAGAATTTTTTTTAGTTTCTTATAAAATAAAAAAAATTAAAATTAAAAAAAAAAGAAAAGAAATTAGGAAAAGATAACTTAGGCATTTGGAAGTTATTAACTTTAGGAAATGATACGATAGGACTTAAACACTTAGACTCTTTAGGTCTTCGGGCTTAAATTAGCCTGGGTGTCCACTCGAATGTGGACTTAGTCTCGAGTCCTCGCCAATTAAAATTCATTTTAAGTTGGTAAATAAATTGGGATGATAAGTATACGACTTATCAACCCACCCTCTGATTTGGGGGGATTTTAAGGCTAAGCATCTACACACTATTCGCACTGACTCACTTTCCGACGGTTTTTATGGAAATTGGGTAGCTAATGGATCGACTTGGGTGGTATGGCTGGCAAGTTGTCGGTGGTAACAGCTCATCGGCCGGTTGTCCAGAGCCCAACCACAAGACCATTTTCGTTGTACTGCCTTTAGGTAAATCTTAGAACAGGGAAGCCACCTACTTATTTTAAAAAAAAATAGAGAAACACTCAAAAAGAAAAGAAAAAAAAAGAGGAGAAAAAGAAAAAAAATACAAATACCACACTTCACCGAACGAGTATGGCTGGCAAGTTGTTGGTGGAAATAGCTCATCGGCCGATTGTCCAGAACCCAGCTCACAAAAAAAAATGCACAATAATTCCCAAAACACTTAGGGAAGAAGCGGGGAAGTAGAATAAACCAGGGAGATATACACTGGATTCACCCTTGTGTTGACCCCATAAATAAAAGTAGGGAGAAAGCTACTGATCGTAAAGATAAACCTTTAGGCAAGGTCACCTAGGGTCGTAGAAACCTGAAGTCCGTCTTAACAGTCGTTTTGTGAGTCTATCACTTTTTCACAAAGATGCTTAGTACTTAGAATCCTTTTCGAGTCTTGGGTGGGTCGGGTAGCCGTAAAAAGTTATCCCGTAACTCTCAAACTCCAAAAGTACAAAAAATTAGAAAAGAAGAAAAATAAAAAATATATATATTCCTTCCCTTCTCAAATAAGGTGAGAACTTGGGCGGTCTGCATTCTGGCAGACACCCAGGTACTGTTGAGTCTTTGTAGTTTAGAACCTTAGTTGAAATTTTCTATTGTTAGTAAACGACTTAGGCCTAAGCGATCTAATCCTAATTTTGATTTTATACATAGCATGTAGTTTAATTTTGCTAGGGACTAGCAAAAGATAAGCATGGGGGTATGATAAACATGTATAAATTCATCATAAAATGATTATTTGTGATAGTTCCTAGGCCTAGCATTGCATATCATGATATAAATATCGCATAACATGCATCATTTTGCATTTAGAGTAGTTATTTATATTTTTGGTTAATTAGGTCCTTTTTATGGTCAGGAGAAGAGAGGATTTATCTCAGGGCCTTGGATGGACAATCAGACCATACAGATCTGATCGGGACGATGATCGAAGATTAACGCCTCTAAAATCGTCCAGATCGGAGTCCCGTAGCATCACATTAAGCCCGAGGAAGATCAACGGCCAGGGGGCAATGCGACATCTATACGGGCTTTGGATGGAAAATCCGACCATACAGATGGATCTGGAGTGACGATCGCAGTTCGGCATCACAAAAATCATCCCGATCTGAGCACCGTGGCACCCTCTGCAAGAAGAAGAAGACGGACAGCCTAGATGGCTCCACGTGGCGCCATCCAGGCCACCCAAACCCGACCAGCAGCCATCTCCCACTCTCCCTCATCATCTACACCATTAATCCTAGCCATTGGATCAAGATCCAACGGTTGGGAAGCGTCTGCACCGGTTTCTTCCTCGCGACACAAAGGGCGACGTGGTGCACTGGTTGATGCAGTGGTATGCAAAGGAGGGGCGCGGGTTTGATTCCCTATAGCCCCTCCAATTTGCAATTGGGCAGGCACTTGGAGCGCAACGCAGTGGTAGCGGCAGCGGTAGCGTGTGCACGCACGCGCGGGCCAGCGCATTGCAAGCCCGCACGCCAGCGCATAGCACACGCGCACACAGTTGGGCGCGCACGATCAGCGCGCGTGAAGAGCGAGGCAGGCGGCGCGGGCGTAAGGGGCGGTTAAAGCCAGCTTTCAGTGATAGCTGGACTGACCTACAGCGACGCTTACAGCCGTCGCTGTTTCATTGCAAGCCAGCAGAGCCAGCTATGGGCATGGGTGGAGGTGAGCTGTCTACAGCAACGTTTCCAGCGACGGTCTAGAGGTCGCTAGAGGTCCTTTATCCATTTTTAGCCTCTTCTCCACCACTATAAAAGGGCCTTCACCCCCTCCCTTCCAAGCCATCTCCACCTACTCTACTCCCACCTACTCCGAAGCTCTAGCAAGCCTACCAACGCTCCATTAGAGCTTGTTCTCAAGCTCCCAAGGTGCCTATTAGTGTAGTGAAACTCTGCCCCACCAAATACTCCTCCAACTTCCCATCTCCCTTCATAGGTCACCTTGGAGCCGTCCTCTCACCTCCATTCCGGTAGCAGATCAACTCCATCTTCTCACCTCCATTCTGGAGCTACGCCGAAGCTTTCCTCAACCCGACGTCCTCCAACATCTCACCTCCGTCATCCTGCTCCTCACCTCCTTCATCCGAGCTTCCGCCAGGCGCCGTCGTCTCGCCGAACAGCCGATTCGGGAGATTTCCTCTCACCTCCCTCTTTTTATATGCTTTCATAGTTTCTTGTAATTGACATTAGAAGTAATATATATCATATTTGTTCCAGATCTCTATCTTGTGATACATTTGCTTGATTACTTTTATTACAAAAATACAAAAAAATATCAAAACCTTAAAATACCAAAAAGAAACGAAATGAAGCACGATTTTCAATAAAGAAAACGTCGCCTCCCTGTGTTCGACCTGGGACTCCCTTGGAGTTTCGGTATAAATTTTATTTGATCGACGTGTTTTGCAACTACGATAATAGGTTACTTGTAACCCCTATTTCTAACACGTGAAGTACGCACGACCACCTTCCAAGCTTCAACTAACACTTTGATGCCTATATAAGAACCCCTATTACATTTCGCATCTTCTCAGCAAGGTTTTGGCCCAAAAACCCTCTTCAAACTCCTTCCCCGGCCTCTCCAACCGAGCTCCGGCAAGCCTCTTCCTCCATCGTCTCCAGCCTCCCAACCACCAACTTGGGAGCGCCAATATCTTTGTCTCCTTCGTTTGCGCCTGGTGTGCCAAAGCCAGGGCCGTTCCTTCTCGTTCTTCCTCTCCATCCCCCACCGGAGAACCTCTCTTCCATAGCATCTGCCAATTAAAGTCAGCATCCTCCTACCCCTTTCGCCCGGTTAGTTTAGCTAGTTAGGTCCCTCTCCCTCTCTACTTCATTTCTAGCTTCTTTCCTATCCCTTTCAACCCTTCGACACTGTCGCAAGCCACCTTCGTCTCTATCTCCGACGACCACTCCGATGAAGTCTTCTGCTCCCCCCACCACTCCAAACACTTTGCCATCCCCATCAAAAGCACCGCCATCCCTCCGCGCACAAAACCCCTATCTCTATTCACCTTTCCATCCACCCAAACTCTCCGCCAAACAAACCCATCATCTCCGACCTATTCCACCTTCGCCCGCCACCTATACTCATCCTCGCAACATGCCACCACCACAGTTACATTTCATGACGTCCGGAAAAGCTCCTGAGCATTTTTAATGCGGCCGAGAGGCCCTCTTCTTGTTTTTAGGCATAGGACCTTCAGCCGCCATTAATGGAGCATCTTCAAGAGAGCTCCAGCAATGTTCATGAGGTTCTAGCACCAAGGACACGCCCCAGGTGAAGCGGAATCCACCCAGGCAGAGGAGCAGGTGATCAATTGGGTGCTTTGACTGCATCCCAGACCTCAATTGGAAGTATCTTCCTCTGCTCCTGATGAACGAAGGAGGGGGACTAAGATAGTCCCACCTCGTAACATGAAGAGTTCCCGCAACGCAATAAATTGAATTTCTAGTTAAGGCTCTTTGCCTCAAGACACAGGGGGTGAGGTCCCCTACACCCCTTCACATGCCTCACCCGTGATACCTTGCACGCGGGCTTGGTCTAACCCATTTACCCGCCTACGCCTACGCACACCTCGGTTGTGATCCACACCCGTATCCCTGGTCCCTAGTGAGCTTTGATCCGAAACCTAAATACCTGGTACTGTGCATGGCCTTGTAAAGGTGAAAAAGAGGTGGAAACCCAGAGAAGGAAGAGAGAGAGTGTGCGGGGAAGGGGAAGTTTTGCTCTGTTGTGTAACGGCTAACACTTGGTCACGTTTGAAGAAGAGTTCCCTTCTGTGCATGAAGAAGAAAGAAAAGGAAAAGGTCAGAGAAGAGAAAGAGAAGCCATAGAAGAAAAGGCAAGGCAGAGAAGCTTAAGGAAGAAAGAAAGGAGAAGGAAGAGGGCCTGTGCACGTAGAGAAAGAAGAAGAAAAAGGAGAACAACAACACTAGAAGAAAAAGGAGATTGAGCACTGTAGCAAACATTTGATTATCAATTCCCTCATTTGATTATATTTGAGTAATTGCTATATGTGTTAAACTAATAATTGGTGATCCAAATCACCATTATTTTGTCTAGATTACTTTTTACTCTTCATATACTCATGTCATATGTTGCATATTAGATTTTAAGTAATTAATTATGCTCATTTACATTATTTGTTGAGATTAGTGCGTGAATTCCATATTTGCTTCCAGTGAACGACCTTGGACTTCATTTCTGACATTCGAGTTATAAATTTTATATGTTTTTCGAGCTATTTTTGAGGAATTATTACTACAATGAACACATCTTTTAAAACCTCAATCTAGCCGAATAACAATGTTCCTCACCGTCGTCCCTCTCAGGAGACTTCATCTTCCGCGGCGTCGGCCTGCCAACACTGATGTCACTCCTACCCCTTTCATCCAGTCAAGTTTAGTTAGTTAGGTTCCTCTCTTCATCTACTCTCTTTTCCTCTACCAAAAACCAAAAATAAACCCCCGATGCAGTCGCCAACCACCTTCGTCCTCTGCTCCAACTAAACCTCCGACGAGGTCCTCCGCACACTTCACACCTCCAAAAATTTCACTAATGCTCCCAAAAGCTCCGCCACATCACACTCATCAAAACCCCTGTCCTATTCCATCATTTCAACCACCCAAATCACCCACCGAGCAACCCATCCTTCAAGCTTCATTTTCGCCATTGACACACGTCCTCCGACCACCATACATTCACTAACCACCACCACTGAGTTCATCTCACCATGGAGAACCTCTTGAGCACTCTAATTGGGGCTTAGCACCTGTATTCTTGATTTTAGGTCCCCTGTTAGAGCTTCGCTATTGTGCCATCCCTCCGACGGTGTTCATGGTGTTCTAACCACGATTACCCCCTAGTGCCACCTCCAAGTGATGCAACATATTCCCAGGAAGAGACACAGGCCTTCAATTAGGAGTTTCGAGAGCTACGACACCCTCAATTGGATGCTTTATCACTGCAGTAGCGAATACGAAGAAGGCAACATTTAGCCCCACGTCGTGGGATTTGGGAGCAGTGAAGCCACATAAGTTGAATTTCTACTTAGCCCTTATCACCTCGAACACTTGGGGTGAGGTCTCTCACACCCTTCATTGACCCGACCCGACTAGCCTCACTCCTCAATTGCAACACCCACGCACGTAGCCCTGGACCCGGTTATGCTGACCCATATACCCGATTATCCAGATATCTATGAGAAGAGGAGAGGAGGAAAGGAAAGAGAGAGAGATCTGGGAAGGGGTGGGTTTTGCTTCTAAAGGATTTGAGCGACACTTAGTTGCTGGGAAGGAAAGAAAAGAAGAGGAGAAGAGCTGTGCTTAAGAGAAGAAGAGAAAGAAGAAAGAAGAAGAGAGAAGAAGAAGCTAAAGGCAGAGGTTGAAGAAGAAGACTTGAAGAGAGAAGCAGAAGGTTGAAGAGAGCAGAGAAGAAGAACAGAAGCTTGAAAACACTGTAGTAGGCGATAGTTAAGTCGTCTGATTCTCAAATCAGGCATCTGAGTAGTGTTCATTTATTTGAAATTATTGTGTACTTGATATACATGTGTTTAGACTAATAATTGGTGATCTAAATCACCATTATTTTGTCTTAGTTATCTTTTTGTCATCTTTAAGTCTTGAAATACTTATATTATTCATTGAATATCTAAAGTGACAAATTAGCATTCATTGAATAGCATTACTATGCTTATTTCTATGCTCATTTATATGTTAATTAAGATTAGCATGTGAATTCCTATTTTCTCCCTATGTTCGACCTCGGACTTCATTTCTAGATTTTCGAGTAATAAATATTATTTGTTGAGAGAGCTATTTAGGAGACTTTACCACAATGAGACATATTTAAAACTCCTATATAGCCCCGTCCAACAGCCACATCGTTGGAGACGATACAGAAGTTGGTAACTTCTGTAAATCTCTTTACATCTCTTTGGAAAATGTCGACTTTGGGTGCAACTCGCTTCTTGGCCTTTGTTGAGAATGAGAATCATCATTTTATGAAATGCGCATTGTAATATAGTCGACAAAACCACTACAGCATTTAAATTTATAAAGAGTGCTCAAAAATAGAAAATTGAGTCCGAGGTCATTTCCAGGGAGCAAATATGGAATTCACACACTAATCACATTCAAAAATAATGAGCACAATAATCAAGAATAAAAAATATATTCAATATCAGCCCAACTTGTATCTCAAAATATCATGGGATAAAAAGAATAAAAGCTTAAAGCAATGGTGTTTTAAATCACCAATTATTCCCTTCAGTCAAAGCACATCCCAAGTATTCAATTTAACCAAATATTTCAAAAGTATCTAAAACCAAGTATCAGTTAAGAACTCAAATGAATCCACAGTACCAGACGTCAACCAAGTCAACCAGACGCCTTAAAGTTATCAAGCCTCAGGAACACAAGGCATAAGGCCTTAGCAAGAGCACCAGCACAAAGGTACGAAGCCTCAGTAGAGACCTCATAGAGATGCTAAGTATAGAACACACAGGCACACATCTCGAGGCAACAGGATATCGATACTGATGCAAAGCCCTCCCCCTCCTCCTTAGATTCTCTTCTTTATTTCTCTAATCGGGCTCGCAATCGGGTAATCGAATCACGGTGGGTAATTGGGTCATGGGTCTAGGCCTATGTGCATGTGTGCATAAGCAAGGAGTGTAAAGGTAGGTGCATGGGGGACCTCACCCCCCATGTTACTGAGGCGATGAGCCCATGTGAGGAATTCAACTTATATGTGGCGGAAGAGTCCTTCATGCCTAATGTGGCACTATCAGTGCCTGCCTCCTTTTCGCATGCTGCTGCAGATAAGGCTAGATAAATCGAAGAACTTACTACTACTGTCTTGGACGATTGAAGGCCCAGACACCTTCGTGGTGTCAATTTGCACCTAATGGAGGTCGTGGCGAGGTCGAAGATGGTCGGATGATGTTGGTCGGCACCGGGGGAGATGTCGGCAATGACGAAGATGCTTACACAGAAAACATGGCCCTAAGGCCTAGTTAAGCACAGAGAAGATTCACTGCAATGAGGCGAAGCTAACGGTGGGGGTAATTGCGTGGAAGAGCATTTGGTGTGGTCGGCCGGTGTCAGAAACGATGACCGGATGTGTGTGTGTTCGGGGGAGTTATGGAGTGGGTGGAAGATGAAATAGGTAGAGGGCTTTTGAAGGTGGAGGTATGGCAGAGCTTTTGGTGGTGGTAGCGAGTGGTTTGGATGTGTGTGTTGGCTGGGTGAGCTAACTGGATCTCAACCGGCGGTGGAGAAGACAGAGGAAGAGGCAAGTGTACGGTGGTCAAATTGGGGTTTGAAGGGACTAATTCTATGGTTGAGAAGGAGAAGGGATGAAGGTACCTAATTACGGATGAAGAGGACAAGAGAACCATGCCGGTGTGATTGCCGGCATCGGGGACGATGAAATCTCTGATGGGAGAAGCGGTGGGGAAGAGAGGGTCTAAGGGCTCCTGGCTGGTATGCCGATGAGTGGACGAAGGATAGGAAGAAGATCCCTTTGCCCATCATACATGGCAGAGGGCGATGATGGAGAATTGGAGAAGCTTGCCGAAGCTGCGGTCGAAGGCAACCAAGGAAGAAGTTGAAGATTTTAAGGCCAAATCGAGCTAGGGAGAACGACCGAGCATTGGGGAGCTCATATAGAGCTTCAGGACGAGCTCTAGATGAGGAAAGGAGCTTGATTGATTCACAATTTTTGGGAAAAAGTTCCTCAAATCCTCGAGCTCACCTAAGCTCTAGGATTTGATTTAGGGTTCTTGACATGGTTCAATGGATTAGGGATCTCCTCAAGATCAATCCCTCCAAATTTAGAGAGATTTGGTCTTGATTCGAGAGAGAAATCTCTCCGTGAATCTTGACTAAGGTGTGTTCCCACCTCTAATGGCAGTAAGGACCAAAGTATGAAGAATATGAGAAAGATAGGGCTCTATTTGCAAAGAATTTTGAAAGTTAGGGGCCGATAGAGAGAAATAGAGATTTAAGGAACTGAAATGCAAATTGGGTCAAGATGAACTCTGATTAGGCCCAAGTTTTGGCCTTAACCTAATTTAGACCCAAGGAAGCTGATGGTGAACTTAGATTTGAGTTTTGACTATGTTTGATTAGGAAATTTGCATAGAAGCCCAAATTAGGGTAGAATTCTGTCTGAGACTATTTAAGGTCAAAATGAGTTCAGATGGTCAAACCAGTGGTACCAAACCTTTTAGAATATTTTTTACGATTTTTAGGAGGTTTAGATGAATTTTATCTTAACCATAACCTCTTTAATTTAAGTGGGTCTGAAATTAGGGTTTTGTGTGCTATTTTGGTTCTCGGAATGCGTAAAACCCTATTCCTGTCTGTGTAGAGCTACTCTTTGGACTTTAATGTTCATTTGTCCTTCAATTAACCCCTAAAAAATCCCATGGTTACTCTTCATTTATGATGTGTTGCTAAAACTGTAGAATTAACTCTGATATAATATTCTCTCAAAATTATTCTGAATGAAATTATGGCTCTCAAGCGATCATGCAGGAGCATTTGTCACTTGATTTTCACTAATTTAACTTAGTTATGGCTAATGATGGTGTTACGATCATACCCCCATGCCTAACCTTTGCTAGTCCCTAGAAAAATCCTATGGAAAGAACTAAATTTCTAGACCATGTTTTTGATGTTCAGAAGCTAGATTTGTGCCTCTCTAGAAATTAGATCTGAATGCTAATAGTAGGCCTAGAAGTACTCAAGTACCAGCCAAGATCCAGACCTAACCAACTTCAGCCTTGGTCTGCTGCAATGGTTTCTAAGGCCTGCAAAAACTGCCTAGAGGCTCGTTGACCCCAGTGATTAAAGCATCCATGAGTTAGAAGTATTGTGTCCAGGTTCAATTTGCCAGTGCGTTTTGATGAGAAAAATATAGAGAAGGATATTTCATTTGGAGATTTTTCTCTCTTTTCTTTTTTCTTTTTATATTTCCTTAGATCTAGCATCGAATTGGCCCTAAACACGATCTATATCGAATTCCTTCTCCCCACCATCAATCCTCGAACAGTCCCTGGCAATCAATGCTTTGGGATAGAACCGCCCATGGCAACCTCCAGAACCCTAGCTTTCGACACTTCGAGATAGTGCCGCCATGGCATTCTATAGCTAAATTAAGGCCCTGGCAATCGACATTTCGAGATAATCTTACGCATGACACCTAAACCAGCACAAGGTGCTTACATTCCCCCGGTAGGATATTTAGATATCCTAGGAGACAAGCACCAAGGAGATGATATGTTAATACGCATCTTCGAGGAGAATTTCCCACCTCTCCACACCGAAAACTCGTCCAATCAACTTGTGTTTTCGAGCTGCTCCTGAGCTAGATCTTCGAGATGGCTTTTTAGACAGGACACTTTTGGCATGATTTCTTCATTAAGCACACTAAACCAAACTAGTGTGTGATTTTGGGTGCTTAGGTTACCATGTTTCGCAAACCAAAGGGCAGGCAACAAGGTTGAATAATCCCTATGCCTTAGACCTACTACATTAGCTTCGCACTTTCCTCAACCTCTTAAGGACTAATCTAGATCTTAACAAATACATGAGTGTTTAAACCCTGAAATAGGTCCAAGAGGCTTAAGATTAGCACTCATACTAATCTCCTTGTCTCTAGCATTTTAGGACTTAATCTTTCTTTTGATTTACTCTAAAACTTAAGTAAATCCCATAATCAATTACTATGACTATCAATTTTTTCTGATTTTGCTCCTTTTTAACATTTTGCATTTCTTCCTCAAGAAAGATTTTCAATTATTTCTTCAAAATTTTCCTTCCCTTTTCCATTTTATTAATAAGTATTCTTTTTGTAAGAACCCGTCAGAGAATTCATTTTCCATTTGTTAGCACTTTGACACCCCCCCATGCCTAAGTTTTATAATGTCCTCATTGTAAATTAGGTCGGTACGAATTCAACTTTATTAAAGGATTAGAATAGGATCAAAGGGTGGGTGAACGGGTTGAGATGACTGTCACAGACGATTTCAAGCTTTGATACAAGTACCAAAGGTGGAGTCGGTTGTTCTAAAGTTGAACTCTTAAGTGCAGTAGGAGTGTAGCTCAAAATATGAATCAAAAGGTTCTCGGGTTTTTAGAATGACAAGTTGCCTCTCATTAAGCGCTAAATTCAATGCCTTCAGTCAAGCAGAAGGTGGTCAAGGAGAAGGGGTGGTCAAATTGGAGGAATTTTGTAGAACAAGCACCTTGTTAAGTAGCCTGGTTAGTCCAACCAGGTGCTTGTTTAGATCAATAGGCTGATGATGCAGACTAAACCCAGTTAGTCTGGTGGGTTGATGGATGTGAATTAATAGGTATAGAGCCCACCAGATGCTCTGTGGCTCAAAAAGATATGGAAATGCAAATCTAGGGTTTGGCTAAATCGGCTACGCCTAATCAGAGTAGGGGTCCTCAAATGAAAAAGGATCTGTGGAAAATGTAGGAAGCCTACTTACGAGTCAATTTTCGCTTTCGAAAATGATGATTAAGATGACTTGTTGTTGTATTTCTAACTGGTGGAAAATTGACTAATCAAAACAATTAGAATTAAAATTAAACCACTCAAAAGAGAGGGGGTCATGTCCACAGGGAGGCAATGGCCTATTTAAACTCGCACAGGTTAAAAATAGACGTTCACGATTAATTTCGTCAAGAAATCGGGTCAAAATCACTTTTCAATTGAGAAAATAAGACATTATCATGCTGATATTGTAATTATGAAGAACAAGAGGGAATATTATTATCTAAAAATTAAAAATAGCCAACAATGGCAATGAATGTAAAAACTAATACGTGTGGAAATAAAGGAAAAATCCTCTTTCTTCATCATGCATTAGAGGAAGCTCGGCAGCCGGAGATGCTTTGGGAGAAGGTTGAGGATGCAGAGAAGAACTCGATGGCAGTGGTTGCACGGCGAAGGATGGCCGGAGCTTGCTGGTCAGAGAGGACAAGCTTACTGGCAGTGGGTGGTTGCTACTACTGTGCAGTAGCTCAACACGTGGCGCTGCTGAAGGCGAAGGGGCGCGGAAGCCATGCGGGCATGTAGTGGGTGGCTACTGCTGCAGGCGTGGTGGAGGCACAGCGAGGGCATGCGTGCTAGAGATGTGCACAGGCGGCACACGTGGAATGGCTATGCTGTAGATGGTGGCTACGCGAAGATGGCAAGGGAGGGTCACTGGTCATGATGCGTGCCTACGCACAGTGGAGCTGGAGATGTGCGCGGGTGGCATGTTGGTCGCACGGGCAGTGCTTGTGTGTGGGAAGCTGCTTGGGCAGGTGGGGGTGCAGCGAGGGGGCACACGCTGGAGGCGAGGGGCAGCAGCGAGGGCATGCGCATTGGGGCTGGCCGGGGCTACTTGCTGCTACTGTGCATGCGGAGAGGACTGGCACGCGCGCGAGGAGAGGGTGACGGCTAGTGGGTCTGTTAGCGTTGGAGGTGATGGGTTATGTTGGGTTTGGTGGGTTGAAACAGAGGAAGAGGAAGAATGAAGAAGAAGATGAATAGTGGACACATGGTAATGAAGTTGGTGGAGGTTGAGACACTGTGACGGCAATGGTGAAGCACGATGGTGTGAGGCTCTGCAGACGGCGGTGCGGGCTGTCACCCCGCACGTCCACAGTGGTGAGCTCTCACCGCAGTAGAGGCCCACAGTGTGGAATGGAGGAGCTCTGAGCTCTGCACGGTGGTGAAGTGGGATGATGGCCTATTGAACACCATCATCTCCTCCCCCCTCTTGTAGCTACAGCCAATTCGTTTAAAATCACAAGAGGCGGGAGCAGATCCTCGTGAATGCTGGTAGCTATTAAAAATGAATGTGCGTAGGAGGAGGAGGTGGAGCAGTTACCTATCGAAGAATAGTAATAATAATAATAAAATAATTAGGATTATTTATACATAACTCTTTAACTTCTATGTTAATTAAAACAATGTATGTAATTCACCTAATTGGTTAACTAGTCAAATGCATGCAATTCTAAGTTAATTCTAAATGCATTTAGATATGAATGACACACATGAATTATGCAATTAAGCTAAAAATATGAATTAATTTATTTACATCCTAATGTATGCTATCTAAATGTTAAAATTAACTGAATGTCTAGGCACTTAAATACTTAAATAGCCCACAAATATGGGCTAATCAAATACCCCCATGGTTTTTGCTAATCCCTAGCAAATTCAACAATGACTTAACACTCCAAGTTATCCAAGCTAGCTCAATTGACCTTTCCATAGAAATTAGGTTGAACCATCTAACCCTATATCATAAGGTGCCCAAGTAGTTGTCGAGTTACAAACTAGGTCAGCTAAGGTCAAGTTGCAGGCACAAGTTTCCCTGATTTCTAACTCTACCCTAGGGTTTATTGGTCCCAGAGATTAAAGCATCCATGCATGTGCATTGGTCTAAGTTATTTGAGGTTGGTATGATTGCCAACCTAGAAAGAGAGTGAGAGGATTTTTTTTTATTATATATATAATTTTTTTGTTTGATTCCTCTAAGTCTAACCTTGGGTCAGCTATAAACATGGTCTATGTCAGATTCATTGTCCCTATCACCGAACCTCAAAGGGTGCCTGGCTTTCAATGCTTCGAGATAGCACCACCCATAGGGACCCCAAGAACTCCTGGTAATCGACACTTCGAGATAGTATCGCCCATGGATTTCTTAAGCAAATTTAGAACTATGGCAATCGGCACTTCGAGATAGGGCCGCCCATGGTACCTGAACCGCACAATGCACTTACATGCCCCCAGTAGGATGGTCATCCTAAGAGATAAGCACCAAGGAGGTGACATCTTATCATCGCATCCTCAAGGTGAGTATATACTCCACCTCTCCTGCAGTAGGAACTCTTCCAATCAAATTGTGTTTTTCAAGCTTCTCCTAAGTCAAAACTAAGAGAACCAAATTTTCTTTAAGAAATGAATTAGGGTGATCACTATTTACACAAGACCAAGTGTGTGAAATGTGGATGCTTAGGTTACAAGGACCCATAAACCAAAAGGTAGAAAAAGACACTAGGTACTACCCAGCCTTTTACTCAATCCCTAGCTTTCCTTCCTCAGCCTCTTGAGGAATGGTCCGCAACTTAACTCCTACTTAAGTTTTTAAGTCCACAAAGGACCCTAAGGGTCTAAAGCTAGTAGTTAAACCCTAACTCCTATAATTAGATACCTGGAGTCAACTTAGGTAAACCTAAAGTCTTGGTCTTATGCTTAAAGATGCAAAACCCAGCCGGTTAACCATAGCAACCTTTTCTTCTTCTTCTTCTTCTTCTTCTTTTTAACAATATGCATGCATGAATGCAATTTGTAGACATGCTATAAACAAATGCCTCAAGTCCTATCCCCCCATGCCTGGTTCAAACAATGTCCTCATTGGAAACAAAATAGTTAAGGGAAGATATTACCTGAGGCGAAGAATGACAGGAGCAAGGGCTCCTCAAGAGTGACCTCGTCAACTAGATGGCCATCCAAAGTAATGTATGATTTTAATCATTGGCCATTGATAGTAAAGGGCATTGTAGAAGAGGAAGGGCTCTTGATCTCCACAACCCCATGCGGAAACACTTTGGTGATTATGTATGGCCCATCCCATCATGATTTTAATTTTCCTGGGAAAAGCTTGAGTCTGGAATTAAAAAGCCAGACTTGTTGGTTGGACTCAAAGGCCTTTCTAATGATATACTTATCATGCAAGACCTTAGCTTTCTCTTTATAAGCTTGAGAGGTGTCATAAACATCATTCCTCAATTCCTCAAGCTCACTTAATTCTAGAAGTCATGCCTTACCTGCCTTTTCTAAATCCATGTTGACACTTCGGATAGCCCAAAGTGCCCTATGTTCCAGCTCAACGGGTAAATGGCACACTTTTTCATACACAATCCAGAAAGGAGATGTGCCCAAAGGGGTCTTGTTGGCTGTTCGATAAGCCCATAAAGCATCATCGAGCTTTTGGGACCAGTCCTTCCTATCAGGTCTTACAGTCTTTTCTAAAATGTTCTTTATCTCCCTATTCATCACTTCAACCTAGCCACTCATCTGGGGGTGGTATGGGGTAGCAATCTTGTGAGTGACCCCTAAACTTTTGAGTAACCAATTGAAGTGATGATTCCGGAAGTGAGGTCCCCCATCACTAATAATAGTCTTAGGGCAGCCGAATCGGGATATGATATTAGCCTTCACAAATTTGAATACCACTGAGTGGTCATTTGTGCATGTAGGAATAGCCTCTATCCATTTAGAGACATAGTCAACTGCCACTAGGATATATTCATAACCTTGGGACGAAGGGAAAGGCCCATAAAGTCAATTCCCCAAACATCAAAAATTTGAATAGGTTGAATGAGGTGTAGAGGCATCTCATTCCTCTTCCCAATCATTCCAATCCGTTGACATCTAATACAGGCCTTAACAAAATTATGAGAATCCTTAAATAACGAAGGCCACCAAAAACTGGAATGGAGAACCTTAAAAGTAGTTTTCTTAGCACCAAAGTGTCCTCCACAATGAAGTTCATGGCAAAAACTCAGTACATTTTGTTGCTCCTCTTCAGACATGCATTCTCTCAGTACTTGGTCTTGTCCAATTCTAAATAATTTAGGCTCTTCCCAATGAAAGTATCTAGCTTGGGAAATGAATCTCTTCCTTTCCTACTCATCCCAAGAGTCAGGAGTCTTTCTAGTGACCAAGTAATTGACGGTATCAGCATACCAAGGTGAAGTTGGTGTTACCTCCATAAGGGTTTCATCAGGAAATTGATTGCGCAGCAATCATAGGTCTTAATTGACCTAAATTAGGCTAGGACTTAGCATAAGTTAGGATAATTCATGCATGCAAAAACACTACTTGCATCTTTACTGCTTTCTTTTAGATATGCATAAAATAATGCTATAATGTGCTGATTAGGTGCATTATGTCAATTACAAGCAATAAGTGGATATGAAGCTGAATCTGAAGCTGGATCTAAAGAACAAGGAATAGCTAGTGTTGCAGTAGAGCTAGACCAAAAGACCTAGATTAGATGTAGCAGATAATAATGTAAGGGAGTTAAGGTATGCTATTCTATTAAGTAGGAATAAAGCAGTAAAAATATGAAGAACTTAGGTCCATCCTAGCCCTAGGATAGCCTAGAAGCCTCCCCAAGCCTTAAACACCCTTAGATTAGGTCACCACACCCTAGGAAACCTTAAAACCCTAATTCAAACCTTTATCTGGACGTCCAGATGAATTATAGGACGTCCATAACCCTTAGCCAACTCCTGCACACCTTAAACCCACTTCTGCAGTGTTATTGGACATCCAGACACTTGGTCAGACGTCCAACATCTGCAGAATACCCAAAATAGAACCTAGAATCCTTTCTGACTTTGATTAGACATCCAGACAACAAGTCTAGACTTCTGATTTTTGAGTATAAGTCGTGTAACATTATTATTGGACGTCTGGAGCTATTCTCCAGTTCCTGTTTTGAGATTCAAGCCTTGTTCTTGGATTTCTAGCTCCCTAAACCCAATTCCAACCCCATAGAAACCTAAATTAAGGTGACCTAACCCTAGTACATCACCTCTAGACCTTTTTAAGGACCTAATTAGGTCCTCACTAAACCTAATTGACTTAGATCATAGTCAATTACCATTACGTAGTCAATTGGACTCCTACGGTCTAATTGAGCTCAAATCTCAACCCACACAAGTCCAATTGGACTCAATGAGAGTCCAATTGACCTAAGCCCAACCTAATTGAGTTATTTCACTCTCAATTAGGTTCACACTCATTCAATTAAACTTGTGTTAAGTTTAAGTGCAATTCCCCCTTAGAAATTAGGGTTTGCAACCCTAATTTAAGGCCTACACCAACCTAAACCCCTTAGGACCTAACCTATATCACTTAGACACCTAGGGCACGGCCACACACACACACACCCATTCATGCACTCCCACACAACCTAGAGTATTCTAGGTCCTTCCAATGGTGGCACCACTCTTGGTTGCCAAAATTAGCAACCAAGAGCCATTCAAATTGAGATCCACAAATGGTGGATCTAAGAACCACCTCTCTCTCACCATAGTCGGCCACTCTTGGGGCTCTCTTAAGAGAGTTCCACACTTCTCTAGAGAGTCTCCCTTAGGTCTATAAAAAGACCTAAGGGGTGGCCATTTGCACCCATCCCATTCTTGGCATTCATTCACACTTAGGTTAGCTACATTCACCTCCATTCCACCACCACGAGCTGCTTCATCATGGCCACCACCATCTCCACACCAAGATGTTGGATCACCTCTCCAACCTCTCTCCAAGGGCCAGCCTAAGCACCATTGGCCGCCCCTCCTCCTCTCAACCACTCAAAGGCCATCGGAGCCCACCTCCGAATGCCTTATTTCTGCTAGATTAGTAGCTAGTTCTTCATAGTTTACATCCTTTTATTTACTGCTTAGTAGTGTAGCTCTTTATTCTCCCCCAATGATGCATGCAAAATCCCCCCATAGATTCCTGTATGTGATCATTTTCTGTTAGCTATATTTATATTTGCAAGCTTTCCTTTATAAGCTTTCCTCTAATTCCATGTTGCAAACACCCTCCAGAATGAATGAAAGAAATATTATATATATATATATATATATATCTGTGTTGAGAATCACCATGAGCTTATTGATTGCAATATATTTTGTGTGATTAAAGTTGCATGCTTTTCATTATCATCTATTGCAACCAGTATGTCGGTACCAGAAAATATTTAGGATTTAACTATTGATGCAGTTTCTGTAAATAGCCACCACGTAACTAGAATCGTGCTCACTAAAACTCATACTTTCACATTTGTCATCTATTTAACATATGTGCACATAATTAGAGTTCATAATGAAAGTGACCAAACATTGATCCGATGACTAGAAATCGGTGTGCAATTTTAAACAAGTAGAGCGAAAAAGATCGATTTCAGATTTGAATAAATGCCTCCCAGAGATGAATGACCGGGACTCAAGTCTCGTTATCTTTACATAAAAATCATTTTTTTTACGAACGTTTTTGCATGACTATACTATGATTTCCGACGATTTCAAAACCTGCGAGAACGGCTTTTTCATCAGAAATGTCTCATGGATGTCTCCAGATGGAGAGTAATCAAGTGGAAGATGAGATAGGTGGTCAGCCACAACATTTTCTACTCCTTTCTTTTCTCGTATCTCCAAGTCAAATTCTTGAAGGAGTAGGATCTACCTAATTAGACGTGGCTTAGAATCCTTCTTAGCAATGAGATGTTTCACTGCCACATGATCAGTGAAAATAACCACCTTAGACCCAAGAAGATAAGACCTAAACTTCTCCAGAGCAGAAACTACAAGTAATTATTTTCCAGTGATGGTGTAGTTTTGTTGTGGTTCGGTTAAAGTCTTGCTGGCATAGTGCAGCACATGAGGTCTTCCCTCAACCCTTTGTCTAAGGACTGCTCCCACTACATAATCCAAAGCATCACACATCAGCTTAAATGGGAGTGTCCAATTAGGAGCTCGGAGAATAGGCATAGAGATCAAGGCCTTCTTTAGAGTTTGAAAGGCCTCGGCACACTTTGAATCAAAATTGAAGGAAGATTCTTTCGCCAACAGGTCACAAAATGGCCTAGAAATTTTACTAAGATTTTTAATAAAGTGCTTATAAAAGCCAGCATGGCCCAGAAAGGATCTAATCTATTTGACATTCGTGGGCAATGGATGTTTGGAAATAGAATCAACCTTGTCTTTATCTACTTCCAAGCCTCGCTCAGACACAACATGCCCAAGTACAATTCCATTCTGTACCATGAAGTGGCTTTCTCCTAACTGCAGACTAAACTAGTCTCCTTACATCGCTTCAGCACATTCTCGAGGTGTAGGAGACACTAGTCGAAAGTTGAGCCGTAAATGGAGAAGTCATCCATAAATACTTCAACACACTCGTCAATCATGTTCGAGAAAATGAACATCATACACCACTGGAAGGTTGTTGGTGCATTACATAGTCCAAACAGCATATGCCTGAATGGAAAGGTACCGTAAGGACTTGTGAAAGTCATCTTCTCCTGGTCATCGAGGAAGACTGCAACCTAGTTGTACCCATAATATCCATCGAGAAAGCAATAATACTTATTCCCCACCAATTTTTCGAGAATTTGATCAATAAAAGGCAAGGGAAAGTGATCCTTCTGGGTAGTGGTGTTCAGCTTGTGGTAATCAATACTGACCCTCCATCCAGTTGGGGCTTTAGTCACAACTTATTCACCTTGGTCATTAAATTCCACAGTAAAGCCTGCCTTCTTTGGCACCACATGAATAGGACTTACCCATTTACTATCTGCAATGGGATATATGATCCTAGCATCCAACCACTTCAGAATTTCCTTTTTAACCACCTCCCTCATATTAGGGTTAAGACATCTCTGCATATCCCTAAATGGTTTGATGGAATCATCAGTATAAATGTGGTGCATGCAGAGTGTAGAGTCTATACCCTTAATGTCAACAATGCTCCAAGCAATAGCTTCTTATGCCTAGACAAACATTCAATTAGGGCAACCTCCTGTGCTTCAGATAGCACAGCTGAAATGATAACGGGAAGTGTATCATTGACACCCAGGAAGATGTACTTGAGAGTGTCTGGGAGGGGTTTCAACTCAAGGTCGGGGGCTTGTATGGTTAAGGGTTTCATAATAGAAGTCCCATCTCAGGTAGCAACTACTCGAGTTCTAGTATATCCCCTTCACATTCCTCCAAGAGATGGGAATGCTCATTTATCATGACATGCTGAAGGGGGTCATCACATAACATTGCAGGGGTTGTCTCTTTAATCAACTCATCTATCACCTCAACTTGGGAACAATCCTCAAGCCTGACTTGTTTATAAGCATCAAACACATTAAGTTGGATTTTCCTGTTCCCAAAGCCCATTTTTAATGCCCCAGTATTGCAATTGATTGAAGCATGTGAAGTTGCAAGGAAGGGGCGGCCCAAAATGATGGAGGGCTTGGTTGGCATGTTCGTAGGGTCAGTGTCTAAAACTAAGAAGTCAACGGGGAAGAAGAAATCTTCTACTCTCACAAGGACATCTTTTAGAATTCCCCGCGGTGTCTTGAGTGATCAATCAGCAACTTGGAGGATTATCGGGCTAGGTTTCAGATTGCCTCCCCCAAGTTGTTCATACACGTAGCTCGAAAGGATGTTCACCCCCGCTCCCAGATCAAGTAGAGCCTCATCTATCTATAAGTCACCAATGACCACCAAGATGTATGGGGCTCCTAGGTCCTTAAGTTTCAGGGGTGTGCCATGTTCAACAATTGAGCTAACAGAATTAGGCAAGACAACTTTTGATTGGACTTGTTTTCAAGATTGCCACTTTTTCATGCACAGATCCTTTAAAAAGTGGGCATAAGACAGAATCTACCTGATAGCCTCAAGGAAAGGCAAGTTAATCTGCACTTGCTTGAAAGTTTCCATGATCTCATCTGTCTTATCTTTGGCTCCAAATGAGCCAGCAGAAGTCTACTCAGAGATGGATAAGCGCTCTGGAAAGTGCACTCTCGGTCTCTGGGTGGAAGGATTGTTATGTCTGGTAAGGGTGGAACGGGGGCAACCTCTTCCGGTGAGGTGATTTCAATCAGAGGAGATTTGGGAAATTCTTCTCCAGTGGGGGCGAATGTCGAGGTGGATGGGTTTTCAGAAGGTGAGACTAAAGGAGCATCGGGTTTGGAAATTTCTTTCCAACTCCTCAGAATAGTCACCACCTGGGCATGCTCCCTAAAGACAATCCCTTTTCCTTTAGGATTCTCCTCAGCAGCACTAGGAAGCTTCCCAGTTTCCCTCTATCTAATGGCCTCGACAAGGTGTCCTATCTGCGATTTCATTTCCTGTATAGCCTCGTCATGAGATTGGATGATGGCACTTTGATTTTCTTGCATAGTCCTCAACATTGCCTTCAATTCATCCATCTCAGAGGTCTTAGGTTGGGCAAAGGTCTGAGGTTGGTTCATTTGTTGGTTTTGAAAGGGTTGTGGTTTATAATTCCCTGAAGTTGAGACATTCCCTTGTCTCCATGAAAAGTTTGGGTGATTCCTCCATCCCTCATTATAAGTGTTGGAAAAAGGGTTGTTACGAGGTCTAGGATGGAACCCTTAAGTGGCATTCAGGTCCGCTTGTACAAGCTCAAGGAATTGGGAAGCCAAGTGGCAATCCATAGTGGCGTGTGTATTTCCTTAGCAAATGGAGCATTCTGAAGCTTGGGATGTGGAGGTGCTAGATGTGAATTGACCCGAGCTCGACATAAGCATATCCATATTTTGATTCAACAATTGAATCTGATAGGCTAAATTTTGGGTGCCCCTTTCCTCATTTGCCTCCAACTTTCTTTGCATGAGAATGGGTTTTCTATCCAAGTAGGTAGAATTCAAGTGAATAGAATTCTCACTCAAAGTATCAAAAAGGTTCCAATCTTCATCCTCAGTCTTAGATAGAAAGGTTCCCACACAAGCACCATCCACAGTCTTCCTGTGTGAATCATTAAGTCTGGTGTAGAACCTTTCAACCAGTTGCCACTTGGGCACCTGGTGTTGTGGGTAAAGTCTCAAAAGGTCATTAAAGTGCTCCCACGCATCATGGAAAGTTTCCCCATCCTTTGAACAAAACTCATAATTTCCCTCCTAAAGTGATTAGTTTTGCTCATGGGGAAGTACTTTTTTAGAAACTCATTCTTCAAGGCATCCCAAGTGTTAATATCATCTAGGTTATGATACCAATACTTGACTTTATCCTTGAGGGAGAAAGGAAAGAGGGTCCGCATTTGAGCGTCATCAGTAATGCCCTGCAGCTTCACCATGGAACAGACCTGGGTGAATTCCTCTATATGCCTGTAAGGGTCTTCCCTAGTAGTACCATAAAAGGAGGGCAGCAAGGATATGGTACTACTTTTTATCTCATAAGGATTGTCCCCTCCAAGTCTACTTAGTGCAAGGCCAGTTTGATTGGTCAGAATGAAATATTCCTAAAGGCTCCTTTAACCAGCCATTTCTTCCTTTGGGTGGTCCCTTCTTAGGATTCATTCAAGTTCAGGATCAAACACAAGTTGTCTCCTAAGAGATCGCCTACCAAGCATGCACTACAAACACAATTCAAAAGGACTTGTTAGGTCTTTACAAATTTAGGATTTTGACTTTAATTCAAATTGTAGGTAATAAAGCAAGTTGCCCAATCAATTACGGGTCTATTGTCGACCTACGAAATGCCTAAACGGACCTAGTTGGAGCTTAAGTACTCTTCCCTAAATCTCAAATGGTAGAGCAACTCCAAAGACAAAAGATCGAGGGATACAAGTAGGCCTAAGCCTTCCTTTGAAGCTGTGCTTTCGCAATGCTTCTTAACTACCCCAAAAAATCCGTGATAGGGTATCCCCCTCTTTAGAGTTACAAAACCTTTGATCTTAAGTTTTGAACACTTCATAATCCAACAGTAGGAGGGCTCTTGTCCTAGTAGTTCCAAGACCTAGGAGTGTCTAAATGCATGCCGTGGTGCAAGAGATATAAGTGTGCATACATCGTAGAAATTTTGAGTTTGAATTTTGAACTGTAGCACAATGTCTCAATTCAAGTCCTTGGTTTTTTTTTTTAATGTTCCTCCTTTAGTTAAAGTCTATTTTTAGAAAATGTGACCACTTGTTAATTCTTTCAAAATAATTTAGGTGGTCTTGTCTTTACATCCAGAAGCAAATGCTTGAACAATATATGGATGCAAAGTAAAAGAGAACATACCTTGCCTCCCGCAATCTTCAATGAGATGCATGCAAATGCAAGCAAAATAAATCTAGAGGCTGCTCATTCAATCCTAAATGATTTGACCTAGGGGTAGGCAGCCTCTTGTAGGCAGCTCGTGTTTTCCTTTTTTTTTCTTTTTTTTATACTTATGCACAATAAAGAAAAATAAAATCAATGCACAAAAGAAAGTAAAAACCTAAGTCTAAATAAATGGGAAAAGACTCCCGCAAAAATTACCCACGTAGGGGCCTAAAAGAAGGTCGGGGAACAAACCCCTCAACTATACCCCAGAACAAGGGTCCCAAATAATGAATGCATGAAATCCTAAAGTCTATGTTTATCTAAATGCAAGAGTAGAGAATAAAGATGATTGCTTTTTTAAAACAAAAAAAAATCTTCTCCTCGGGTTGGTGGTTCAAGGTCCACCAAGATGCAAAGCTTAGTCTCTCCTCCAAGCAGTGCAAACAAGGTCCACCACAGCGTTGTTGAGACCGGTGCGACATACCTCCTGCCAAATCAGATAAAACAAGTTAAATATGCCTCAATTTAAATCAGCATGAACAAATGAATGAATGTGATTTTGTTAAGCCTGTTGCCTCCCCGGCAACGGTGCCATTTGACGGGTCAATTTTCACTTTCGAAAATGATGATTAAGATGATTTGTCGCATTTCTAAGTGGTGGAAAATTAACTAATCAAAATAATTAGAATTAAAATTAAGCCACTCAAAAAAGAGCAGGTTATGTCCAAAGGGAGGCAACGACCTATTTAAACTCTCACAAGTTAAAAACAGATGTTCATGATTAATTTTGTCAAGAAATCAGATCAAAATCACTTTTCAATTAAGATAATAAGACATTATCATGCTGATATTGTAATTATGAAGAACAAGAGGGAGATGCTAGAAAAATCAACGTAATAAAATATTATTATCTAAAAATTCAAAATAGCCGGCAATGGCAATGAATGCAAAAACTAATACGTGTGGAAACAGAGGAAAAATCCTCTCTCTTTACTGCGCATTGGAGGAAGCTCGGCAGCTGGAGATGCTCTAGGAGAAGGTCGAGGATGCGGAGAAGAACTCGATGGCAGTGGTTGCATGGCGAAGGATGACTGATGAGTCCATTTTAATGGATTATTGTTACATCTAAGTTAACTTTAATCTTAACTTTTAGGTTTGTTAATAACTACATTAAGTTATAGAATGTTTGCATGCATCATTATTTAAGTTTACATCTATTTTATCGCATTCTATAACTTAATATGTAATGATTTTATGTTTTGTTCTTGTAGGTATAAAGTTGGAAAAGAACACGAGGGGGTGAAAGAAATTTACCCCAACAACCGCCTCACCCAATCTGTGGCGGCCTCAACACCCCCAACAACCACCGACTAAAATTAGAAAAGGATTTTTGAAAATCCCTTGAGAGGCAGAGAGAGGAGATAAAAGAGGGACTTGCACAGGAGAGGAGGGCATCTGGATCTTCGGATCTTCTTCCTCCCCCTTAAGGGGATAGCCATTGAAGGCCGCATGCCCTGTGCAACCGTGCTTGCACTGTGCACCAAGCCTCCCACCTCAAGCTCCCTTCCAACATGCACCAAGCCATCACCCTCACCCGCACTGCCTACAGGCAGTCTGCACCCAAGCCTTCCATCACCAACACCCCCTTGCGCATCCTGCAGGCACCACACCCATCCTCGCTCTATTGCCAAGCGCCGCGCCACACCATCGCCAGCACCCGCAGGCACCCTTCAAGCCTACAGGCACTCACACCTCCAACCAATACCCGCAGGCAGCTAGCCATCGCCCCTCTGCCCCACCGCGTGCTGCACCAAACACCCTCTCCAGTGCTCTCCCACGACTAGCAGATGCACTTTGCACCGCCTGCCCACGCCACGCCATTTCCCGCAGGTGCCCCACCTCAACCTGCCCGTAGGTGTTCAACGCCCTTGCGCTTCTGCCCCACAAGCGACCCCACGCCAAGTGCCCGTAGGCGCCCCTTCAAGCCTGCAGGCGGTGACTTAAAATTGTGTGCAAAAGGATCTTGTTTGCGATATTTCAAAACTCAAAACACGATCGTATATTTTCACACCTGAGACACTGTGCACCTCACACATAAGGTCACTAGATAAATTTCTACCTCTCCTCTTTTGCACCACAAGGGAAGTTAGTCGAAAATCAACAAGCCTATTGGTGTAGACCAGGATAGGTTGTGTTAATATGGTGATTATATCATTGAAATGAGTATAGTAGTTAACCTAAATCGAGCCTAACCATCTCTTTAAAAAAATTTTTACCTGGCCTACTTGATTTTATCTTGGTCACTTTTAGGCCCAGGGTCGAACTCAAGGAAGTGGGATTAGAGGTGAATAAGTTTCTACGCCTTTCCTACAATGAATCTCTTCCGTTCGTTTATTATGTTTTTGGTGTTTTCCTATTTAAGATTTTTTTCTGATAATTTTTTTTATCCTTGAGGTACACTCTCAAAATCAGGTTCTTGGCTTTGAGCCAAATTAGGGTTCCAAAAGTGGTCTTGCTATTCGCAAGACTGAGTACCTGCAAGTCAAGGATTATCTTTTCTCTTTTGTATATTTTTTATCCTTTTACTGGCAGGAAAGAGAAATAGAAATAAGGTAAATATAGTATATATAATATGTATATATTATATATGCATATAGGGGTAGGGGTGGAGGTGGAGGTGGAAATGGCATGTAGCACGGTGTCAAGTCGATCGCCGTCTAGGAAGATGCAACCAACAGGATGAAGTGCTACGTGGAGTGTAGGATGGATGGGTGGATGATGTGTGCGAAAAATGCTTTCTGTACACGTGTATCGGGGAATATCAGCAACTGGTGCAGATATTCCCGTGATACAACGTATGATAGGTGATTTGAAATTATATATATATGTATGTATATATGTAAATATATATCTATATGTATATATATATATGGTTATAATTATATAAGTGTATATGTAGCTATATATGTGTGTGTGTATAAATATATATATATATAGTAATATATGTATATAGTTATATATGTGTGTATATGTATATATATATATTAGTATAAGTATCTACGTTTATAGATATATGTAGATAAATATATATATATATATATATATAGTTATAGATATATATGGATATGTGTATGTATATTTGTATATATATATATATATGTATAAATATATGTATATATACTTATACTTAGTTGTATAGGTAATAATATATATATAGATATATATATATTTATACGTATATAAATATATGTATATATGTAAATATATATGTGTGTATATATATATATATAAGTATATAGATGTATATATATATATATGTATGTATGTATACTAATACTTAGTTATATAAGTACTAATATATGTATAGATATATGTATATATATATATGTATATATATCAATATATATATATATGTATATGTATATATATATAAGTATATAATAATGTATAAGTGAGTGGGTGTGTGTACGAGAGAGTGTGTGTGTGTGTATGTGTGAGGTGAGTGTCTGTGTGAGGGAGAGGGAGAGAGGGAGAGAGAGATCGTCTGCTGGAGGAAGAAGCGGCGAGTTAAGTCATCCGCCTCCAGCGGCCGACGTCTGATGACGCGCGCAGGTGCAGGCACGTAGGCACGCGAAGATGCGCGCGCATGCAAGAGGGAGTGAGCGTGAGGGGAAGGACCATAGTGCACCGCGCTGCGCGAAGAGGCGGGCGAAGACGCTGGCGCGAGCGGAAGCTGAAGCGGGTGCAGACGGGTGCGGGCGCTGGCATACGCGGAAGCGGACGTGGGAGTGCACGGACGGGCTGGCACCGGTGGCGGCGTGGAGAGAGAGCGCCTGGTGACCGAATAAATGAGAAACTTACCGGTCACCGCACTGTAGCCACAATGTTCCGCTGAAACGTGTGAACAGTGGCTACTGTTTGCACCTCAAAACACGCCTGTAATAACGCCTTCTTGTGCTATTTTCTAGCATTAACATTGCATAATAGGATCCTGTAATCGCATTTGTAAAAACACTTGCATGCATGCATTTAATCAAGAGAGGAAGAGGAGTGAAACAATCGCCTGCATAGTTACATTTTTCTTCAAGTGCCTCCTTGCAAAATCACCCTCTTTTTATTTTTCCTCTTGATTTCTTCTTTTCTCTCCTTCCCGCGGCTGCACCCTTCCCGCGGCTGCACTCTTCCCGCAGCTGCATGCAGCAGCCACGCAGCACTTCTTCCCGTCACTTCTCCCTGCCAACGCCGCTCCCTATAGCTGCAACTCGCACACCCTCTCCCTGCTGCAGCCGGCACGCCACTCTCCCCTCCTCTATAAGTAGCTGCAGCTTCATCCTTGCAAGAGGAGCTGCTGAAAAAACCCGCAGCCATCTTCTCCACCGCTTTCCCCTCCCATACGTCGGCCCTCCATCGAGGAGGCACCCGGCGAGCAGGAGAACCCACTGTGGTGCACACCACCACAGTGGGAGCACCACCGCCCAGCTCTTCGACGAGCCGGTGGGCGTGGTGCATTCCCTCGCTTCGTTTTTTCTCTTTAACGCCATTGCCGCCGCTCCAAGCTTCGAAGCTTGAAGCCACGGCAGCAGCAGCCCAGCAGCAGCCCAGCAGCAGCAGCAGGTCCTCCCGCCCCTCCGCGACCGTCCCCGCAGTCGCTCACCGCCTCCGCGCGCGTCTGCAGGGCGTTCCCCGCCTCTGTCTCCGTTCTATCCGCCTCGCAGTTGCACCCGTAGCCGTCCGCCGCGCACACTGCAGCGGCCGGTTACGGCCTCGCGCCGCCCCCTGCCCTCCTCCGCGACCCTCCGCGACCACCTGCAGACCTCCTCCACGCTCGCTCCTCCACGCCTTCGCGCATGCCTGCAGGAACCCTGCGCGAAGGCGCTGTGCACCGCGACGGTCAGACGTCCGCCTTCGCCTTCAGACGACGCGGCGTCAGACGTCCGCCACCTCTTGCAGACGTCTTAACTCGCGCGTCCGCTATCTCCCTCTCTCTCTGCCGATCTCTCCCGCGCGCGTCCGCTCGATCTCTCCCGCCCGCTCCCACTCTCTCTCTCTCACGTATTCTCTCTCTCTCTCTTTTATTTAACTCACAGCAACACACACACACACATTCACCGACGCACACACACATTCACCGACACACACACACACACTTATAGTAACGTATATATATATATATATATATATATATATATATATATACATACATATATCTATATATATATACTTATATACATAGTATATCTATATAGTTATGTATACATACATATATATATAATATACATACATATATATATAATATATATATATATCTACTTATATATACATCTATATACTTATACATATACTTATATATATATAGACATATATACTTATATACATATATATATATATACATATCTATATACATATATATAGTAATATATATATATACACTTATATACATATATATACACATATATATCTATATATATATATATCTATACATATATAACTATACATTTATATATATATATAGATATATTTACTTATATACATACATAAGTACATATATTTTCACGTTATTTATTATACGCTGTATCGCGGGGATATCTGCACCAGTTGCTGATATTCCCTGATACACGCGTACAAAAAAAGCGTGGTCCCATACATCATCCATCCTCCATCCACACTCCACGCGGCACCTAGTCATGTTGGTTGCGTCTCTCTAGACGTCGACTGACTCGACATAGTGCTACACTCCATAGTCACCTCCACCCCCACCCCTTTATATATATACTACATATAAATATATATCTATAGCTACTATATTTACTTTCTATCTGTTATCTTCCTTCTTAGTAAAAAGATAAAAAAAAGGTATAAAAGTGAAAAGATAATCTTTGATTTGCAGGTACCCCGTCTTGCGAGTAGCAAGGCGTGTTTTGGAACTCTGTTTTGGCTAAAAGCCAAGGACGCAATTTTGAGGGTGTGCCTCAAGAACAAGGATTACCAGAAAAAAACCTAAATAAGAAAAATACCAAAAACACAATAAACGAACGGAAGAGACACGTTTTAAGGACAACGTAGGAACTTGACTTGAACCCCACTTCCCTGAGTTCGACCCTGGGCCTAAAAGTGACAAGATAAAATCAATTAGGCCAGGTTAAAAATTTCTGTAAAGAGATGGTTAGGTTCAAATTAGGTTAACCACTATATATATTTCAACGATAAAATCATCATATTAACAACCTATCCGGGCCGACCATCATGACTTTTCTGGCGCCGTTGCCGGGGACGTGCGCTTTCGAGTAAGTTTCTATCCAATTCCTTTAAATTTGTCTCTTCTCTCTTCACGGGTATTGTTGTTTTTGGTGTGCAGGTGAACCTGGTGGAAGGAGAAGAAGGCTGACGAAGTCGAGGACGTGAGCAGATCCAAGGCGGGAATGAGAGCGTGAAGACGCTGACATCGCATTGGAGCTTCGCACACGTTGCCGAACAAGTAGGTTTTCTTTTCTCATCAAATTAGGGTTAACTTGCCACCACAATAAAAAAAAAAAAAAATTTAAAACTAAAAACTAGAAAAACTTCTTGGGATTTCTTGAGGGCAAGTAGATTAAAATTCACTTGATTGATTGGTTGTCTTCACTCCCACTGTCCTGGGATTTCCCGCCTTACTTCGCATAGCGAAAATCCGAGAATCTTGATTCTTAGATTTTTCGCCGTGGGAAGTATTCTTTGAGGCAAAGAAAAAGATTGCTTGTATCCCTCTTTTGCCTCACTTATCTTTAATTCAGGATCACATTTTTGGTGGGGAGACTTGGAATTGAGTTGATTCCAACCCCACCACGACTTTTCAAACTTGCCTGTGATTCGATCCTGAATACTTCAACCCCAACAATTTTATTTTCTTTATCTTTTGGTTGAAGCCTTGTGTGTGGAAATCATTTCTGGTGATTGGGAGCACTTGAATTGAAGTGCTTTGGCTCCCTATCACATTGATATAAAACTGATTCGTGCATCCACACTTAGAAATCTCCATTTAGGGTAGCCCATTGCATTTTAAGCATGCATTAACTAACTGATAATTGAAGAAGGGTTTCTTGGGTTTTAGAAGGAAAACCTGTATTTTTGCAAAAACCCGGAGATTGGTTGAATTGGTAATTCAGCAAAACCCTAAAATTCATACTACTTAAGGCTGAACTCTAAAAACCATTCGCCAATAAAAACTTCAATTCGGGGAGATTTCCCCGTTGCATGCTTGTTCTTACACACTCTTAAAATCAATCACTTGGTCATTACCCGTAAACAACGCCCTTCACATTCCAAAAGCACTTGACCCTAAGCCTCTAATTAAAATTGGTAGTAACTTGACCCTTACTAAGGATTGGAGGTCTAACTACCTGTGTGTAGCGACTACGTGCTGGTAAGAGTTCCCGCGTACTATCGGGTGCCTAAGACTGGGGCAAACGGCCTTTCAATCTGGCCTGGTGGTTCCGCGGTGCTCTCATTCGGTTCCGTAGTTCGTGATAGTAGGTAACTTAGATCTTTAGGTCTAAGGGCACACTGTAGAGGTTAGGAACTTGACTGTATTGATTTGTAATCAAGTGTACCTTTGCGGCGTCATTTCTCTCATCCCTTTTCCCTTCTCATCTCCCCAATTCTTCCTGCGGTAGTGCATGTTTGGGAGGAGGTCACAAAACCCTGAACTATTTGAATTGACTGATAAATCTAGAAAACAAGTCGAATCGTCCTCCTCCTCCACAAACATGGCTGCACGCCCACCCCCAAATCCCGAGGGAGGAAACCGCCCTCAGAACCCACCAGGTGGTGGAGCCTTAGATCCCATAACCCGCCTCCAAACCCAAATGGAAATGTATAATGAGCAAATCGAAGCCATTCGGGAAACATTGGAGGAAATGCAGAACCCTCCCGAACGGGAGGAGCCTAGGTCTCTTAGCTCTTATCAGAATCCCGCTGCTACAGAGACCATAGGACAAATTCGGGTCCCCATGGGCGGGGACGACTTTTAATTAAAACCAAACATAATTGGCCTAATCAATTTTCACTTTCATGTTCTTGCAAGTGAAGACCCATTTCTCCACTTGGAAGACCTAACCCGACTTACTGAAACCGTTAAACCAAGAAATGTCGGGTTATCTATAGTCCTCATGAAGATGTTCCCGTTTTCATTACGGGATAAAGTGTCGCAATGGTTACGCACCCTTGGGAGAACCATCCACTCTTGGGAAGAGATGCGAACAGCGTTTCTCAAGAAGTTCTTCCCAATCGGGTGGACCAATGCACTTCACCGTGCTATCACTTCATTTACGCAACAAAGCGGCGAACAATTTCATGAGGCATGGGAGAGGTATAACGACCTCCTCAGGAAGTGTCCGCACCACGGTCTGCCTAAGTGGCATATAGCCCAGATTTTCTACTATGGGCTAAATGAGACTTTGAAGCAGATTGCAGACGCTTCCTGCGGAGGGAACTTTATGAATAAAGACGAGAATGGAGCATTCGAGCTGTTTGAAAATATGAGTGAAAACTTGATGAACAATGCTTCCATTGTCGCCTTTAATCGTACCAGCCAGCCCCGAAATGTCCACAAAGTTGACACGGGACCCTCCAATTCATCCACTGATCTAAGCCTTATTACACAAAAACTGGATGAAGTCTCCGTCGTGCACAAGAAGCTGGACGAGCTTCTGGCCAACCCCGCCCGATCTATGGCAAGCACCACCTCTTCACCACTTCGTCACAATCCAAGTTCTTCTAATACCAGGCTTATCCCGAGAAACCCCGTTAG